>CM065803.1:109599500-110881833 GCA_033398695.1 Orobanche coerulescens
AATGATTGTGGGGAAGTTCGAGTTAATAAACAGTACTAGTGGCTCTCACCATCGGAAGGTATCAAGAAGAAATCCTATGTGAGGTCGCTGATGCATGCTTGCCATATCTTGTTGGGAAGACCATGGCATTTTGATCGAGATGCTACTTTGAGCAGAAGGAAAAATCGTTACTCATTCGAGAAGGACGGAAAGAAAATTACCTTAGCTCCCATGACTAAGGTACAAATACAAGAAGATCAACTTCATCTTGAAAAGGAAGTTGAAGGAAAATCGAGAAAAGAAAAGGAAAAGAAAAATGAAAAAAATGAAAAATGCGAGAAAAATGAAAAAAAATAAAAAAGCGAGAAAAATGAAAAAAATGAAAAAATGAGAAAATGAAAAAAAAATGAAAAAAAGAAAGAAAAAGAAAATTTGAGAAAATGCATGCTTGTAAGTGCAAAGGAACTTGAAGAAGATATCAAGGAAAATGCACACATGTACTTGATTATTTTCCGAAAAGTTTGCGCTACTACTAACCCCAGGAACCGGATAATTCCGAGTTCTATTGAATCTTTATTGCAGGAATTTGTTGATGTTTTTCCTGAAGAACTACCTGCAGGGTTGCCACCAATCCGAGGGATTGAACATCAAATAGACTTTGTGCCTGGAGCGGTCATTCCAAATAGACCGGCATACCGACACAACCCCGAAGAGACCAATGAAATCCAAAGACAAATCGAGGAGTTGTTAAGTCTTGGGTATATACGGGAGAGTCTAAGTCCTTGTGCCGTTCCTTTGATCGTCGTGCCAAAAAAAGATGGAACGTGGAGAATGTGCACCGATTGCCGAGCGGTAAACAATATCACAGTTAAGTATCGACACCCTATTCCAAGGTTAGATGATATGTTAGATGAATTACATGGTTCATGTGTTTTCACTAAAATTAACCTAATGAAAGGATATCACCAAATTCGTATGAAAGAAGGAGATGAATGGGAAATGGCTTTCAAAACTAAATACGGATTATACGAATGGTTGGTGATGCCCTTTGGACTAACGAATGCACCAAGTACTTTTATGAGATTAATGAATCATGTTTTACGTGCATACATCGGAAAATTCGTTGTTGTATACTTTGATGATATACTCATTTACAGCAAAAATGTTGAAGAACATGTTGAACATTTAAGATTAGCTTTAATTACCTTGAGAAGGGAACAATTATATGCTAGTCTTAAGAAATGTACTTTTGCATGAATGAAGTTATTTTTCTTGGATATGTCGTTAGTGCCGACGGCATAAAAGTTGATGAAGAAAAGGTTAAGGCTATCCGAGAATGGCCTAGACCGATGAACGCGTCCGAGGTAAGAAGTTTTCATGGCCTAGCAGGGTTTTACCGACGCTTCGTAAAAGATTTTAGCACAATTGCAGCCCCATTAAACGAACTTGTCAAGAAACATGCTAAGTTTAATTGGGGAAATGAACAAGAAAAAGCATTTAACACTGAAGATAAATTGTGCACCGCACTGCCTTAGCATTACCCGATTTTTCTAACACTTTTGAAATTGAGTGTGATGCTTCAGAGTAGGAATAGGAGCAAGATTAATGCAGGGAAAAAGGTCGATAGCCTATTTTAGTGAGAAACTGAGGAGCTACATTGAATTACCCGACCTATGACAAGGAATTGTATGCTTTGGTTCGAGCCCTACGTACGTGGCAACACTACCTATGGCCTAAGGAGTTCGTGATTCATACCGATCATGAATCCTTAAAGCATCTCAAAGGATAGGTAAATTAAGCAAGAGACATGCCAAGTGGTTAGAGGAAATTGAATCCTTTCCTTACATCATCAAATACAAACAAGGTAAGGAAAACATTGTCGCCGACACTTTATCAAGAAGGTATGTATTACTCAATACACTTTCTTGTAAATTTTTGGGATTTGATTTATTGAAAGAAGCATATGAGGGGGATAAAGATTTCCATGATATTTATGTCGCTTAGAAAAAAGGAGTAGAAAAATTTTATCGGGATAATGGATTCTTGTTCCGTGAAAATAAACTTTGCATTCCTTTTTGTTCAACACGGGAATTATTGGTAAGAGAAGCACATAGTGGAGGCCCAATGGGACATTTTGGGATTGCTAAAACTTAGGAAATATTGCATGAACATTTCTTTTGGCCAAAAATGAAACATGATGTTTTTAAAGTTGTAAATTCATGCATTGTTTGTAGGAAAGCAAAATCACGAGTGTTACCGCATGGTTTGTATATGCCACTTCCGGTACCTTCCGAACCTTGGGTTGATCTTTCTATGGACTTTGTATTAGGATTACCCAGGGCGAAATTCGGTTGTGACTCCATTTTTATTGTAGTTGATAGATTTAGCAAAATGGCACACTTCATTGCATGTCATAAAACGGACGACGCCACACATATTGCTAATCTATTTTTCAAAGAAATTGTTCGTTTGCATGGTATGCCCAAAAGCATCGTATCCGATAGAGATACCAAATTTTTGAGTCATTTTTGGAGAGTCTTATGGGCAAAATTGGGGACGAAATTGCTTTATTCTACAACATGTCGTCCCCAAACTGATGGTCAAATCGAGGTTGTTAACCGAATGCTTGGTCAATTGTTGCGAACTATTGTTAACAAAAATTTGAAAAATTGGGAAACATCTTTACCATTTATCGAGTTTGCCTATAATCGAACCGTACATTCTACTACGACATTTTCGCCATTTGAAATCGTGTATGGTTTTAATCCAATAACTCCTTTAGACTTGTTGCCTATTCCAATATAGATGACAGGAGTAACCTTGATGGCAAGAAAAAGGCGGAGATGGTGAAGCAATTACATGCCAAAGTTCGTGAACAAATTGAGAAGCGCAACGAACACAATGCAAGGATGAAGAACAAGGGACGCAAACAAGTACTCTTGTAACCAGGTGATTGGGTTTGGGTTCATTTGAGGAAAGAACGATTTCCCATTCAAAGAAAATCGAAGCTAATGCCAAGGGGAGATGGCCCGTTCCAGATCTTAGAGCGGATTAATGACAATGCCTATAAAGTAGATCCACCTGGTGAGTATAATGTTTCCACTACTTTCAATGTCGCTGACTTAAGTCCTTTTGAAATTTCGATTCGAGGACGAATTCTTTTGAGGAACGGGGAATGATGTGAATCAAGATATTATGAAGAACCCGGATGAGGACTTGAGCATGCCGACTGGACCAATAACGAGGTCTCGGTCAAAGAAGTTCAAAAATAATTTATCGACACTCGTCATTGATATGTTTAAAAATAACTATGTTATCAAAGACAACAAATTCGTGAGTAGTGTCGAAGTTGTCGAACAATAAGTTTTTTGTTTATTTTATCTTGGTGTATTTTAATTTGAATTGTATTTCTTGAGTTGTATTTTTATATTTTGAGTTGTATATCTTTTAATATTAATGTCGAATACGATCGGAAAAGACGAACAAACAAACAAGGATGCAAATTCTGCGCGTAAGACTGACACGCAGCAGTCTCGTATTTTGGCCATAACTTACTCGTCCGAAATCCGATTCAGGTGATTCAGGTGTCTATGGAAAGCTAAGAAAGAGATCTACAAATATTATTCAGACCACAGGACCAAATTCGAAGACATTGGAGCTCAGAAATGATAAAACAGACAGTATCGGATTTATGGTGACTTGTTGTCCTTGTTTTCACACCTTAAAATCTTGGTCTTTGATATTTTGTCCCCTAAACATATGTTGACTGACTTTGTATCAGATTTTAGGATCTTTGAATGTTGATTTTTCTATTTTGTAGGTTTCTAGTTGTTTCCTTGTTCACACTAGAGTTAGGTGTAAGATTTTGGCTATAAATAGCCTTGAAGTTTCATTGTAAGAGGACACCAAAGATTTTCTGAAATATGAGAGTGTTTGTATTAACAAACCTTTGTGAGTGCTTTCTTGTTTTGTTGAGTGTGTCTCCAAAACATCCCTTGTGTGATTTATATACTTATCAAGTGTAATCTTGTTAGTATTTATATTCCACCCCTTCCGAGTTGCTACGGCGTGTCACGTAGAGGTTTGGAAGTAAAGCCCCATTTTGCTTATTTTGGAAACATCCTGGGAACGAATTCATCTAGCGGTGTCGGTTACCATAGCGTGTCGTGTGGGGGTCGCATCAGTTGGCTTCGGAGCTCGGTTATTCCAAAACTAAGTGGTATCATCTATTTTCCTTCATTACCATAATCTTTCTATCTTATCATCCTATTATTTCCTTTATCTTTTAAATCTTCCATCTTCTTCACACACACAAAAAAAAAAAACAAAAAAAAAAAAATATATATAAGTGGTGAAGGTTTTGATTGTTTTTGATAACTCTTCAAGCCGAGGCCAGGGGAAGAACTTGTTCCTTAGCCTTCGGGCATCTGGTGATTTTAAGCTTGTGGATCGAATATCAAATATCAGTCGATTCATTTCATTACTAAAAAAAAATTATAAGTCGTGAAGGTTTTGATTGTTTTTGATAACTCTTCAAGCCGAGGCCAGGGGAAGAACTTGTTCCTTAGCCTTCGGGTGTCTGGTGATTTTAAGCTATGGATCGAATATCAAATATCAATCCATTCATTTCATTACCAAAAAAAAAGAAGAAAAAAAAATATCAAAAGAACGAATTTTGATCGATCTTATCAAACAATTATCATACTTTTCGTTCCGTTCCATATTCTAAACTATTCCAAAATCTTTTGCTCCCATCTTTCCATTTTTTTTATCTTATCGTCATTCGCAATCGTTGGGGGGATCGTGGTATTTGAGTTCTTTCAAGAAGAAACTTGATTTGAATCACCTAAAATCACCTTGTAAGTTGTGTGGAAAAAGGCAAAAAAAAAATTGTGAGGAATTAAGAAAAAGCCAAACGAGAGATACGCGATTGTGAACGATCGAGCGATACACGTGAGGATCTCGTGAGGAAATTTTCTTGTAGAAAAAAAAAAGAAAAAAAAAAGAAAAACAAAAAAAAAAGAAAAAAAAAAGAGAAACAGAAAAAAAAAGAAAAAAAAAAAAAAAAAAAAAAAAAAAAAAAAAACAAAAAAAAAAAAAAAAAAAAAAGAAAAAAAAATGTCAGGAACCGAAGGAAACGAGCAAAATCTTATCCTTCAAAATATTGTACAACAACTTGCTCAAATAGTCGGAAGACTAGATAAACAAGAGGAAACAATTGCTACTCTCACGAAGGGTAGAGAAGAGGAGCCCGTACGAAGGGGACCGGAACCCATTCGATTTGGAGGCTATGATGATGAAGATTCGATGAATTCTGAGGAGGAAACTCCGAGGTTTGTACATCGAGGAGGGCGAGAAGGACGAGGAGGAATAAGAGAGTATGAAGGAAGACGAGGAAGATATGTCCGAAACGAGGAGGATCGGAATATGGGAAACATCAAAATGAAAATCCCATCTTTCGAAGGGAGAAGTGATCCGGACACATATCTCGATTGGGAAAGGAAGTTGGAGACCATTTACGATTGCCACAACTATTTCGATGAGAAGAAAATGAGGTTAGCAATAACCGAATTTTCAGAATATGCAAGCATTTGGTGGGACCAACTTGTGACGGAGAGAAAGAGGAGTCGGGAGAGACCGGTTAGCGGTTGGGAAGAATTGAAGGTTGTTATGCGGAAAATATTTGTTCCTAATTACTATCTTAAGGAACTATTTTCTCGCTTAAAAACTTTAAAACAAGGCTCGAGAAACATTGAAGATTTTCGAAAGGAAATGGAGATGTTGATGATCCGGGCCAATGTTCGGAATCGAGAGAGGCCACCATGGCGCGGTTTTTACACGGATGAGAGCCGATATAGCTAAAGAAGTTGACAAACAACACTTTGTTGAATTCGAGGACATGGTTATGCGGCGGTAGAAATCGAGTGGAGCTTACGAAGAGGGAGCATTAACAACTATTCCACGGGATACTCTACTCCTTGGAAACAACAATCTCAAGTAAGTTCAGACAAATTTAAAAATTTTGATAAAAGAGAAGGGAGTGTCTTGAAAGGAAAGTTTGAAGTTGGGAGTACTAGCAAACCAAAATTTGATGGGAAACCTAAACCCATCGAAAGCACCCAAAGGAGAAACCGGGACATCCAATGCTATAAGTGCTGTGGTCGTGGACATATAGCATCCGAATGCACCAACAAACGGGTGATGGTACTTCGGGATGGGGAGATTGAAACGGAAAGCGAAAAAAGAAGAAGAAGAGACAAGAGAGGTGGAGAGTGATGATGAGACGTATGAGTATGCACCCGCACTTGTTGTGCGAGGGTGTTAAGTTCTCAAGCAAAAGAGGAGGAAGTTAACGAACAAAGAGAAAATCTATTTCACACACGTTGTTTTATTAAAACTAAAAATTGTAGTGTGATAATAGATAACGGGAGTTGCACTAATGTCATTATCGCTATGCTAGTGGAAGAACTCGATCTTCCAACAAGAAGACACCCTAAACCGTATCGCTTTACATTGGCTAAATGATTGTGGGGAAGTTCGAGTTAATAAACAGTACTAGTGGCTCTCACCATCGGAAGGTATCAAGAAGAAATCCTATGTGAGGTCGTTGATGCATGCTTGCCATATCTTGTTGGGAAGACCATGGCATTTTGATCGAGATGCTACTTTGAGCGAAGGAAAATCGTTACTCATTCGAGAAGGACGGAAAGAAAATTACCTTAGCTCCCATGACTAAGGTACAAATACAAGAAGATCAACTTCATCTTGAAAAGGAAGTTGAAGGAAAATCGAGAAAAGAAAAGGAAAAGAAAATGAAAAAAATGAAAAAAGCGAGAAAAATGAAAAAAATAAAAAAGCGAGAAAATGAAAAAATGAAAAATGAGAAAATGAAAAAAATGAAAAAAGAAAGAAAAAGAAAATTTGAGAAAATGCAAGCTTGTAAGTGCAAAGGAACTTGAAGAAGAAAACAAGGAAAATGCACACATGTACTTGATTATTTTCCGAAAAGTGTGCGCTACTACTAACCCCGTGAACCGGATAATTCCGAGTTCTATTGAATCTTTATTGCAGGAATTTGTTGATGTTTTTCCTGAAGAACTACTCATAGGTTGCCACCAATCCGAGGGATTGAACATCAAATAGACTTTGTGCCCGGAGCGGTCATTCCAAATAGACCGGCATACCGACACAACCCCGAAGAGACCAATGAAATCCAAAGACAAATCGAGGAGTTGTTAAGTCTTGGGTATATACGGGAGAGTCTAAGTCCTTGTGCCGTTCCTGTGATCGTCGTGCCAAAAAAAGATGGAACGTGGAGAATGTGCACCGATTGCCGAGCGGTAAACAATATCACAGTTAAGTATCGACACCCTATTCCAAGGTTAGATGATATGTTAGATGAATTACATGGTTCATGTGTTTTCACTAAAATTAACCTAATGAAAGGATATCACCAAATTCGTATGAAAGAAGGAGATGAATGGGAAACGGCTTTCAAAACTAAATACGGATTATACGAATGGTTGGTGATGCCCTTTGGACTAACGAATGCACCAAGTACTTTTATGAGATTAATGAATCATGTTTTACGTGCATACATCGGAAAATTCGTTGTTGTATACTTTGATGATATACTCATTTACAGCAAAAATGTTGAAGAACATGTTGAACATTTAAGATTAGCTTTAATTACCTTGAGAAGGGAACAATTATATGCTAGTCTTAAGAAATGTACTTTTTGCATGAATGAAGTTATTTTTCTTGGATATGTCGTTAGTGCTGACGGCATAAAAGTTGATGAAGAAAAGGTTAAGGCTATCCGAGAATGGCCTAGACCGATGAACGCGTCCGAGGTAAGAAGTTTTCATGGCCTAGCAGGGTTTTACCGACGCTTCGTAAAAGATTTTAGCACAATTGCAGCCCCATTAAACGAACTTGTCAAGAAACATGCTAAGTTTAATTGGGGAAATGAACAAGAAAAAGCATTTAACTCTGAAAGATAAATTGTGCACCGCACCTGTCTTAGCATTACCTGATTTTTCTAACACTTTTGAAATTGAGTGTGATGCTTCATGAGTAGGAATAGGAGCAGTATTAATGCAGGGAAAAAGGCTGATAGCCTATTTTAGTGAGAAACTCGGAGGAGCTACATTGAATTACCCGACCTATGACAAGGAATTGTATGCTTTGGTTCGAGCCCTACGTACGTGGCAACACTACCTATGGCCTAAGGAGTTCGTGATTCATACCGATCATGAATCCTTAAAGCATCTCAAAGGATAGGGTAAATTAAGCAAGAGACATGCCAAGTGGTTAGAGGAAATTGAATCCTTTCCTTACATCATCAAATACAAACAAGGTAAGGAAAACATTGTCGCCGACACTTTGTCAAGAAGGTATGTATTACTCAATACACTTTCTTGTAAATTTTTGGGATTTGATTTATTGAAAGAAGCATATGAGGGGGATAAAGATTTCCATGATATTTATGTCGCTTGCGAGAAAAAAGGAGTAGAAAATTTTTATCGGGATAATGGATTCTTGTTCCGTGAAAATAAACTTTGCATTCCTTTTTGTTCAACACGGGAATTATTGGTAAGAGAAGCACATAGTGGAGGCCCAATGGGACATTTTGGGATTGCTAAAACTTAGGAAATATTGCATGAACATTTCTTTTGGCCAAAAATGAAACATGATGTTTTTAAAGTTGTAAATTCATGCATTGTTTGTAGGAAAGCAAAATCACGAGTGTTACCGCATGGTTTGTATATGCCACTTAGGTACCTTCCGAACCTTGGGTTGATCTTTCTATGGACTTTGTATTAGGATTACCCAGGGCGAAATTCGGTTGTGACTCCATTTTTGTTGTAGTTGATAGATTTAGCAAAATGGCACACTTCATTGCATGTCATAAAACGGACGACGCCACACATATTGCTAATCTATTTTTCAAAGAAATTGTTCGTTTGCATGGTATGCCCAAAAGCATCGTATCCGATAGAGATACCAAATTTTTGAGTCATTTTTGGAGAGTCTTATGGGCAAAATTGGGGACGAAATTGCTTTATTCTACAACATGTCGTCCCCAAACTGATGGTCAAATCGAGGTTGTTAACCGAATGCTTGGTCAATTGTTGCGAACTATTGTTAACAAAAATTTGAAAAATTGGGAAACATCTTTACCATTTATCGAGTTTGCCTATAATCGAACCGTACATTCTACTACGACATTTTCGCCATTTGAAATCGTGTATGGTTTTAATCCAATAACTCCTTTAGACTTGTTGCCTATTCCAATATAGATGACAGGAGTAACCTTGATGGCAAGAAAAAGGCGGAGATGGTGAAGCAATTACATGCCAAAGTTCGTGAACAAATTGAGAAGCGCAACGAACACAATGCAAGGATGAAGAACAAGGGACGCAAACAAGTACTCTTTGAACCAGGTGATTGGGTTTGGGTTCATTTGAGGAAAGAACGATTTCCCATTCAAAGAAAATCGAAGCTAATGCCAAGGGGAGATGGCCTGTTCGGATCTTAGAGCGGATTAATGACAATACCTATAAAGTAGATCCACGGTGAGTATAATGTTTCCACTACTTTCAATGTCGCGACTTAAGTCCTTTTGAAATTTGATTCGAGACGAATTCTTTTGAGGAACGGGGGAATGATGTGAATCAAGATATTATGAAGAACCCGGATGAGGACTTGAGCATGCCGACTGGACCAATAACGAGGTCTCGGTCAAAGAAGTTCAAAAATAATTTATCGACACTCGTCATTGATATGTTTAAAAATAACTATGTTATCAAAGACAACAAATTCGTGAGTAGTGTCGAAGTTGTCGAACAATAAGTTTTTCGTTTATTTTATCTTGATGTATTTTAATTTGAATTGTATTTCTTGAGTTGTATTTTTATATTTTGAGTTGTATATCGTTTAGTATTAATGTCGAAGACGATCGGAAAAGACGAACAAACAAACAAGGATGCAAATTCCCACGCGTAAGACTGACACGCAGCAGTCTCGTATTTTGGCCATAACTTACTCGTCCGAAATCCGATTCAGGTGATTCAGGTGTCTATGGAAAGCTAAGAAAGAGATCTATAAATATTGTTCAGACCACAGGACCAAATTCGAATACATTGGATCTCAGAAATGATAAAACAGACAGTATCGGATTTATGGTGACTTGTTGTCCTTGTTTTCACACCTTAAAATCTTGGTCTTTGATATTTTGTCCCCTAAACATATGTTGACTGACTTTGTATCAGATTTTAGGATCTTTGAATGTTGATTTTTCTATTTTGTAGGTTTCTAGTTGTTTCCTTGTTCACACTAGAGTTAGGTGTAAGATTTTGGCTATAAATAGCCTTGAAGTTTCATTGTAAGAGGACACCAAAGATTTTCTAAAATTTGAGAGTGTTTGTATTAACAAACCTTTGTGAGTGCTTTCTTGTTTTGTTGAGTGTGTCTCCAAAACATCCCTTGTGTGATTTATATACTTATCAAGTGTAATCTTGTTAGTATTTATATTCCACCCCTTCCGAGTTGCTACGGCGTGTCACGTAGAGGTTTGGAAGTAAAGCCCCATTTTGCTTATTTTGGAAATATCCTGGGAACGAATTCATCTAGCGGTGTCGGTTACCATAGCGTGTCGTGTGGGGGTCGCATCAACAACTGAACAATAAAATGAACTGAGTGATTAATGAATTAACATGATCGACTTGATCACAATTGAAAATGATGAATGAGGATTGTTGACTGTTGAGTGATGAATGAGTGATTCTATTGCTAGAAATTATACCATGGCGTCAGAAATCTTACTGTTCTTTGGTCTGAGGGGCTCGGCTCTTGAACAGGTCACACGTGACACGAAAGTCCAATGATACTAGTTTGATGAACGATGATGTTAAATGAGACATGACTCGGAAGGTAGTATTCAAAACCACGCTCCGATACTAACTCTGTAACACCCCAACTAGGCGGATATTATAGTGCCGTGGACCCCCGACTGGGACCCACCAGGCAAATGAAAATTAATGAATTAAATAATATAATTGTAGTACCGAACCACATTATATCATCAATCACTCCGATGAGTTTCAATACAACACACCCAAGATAATACAGAATACATGTATATTTTATATGAAGATAAAATATACAACACTGAATGAAATGAATATCCAAACGGAAGTGTGCAGCGGAAATAAAATGATGACAACACGAGTGAATGAAAAGGACTGGGGCCCCCTACTAGTATCACTGGGACTCCTTTCCGTCAACGTTCTCTTCCCGTGCCTTAGCCTTGCCATGACCTGAAAACAATATCCCCCAACGGGGTCAGTTACACAGAACAACAATCCTCAAGAGTTGAATAAACACAATCATGATATAACTTAATTATGAAATGATGCTGAAGAGAGGCATCACAGTACGCCCGTAATGGTATGTGCACGTGCACAAGACGAGTGTCCAGACACACCCGACCTTGTACCTAATTAGTCTCATGGAGGTACATTACCGTGTGCACAGTCCAATGTGTTGGTGAACCCAACACATGACCATCACGTGCCCAACTAAAAATTCCACACATCCCCACCCGGCCACGTAATATGAACCCAGAAGGTCATATAGACAAGAAATGACCATGAAGAATATTAATGAATAACAATCCGACAAAGTCAAGAATGACTCACCGAGATGAAATGGAAGTGAATTGAATGATAGCTCAATGAAATGGTTGGAACCGTCGTTCCGCATGAATGAAGTGATTAATTGACAATTACAAGTCTCAGTATGGTTAATACATTATGAATGAATTGTGATTATGAATGAACAAAAATGAAAGAAATGAATATCCTTTTAACCGATTAAGAATTAACTTACACAACCGGTGAAGAATGTCCTTCCTCGAACCAATGTCGTACAATGACGTGTTGGTCGCTCGAACAACCTTGAATGACAATTACCAACAATGCTCAATATACGAATCAAACATGATTATAACCAACTTAAACGCCGATACAACAATATCCAAACTCATTGAGGCGTTCTAACGAATACGTTGCATACACACATCCTTTGATAATATGCAATTCCGAATATATCGAAACCAACACCAAAATGAATATTTCAAACCAACAAAACACCTTGAATGATATCAATAATCCCTTAGAAATCCACAATTCGAGTTAACGACAACCACTAATCGAAAACCCCCAAAAATATCAATGTCAACCCCAAAGTGTTCTTGATTCAACCCCAATATTCATGAAATCCGAAATATACAACAATAAATCCATAGGAATACATTTATCCAAGGTAGATAATCCATATCTAACATATTCCGACAATAATCCAAGCTCATACGAAGAAATCGGAACGAAAAACCCAAAAATCCGAAATTCTAGATCCAAGAGATTATTACCTTGATTTGATTTATTGGAGATGATGAAATGACGATTAATCCAACTCAAAAGCTTGAAGATGATGATTGGTGATAGTAGCTCGAAGAACACTCTCCAAATTGTCCAAAATTGCCCGGAATCGCCCAAAAACGAAGTGAGAAATGAGAATGACGAAGGAAGGACTGAATTGTCCTATTTATAGTAATCCTAGTTTAGCGCGCGTTAGCTCCAGTTCTTAGCGTGCGCTAACGGGTGTTTTGGGTAGTCCAGTACCCACTGTCCGAAAACGGTAGCGTGCGCTACGTACCTTTTGTAGCGTGCGCTAGGGCTGTACACTTAGCGTGCGCTAACACCAATATGTTAGCGTGCGCTAACTTAAAAATCTAATGCCCAGTAACTGAAATCCAGACTTTCTATCCTCTGAACTGCTCGCGATAGCGTGTGCTACATTTAATATTTAGCGTGCGCTACTGCACTGCTTGCGTACGCTAAAAATGTAAACCCGGTTGTAATTCATTCATTTTCATTCAGTAATTATCAGTCTGTAATTGTCACTCAGTGTATTTTCACTCAATTATAATCATTCATCAATCATGTTCGTTCACCGTGTTCACCGTTCGGAAAAACTTCGAGTTGTGTATCATTATTGTTCATTGTTTCAACTTTCCTCATATGAGTTCGACTTTGTTAGATCACTATTAATTTTTGGTAACTCCAAAAATTCTAAATCTTTGCAATATTATAGATCATCGAATTAGCTTTCCAATGGTTCAAACGGTGAGTCAATCGGAGTCCGGACGAGAGAGTTATGGTCGTTTTAGCTCACCCGCTCATTTTTCAGTTATTGGCCGATCACTGCCGACCGAACTCGGCCGTGTCGTCCGACACGGCCCGTGCCGTACTCGTCCGTAAATGCCGAAGTTTCTGCCTCAGGACCCGACCGTGTCGTCTGGCACGGCCGAGTCGAACCCTTCCGGATAAGCCAGAACCGACTGCCTAGAGGCCCGACCGTGTTCCAGGACACGGTCGAGTCAATGCCGAGCGCCGCGGACGGGTCACTATCGGTAGGCCCCTTCGCGCCGCGACCGTGTCAAGCAGGACACGGTCGAGTCCCTGCCGGCCAGCTGCGCGCCGCGACCGTGTCAGGCGGGCACGGTCGAGTCTGTCAGCCGATTCAACCCCTATAAATTCGTTTTTTGAGCATTTCAGCTCATTTCTTCCATCTCTTCCACCTTCATACGAGAGAGATAAGCTTGAGGGAGAGTTTTCTTCATCAATTATCATTTGAGTGTGTATTTTTCATCACCTTCAATCATTTGGGAAGCTTGGATACTCGATTAACTCGTGTTCTTCGGATCGAAGTGATTGGATATTCAAGAGGTAATTTCTTCGACACCTTGGACTTCGATTTTGTGTTGAGATATGATGTTTTGGACGTTATAATCATGTTATATGAAGGGATATGTATATGATTATGAGTTTGTATAAGGATTCATTGGATTATTGAGGGATTATGCAAGAACACTTTGAACATCGAGTTGGATTTGGGGATTTTCGACTAATTGTTGTTATAATCACGTTTTTGGATATTCATAACGGATTATTGATCGTATTGGAGATGTTTTGTTGGTTTGAAACACTTCTTGGAGGATTTGATATTGGTATATTGAGATTTGATTGTAAACAATCGGAGTTTGGCCACAACGTATTCGATATAATGCCCCAATGAACTTGGTTTAATCGTATCGACGTTTTGAGTTCGTTATATTCGTGTTTAATTCGTATATTGATCGGACTGTTGGTAATTGTATTGAATTAAGGTTGTTCGTGCGACCGACACTTCATTTAGGACATTTGTTCGTGGAAGGACTTTCTTCATCGGTATTGTGTAAGTTAATTCTTACTCGGTTAAAAGGATATTCATTCCTTTTGTTGTTGATCATTCATAATCATAACTCGTTCATCATTGTATTAATCATATTGAGACTTGTAATTGTTGAATAATCACTTCATTAACGGGAACGGCGGTTCCAATCATTCCATTGAAACTATCAATCACTTCATTATTACTCTCATCTCGGTGAGTCATTCTTGACTTTGTCAGATTATTATTTATTCATTGATATTCATTACGGTCATTCTTGTTCATATGACCTTCTGGGTTCATATTGCGTGGCCGGATGCGGATGTGTGGAATTTTTAGTCGGGCACGTTATGTCCATGTATTGGGAGTGATACATTGGACTGTGCACACGGTAACGATTACCTCCGTGAGACTAATTAGGTACAAGGACGGGTATGTCCGGTCATCCGTCTTGTACACTTTCACAGAACACTACGGGCGTACTATGATACTCCTCTTCAGCGTAATTCATAACTAAGGATAATTCATAACTTCAGATAAATCATGTTTGTGTATTTTCAACCCTTGAGGATTGTTGTTCGGTTTAACTGACCCCGGCTGGGGATTTTGTTTTTCAGGTCATGGCAAGGCAAACGCACGGGAATAGCATGTTGATGTCGTGGAGTCCCGGTGATACTAGTAGGGGGCCCCGATCTTTCAGTTATTCATGTTATTGTCCTTTATTTTCCGCTGCAGATTTTCATTTGGATACTCCGTTTCATTCAGTGTTGTGTATTTTATCTTCATATAAAATACATTAGTATTCGGTATTGTCCTGGTATGTTGTAATTAAACTCCTCATCGGAGTAATTACTGTTGTAATGTGGTTCGGTACTACATTTATCTTGTGTAATTCATTCATTTTCATTTGCCTGGTGGGTCCCAGTCGGGGATTCACGGCAGTGTAATATCCGCCTAGTTTGGGGTGTTACAGAGTTGGTATCGGAGCGTGGTTTTGAATACTACCTTCCGAGTCATGTCTCATTTGAAATCATCGTCATCAGACTAGTATCATTGGACTTTCGCGTCACGTGTGACCTGTGCAAATGCCGAGCCAATCAGACCGGAAGAACTGTAAGATTTCTAACGCCATGGTATAATTTCTGGCAATAGTCATTCATTCATCATTCATCATTTAACAATCCTCGAACATCATCATTCATTATGATCAGGACGATCATATTAACTCATTAATCACTTAATTCGTTTCAATACTCAGTTAATGATCAGGACGATCATATTAACTCATTAATCACTTAATTCATTTCAATACTCAGTTAATGATCAGGACGATCATATTAACTCATTAATCACTCAATTCATTTTAATACTCACTTAATGATCAGGATGATCATATTAACTCATTAATCACTTAATTCATTTCAATACTCAGTTAATGATCAGGACGATCATGTTAACTCATTAATTACTCAATTCGTTTCATTACTCAGTTGTCAATCTGGATGATCATATTATCAATCTTGTTAAGTTATTCAAGATAATCATTTTTAGAATTTCATCAGATATTCATGTAACTTCAGTAAATCATTCATATAATCACTAAGTTAGAGCATGTATACTCATTTTCATCATCTCATGACATAATCATAACGTGCTAATCATGCGGGAAATATAATCATTATGCGACCTTCCTACTTCAGTATGGGGAGAGCTGTCAGGGGATGCACGGGGAGAGGCCGCGGTGCGGGCCGAAACCCGGGAAATAATCACTCGCTGTCGGGAAATCGTGCCCAGGACTCGGCTCGATCGAAAGAAGTTCGGGTTGATCCACTCACTTTTATGCAGGCCATGATGACCCATGTGCAATTGCTCAATCATCATTACGCCACTCTGGCCGGTTTAATCGAGAGAAATCTCCCGTATGAGCCTGCTGCTAAGGAAATTGCTGAGCAGCAACCTGCATATGTCAACAGGAAATCAACGAAGCGTAATCTATCCGAAGGCAGTCAGTCAACCTTCAAGAAGCCTCGTGTGGGCCCTAGCGTTTCTGAGCGACCTTCTACGGCGCATGATCATGCGGGATCTCAGTCCCGAGCGGCCAGTTCGGCCATCACCTGTTTCAATTATGGAATGCCGGGTCATTTCAGCACTGAGTGTCTGAAACCGTCTATCATGTGCTATAATTGTGGGAATTTTGGGCATAAGGCCCGTCTTTGCTGAAAGGACTCCAAGTCGGCTCCGGCGGCATCTCAGGCCCCGAAGCAACCAGCGTTTCAGAATCAGACTGCTTTGTCATCGTCATTTAAGGCAATGGAAGCAAATAGAGTTGGAGCTCGTCTTTATCAGACGGGAGCGTCCGGTTCGGGGGCCGACAAGTCCCAGATTCATATGATGAGGAAGATCGACGATCCGGTGGCCCGAATGATTTCAGATATACTCGTAATTTTATTTCAACTTGTGTGTACCTTTTGATGCTGGTACACCGCATTCTTTCATTTTCAAATCATGCTTGAATAGACTTATTTCGGGATAGTTCTATTGCTTGTGGACCTCATACCATCGGTCTACCTGACGATGGAAGAATTTTCGAAATCATACCGAATTAAGCTTAATGACCGCGATTGGTTGATGGATCTAATCGTGGTGAACTTATCTTAGGACTATGTAATTTTCGGTATTAGTTGGTTTGATCGTCTTGATACTATCCTCAGTATTTGTTAGCGTTTGGTCGCTATCTTTCCGTCGTTTATTGTCGAATGTGTGCTTCAGGGAAGTAATCCCCGTTGTCCCAGAAGAAGTATTATTATGACGAAAGCAGAGAAATTCCGCAATCGAACTATCCAATCATTCATTGTATCATTTTCATCGATTGGCCTTTTCTAAGACAATCGAGTCATTCAATCATTCATTGTATCATTTTCATCGATTGGCCTTTCTAATGCAATCGAGTTATTCAATCATTCCTTGTATCATTTCCATCGATTGGCCTTTCTAAGGCAATCGAGTTATTCAATCATTCCTTGTATCATTTCCATCGATTGGCTTTTCTAAGACAATCGAGTCATTCAATCATTCATTGTATCATTTTCATCGATTGGCCTTTCTAAGGCAATCGAGTTATTCAATCATTCATTGTATCAATTTCATCGATTGGCCTTTCAAAGGCAATCGAGTTATTCAAACATTCATTGTATCATCTTCATCGATTGGCCTTTCTAAGGCAATCGAGATGTTCAATCATTCGTGGTATCATTGTCATCGATTGACGAAGTATTTCCAGACGAGTTATCTGGTTGCCTTCACATAGAGTAGGGGAATTCAGGAGTGAGTTGGAGCCGGTACGTCCCCTTTATCGAAGGCACCGTATCGGATGGCCCCGACCAGAATACAAGAGTTGAAGATTCAACTTGAGGAGTAGTTCGAGAAAGGCTATCTCCGACCGATTGTGTCCCCGTGAGGAACACCAGTGTGATCTGTCAAGGAGAAGGATGGCTCGTCTCGTGTGTGTATTAATTACCAGGAGTTGAACAGGGTGATGATCAAGAGTAGTATCCCTTACCCCGTATTGATGATCTTTTAGATCAACTTCGGGGAGCCTCAGTGTTTTCCAGGATCGACTTAAGATCTGGATATCACCAGTTGCGGATTCCAGAGTCGGATATCGCGAGGACAGCGTTTCGTACACGCTATGGTCATTATGAGTTCGTAGTTATGCCGTTCGGGCTAACTATTGCACCTGCGGTATTCATGGAGTTAATGAATCGGGTTTTCATCGAATTTTTGGATCAGTTTGTTGTTGTCTTCATCGACGACATTTTGATTTATTCTCATAGCCGAGAGGAACACGAGGTTCATCTTCATCAGGTTCTCGACGTGTTGAGACGAGAGCAACTTTATGGAAAGTTTTCCAAATGTGAGTTCTGGAGGTCCGAAGTGACTTTCTCGGGCATGTAATTTCATCTGACAGAGTTCGTGTCGACCCTCAGAAGACGGAGACTATCCGATATTGGCAACCTCCGAAAGATATTAAGTAAATCCGATGTTTCCTCGGATTAGCTGGTTAATTATCCAACCCACGGCCGGAGCTAGCAACCGTGGTTTTCGCATTGGAAATTTGGCGTCGTTACCTTTATGGCATTACCTGTCAGATCTTCACCAATCACAAGAGTTTGAAGTATATATTTACTAAGAAGGAGTTAAACATGCGACAGAGGCGGTGGTTGGAACTAATCAAAGATTTTGATATCGAGATCCTTTACCACCCGGGCAAGGCGAACGTTGTCGCCGACGCCTTGAGTCGTAAGTCCGTTCAGGAGCAGATGCTTGCTCGTTTAACAGTTCAGAAGGAGCTTCAACAGAAATTCCTTAGACCCGAGATCGAGGTCTGGCTTCAGCGAGTTCAGGGACAGCTTTGTATGTTAGAGATTTCATCGTCACTTGAGGAGGTAATCAGAGAGAATCAGAGTTCAGACCCTTCATTGTTGCGCATCCGTGAAGATGTGGCTCAGGGGAAAGCCCCTGGATTCGTGGTCCACGAGGATGGACTTTTGAGGTTTAAGAACCGGTTGTGCGTACCGGCGAATGACGAGTTGAAAAACTCTATTTTGAGAGAAGCTCATGCTACCCCTTATTCTGTTCATTTGAGGTCTAGCAAGATGTATAAGGACTTGAAACAAAATTACTGGTGGAGTAATATGAAGCGAGAAGTCGCAGAATTTGTTTCGAGATGCTTAACCTGTCAACAAGTCAAGATGGAACATCAGCGACCGGCGGGTATGCTGAAAACCTCTCCCTATTCCGGAGTGGAAGTGGGAAGACATTTCTATGGATTTCATCACAAGTTTGCCGACGAGTCGTCGTGGCATGAATGCGATCTGAGTGATTGTGGACCGCTTAACTAAATCAGCTCATTTCCTTGAGATTAAGGATACGTGGGGTCCCGAGAGACTGGCCCAGTTATTCATCAAGGAGATAGTAAGACTGCACGGTACTCCTAAGAGTATCGTTTCCGATCGTGACGGACGATTTGTATCTCATTTTTGGAAATCAGTTCATCGTGCTATGGGAACTCAGCTCAATCTCGATCGCCTTTTCATCCTCAGTCCGACGGACAATCAGAGAGGACTATACAGACATTAGAGGACATGTTGAGGGCATGCGTCCTCGATTGGAAGGACGATTGGGAAGCCCAACTACCATTGATCGAGTTCACGTATAATTAAAGTTGGCATGCTTCCATTAAGATGGCACCTTACGAGGCCTTGTACGGTCGTCGTTGTCGATCTCCCTTGTGTTGGGATGACTTGTCAGAATCAATCGGCACCGAACCCGATATGCTTATAGCCGCCCGGGAGAAGGTAGCTTTGATCAAGAGTCGTATGTTGACAGCTCAGAGTCGACAGAAATCATATGCAGATAATCGTCGTCGACCACTAGAGTTCGAGACGGGTGACCACGTTTTGGTCAAGGTATTCCCGAGTCGAGGTATTTTCCGTTTCGGAAAACGGGGGAAGTTGAGTCCCAGATTCATTGGACCGTTTGAAATTTTTGATCGAGTAGGAGAGTTAGCTTATCGATTGGCTTTACCTCCGGCTTTGGGCCGAATTCATAATGTGTTTCATGTCTCTCAGCTGCGAAAGTAGGTTTCCGACCCGAGTCACATACTGCAGTTCGACGAAATCGAGATCGCCGACGACCATTCATATGAGGAGCGTCCTATACGAGTCTTAGAGAACGAATCAAACAGTTGAGAAATAAGTCGATTCCTTTGGTCAAGATTCAGTGGTCCAGACATGGAGTCGAAGAGGCCACTTGGGAAACCGAGGAGAATATGCGGGAGAGTTATCCCGAGTTGTTTGACCCTTAGTTTCGGGGACGAAACTCTTTTTAAGGGGGGGAGTATGTAATACCCGGTTGTAATTCATTCATTTTCATTCAGTAATTATCAGTCTGTAATTGTCACTCAGTGTATTTTCACTCAATTATAATCATTCATCAATCATGTTCGTTCACCGTGTTCACCGTTCGGAAAAACTTCGAGTTGTGTATCATTATTGTTCATTGTTTCAACTTTCCTCATATGAGTTCGACTTTGTTAGATCACCCTTAATTTTTGGTAACTCCAAAAATTCTAAATCTTTGCACTATTATAGAGCATCGAATTAGCTTTCCAATGGTTCAAACGGTGAGTCAATCGGAGTCCGGACGAGAGAGTTATGGTCGTTTTAGCTCACCCGCTCATTTTTCGATTATTGCCGATCACCGCCGACCGACTCGGCCGTGTCGTCCGACACGGCCCGTGCCGTACTCGCCCGGAAATGCCGGTTTCGCCTCAGACCCGACCGTGTCGCTCGGCACGGCCGAGTCGAACCCTTCCGGATAAGCGTAACCGATCGCCAGAGGCCCGACCGTGTTCCAGACACGGCCGAGTCAATGCCGAGCGCCATGACGTGGTCACTATCGGTAGGCCCTTCGCGCCGCGACCATGTCAAGGTGACACGGTCGAGTCCTCGCTGCCAGTGCGCGCCGCGACCGTGTCAGCGGGCACGGCCGAGTCTCACCCGAGTCAACCCCTATAAATTCGCTTTTTGAGCATTTCACTCATTTCTTCCATCTCTTCCACCTTCATACGAGAGAGATAAGCTTGAGGGAGAGTTTTCTTCATCAATTATCATTTGAGTGTGTATTTTCATCACCTTCAATCATTTGGGAAGCTTGGATACTCGATTAACTCGTGTTCTTCGGATCGAAGTGATTGGATATTCAAGAGGTAATTTCTTCGACACCTTGGACTTCGATTTTGTGTTGAGATATGATGTTTTGGACGTTATAATCATGTTATATGAAGGGATATGTATATGATTATGAGTTTGTATAAGGATTCATTGGATTATTGAGGGATTATTCAAGAACACTTTGAACATCGAGTTGGATTTGGGGATTTTCGACTAATTGTTGTTATAATCACGTTTTTGGATATTCATAACGGATTATTGATCGTATTGGAGATGTTTTGTTGGTTTGAAACACTTCTTGGAGGATTTGATATTGGTATATTGAGATTTGATTGTAAACAATCGGAGTTTGGCCACAACGTATTCGATATAATGCCCCAATGAACTTGGTTTAATTGTATCGACGTTTTGAGTTCGTTATATTCGTGTTTAATTCGTATATTGATCGGACTGTTGGTAATTGTATTGAATTAAGGTTGTTCGTGCGACCGACACTTCATTTAGGACATTTGTTCGTGGAAGGACTTTCTTCATCGGTATTGTGTAAGTTAATTCTTACTCGGTTAAAAGGATATTCATTCCTTTTGTTGTTGATCATTCATAATCATAACTCGTTCATCATTGTATTAATCATATTGAGACTTGTAATTGTTGAATAATCACTTCATTAACTGAACGGCGGTTCCAATCATTCCATTGAAACTATCAATCACTTCATTATTACTCTCATCTCGGTGAGTCATTCTTGACTTTGTCAGATTATTATTTATTCATTGATATTCATTACGGTCATTCTTGTTCATATGACCTTCTGGGTTCATATTGCGTGGCCGGGTGCAGATGTGTGGAATTTTTAGTCGGGCACGTTATGGCCATGTATTGGGAGTGATACATTGGACTGTGCACACGGTAACGATTACCTCCGTGAGACTAATTAGGTACAAGGACGGGTGTGTCCGGTCATCCGTCTTGTACACTTGCACAGAACACTACGGGCGTACTATGATACTCCTCTTCAGCGTAATTCATAACTAAGGATAATTCATAACTTCAGATAAATCATGTTTGTGTATTTTCAACCCTTGAGGATTGTTGTTCTGTTTAACTGACCCCGGCTGGGGATTTTGTTTTTCAGGTCATGGCAAGGCAAACGCACGGGAATAGCATGTTGATGTCGAGGAGTCCCGGTGATACTAGTAGGGGGCCCCGATCTTTCAGTTATTCATGTTATTGTCCTTTATTTTCCGCTGCAGATTTTCATTTGGATACTCTGTTTCATTCAGTGTTGTGTATTTTATCTTCATATAAAATACACTAGTATTCGGTATTGTCCTGGTGTGTTGTAATTAAACTCCTCATCGGAGTAATTACTGTTGTAATGTGGTTCGGTACTACATTTATCTTGTGTAATTCATTCATTTTCATTTGCCTGGTGGGTCCCAGTCGGGGATTCACGGCACTGTAATATCCGCCTAGTTTGGGGTGTTACAAAAAACCACTCATAGCGTGTGTTATGAATTAATCCAATTCAGTTCAGTAGCCACTGGACTCTGCCTGTCCGACCTTAGCGCGCGCTACACCAAAATGTATAACGTGCGCTACTACAAACCACTAGTGCGCGCTACTTACCATTTGTAGCATGCGCTACCTATAACTCACCTGCAGTCCAGTGCCTTCTGGACTGTCAGACTGAACAACATTAGCGTGCGCTAATGCTGAGTGGTAGCGTGCGCTACCTGTACTCAATTAGCGCACGCTAAAGAGAGTACGTAGCGTGCGCTACTCCTCACACACAGCCCACAACAAAGATGACAATGATGATACCCTCGGCCCAAGTATCCAAATGGGTTGACTGATGAATAAAACTGATACGTGATACCAATATCCTCCGAACGGTGAATGCAATGATTGAATATGAGTAACAAATGATCATTAATGAGTGAAAATTACTGAGTGACAAATTACATAATGATAAGTACTGAATGATAATGACTGAATTACAACCGGGTATTACAGGAACTTAATATCTTGATAGTATGATCTTTATATCCCTAAGAATCACGAATTCAAGATTGGAGATAGTATAACATTCCTTAAGATGAAGAAAACACCGAGACAATAGGTAAAAATCCAACTCCGGTTGCTTGCGTGCCAATCCAAGATGCTTCTCCACTCCAATGATCAATCATAAGTGATATTCAATCTTCAATGATCAAGTAGAGGTGGTCTATATGTGTTTAAGGAGGTTGGGATCTCTCTGGGCACGAAGTATGTCGAAGGCTAAGTGAAATAAACGAGTTGAAATGAAATGGGGTGATGTCTTATTTATAATTTTCTGACCTTAGCTACGTTAGCCTCCACATATAACGTATGTTAGGTAATTAGCGTACGCTACACTGACATCCTTAGCGTACGCTATCGTCACTGATAGTTAACTGTCCTCATTCTGAACTTCATTATGTATGCTACACTTACCATGTTACGTACGTAACCAATATTATTAGCGTATGCTACATCCTATCCTTAGCGTATGTTAATACCCGCTGACTTAAAAAGGTATCCATGTTCATCCGCGGGAATCTTATCTGGACCCATGTCCGACTGGCACATGTGACAGCCACCCAGCTTAATTATTGGCTGGTTAACGCACGCTATGCTACATTCGTAACGTACGCTATCTCATACTGATAACGTATGTTAGGCTTCCTAGTTAACATACGTTATCACGTATTTCCATGAGAAAATTTACGTGTCGCCATACTCGTGTACAAGGATACAAATACGAGAAATATCATACTTCGATTATGGATATCACAATTCCGAATGATACAGGGTTCAAATACAGATGAAATACTCAATAATAAATCCGGATATTACATAACGTATGTTTTCAAACGGTTGAGTTTTGGCATTTCGGGCCTTGTGGTTTCAAATGAGATTTTTACAACGGTTTTGAGAAACAGATTTTATTAAATCTTTGAATATTTTTAAAAACCGTCGTTAGCCTCTTGGGCATTTGTAATTGTTTGCGAAAATTTCCTTCAGCCTTGTGGGTCCCATCTCGGGGCCCACAGCTCTGTAATATTCCCGATCGGATTTGGGGGTGTTACAGAATATGGTATCGGAGCTTAGGTTGTGAAAACCTAGGCAGTCCGGTCGAGTTGGGTCGCGCTTTTGTCGTGTCATTCGAGTTGTCGGTCGACAAGTGTTTTAGCTCTGGGTTTTGTTATTCACTCGGGCTTGTGTGTTATGTGATTTACCAGTGTGGTACTGGGATTGTTATAACTTTTCCAAGTGGTATTAATGTTTTTCTTCGGATAGAGATGTGTTGTGTTCTCGAGTTGAACTGAGTTTGCAAAATGAGTGTTTTGTAAATGTCTGTGTCGAGTATTTTTCTAGAGTTGAGACATGTGCCAGTATCACGGGGAATTGTCGGCTTCACGATCTGTAAGTATTTTGATCTTTAAATTGCATTGAGATTTATTGTCGTTCTAAGTTGATATGTTTTGAGATTCAGAAAGATGTTATGCGTTACGATATAAGGTGACAGAATTGGTACAGGATTGATGAATTGAGAAACCATGATTTTGGAAATCAATATGTCGGTATAGTTTTGGAACGGAGTTGTGTATTCAGGAGGAGAACTGTAGATTGTTGAGAAGAACATGTAGTCATGTTAGTTCATTTTGAGATATATGAACCATTTTTGAGCATTGGAAAATGATACTTTTCAAAATGAATGTTTCACGGATGTTTTACCGAAAATGATTTTGGGCCGAGACCCAATTGATTTTGAAATAGTTTTATAACTTAGGACTTGAGGTCCGAAAAGGGGTTTTCTACTTTTTAAACTTCTTGTAATGCGGAACGAGCTACGGACTGAGACCCTAATGATTCAAAAGGCTTTTTCATGTTTTCTAAAACTCCCGAGATTTGTAAAACACTTTACCAATCATTTATTTTATTTCCGTCTTTCGAGGTTTTGGTTTACTTGTTCAAATAAAACTTCTCAGGTAGTCTTTCGCTGTGTTGGATTTATTGATTATTCAATGTGTTGTCATAGCATGGTTGAGGTGATCCAGGATGGGTTAATGATTGACGTTGCGAGTCATGTGAAAATGAGTTTTTGGTTGGATTCTATATATTGAGATTTTGGATTCTATCGTGTAGTTTTCCGACCGAATGGCAGTGGAATTTGTGACGAGCTGGACTGGTATACAGGAGTATGAATGTGGTCAATCATTTGCATAGTATCAATTTAAAACTTTGAAATCGTGTGGATTCGAAGGAAACTGTTATCGGATACTTGGCACCAGCGAGCCGATTTAATTTTTTCGAAAATTGATTTTGTGGTCTTACCAAAATTTATATTTTGGAGTTTTAAAATTTTTTAAAGAACTTTCGAAAATTTGTCTTCTTGACGAGACTATTTGATTTCAAACTAGTTTTGAAAGTGTGATTGATATACATACGCATTTATTGCATAGTGCATATCATGGTGAAGTTATGAGTGTGACTCACGAACTAGATAATATATCAGTATGGTACGATGAAAAGAGATCCGAACTTTAGTATGGTAATTTGTTTATCGAGGGACTATCGGTTGATCGACCAGATAAGAGAAATATGCTGCGTATTGTAGATTCGGGTACAGAATATGATTTTGGAACTTTGGATTTTATGAAACTGGAGAATATGTGCTATGTGATTCCATTGGTATGGTAGTAGCGCGATTTTACCATAGTGATTTTTGAATGATTTCTTTGTAAGTGTAGATTTGGGGATGGTGACCCCATGCTGGTTGTTTTGGATATTGAGTGGTCGTTCTCACTCCATGTATGATTGGATATGTTCGTTGATTTACGATTGATTGTTCGTATGCTGAGGGGTATGTTCACCAGTCGCGTATGTTTATTGAGATCCGCTGTATGTGATTGGTGTATCGTTTTGAGAATTTTGTTCTTTCGTATATCGGTTTCTGTGGTTCTGTGTTGATCGTGTTGGAGTTATCATGTTGGTGATATTCTCGATTGTGTTTTGATCTTTGGTTGGTCATATTGGAGTTTATCATGTCGATGATATTCTCGACTGTGTTTTGACCTTTGGATTGGTCGTATTAGAGTTTATCATGTCGATGATATTCTCGGTTAATTATTGGTTGATCATTCCTAATGATCATCTGAGCGTTCAGATTTGTGTCAATGTTTCGGGATTTGTTGCTATTGTGACACCCCCAGAGCCATCCGGGAATATTAAGGCTAAAGGAATTTTTTGCAAACATTTACAAACGCCCAAGAGGCTAACGAACGGTACTATCTTTTAAAAACATTCGAAGACTTTATAAAACTCGTTAATCAAACCGTCGTAAAATCTCATTTGAAACCACAAGGCCCGAAATGCCAAGACTCAACAGTTTAAAAACATACGTTAAGATATCGCTTACACGTACCGATAAAATAGTTTAGACAACGATTGCCAATGTAACCTAAGTTACCAGATACCAAAAGGCCATTTATGATACTCGCGCAGCGAAAACAAACAAGCAATTAAAATACTCTAGCAGTGGAATTACAACAAATGATTAGGAAACTCAACACACAATTACATACCTTAGTCAGTATCCTCCGGGAAGCTCATCTCTCCACGACCGCTACGAGCTTGATAATCCAGGAACTTAAAAATAAATCCCATGACGGGGTCAGCCATAATACCCAACAATGATAACCATCACATCACGTCAATAATTACATACCAATGAAATACTGAGTAAGAATATGACCAATGTAATCTTACCGCCATAACTTTACCAACTCGTGATAATAAATACAAAAGTTCACATCTCGTATTCTTTCAACAACACAATAAGCTAATACCAAAATATCTGTACTATATCTCAACAATGCCCAAGGTTCTCAAAACATTATCATAACTCAGTGTTACGAAATTCACTAACTCTGTCAAACCCAATTCATCGGGTATCATTATCAAATCTCAACAATAAAACCGATTGTCCATCAAAGACCTATACCAAGGGAAATACGGAACATACCTTAGGATATGCAATGCCACGACGAATCACGTCGATCTAATCCGAGATCAGATCAATACAACATACGAACATGGTCCTAACACAAGACCTACAAATGCATACTCATATGACAACGTCAATATGCTCACATCAATAACAACACTATATACTTATGGCAAACCCATAATATACATCTGCACAATAACAACACATAGGTAATCCGATGATCTGACGTTCACTGCCTAGATCCCATGATGACCCCGTCAGACCAACCGTGGTGGATAAACCTGTCCGATGATCTAGCACACGCTAGCATAGATCCCCCGATGATCCGGTCGGACCAACCCGAGGTGGACATACAACAACAATGCACAAATGTATATAACGATGATACACAATGCATGACAACAACGGTACACGCATGTATCACAACATGATCGACACAAATGACAAAAAATTATTAGAGTACTTGCCCCGAGTCCTTCAAGGGCGATCGAAATGTCTAAATCATTACCAACCATTATCCTCAGTATTCGACGGTCCAGAATGTCACGGACGGTAGATAACTCATATCTTCATCTATACCACAATGTATCCTCGATACCAAGAATACTAACAACTATTGTAAATTATATACATTATGATTTAATTCCCAAAAACTCGAATACAATTTATAATCCCAAATCTCCTGTGATTACGATTATAACCATTGTTATACGAATTATAAACGAATGAAACGGAAACCATTCATTAAATATTATAAACTGAACAAGTAATAACTTGCCTCGATACCGATGAAGCCGTTACCAATTCCATTGCCGTCATCTACAAGTCCCTCGCCCCTGATCAGTGCAATTCACGAACGTTCTCGAATACGACTGCAAAGCATTGTTCTAATCACCGATCAATAATCTCAACCTATTAAAATAATCAATAAAAAACAAGTTCGATAACGATCAACAATCAATAAAACCAATTCACAAACCCAACGGCTCAACAATATCTCGATTAACCACTAGGCTGATCAATCCAACTCAAACCAGTACGAATTCACAACCACAACATGAAAATACTGCAGCGTTTGCCTACTTAGCGCACGTTAATCACTTAAGGTAGCGTGCGCTAAGTCGGTCCCGTTAGCATGCGCTAGACAGTAAGCTTAGCGTGCGCTAATGCTGTACAGATGCATGTTTTTCAGATACTGATCAACATATGGCGATTATCAATAACACCAAGTGATTCTAAACCATGTCCATAGCTATCAAAACAATGAAATCCGATATCCTTTAACATATAGGTAATCATCCAACTCTTAATACAATTCATATATTCACATATCATCTTCTTCCTCAAATATCAACATCATGAACACCAAGAACCTTAATCAACACTTCCCTAATCTAACATTATAGAGATTAATCATCAACAATGACATCAACATCCGCAAAGGAGAAGAAGGATTAACCAACTTATCTCAAGAAAACGAACTACATAATTCAAACCACACAAATCATATTAATATCATCATACTCTGGTAATCCATCTCATAAGCATGCTTGTGAACTTGTTTATGTAATAATCATCAACTCAAGAACATCAACATTCAATCCAAAATGAAATCCATAGATGAAAAGTAATTACCTTTTTGAAGGAATGGATTGGATCTCAAGTTTGAATCCGCTTCCAATCAATTCCAAGCTTAGTATTGTTATGGATGATTAACTCACCATAATCCAATGTTTGGAACTTCAAACATCTCTCTAAGAACTCTCTCTATCGGTTGCAAGGAGAGAATGGACGAAATGAGGAATATCAGCCAACTACTCATATATATACACTGTACATTATTAACGTACGCTAACATCTAAAATTAACGTACGTTACACGTTTAGCATGCACTAACTCTCTTTGTTAGCATGCGCTATCGAAGTCCAGAGGCTACTGCCTTACTGCATACAATGAGTTACATACGCAATGTCCATTAAATAACGTACGTAATTTCCTCTATCTAGCATACGCTAGAGCCCGATCGTAGCATGTGCTACTCATAGTTGACTTGTTTTTCTGTATGCTCCGAAGACGGGTCCACACACTGACAGCTCTAACTAGGATAAGATTACCTTTCGACCGATATGATGTTAGCGTGTGCTAACAATATGCATTAGCGTGCACTAACCCTTCTCAACAAACATCCGTTGACCTCGTCGGCACATGCGCCGAAAGTGATCGGGTACACACATAGATTTCTTCTAATCGGGTTTGTACTATCTTTTCCTTCTAGCGTGCGCTAAATCAGCACGATAGCGTGCGATAGGCATGTATATTAGCGTGCGCTAATAATGTTACACTTAGCCATTTTTAGCTCCTCTTGTCCAACTTCTCAACATACTATATACGAACATACGGCATACTAAATACGTATACTCCTTCCAACAATATTCTCATACGATAAGCCCGACACACAATGTCTTCTAATACAACTGTCAACCAAGTGCGGTAATAATACCAATACAGATGTCTTAGTCCTTCATGTATTTTATCCATACTGTACAGATTCCACGCTGTACAACATAACTCAGATAAAATAATATTAAACAACAGTAGTAGAAATTCCAGATATTACAGCTATTGTGTTGGGCAGTTGTTTCACAGTATCGTGCATTATTGGTTTTTAGCAGATTGGGACTTGATTGTGTAATCAGGCAGACATGATTTGACACGGATAGATTATTTCGTCCAGAGATGATATATTTTGTTGAGACTCATGGGATTATGATTGTAAGCGTGTTGAGGCTTTACAGTGAAGTCACTTGCTAGTATCTCAGGAGATCGTCGACTTGGCGCATATGTAAGTGTACTATTTTGATTATTCGTTAATGATGATGATCGATCGTTGTCAAGATGGTTTCAGAATATTTTGGTTGAACAATTTGTTTATTTATGACGGATTGCAAGTTTCGAGGACGAAACTTATTTTAAGTGGTGTAGTATGTAATATCCGGAATTTCTACTACTATTGTTTAATGTTATTTTATCCGAGTTATGTTGTACAGTGTGGAATCTGTATAGTATGGATAAAATAAATGAAGGACTGAGACATCTGTACTGGTATAATTACTGTACCTGGTCGAAAATTGCAGTTGAGGATATTGTGTATCATATGAGAATATTATTTGGAAGGAGTATGTGTATTTGGTATGTCGTATGTTCGTATTCTTTATGTTGAGACATTGGACAAGAATAGCTGAAAATGGCTAAATGTAGCATTATTAGCGCACGCTAATATACATGCCTAGCGCATGCTATCGTGCAGGTCTAGCGCACGCTAATGGTAAATGATAGCGGACGCTAGTACAGACCAGATCAGAAGGAATCTATGTGTGGATCCGGTCACTTTCGGCGCATGTGCCGACAAGGTCAATGGATGTTTGTTGTGAAGGATTAGTGCACGCTAATGCATATAGATTAGCACGCTAATCAGATCGGTCCAAAGGAATCTTAGCTTTATCAGGTTACTTTCGGCATGTAGGGACACGGGGTAGGTGCAGACTGTAGCAAGTCAACTATGAGTAGCGCACGCTATGGATGAAAGTTTGCGTACGCTACATAGAGGATTTTACGTACGCTATTGCATTGGCATTGCGTACGTAAATCATTTCATGAAGTAAGGCAGTAGCATGTGGACTGCAATAGCACACGCTAACAAAGACAGTTAGCGCACACTAAGTGTGTAACGTATGTTAAATGAAGATGTTAGCGTACGTTAATAATGTACAGTATATATATATATATATATATATAAGTGCAGTTGGCCATTATTCGTCATTTCCATCCATTTCTTCATGTGAACCGATAGAGAGAGCCTTGAGAGGTACTTGAGGTTCCCAAACACTGAGAAATGATGATCTTTAACAAGATTAAGGTGGAGAGCATGGATTAAAGCCTTGTTTTTTAAGTTATTCACGATTCTTGGAATGAAGTTTAATTGTTCTTCTTCTTGGTTCATCTATACAAGGTAATTTCGTATCCCTTTGATAGTGGTTCGTTTTTAAAGATGATTACTTATGAGGAAGCGAATTGGATTATCTTGTGATGATGTTATATGAGATTTAATGGGATTTTGATAAGAGTTCTCGGATGTTAATTAAGATTCTTCATACTTTAAGAATTGTGTTTCGTTTAACCCGATGAAAGATGGATTTATGAAGTATGTTGATTTCATATGAATCATGATATGAGTTTATATTCCAGATTAAGTATGATATGATCCTTGTTATCGGGTTGGTCTTATTATTGATGTTGTCGTCGATATCTTCTTCATGATGATATATGCATCGGGCTATGCAGTTTTGAATGTGATTTCGGATATTTCATGTTCTTCAAGAACTCTTGAATAATATGATATGATGTTGATATTTGAGGAAGAAGATGATATGTGTATATATGAATTGGATTAAGAGTTGGATGATTACCTATATGTTAAAGGATATCGGATTTCGTTGTTTTGATAGCTATGAACATGGTTTAGAATCACTTAGTGTTCTTGATAATCACCATATGTTGATCGGTATCTGAAATTCGTGCAACTGCAGGTTATTGCCTAGCGCACGCTAACGGGAACTACTTAGCGCACGCTATGTTAAGTGATTAACGTGCGCTAAATCAACAAGCAGGGTAGTATATTTCTGTTTCGGTTATGAATTCGTGATTGTTTAAGTTGGTTTGAATCAGACTTGTGGTTAATCGAGATATTGTTGAGCCGTTGGGTTTGTGAATTGGTTATATCGATTGTTGATTGTTATCGAACTTGTTGTGTATCGATTATTGTAATAGTTTGAGATTATTCATCGGTGATTAGAACCATGCATTGCGGTCGTGTTTGAGAATGTTCGAAGATTTCATTGATCAGGGCCGAGGGACTTGTAGGTGACGGCAATGGAATTGGTAACGGCTTCATCGGTATCGAGGCAAGTTATTACTTGCACAGTTTATAATATTTAATGAATGGTTTCCGTTTCATTCGTTTATAATTCGTATAGCAATGTTTACAATCGTAATCACAGGAGATTTGGGATTATAAGTTGTATTCGAGTTTTGGGAATTAAATCATAATGCATATGATTGACATTTGTTGTTGGTATACTTGGTATCGAGCATAAATTGTGGTATAGACGAAGACATGAATTATCTACTGTCCGTAACATTTTGGACCTTCGAATATTGACGATAATTGTTGGTGATGGTTTTGACATTGAGATTGCTCTCGAAGGACTAGGGCAAGTACCCTAATCATTTTTGTCATTTTGTGTCGATCATGTTGTGATACAGTCGTGTATTATTGTTGTCATGCATTTGTACATTGTTGTTATTATGCATTGTGTACTGTTGTTTTGTGCAGTTGTGCATTGTAGTCATATGTCCACCATGCGTTGGTCCGACGGGATCAAGATGGGATATCTATAGCTGTGTGCGCTGGATCGTTGGACAGGTAATTCCACCATGCTTTGGTCCGACGGGATCATCATGGGAATCTATAGTTGTGTGCGCTGGATCGTTGGATTACCATGTGTTGTTGTTGTGCATATGTATATTATGGGTTTGCCATAAGTATACATTGTCGTTATTGTTGGGATCATATTGAAGTTGTCATACGAGTATGCATTTGTAGGTCTTGTGTTAGGACCTTGTCCGTATGTTGTGTTGATCCGATCTCGGATTAGACTGACGTGATTGTCATGGTATTTCGTATCTTGAGGTATGTTTCATATTTCCTTTGGTATTTGTCTTTGATGGACAATCGATTATCGTTTTGAGATGTGATGATGTTACCTGATGGATTGGGTTGGATAGAGTTAGTAGATTTCGTAACAGTGAGTTATGATAATGTTTTGAGAACCTTGGGTATTGTTGAGATACAATTTAGACATTTCGGTATGATCTTATTGTGTTGTTGATAGGATACGAGATGTGAACTTTGGTGATTATTATCACGAGTTGGTAAAGTTGTGATGGTAAGATTACATTGGTCGTATTCTTACTTAGTATTTTCATTGGTATGTAATTATTGTCGTGATGTGATGGTTATCATTGTTGGATATTATGGGTGACCTCGTCGTGGGTTTTCTTTTTGGGTTCTTGGATTATCAAGCTTGTAGCGGTCGTGGAGAGATGAACTTCCCGGAGGATACTGGCTAGGACATGTATTTGTGTATTGAGTTTCCTGATCAGTTTTTGTATTCCGCTGCTAGAGTATTTTTATTGTTTGTCTTTTTCCACTGTGTGAGTATTTTTAAATGGCCTATTGGTATCTGGTAACTTAGGTTACTTTGGCAATCGTCTTCTAATCTATTTTGTTGGTACGTGTAAGCGATAGCTTAACGTATGTTTTCAAACTGTTGAGTTTTGGCATTTCGGGCCTTGTGGTTTCAAATGAGATTTTTACGCGGTTTTGAGAAACGAATTTTATTAAATCTTCAAATGTTTTTAAAAGATAGTACCGTCGTTAGCTTCTTGGGCATTTGTAATTGTTTGCGAAAATTTCCTTCAACCTTGTGGGTTCCATCTCGGGGCCCACGGTGCTGTAATATTCTCGGTCGGATCTGGGGGAGTTACACAAACAACTCGGATGAATCATCCTATCATAGCGGCGACCTACATCACCTCCCATATAGGGCCTCAAATGGCTGCATCTTAATCGAAGCATGCCAATTATTGTTGTAAATAAATTCAATTGATGGCAAATGGGTCTCCTAGTCGTCCTTCCAGTCCAGTACATAGGCTCCCAACATATCCTCGAGAATCTGAATCATCCGCTCATACTGTCCTTCAGTTTGGAGATAATACGATGTACTAAGTCTCAATTCAGTACCTAACGCTCGGTGAACGGACTGCCAAAAATATGATACAAACCGGCCATCCCGATCAGAAATAATACTCTTTGGAGTCCCATGCAGTCTTACGATCTCCTCGATAAACACACAATCCAACCTCTCAGGTCCCCATATATCCTTAATTCCCATGAAATGCACCAATTTGGATAGCTAATCAACAATGACCCAAACCATGTTCATCTTAGTCTGAGTCTTAGGCATACTAGTAATAAAGTCCATCGAAATATACTCCCATTTCCACTCAGGAATAAGAATTGGCCTCAATAGCCCAACTGGTCACTGATATTTATATTCTAGGAATTCGATTCTACCGGATAGAGGGAACCATATGATAGGACTTTCTCAATCCATCTATATAGAAATGATACTCAATCGATTTAGGATGGAAGATTCTAAAATAATGTTCACGCCTATGCAACATGGTATGAAACTTCCCTTAACTGTGTCATCAAATTCAGCAAGATAGAAGAAATATGAGTAAGGTACCTTATGATTTAGTGGTGGTAGCCTCAAGTACGCTATGATTTGCACGTGAGATATAGCTTTTCATGTTAGCATGGTAGAAAGTCGGTTTCAGTCAAATCCAAGTCGGGAACACCGGACTGCCATAAAGAACATTCTTAAGTATCTTAAACGGACAAAAGATTTGGTTCTTACATATGGATTTGTAGAACTATAAATGAAAGGTTACATGGACTCGTATTTTTCGGGTACATGAACAAAAGCATGTCCATTTCACGGTGGACCGGTATCTTGAAAAAGTACCAAGCAAAGTGCGACTACAAATTCTACCTGACAAGCCAAATAGCAGGCAGCATTTTGGATTAAGAAGTTTTGTGAAGAACGTCAAAGTGGTCCCTGACACGGAGCTGCCCATGGTGCTATTATGCCACAGTGGTGGACCTGTTGTGCAGGCTAAAGAGCCTAGGTCCCCATAATACAAAATATATTGAGTGGAAATATCACCTTGTGATAGATGGTTAAAAAGTGATATGTTTCGCTAGAGGGAGTAGATACAACATACAATGTTGCTGATCCACTAACCAAGCCACTTTATCAGATGATCCTGGAGTGATATCTGGAGTTTATGGTATTAGATTCCGTAGTTTGTTGCATTAATTGCAAGTGGGAGATTGTTAGGAATATGCCCCGTATGCCACTCAGAGGATGGGAGAGTGTGAATTTTATTATAATTATGAACACCCAATTGATTTATGATAAGGTATTTATTATATCTATATTATTGTATGTCATTGGCTTCGTGATCTGGTATAGAGAACAATAGTGCTTGCATCTGAGAGCAAATATTTCACTCATTATTGGATAAGGAGATTAGGAGTCGAAGTGCTTAGAGCTCAAGTACTTAACTGGTTCACAGGTTGAAAAAACTTAAATGGGTATTAAGTTTAGACAAGATTTATACGATATGTAATTTAATGTTTAAGTGCCTATAGTCACTAAGGGTTGGTGGGAGCACACATTGTAGGTATGCTAATGGGATTAGTATACACAACTCATCGTGAATCGGGCACATAGATTTCACTCTACGATACCAATGACTAAATTAAAAGATTATGATAGGTATACATGAACCTTTGACTTGAGGATTCAGTAGGAGATACGCTTGTGACATCAAATTAGTCACTAGAGTAGTTCGGTCCAATCTCCACTTGGTGGGGTCAACCTCGAAGTTAAGCTTGATGGGCAAGTAGTTCTCTCAACTGAATACCAATATAATATTCTTTCTACTATAAGTGAACAGATTACTGTATTATGCGGTTAGTAGCAGATGAGACCATAAGACTTTGGCCAAAACAATAAGAGAAAGTTGTATTTGATAGAAAAGAGCTCGATGATCTCAATCTGCATGGCTAGTAGCTGATGAGATCATAAGTATTTGGCCAAAGTAATAAGAGCTAGTTGTGTTTGATTTAAGATGGCTCTGTAATCTCGATTTGCACTAACACGTGCATAACATGAAGTTATAATATGAATTCAGTTTTCTGTGACTGTAATACTTGATCGGGACATCTGATTGAATGGTTTATACATATATGGTATTCATAAAGGAAAAATATTTTGGAATCATCCCTACCATTCGTTCTCAGTTCTGTTACAGTGTGAGCCCGGGACTGGTTAAATATTACTCTCTTTGCGTCCTCCATTATCGACTGAGATAAACATAAAGAGTCGTACAAACAGGGTAGAAGACGGTTTAAATTGAGCTTATCCTATCCTCGTGAATATTGGATATTAGATGTCTAATTTAATTTTTTAAATAAATTAATTCGGTCTTGTGAATTAAATTTAATTTATAGAGATTTATTTGTAAGAGAAATATTATTTAATATAATTAATTGATTAGATTAATTAACTATTATAAGTGCATTAAGACGGACCAATGTATATTTAACAGACTAGACACCTGAGGGATCAGGTCATGGACTAAGTGGTCATGAACCCCATGTTGGTTGTGTAATATCCAAAGCTAAATTTTTTCGTTTTTGTACTATTGTATTATACGTATTTATTTAGAATTGTACAAGTGATGTATTGAATTATCATTTATCTAATGTATATTGTGTTGGGTTATTATAGAATTAAAATGTTTATGTTTGCCACTGATATCGTTTTTACCGATCTGATGTTGCATGGTGAATTGGGATTCTGGCTAAGTGTCATAGGCCTAACATACGCTACATGCAGCAGCTAGCATACTCTAAACAATAAGGGTTACATACGTTACTTGGTGCTAGTTGCATACGTAACATAAGGAATCAGATCGCATATACTTTCGCTGTGTGGGGCCGAGCTTGGTTGGAGCATTGTTGGATTGATTGGGATAGCCAAGTCAATAGCCATTACGCATGCAATGTTGATGTGCTAGGGTTGTAATGAAGGGAGTTGTTACGTACATTATGTTTGAGAATATACGTAAGGCAATGTATAAAGTGGGCAGTTTCCTGTAGATGCCTATAGCATATGCTACATAGAGGGTATACCATGCTTAAGGATGTCGTGTATGATAACCTGAGAGTAGCAGCCGTAATAAAAGTGCAGATTATAAATACATATCTTGCCTTTCATTTTTGCACATCATTTTCGGTTTTTATCTCTAGAAATCATATCTCTGTCTTTCTTAGTGATCTTCAGCCCCTTCTAGCTTGTCTTGGAGCTTCATAACTTGGATTGGAGCTTGGAAGCTTGAATATTGTGGTGGATTCTTGAAGTGTTTGAGATTGTTCTTCATCTTCAAGAGGTATGTAGGCTAATATTATGTTAATTTCAAGATGATGATGATGATGATGTTGATGATTATTACTTTATGTGTTGATGGATCGTTGGAGGATAACATGATTCCTAATGGTTTTTATGAACACATAATGAAGAACATGATGATTATAACTTGAGAATGTGTGTGTTCTTGATGTTTAAGAATGCTTAAATGTTCTAATCATGTTTTGGAAGATTTATGTTAAGCTTGATAGATAATTAACATAGTTTTGAGGTGATTAATGATGTTAACCGTCTTCTTGGGAGATTATAACCATTTCAATGAAGGATTATAATAAGATGTGAGATAATTATCATAATTTTGAAATGGTCAAGTTAATATTTATGATTAATCCGAAATTCTTGATGAATTGGTGATTGGCGATTGTGTAGACATCATGTTCGAGAGTTGGGGTGTTCTTGAGATGATTATGATGATATAGGGTGATATTATTATAGGATGACTAATATGATGATTGTTCTTGATAATCCTTGTTGAATTCTTTGTCATGAGTGTTAAGAACATATTGATTATGTTAATTTGATCACTGAGATGATCTGAGGATGATAGAATTCATAGTTGGGGACTATGACATTTGTTAGAATAGCTTGATTGATTCATGTTGAATTCAATATCGATATTGTGTTATTAAATGAATTTTGTTTCATTCAAGGTTGTATGAGTGATTGTTGATTGTCAAATAACATCGTTCGTTGTTCATGGAAGGGCTTCATCGTCTTCGGTTTGAGACAAGTTTTATATTTGTACAAGTCAATGAGATTAAAGTTATCATTTATATGTATGAATATGTTGTATCAGCTCGAGACATAGTCTCTTCATGATTTCGTTAATATTGGGGGATTGTTCGACATACCGTTCGACAAATTATGCCAATTGTTATTGTTGTTGTTAATGGCCGGTTCAAGGCCTTGATACACTTGTTGTTATTATTGTTGTGAATAGCCGATTCGAGGTATTGACGTATCTGTAGTTATTGTTGACATTGGTGTCTGAATCGAGGCATCATTGTGATTATTTTTACTATTATTTTATTGGTCGATTGAAGGTATTGACGCATTTGACTGTCATCTCTCTCATCGGTGGCCGATTAAAGGCACTGATCCATCTGTTGTAGTTATTGTTGTTGTTATAGATTGACTGATTTAAGGTAATTGAGGTACTTGAATTGGGAGTGTCAAGGACAGTGCCCATCCTTTGTGTTATTGTTATCGATATGGCCGATTAAAGGCAATAAAGTACTTGACTGGAACAGCCTTGGACGGTGCCATATGTGGATTATTGTTGTTATGTTGGTCGAATCAAGGCAACACACTGCCATTCATATGAATTCGGTAATTGTGATCATTTTCGTTTGTGATTATTTGTATTTTGGAGGCTAATATCGGCTAGTGCTTAATGGGTAGGTCTGGGGCTTGAACTTCTCGCAGTTGATTTCGCAGCACCTGCAGTTCAGCAGGTCACAGGCATTAGATGGTCTTGTTGGAATATTTTATTCCATACATTCTTTAATAGAGTTTTGATGATTAAGTTGCTAAACAAAGCAAAACAACAAAGAAGCGAAGCAAAGCATCAAAGAAGTCGAAGACGCAAAAAGCTCAAAATTATATGATTAACGTACATAACATTGGATATATAACGTATGTAAGAGTTCAAGTTTAACATACGTAAGAGAGAAGGCTTAACGTACGTAATGGGTTATTTCTGAATTCAAACCAGAAAAACGTTGGAGATGACGTCACGGCATAGGTCATCATGCAATGGACATATTGACTACGTATAACGTATGTAATGGGAAAGAGGCTAATGTATGTAATGATAAATACGAAGGCTACTGGACTGCTTCGTGAGGAACATAGCGTACGTAACCAAAAGGAGTTAACGTACGTAAAGGATTTAACGTACGTAACATATGTGCAGTAACGTACGTAAAGAAGGTACAAAAGGCTAACGGCTAGTTGGAAGAGAAATGCCTATAAATACCACTTCTAATGGTATTCATCATACAACAACGCAAAGCAAACGACTCATTGATCAGATATTCATATTGATATTCTTGTTGTTGTAATTGTGCTTATATTGATAGTTTGAGTGTTTATACATTCAACACATACACGACAGGTAATAGAAAAGATACGATTGGATTCGGTGTTATTAGGATCAAGGATCCAGCACTGTTAGAATCGCAATCGATATCTAAGTGATGTTTATCTAGTACCGATAGAAAGCTAGAGTGGTCGATTCCTTGTCCAATAGAAAAGGATAACAGTTTAACTTGGACCGACATAAAAACAAGTAAGAGAACGGTTTACTCGGACCGATAGAAGACGAGCTTATAACGTTTATCCCTCGACCGATAGAAGAGAGGTGCAGAGGTTTATCTTTAGCCTATAGAAAAAGATACCGAGATAGGACGTAGGCTTCGTTAATAGCCGAACCTCTATAAATCCTTGTGTCGATTTATTTTCTGCACTTTATTTAAATCGCTTCCGCAACGGGAAAGAGTTTTACATCTCTATCTACAAACAGCGATTCCGACCAATCTTGGAGATGACGTCATGGCATAGGTTAGCATGCAACGTACATATTGACTACATATAACGTACATAATGGGAAAGAGGCTAACGTACGTAATGATAAAGACGAAGGCTACTGAATTGTTTTGTGAGGAACGTAGCGTACGTAACCAAAAAAAGTTAACATACGTAAAGGCTTTAACGTACGTAACATATGTGCAGTAAGGTACGTAAAGAAGGCACAGAAGGCTAACGGCTAGTTGGAAGAGAAATGCCTATAAATACCACTTCTAATAGTATCCATCATACAATAACGCAAAGCAAACGATTCATTGATCAGATATTCATATTGATATTCTTGTTGTTGTAATTGTGCTTATATTGATAGTTTGAGTGTTTATACATTAAATACATACACGAGAGGTAAAAGAAAAGATACGATTGGATTCGGTGTTATTAGGATCAAAGATCCGGCATTATTAGAATCCCAATCGATATCTAAGTGAGGTTTATGTAGTACCGATAGAAAGCTAGAGTGGTTGATTCCTTGTCCAATAGAAAAAGAAAACAGTTCAACTTGGACCGACATAAAGACAAGTAAGAGAATAATTTACTCGGACCGATATAAGACGAGCTTGTAACGGTTATCCCTCGACCGATAGAAGAGAGGTTCAGAGGTTTATCTTTAGCCTATAGAAAAAGATACCGAGAGAGGACGTAGGCTTCGTTAATAGCCGACCCTCTATAAATCCTTGTGTCGATTTATTTTCTGCACTTTATTTAAATCACTTCCGTAACGCGAAAGAGTTTTACAACTCTATCTCCAAACGGCGATTCCGACCAATCTTGCTCCAACAATTGGTATCGAGCGGTACCTCCAATAAATGGCTTTTCATCCAAGGAGTCGATCCAAATGGCGTTCCAACTTGCCCCGGTCGAAGGTCTTGATTTTAACCGACCACCATTCTTCGATGGATCTAACTTCATGACCTGGAAGAAAAAGATGTCTATATTCATCCGAGCTTATAACATCAAACTTTGGAAAGTGATATGTCTTGGTCCGAAAGTTCCAATCAAGGCCGACGGTACGCTTAAATCTTTCGAAGAAAATGATGACGCGGATTGGAAAAATGATCATTATAATTGCAAAGCTACGCAATTATTATATTGTGCCTTAAATCCGGAAGAACACAACCAGATATCTTCGTGTGACAGTGCCAAAGAGATTTGGAAAATGCTTGAAGTCACACATGAGGGAACATCTCAAGTCAAGGAGACGAAAATAAACATGCTCCTTCACGATTATGAGCTATTTCAAATGAAGGAAGGTGAATCCATTAGATTTATCCTCGACCGATTTCCGATCATCACAAATGGATTGGCATGTTTTGGAAAACCGCTTTCAAGTAGTGAGAAAGTAAAGAAGATCCTCCGATCACTACCTCTGTAACACCCCCAAATCCCATTGGGTTATTACAGTGCCGTGGACCCCACACCAGGAGATCCACCAGGCGAACACGACTAAAATACATCAAATTAACCAACAAGGGAAATCGCAGTCCCTACTATGATATCCGACACAACATTTCGATAAGGAATTTCAACGACAACGATGGGTCTACATGGCCAAAATAAATATACAACAACATCCACGAGCATCTGCTCGGGTTACATAATGATAATAACTGACAAACTGGAGAACACTCCAACTGACTGACCAACATGAACAACTCAGACTAGTATCGCTCGAATGCCTCGTCGCCATCGTCGTGCCCCTATATCTCAACTCTCTCCTCGCAAGCACCTAAAACATGAAAACGTGTTCCGCCCCCACGGGGTAAGTCATCCAGATAATGAACATCAAATACATGTAATGTAAGTTATGTATACTACGTAACGTACGTTACGTCTGTGTCTTAGCATACGTAAGCTCCTATGCTTAACATACGCTATGCTTAACAAAGTCCTCTCTGATCAGCCAACTATATCTCACCTGATACTTTAACGTACGTAAAGACCTCACGTTAACGTGCGTAACTGTTGGGGATTAACGTACGTAAGCTCATATGCTTAACGTACGTTATGGCTTTTACACTTAGCCATTTACACTGATCTTGCTCGTCGTCTCAATATACCGAATACGTACACATAACACAGTATATCCTCAAATGCAATTATCGACCAAGTACGACAATTATACCAATACAGATATCTTAGTCCTTCAATTATTTTATCCATACTCTACAGATTCCACACTGTACAACATAACTCGGATAAAATAACATTAAACAACAATAGTAGAAATCCCGGATATTACATATATGAGTATCGAGATTGATGAGTTCTTGAAAGAACTAGGAGTAGTGTCACAATTTATTCCTCCAGCTACTCCACAATTAAATGGTGCGTCAAAAAGAAGGAACCGAACCTTGTTAGACATGGTTCGCTCCATGCTTTAACTATATTGATCTACCAATTTACCCATGGGGTTATGGGCTCCGTACCGCTGCACATATCTTGAATAGATGCCTAAGAGTCCACATGAGATGTGGAGAGGAAGAAAGCTATGTCTTAATCATATTATGATTTGGGGATGTCCTGCTTATGTCAAGAAAACTAAAGTAGAGAAACTGGAAGCGGGGTCTGTGAAAGGTTGTTTCATTGGATATCCAAGGGATTCCATGAGATATATATTCTACATGCACGAAGATCATATGATCATTGTTGCTTTACAAGCACACTTCCTTGAATATGAGTTCATTCAGGAAGGTGGCACATGTAGAAATATTTTTTTAAAAGAAATAAAAGAAACACCAAATGAAACACATGTACAAGATATTGAAACATAACCTTCTGAAATACACATACAACCTCGCCGGTATAGTAGACATTCTCATTTACCTGAGACGTATGGCTATCTACATCAAAATGATGTGGGTCCTCATGAGATGACACAAAGTAGCCCAGAGAATGATCCCTATGCATATGACCAACCGATGGTAGATGTTGAATCCGTGAAGTGGCTAGAGGCTATGGAAGCCGAGATAGACTCAATGCATGCTAATCAGGTATGGGCTGTAACACCCCAAACTAGGCGGATATTACAGTGCCGTAGATCCCCAACTGGGACCCACCAGGCAAATGAAAATGAATGAATTACACAAGATAAATGTAGTACCGAACTACATTACAACAATAATTACTCCGATGAGGAGTTTAGTTACAACACACCAGGACAATACCGAATACTAGTGTATTTTATATGAAGATAAAATACACAACACTGAATGAAACGGAGTATTCAAATGAAAGTCTGCAGCGGAAAATAAAGGACAATAACATGAATAATCGAAAGATCGGGGCCCCTACTAGTATCACTAGGACTCCTCGACATCAACATGCTATTCCCGTGCGTTGCCTTGCCATGACCTGAAAAACAAAATCCCCAAACGGGCCGATTACAAAGAACAACAATCCTCAAGGGTTGAAATTACACAATCATGAATTAACCGTTATGAAACATTCTTAATTATGAATTACGAAGAGGAGTATCATAGTACGCCCGTAATGTTCTCGTGCAAGTGTACAACACCCGTCCGTGTACCTAATTAGTCTCACGAGACAATATGACCCGTGTGCACGGCCTAATGTATCGGTGAACCCAATACAATAACCATCGTGTGCCCGACTAAAAATTCCACACAGACACACCCGCCACGCAATATGAACCCAGAAGGTCACATGAACGAATGACCATAATGAATATCAATGAATAATAATTAGACAAGGCCAAGAATGACTCACCGAGATGAGAGTAATAATGAAATGAATGATAGCTCAACGAAAAGATTGGAACCGCTGCTCCTTATGACTGAAGTGATTAATTGACAATAACAAGTTTTTAATATGATTAATACAATGATGAATGAGTTATGATTATGAATTATCAACAACAAAAGGTATGAATATCCTTTTAACCGAGTAAGAATTAACTTACACAACAACAATGAAGAATGTCCGTCCACGAACAACGTCCTAACCAAGATACCGGTCCGCCGAACAACCTTAATTCATTACAATTACCAACAATCCGATTAATAACGAATTAAACACGAATAAAACGAACTCAAGACGTCGATACGATTAAACCAAGTTCATCGGGGCATTATATCGAACACTTTGAGGCCAACTTTGATTGTATACAACTAAACCTCAATAATATCAACTTCAAATCCCCAAGAAGTGTTTCAAATCAACAAAACATCTCCAATACGATCAATAATCCGTTATGATTATCCGAAAACGTGATCATAACAACAATTAGTCGAAAATCCCCAATTCCAATTCGATTTCCAAAGTGTTCTTGAATAATCCCTCAATAATCCAATGAATCCTTATACAAACTCATAATCATATACATATCCCTTCATATATCATGATTATAACGTCCAAAACATCCTATTTCAACACAAAATCGAAGTCCAAAGTGTTGAAGGAATTACCTCTTGATGATCCAAGTGCTTCAATCCAAAGAATATGCGTTAGATTGATTATCCGGCTTCACGATCGAAAGGAGATGAAGAAAATCAAACACCCAAATGATTTGTGAAGGAAAACCCTCCTCAAGCCTTATCTCTCGGTTGAAGGTGAAGAAAATGCGAGAAAATGGGCTGAAATGATGAAAAAATGAATTTATAGGGGTCATCACGGACACGGCCCGTGCCGATCGGCACGGCCGTGTCGCACGCACGGCTGGCCGACATGGTCGACATGACTCGACCGTGTCCGGATTGACACGGTCGCAGCCGAGGGCCTTCCGAAAGCGACCCGCCCGACAAATGACGGCATGACTCGACCGTGTCCCGGGACACGGCCGGGCGTGTCGGCGGTCGTTCCAGGCTTATCCGGAAGAGTACGCACGGCCGCGGCCTGACGACACGGTCGAGCCTGGTCGGCGTAAACTCGCATTTTCCGGACGAAATGCACGGCACGGGCCGTGTCGGACGACACGGCCGAGTTCGGTCGGCAGTGATCGCCAAAATCAAACGACCATAACTCTCTCGTCAGGACTCCGATTGACTCACCGTTTGAACCATTGGAAAGCTAATTCGATGCTCTATAATATTGCAAAGATTTAGAATTTTTGGAGTTACCAAAAATTAATGGTGATCTAACAAAGTCGAACTCATATGAGGAAAGTTGAAACGATGAACAATAACGATACTCAACTCGAAGTTTATACGAACGGTGAACACGGTGAATGAACATGATTGATGAATGATTATAATTGAGTGAAAATACACTGAGTGACAATTACAGACTGATAATTATTGAATGAAAATGAATGAATTACAACCGGGTATTACATACTCCCCCCCTTAAAAAGAGTTTCGTCCCCGAAACTAAGGGTCAAACAACTCGGGATAACTCTCCCGCATAATCTCCTCGGTTTCCCAAGTGGCCTCTTCGACTCCATGTCTGGACCACTGAATCTTGACCAAAGGAATCGACTTATTTCGAATCGCTTGATTCGCCGCTCTAAAACTCGTATAGACGCTCCTCATATGATTGATCGTCGGCGATCTCGATTTCCGAACCGCAAAGATGTGACTCGGTCGGCAACATACTTTCGCAATCGAGAGACATGAAACACATTATGAATTCGGCTCGGGGCCGGAGGTAAAGCCAATCGATAAGCTAACTCGCCTACTCGATCCAAAATTTCAAACGGTCCAATGAATCTCGACTCAACTTCCCCGCTTTTCCGAAACGGAAAATACCTCGACTGGGATACCTTGACCAAGACGTGGTCACCCGTCTCGAACTCTAGTGGTCGACGACGATTATCTCGCATATGATTTGCCGACTCGAGCCAACATACGACTCTTGATCAAAGCTACCTTCTCCCGGGCGGCTATAAGCATATCGGGTTCGGTGCCGATTGATTCTGACAAGTCATCCCAACACAAGGGAGATCGACAACGACGACCGTACAAGGCCTCGTAAGGTGCCATCTTAATGGAAGCATGCCAACTATAATTATACGTGAACTCGATCAATGGTAGTTGGGCTTCCCAATCTTCCTTCAAATCGAGGACGCATGCCCTCAACAAGTCCTCTAATGTCTCAGATAGTCCTCTCTGATTGTCCGTCGGACTGAGGATGAAAGGCGGTACTGAGATTGAGCTGAGTTCCCATAGCACGGTGAACTGATTTCCAAAAATGAGATACAAATCGTCCGTCACGATCGGAAACGATACTCTTAGGAGTACCGTGCAGTCTTACTATCTCCTTGATGAATAACTGGGCCAGTCTCTCGGGACCCCGCGTATCCTTGATCTCAAGGAAATGAGCTGATTTAGTTAAACGGTCCACAATCACCCAGATCGTATTCATGCCACGACGTCTCGTCGGCAAACTCGTGATGTAATCCATAGAAATGTCTTCCCACTTCCACTCTGGAATAGGGAGAGGTTTCAGCATACCCGCCGGTCGCTGATGTTCAATCTTGATTTGTTGGCAAGTTAAGCATCTCGAAACAAATTCCGCGACTTCTCGCTTCATATTACTCCACCAGTAATTTTGTTTCAAGTCCTTATACATCTTGCTAGACCCCGGATGAACAGAATAAGGGGTAGCATGAGCTTCTCTCAAAATCGAGTTTTTCAACTCACAATCGCGCACGCACAACCGGTTCTTAAACCTCAAAAGTCTATCCTCGTGGACCACGAATCCAGGGGCTCTCCCGAGCCACATCCTCACGAATGCGCAACAATGCCGGGTCCGAACCCCGATTCTCCCCGATTGCATCCTCAAGAGATGATGAAATCTCTAACATACAAAGCCGTCTCGAACTCGTTGAAGCTGCACTCGATCTCGGGTCTAAGGAATTCTGTTGGAGCTCCTTCAATTGTTAAACGAGCAAGCATCCGCTCCGAATGGACTTACGACTCAAGGCGTCGGCGACAACGTTCGCCTTGCCCGGTGGTAAAGGATCTCAATATCATAATCCTTGATTAGTTCTAACCACCGCCTCGCCGCATATTTAATTCCTTCGAGTAAATATATACTTTAAACTTTTATGATCGGTGAATATCGACAAGTGACGCCATAAAGGTAATGACGCCAAATCTTCAAAGCGAACACCACTACTGCTAGCTCAAGGTCGTGTGTCGGATAATTAACCTCGTAAGGTCTCAATCGCCGTGAAGCATAGGCAATAACCTTCCGTCGCATGAGTACACATCCGAGACCCCGTCCGACGCATCACTATAAACCACAAATCCCTCCGTCCTCGCGGCAAGGAAAGTACAGCCGACATTAACCGACTCTTGAGTTCTTCAAAACTCACGACACGCGTCGGACCACGTGTATTTCTTATCCTTCCGCAAAAGGTTCACAATGGTTGAGCAATTTTGGAAAATCCTTCCACAAACCTCCGATAATAACCGGCTAATCCGAGAAAGCTTCGATTTCCTTAACATTCTTCTGAGGTAACCACCTGGATAGCCTCCGTCTTCGAGGATCAACACGCACTCCATCCGATGAAATTACATGTCCGAGAAACGCTCGGACATCCGTAACTCACATTTGGAAAACTTCCCATAAAGTTGTTCTCGTCTCAACACGTCGAGCACTTGATGAAGGTGAAACTCGTGTTCCTCCTGGCTACGAGAATAAATCAAAATGTCGTCGATGAAGACAACAACAAACTGATCCAAAAAGTCGATGAAAACCCGATTCATTAACTTTTTGAATACCGCAGGTGCAATAGTTAGCCCGAACGGCATAACTACGAACTCATAATGACCATAGCGTGTACAAAACGCTGTCCTCGCGATATCCGACTCTCGAATCCGCAATTGGTGATATCCAGATCTTAAGTCGATCCTAGAAAATACTGAGGCTCCCTGAAGTTGATCTAAAAGATCATCAATACGGTGTAAAGGATACTACTCTTGATCATCATCCTGTTCAACTCCTGGTAATCGATACACAAGCGAAAAGAACTATCATTCTTCTTGACAAACAGCACTGGTGCTCCCCACGGGGACGTACTCGGTTGGATATACCCTTTCTCGAACAATTCCTCAAGTTGATTCTTCAACTCTCGCATTTCGTTCGGGGCCATCCGATACGGTACCTTCGATAAATGGGACGTACCGGCTCCCACTCACTCCTGAATTCCCCTACTCTATGTGAAGGCAACTAGATAACTCGTCTGGAAATACATCGTCAATCGATGACAATGATACCACGAATGATTGAACATTTCGATTGCCCTAGAATGGTCAATCGATAAAAAGAGATACCAATAATGATTGAACAACTCGATTGCCTTAGAAAGGCCAATCGATGAAGATGATACAATGAATGATTGAATAACTCGATTGTCTTAGAAAGGCCAATCGATGGAAATGATACAATGAATGATTGAATAACTCGATCGCCCTAGAAAGGCCAATCGATGAAAATGATACAATGAATGATTGAATAACTCGATTGCCTTAGAAAGGCCAATCGATGAAAATGATACAATGAATGATTGAATGACTCGATTGTCTTAGAAAAGCCAATCGATGGAAATAATACAAGGAATGATTGAATAACTCGATTGCCCTAGAAAGGCTAATCGATGAGAATGATACAATGAATGATTGAATAGTTCGATTGCGGAATTTCTCTGCTTTTGTCAATAATAATACTTCTTCTGGAACAACGGGGATTACTTCCCTGAAGCACACATTCGACAACCAACGACGGAAAGATAGCTACCAAACGCTAACAAACACTGAGGATAGTATCAAGATGGTTAAACCAACTAATACCGAAATTACATCGTCCTAAGATAAATTCACCACGATTAGGTCCACCAACCAATCGCGGTTACTAAGCTTACTTAGGTATGATTCCGAAAATTCTTCCATCGTCAGGTAGACCGATGGTATGAGGTCCACAAGCAATAGGACTATCCCGAAATAAGTATATTCAAGCATGATTCGAAAATGAATGAATGCGGTGTACCAGAATCAAAAGGTACACACAAGTTGAAATAAAATTACGAGTATACCTGAAATCATTCGGGCCACCGTATCGTCGATCCTCCTCATCATATGAATCTGGGACTTGCCGTCCCCCGAACCGGACGCTCCCGTCTGATAAATACGAGCTCCAACTCTATTTGCTTCCAGTGTCTTAACCGACGATGACAAAGCAACTGATTCAAACGTCGGTTGCTTCGGGCTCGAGATGCCACGAGCCGACTTGGAGTCCTTTCGGCAAAAACGGGCCTTATGCCCAAAATTCCCACAATTATAGCACGTGATAGACGGTTTCAGACACTCAGTGCTGAAATGACCCGGCGTTCCACAATTGAAACAGGTGATGGCCGAACTGGCCGCTCGGGAATGAGATCCCGCACGATTATGCGCCGTAGGAGGTCGCTCAGAAACGATAGGACCTACACGAGGCTTCTTGAAGGTTGACTGACCGCCTTCGGATTGATTACGCTTCGTTGATTTCTTGCTGACAAATGAAAGTTGTTGTTCAGCACTTTCCTTAGCAGCTGGCTCATACGTGAGAGTTCTCTCGATTAAACCGGTCAGAGTGGCGCAATGATGATTGAGCAACTGCACATGGGTCATCATGGCCTGCATAAAAGTGAGTGGATCAACCCGAACATCTTCTGATCGAGCCGAGTCCTGGGCACGATTTCCCGGCAGCGAGTGATTATTTCTCGGGTTTCGGTCCGCACCGCGGCCTCTCCCCGTGCATCCCCTGACAGCTCTCTCCATACTGAAGTAGGAAGGTCGCATAATGATTATATTTCCCGCATGATTAGCACGTTATGATTATGTCATGAGATGATGAAAATGAGTATACATGCTCTAACTTAGTGATTATATGAATGAATTACTGAAGTTACATGATTATCTGATGAAATTCTTGAAATGATTATCTTGAATAACTTAACAAGATTGATAATATGATTATCCAGATTGACAACTGAGTAATGAAATGAATTGAGTAATTAATGAGTTAACATGATCGTCCTGATTATTAACTGAGTAATGAAATGAATTAAGTGATTGATGAGTTAATATGATCGTCCCGATCATAATGAATGATGATGTTTGAGGATTGTTAAATGATGAATGATGAATGAATGACTATTGCCAGAAATTATACCATGGCGTTAGAAGTCTTACAGTTCTTTCGGTCTGATTGGCTCGGCATCTGCACAGGTCACACGTGACGCGAAAGTCCAATGATACTAGTCCGATGACAATGATTTCAAATGAGACATGACTTGGAGGGTAGTATTCAAAACCACGCTCCGATACCAACTCTGTAACACCCCAAACTAGGCGGATATTACAGTGCCGTAGATCCCCAACTGGGACCCACCAGGTGTAACACCCCCAATCCACTCAGGGATATTACACGCCGTAGACCCTCTCCTCGAGGATCTACCAGGCTGGTAACAACATTTAACATCTCGACAATGCCTTCAAGGCTAAAATGACTCAGTAGACCGATTTGGTCTTTCAATAAAATATACAACTCGATTACAAACACATACCCACGCAGGGGTCAAAATACAATAAACTCCCGTACAACGGGAAAAGATCTTGCAATGGAAAAGAAAATACAACTAGACCAATACGACATCAACGGATCCTCGTGTGATTAGTATCGTTCATCTTTCATCATCCTTCGTGCCGACTCGTGTTATGCTCCAAAACCCGAATGCAAAAATAGACATCCACCCCGAATACTGGGGTTAGCAAACTCCACTGCTTTTGCTAGTGCAAGTACAAGTGCAAAAATACGAGCCATACAATACAAGTTCCAAGAACAATAATAATCAGGAATCCTCAAAGATCCAAACATAAAGAAAAGTACTTCCCGAGGCAAGAGTTTGGGTAAACATTTCCAAAACCGAAAGATCGCAAATAAGGGAAACAATTTACAAAACAGTTCAAAAGGCCATCGAGAGTTTTAATAGAAAACAATTTAGGATTTTAAAATCCTTCTCTTTCCAAAAATCAATAGGGTCACAGCCCAAAGGTTTTATTTTCGCAAATAGAAAATAGACAACAATTCACAGGGCCCGAGCCCAACATCACGTGTCCTCAACGGACGTAAAATCAACGAAACATAATCACGCACGCGCATCGCCTAGACCGGACGATACCACCGACATCCCACCCGTGGCCTCGAAGAACCCTCTCGAGCCGCTAGCGAAACAAATCACACACATCTCACGGTTGGATCAATCGCTTGTTGCATCTGGCCACATGATCGCATGCCATGTGCCACCGTAGATTATCTCGTGCTCTCACGGTTGGATCAATCACTTGTTGCATCCTGGCCACATGATCACATGCCATGTGCCACCGTAGACCTTCAACCATATCCACACATTCACACAAATAACATATCACATCAAGGATATTCAAACAATTCGCCCAGAGGCCTCAAACACTTAGCAAAACACCACGTCAATCCACAACGCACTGCAAAGAGATAATATACACACGTATTATCAAGCGCAACATCAACACCAAACATATCCATATATCCACGTAGTCACTTACAACCCACACAATTACAAAACACACGCGTTTTGAAAGAGAGCCTTTAACCAGCTAATCGAATCTTTTGAAAACTCGTTTCAAACAATCAAACAAACATATAAAGACGATCACCAATTATCATATTCACAAAACAAGAATAGTATGGACAAGATACTTGCCTCGAAATCGCACGCAAGTATTCCGACGAACACGGCTCAACCGAAAGCTTCAAACGCCCAATGCTATCGAAACGGAAGACGACGACGAACGAAAGGGTTCAACACGGTTTCTTCGCAAGAAACACGACCCTGATTCGCTCGATCAAAGGATGTTATAGGACGGATGATTGATGATATGAACCTCCAAACTTCATGGATTTATTGTCCAACAACATCTCTACATGATTAGCACAACATAAGCCTCGGAAGAGAAGAAGAGAAGTGAGAAATGCTGAAGAAAAACGCTGCCAGGCCTTTTATAGCCGATCGCCACGTTACGACGAATCGCCATGGCTTACGACGTAATCGCCATGGCCGAACTCTGCTCGAAAATGCCGAACGTTACGCACGTTACGGCCGTGGCCTTACGACGAACCGCCTTACGACGTAATGGCCGATCATTACCGCACGTTACTCGGCCAGGGCTGGCCTGGCCCGATCATGCCCGGCCATGACTCGGCCGGGACCAACTCCGACGGCCCGAACGACCCCGAAACCCGAACCTGAGTACGAATCGAAGATACGGTTACGAAGTACTCGAAAAGACGAATCCGAGCACTAATAGAACATACGATTCCGACTACCCGAAGGCTCGAAACTCGACAACGGAAAGTAATTACCCCAAACTTTGGGAAATTACGAAAATGGCCCAAAACGCCCGAAAATCACGATACGTGATCGAAACACCAAGCCAAAGCTCGCAACATGAATAATAACATTAAATGAACTTACGAGAAAGTCGAAACAACAGTTTCGGACGAGATTCGCAAGAATCGAACTCAAGTGCGGAAAAACCGCTAAAAAGCACGGAACTCAACAAAACGACACCGAAACGAACTCGGATGACAAAAAGTGCAGAATTAGTCATTCTCAGAATGACGAAACGGTCATGAGCGAGTCGTCAAAACGGACTTCCGCCGAAAAAAAAAAAAGAAATTACCGGAAATCAAAATCACGGGTATTACATTCTACCCTCCTTAAAAGAAGTTTCGTCCCGAAACTTAAAATAAGTAGGGAGAAGACGAGATACCCAAAAACCGAAAACTCGCGCCCGACGGCGAAACATTGCAAGAAATGTAACGGAACATACGGCGTGAAAACACGCTCCACGACGACCAACACAACGCCACCGATAGAGAAAGAATAAAACCAACAAGTGACAAGCGCCATCAAATGGATAATACAATCAAGTCAATTATCCGAACAATCACAAAACACAACGAACGAAAATCAATACGATTGACCAACCCAACGGTACATCAATCAAAACGCGAGCCAATCGCTGAACAAATACGGAATTCCACCGCTCAAGGGTTGGAAGATCGAAAATGAGACTAATTTCCCGAACTTAAGGGAATTAGGAAGGAGCCTGAACGCTCAACAATCACGAAACGAGAACAAAACCGAACAAACAAACGATCGAGACAACAAAAATCGAACGGTCATGTTCGGATCACGAAGAACAATAAGGTTCAACCGACAACTCCGAGGTTCACATCTCGACTCGAGACAAAACAAGATCTGGTGAAAACAACAACGTATGCATTCACATAAGATCCACATGAAAGGGAATAGAAATTGAAAAGTCACAATGACAAACTAGTTATTCCGAAATGATGCCACACTCGTTCGATAAACAAAAACAAGGGGCAGGACAAGCTCAGAAATGTCAACGAACATAAACGAGTCGACAGAGTCAAAAATACAGAAGTTCCAAATCCGATCCACTTCGAATAAGAGAACTAGTAAAACCAGATGATATCACTTCCGAACAAGGTTCACAAGAATCGAACCGAACTCGAAAAAGTCACAGCGATAACCAGATTGACCCAAAACAAGATCACAGCTCGAACGATTTAAAACCGAAATACAGAACAAGTTCAGAAAGTATCAACGAACACGAGCGAGTCGATAGACTCGAGAAAGAGGAAATGCAGGAGTCTAAAAACAACACGGGTACTACATTCGACCTCTTATAAAAGAAGGTCGCCCCCGCAACTCACAACAGCGAAATCAAGGTGACGACACAACAAGCAACCGACAGAAACATCCTTCGAAGGCCTCTCAAAGCCGATCCTGATACTTGTGCTGAAGCGCGAACTCCAAAAGTCTCGGTAGCCAATTCGCAAAATTGAATTCGGTGTCCCTCGAGTCCACACTTAAAATGTGTTACCGACGAGAAGGACAAATTGCACGTACATTCCCCCGGCACATCACGGTTGAAACACCTCAGCTCGGCATACCGAAAATACAAATGCTAGATACAATGGGGCATAACATCGCAAAACAACATAGCGGAGATGCCAACTCAGCATAACATATCAACGCATACAAAAATCACAACAACAACGGCATCATTCGACGATTACAGCATCCCGAACGACAGCCAGCACACAATCACAAACATCATGAAACAATCACCCATGTGTATAACGCACAAAAATCCAGGCTTAACAACTCACACTAGTGCGACAACACGCAAATCACCACGAGGCGATAAACAGTAAACACCAGTTCACACCTCTCACAGAGGGCCAACAAAACATATGCGTGGCGAACGACTCGACGCTCACGCCACCAATTCAATCACAATTTGGGGTTGGCACCGTAACGAAAGTTCGAAAACCATACACGCATTTCCGGTCCGCAAACAGGAATGATAGGTTTTAAAAACGAAAACCACCTTTGAAGACAGTTTGGAAACACCAGTTGATCTTGAGTATCATTTTACAAAAAGTTGAACAAACATCATTTTCGAGACTTTGAAAATCATCTTGCGTTTGAACAAAAATGAGGACACCTTTCTTTTAGTGAAAAACTTTCAAAAATATTCGACCCTTGGGTCTAAGCAACTGCATTTGAAAATATCTCAAAATATTTTTGGTCCTCAATCGGAAAATTTTTGAAATGTATTGCGGCATTAGAAAACACCTTGAAAACACCGCAAGAAAACAATTCGTTTTAAAAGTACGTCTCGAATTTTAATTTTCTAAGATACTCAAGGTTTTCAAAAATAATTCAATGGGCTAGAATGCCCAAAAAGTTTAGGTACTTACACGGAACATTATAGCGCCGTGTGTCGCGCCGGAACCCACTGTGCTAAAAACCATTTACAAAAATGCCAAAAGGCCGATGACGGTAATATTTCAAAACTCACGAAGCCATTTAGAAAATAATAAATACCGTCATAAGAATTTTGCCAAACGATCAAGGCCATAATGCCAAAACTCGGTTAAGGGAATCGTTTTGAAATAGAACTCGATCGGTAAAATACCGAAATCCATTACAAAAGAACTCACGCAGCGGATAAAAGAAATACAGTCAAACATGCACAAGACAGCAACACTACTCCTCATATGAACGAAATATGAGAGTCAAGTAACCACATATCACGAAATCAAAATCCATAAGAGGATTCCGTCACTTAACAAATAATCATAAAAATAGCTCGTGTCACACGAGGCACAACACAAAGAAGGGAGACTTACATCCACAGGTCGCACGAAGATGATGATTGCCCACGATACTAATCACGACCAACAAACTCAGACGACGCGTCGCGACACGACTTAGTCAGACAAAATCCGACGAGACAAAAACTCAATAGACACCACTGACCCGACAGCCTAGGTTTCCACAACCTAAGCTCCGATACCATTTATGTAACACCCCAATCCACTCAGGGATATTACACGCCGTAGACCCTCTCCTCGAGGATCTACCAGTGTAACAACATTTAACATCTCGACAATGCCTTCAAGGCTAAAATGACTCGATGAGACCGATTTGGTCTTTCAATAAAATATACAACTCGATTACAAACACATACCCACGCAGGGGTCAAAATACAATAAACTCCCGTACAACGGGGAAAAGATACTGCAGCGGAAAAGAAAATACAACTAGACCAATACGACATCAACGGATCCTCGTGTGATTAGTATCGTTCATCTTTCATCATCCTTCGTGCCGACCCTGTGTTATGCTCCAAAACCTGAATGCAAAAATAGACATCCACCCCCCGAATACTCGGGGGTTAGCAAAACTCCACTGTTTTGCTAGTGCAAGTACAAGTGCAAAAATACGAGCCATACAATACAAGTTCCAAGAACAATAATAATCAGGAATCCTCAAAGATCCAAACATAAAGAAAAGTACTTCCCGAGGCAAGAGTTTGGGTAAACATTTCCAAAACCGAAAGATCGCAAATAAGGGAAACAATTTACAAAACAGTTCAAAAGGCCATCGAGAGTTTTAATAGAAAACAATTTAGGATTTTAAAATCCTTCTCTTTCCAAAAATCAATAGGGTCACAGCCCAAAGGTTTTATTTTCGCAAATAGAAAATAGACAACAATTCACAGGGCCCGAGCCCAACATCACGTGTCCTCAACGGACGTAAAATCAACGAAACATAATCACGCACGCGCATCGCCTAGGACCGGGACGATACCACCGACATCCCACCCGTGGCCTCGAAGAACCCTCTCGAGCTGGCTAGCGAAACAAATCACACACATCTCACGGTTGGATCAATCGCTTGTTGCATCCTGGCCACATGATCGCATGCCATGTGCCACCGTAGATTATCTCATGCTCTCTCGGTTGGATCTATAACTTTTTGCTTGCTGGCCACATGATCACATGCCATGTGACACCGTAGACCTTCAACCATATCCACACATTCACACAAATAACATATCACATCAAGGATATTCAAACAATTCGCCAGAGGCCTCAAACACTTAGCAAAACACCACGTCAATCCACAACGCACTGAAAAGAGATAATATACGTACACACGTATTATCAAGCGCAACATCAACACCAAACATATCCATATATCCACGTAGTCACTTACAACCCACACAATTACAAAACACACGCGTTTTGAAAGAGAGCCTTTAACCAGGCTAATCGAATCTTTTGAAAACTCGTTTCAAACAATCAAACAAACATATAAAGACGATCACCAATTATCATATTCACAAAACAAGAATAGTATGGACAAGATACTTGCCTCGAAATCGGCACGCAAGTATTCCGACGAACACGGCTCAACCGGAAAGCTTCGAAACGCCCAATGCTATCGAAACGGAAGACGACGGCGAACGAAAGGGTTCAACACGGTTTCTTCGCAAGAAACACGACTCGATTCGCTCGATCAAAGGATGTTATAGACGGATGATTGATGATATGAACCTCCAAACTTCATGGATTTATTGTCCAACAACATCTCTACATGATTAGCACAACATAAGCCTCTAAGAGAAGAAGAGAAGTGAGAAATGTCAAGAAAACGCCGCTGTGCCTTTTATAGCCGATCGCCACGGTTACGACGAATCCGCCATGGCTTACGACGAATCGCCATGGCCGAACTCTCGCTCGAAAATGCCGAACGTTACGCACGCATCGCCGTGGCCTTACGACGTAACCGGCCTTACGACGTAATGGCCGATCATTACCGACGTTACTCGGCCGTGGCCTCGGCCCGATCATGCCCGGCCATGACTCGCCGGACCAACACCCACCGCCCCAACGACCCCGAAACCAGAACCAGAGTACGAATCGAAGATACGGTTACGAAGTACTCGAAAAGACGAATCCGAGCACTAATAGAACATACGATTCCGACTACCCGAAGGCTCGAAACTCGACAACGGAAAGTAATTACCCCAAACTTTGGGAAATTACGAAAATGGCCCAAAACGCCCGAAAATCACGATACGTGATCGAAACACCAAGCCAAAGCTCGCAACATGAATAATAACATTAAATGAACTTACGAGAAAGTCGAAACAACAGTTTCGGACGAGATTCGCAAGAATCGAACTCAAGCGGAAAACCGCTAAAAAGCACGGAACTCAACAAAACGACACCGAAACGAACTCGGATGACAAAAAGTGCAGAATTAGTCATTCTCAGAATGACGAAACGGTCATGAGCGAGTCGTCAAAACGGACTTCCGCCGAAAAAAAAAGAAATTACCGGAAATCAAAATCACGGGTATTACATTCTACCCTCCTTAAAAGAAGTTTCGTCCCGAAACTTAAAATAAGTAGGGAGAAGACGAGATACCCAAAAACCGAAAACTCGCGCCCGACGGCGAAACATTGCAAGAAATGTAACGGAACATACGGCGTGAAAACACGCTCCACGACGACCAACACAACGCCACCGATAGAGAAAGAATAAAACCAACAAGTGACAAGCGCCATCAAATGGATAATACAATCAAGTCAATTATCCGAACAATCACAAAACACAACGAACGAAAATCAATACGATTGACCAACCCAACGGTACATCAATCAAAACGCGAGCCAATCGCTGAACAAATACGGAATTCCACCGCTCAAGGGTTGGAAGATCGAAAATGAGACTAATTTCCCGAACTTAAGGGAATTAGGAAGGAGCCTGAACGCTCAACAATCACGAAACGAGAACAAAACCGAACAAACAAACGATCGAGACAACAAAAATCGAACGGTCATGTTCGGATCACGAAGAACAATAAGGTTCAACCGACAACTCCGAGGTTCACATCTCGACTCGAGACAAAACAAGATCTGGTGAAAACAACAACGTATGCATTCACATAAGATCCACATGAAAGGGAATAGAAATTGAAAAGTCACAATGACAAACTAGTTATTCCGAAATGATGCCACACTCGTTCGATAAACAAAAACAAGGGGCAGGACAAGCTCAGAAATGTCAACGAACATAAACGAGTCGACAGAGTCAAAAATACAGAAGTTCCAAATCCGATCCACTTCGAATAAGAGAACTAGTAAAACCAGATGATATCACTTCCGAACAAGGTTCACAAGAATCGAACCGAACTCGAAAAAGTCACAAGATAACTGCATTGACCCAAAACAAGATCACAGCTCGTTCGAACGACGAAACCGAAATACAGAACAAGTTCAGAAAGTATCAACGAACACGAGCGAGTCGATAGACTCGAGAAAGAGGAAATGCAGGAGTCTAAAAACAACACGGGTACTACATTCGACCTCTTATAAAAGAAGGTCGCCCGCAACTCACAACAATGAAATCAACGTGGCGACACAACAAGCAACCGACAGAAACATCCTTACTAGGCCTCTCAAAGCCGATCCTGATACTTGTGCTGAAGCGCGAACTCCAAAAGTCTCGGTAGCCAATTCGCAAAATTGAATTCGGTGTCCCTCGAGTCCACACTTAAAATGTGTTACCGACGAGAAGGACAAATTGCACGTACATTCCCCCGGCACATCACGGTTGAAACACCTCAGCTCGGCATACCGAAAATACAAATGCTAGATACAATGGGGCATAACATCGCAAAACAACATAGCGGAGATGCCAACTCAGCATAACATATCAACGCATACAAAAATCACAACAACAACGGCATCATTCGACGATTACAGCATCCCGAACGACAGCCAGCACACAATCACAAACATCATGAAACAATCACCCATGTGTATAACGCAAAAAAATCCAGGATTAACAACTCACACTAGTGCGACAACACGCAAATCACCACGAGGCGATAAACAGTAAACACCAGTTCACACCTCTCACAGAGGGCCAACAAAACATATGCGTGGCGAACGACTCGACGCTCACGCCACCAATTCAATCACAATTTGGGGTTGGCACCGTAACGAAAGTTCGAAAACCATACACGCATTTCCGGTCCGCAAACAGGAATGATAGGTTTTAAAAACGAAAACCACCTTTGAAGACAGTTTGGAAACACCAGTTGATCTTGAGTATCATTTTACCAAAACTTGAACAAACATCATTTTCGAGACTTTGAAAATCATCTTGCGTTTGAACAAAAATGAGGACACCTTTCTTTTAGTGAAAAACTTTCAAAAATATTCGACCCTTGGGTCTAAGCAATCGCATTTGAAAATATCTCAAAATATTTTGGTCCTCAATCGGAAAATTTTTGAAATGTATTGCGGCATTAGAAAACACCTTGAAAACACCGCAAGAAAACAATTCGTTTTAAAAGTACGTCTCGAATTTTAATTTTCTAAGATACTCAAGGTTTTCAAAAATAATTCAATTTGCTTTATTGCCCTAAAAGTTTAGGTACTTACACGGAACATTATAGCGCCGTGTGTCCCGCGCCGAACCCACCAGGCTAAAAACCATTTACAAAAATGCCAAAAAGGCCGATGACGGTAATATTTCAAAACTCACGAAGCCATTTAGAAAATAATAAATACCGTCATAAGAATTTTGCCAAAACGATCAAGGCCATAATGCCAAAACTCGGTTAAGGGAATCGTTTTGAAATAGAACTCGATCGGTAAAATACCGAAATCCATTACAAAAGAACTCACGCAATGGATAAAAGAAATACAACAAACATGCACAAGACAGAAACACTACTCCTCATATGAACGAAATATGAGAGTCAAGTAACCACATATCACGAAATCAAAATCCATAAGAGGATTCCGTCACTTAACAAATAATCATAAAAATAGCTCGTGTCACACGAGGCACAACACAAAGAAGGGAGACTTACATCCACAGGTCGCACGAAGATGATGATTGCCCACGATACTAATCACGACCAACAAACTCAGACGACGCGTCGCGACACGACTTAGTCAGACAAAATCCGACGAGACAAAAACTCAATAGACACCACTGACCCGACAGCCTAGGTTTCCACAACCTAAGCTCCGATACCATTTATGTAACACCCCCAATCCACTCAGGGATATTACACGCCGTAGACCCTCTCCTCGAGGATCTACCAGGCTGGTAACAACATTTAACATCTCGACAATGCCTTCAAGGCTAAAATGACTCAGTAGACCGATTTGGTCTTTCAATAAAATATACAACTCGATTACAAACACATACCCACGCAGGGGTCAAAATACAATAAACTCCCGCATAACGGGAAAAGATACTGCAATGAAAAGAAAATACAACTAGACCAATACGACATCAACGGATCCTCGTGTGATTAGTATCGTTCATCTTTCATCATCCTTCGTGCCGACCCCGTGTTATGCTCCAAAACCCGAATGCAAAATAGACATCCACCCCGAATACTCGGGGGTTAGCAAAACTCCACTGTTTTGCTAGTGCAAGTACAAGTGCAAAAATACGAGCCATACAATACAAGTTCCAAGAACAATAATAATCAGGAATCCTCAAAGATCCAAACATAAAGAAAAGTACTTCCCGAGGCAAGAGTTTGGGTAAACATTTCCAAAACCGAAAGATCGCAAATAAGGGAAACAATTTACAAAACAGTTCAAAAGGCCATCGAGAGTTTTAATAGAAAACAATTTAGGATTTTAAAATCCTTCTCTTTCCAAAAATCAATAGGGTCACAGCCCAAAGGTTTTATTTTCGCAAATAGAAAATAGACAACAATTCACAGGGCCCGAGCCCAACATCACGTGTCCTCAACGGACGTAAAATCAACGAAACATAATCACGCACGCGCATCGCCTAGACCGGGACGATACCACCGACATCCCACCCGTGGCCTCGAAGAACCCTCTCGAGCTGGCTAGCGAAACAAATCACACACATCTCACGGTTGGATCAATCGCTTGTTGCATCCTGGCCACATGATCGCATGCCATGTGCCACCGTAGATTATCTCGTGCTCTCACGGTTGGATCAATCACTTGTTGCATCCTGGCCACATGATCACATGCCATGTGCCACCGTAGACCTTCAACCATATCCACACATTCACACAAATAACATATCACATCAAGGATATTCAAACAATTCGCCCAGAGGCCTCAAACACTTAGCAAAACACCACGTCAATCCACAACGCACTGAAAAGAGATAATATACGTACACACGTATTATCAAGCGCAACATCAACACCAAACATATCCATATATCCACGTAGTCACTTACAACCCACACAATTACAAAACACACGCGTTTTGAAAGAGAGCCTTTAACCAGGCTAATCGAATCTTTTGAAAACTCGTTTCAAACAATCAAACAAACATATAAAGACGATCACCAATTATCATATTCACAAAACAAGAATAGTATGGACAAGATACTTGCCTCGAAATCGGCACGCAAGTATTCCGACGAACACGGCTCAACCGGAAAGCTTCGAAACGCCCAATGCTATCGAAACGGAAGACGACGACGAACGAAAGGGTTCAACACGGTTTCTTCGCAAGAAACACGACCCTGATTCGCTCGATCAAAGGATGTTATAGGACGGATGATTGATGATATGAACCTCCAAACTTCATGGATTTATTGTCCAACAACATCTCTACATGATTAGCACAACATAAGCCTCGGAAGAGAAGAAGAGAAGTGAGAAATGCTGAAGAAAAACGCTGCCAGGCCTTTTATAGCCGATCACGGCCGTGTTACGACGTAATCGCCATGGCTTACGACGTAATCGCCATGGCGAACTCTGCTCGAAAATGCCGGAACGTTACGCACGTTACGGCCGGGCCTTACGTGCGTAACCGGCCTTACGACGTAATGGCCGATCATTACCGCACGTTACTCGGCGGTGGCTGGCCCGATCATGCCCGGCCATGACTCTGCCGGGACCAATTCATACTGGCCGAACGACCGAAACCCGAACCTGAGTACGAATCGAAGATACGGTTACGAAGTACTCGAAAAGACGAATCCGAGCACTAATAGAACATACGATTCCGACTACCCGAAGGCTCGAAACTCGACAACGGAAAGTAATTACCCCAAACTTTGGGAAATTACGAAAATGGCCCAAAACGCCCGAAAATCACGATACGTGATCGAAACACCAAGCCAAAGCTCGCAACATGAATAATAACATTAAATGAACTTACGAGAAAGTCGAAACAACAGTTTCGGACGAGATTCGCAAGAATCGAACTCAAGTGCGGAAAAACCGCTAAAAAGCACGGAACTCAACAAAACGACACCGAAACGAACTCGGATGACAAAAAGTGCAGAATTAGTCATTCTCAGAATGACGAAACGGTCATGAGCGAGTCGTCAAAACGGACTTCCGCCGAAAAAAAAAAAGAAATTACCGGAAATCAAAATCACGGGTATTACACCAGGCAAATGAAAATGAATGAATTACACAAGATAAATGTAGTACCGAACTACATTACAACAATAATTACTCCGATGAGGAGTTTAGTTACAACACACCAGGACAATACCGAATACTAGTGTATTTTATATGAAGATAAAATACACAACACTGAATGAAACGGAGTATTCAAATGAAAGTCTGCAGCGGAAAATAAAGGACAATAACATGAATAACTGAAAGATCGGGGCCCCCTACTAGTATCACTAGGACTCCTCGACATCAACATGCTATTCCCGTGCGTTTGCCTTGCCATGACCTGAAAAACAAAATCCCCAAACGGGGTCAGTTACAAAGAACAACAATCCTCAAGGGTTGAAATTACACAATCATGAATTAACTGAAGTTATGAAACATTCTTAATTATGAATTACGCTGAAGAGGAGTATCATAGTACGCCCGTAATGTTCTGTGCAAGTGTACAACACCCGTCCGTGTACCTAATTAGTCTCACGAGACAATATGACCCGTGTGCACGGTCTAATGTATCGGTGAACCCAATACAATAACCATCGTGTGCCCGACTAAAAATTCCACACAGACACACCCGGCCACGCAATATGAACCCAGAAGGTCACATGAACGAGAATGACCATAATGAATATCAATGAATAATAATTAGACAAGGCCAAGAATGACTCACCGAGATGAGAGTAATAATGAAATGAATGATAGCTCAACGAAAAGATTGGAACCGTCGTTCCTTATGACTGAAGTGATTAATTGACAATAACAAGTTTTTAATATGATTAATACAATGATGAATGAGTTATGATTATGAATGATCAACAACAAAAGGTATGAATATCCTTTTAACCGAGTAAGAATTAACTTACACAACAACAATGAAGAATGTCCGTCCACGAACAACGTCCTAACCAAGATACCGGTCGCTCGAACAACCTTAATTCATTACAATTACCAACAATCCGATTAATAACGAATTAAACACGAATAAAACGAACTCAAGACGTCGATACGATTAAACCAAGTTCATCGGGGCATTATATCGAACACTTTGAGGCCAACTTTGATTGTATACAACTAAACCTCAATAATATCAACTTCAAATCCCCAAGAAGTGTTTCAAATCAACAAAACATCTCCAATACGATCAATAATCCGTTATGATTATCCGAAAACGTGATCATAACAACAATTAGTCGAAAATCCCCAATTCCAATTCGATTTCCAAAGTGTTCTTGAATAATCCCTCAATAATCCAATGAATCCTTATACAAACTCATAATCATATACATATCCCTTCATATATCATGATTATAACGTCCAAAACATCCTATTTCAACACAAAATCGAAGTCCAAAGTGTTGAAGGAATTACCTCTTGATGATCCAAGTGCTTCAATCCGAAGAATATGCGTTAGATTGATTATCCGGGCTTCACGATCGAAAGGAGATGAAGAAAATCAAACACCCAAATGATTTGTGAAGGAAAAACCCTCCCTCAAGCCTTATCTCTCGGTTGAAGGTGAAGAAAATGCAGAAAATGGGCTGAAATGATGAAAAAAATGAATTTATAGGGGTTGATCGGACACGGCCGTGCCGATCGGCACGGCCGTGTCGCACTGGCGGCGATTGGCGACAGTGACTCGACCGTGTCCGGATTGACACGGTCGCGGCGAGGGCCTTCCGAAGCGACTCCGCGACAAATGACTTCGGCATGACTCGGCCGTGTCCCGGGACACGGTCGGGCGTGTCGGCGATCGTTCCAGCTTATCCGGAAGATGCACGGGCCGTGTCGGACGACACGGTCGAGCCTGGTCGGCAGACTTCGCATTTTCCGGACGAGTGCGGCACGGGCCGTGTCGGACGACACGGCCGAGTTCGGTCGGCGATGATCGCCAAAATCAAACGACCATAACTCTCTCGTCCGGACTCCGATTGACTCACCGTTTGAACCATTGGAAAGCTAATTCGATGCTCTATAATATTGCAAAGATTTAGAATTTTTGGAGTTACCAAAAATTAATGGTGATCTAACAAAGTCGAACTCATATGAGGAAAGTTGAAACGATGAACAATAACGATACTCAACTCGAAGTTTATACGAACGGTGAACACGGTGAATGAACATGATTGATGAATGATTATAATTGAGTGAAAATACACTGAGTGACAATTACAGACTGATAATTACTGAATGAAAATGAATGAATTACAACCGGGTATTACATGGGCCTTATTGGATCATCCTAAAGGCATGATGCATATTGGAAATAAATGGATCTACAAGAGAAAGACTGATGGAGATGGCAAGGTTGATACCTATAAGGCCAGACTTGTGGCAAAAGAATATTCCCTAAGAGAGGGAATCGATTACTTCGAGACCTTCTCACATGTAGCATGATTAAGTCTATTCGCATGATGCTTGCCATAGCAGCCCACTTAGAATATGAAATATGACAAATGGATGTGAAAAAGGCATTCCTAACTGGATTCCTCGAGGAGTAGATTTACATGGAACATCTTAAAGGATTCATATCTAAAACCGTTATTCATAAAGTATGCAAACTTCACTATGCCATTTATGGACTGAAGTAAGCTTCACGAAGCTGGAATCTTGGTTTTAACAAGACATTCCGAAAGTTTGATTTTGTCCAAAACGAAGAGGATCCCTGTATTTACAAGAAGGTTAGTGGGAGCAAAGTTACATTCTTAATATCATATGTGGATGACATTATACTTATAGGAAACGACGTAAGAATTGTCAGTTCTGTGAAAGCTTGGCTTTCTAATGAGTTCTCAATGAAAGACTTGGGAGAAGCTACCTATATTCTGGGTATTCGTATCTACCGGGATGGAGCAAAAAAAATGTTAGGTCTTTCCCAATGTAACACCCCCATATCCGACCGGGAATATTACATCGCCGTGGGCCCCGGAATGGAACCCACAAGGCTAAAATAAATTTTCGCAAATATTTACAAATGCTCAAGAGGCCAACGATGGTACTATCTTTAAAACATCTGAAGACTATATAAAATTTGTTTATCAAAATCGTCATAAAATCTCCTTTGAAAGGACAAGGCCTGAAATGCCAGAGCTCAACAGTTTAAAAACATACGTTAAGCTATCGCTTACACGTATCGACAAAAGAGTTTAGAAAACGGTTGTCAAAGTAACCTAAGTTACCAAATACCAAAAAGCCATTTAAAAATACGCACGCAGCAGAAAAGATAGATAATTAAAAATACTCCAGCAGCGGAATACAACTGATCAGGAACTCAATTCAAAAAAACATGGCCTATCCAGTATCCTCCGGGAAGCTCATCTCTCCTTGACCGCTTCAAGTTCGATATACCAAGAACCTGAAACGAAAGCCCACGACGGGTTCAGCCATAATATCCAACAATGATAACCGTCACATCGCATTAATAATTACATACCAATGAGAATACAAAATAAGAATACGACCAATGTAATCTTATCGTCATAACTTTACCAAAATTCACATCTCGCACAGTACCCAAGGTTCTCAAAACATCATCATAACTCACTGTTACGAAATCTGCTAACTCTGTCCAACCCAAATCTGTCGGGTAACATCATCACATCTCAACACGAAAACTAATTGTCCATCAAAGACAAATACCAAGGGAAATACGGAACATACCTAGAGATGCACAATACCACGACAATCATGTTAGTCTAATCCGGGATCAAATCAATGCAACATACGGGCACAGTCCTAACACAAGACCTACAAATGCATACTCATATGACAATGTCAATATGCTCAAAACAATAACAATAGCGTATACTCAATGGAAATTCCATGATCCAGCGCCCTCAGCATAGATCCCAAGATGGTCCTACTAGATCAGCACGAGGTGGATAACCAACAATATACATATGCACAACAACACATGATAAAATGAATGATGCGAATTCATATGATTCTATCAACACAACACTGGGTAATCCAACGATCTAGCGCCCCCAGCATAGATCCCCATGATGATCCCGTCGGACCAACGCATGGTGGAAAACCTGTCCAACGATCCAGCACCCTCAGCATAGATCCCCATGATGTTCCCATCGGACCAACACATAGTGGACATCCGATCCAGCACCCTCAGCATAGATTGTAATATCCGCATTTTTCTTTCCCTTGTAATGGTATTTCCAGTGTAATTCTCGATTGTAGTGACCCTCGTGTATCCTTCAGTGTAACTTTTCCGTCATCTTTTGATCTGATTCTCGTAATTGTTGTGCGGAACCGCCGTTTCGGGGTTGCCGTGGATTCATTCTATGCTATGATGCGTTGTGAGGTGTTCCGTTTGATGTTTCGTTCGTATTCTGGTGTTGTAGACCGTTTATGTTCGGTACCTAGCGCACGCTAATTTTTCTGCATAGCGCGCGCTAGAAGTCTCTTTGTAGCGCACGCTACGTTTACTTCGTAGCGCGCGCTAGCGAGTGAACCCTGGGGGTGGCAGTTCGACTCCCAGGCCTCTGGACTATCGGATTAGCGCACGCTATCTTGTCTAGCGCACGCTAATGTCGGGAGACTAGCGCACGTTAAGTTGTTCAGTAGCGCGCGCTAGTGTGACTGTCCAGTACTGGGCAGTTTACTACTGAACTCAATCAGATGTTAGTTAGCGCACGCTACGCTTGTATGGTAGCGCACGCTAACGGGTCAGGTGAGTTTTGGGCATTTGGCTACTGGACTCGGCTGATGTTCAGGTAGCGCACGCTATTGGTCGATAGCGTGCGCTACCGAGAAGTTATTAGCGCACGCTACGTATCGAGTAGCGCACGCTAATGGCCAATTACCTGGCTACTGGACTGGGACGCTAACGGTAGGGTTTGGAATCTTATCCCGTTAGCGCACGCTAACCTTGAGGTGTTAGCGTGCGCTAACACTCCCTGGCTATATAAACCAGGGAGTTGACCGAGATAATCACAATTCCTCTTTTCTTCCTCTCTCCGCGGCGAAGGCGATTCCGAGGCGTTTTCTTGGCGATTTCTTCCTCCAATCATCTCATCCATCATCCTTCTTGAGTTCTTGGAGTATTATATCAACATCAACACGAATCTTTCGTCCTAATCCACGGTAAATCTCTTAGAACCCTACTTTTTGATAATTTGGGGTTTTTGGGATTTTCTTCCGATTCGTTCCGTTTTGTTGGTGGATTCATGATGAATATGATTAATCTTGTTGATATCATTAGTTTTCCTACGGATTCATGGTATATTTTCATGGTTTTGCGAAATCGAGAGGGTTTGGTTGTGGTCCGCCCTCGTTGTTATTTTTGTATGAATATACATGAATCGTAGGCGGGTTTTCGGGTGTATTCCATTTCCATAATCGTTTAGAAGTGGTTGTGATTGTGCTATTCGAATCGTTAGGTTCATTTTCGTCGGTTCCTCGGGATCGTTCTTGATTCTTCCGTTCCGTTCGTGTCGTCGTCTATTTAATCGAGGCAAGTACCCTTATGAACTTACGATCTTGACATAGTAGTTTTGTATGAGAAATTGTGTGTGTGTGTGTATGCTCACTACGGGTTAGATCCGACGGGGTCTCGGTAGGGCTCCACGAAGCTGTGGAACCGCGAGCTTGCTTTTAACCACTGTGGGTTAGATCCGACGGGGTCTCGGCAGGGATCCACGAAGCTGTGGGTCCGCGGTTAATTGTGGTGCATTTTACAAATGTGGTTTTGATTATTGGCATTTCCGGAAATGAGTGTTTTGAAACTATGATTTCTTGATGGCATGCATTACTATATGTGTAAGATGTAAACTGTTCATTTGGTTACTTGTACTAGCGTAATTGCTAACCCCTTTGGGGACCCGTTTTGGGGAAATTCGTTTTATGAATTTCAGGTCAGGTTCATCGAGACGAACGGGCGCTGGACCAGTATGCGGATGATGGCCGAGCGTGATGATTGTGCATGAGTGATGTCTTAGTGTATTCTACCTTTTCATATTTTGTGGTTTTGTTTGAACTAATAGAAGTACTCGAGTACTTAAGAACTTTTACTCGTCTGGATTGTATTGTTGTTTATCGTGTTTGTGTCGAATGATGATGTTATGTTGACCGGGTGAACCGGGTGGATTATTCTGTTTTGCGTCTTTATGACATGGTATTGTTCTGTCGTTTATGTGAGTCGATGAGTATGATGCTGTTCAGCCTGGTGGGTCCCATATAGGGATTCACGGCGCTGTAATATACCTCGAATATCTTGAGGGTGTTACAGAAAATGGTATCGGAGCGCTCTAGGTTTATGGATACCTAGGCTTGTCGGTTTATTGGGTCTTGTGGTGTTTTGTTTTGCACATCATCGTCACGCTGCCATGATTCCGGTACTACCAGTGTCCGTAAGTTTTCTTTCCTCTGTTCATTAATTCCTTGTATCGTACCTTTGATTCTCGACTTGTGACTGTTCTTTTCTCGTACTTACCCTCGTATGGCTTTTGCTACTTATTTAACTCCAGTATGGATGCTGGAAGAGGTCGTGGTCGCGGTCGTGGTCGTGGACGCGGCCGGGGACGTGGGGCAGCCGGTGGGGCGGCCACGTCACAGTCTTCGGGAGCCGGCAGTACCGGCGACCGTCATAGCCATGCTTCTTCTCAGGAGCGTGCCGATCTTGGTATTGCGGCCGTTATGCAACAAATGGTGAACCAAATGGCAGCAATAGCTCAGGCGGTTCAGAACCCGGATCAGGCCCACGCTAATCGGGGCGGAGCGGATCGTTGGCTCCAAGATGTCATCAAGATGCATCCTCCTCAGTTTTCGGGAGCTTCAGACCCGATTGGCTGGGAAGGGTGGATCAACGAGATATCTAAGGTCTTCTTTGCCACTAACTGTCCCGAGGACCGTAAAGTCCCTATTGCCCAATACTTTCTCACACGGGACGCCACAGACTGGTGGGAGGCCGTTGGGCCCAAAGACCATGCTGCTTCGTGGGCTGAGTTTCAAGAGTTGATGGAGACTGAATATTGCCCGTGGCCAGTCAGACAGGCTCGGGTACATGCTTTTTATGATGCTCAACCGCGGGATATCCCCGTAGCTCAAGCTATTGCTGATTTTAACAAGGAGTTGGGTTATGTGAAGACCCAAGTTGTCGAGGAGAGTGACAAAATTTTCCATTTCTCCAGACGGATGAAGTTGCCGATTCGGGACTATATGTCGGGGCTCGTATGCACTACCTTGAAAGATTACCAGAGCAGGGCCCTTGCTTATGATATGTCTGTGACGGCAAGTGAGGCGGCCCGCGAGAGTAAGAAGCAGAAGTCCGCCGGGAATTTTTCGGGCCACAAAAGTGGGGGTCAGCAGAAATTTCAGTCTGCTAACTTTTCCGCTGGTGGTGGCCCAGCTCGATCTACTGGGTTTCCCCGTAGGGCTGCCAGTGCCCCTTCTCGAGAGGTGAAGTGCTTTAACTGTGGCCAGCAGGGCCACATCAGTCGTATTTGTCCGAACCCTTTGCTGACGTGTAATCAGTGTGGCCAGCCGGGTCACAAGGCGGCTTTCTGTGCTGAGAGGGAGAAAATCCTTGGTGCCCGGGCTTCCATTCCAGCGCCTAGGGAACCAAGTGTGAATCAAGGATCGTTTGCTCCTCAATCTCCGCCGAGTGCTAGTCGGGGGAGAGGTCGGGGTCAGCCCTCTAAGGGGGGAGCTTCCAGTGTCAGCTCAGCCCACCCGCGTGTCTATGAGATGCGGAGAGCCGATGACCCAGCGGCTACCGTGGCGACAGGTACCGTTTATATTCTTTCTCATCCTGTCAGTGTGCTTTTCGATTCCGGTGCTACGCACTCGTTCATATCTTTGGATTGTGTGCGCCGTTTGAGTCTCGACTGTTTGATGCCTTGTGAACCCTCCATCGTTAAGCTTCCTAGCGGTGATAGGATCGTTGGTGATCAGGAGGTTCGAGACTGTTCTGTACTTATTTGTGAGCGGACTTGGCCCTCTAATCTTATTGTTGTGGATATTGAGGGTGAGGATTTGATTCTAGGGGATGATTGGCTCGAGCGGCATGGCACAATCATGAACTACCGCACGAGGATCATCACCATGTTAGCCGAGGATGGCACCGAGCACTCCTTCGCGGGGCGAAGGAGGGGAAATCAGAAATTCGTCATTAATGCCTTGAAGGCGATGAGTCTCCTGCGAAAGGGGTGTACTGGTTATTGGTGCTATGCCTTGAAGGCGGAGGATGGTGGGGTCGAGCTTTCGTCGATTCCAGTCGTTAATGAGTTTCCTGATGTATTTCCTGACGAGTTACCGGGATTGCCACCGGATCGTGAGGTTGAGTTTGCTATAGAGTTAGAGCCGGGCGCGGCTCCGATTTCGAAGGCACCGTATCGCATGGCACCTTCAGAGATGGCAGAGTTGAAGAAGCAGTTGAGTGAGCTTCTTGAGTCGGGGTATGTTCGACCGAGTGCCTCGCCTTGGGGCGCACCGGTCCTGTTTGTGCGGAAGAAAGATGGATCACTACGTTTGTGTATCGACTATCGCGAACTAAACAAGGTGACCATCAAGAACAAGTATCCTTTGCCGAGAATTGATGACTTGTTCGACCAGTTGCAGGGAGCTACGGTATTCTCGAAGATTGATTTGAAATCGGGGTACTATCAGCTCCGGGTGAGAGAATCCGATGTGCCGAAAACAGCTTTTCGGACGAGATACGGACATTATGAGTTCGTAGTTATGCCTTTCGGGTTAACGAATGCGCCAGCGGTGTTCATGCAATTGATGAACAAAGTTTTTATCGAATATTTGGATAAGTGTGTCGTCGTCTTCATAGACGATATTCTTATTTACTCGAGGAATGAGGAAGAGCATGCCCATCATTTGCGGGTAGTATTAGACATTTTGAGGACCGAGCAACTCTATGCAAAGTTCTCGAAATGTGAGTTCTGGCTGAAGGAAGTGATGTTTTTAGGTCACGTGATTTCAGTCGAGGGGGTTCGTGTGGATCCGCAGAAGATTGAGGCCGTGTTGGATTGGGCACCGCCCAAGAATGTGAAGGAGCTCCGTAGTTTCTTGGGTTTGGCTGGCTACTACCGTAGGTTCGTCGAGGGTTTCGAATCGGCTCGGCCACTTACGCAGCTTGCTCCAGAAATCCGAGAAGTTAAATGCAGGATGACGAGAGGCAGTTGAGTTTTGAGGAACTGAAGAAACGTTTGACTTCAGCCCCGGTTTTGGCGTTGCCATGTGGCAACGAAGGTTTTGCCGTTTATAGCGATGCTTCAGGTCAGGGTCTTGGGTGCATATGGATGCAGCACGGCAAGACCATTGCCTATGCGTCGAGACAGTTGAGGCCGTACGAGCTTAACTACCCTACTCATGATTTAGAGTTAGCGGCAGTTGTTTTTGCGCTCAAGATTTGGCGTCACTATCTTTTCGGCTCTGCATGTCAGATTTTTACCGATCATAAAAGTCTGAAATACATATTTACTCAGCGGGAGTTGAATATGAGGCAGAGGAGGTGGTTAGAGTTGATTAAGGATTATGACCTCGAAATCCTTTATCATCCGGGTAAGGCGAACGTCGTGGCCGACGCCTTGAGTCGGAAACCGGTTGCGTTGCGAATGCTTGAGATCCTTACGTCTCAGTCTGAGCTTCGGCGGGCTTTGATCGAGTTAGATGTTGAAGTTTTGTTGGCTGGAGCCGTCGGGCAACTTCGTGCTTTAGAGATTTTGTCGTCTTTGATCGATGAAATTAAGCTGAAGCAGTCAGAGGATCCGATGATTACTCAAATCCGAGAGAACGTTCTTAAAGGAAAGTCTCCTGGATTTGTGATTCACAGGGATGGTGTTTTGAGATTCCAGAGTCGGCTTTGTGTGCCGGACGACTCAGAGTTGAGACAGAGTATTTTACGGGAGGCCCATGCTACACCTTATTCCGTTCATCCTGGTTCAAGTAAGATGTACAAGGACCTGAGAAGAAATTTCTGGTGGAATGATATGAAGGAGCAGGTTGCACAGTTTGTAGCGAGATGTTTGACTTGTCAACAGGTCAAAATCGAGCATCGACCGGTCAAGTTATTATGATCACTTCCCATTCCGGAATGGAAATGGGAAGATATATCGATGGATTTCGTTACGAGTTTTCCGAGTTCGAGGTCGGGCATGAATATGGTATGGGTGATTGTTGATCGTCTGACCAAGTCGGCACATTTTCTGGGCATCAAGGACACTTGGGGCCCGGAGAAGTTAGCTCGTGTGTTTATCGCGCAGATTGTGAGACTTCACGGTACTCCGAAGTCTATTGTTTCGGATCGCGATGGCCGTTTCGTATCGCACTTTTGGCAGGCAATGCATAAGGCGTTGGGTACCCGTTTGCATTTGAGCACCTCTTTTCATCCCCAGTCAGATGGACAATCGGAACGCACTATTCAGACGTTCGAGGACTTGTTGCGTGCCTGTGCTCTCGATTGGAGTAGTGACTGGGAGGAACATTTGCCGCTGATCGAATTCACATACAACAACAGTTGGCACGCGTCGATTCGGATGGCACCGTATGAGGCACTTTATGGGCGGCGATGTCGATCACCGATTTGTTGGAATGAGGCGTCCGATTTGGTCGGAACCGAGCCGGATGTCGTTTTAGAGACGAGGCGGAAGATAGAATTAATTCGGGAACGGATGTTGGCGCCTGAGTCGGCCAGTCGTATGCCGACGTCCGTCGTCGACCTTTGGAATTCGAGGTGGGAGACCACGTTTTGCTAAAGGTGTCGCCGACGAAGGGAGTCTTTCGTTTCGGGAAGAAAGGGAAGTTGAGTCCGAGATTTATCGGCCCCTTTGAGATCCTCGAGCGAGTAGGTGGGTTGGCGTACCGTTTGGCATTTCCTCCGGCCTTGAGTCATGTTCATAGCATTTTTCATGTTTCCCAGTTGAGGAAATATGTCCCGGATCCTAGTCACATCATCGATTATGGTGAGATTGATGTCGCCGAGGATGTTACTTTTGAAGAGCGCCCTTTGAAGATTTTGGAGCATCGTGAGAAACGATTGAGGCATAAGACCATACCTTTGGTCAAGGTGCAGTGGTCGAGACACGGTGTCGAGGAAGCAACTTGGGAAACCGAGGATAGCATGCGTGCTAGGTACCCCGAGTTGTTTGTTTCTTAAGTTTCGGGACGAAACTTATTTTTAGAGGGGTAGAATGTAATATCCGCATTTTTCTTTCCCTTGTAATGGTATTTCCAGTGTAATTCTCGATTGTAGTGACCCTCGTGTATCCTTCAGTGTAACTTTTCCATCATCTTTTGATCTGATTCTCGTAATTGTTGTGCGGAACCGCCGTTTCGGGGTTGCCGTGGATTCATTCTATGCTATGATGCGTTGTGAGGTGTTCCGTTTGATGTTTCGTTCGTATTCTGGTGTTGTAGACCGTTTATGTTCGGTACCTAGCGCACGCTAATTTTTCTGCATAGCGCGCGCTAGAAGTCTCTTTGTAGCGCACGCTACGTTTACTTCGTAGCGCGCGCTAGCGAGTGAACCCTGGGGGTGGCAGTTCGACTCCCAGGCCTGTGGACTATCGGATTAGCGCACGCTATCTTGTCTAGCGCACGCTAATGTCGGGAGACTAGCGCACGTTAAGTTGTTCAGTAGCGCGCGCTAGTGTGACTGTCCAGTACTGGGCAGTTTACTACTGAACTCAATCAGATGCTAGTTAGCGCACGCTACGCTTGTATGGTAGCGCACGCTAACGGGTCAGGTGAGTTTTGGGCATTTGGCTACTGGACTCGGCTGATGTTCAGGTAGCGCACGCTATTGGTCGATAGCGCGCGCTACCGAGAAGTTATTAGCGCACGCTACGTATCGAGTAGCGCACGCTAACGGCCAATTACCTGGCTACTGGACTGGGACGCTAACGGTAGGGTTTGGAATCTTATCCCGTTAGCGCACGATAACCTTGAGGTGTTAGCGTGCGCTAACACTCCCTGGCTATATAAACCAGGGAGTTGACCGAGATAATCACAATTCCTCTTTTCTTCCTCTCTCCGCGGCGAAGGCGATTCCGAGGCGTTTTCTTGGCGATTTCTTCCTCCAATCATCTCATCCATCATCCTTCTTGAGTTCTTGGAGTATTATATCAACATAAACACGAATCTTTCGTCCTAATCCACGGTAAATCTCTTAGAACCCTACTTTTGGATAATTTGGGGGTTTTGGGATTTTCTTCCGATTCGTTCTGTTTTGTTGGTGGATTCATGATGAATATGATTAATCTTGTTGATATCATTAGTTTTCCTACGGATTCATGGTATATTTTCATGGTTTTGCGAAATCGAGAGGGTTTGGTTGTGGTCCGCCCTCGTTGTTATTTTTGTATGAATATACATGAATCGTAGGCGGGTTTTCGGGTGTATTCCATTTCCATAATCGTTTAGAAGTGGTTGTGATTGTGCTATTCGAATCGTTAGGTTCATTTTCGTCGGTTCCTCTCGGTCGTTCTTGATTCTTCCGTTCCGTTCGTGTCGTCGTCTATTTAATCGAGGCAAGTACCCTTATGAACTTACGATCTTGACATAGTAGTTTTCTATGAGAAATTGTGTGTGTGTGTATGCTCACTACGGGTTAGATCCGACGGGGTCTCGGTAGGGCTCCACGAAGCTGTGGAACCGCGAGCTTGCTTTTAACCACTGTGGGTTAGATCCGACGGGGTCTCGGCAGGGATCCACGAAGCTGTGGGTCCGCGGTTAATTGTGGTGCATTTTACAAATGTGGTTTTGATTATTGGCATTTCCGGAAATGAGTGTTTTGAAACTATGATTTCTTGATGGCATGCATTACTATATGTGTAAGATGTAAACTGTTCATTTGGTTACTTGTACTAGCGTAATTGCTAACCCCTCTGGGGACCCGTTTTGGGGAAATTCGTTTTATGAATTTCAGGTCAGGTTCATCGAGACGAACGGGCGCTGGACCAGTATGCGGATGATGGCCGAGCGTGATGATTGTGCATGAGTGATGTCTTAATGTATTCTACCTTTTCATATTTTGTGGTTTTGTTTGAACTAATAGAAGTACTCGAGTACTTAAGAACTTTTACTCGTCTGGATTGTATTGTTGTTTATCGTGTTTGTGTCGAATGATGATGTTATGTTGACCGGGTGAACCGGGTGGATTATTCTGTTTTGCGTCTTTATGACATGGTATTGTTCTGTCGTTTATGTGAGTCGATGAGTATGATGCTGTAATACCCGTACTTTTTGTAAATCTCCTACTCTTGTGCTTTGTAATTTTTACGCTCGTGTAAGTGTTTGGCAAGCTTATATTGATCTTGGAACTCTTGTCAATTGGATTTACCCCTTTTCTTGTTCGGATCGCCGCTGTTTTCGGACCCTTGATGCGATTATACTACCTTCGTGTAATGGGTAGCGCACGCTACGCACACCTTGTAGCGCACGCTAATTTAATGAGGGTAGCGCACGCTATCCGTTATAATTAGCGCACACTACTAGTGTATTGGAGGCGGACAGTCCAGTAGCTACTGGACTGGAAAAGGGAATTCCTAGCGTACGCTAGGTGTGACTGGTAGCGTACGCTAGATTTTGGTGGTAGCGCACGCTACGTTACTAGAGTAACGTGCGCTAAAGAGAGTAGAGCTGGGGACAGTAGGTTCTGGACTGGACACTGACTACCAAGTAGCGCACGCTATTAGAAATAACTAGCGCACGCTAATTGAAGTCACTAGCGCACGCTATGAGCAGGTGTTAGCGTATGCTAACTAATCGGCAGGGTTCTTGGAGTGCCTGGTGAGTCCGATAGCGCGCGCTATTTTTCAGGGCTAGCGCACGCTAGTCCCTATTTAGTATAAATAGGACATTTCCGTTCCCAAATCGTCATTTCTACCTACCTTCACCTCCTTGGGCGATTCTAGGCGATTCCGGGCGATTTGTGAGGAGTTCTTCGAGCTGCAATTATCTAGCAACATCTTTGAGTTTCTAGTTCGGATTTATCAACGTTTAATCCTCTCCGCCGCTCCAAATCAAGGTAAAATTCTCACAACCCTAGATTTTCGAGATTTGGGGATTTTCCATCCGATTTCTTCGATCCAGCTTGTTGTTGTGTTAGAATATACCGATTACGAGTTATCTACTTTGGATACATGTTTTCCTACGGATTTATTGGTATATTTCCGGAGTTCTTGAGTGTTTGGGATATTTGACTTGCGATTCACTATCCAAGAAAATTATTCCCGGAACACATGTATTGGGGTAGTAAATTCGGGTGATTCCAACCTATTTTCATACCGATGGGGTTTTGATAATTGAATTACGAACTTGTCTAGGTTCGGAGTTGTTGAATCCTTCGATGTTGGTACCTTGTCGTTTGTACCCTCTCCTCTCGTTTCCAGGCAAGTGATTCTTGTGAATGTTATGTTCTTAAATGTGAAAAGTAATGCATGTGATTGTGAGAGTTGCTTTCGTTCACTCCGAGAGGACCCGACGGGGTCGAGGAGGGTTCCGCTTATGTCGGTTCCGTGAACATTTGGGTTAGCCACTCCGAGATGATCCGACGGGGTCGAGGAGGGATTCGCGCATTGTCGAGTCCACGGTTAATCAAGAGATATCATCATTTCTAAATATGTTTGGATAATTGTATTTTCCGGAAAATCATTATCATGGCTTTGAATTGGTGCATATGCTTTTATGTATAAGACTTGACATTTCACTTGTAATACTTGCCCTAACCCCTCTCGTTTGGGGAAAATTACTTTTGTGTTTTTCAGGTCCTAAGGAACCTTACGAGCGAGCGCCGGGACGATACGATGAGGATGGCGAGGCGTGATACTGTGGCTAGTTGTGTTCTACTTTGTTCGGTCGTTGTTCCCTTCGGTCCATTTTATCCTTGTAATAATAAGTGGTACTCGAGTACTTTAGGAAAGTCCTTTTCCATTGTCGTACAACTTCTTGTATTTCTTCATGGTATTGTTTGTCCGTGTTTGAACTTCCTTGGTTGTATCGAGTTTATTGTTTCCCAAGTGGATTTTATTAAATTCAATACGTTGTAAGTGAGATAAGCCTAGTGAATCCCAGGTCGGGATTTACGGCGCTGTGATATTCTCCGAATATCTCGGGGGGTGTTACAGAATTTGGTATCAGAGCTTAGGTTTATGGATACCTAGGCTGTCGGATTGCTGGGTCTAAATGTACTATTCCAAGGACACAGTATCATCGCTACGTGCCATCTCGCACGACGGTACTCGTAAGTTCCCTATCTTATTTACCCTCTTCATTCACTCACTATCATTCGATTATGGGACATGAGAAGTCCATATTCTAGATGGCATTGCTTTGAGCTATTCTTATGATTTTACTTACATTATTCTTTAGAATGTCAACTGGTAGAGGACGTGGACGCGGCCGTGGTCGTGGTCGTGGCCGAGGGCGTGGAGCACGGTGGAGCGGCCATGTCCTCGGCTCGGTAGAAGGCTCGGCTACGCCTAGCTTGTCGGACTCTATTCAACCTAGCACCGTAGTCATCAGAACCGTCACCACCGGGAACTTCTACAGGAGCCAACCGGATGTGGGTGTTGCCACCATATCACAGCAAGTGGCGAACCAAATGGCTCTTTTAACCCAGCGGCATACCTTAACCAACCACCTCACATCGACATCGGGCTGAGAAGTGGTTACAAGATGTTGTTCGTATGCGCCCTCCCCAATTTGTTGGTGCAAATGATCCGATCGGTTGGGAGGATTGGATTAATGAGATGAATAAAGTTTTCATGGCCGTGAATTGTCCAGAGGCACGTAAGGTGCCAGTTGCCCAGTACTTCCTATCAAGGGATGCGGCTAGCTGGTGGCAAGCTGTTGCACCTCAGGATCGTGAGGTTTCATGGGACGAGTTTAAGGAATTGATGGAGGCCGAGTTCTGCCCGTGGCCTGTTCAGGAGGCCAGGATTCGAGCCTTTTATGAAGCTAAACCCCAGGATGTCCCTGTATCTCAGGCGATCATTGAATACAACCGTCAACTCAACCATGTGAAAAATCAAGTGAGGGAAGAGAGAGATAGAATTCGTCACTTTGACATGCGAATGAAGCCAAAAGTTCGGCACTATATGTCGGGCTTCGCTTGCGCCACATTGAAGGAGTATCAAGATAGGGCACTATCCTATGATATGTCCTTCACTACTACCGAAACGACAAGTGAGAGTAAGAAGCAGAAGACCACTGGAAAGTTTTCTAGCGGTAGAGGTGGCAACCCGCGGGGATCGCAGTCGGCAAGCTATACAACCAAAGGGTCTTCCCGTGCATCGGGAGGTAAACGGAATTTCAGAGCTGGTGCTAATGCGTCCAACCGGGTTGTGACATGTTTTAATTGTGGCCAGCAGGGCCATATCAATCGTGATTGTGGTCTACCCCCATTGAAGTGTTTTAATTGCGGCCAGGAAGGCCACAGAGCCATGTACTGTACGGAAGAAGAAACCCCACTTGGAACTCAGGCAATAGCCCCTACGCCTGGAGAACCGAGTGTTAATCAGAAGTCATCCACGGGTCAACCATCCCAGAGTTACGGTCGAGGCAGAGGCCGTGGTCAGTCTGTTAGAGGGGGAGCTCCCAGTGCTGGTTCGGTGCAACCTCGTGTCTATGAGATGAGGAAAGCTGGAGATCTAGAGGCTACCGTGGCGACAGGTATCATTTCTCTTTTGTCTCATCCAGTTAGAGTGCTTTTTGATTCAGGTGCTTCTCATTCGTTCATCTCTTTGGATTGTGTGCGTCGATTGAATATTGAGGGCTTGTCTCCTTGTGAGTCCTTTGTGGTTAAGTTGCCCAGTGGTGATAGAATCGTGGGAGACAAGGAAGTTAGAGATTGTCCGGTGTTAATCGCTGAGAGAGTGTGGTTTTCGAATTTGATAGTCGTAGACATCGTTGATGAAGATCTAATCCTCGGTGACGATTGGCTCGATAGACACGGTGCGGTAATGAATTATCGCACGAAGATCATATCAATGTTAGCCAAAGACGGATCAACACCATTTTGCGGGGTAGAAGAGGGGATGTCAGAAATTTTTGATTAGTGCCTTGAAGGTGACAAAACTTATTAGAAAGGGGTGTGTTGGATATTGGTGTTATGCCATGAAAGTCGAAGATGGGAAAGTTGAACTTCCCTCGATTCCTATTGTAAGTGATTTTCCGGATGTTTTTCCGCATTTAATTACTGGGACTACCACCGGGCGGGAAGTTGAATTTACAATTGATTTGGAGTCAGGAGCAACCCCGATTTCTAAGGCACCGTATCGTATGGCACCTTCAGAAATGCAAGAGTTGAAGAAACAACTGGGAGAATTGTTGGATAAAGGGTATATTAGACCTAGTGCCTCGCCATGGGGTGCACCGGTCTTGTTCGTAAGAAAGAAAGATGGTTCACTACGTTTGTGTATTGATTATCGGGAACTGAACAAAGTGACCATTAAGAATAAATACCCTTTGCCGCGTATCGATGATTTGTTTGATCAATTGCAGGGAGCCGCGGTGTTCTCGAAAATTGATTTGAGGTCCGGTTACTATCAACTTCGCATTAAAGAATCCGACGTTCCTAAAACTGCTTTCCGTACGAGGTATGGACACTATGAGTTTGTGGTTATGCCTTTTGGGTTAACCAACGCACCGGCGATATTTATGCAATTGATGAATAAAATATTTATTGAGCATCTTGATAATTGTGTAGTCGTTTTTATCGACGATATTTTGGTTTACTCTCGAGATGAAGAGGAACACGCTCGGCATTTGCGATTGGTCCGGAGATTTTGAGGACTCGACCTCTATGCAAAGTTTTCTAAGTGTGAATTTGGTCAAGGAAGTCATGTTTCTGACATGTGATTTCAGGAAGGGGTTCGGGTAGATCCCTAAAATTGAGGCGATGTTAGATTGGGCTCCACCCAGAACGTGAAGGAGGTTCGTAGCTTTTTGGGTCTGTCCGGATACTACCTGAGGATCGTCGAGGGGTTCTCCAAACTTGCTCGACCACTTAATCAATTACTCCATAAGACCGACAGGTTCGAAAGGAATGAAGAGATACAACGGAGTATCGAATAGCTGAAAAGGCGCGACTACCGCGCCGGTTTAGCCCTACCTCAGGGAGTCGGTGGGTATTCGGTTTATTGTGACGCATCAGGACAAGGACTTGGGTGTGTACTCTTGCAGCATGATAAGACAATTGCCTATGCTTCACGGCAACTTAAACCGTATGAGCTGAATTATCCTACCCATGATTTGGAATTAGCTGCTGTAGTGTTTGCACTGAAGATCTGGCGTCACTATTTGTACGGTTCTTCATGTCGAATTTATACCGACCACAAGAGCCTAAAGTATATTTTTAGCCAGAAAGAGCTGAATATGAGACAACGACGTTGGTTAGAGCTGATAAAGGATTATGATCTGGAAATCCTTTACCATCCAGGAAAGGCTAACGTTGTAGCTGATGCGTTGAGCCGGAAGTCGATATCTCTTCATATGCTTGAGGCCCTTACGCCTCAAGTTAAGATCAGACGGGAGTTAATTGAGCAGGGAGTCGAAGTACGGATCCAACGGGTTCAGGGTCAGATGTGTACTCTTGAGGCTGTTCCGTCCTTGATTGACGACGTCGGGGAAAAACAGGAGAACGACCCAATGCTTGTTCAACTGACGGCGGACGTGGAAAAAGGGAAAGCCCTTGGTTTTATGATCCATGAGGATGGCATTTTGAAATTTCGAGGTAGGATTTGTGTTCCAAATGACTCAGAGCTGAGACAGAGAATACTCCGAGAAGCTCATGCTACACCTTACTCGATCCATCCTGGGACGAGTAAGATGTACAAGGATCTTAAAAGGAGTTTTTGGTGGAATAATATGAAGAGAGATGCCACCGAGTTCGTGTCAAGGTGTTTGACATGTCAACAGGTCAAAATTGAGCATCAACGGCCAGCCGGGCTGTTGAAACCTCTCCCTATTCCCGAATGGAAATGGGAGGATATTACCATGGATTTCATCACCGGGATGCCGAGGACTAAGTCGGGGATGAATATGATTTGGGTTGTTGTTGACCGATTGACTAAGTCGGCACATTTTCTTGGCATTAAAGACACGTGGGGACCGGAGCGATTGTCCCGGATTTTTATATCGGAGATTGTGAGATTACACGGTACGCCAAAGTCTATTGTTGCCGATCGTGATGGCCGTTTCGTGTCGCATTTTTGGAAGGCGGTCCATCAAGCCTTGGGCACCGAATTGAGGTTGAGTACTTCCTTCCACCCTCAGTCTGACGGTCAGACTGAGCGGACGATCCAGACGTTGGAAGATATGCTGAGGGCGTGTGCCCTGGATTGGAGTACCGATTGGGAAGTACACCTACCTTTGATCGAGTTCACTTATAATAATAGCTGGCACGCATCGATCAAGATGGCACCTTTTGAGGCATTGTATGGTAGGCGGTGTAGATCTCCACTTTGTTGGGATGAAGCTTCAGATTTAGTCGGGACGGAACCCGATATGTTGATGGAAACTAAAGAGAAGATTTCCATCATCCGAGACCGATGCTAACCGCTCGTAGTCGACAAAAATCCTACGCCGACAATCGTCGCCGGCCCTTGGAATTTGATGTGGGTGATCATGTCCTACTCAAAGTATCACCGATTAGAGGAGTCTTCGTGTTCGGAAAAAGGGGCAAACTTAGTCCGAGATATATTGACCTTTTGAGATTCTTGACAGAATAGGAACTGCCTATCGATTGGGTTTACCTCCACCCTTAGCCATGTTCACAAAGGTGTTCCATGTTTCCTAACCGAGGAGGTACGTCCCGACCCGAGTCATATCATTGATTACGGGGACATCGAGATAGCAGAGGATGTCACATTTGAGGAGAAGCCAGTGAAAGTACTAGAGCATCGAGTAAAACAACTCCGGCACAAAACCATACCGTTGGTTAAAGTTCAGTGGTCACGACACGGAGTTGAGGAAGCGACGTGGGAAACCGAAGAGAGCATGCGCACTAGATACCCAGAGTTATTCATTTCTTAAGTTTCGGGACGAAACTTCATTTTAGAGGGGGAGGATGTAATACCCGTACTTTTTGTAAATCTCCTACTCTTGTGCTTTGTAATTTTTACGCTCGTGTAAGTGTTTGGCAAGCTTATATTGATCTTGGAACTCTTGTCAATTGGATTTACCCCTTTTCTTGTTCGGATCGCCGCTATTTTCGGATCCTTGATGCGATTATACTACCTTCGTGTAATGGGTAGCGCACGCTACGCACACCTTGTAGCGCACGCTAATTTAGTGAGGGTAGTGCACGCTATCCGTTATAATTAGCGCACGCTACTAGTGTATTGGAGTCGGACACCCAAAGAGCTACCGGATCGAAAGGGAATTCCCAGCGTACGCTAGGTGTGACCGTAGCGTACGCTAGATTTTGGTGGTAGCGCACGCCACGTTACTAGAGTAACGTGCGCTAAAGAGAGTAGAGCCGGGATGAGGTTCGGATCGACACCGACTACCAAGTAGCGCACGCTATTAGAAATAACTAGCGCACGCTAATTGAAGTCACTAGCGCACGCTATGAGCAGGTGTTAGCGTATGCTAGCGAATCGGGGGTTCTTGGATTGCTGGTGAGTCCGATAGCGCGCTATTTTTCGAGGCTAGCGCACGCTAGTCCCTATTTAGTATAAATAGGACATTTCCGTTCCCAAATCGTCATTTCTACCTACCTTCACCTCCTTGGGCGATTCTAGGCGATTCCGGCGATTTGTGAGGAGTTCTTCGAGCTGCAATTATCTAGCAACATCTTTGAGTTTCTAGTTCGGATTTATCAACGTTTAATCCTCTCCGCCGCTCCAAATCAAGGTAAAATTCTCACAACCCTAGATTTTCGAGATTTGGGGATTTTCCATCCGATTTCTTCGATCCAGCTTGTTGTTGTGTTAGAATATACCGATTACGAGTTATCTACTTTGGATACATGTTTTCCTACGGATTTATTGGTATATTTAGGAGTTCTTGAGTGTTTGGGATATTTGACTTGCGATTCACTATCCAAGAAAATTATTCCCGGAACACATGTATCGGGGTAGTAAATTCGGGTGATTCCAACCTATTTTCATACCGATGGGGTTTTGATAATTGAATTACGGACTTGTCTAGGTTCGGAGTTGTTGAATCCTTCGATCTTGGTACCTTGTCGTTTGTACCCTCTCCTCTCGTTTCCAGGCAAGTGATTCTTGTGAATGTTATGTTCTTAAATGTGAAAAGTAATGCATGTGATTGTGAGAGTTGCTTGCTCACTCCGAGAGGACCCGACGGGGTCGAGGAGGGTTCCGCTTATGTCGGTTCCGTGAACATTTGGGTTAGCCACTCTGAGATGATCCGACGGGGTCGAGGAGGGATTCGCGCATTGTCGAGTCCACGGTTAATCAAGAGATATCATCATTTCTAAATATGTTTGGATAATTGTATTTTCCGGAAAATCATTATCATGGCTTTGAATTGGTGCATATGCTTTTATGTATAAGACTTGACATTTCACTTGTAATACTTGCCCTAACCCCTCTCGTTTGGGGAAAATTACTTTTGTGTTTTTCAGGTCCTAAGGAACCTTACGAGCGAGCGCCGGGACGATACGATGAGGATGGCGAGGCGTGATACTGTGGCTAGTTGTGTTCTACTTTGTTCGGTCGTTGTTCCCTTCGGTCCATTTTATCCTTGTAATAATAAGTGGTACTCGAGTACTTTAGGAAAGTCCTTTTCCATTGTCGTACAACTTCTTGTATTTCTTCATGGTATTGTTTGTCCGTGTTTGAACTTCCTTGGTTGTATCGAGTTTATTGTTTCCCAAGTGGATTTTATTAAATTCAATACGTTGTAAGTGAGATAAGCCTAGTGAATACCAGGTCGGGATTTACGGCGCTGTGATATTCTCCGAATATCTCGGGGGGTGTTACAGATGCTGTTCAGCCTGGTGGGTCCAATATAGGGATTCACGGCACTGTAATATACCTCGAATATCTTGAGGGTGTTACATAGATCACACGATCCCATCGGATCAACACAACATAAACAATACAATTATGCATACACATATGCAACTCAATATGTTTATCAACATGAACAACATATGAATAAAAAACATGAACGACACTATGATGAAACAACTAGGACGACTTCATGTTCAGCAACATGAATGAAAACCTACATGATCAACATCATCAACACTAAACCAAATCAAACTAAGATACTTGTCCCAAGTCCTTCAGGAGAAATCTTGATGTCAAATCATCACCGGCGATTATCCTCAATGCTCGGCGATCCAAAAGTACCATGGACTATAGATACTCATATCCTCATCTTTATCGCAACGTAACCTTGATATCCTAATATGCCAATAACCAAGATAAAGCATATACATTATGATTTAAGTCCCAGAATCGGAAAGACAACATATAATCCAAATCTCCAGAATTTGCAGTAATAATCATTGCTATATACATTATAAATGAAATGAAACTGAAACTATTAATTAAACATTATAACTGAGCAAGTAATAACTTGCCTCGATACCGATGAAGCCGTCACCAATCCCTTGCCATCTTTTGTAAGTTCCTAGGCCCCGATCAATGCAATCCACGGGCATCCTCGAACTTGGCCATAAGGCACGATTCTTATCAATGGTCAATTATCACAACCTATTGAAATAATAGATTAACAACAATCCGATAACAATCAACAACCAACACGGCCAATCAATCAATCTCACGGTTTAACTGTTGAGAATAGTTCCATAGGACATTCGATGTGCCTAGATTTGTAATTGTAACATTTAAATAAAGTTATTTGATATCATTTATTTCTCATTGATTATTATAATGTGTGCATGTTTTAATATTATAATAATCGAATAATAGTTATTCACGAATAATAAGAGTATTCAAATGTCTCTGGTACAATCATGTTGAGTAGAGGCTCAAGTGATTAATATACTAGTATAAGTTTGATTGATAATCATCGGATGATTATGCGTATGGTACGGATCAATCTTATGGGTATTGGTTGGAGAACTGATACTGGACAGACCCGCATTGAGATCACTGCATGGAAATATCATAAGTGAATCTCAATATAACAGTATGTCAATAAATCCTTGAACCTGAGATTATCATAGAGTCCAACATGATAACTACTATGCCTTGACGTAATCCAACTTCATCTGAAACATGGTGATCATAAAGGTTAGCGATCAGGATTAGTGGGAGTCATGTAGAGGACAATGAATAATCAAGATGGGGATTTGTCCCTCTCTTTAGTGAGAGAGATATCTGTTGGGCCCCTCGATAAGTAGGACTGAAGGAAATGCATGGCCATGCTCAAATGAAGAGTCATTTGATTCAATCAGTCTACTTAAGATCGAGAAAGCATTTGAACATAAATAAGTATGACAGACTCCATGACTTAGTTCAAATATGATATCGTGTGACAAAGGGATTTGACACGTTAAAAAGGTTTAATGGACTATTAACTTATATTATTTGGGTAATCATAATGTCTTTCTAGAGGCCGCTTATGATTTATTATTTAATAAGGTATTAAATAATTGCCAACATAATATAAGCCTTTTGGGTCGCTGCATTTATAATTATAGACAAGTATGAATAAATATCAACTGGGAATAATAAATATAATATTGGATATTATATTTATAAGGAGATTAAATAATAAGTAATATATAATATTGGATATTATATATATATATATATATATATATATATATATATATTATATTATTTAATAAGTTGAGGGGCAACTAAACAAATACTAGAGTTTAACTCCAGGGTTTACTTAGTATAAATATAAGGTCTTAGACAAGGAGTTGTTATAAGAAAACAAGACCTAAAAATCGGCCCTTCAAGAAGAAGAAAAATTGGCCCTCTACTTCCTACTGTAGGAGAACGAAGTCGGTCGTCTAATCCTCTTCCCTTAGTTGATCTTGATCAATAGTACAATCCTTCTAGTAAGGAATTTCTGTTGTACTATTTATAAATATTATTCGTAAGGATCTAGCAATCCAGCTTGTGGAATTGTTCGTGTGTGGATCACCAAAAGAGGAAGGAGATATTCATCTGCTTCTAGTCCGGATCTAGAATTGTTCAATCGGATTAAGGTAATTCGATTAACTCTTTAATTAAACAATTAAATTACTGCATGAGATCCTAAATTTGCTTTTCATATTTATTATTCCGCTGCATTTACTCCGATTATTTTGTATTCGATGCATAGAAAACCCAACATTAACGATATCTCGATCATACACAAAACCAAATAATCCAACTCAACAAATACGAACTCATATCTACAATACAAACCGCAACTCGACGATCATACTTAACAATTAATACAACCGATCAATAAACCCAACGGTTCCACAATTATCCCCATTAAACATAAATCCGAACAACCCGAATCAATCAATCATGAACTCATTACCACGATACGTTTCCATAATCCGGTAATCGTATCAACGATCAACTCATCTCGATAACAAGGATTACATAACACACTCTATTCCGAATTCATACGAATTAACACGATTCATCCTTATAATTGTAAATTTCATAGTGGAACAATACTATCGGCATAATCGACAATCCGAACTATCCAAATAGTTCAATACTTGGATATACTTGGCCATTTACACTGATCTGGCTTGTTGTCTCAATATACCGAATACGTATACACAACATACTATATCCTCGAATGCAATTGTCGACCAAGTACGACAACTATACTAATACAGATGTCTCAGTCTTTTAATAATTTTATCCATACTATACAGATTCCACATTGTACAATATAACTCGGATAAAATAACATTAAACAATCACAGTAGAAATTCAGGACATTACACCCAAGTCCTGTATATAGAAAAGATCCTAAAGTGATTGAGGATGAAAGATTTTAAAAGAGGGTTCCTACCTATGTGACATGGCATAAAACTTTCCTTAGAGATGTGTCCTCAAAGTGAGGAAGACATGAAGGAAATGAGTAAGGTGCCCTATGCTTTGGCAGTGGGTAGCCTCATGTACGCTATGATTTGCACCAGAGTGAACATTGCCTATGTTGTAAGCATAGTAAGTCAGTTTTAATCAAATCCAGGGCAGGAACATTGGACTGTTGTAAAAAACATTCATAAGTACCTAAAGAGGACTAAAGACTTGGTTCTTACGTACGACGGTGGAGAACTAAAAGTGGAGGGTTATACAGACTCAGATTTTTTGGGAGGCATGGATGGAAGATGTCCACTTCAAGGTATATCTTTACTATGAATTGTGGAGCAGTATCTTGGAGAAGGGGCAGCTAAAGCGCGACTGCAATCTCTACATGTCAAGACAAATATCAGACAGCCACGGAGGATGCTAAAGAAGCTTTTTGGATTAAGAAGTTCACTGCGGAACGTCTTGTGTCCCTGACACAGAGAAGCCCGTGATGCTGTTTTGGAACAAAGACGGAGCTGTTACACGGGCTAAGGATCTTAGGGCTCACCACAACACCAAACCTATTGAGAGAAAATATCATTTTGTTAGAGAAATGATTCAGAAAGAAAATGTTATATTGTAGATAGTAGACACAACAAATAACGTTGTTGATCCACTGACCATGTCACTATCTCAAATGGTCTTACAGCGACATCTGAAGAGTATGCGTATTAGATACCATATTTTGTGGCATTGAGTGCAAGTGGGAGATTATTAGGAATATGGCCTCGAATGCCACTCAGAGGATGAGAGAGTGAGAGCATTATATTGAAATTATGAACATTACTTGAATAAAGCATTTATTATTGCTATATTATTGTATATAACTCGCATCATGATTTGGTATATAGCTTAATAGTCCTTGCATTTTAGAGCAAACATTCCACTCTTTAGGAAGATAAGGAGATAGGCCCTAGAAATGTGTAGGGCTCAAATGCTTAACTGGTTCGCAAGTTGATAAAACTTAACTGGACATTAAGTTTAGACAAGACTTGTATAACGGGGTATTGTGACATGTAGAGTGCCTGTCTTCACTAAGGGTTAGTGAGAGCACACATTATAGGTATGCTGGTGGGCTCAGTTTACTCGGACAGGACTCACCTTGATTCGGCCACATGGATTTCACTCTGGGATAGTCAATAACTAAAACGAAAGTTTGTGATAAGTATACATGAACCTTTGACTTGAGGATGTAGTAGGAGATATGCTTATGACATTAAGTTAGTCATTAGAGTATCTCGATCCAATTACCGGTTGTTGGGGTCAACCTCAAAATGCAACTTAGTGGGCAAGTAGCAGTCTCTACTGAATACCAAGATAGGATTCTTTCTCATGTAAGTGAGCGGGTAAATGTCCTATGAGTTTAATAGCAAATGAGATCATAAGTATTTGGCCAAAGAATCTAGAGCTAGTTGTATTTGATGCACGAGAGCTCGGTGATTTCGATTTGCATTAACAAATGTATAGAGTCAATTTATAATAGGGTTTGACGTTACCGTGACCATAATACTTGATCGGGACATTTGAATGAAGGGTTTATACGCATACGGCATTCAAAACTAAAGATTTTGGGATGATCCCTATCATTCGTTCTCAGTTGGGTTACAGTGTGAGCCACGGGACTAGCTAAGTGTTACTCGAACTCTTTGGTTCCTCCCGTTGCCGACTGAGATGAACCTATGGAGTCGCGGCACAGGATAGTTGACGAATTAGATTAAGGATATTCTCTCTTATTAAATATTAGACATTAGATGTCTAATTTAAATTATTGGATAGTTATTATTTTAATTTATTGGATAAATTAAATTGGTCTAGTGAATTAAATAAATTGTTGTGTAATTAATTTAATTCATATTATTTCTGGGGGAATTAATATTTAATATAATTAATTAATTGTATTAATATTAATATTGTAGCGTACTAATATTTATCTATCAGATTAAATACACGATGGTCCATTTCACGGACCGAAAAGAACCAACTTATTTTTCTTCCATGTGTCCATTCCTTCCCATATTTTGGTCAATGATATCTCATTATTTGTTGGTGTTTACCACCTCACACTACACCATAAGTGCTCATATGCAACGCTTCCTATTGTTGCATTATGCCCCATTTTCTGTTGCCTTAGGCCAGAAATTGATATATCCAATACTTTGTGAGTGTTGCATCTGATCGCGTGGCATTTGACCTCTAATCCAACACTTTTCCTTTGTAATGCAACAGAGGGAAAGTGTTGCATTATGTACATAGTGCAACACAAAATAAAATATATGCAACAGAAAATAGTGTTGGCTTAGAGGAGAACACATTTTAGAAAAATGGGGCCCATAACCAATGACACGTCAGCAATGGGCCCTTTTGCCACGTCATTAGTGGGTCCCACTTCATCCACGTCATTAGTGGGTCCCACTTCATCCACATCAGCGGTGGGTCCCACCAGACACAATGCAACACTATTATTACATCCAATAGTAACATGATTGTTATATACAACACTAATTTGAGAATATGCAACAATAACTGAAAGATAAATGCAACACTTTAAATAAAAATTTCGAAATAACCATTTCGTACATACATCATTCTATACAAATCAAATACCATCCAATATTCACACCCTGCCATTCAGTACCAAATACCAACATCCCAACAAACAGTCGACGCAAAATACCAACTTATACTAACAATTCGACATGCAACACCATAACTAGACCAAATTACCAAGTCTAATGCAAGAGTACCAAGTGACCAAAGTTCTAAATACTAGACATTATTAAATATCTCGATTTCTATGCAGCAGGAGCAGGATCTTGTTCTTCGAACCTTTTACCTCTCCTTCCCACTAGCTAGTTGTTGCCATGTTCCTTGTATTGAGTTACCATCGCATCTGCCTTGGCTTGATATCCAGAATTAAGCATCTGCTGAATATTGGTTTACAAAAAAATTAAATATATCAATATTTGAAATGAAATATACAGTCGGGTTTATTTTTAATTACTAAATAATACTTACTAAATATCGTATGTCTTATCCATACCATATATAACCAAGTGTGAGACTACATCATCACTAGTCTGGTAATCCAAATTTATGCATCGAGTACAAGGACATCGAGTTTTAGAGGGGTTTCCTAGACTTTCCAAACTTACTGCTACAAAATTTCTTACTCCTTCCCTGAAAGGAGCTGTTGGCTTGCAAACAAAATTATACATATTACAAAGCTGGCATAAGACAACATCCAACTATGTAACTACTATTTAAGCTTAGAGTGAAAACCTTGGCAAATTCACCCAAGCTTTATCCATCGAATGAGTACACCGAGAACACTACAAGAGTTAATAATATTAGCACAATTTGAAGAGTTAATAATTCAGTACATCTCATTATACATTAACTGCTAGCCCAGAGCATTGAACTAGAAGGTCCTCTGCAGACGACCTCTAAAAACAATGTCCTGAAAAAACAACATTGAAATAATGAGATAAAAATATACAATATTAAGATAAATACCTTTGATGTGTAGAAAGGGTACAATTCTGAGTCCATCTGAGAAAAGGTGGAAAAAAAGGCCTGGAAGTAGTCATGAGGAAGACTTAAAAAGCAAAATAAATTATCAAGACCAATACTTAAGCAGATTACTGCATCATAAATTTTTGGTAAATTAAAAAAAATGAAGCAGTAGTTGGTGCTCCTTTCGCCTTTAACAACTATGCAATCATCTACCTTTCTGTATCTTTTCAGGAAAAACCACTAGCATTAGCCAATAGTTTAAGGACAAATCCTCTGTTTTCATGTGTGCATCTAGAAAATATAATTACTAGCAATCTAGCATATATATCTGAAAAGACATGCAAATTATGGAGAAAGCATTGCACAAATTAAAACCCACTCTTCAACCCACTGATGCATAAACACGAACAAAGGAGCTTCCTTATCATCCTTCGACAATCTGTAAGCGAGTAGTTGATCATTGTCTCTGACTAATGATAACGAATCAGTTGGCTCCCCCTAGAAAACCTATTATGCGGTTGTTGTATATCTGTAACCAATCATAAAGTCTTAGAGCATCAAAATTAAATAATATGGCAAAATAGACATGATACTAGAAACCCCAACGACTTGCAACATTAATGCATCAGTGTAATCGCTGCAGTTACCTCAGCTACCAAAAGTGTTTCATTAGCCCCCAGTGAACATGCAGTGCTTAAAGCCTGAGTCAAATCTTCAAGCTTTCCATTCTTGGGCACATTAACAGTAAATGGGGATGGCTTAGTACTGCCATCTGCTTTTACCATGGTCAGAGTCATTGTCCGCATAGATGACGACGGCATAGGTAAAGACAGGTACATGAATGGGTCAAAGGTAACAGACACTTTTCTACAAATTGGACATATTAATGTGGACCGGTACTGGCCCTGCAATAATAGCAATCTACCGGATGTTAGCTGAAGTATAAAAGATAATAGAAAAACAACAAAAACTACCACACAATTTCATTAACTTTCTACGAGATGTAAAAGAAATCAAATTTATGGCATACTATGAATAACATTTCGAGGCAATCTGAATGACCGAAAAGGCAACAATCTTTTGTGAACTGCAAAAGAGAAAACCCATGGATGGATGTGAAAATGTACAACTACTCAAAGAGCATGGCTGTTATAATGTCCCAAGTATGAGAAACGTACTTTCATTCCCAACGGGTTCTCTGGGTTTATTTCTCTCTTGTAATCTCCAAGAAAGTAGTCAACAAGATTTGGCGTGTGCGTTAGACACTGTAGAGCACTGTTCATGAAGCAAGTATTCCCCAGGTTTTGTAGCCCAAATAAGCCCAAAGTACCAGCTTCAAATGAATTCCCCAGAAACATAGAAGAACTGCTTCCGGCAGAACTTGAACTATTGTTCGTAGCACCACCGTTCATTAAACATGAAGTACCATTAGCATATGTTCAAACATCATGTTTTCTAGCTCCTCTACTTCCAAAAGAATCTGACAACCCATAAACTTGCAACTCAAGGAGCAGCTGCATTAATAAACAGAAGCGAACAAGTTAATTACATAATATAAAGCAAGGACAAAGTTCAAGAATACATTATTGCGAATCGGGAACATCGGACTCAGGAACAAGCAAATCGAACTCGAATTTCAGTGAATCAGTGTCGACTTCAGTCTCAAACACGGTGGACTCCATCGAGATAGAATCATATACCAACACCGACCGGAAATCACCATCGTGTGTTTCTTCAACGAAGGAATAAAGGAAAGAAAACCGATTCCATTCATGTGAAGTAGTGTGAGATCGAGTATAGGGTTTTTGAGAGAGAGAGGCAATTTGTATTCCAACTGAAGAACAGGAAATAGGGTTTTAGACTGAGATGTGAATCGGGTGTTGTGTTGGATCAGATTAGATGTGAGGTTTAATTATGGACCCAATCAAGTTAATGGGTTTATGGGCTAATTAATCTGATTCAGAGATATTAAATGTATTAGTTGAGTGGTAATTATTGTAAATATTAAAGCTGTATGAACTTTTAATATTTTAGTGGCCCACGAACTTACCAAAAATGGAACGAGCAACTTAGAGTGGGACACCTAAAATGAAAAGATGAGTGACTTAGACTAGGATTTGGGACGGAGGGAGTATTTCTTATTATATTTTGAAGAGTTGAATGTATAAATTTAATTTTTTATTTTAATTTTAGATTATAATTTTCAAAAGAAAAAAATATGTATTCATATAATATATTTTATTTATTATAATTTTAAGGAATTAATTTCTTTTTTAATATTTTTAAATTTATTAATTTTAATCCAAAAAAATTTTAAGTAAAAAACTATATGTGCTCTTATAAAAAAACAAATTGCGTAAATATCGTCAAATTTAATTTTAAATATTTTAAATATTTTTAAAAAAATATCGTCAAATTTAATTTTTATACTAAAACAAAATAAATTATTTGAATTTGTTTAATTATTTTTATAGGGTTTAAATAAATTTTGGTTTATTCGGTTTGATCCATTTATTTTTTCGTTGCGTAATTCGATTATGATTACCGAATCCCAATATTTTAAACTTGCCATAATTGTGGTATTGGCATTTTGATGAATTTTGTCGATATTTTTTAAATCGTGGTTGTACATGTGTTGAGACTTTGAAAGTGGAGTCATATGCTAATATCACGGGAGATCATCAGCTTCATGCACCTATAAGTATAATGTTTTTGTTATTCGTTTGTGATGATAATTTATTTTCTTCGTGATGATTTCGGGTATTTGGTTGAGTTTTTGTTTATGATAGGATTGCAAGTTTCGAGGATGAAACCCATTTTAAGTGGGGTAGAATGTAATATCCTAAATTTTTCCCGTGCAGGTTGTCGCCTTTCTTGACAGATCGAACTTGAAATCTTTCCGGCCCCCCCTTTTGAAATTCGTTTTTGCAGGTGAGCCAGTTATGGTTGTTTAATGTTATTTTATCCAAGTTATATTGCACACTGTGGAATCTGTACACTATGGATAAAATAATTGACCGACTAAGACCGTTGTATTAACAATTGCATTTGAAGATATTGTGTATCAAGTATATCATATGAGGGTGTTATTGGAACGAGTATACATATTCAGTTGAAATTGTACAAGTGATGTTGTATTGGGTTTATACAACGTATGTTATAAAGTGATATTACGGAATCAAATTTTTTATATTTGTCTTTGGTGTCGGTTTTACCGACTAGATGTTGCTTGAAGAGTTGTATTTTTGGCTAAGTATTTCCGTAATAGCGCATGTTACTTCAGACATGGCGCACGCTAGTCTAAAAGTTTAGCGCACGCTAAAGGTGAAGAGTAGCTTACGCAAGATCATATCATACATGATCCAGGCAGTTCTAACACCCCCAAAACTATATGGGAATATTACACGCCGTAGATCCTTCGCACGAGCATCTACCAGGCTAACCGTCTCAAATCGACCAAGTGTTTGCCCGACCGGGGGCGAACAAAACAATAATATGGACCCGTAAGGTCAACTATAAACGACTACAATGATCGATGAGGTCGCACGACTGACACAAACAGAAAAATACAATTCTTCACAATAAATACCCACACACGGGTAAGATACAAAATAGCGGAAGGCGGAATACAACTCTGATGCTGCAACACAACTCAACTTAACTCCCGACTCTTGATTAGTATCGTAGCTCGTCACTTCCTATTCCGATCCTGCGACTGCTCCCACGAGCCTACATGTACCTGAATGCAAAACAAACATCCACGCCCCGATTACTCGAGGGTTAGCAAAATTCCACTATTTTGCTAGTGCAAGTACAATACTATACGAAATGCAACATGCAAATAGCAACCACGAATTAGATATTGCAATCAACTATCAAAATATTCCCGAGAAGTTTTACAATTCCGAACTCAAGCAAAGAGGTATTTGAAAATAAACTCATCATCTCGGGAATTTTAAATGTAGGAATTCTTCTGGACCTCAAGTCCTAATTTAAAAAACCATTTTCGAATCGTTAGGGCCTCAAGCCGGTTCTTGTTTCAAAACACATTAGCTAAGATATCATCATGGGTCCGTGACCCAACTTCAAAATGTTATTCATTCAATCACTGTTGCACGATCACTGTTCATACACATCATGTACCGAACTCCAGAGGCCGCAACAGACCCTATGCAGAACACACACGCTGTTCGTACACATCACGTACCGAACTCCAGAGGCCTCGATGGACCCTACCCGAAACACACACTGTTCATGCACATCATGTACCAAACTCCAGAGGCCTCGGCGGACCCTACCCGGAACACACACACTATTCGTACACATCATGTACCGAACTCCAGAGGCCTCGACGGACCCTACCCGAAACAAACAGACTGCTCGTGCACATCATGTACCGAACTCTAGAGGCCTCGGCGGACCCTACCCGGAACACACACTGTCACTTCACAACACATATTGATCAACTCAAGACATTACCACGAACAACGCACATTATTAGCAATATGTCAAACCATTCAACAATACACCACAATACATATTCAAGTATATAATCAATCCGGCACAATTATCATAATCACCACGATAACTCAATCATGAACAATCTCGCACAACACAACAATGTGATTTACACAACTAACACAATTACACAACGTTAAACAAGTAAGGATATCATCACTACCATCAAACGTTCGAAATAATTAATTCATAATCAATCCACCCTAAACATATCCACAGAGGTAAACCATTTCATCGTAACCCAACACGAAGTCTCTATTCACAAGACACAAATGATATAGTAAGATACTTGCTACGAAACCACGAGCAAATAGAACGCTGAACGATAAAGGCTTCGATCCGAACTATCCTCCAAATTCCGTTCCTAACAAGAATAGAGACCAAGTCATCTACAAATTCATCGGAAAACCAAGATTCATCCTAAGTTCTACCCTTAGGGACAATTTGTCGGACACTTCGAAGGCTCAAATCAACATAATCGACGAACGTAAGAACTTACAAAGTTTATTCCACAAAGCTTCAAGATTAATGATGGATCCCGAGTATACAACGCAAATCCAACAACAACCTAGGCTAAAACGAGCCGGAAGAACGAAATCATCACAAAACTCCCAAAATCCCCAAAATCAAGGGTTCAAGTAATCTTACCTCAAATCTTTGGTGAAAGGTGTTGGATGTTTGATAAACCCTTGCTAGGAGTTGAAAGATATTGATTCCTAATGATATTTGGCTGAAATCGCCTCTCACCCTCGCACAAGATCGCCTACGGCCGGAAGGAAGAGAAAAGGATGGAAAAGTGGCTAAGTTGACTGCTGGCCGCGGCCTTAAATGGTCTAGCGGATTATGGCCATAATAGGCAGTACCTTACGGCCATAACTGGGCACCCCTTTACGGCCGTGATCGGCATCTCCTTACGGCCGTAATCGGCATCACCCAACTCCTGCCCAAAACGTGCGGGCTCCTTACGGTCATTACCCGCGACACGTTACGGCCGTAGCACAAAATCCCTTGCGGCCGTAACTCGATCATGCTTACGGTCATAATACCCATGGCCGAATCTGACAGTCTGTTTAGACGTTCGACAATATCTTGGTCACACTAATATACCAGCAATGATTCAAAACAATAACGAGCAAATTACGAAACATAACATACCACACCACAAGAACACATTAAATCAAAGAAACGTACGCGACAACAAGTCTCCCTCGACGAAAACTACAATAACATATATCATACCGTTCATGACAGAAAAACGAATTCCACATAATCATGATGAAAAAAAAATAACTGACACCAAATGACAAATAGTTCAAGGAAACCGAAATTAAAAATCTTGGGTATTACATTCTACCCCTCTAAAAACAAGTTTCGTCCCAAAACTTAAAACAAAGTCACCACAGTGTTACAAAAAAAAACATAACGTTCAAACATAAAAATACCGCATTAATGACCATGCGATCTACTGTTACGTGTATTGGTAGGTTCAACACCCCACCCCCCATGGAACTTATTCAAAACAAGATGTCATTCATCATGCACCAAACATAAAAACATCACATAATATATCTCCACACGAGAAGCAATCCGCAATATGAGCACAAAATACTATCACTGGACATCACTGGGCCTTCCAAAAGTAGGAATGGAACTTCAATTCCCTACCATATTAGCAATGATCTCGCAGTACTGGACTCGGTGTCCCTCACGTCAACAATCATAACAGGTTACCAACGGTTTCTTACAATTCACACGTTCATGGCCAATAACGTTACAGTTGAAACATCTTGGAGAACTACCTGAACTCAAAGACACCGACCTGGGTCTTTTAGATTCTCTAGCTGACCGATAAGGTCCCACACTCATCCGATACAAGGTTTGAGATTTTGAAACCCGAATTCCCTCGATTCCCGATGTATCATTAGGAATCTTCTGTTTCTTTGCCACAGATACAGACTCTGTAGACATTATAGCCATTTCAAATGCTAAGGCTCGATCCTAATAGTCCTTCAACGTGGTACACATAAAAGGGGCCATATACTGCCGAACATGAGGTTTCATACACAAATCGAAATAACGAACTTTATCTGCCTCACTTGTAATACCCGGCTGTAAATTCATTCATTATCTTTCATTATATTGTCACTTAGTAATTTTTCACTCATTAATAATCATTCATCATTCATATTCATTCATTGTATTCACCATTCGGAATAATTTTGTATCGTGTATCAGTAGTTTATTCGTCATTCAACCTGGTTGGAGGATCGGACCGGGAATATCATCCTTGTCATCATTGTAGTGGGCTGCGTGTGAGGAGTAGCGCACGGTACGTACTCTCTTTAGCAGGCGCTAATTGAGTACGGGTAGCACACGCTACCTCTAAGAATTGGCGCACGCTACGAGTGGTAAGTAGCATATGCTAATGGTGTGGATAGTGCACGCTAAGAAATCAGTGTAGCGTGCATTAAGGTCCGAGCAGGCAGAGTCCAGTGGGTAATGGACTGGAATGGAATAATTCTTAGCACACGCTATGAGTGGATAATAACGTATGCTAATGCTGTCAGTAGCGCACGCTAAGTAATTGATGTAGCGCACGCTAACGCGAGCAAGGCAAGAGGACAGTAGGTTCTGGACTCCGGTATTCTGGACATCAGCCATCAGGTAGCGTGCGCTAACACAAGGTTAATGCACGCTAAGAAGATGAGCTAGCGCACGCTACCACATATGTAGCGCACACTAACTATGCAGACAGTGGGTACCGGACTACCCGGTACACCCGTTAGCGCACGCTAAGCACAGGAGCTAACGCGCGCTAAACTGGGTTTACTATATATTGGACAGTTCAGTCCTATTTTCGTCATTTCATCATATCTTTTCCTCTTCCCGTCGGTTTTGGGCGATTTTGGGCATTTCTTGAAGTGTTCTTCGAGCTGCATTCAACTATCATCATTTCCAAGCTTCTAGTTCGGATTTTTCATCATATAATCCTCTCCAACACACCAAATCGAGGTATATATTTCTTGAATCTAGAATTTTGGGATTTGAGTGTTTTCCTTCCGATCTCATCGTGTTAGCTTGCTATTATGTTGGAATATGTTAGATATGGATTATCTACCTTGGATACATTTATCCTATGGATTTATTGGTGTATATTTCGGATTTGATGAATATTTGGGGAATTATTCAAGAACCCTTGGTGTTTGACTTTGGTTATTTTGGGGGTTTCCGATTGATGTTCTCATAACCTTGAGTTGTGGTCTCCTATTGGATCATTGATGTCATTAATGAAGTTTTGTTGGATTGATTTACTTTTGGAGGTTGGTTTTCGATATAATTGGGGTTTAGTTGTCGTCAACGGGAGAATGTTTGCAACGTATCCGTTAGAATGCCCCAATGAGTTTTGGTTATTGTTGTAACGACTTTTGAGTTGGTTATAATCGGGCTTGATACATATATTGAGCGTTTGTTGGTAATTATGTTATTCAAGGTTGTTCGAGCGACCGGTATTTTCCACTTAGGACGTTTGTTCGAGGAAGGACTTTCTTCACCGGTATTTGTGTAAGTTGATTCTTACTCGGTTAAAAGGATACTCGTTCCTTTCGTAGTTGTTCATTCATACATATAATTCATTCATAATATATCAATCACGTTGAGACTTGTAATTATCAAACTAATCATTTAATTCATGAGGAACGACGTTTCCAATCATTTCATTTGAAGCTATCATTCATTGAATCATTATTTCATCTCGGTAAGTCATTCTTGACCCTTGTCGGATTTTGATTCCTTATTCCTCATCTCGGTCTCTTTTGTTCTTGTGACCTTCCGGGATTATATTACGTTGCCGGGTGGTGGATATGTGGAATTTTTAGTCGGGCACACGATGGTCATGTGTATATGCGGGACTCCGGACACATTGGACTGTGCACAGGGTAACGTGCCTCTGTGAGACGAATTAGGCCAAGTTGCGGGTGTATATAGCGGGACTCCGGACACTCGGCTACTTGTGAACTTGCACATTCCATTCGGACGTACTATGATGCTCATCATCCAACTCAATTTCTTAATTCATTCATGTGATTATTGTATTTTGTTCAACACTTGAGGATTGCTGTTCTGTGTAATTGACCCCGTTGGGGGGATATTATTTTCAGGTCATAGCAAGGCAAAGGCACGGGAAGATAACGTTGACGGAGAGGAGTCCCAGTGATACTAGTAGGGGGCCCCAGTCTATCTATTTGTTCATGTTTTCTTGATTGTATTTTCCGCTGCACTTCTGTTTGGATTGTCATTTATTCAGTGTTGTATATTTTATCTCCACATAGAATATACATGCATTCTGTTCTCCTGGGTGTGTTGTACTTAAAGTCCCCGTCGGAGTAATTGGTATTATAATGTGGTTTGGTACTACATTTATATTATTTAATTCACTAAATTTCATCCGCCTGGTGGATCCCAGTCGGGGGTCCACGGCATTGTAATATCCGCCTAGTTTGGGGTGTTGCATCACTACTCACTTGATCTCGAACATAACATAACTTCCGATTATAATCGACTATTTCCTGAGATATTGACACATCTTGGGGCATAGCCGAGAAAAACTCGACAATCCTACGCTCTTTAACAGGCGGCGGACAATACTCAGCCTCCATAGCAGTCTTGAATTCAACCCAAGTAGCTGTACGATCACTAGGCGCTATGGCCTGTCACCAGTCTGCAGCTTCCTTGTCGAGTAGGTATTGAGCAATAGATACTCTTCTTTCATCCGGACAAGCTACAGCATCAAATCTTCTGTCCAACTGGAAGAGCCAGTTCTCCAAACCTAACGAGTCAGAAGAACCTACAAAACGAGGCGGGTGCATTATCATCACCTCTCGTAACCACTGACTAGCTCCATTATCCCTATCTGGGATCTCATTCCGGTGCACGGTCTGATTCATCTGTGCCAACTGGTCAACCACCTGACGAAGGACGGTAGCGGAGCCAACGTCAACACTACCTCTGGCCGATTGCCCCTGATCACGCGACTGGTCATCTCGACCATCTGTACTGAGCTGATTAGCACTCAACAATGAGCGTGTCGCCCTCTCATGCTTCTAATTACGACAACTACCACAACCATATCCTCGGTCTCGACCTCTCGGCATACTAAACGGACAACCCTTTAGAATAACATAACAGAACAAACATCGCATAATCAACTTAGGACAACAAACAGCAGCACAATAAAATATTCACTCCGAGTCATTACAAGAATACACGAGCTAGCACTGCATCAATGGAACTTAATTTCATAAGTAATTCACATGGCCACATCAACAGAATTGTACGACCTCTAACAAAACAAATACTGTTAAAACATCATACATACCATTGCGGTCAAACACGGGTAATATTCTTAAAAACAAGTTTTCCAAGGTACTTGTTCAAATGATAATATTTTAAAATTCGTCAGTTTGAAAGATTTTGCTGAAATGAAATTTTTGAAAAAAAATATTTTTAATACCTCGGTCGTTTAATCAAAACCATGAACCCATTATCATAACTGTTCTGTTTTGAAATCATTTGCAAAACAACACTTTGGAATATCAAATCTACTCGATAACTGATGTCATCAAAATGACCTTATCAATATATATAATCATCAACATTAACGACATACAGGGTAACCACATGATACCACGCCACACCATCACGAATAACAACGCACATGGTAATTCGCAGCCATGCCCCTCGGCATCGAACCCCAGAGGTTTCGCCAAACCATTTCCCGGTGGAAAACCTCTTGTACTCGTACTAATCATTTCCACAGATCAACTACCACATCAAGATAACGTTATAGAATAATACAATTAAATCAGACTTTGCAGTCACACCACCTAAGTGTACAACCAAAATTTTCAAGCAAGAATGGTAACGATCAACAACACATCAATGATACCCATACAGGATAACCTACCGAGTGCGACATTACCGATACAATAGTTAAAGTTCACAGTTTTCACTGGCGGACCATACGAATATATCAACAAAAATAAAATGATCAATAAAAGGGCACAGATACAACTATAACAATAAGATTACTACTGGGTCAGTCAGAAGCTTACGGCCTTAACTGTAATACCCGTGATTTTCTCTTTCGGTAATTTTTCGTTTTTGGCATTTTTCTGGCTTCCAAAACTCGCTTGCGAGCATTTTGACATTTTGATAATGTTTTATTCTTCGTGTTTGGTCATCCGAGTTTGTTCCGGGGCTATTTTACCGAATCCATGTCTTGAGCGACTTTTTCCGCTATTTGGTTCATTTCGTGTGATGGTGGTTTGAAACTACGGTTTCATGTTTCCTATAAGTCTGTTGAGCTTTGTTATGCGTGTTGTGAACTTCTGTTTGTTTGTTTGATGTCATATTGTGATTTGCGGACATTTTGGGCCGTTTCGTAATCTCACAAAGCTTGGGGGTAATTACTTTCGTTGTCGTTATTCCGAACCTTTGGGTAGTCGGAATTGTATTTTCTTTTAACATTTGAGTTCATCGTTGTGCACTATTCGTATGCATGCCTTCGTCTTGTGTTGTTGTTGTCATTTCGCGGTTTCGTCGCTCGTACTCGATGAGCTGAACTTCGCAGTTTTGGAACTGCTAAGTGACTTACGTACTCTATGCTATAAGCATAACGTACGTTTTCATCATGTTCCTTATGTACGTTAAGACTTCTCATTACGTACGTAAGGGTATTCCAGTTCAGGCAGTGAGTTCTGGCCATCGATAGCGTACGCTATGGGTTGACCCTAGCGTGCGTTAACTGTGCGCATTACGTACGTTAAGCCCTTGCCATAAAGTACGTAATGGTCTTTATTATTTTGGACAAGAGGTTCTAGGCATCGATTACATACGTAATATGTCGTGCCTTACGTACGTAATAGTGATAACGTATGTTATCCTTCATGTATAATGTACGTAATGCTAGCATGGGTTTATATACCCAGGAGTTGACCGTGTTCGTCATTTCTCACCATTTATTCATCCTTACACGGCTAGGGCGACTTGTGGGCGATTGGAGGGCGATTTTGAAGTCTTGTAACTCCAAGTTTTCATCTTTCTTGAGCTCTTGATGTTGATTAACATCATCAATCCGTGTTCTTCGTCTTCGATTCGAGGTAACTCTCTTGAAACCCTCCTTGATGTATTTCGTGAATCTTCAAGATTGGGGTTGTTCTTAATGAATCGTGTAGTTGCATATCATCAATCGGTTGTATTGATTCTCTCCCTATGATTTGATTCGTGTCTCTTGTCGTATCCGGGTTTCGAGTGATGTTCTTGATGCTTTTGGGGAATATTGAACCCCACTTGTGTGCACATACCCCCAGCTCGAGCTGAATAGGCATGGATACGTATTTGAATACTTTTGCGTATTTGCCCTCAGCTCGAGCTGAGTAGGTTGTACGAATCCCTACTTGAAGACTTGGTCGTATTTGCCCTCAATTTGAGCTAAGTAGGCCATATGGATCACTCTTTTAATACTTGGGCTTACTTTTCCTTAGCTCGAGCTGAGTAGCCCTTAAGGATCCCTATTTAAAGACTTGGGCGTACTTGCCCTTCTCTCAAGCTGAATAGGAAGTACAAATCCCTATTTGCACACTTAGGTGTACTTGCCCTGAGTTCAAGCTAAGTAAGCCATAAGGATCTCTATTCGAAGACTTGGGTGTACTTGCCCCCAGCTCCAGCTGAATAGGCATGTATAACTATTTGAATACTTCTACGTATTTTCCCTCGGCTCGAGCTGAGTAGGTTGTATGAATCCATACTTGAAGACTTGGGCGTAATTGCCCGCATCTCGACCAGAGTACGAAGTACGAATCCCCTATTTCAAGACATGGGTATACTTATCCTCAATTTCAGCTAAGTAGGCCACACGGATCTCTCTTATAAGACTTAGGCATACTTGCCCTTAGCTCGAGCTGAGTTTCCCTTATGGATCCCTATTTCAAAAATTGGGCATACTTGCGCTTATCTCGAGATGAATAGGAAGTACGAATCCCTATTTGCATACTTGGGTGTACTTGACCTCATTTCAAGCTTAGTAAGCCATAGTGATCTCTATTCGAAGACTTGGGTGTACTTGCTCCCAGCTCTAGTTGAATAGGCGTGGATAACTATTTGAATACTTCTGCGTATTAGCCCTCAGCTCGAGCTGAGTAGGTTGTACGAATCCCTATTTTAAGACTTGGACATATTTGCCCTCAATTTGAGATAAGTAGGCCATATGGATGTCTCTTTTAAGACTTGGGCATACTTTTCTTTAGCTTGACCTAAGTAGCCCTTATGGATCCCTTTTTAGAATGATATCATTTTATAAATGATTTATCACATATTTGCCCTCAGCTCGAGCTGATTATATACGAACCCCTACTTGAATACTTTGATGAATTTGCCCTCAAATTGAGCTAATTTGGCCGTTCCGCTCCTTATTCGAAAACCTGGACATATTTGCCCTCAACTTGAGCTGATCAGGCTATAGATGTAATACCCGTAATTTCGATTTTTCGGTAATTTTATTTTTTTGGCGGAAGTCTGTTTTGACGACTCGCTCATGACCGTATCGTCATTCTGAGAATGATTAATTCTGCACTTTTTGTCATCCGAGTTCGTTTCGGTATCGTTTTGTTGAGATCCGTGTTCTTAAGCGGCTTTTCCGCACTTGAGTTCGATTCTTGCGAATCTCGTCCGAAACTGTCGTTTCGAGTTTCTCGTAAGTTCATTTAATGTTATTATTCATGTTGTGAGCTTTGGCTTGGTGTTTCGATCGTGTATCGTGCATTTCGGACGTTTTGGGCTATTTTCGTAATTTCCCAAACTTTGGGGTAATTACTTTCCGTTGTCGAATTTCGAGCCTTCGGGTGGTCGGAATCGTGTGTTCTCTTAGTGCTTGGATTCGTCTTTGCGTGTACTTCGTAACCGTATCTTCAATTCATATTCAGGTTCGGGTTTCGGTGTCGTCCGGGCTGTCGGAGTGGCCACGACCGAGCCATGGCCTGATTGAGCGCTCGGCTTTGCCGAGTTACGGCCGTAAGGTGCCGATTACGGCCGTAAGTGATCGGCATGCATGGCACGGAATGCGATTCACGGCCTTAAGGGCCGAGAGTTCTGGCCGTCTGGGTGCCGTGCGGCTTCACGACGAATGCCGGATTCTGGCCGTAAGGACACTGCCAGTGCGGCCGTAAGTGCCGAGTTACTGGCCGTAAGACCACTGTTGGTTACGGCCGTAAGCGATCGGCGGCTGGCGTGGCTTTGACGAATGCGGTTACGGCCGTAAGGCCCTGCCGATTCTGGCCGTAACTGTCGGCCATATATAGGCCGAGGACGGGCGGACCTTCATTTCATCACTTTTACGCACCGTGCGGGCGGCAGGAAAAATCGGGAAATGGAGTTTTTGGTCGATTCCACTCGATCTCTAAGCGTTTTTTAGAATCCTTATCGATTATATCATCATCAAATCATTGTTCTTCGTCGGATCGAGGTAATTTCTTGAAATCTCCTAGGATTGGATTTTTCGAGATTTGTTCTTGATTTTCGATTCTAGTCCGATTTTGATGAATCGGTTGATGTTAGTAAACATTATTAATCATGTTCTATGGATTGTATATCCATATTTTCGATTCGTTCAACCCGATTGATGATTTTTAGGCTCTTGAGAAACTTTGAACATTTAGTGTTCGATTAAATGCCTCAAAGAGTTTCTTTCGGTCGTTATGTTGTTTTCGATTGATATTGTGTTATTGAATGAATTGTATTTCATTCAAGGTGGTTCGAGTACTTGTGTTTATCGGAGGACGCCGTTCGTTGTTCGTGGAAGGATTTCATCGCCTTCGGTTGAGGCAAGTTTTATACTTGTACTAGTCAATGAGATTAATGTTATCATATATGTGTATGAATGTGTTGTATCATTCGGAGACTTAGTCTCTTCATGAATTCATTGATATTAAGAGATCGTTCGATATGATACCTTTCGGCAATTATGCCAAATGTTTTATTGGTCGTTAATGGCCGGTTCAAGGCATTGTGATACTCGTTATTAATGTTATTATCGATCACCGGTTCGCGGTATCGATGTATCAATCGTTGTTGTTGATATTAATGTCGATTTAAGACGTCGTTGTAATCATTGCTATTAATGTTGGAGTTTTGTCCTTGAAGTTGTTTTGGCCGATTAAAGGCGTTGACGTATTCATTTCTCTTCTTCGTTGTCGGTAACCGATTAAAGGTGCCGAGGCATCCTTCGTATCATTGTTATCGATTAGCCATTCTAAGGCAATCGAGGTATTCACTCATTCATCGTATCATTGTTATCGATTAACCGTTCTAAGGCAATCGAGGTATTCAGTCATTCATCGTGTCATTGTTATCGATTAGCCGTCCTAAGGCAATCGAGGTGCTCAATCATTCGTTGTATCATTGTTATCGATCGGCCGTTTTAAGGCAATCGTGGTATTGAATCATCCGCTGCATCATTGTTATCGGTTGGCCATTCTAAGGCCATCGAGGTATTGAATTGGGGCTATCGGGGATAGTTCCCATCCGTTGTGTCGTTGTTATCGATTGACCATTCTAAGGTAATCGAGGTATTGAATTGGGACCGCCGAGGACGGTACCCATCCGTGAGTCATTGTTGTCGTGTTGGCCGACTCAAGGCAGCACACTATCATTCTCGTGAATTCGGTAATCTTGGGATCATTGTCGTTTGTGATTAATTATGTTTGGAGGCTAGTCTCGGCCATTGGATGCCCTAATTGTGATACGGCTTCGTGCCGTGGCTTCGGCCCTAATTGTGATACGGCTTCGTGCCGTGGCTTCGGCCCTAATTGTGATACGGCTTCGTGCCGTGGCTTCGGCCCTAATTGTGATACGGCTTCGTGCCGTGGCTTCGGCCCTAATTGTGATACGGTGTCGTGCCGTGGCTTCGCCCTAATTGTGATACGGCCGTGCCGTGGCTTCGCCCTAATTGTGATACGGCCGTGCCGTGGCTTCAGCCCTAATTGTGATACGGCCGTGCCGTGGCCGTCCCCTAATCAATACAAATGGGCTGTTTTGGCTTCATGTGATTGTGATATTTGACGACTTCGGTGAATGGTTTTCAAGCCTTTGTGATTGTCTTGGTAATTTCATTGGAGCCTTCGGGCATTGTGGTTCATATTTAATTCAGTTCTGGTTTGGTTCATGTTGTGTAATCCATTGTGGTACTCTGTGATAATGATTCGCCGTTGGGCATTTATGTTCTAACATGTCGAGCAGGTATTAATAGTATGCCGTGGGCATAGTGTTTCACGAATGCTCGGTTCTTATATTGGTTTGTGAGCATCTCGTATTACTATTATCATTGTACCGTTTCATTCTGCCTTGGATGCATATCATGTTATACATGTATTTGATGTTCATTATCTGGATGACTGACCCCGTGGGGGCCGAACATGTTTTCATGTTTTAGGTGCTTGCGAGGAGAGAGTTGAGACACAGGGGCATGATGATGGCGACGAGGCATTCGAGCGATACTAGTCAGAGTTGTTCATGTTTGTCAGTCAGTTGGAGTGTTCTCCGGTTTGTCAGTCATTGTCATTATGTATTACCCGAGCAAGGCTCGTGGGTGTGGTTGTATTTTATTTTTGGCCATGTAGGCCCATCGTTGTCGTTGAAATTCCTTATCGGAATATTGTGTCGGATATCATGGTAGGGACTATGATTTTCCCTTGTTATTTAATTTAATGTATTTTAGTCATGTTCGCCTGGTGGATCTCGTGGCGTGGGGTCCACGGCACTGTAATAACCCAATAGGATTTGGGGGTGTTACAGAAGATGGTATCAGAGCTTTTGGGTTGTGATATACCCTGATATGTGAGTTATGTGGCTCTACCGATGCGGTAGTAGTGGACCGCTGTCGAGGTTATGACAATGCAGACGATCGGGTTTTGTGAGTCGTAATATTAGTACGACTGCACGAGTCATTCATTCATCGAGTCGTCGTCAGTTGGGACTAGTATCGTGAGACCTCGAAGCTTCGTATGACCTGTGTAAGGACTCGATTCTCTTTATGTTCATACATTCATCATGTCATTAATTATTCATGCTTTGTTGAAACATATATGTGATATTATTGTTATGATTGATTCATGACTAATTGTTTTGGAGCACGTGTGACCTGTGTAAGTGCTAAGGATCAACTCATTCACCAGTTAATAATCCCCAATCATCATTTTGATCTTGTCGATCATGTTAATTCATTCATCACTCAGTCAATTTCGTTACTCAGTTAATTCATTCATCACTCAGTTAATTCATTCATCACTCAGTTAATTCATTCATCACTCAGTCAATATCATTCATCACTCAGTTAATTCATTCATCACTCAGTTAATTCATTCATCACTCAGTTAATTCATTCATCACTCAGTTAATTCCTTCATCACTTAGTCAATCTCATTGTTCATATTAATTCATTAATCACTCAGTCAATCTCATTGTTCCGTCAATTCATTCATCACTCAGTCAATCTCATTGCTCAGTTAATTCATTCATCACTCAGTTAATCTCATTGTTCAGTTAATTCATTCATCACTCAGTCAATCTCATTGTTCAGTCAATTCGTTCATCACTCAGTCAATCTCATTGTTCAGTTAATTCATTCATCACTCAGTCAATATCATTCATCACTCAGTTAATTCATTCACCACTCAGTTAATTCATTCATCACTCAGTCAATATCATTACTCAGTTAATTCATTCATCACTTAGATAATTCATTCATCACTCAGTCAATTTCGTTACTCAGTTAATTCATTCATCACTCAGTTAATTCATTCATCACTCAGTTAATCTCATCGTTTAGTTAATTCATTCATCACTCGATCAATCTCATCGTTGATTAATTCATTCATCACTCACCAATCTCATCGCTCAATAATTCATTCATCACTCAGTTAATCTCATCGCTCGTTAATTCATTCATCACTCACCAATCTCATCGTTCAGTTAATTCATTCATCACTCAGTCAATCTCATTGTTCAGTTAATTCATTCGTCACTCAGTCAATCTCATTGCTCAGTTAATTCATTCATCACCCAGTCTATCTCATTGTTCAGTTAATTCATTAATCATCCAGTCCATCTCACGGTTCGATTGTTGATCTTGTGGATCGAATTTTCAACCTTGTTAACTTGTTCAAGATAATCATTTCAGGAATTTCATCAGATAATCATGTTACCTCACTTGATCTTTCATGCGATCTTATCATATTCCGGCGTCATGTCGACGATCATTTCATTGCATTATTAATGCATTCATTGTGTTAGAGCGTGTATGCTCATTCTTATCATTCCGTCTCATAATCATAATGCGATCTTCATACGAGATCTGTAATTATCACGTGACTTTCCTGCCTCGGTATGGAAAGAGTCATCGAGAGGACATCGGACTCCGACGTCAAAGAGATTGTTTTCTAGTCGTCTTCGTCTTTGGAGAGCATCTTCATCTCGACGATGAGTTCGATTTGTTGTTTGCTTTAACTGTGATCATCACCGGTTTTGAGCAAGTTAATTCTTGCTCGGTAAGAGGATAATCATTCATTTCATCGTCGTTCATTCATTCATATAATTCACTCATCATATATTAAACACGTTGAGACTTATAATTATCAAACTAATCATTCAATTCACGGGGAACTATGGTTCCAATCATTTCATTTGAGCTGTCACTCATTACGTTATCATTTCACAACGGTGAGTCATTCTTGATCCTTGTTGGATTTCGATTCATTATCATTCATTGTGATCATTCTTGTTCGTGTGTATCTCGTCGATTTTTCCTGGCGGGATATTGCTTCTCCCTACTTGTTTTAAGTTTCGGGACGAAACTTCTTTTAAGGGGGGTAGTATGTAATACCCGTAATTTCGATTTTTCGGTAATTTTATTTTTTTTGGCGGAAGTCTGTTTTGACGACTCGTTCATGACCGTATCGTCATTCTGAGAATGATTAATTCTGCACTTTTTGTCATCCGAGTTCGTTTCGGTATCGTTTTGTTGAGATCCGTGTTCTTAAGCGGTTTTTCCGCACTTGAGTTCGATTCTTGCGAATCTCGTCCGAAACTGTCATTTCGAGTTTCTCGTAAGTTCATTTAATGTTATTATTCATGTTGTGAGCTTTGGCTTGGTGTTTCGATCGTGTATCGTGCATTTCGGACGTTTTGGGCCATTTTCGTAATTTCCCAAACTTTGGGGTAATTACTTTCCGTTGTCGAATTTCGAGCCTTCGGGTGGTCGGAATCGTGTGTTCTCTTAGTGCTTGGATTCGTCTTTGCGTGTACTTCGTAACCGTATCTTCGATTCATATTCAGGTTCGGGTTTCGGTGTCGTCCGGGCTGTCGGAGTGGCCACGACCGAGCCATGGCCGCACAGTTCGGAACTGGCCTGGCCTGGCCGAGTTACGGCCGTAAGGTGCCGGTTACGGCCGTAAGTGATCGGCATGCATGGCCTGACGAATGCCAGTTACGGCCTTAAGGGCCGAGAGTTACGGCCGACGGTGCGGGCGGCTTCTGACGAATGCGATTCTGGCCGTGGGACTTCAGAATGCGGCCGTAAGTCGAGTTACGGCCGTAAGACCTGTTGGTTACGGCCGTAAGCGATCGGCAGCGGCGGGCGTGGTTTTGACGAATGCCGGTTACGGCCGTAAGGCCCTGCCGGGTTCTGGCGTAACACATCGGCCATATAGGCGAGGACGGGCGGACCTTCATTTCATCACTTTTCTGCACCCGGGTGCGGCTGGCGACGGGAAAAATCGGGAAATGGAGTTTTTGGTCGATTCCACTCGATTTCTAAGCATTTTTTAGAATCCTTATCGATTATATCATCATCAAATCATTGTTCTTCGTCGGATCGAGGTAATTTCTTGAAATCTCCTAGGATTGGATTTTTCGAGATTTGTTCTTGATTTTCGATTCTAGTCCGATTTTGATGAATCGGTTGATGTTAGTAAACATTATTAATCATGTTCTATGGATTGTATATCCATATTTTTGATTCGTTCAACCCGATTGATGATTTTTAGGCTCTTGAGAAACTTTGAACATTTAGTGTTCGATTAAATGCCTCAAAGAGTTTCTTTCGGTCGTTATGTTGTTTTCGATTGATATTGTGTTATTGAATGAATTGTATTTCATTCAAGGTGGTTCGAGTACTTGTGTTTATCGGAGGACGCCGTTCGTTGTTCGTGGAAGGATTTCATCGCCTTCGGTTGAGGAAAGTTTTATACTTGTACTAGTCAATGAGATTAATGTTATCATATATGTGTATGAATGTGTTGTATCATTCCGAGACTTAGTCTCTTCATGAATTCATTGATATTAAGAGATCGTTCGATATGATACCTTTCGGCAATTATGCCAAATGTTTTATTGGTCGTTAATGGCCGGTTCAAGGCATTGTGATACTCGTTATTAATGTGATTATCGATCACCGGTTCGCGGTATCGATGTATCAATCGTTGTTGTTGATATTAATGTCGATTTAAGACGTCGTTGTAATCATTGCTATTAATGTTGGAGTTTTGTCCTTGAAGTTGTTTTGGCCGATTAAAGGCGTTGACGTATTCATTTCTCTTCTTCGTTGTCGGTAACCGATTAAAGGTGCCGAGGCATCCTTCGTATCATTGTTATCGATTAGCCATTCTAAGGCAATCGAGGTATTCACTCATTCATCGTATCATTGTTATCGATTGACCGTTCTAAGGCAATCGAGGTATTCAGTCATTCATCGTGTCATTGTTATCGATTAGCCGTCCTAAGGCAATCGAGGTGCTCAATCATTCGTTGTATCATTGTTATCGATCGGCCATTTTAAGGCAATCGTGGTATTGAATCATCCGCTGCATCATTGTTATCGGTTCGCCATTCTAAGGCCATCGAGGTATTGAATTGGGGCTATCGGCATCGGGGATAGTTCCCATCCGTTGTGTCGTTGTTATCGATTGACCATTCTAAGGTAATCGAGGTATTGAATTGGGACCGCCGAGGACGGTACCCATCCGTGAGTCATTGTTGTCGTGTTGGCCGACTCAAGGCAGCACACTATCATTCTCGTGAATTCGGTAATCTTGGGATCATTGCCGTTTGTGATTAATTATGTTTGGAGGCTAGTCTCGGCCATTGGATGCCCTAATTGTGATACGGCTTCGTGCCGTGGCTTCGGCCCTAATTGTGATACGGCTTCGTGCCGTGGCTTCGGCCCTAATTGTGATACGGCTTCGTGCCGTGGCTTCGGCCCTAATTGTGATACGGCTTCGTGCCGTGGCTTCGGCCCTAATTGTGATACGGCTTCGTGCCGTGGCTTCGGCCCTAATTGTGATACGGCTTCGTGCGGTGGCTTCGGCCCTAATTGTGATACGGCTTCGTGCCGTGGCTTCAGCCCTAATTGTGATACGGCTTCGTGCCGTGGCTTTGTCCCTAATCGATACAGCTTCGGGCTGTTTTGGCTTCATGTGATTGTGATATTTGACAGCTTCGGCTGAATGGTTTTCAAGCCTTTGTGATTGTCTTGGTAATTTCATTGGAGCCTTCGGGCATTGTGGTTCATATTTAATTCAGTTCTGGTTTGGTTCATGTTGTGTAATCCATTGTGGTACTCTGTGATAATGATTCGCCGTTGGGCATTTATGTTCTAACCTGTCGAGCAGGTATTAATAGTATGCCGTGGGCATAGTGTTTCACGAATGCTCGGTTCTTATATTGGTTTGTGAGCATCTCGTATTACTATTATCATTGTACCGTTTCATTCTGCCTTGGATGCATATCATGTTATACATGTATTTGATGTTCATTATACGGATGACTCGACCGTGGGGCCGAACATGTTTTCATGTTTTAGGTGCTTGCGAGGAGAGAGTTGAGACACAGGGGCATGATGATGGCGACGAGGCATTCGAGCGATACTAGTCAGATTTGTTCATGTTTGTCAGTCAGTTGGAGTGTTCTCCGGTTTGTCAGTCATTGTCATTATGTATTACCCGAGCAAGGCTCGTGGGTGTGGTTGTATTTTATTTTTGGCCATGTAGGCCCATCGTTGTCGTTGAAATTCCTTATCGGAATATTGTGTCGGATATCATGGTAGGGACTATGATTTTCCCTTGTTATTTAATTTAATGTATTTTAGTCATGTTCGCCTGGTGGATCTCCTGGCGTGGGGTCCACGGCACTGTAATAACCCAATAGGATTTGGGGGTGTTACAATAGAGATCCCGCTTTGAAGACTTGGGCGTACTTGCCCTCAGCTCGAGCTGAATAGACCATACGAATCCCTATTTGAAGACTTGGGTGTACATGTCCTCATCTCGAGCGGAGCAGGCCGTATAGATTTTTTTTTCAAGACTTAGGCATACTTGCCCATATCTTGACCTGAGTACGAAGTATGAATCCCTATTCTATACTTGAGTTAAGTAGGCCATACGGATCTCTCTTTTAAGAGTTGGGCATACTTGCCCTTAGCTTGAGCTGAGTAGCCTTTATGGATCCATATTTGAAGACTTAGGTGTACTCGCCTTCAGCTCGAGCTGAGTAGACCATACGGATTCCTAATTGACGACTTGGGCGTACATTCCCTCATCTCGAGCTGCGTAGGCCGTATGGATTCCTTTTCAGGGACTTGGGCTTGCTTGCCCTCATCTCGAGCTGTGTAGTAAGTACAAATCCCTATTTGAAGACTTGGGTATACTTGTCCTCAGTTCGATCTAAGTAGTCTATACGGATCCCTTGTTTAAGACTTGGGTGCACTTGCCCCCAACTTGAGATGATTAGGCCGTATGGATCCCTATTTGAAGACTTCTACGTATTTGCCCTCAGCTCAAGATGATAGACCGTCTGAATCCCTATTTCAAGACTTGGGCCCACATGTCCTCATCTCGAGCTGAGTAGGCCGTATGGATTTTTTTCCGAAGACTTGGGCGTACTTGCCCTCATATCGAGCCGATTAGGAAGTATGAATCCATATTTGAAGACTTGAGTGTACTTGCCCTCATCTCGAGATGAGTAGGTTATATGAATCCCTACTTGAAGACTTGGGCGTACTTTCCCTCAGTTCGAGCTAATTAGGCCATACTGATCCTATTTGAAGACTTGGATATAGTTGCCCTCACATTGAGCTGAGCACGCTATAGGGATCCCGCCTCGAAGACTTAGGTGTACTTGCCCTCAACTCGAGCTGAGTAGACCGTACGAATCCCTATTTAAAGACTTGGGCGTACATGTCCTCATCTCGAGCTGTGTAGGCCGTATGAATTCCTTTTTGAAGACCTGGGCATACTTGCCCTCATCTCGAGCTGAGTAAGAAGTACGAATCGTGATTTGAAGACTTGGGTGTACTTGTGCTTAGTTCGAGCTAAGTAGGCCACACAGATCCCTATTCAAAGACTTGAGCTTACTTTCCTTCAACTCGAGCTGAGTAAGCCGTATGATCCTTATTTGAAGACTTCTGCATATTTGTCCCTAGCTCGAGCTGAGTAGGTCGTACGGATCCCTATTTGAAGACTTGGGCGTACTAGCCCTTATCTCGAGCTGAGTAGGAAGTATGAATCCCTATTTGGAGACTTGGGTGTACTTGCCCTCAATTCGGGCTAAGTAGGTTATAGGGATCTCTATTCGAAGAATTGAGTGTACTTGCCCCCAGCTCGAGCTGAGTAGGCATGGGTAACTATTTGAATAATTCTACATATTTGCCCTCATATCGAGCTGAGTAGGTTTTACGAATCCATACTTGGACACTTGGGCATATTTAGCCTCAATTCGAGTTAATTAGGCCATGTTGATCCCTATTTGAAGACTTTGACATAGTTTCCCTCATCTAGAGCTGAGCAGGCCATAGGGAGCCCGCTTTGAAGACTTGCATGTACTGTCCCTCATCTCGAGCTGAGTAGACTGTACGGATACCTATTTGAAGACTTGAGCGTACATGCCTTCATCTCGAGCTGAGTAGACCGTATGGAGTCCTTTTCGAAGACTTTAGCATACTTGCCCTCATCTCGAACTGTGTAGGAATAATGAATCCCTATTTGGATACTTGGGTGTACTTGACCTTAGTTCAAGCTAAGTAAGCCATAGTGATCTCTAAACCTGGGTGTACTTACCCCCAGCTCGAGCTGAATAGGCAAGGATAAGTATTTGAATAAATTTGCGTATTTGCCCTCAGCTTGAGCTGAGTAGGTTGTATGAATCCCTACATTAAGACTTGGTCGTATTTGCCCTCAATTTGAGCTAAGTTCGCCATATGGATCTCTCTTTTAAGACTTGGGCATACTTTTCCTTAGCTCGAGCTGAGTAGCCCTTAAGGATCCCTATTTGAATACTTGGGCGTACTTGCCCTTCTCTCGAGCTAAATAGGAAGTACAAATCCCTATTTGGATGCTTAGGTGTACTTGCCTTGGGTTCAAGCTAAGTAAGCCATGTAATATCCTAAAATTCCGCTACGAATTTTTTGCATTGTTTTATCTGAGTTGTACTGTACAGAGTGGGACCCATGCAGTATGGATGAATAATTTTGGAAACTGTGACAGTTGTACCAGTATATCTATCGAGGTTATTATTAATTCTAGGATATTTCATACTTGATATGTCTTTCGATGTTGGATATACTGTATGAGTATTTGTATAATTGTCGTACTTGGTCGACAATTGCAATTGAGGATATTGTGCATCAGGTGTATTATATGGGAATGTTATCGGAATGAGTATATGTATTCAGTATGTCGCGTGTACGTGTTCGGTATATTTAGATGACAGACAGGCGAAAAAATGGTCAAGTATAAAAGCCATTACGTACATTAAGCATCGGAGCTTACATACGTAAAGGTGCAAGCGTAGCATACGCTAAGCGGAGGAGCTTACATACGTAACAATGCATCGTAACGTATGTTAGGTAGAGTACATAACGTATGTTATAAAGAGAACCAGATAGGTCCGAGCTGTGATCGGCGAATGGGCCCGGTGTCGGCAACTTTCGGCGTGGATGTGTACAGGCGAGTCAACATCGAGCTTTATGTACGTTAAGGATAGCCCATTATGTACGTAAACAGGTATGGCACCATAGCAAGTCAACAGCTATATTACGTGCGCTACAGCAAGGAAATTACGTACGTAATGCATGCCACGAATTGAGGCAGTATCCCCTGGGATAGTTACGTACGTTAAGAAGGCAAGTTAACGTACGTAAAGAAGGTTACGTACGTTAAGATGATTATATAACGTACGTAATGGTTGAAGTTACATATATATGTGAGACCTGTCCCTTTGGCATTTTTAGAGATGTTTACGTCATTTCTTCACCCTTCAACCCTCCGAGGCCGATTTCGGCTCTTCCAAATAGATTGGGAACTTGAGGTCGTGGATGTGGAGCTTGAGATATGAAGATATTGCGTATTCTTGAGGTGTTTGATTATTTTCTTGAGGTATGTTGATCAACTCTACACTTTATTCTCGGATTCCTGATGTTGTTATCATTGTTTGCTTCGTATGACGATGAATATGGTAGCATTGTTGTGGTTCTTGATGATGTATGAAGTGTATGTTGAAGGAGATGATGATATCTATGTATTGATTGGAATATGAGGGGAATTTGATAGATTAGAGGTTAGATAACACATTGGACATGATATCTTGATGATTATGAACAAGTATTGTTAATTGGATATGATTAATTCATGTTCTTGAGGAATCCATGAATTATATGATAAATATGTGTAAGGTGTTGGTGTTTTGGATATGAATATGGAATATTCATATCTAGAACCAAATTATGTGATTTTTAGTGTAATATTCGTATAGGAAGTACGCATATGGGTATGGGATGATGAGATTATCATGATGATAATCGATAATTAGTTTTTACAATGAATTTATGAGGATGAACCTTGTTAAGCCGTAATTAAGATTGAAGTCGGAATTGAGAATGTTGAGACACTTGTTGTAACACCCCAAACTAGGTGGATATTACAGTGCCGTCGACCCCCGACTGGGACCCACCAGGCGAATGAAAGCTGATGAATTAAATAATATAATTGTAGTACCGAACCACATTATATTACCAAATGCTCCGATGAGGAGCTTAAGTACAATACACCAGGATAATACAGAATACTAGTATATTTTATATGAAGATAAAATACACCACCCTGAATAAATAAACATCTCAAACGGAATTTGCAGCAGAAATACAAATGACGGAAATGACTGAAATGACTGAAATGACTGAAATGACTGAAATAACCGAAATGACTGGGGCCCCCTACTAGTATCACTAGGACTCATCGCCGTCAACATGCTCTTCCCGTGCCTTTGCCTTGCCGTGACCTGAAAACAAAATCCCCCAACGGGGTCAGTTACACAGAACAACAATCCTCAAGAGTTGAAAATACACAATCATGATATATCTTTAGTTATGAAATATCCTTAGTTATGAATTACGCTGAAGAGGAGTATCATAGTACGCCCGTAGTGTTCTGTGCAAGTGTACAAGACGGATGACCGGACACACCCATCCTTGTACCTAATTAGTCTCACGGAGGTAATCGTTACCGTGTGCACAGTCCAATATATCACTCCCAATACATGGCCATCGCGTGCCCGACTAAAAATTCCACAAATCCGCACCCGACCACGCAATATGAACCCAGAAGGTCATATGAACGAGAATAACCACAATGAATATCAATGGATAATAATTCGACAAGGTCAAGAATGACTCACCGAGATGAAAATAATAGTGAAGTGATTGATAACCCAATGAAATGATTGGAACCGTCGTTCCTCGTGAATGAAATGATTATTCTACAATTACAAGTCTCAATACGGTTAATACAATGATGAATGATTTATGATTATGAATGAAAAACAACAAAAGGAATGAATATCCTTTTAACCGAGTAAGAATTAACTTACGCAACACCGGTGATAATTATCCTTCCACGAAGAACGTCCTAAATGAGATATCGGTCGCTCGAACAACCTTGAATAACACAATCACCAACAATTCGTTCAAAATACGAATCAAACACGAATATAACGAACTCAAAACGTCGATACGACTAAACTAAGTTCATTGGGGCATTATATCGAACACTTTGTGGCCAACTTCGATTGATTACAACCAAACCTCAATAATACCAACATCAAATCCCCAAGAAGTGTTTCAAACCAACAAAACATCTTCAATACGATCAAAAATCCAATATGAATATACAAATTCGTGATTACAACAACGATTAATCGAAAACCCCCAAATCCAACTCAATATTCAAAGTGTTCTTGAATAATCCTTCAATAATCCAATGAATAATCAAACATATCCATAATCATGCGTATATCACTTCATACAACATGATCTTAACATCCAAAACATCATATCTCAACACAAAATCGAAATCCAAGAGGTCGGATGAATATTACCTTTGAAGATCCAAGTACTTTAATCAGATGAAATCGCGTTAGATCGACAATCCGAGCTTCACGATCAAAAGGAAATGAAGAAAATCAAACCCTCAAGTGATGAATGATGAAAAGTTTCTCCCCTCAAGCTCTCTCTCTCGTATGAAGGTGAAGAAGATGGAAAAAATGAGCTGATCTCGCTCAAAAAACGAAATTATAGAGTTGACTGCACTGTGTGCCGCGGCCCAGGGCCAAATCTGCCCCCAGTGATCGGCAGCGTGCCGCGGCACGGACGAGTGTGCCGCGGCCCTGACGGCATGTGCCGCGGCACAAGGTACAGACGGGTTTTGCCGAAAATGCAACACGAGTGTGCCGCGGCCCTGCCAGCATGTGCCGCGGCACAAGGTACAGAGTGCTCGGCCAAAAACTGGAAAATGTGTGTGCCGCGGTGCACACTCCTTGTGCCGCGGCCCACACCCCCTTGGGTCCTAAAATGATGAAAAATGACCCGGGAAGGGAATAAAGGCAATAGGAATTGATATTTGGGAACCAATAACACGAAATGGAAGTACGGAAACCCCAAAACGGTGGTTCCAAGTAATGATTACAAGGGTTCGTCCAACAAGAACACGATTTGAACAATGAAGAGATTTGAAATAACATGAATTCCAATGTCAACATCGACTAATGAATCAATTACAAGAATCAAGATAATACTCTTGTCTCGATTCCCGAATAAGGTTGAAACAATGAACAATATCGATACACAACTCGAAGTTATTCCGACGGTGAACACGGATGAATGATTATTATCAAGTGAAAAAAATACATAGTGACAATTACCGAATGAAGTTACAGAATGATAATGACTGAATTACAACCGGGTATTACATACACCCCCCTTAAAAGAGTTTCGTCCCCGAAACTAAGGGTCAAACAACTCGAGATAACTCCCCCGCATACTATCCTCGGTTTCCCAAGTAGCCTCTTCGACTCCGTGTCTAGACTACTGAATTTTAACCAAAGGAATCGCCTTATTCCTCGACTGTTTGATTCGCCGCTCTAAAACTCGTATAGGACGCTCCTCATACGAATGATCATCCGCGATCTCGATTTCATCGAACTGAAGTATGTGACTCGGGTCGGCAACATACTTCCGCAACTGAGAGACGTGAAACACATTATGAATTCGGCTCAACGCCGGAGGTAAGGCCAAACGATAAGCTAGCTCGCCTACTCGTTCCAAAATCTCAAACGGTCCAATAAATCTCGGACTCAATTCCCCCGTTTTCCGAAACGGAAAATACCTCGACTCGGGGATACCTTGACCAAAACGTGGTCACCCGTCTCGAACTCTAGTGGTCGACGACGATTGTCTGCATAAGATTTTTGTCGACTCTGAGCGGTCAACAAACGACTCCTGATCAAAGCTACCTTCTCACGGGCGGCTATAAGCATATCGGGCTCGGTGCCGATTGATTCTGATAAGTCATCCCAACACAAAGGAGATCGACAACGACGACCGTACAAGGCCTCGTAAGGTGCCATCTTACTCGAAGCATGCCAACTATTATTATACGTGAATTCGATCAATGGTAGTTGGGCTTCCCAATCGTCTTTCCAATCGAGGACGCATGCCCTCAACATGTCCTCTAATGTCTGAATAGTCCTCTCTGATTGCCCGTCGGACTGAGGATGAAAAGGGGTACTGAGATTAAGCTGAGTTCCCATGGCACGATGAACTAATTTCCAAAAATGAGACACAAACCGTCCGTCACGATCGGAAACGATACTTTTAGGAGTACCGTGCAGTCTCACTATCTCTTTGATGAACACCTGGGCAAGTCTCTCGGGACCCCACGTATCCTTAATCTCAAGGAAATGAGCTGATTTTGTTAAGCAGTCCACAATCACCCAGATCGTATTCATGCCACGACAACTCGTCGGCAAACTCGTGATAAAATCTATAGAAATGTCTTCTCACTTCCATTCTGGAATAGGGAGAGGTTTCAGCATACCCGCCGGCCGCTGATGTTCAATCTTGACTTGTTGACAGATTAAGCATCTCGAAACAAATTCTGCGACTTCTCGCTTCATATTACTCCACCAGTAATTTTGTTTCAAGTCCTTGTACATCTTGCTAGACCCCGGGTGAATGGAATAAGGGGTAGCATGAGGTTCTCTCAAAATCGAGTTTTTCAACTCGTCATTCGCCGGTACGCACAACCGATTCTTAAATATCAAAAGTCCATCCTCGTGGACCACGAATCCAGGGGCTTTCCCTTGAGCCACATCCTCACGGATGCGCAACAATGATGGGTCTGAAGTTCAGACTCTGAACCCTGATTCTCTCTGATTGCCTCCTCAAGTGGCGATGAAATATCTAACATGCAAAGTTGCCCTTGTACTCGCTGAAGCCAGACCTCGATCTCGGGTTTAAGGAATTCCTGCTGAAGCTCCTTCAGAATTGTTAAACGAGCAAGCATCTGCTCCTGAACGCACTTACGACTCAAGGCATCGGCGACAACGTTCGCCTTGCCCGGGTGGTAAAGGATCTCGATATCATAATCTTTGATTAATTCCAACCACCGTCTCTGTCGCATATTTAACTCCTTCTGAGTAAATATATACTTCAAACTCTTGTGATCAGTGAAGATCTCACAAGTGACGCCATAAAGGTAATGACGCCAAATTTTCAACGCGAAAACCACGGCTGCTAACTCCAGGTCGTGGGTAGGATAATTAACCTCGTAAGGTCTCAATTGTCGTGAAGCATAAGCAATAACCTTCCCATTCTGCATGAGTACACATCTTAGACCCTGCCCGGACGCATCACTATGAACCACAAATCCTTCCGTCCCTTGCGGCAAGGAAAGTACAGGTTCTGAAACTAACCAGCTCTTGAGTTCCTCAAAACTCCGTTGACACGCGTCTGACCACGTGTATTTCTTCTCCTTTCGCAAAAGGTTCGTCAATGGTTGAGCGATTTTAGAAAATCCTTCCACAAACCGCCGATAATAACCGGCTAATCCGAGAAAGCTTCGGATTTCCTTAACATTCTTCGGAGGTAACCAATCTTGGATAGCCTTCGTCTTCTGAGGATCAACACGCACTTCATCTGATGAAATTACATGCCCGAGAAAAGTCAGTTCGGACATCCAGAACTCACATTTGGAAAACTTTCCATAAAGTTGCTCTCGTCTCAACACGTCGAGAACCTGATGAAGGTGAACCTCGTGTTCCTCTCGGTTACGAGAATAAATCAAAATGTCATCGATGAAGACAACAAAAAACTGATCCAAAAAGTCAATGAAAACCCGATTCATTAACTCCATGAATACCGCAGGGGCATTAGTTAGCCCGAACGGCATAACTACGAATTCATAATGACCATAGCGTGTACAAAACGTTGTCCTTGCGATATCTGACTCTCGAATTCGCAACTGATGATATCCAGATCTTAAGTCGATCTTGGAAAATATTGAAGCTCCCTGAAGTTGATCTAAGAGATCATCAATATGGGGTAAGGGATACTTATTCTTGATTGTCACCCTGTTCAACTCCCGATAATCAATACACAAGCGAAATGAACCATCCTTCTTCTTGACAAACAACACTGGTGCTCCCAACGGGGACGCACTCGGTCGGATATAACCTTTCTCGAACAAATCCTCAAGTTGATTCTTCAACTCCTACATTTAGGTCGGGGCCATCCGGTACGGTGCCTTCGATATTGGAGATGTACCGGGCTCCAACTCAATCGTGAATTCCACATCTCTCTGTGGAGGCAAACCAGGTAACTCGTCTGGGAATACGTCGGCATATTCTCTCACTATCGGAATATCCGCCAACATTATTGACGATTGCTCGGTTTTAGTCATATAGCACCAATAACCAATACACCCCTGATTGAGTAATCTCACTGCTTTCATCAGATTAATAACTCTTCCAGAACAGCTGGGATTACCTCCCTGAAACACACATTCGACCCCATCACCTGAAATGATAGTGACCATACACTTACGGACACTAATGATGGCATCATGACGATCCATCCAATCAATACCCAAGATGACGTCGTCTCTCGGCAAATCTTCTACGATTAGGTCCGCTGGCCATACACGGCCATGAAGCTGAATCGGACAATTCTAAATCTCATGATTTCCAATAATTCGTCTACTATCAGGTAAACCAATGACATAAGGCTCACAACTAGTAGCACTACCCATATGTAGTCTACTCAAACATGACTCGAAAATGAATGAATGCGATGCACCACTATCAAAAAGGGTACACACATGTTGAGATAGAATATCGAGTGTACCTGAGATCATTCGGGCGTCTGGATGATCAGTCTTCTTCATCTCATAAATCCGGGGCTTGCTAGTCCCGGCACCGGACGCTCCCATCTGCTGGCTATAGGCTCCACCTTTAGTCACTCCTGTCGTTTTAAACGACGCTGATTGAGTGGCCTGATTCTGAACGGCTGAATTCTTAGGGGCCTGAGATGACGCCGGAGTAGGTTTGGAGTCCCTACGGCAAAAACGGGCCTTATACCCAACAATTCCACAGTTATGACACGTGACAGACTGTCTCGGACACTTGGTGCTGACATGACCAAGATCCCCACAGTTAAAACAGGTGATGGCCGATCTGGCCGCGCGTGATTGAGATTACGCGGGTTTAGGCATCACAGGAGGTCACTCAGAAAAAGTAGAGCCCGCACGAGGTTTCTTGAAAGTGGCCTGACTGCCGTCAGACTGATTACGGTTCTTGGACTTCTTGCTAGCAGATGAAGGTTGCTGCTTAGCAATCTCCTTAGCAGTAAGCTCATAGGTAAGAGCTTTCTCAATGAATTCGGCCAACGTGGTGCAATTATGATTAAGCAACTGCATCCGCATACGGGGTTTCAGCCTCTTGCTGAAATACTTAATCTTATCCGCCTCGGAATGAATGATAGATGAGGCGAACGGAAGAAGTTCCTGAAATTTCTCGGCAATGGCGAGAACATCCTCGTCTGCTGAGGGGTCGGGAGTGAGTAATTCTGATAGCTTGGCCTCTCTGAGTGGGGCCGGATAATACCTCTCCATCGTGAGAGTCTTGAATTGATCCCATGTACATGAGTCGGTGGGCTTCAAGGATAACCACCAAGAATGAGTGCTCTTACCCAGGTAGTAAGCCGCAACTAAAACTTTGTGTCCTTCGGGACACTCTACCATCGTAAATAACTTCTCGAAGTGTTCGAGCTAATGAACAATATCCGCAGGCTCAGATGAGCCTTCAAAAGTAGGTGGCCTTTGGCGAGAGATGTCGCCGATGATACTGCTCACATTCCTCTCTTGCCTCTGAGGTGGCGGCGGAGGAGCCTGTTGATTTTGATTAGCTGAGTTATGCATCGTCTCCATCAGTTGTGCCATCTGAGTCATTTGGGCCATCATGCCCTGCATAAAAGCGAGTGGGTCACCCGAACACCTTCTGACTAAGTTGTGCCCCGGGTACGACTCCCCGATAGTGAATGATCACGTCCAGGTGAATGAGTGGCAGCGTCGCTGCTCGATGAATCAGCATTATTTCTTGCGTTCGCACGTGTATTTACACGAGCTCTCGGGTTTTGGCCCGCACCACGGCCTCGTCCTCCGCGTCCTCTTCTTGCTCTCTCCATACTGAAGTAGGAAAGTCACATGATGATTATATTTCCCGCATGAATATCACGTTATGATTATGACATGAGATGATGAAAATGAGCATACACGCTCTAACACAGTGATTACGTGAATGATTAACTGAGGTGACATGATTATCTGATGAAATTATTGAAATGATTATCTTGAACAAGTTAACAAGATTAATGATATGATCTTCCAGATCAACAACTGAGTAATGAAATGAATTGAGTGATTAATGAGTTAACATGACCGTCCTGGTCAAAATGAAAATGATGATTGATGATTGTTAACTGATGAATTATGAATGAATGATTATTGCCAGAAATTATACCATGGCGCTAGAAGTCTTACAGTTCTTGGTCTGATTGGCTCGGCATTTGCACAGGTCACACGTGACGCGAAAGTCCAATGATACTAGTCCGATGATGATGATTTCAAATGAGACATGACTCGGAAGGTAGTATTCAAAACCACGCTCCGATACCAACTCTGTAACACCCCAAACTAGGCGGATATTACAGTGTCGTGGACCCCCGACTGGGACCCAACAGGCGAATGAAAGCTGATGAATTAAATAATATAATTGTAGTACTGAACCACATTATATTACCAAATGCTCCGATGAGGAGCTTAAGTACAATACACCAGGACAATACAGAATACTAGTATATTTTATATGAAGATAAAATACACCACCCTGAATAAATAAACATCTCAAACGGAATTTGCAGCGGAAATACAAATGACGGAAATGACTGAAATGACTGAAATGACTGAAATGACTGAAATAACCAGAATGACTGGGGCCCCCTACTAGTATCACTGGGACTCATCGCCGTCAACATGCTCTTCCCATGCCTTTGCCTTTCCGTGACCTGAAAACAAAATCCCCCAATGGGGTCAGTTACAAAGAACAACAATCCTCAAGAGTTGAAAATACACAATCATGATATATCTTTAGTTATGAAATATCCTTAGTTATGAATTACGCTGAAGAGGAGTATCATAGTACGCCCGTAGTGTTCTGTGCAAGTGTACAAGATGGATGACCGGACACACCTGTCCTTGTACCTAATTAGTCTCACGGAGGTAATCGTTACCGTGTGCACAGTCCAATATATCACTCCCAATACATGGCCATCGCGTGCCCGACTAAAAATTCCACACATCCTCACCCGACCACGCAATATGAACACAGAAGGTCATATGAACGAGAATGACCACAATGAATATCAATGGATAATAATTCAACAAGGCCAAGAATGACTCACCGAGATGAAAATAATAGTGAAGTGATTGATAACCCAATGAAATGATTGGAACCGCCGTTCCTTGTGAATAAAATGATTATTCGACAATTACAAGTCTCAATACGGTTAATACAATGATGAATGATTTATGATTATGAATGAACAACAACAAAAGGAATGAATATCCTTTTAACCGAGTAAGAATTAACTTAAGCAACACCGGTGACAATTATCCTTCCACGAACAACGTCCTAAATGAGATATCGGTCGCTCGAACAACCTTGAATAACACAATCACCAACAATTCGTTCAACATATGAATCAAACACGAATATAATGAACTCAAAACGTCGATACGACTAAACTAAGTTCATTGGGGCATTATATCAAACACTTTGTGGCCAACTTCGATTAATTACAACCAAACCTCAATAATACCAACATCAAATCCCCAAGAAGTGTTTCAAACAAACAAAACATCTTCTATACGATCAAAAATCCAATATGAATATACAAATTCGTGATTACAACAACGATTAATCGAAAACCCCCAAATCCAACTCAATATTCAAAGTGTTCTTGAATAATCCTTCAATAATCTAATGAATAATCAAACATATCCATAATCATGCGTATATCACTTCATACAACATGATCTTAACATCCAAAACATCATATCTCAACACAAAATCGAAATCCAAGAGGTTGGATGAATATTACCTTTGAAGATACAAGTACTTTAATCCGATAAAATCGCGTTAGATCGACAATCCGAGCTTCACGATCGAAAGGAAATGAAGAAAATCAAACCCTCAAGTGATGAATGATGAAAAGTTTCTCCCCTCAAGCTCTCTCTCTCGTATGAAGGTGAAGAAGATGGAAAAAATGAGCTGATCTCGCTCAAAAAATGAAATTATAGAGTTGACTGCACTGTGTGCCGCGGCCCAGCCGAAGTGTGCCGCGGCACAGGGCCAAATCTGCCCCCAGTGATCGGCAGCGTGCCGCGGAACGGACGAGTGTGCCGCGGCAGTGACTCGACAGTGTGCCGCGGCCCTGACGGCATGTGCCGCGGCACAAGGTACAGACGGGTTTTGCCGAAAATGCAACACGAGTGTGCCGCGGCCCGGACGGGTGTGCCGCAGCAGTGGCTCGGCAGTGTGCCGCGGCCCAGCCGGCATGTGCCGCGGCACAAGGTACAGAGTGCTTGGCAAAAAACTAGAAAATGTGTGTGCCGCGGCGCACACTCCTTGTGCCGCGGCCCACACCCCCTTAGGTCCTAAAATGATGAAAAATGACCCGGGAAGGGAATAAATGCAATAGGAATTGATATTTGGGAACCAATAACACGAAATGGAAGTACGGAAACCCCAAAACGGTGGTTCCAAGTAATGATTACAAGGGTTCGTCCAACAAGAACACGATTTGAACAATGAAGAGATTTGAAATAACATGAATTCCAACGTCAACATCGACTAATGAATCAATTACAACAATCAAGATAATACTCTTGTCTCGATTCCCGAATAAGGTTGAAACAATGAACAATATCGATGCAAAACTTGAAGTTATTCCGACGGTGAACACGGATGAATGATTATTATCAAGTGAAAAAAATACATAGTGACAATTACCTAATGAAGTTACTGAATGATAATAACTGAATTACAACCGGGTATCACACTTGTTAGAATTGATTGATTATCGAACTGTGACTTGTATTTGTAATTATATGAGTTGAACGGTTTGGTTTCGTATATGATTGAGAAATCGTTGAACCGTGACATTGATTGATTGATTATATCAGTTGTTGATTGTTATCGTACGTGTTGTTAATTGATTATTGCATTAGATTGTAATAAGGGATCATAGATTTAATCGTTGTGCCGCGATTGAGATTGGAGAATGCATGGATGAAGAGGATGGGATTGGTAACGGCTTCGTCATATCGGTATCAAGGCAAGTTATGCTATCTCAGTTCATAATGTTTAATAAATGGTTTGATTTCATATCATTTATGATTCATATAGCAATGATATCATGAATATGAATCGTAGGGATGATGATATGTGTATTATGCTTTGGATTGGGCTAAATCGTAATGTATATGATTTAAATGTGTCTGGTGAAAACGTAGATGTGAGTTTTCCTCGAAGATAGGTGTAATATCCTAGAATTTCGCTACGATTTTTCGCATTATTTTATCTGAGTTGTACTGTACAGAGTGGGACCGACACAGTATGGGTGGATAGTTTTGGGGACTGTGACAGTCGTGCCAGTATGTCTATCGAGGTTATTTTAATTCTAAGATATTACATGCTTGATATGTTTTTCGATGTCGGATATACTGTATGAGTATTTGTACAATTGCCGTACTTGGTCGACAGTTGTGTTTAAGGATATCGTGCATCAGATGTATCATATGAGAATGTTATCGGAACAAGCATATGTATTCAGTATGCCGCGTGTACGTATTCAGTATATTGAGACGACAAACAGGAGCAAAAACGACTAAGTATGAAAGCCATTACATACGTTAAGTGGTGATGATTACGTACGTAACTAAACAAGCTTAACGTACGTTAAGTTAGGTAAATAATGTACGTTAAGAAGGGAATCGGCAGCTTTCGGCGTGGATGTCGACAGGCGAGTCAACCTCGAGCATTACATACGCTATGCAGGGGGCGTTACGTACGTTAAATAGGGATTTACTGTAGCAAGTCAACGTACGCGTTACATACGCTATGAAGGAAATATTACGTACGTAAGCATGTGAACGAAACAGTTCAGTGAGTTCTGGAATGATGTTATGTACGCTATGTTGGACGTGTAGCGTACGCTATAGAGCATTACGTACGTTAACTTTAAGTGATAACGTACGTAATGAGCAATGCAGTTTATAAAATGAAGTATGGACTTTCATTTCCTCACGAACCAAAAGAGGTGTTCCTCTCCATATCAGTCCTTCTTCACTTCTAAATGTGTTCTAGACACTTTTAACTTGGTTATGAGCTTGGGAGCATGGATTTGAGGCTTGGATATGAAGATGTTAATGATTCTACAAGTGTTTAATGGTATTATTCATCTTTAAGAGGTATGTTGGATAATCTCTCTCTTCTATTTCGAATGTTGATGTTGTTGTTGATGTCTTCCTAGTATGATGATGGATACGGTGTTGTTGTTGTGATTCTTGAGGTTGTATGAATCGTATGTTAAGGAACATGATAATATATACCTTGGATTGTGAATTCAATGATGGTTTTGATGATAGAACACATCGAATCACGTCGTTTTGTTGGCTACAAATATGATTATGGATTGATTCGTATCCTTGAAGAACACTTGAATTATATATGTCGTGATTTTATGGAATTGGGAAGGTTTAAGTTAATTTTGGCCTATGATTATTCATGATGATAATCGGTAATTTTATTATAATTAATTTACAAAGATGAGTCGTGTTAATCCGTAATTAAGATTGAAGTCGGAACCAAGAATGTTGAAGACATTGGTAGAATTATTGATTATCGAATTTCGGCTTGAATTCATATTGTTAAGAGTTGATTTGGCTTGGTTTCGTATGATCGAGATGTCGTCGAACCGTTGAGTTTGATTGGTTGGTTATATCGGTTGTATTGATTGTTATCGAACGTATTGTTAATTTATTATTACATTAGGTTGTGTTAAGTGATCATTGATGATTAACCATTATAATGCGATTGGAATTGGAGGACGCATAAATCACCTTGGTCGGGGATCCAGAGCTTGTAGATGAAGACGACGGGATTGGTCACAACTTCATCGTATCGGTATCGAGGCAAGTTATGCTTGCTCAGTTCATAATGTTTAATAAGTGATTTCGTTTTCATTTCATTTATGATTCATATAGCAATGGTATCACAGAATATGAATTGTCGGGATGATGGTATGCACATTATGCTTGGACTGAGATAAATCATAATGTATATAATTTTAAAGATGTCTAGTGGGAACGGAGATGTGAATTATATTTGGTCCATTGTATGAGAAGTTAAATACCGACACTAGTTATCATGCCGACATTGAACTCGAGATGGTGGTTTGATATTAGTAATGGACTGCACTTCATTTTGGGTTATTCGGATAATCGTCTCGTTCAGGGATGTTGGTCGTGGAAAGGTTAGCTTCTCCAACTTGTGGTAACTTAATATTGCTAAATTATGTTAATCTTCCTGTTGCATTATTGCATGTGTGTGGTGATATTTCATGTGGTCAGTGTGCACCATTGTTTGTTACATTTTGTGATGTGCTCTTTCTTTGAGCTGTGATATGTTGGGCCGATGTGTTAGGGGATAAGACCTAAATGGCACCTACGTTCCGGAGTATTCCTGTGAGATGCTTCCATGACCCTCGGCTGCGGCCTTGGGGTTTATGTGTTAATATTATATGCATTGTTGAGCATGCTGTGAACTGTTGTCTGATGGAAATACGACATTGTGGTCGTGTCGGTCTTTCATGATTGAGTTACTGTTGCTCTTTTGGAAAGTCTTATGATCCTTGTGGGATATGCGTTTCTTCGCGATTTGTTGTCATGTTGTATCGTGGCATATCTGGAGTGAGATACGTTCTGATCGTTCATGTGTAAAATTTTCGGGGCGGGCACGTGTAGCATATGTTGGTTTCGACCTCATATTGAACCGTGCACACGAGACGTACTTCATGAGGCTGATTAGGTATGAGACCAGACGTGTATTTGATAAATACCCGTGGTTGGCTTGTACACGGACACATGTCCGTATCGGGCGTATCGTGACGTCCATCTTGAGTCTTGTTGATTGGTCGTTCACACTCCATGTAAAATCGAATCTGTTCGATAGTTGGGTTGTCTTAAAATCCCGTATATATGATAGTATATGGTTGAAGATTTTAGTCTCACGTGTATCTGTCCCCGTTCACCCTTTACTGACCTCGTTCGGAGTTACCATACCGATGGTCAACTCGTTTGTCATCGACCCTTTATTAATCTCGTTTGGAGTTCCCCCTATCATTGGTAATATCGTTCGTTATTGATTCTTATTGATTTCGTCGGGAGTTGCCTTACCGTTGCTATTCTCGGTTGTTGGTCCTTGATTGATTCCTGTTGGAGTTTACCGTGTCGTCGGTATCCTTGGTTGTTGATCCCTTATTGCTCTTGTTGGAGTTTACCGTGTCGTCGGTATCCTCGGATATTGTTCCTTTATTAATCTTATCGGAGTTTACCGTGTCGTCGGTATTGTCGGTTATTGTCTCTTTATTGATCTTATTGGAGTTTACCGTGTCGTTGATATTCTCGGTTGTCGATCCTTTCTCGATCTTGTTGGAGTTTACCATGTCGTTGGTATTCTCAGTTGTTGATCCTTTATTGATCTTGTTGGAGTTTACTGTATTGTTGGTATTCTCGGTTGTTGATCCTTCATTGATCTTGTTGGAGTTACCACATCATGGTATTCTCGTTCGTGGTTGATCCTTTGTCGATCTTGTGTGGAGTTATCATGTCATTGATATCCCCATTTTGATGCATTGATTATGTATCATTACTGATTGTGTGAGCATTCATGCTTTGTATTGATATCCGGGACTTGCCATTGTCTCGGGACAGTTGGTTTACAGATGTGCTGTGTGATACCGGTTTTATCAGGATTGGGATCCGATTGTGTGATCCAGCGGACAGAATTGGACTTAGCCAGATTATTCGATATTGGAGATATGTTTATGTTTGAGAATCTTAGTATTGTTTCGGATACAGTACATATGGTTGCTTTGAATTCATTCGTCACTTAAGGACGCGAGATGTAGATTATGGTAACGATCGATTTGATATGGATTATGATGGGTTGGTAAGGTTATGTGGCTAAGAATACATTGGAAATATTCTTACCTTGTAATTACATTGATATGTAATTGTTTATGTGATGTGATCGTTACCATTGTTGAGTATTATGACTGACCCCATCGTGGCCTTTATCTTTTAGGTATTCGGAGATCGAGCTAGTAGCGGTCGTGAAGGGATGAGCTTTCCGGTGATACTGGCCATGGCGTGGTTATTGTGATTCGAGTGTTCATCCTGGTTTTTACAATTTGGCTGCAAATGTATTTAATTGTGTCTCTATTCGCTGCGTGTGAAATTTTATAATGGCTTTCAGTATTTTTCCAACTCGTGTTTACTTTCTAAATGCCATTTTTGGCGTCTTTGCCTTATATTTTCAAATAGTATTTTCTGACGGTAATTGGAATAAAGTTTTGAAAAATAATTGAGTATTTAAAACATTACCGTCATTGGCCTTTTGGCATTTTTTTTAAACGTTTGCGAAAATGATTTAGCCTTGTGGGTTCCAATATGGGCCCCACGACGCTATAATATTCCCGGTCGGTTTTGGGGTGTTACAGAAGATGGTATCGGATCTTGGGTTTCGTAAATCCCGGGCATGTGTGTTATGTGGCTCTACCGGTGCGGTAGTAGTGTGACTTTTGAAATTAATTTTCCAACTTTCGAGTCAAACTGATTTTTGGAGATTCCAAAATTTTTGAAATAATTTCAAATTGCTATATTTGCGATGCCGGTGTGTTGTTATTGTGCTGAGACCTTGTATGCGAGTCGTATGCTAGTATCACGGGAGATCATCGACTTCACGGACCTGTAAGTTTATTCTTTCAGTTATTTGGTTTTGATGATGATTATTTGAGCATGGTGACGTGATTTTGAGATATTTCGGGATTGAGATATTGGTTATGACAGGATTTTGATTTTCGAAGACGAAACATATTTAAGTGGGAAGATATGCAATATCCTAGAATTTCGCTACGATTTTTTGCATTATGTTATCTGAGTTGTACTGTACAGAGTGGGACCGACACAATATGGGTGGATAATTTTGGGAACTGTGACAGTCATGCCAGTATGTCTATCGAGGTTATTTTAATTCTAGGATATTACATGCTTGATGTATTTTTCGATGTCGGATATACTGTTTGAGTATTTGTACAATTGTCGTACTTGGTCGACAGTTGTGTTTAAGGATATCGTGCATCAGATGTATCGTATGAGAATGCTATCGGAACGAGCATATGTATTCAGTATGTCGTGTGTACGTATTCAGTATATTGAGACGACAGACAGGAGCAAAAATGGCCAAGTATGAAAGCCATTACGTACGTTAAGTGATGATGCTTACATACGTAACTATATAAGCTTAACGTACGTCAAGTTGGGTACATAACGTACATTAAGAAGGAAATTGGAAAGGATCGAGCTGTGGTCGGCAGGTGGGCCCGGTGTCGGCAGCTTTCAGTGCGGATGAGGACAGGCGAGTCAACCTCGAGCATTACGTACGCTATACAGGGTGCATTACGTATGTTAAGTAGGGATTTACTGTAGCAAGTCAACTAACGCGTTACGTATGCTATGAAGTAAATATTACATACGTAAGCATGTGAACGAAACAGGTCAGTGAGTTCTGGAATGATGTTACGTACGCTATGTTGGATGTGTAGCGTACGCTAGAGAGCATTATGTACGTTAACTTTGAGTGATAACATACGTAATGAACAATGCAGTTTATAAAATGAAGTATGGACTTTCATTTCCTCACGAACCAAAAGAGGTGTTCCTCTCCATATCCGTCCTTCTTCGCTTCTAAGTGTGTTCTAGACACTTTTAACTTGGTTATGAGCTTGGGAGCATGGATTTGAGGATTGGATATGAAGATGTTAATGATTCTTCAAGTGTTTGATGGTATTATTCATCTTCAAGAGGTATGTTGGATAATCCCTCTCTTCTATTTCGAATTTTGATGTTGTTGATGTCTTCCTCATATGATGATGGTTATGGTGTTGTTGTGATTCTTGAGGTTGTATGAATCGTATGTTAAGGAACATGATGATATATACCTTGGAATATGAATTCAATGATGGTTTAGATGATATAACCCATCGAATCACGTCATTTTGTTGGCTACAAACATGATTATAGATTGATTCGTATCCTTGAAGAACACTTGAATTATATATGTCGTGATTTTATGGAATTGGGAAGGATTACGGTTAATTTTGGCCTATGATTATTCATGATGATAATAGGTAATTTTATTCCAATGAATTTACAAAGATGAGTCGTGTTAATCCGTAATTAAGATTGAAGTCGAAACCAAGAATGTTGAAGACTGATAGGACGTCGAATGTACGCTCGCTGAAAACCCGGTTTAAAATATGGACCAATAAAGGTCCGACCTAGGTTCTTAGATAAGGAGATTACAACCCCAAGGTCCTTTAGAAGATCGCCGACCTCGGAGGCCCCATTTAGCTATGACATCTGTTAAGATAAAGGGCGCCGACCTCGGAGGCCCCCGCTGACCTATGATATTCGATAACAGGTCGCCGACCTCAAAGGCCTCTCAAACTACTGATTTGAATAGGGATGAGCCGACCTAAAAACCATCGGACTCTTGGGAAAGAAGATCCTGACTCACCTGATGTAATCCCTAAGATCCAGTGCCGAGAACCCATACCTTGCCAATCCCGAGATCCAGGATTGAGAGCCCATACCTCGCAATCCCTAAATCCAGGGGATAGGAAATCGACTTGAATCCCTGGATATCCGGGATTCTCTCTAGGAATCAGGGATCATCTCAGATGACAAGGTATCCTCCCTCCTATAAAAGGGAGAGGGGGGGGGGGTTCCTCAAAGGGGATCCAGACTCTGAGAATACAGCATTTTTTAGAGAGAAAAAGAAAAGAGAGTACTTCATATATTTCGGGTTTTCTTAGCTAAACTTCTAAGATTAACCCGGTTCTTGGTGGCCGATCAGCTCGGTTACATCAAGTGGCGCCGTCTGTGGGAACGTGACATCGAGTCACTTTGAGCTGAGACGTGAGGTTAGTAATGGCAGAAGAAATGAACCAGAAGAGAACAGGGGATTTAATACCCAGAAATCTAGAAGAGGAGCTAGCGGCGGCGGGTGGAGAAGCGACTCTGGAGAAAACGCCCGCCACCCCTGTAGAAGAAGTCGCACCCAGCACAATTACACTAACGAAGGAAGCCTTGGCCGACATAATCGCCAGTGCAATCCAGAAGAGCCGGGAGGTCGAAAAGCAAAGGGTACCACGAAAAGTAATACCTATCCTATCGGATGGGCCGGAAGAAATTGATCAGCAAGAAGAACATGGTGAGAGTTATCCAAAAATATGGGAGCGATCTAGGCAGGAAAAAACGCAGGATCCCTTGATATCCAAAGATGCGGGACGAGTGGAAGAGTTGCGAGAAGGTTGCGGGGAGGGACATGGAAAGTCATCCAGCCATCCCTTCTCGGAAGGCATACTACAGCCGAGCTCCCGTATGGGTTTAGAACATTACCTTCACCTATGATGGACTCTCGATCCTACCCGACATTTATACTGATTCGAGAACATGGCGGTACTACATAGATATTCGGATGCCGTGAGTTGCAGGGCATTCTTGGCCACACTTACCGAGTCACCAGATTGGTTCCACCAGATACCCCCGGGTCAATCACCACTTCAAAACCTTGACTCGCGTTCTTGACGCATTTTGCCAAAGACTGTGGCGCACCAAAAGACCTTCATGTCCTTGTTCGATCAAACAATATTCGAGAGGCGCCGAGAGCTTATGTGACCCGATTCACGAAGGCGTGTCCGGAGGTACCTCGTCGTCGAAGAGGTAAAACCAAAGGCCTTGACACAGGGACTAAGGCCGGGGTTGTTACGCACCTCATTAGCTAAAAAACCGGCGGAACATACGATGAGGTCTTAGCCCGATGCTCGAAGTACATCAACGTTGAGGAAACCGAGAAGGATATGGAGGAGTTGCATGAAAAGCCCGAGGATGGGGAAAGGGGGTCCAGCAGATTGATACAGTGGGAGGAGTACACCTTTCAAGGAAATTTGCCTCGGGAAGAAATGTCACGGGGAAAACAGATCGGAAGAAGAACGATATCGTTCTAAGGCGACCAAGATTTGACCAATATAGCCCACTAACAATGAGGAGAGCCTGTGTTTTGGAAGCGGTTGAGGGTAAGATGAGCAGGGTCATCGAGTGGCACGCATCTCGCCCTAATAGGCCTACCCAGTGAAGTCAGATCTTTATTGTCGATTCCACAATGATTACGGGCATAAAATGACGAATTTAATGCAAGCACCTTAAGGACGAGATCGAGAGGTCGGTCCGAGCGGGACATCCGATGGAGTTCACATATCAACAGAGAAATGGAGGTCGAGGCGGCCACCCATGCCCCGGGAGGGGCGGGGTGAAAAGAGAAGCTCCACGGGACCCGCTGCTCCCGGCTAAAAAGGAGTGATCCACATGATATCGGGGGACCAACCGACGGAAGTTCTAATCAGGCTAGGAAAGCCCACGCACGAAAGGCTAGGTGTCATCAACTCAAGGAGGTCGCCTCGTAGGCGGTGGGCCTATCATTCGATTCAGCCCCATGGATTATAATGGGATACATACGCCCCACAATGACGCGTTGGTCATCACGGCGGAAATCGCCGATTACGACGTGCAGAGGGTGTTTATCGATACGGGTAGCTCGGTAGACATCTTATTCTATGACTGTTTCAAACAGATGAACACGGAAGTGGAATTGAGAAAGGTAGATACCGCGCTCTATGGGTTCTCAGATGACCGAGGTGCAACCAGTGGGAGAAGTGGTGCTGCCAGTGGCACTAGGTCGGATGCCCCATCGAAAGGTCAAGACACTCAGATTCTTAGTGGTGGACACCAAATCGGCCTATAACGCCATTTTAGGACGACCGGGGCTCAACAAATTCGAAGCAGTAGCCTCTACCGCACACATGAAAGTGAAATTCCCCGTAGGAGGGGAGGTGGGAGAGGTAGCAGGAGATCAGTTTGTCGCCCGTTCTTGTTATCAAACAACCGTGAAGCAGGGAGTACAGCGTGGAAAGAGGACACCCGAGCTCGGGGGTCCGGATCCGGAGTCCAAGAGGAATAAACAAACGAAGACACCCGAGGAAGCTGAGGAAGAAGGTGTCAAGCCCAACGAGGAGTTGCTAGAAATAGAATTGGTTCCAGGAAAGCCGGAAACCAAGACTCGCATGGGGAGTCGGTTGGACGATGGAATAAAGGAAGGCCTCATCAGCCTGCTAAGAAGATTCGTGGACATTTTCGCATTCACAGCTGAGGATCTGGTGGGAATCAGCCCAACAGTTGCCGAACACAGGTTGAACATCGACCCCACCATAAGACCAGTAAAGCAGAAGAGGAGGCATTTCGGGCCAGAAATGGATGGGGTCATTGGGGAAGAGGTTGATAAGCTCCTCCGAGCTGGGCACATAATGGAAATCCAGTTTCCGGAGTGGCTATCCAATGCCGTGATGGTAGGGAAGGGCCCGGGGAAGTGGAGGATGTGCATGGACTTCCGGGACCTAAATAAAGCATGTCCCAAGGATCACTACCCGTTGCCCCGCATAGATCAGCTGGTGGATTCAACCTCAGGGTGCGAGTTACTCAGTATGATGGACGCTTCCCAAGGATATCATCAAATTCCTCTCGCACCCGAGGACAGAAAGCGGGTTAGTTTTGTGGTTTCAAAGGGAACTTTTTGCTATGTACGCATGCCTTTTGGATTGAAAAATGAAGGAGCTACATATCAGAGGATGGTCGACAGAATCTTTAAATCCCAAATCGGCAGAAACATGGAGGTATACGTGGATGATATGCTAGTGAAAAGTGTGAAGGCAGGAGAACATATCAGGGACCTAGAAGAGACGTTCGAGAACCTGCGCACATACGGAATGAAACTCAACCCATCGAAATGCTCTTTTGGAGTCAAATCGGGAAAATTCCTGGGGTATGTGGTCACAGAGCAAGGAATCGAGGTCAACCCGGAGAAGGTCAAGGCAGTACTGCAAATGAATCCTCCAAAAAATATAAAGGATATCCAGATACTAATGGGAAGAATAGCAGGGCTGAGCCGTTTCATATCACGCTCGGCCGAGAAGGGGTTCCCATTTTTTAAACTCTTAAGAAAAGGGAACAAGTTCGAATGGACCCCGGAAGCGCAAACGGCATTCGAAAAATTGAAAGAGTATTTGGCCGAGCTGCCCCTACTCACCAAACCAGTACCAGGAGAGGATCTTGTACTCTACTTATCCGTGGGAGAAGGAGCGGTGAGCTCGGTCTTGCTGAGAGAAGAAATGAATAAACAAAAGCCCATTTATTATACGAGCCGAATCTTGCAAGGAGCAGAACGGAACTACTCCGAGCTAGAAAAAGGGGCGCTGGCGTTAGTGGTTACGGCCAGGCGATTGAGGCCCTATTTCCTAGCCCACCGGATAAAATTGCGAACCAACTTGCCCTTGAGAGAAATATTAGGGTGACCTAATGTATCAGGACGTCTGGTGAAGTGGGCGGTGGAAATGGGGGAGTACGACATGGAATATGAGCCGAGAACGGCGATTAAAGCTCAGGCCCTAGCAGACTTTATCCAAGAGGGGGCCATGCCGCCACGAGAAGGACAGTGGCTGTGCATGTGGATGGATCGGCGACAACCGGTGGTTGCAGGGCAGAATAATCCTCACTACCCCATAAGGCGAGCAATTAGAGTATGCCATAAAATTCGATTTCAGGGCATCTAACAACGAGGCCGAATATGAAGCCCTGGTCAAGGGAATGCAGCTGGGAATAGACTTAGGCGCACGACGACTCATTGCTTACTCTGATTCCCAACTGGTCACACAACAGGTAGAAGGAAAATTTGAGATAAATGAAGATCGGATGAAGAAGTATGTGGAGGAAGTAAAAGAGGCTGCCAAAAAACTAGGTGAATGGAAGCTAGTCCATATCCCTAGGTCGGAGAATGCAAAAGCTGATTACCTAGCAAAGATGGGAAGCTCCTTAGTGGATTGCCGCTCGCGAACAGTAACGATTCTGGGAGCAGCCCGAAGTAGCATCATGAAACAGGTGATGGAGGTGAATGAGATGGCAGATTGGCGAACTCCTTTATTGGCATACCTAAGAAGGGCAGAATTACCCAAGGAGAGACAAGAAAGAATGAAAATTGTGCGAAGAGCAGCAAGGTTCTGCTGCATTAATGATGAGCTATATAAAAGGTCCTACCTCGGGCCATACCTACGATGCATCTCGGAAGAAGAAGGGCGAAGTGTATTGGAAGAAATCCACGAAGGGTGCTGCGGAGACCATACCAAAGGAAGAGCGCTGATTAGCAAAACGCTAAGGTTGGTTTCTTTTGGCCGACCATGAGCAAGAAAGCGTGGAAATGGTTAAGCGATGCCAAAAATGTCAAGTGCACGCACCCTTAATTCATATCCCACCCGAGGATATGATCACCATGGAGCGCCCGTCCATTCGCCAAATGGGGAATTGACATCATGGGGCAGTTTACACCTGGCTCGGGAGGAAGAAAGTTCTTAATAGTAGCCATAGACTACTTCAGCAAATGGGTAGAGGCCGAGCCTGTGGCCACCATAACCGAGCAAAGAATCATAAGTTTCCTGTTTAACAACATTTGCTGCAGGTACGGAGCGCCCCAGATACTCATCTCAGATAATGGAACCCAATTCAATGGGAAGAGGACCCAGTCCTGGTGCGAGGGCATGCATATCAAGCAAAGGTTCGCTGCGGTTGCTCACCCGCAAGCTAACGGGCAAGTAGAGGTAACTAACAGAACAATCTTGCAGGGGATAAAAACCCGCTTAGACAAAGTGGGTGGAGGATGGGTGGATGAGCTTAGCTCGGTACTATGGTCGTACAGGACCACACCTAGATCGTCAACAGGAGAAACACCCTTCAGTATGGTCTACGGGTCCGAGGCCGTCATCCCCGCAGAAGTCGGAGAAATGTCCCATCGGGTTCGATGGTTCAACGAGGTGGAGAACGAGGAAATAATGAAGGAAGCGTTAGATACCATAGAAGAAAGGAGGGAAGCGGCAGCAGCACGAACTGAAAGATACAAAAGCGACAAAAGCGGCTCATGACAAAAGAGTCAAGAAGAGACAATTCAGTCGGTGATTTGGTGCTCGGGCTGATGCCCTCGGGAAAACAGAAAGCTGGAACCGAATCCGGGAGGGCCCTTACAAGGTAATCCGAGTTTACGCGGGAGGAGCTTACGAGCTTGAGGATATGGAGGGCGCCTCATCAAAAGACCTTGGAACATATGCCACTTAAAAAGTATTTTGTGTGAAGAGATGTGGAAAAAAGCTTATGTTGTTTTAATGAAAGTTTATTACAAAAATATGTCTCGAATGTGTTGATCAAGTAAAACTAGAATCGACATCCGAACAGTAAACGCCCAGATCCGAGTAAGGGTGAACCGCCTCCGACATCCGAACAGCAAACGCCTCCAGATCCGAGTAAGGGTGAACCGCCCTCGACATCCGAACAGCGAAACGCCCAGATCCGAGTAAGGGTGAACCGCCTCGACATCCGAACAGCGAAACGCCTCAGATCCGAGTAAGGGTGAACCGCCCTCGACATCCGAACAGCAAACGCCCAGATCCGAGTAAGGGTGAACCGCCCTCTGACATCTGAACAGGCGAAACGCCTCCAGATCCGAGTAAGGGTGAACCGCCCTCTGACATCTGAACAGGCGAAACGCCTCCAGTTCCGAGTAAGGGTGAACCGCCCTCTGACATCTGAATAGGCGAAACGCCTCCAGATCCGAGTAAAGGCGAACCGACCTATGAAACTATGACTAAAGGGAAATACCCAACTTACACTAGAGATCGGTGAAAAGGTTAAGTCAAACTGGTCGGATTACATTTAGGAATTTTCGAAATTTAAAGTGGGGACTCCGAGCTATGTCGACTTTGTTGTATCAAAACAAACAGGCACAAGATATATTAAGGTTACAAGCAACTCCGAGCTATGTCGACTTTGTTGTATCAAAACAAACAGGCACAAGATATATTAAGGTTACAAGCAATACCGAGCTATATCGACTTTGTTGTATCAAAACAAACAGGCACAAGATACATTAAGATTACAAGCAATACCGAGCTATATCAACTTTGTTGTCATTCAACTCAAAAAACACACAAACCCAAAGTACATTCAACTCAGAAGGTTGTCATTCAAAATAAGCTGTGCCAGTACAAATAAAGTAGGAAAAAAATTAAAAGAAAAATATACATTGTCTACACTAAGCTACAGGCTCTGAAGACGGAGGAGGCAGCGGAGGAGAAGCATCACTATCGGTCCCAACCACCTCGGGAGTAGGAGTATTGGCCCTAACAGGTGAGCTGGGAGGATCAGAAGGCAGCTCCAAGTCTAAGCCAGATTCCTTTAGGGACTCCTCAAGGGCGTCCTTCCACCAGGCCGCCTCCAGAGATTCTTCCACGTCCCCGGACCAACCCGAAGGAACGGGAGCCCCGTCAATGCAAAGATCCGGTCCCAGCTCGCGAAAAGCCCAATGAAGCTAGCCGCTCACGAGCACGGGTCGAGCAAAGTCAAAATATTGCGTCGAGGCCGGGCTAGCTTTACCAGAATGCGGTGGAATTATGATACCGGCCAGAGGGCGGAACGCAGTAGCCTACGTAAAAGAGTGACCAACGTCACTAGTTAGGAATCGACGTCGGCCATCCGTCACCCCGCGCTCATAAGACGATCCTTCGGACCTAGCCTCGGCTAGTTGGGTCTCCAGCAGGGTCACTTTTTCCGACGCCGCTCTAGCTTGAGCTTCGAAGTCGGCGACCTTCTCCAGTTCAGCCTTCGCCCGTGCCTCAAGTTGGGCTATCCTTTCGGATTCGGCCCTAGCTTCCGACAACTGAGCCTCGAGCTGGCCCACCTTCTCCGTTTCAGCCGAAGACATGGTCTTCCAAAATTCCAGCTCTTGGTTTAGCTGAACCTTGGCCATTTGGGCCCGCTCTAAAACCGCCTCCCGCTCAGACTCCTTCTTCAGGGCAGCATCTAAGCGATACTCCCTCTCCTGAAGCCGGGCCGAAAGATCAGAATTAGCCGCCAGGGCGGCCTCCAGGTCGGCTTGCATCTGGGTGAGCTGCGAAGAAGAGGTAGCGCCGAGTTTATGATCCTCGGCGAAGGTCACGAAGGTGGCGAAGAACTGCACAAGAAATTGTACTGTGTCAAGAAAGGGTAATAATAAACATAAAAATAACCAAAAGAGGTATGAAGGCGAAAAGGGAATACCTTCCCAAAGTACATCATCATAGCTTCTAATTTAGGGTCCTCCGCGGCGTATCGTAACCCCACTTATCCTTAGCCGGGACCATGGAGCTAAAGTAAGGGAGGAATTTCTCAAACTCCTTGCAACGGAGAAGAGTCTCCATAGCGGACTGGAGGACCCGCGGTCTTCGGCCGTTTGGAAGCGGGGAGCTAGGAGAAGAGGCCCTCCGAGTGACTGAAGTTGCCGAGACGAGCTCGCAGAGCCTCGTCCGGTGGTCAAGGTAGGAGCCAGATCGGATGGAAGAGTTACCCTGCACTTGGGGCGTGCAGAGCCTTCCGTTTGGCTTTGGACGAGCCCTCCGCCTCTCCTTGGGAGGATTCGTCGACTTAGGAACCTTCGCTTTGTTTGGTTCGGTGGCTTGAGGCATCCGACCGCGAGTTCGCATGAATCGATCTACAAAAACAAGACAAACGGTCAAGGAAATAGACAAAAAGCAAAATAACAAAGATCTAAAAAATGTATACATAGATAAAGCCTACCGATGTCGGGGATAGCCGGGTAGGGATTCGAGCTCAGCCCACAATGGAACAGAAGATCATGGAATTGCGTCAGCTGGAAAGCATTATAGGGAATGGCATTCCATTCCCGAACTTTCTCGACCCACGCGGCCGGATGGAACTACGCTGGGAATAGGATCTGGCTCGGAGTAGCTGCGTCCATTGCGTAGGAAAGCCCCAGGAATCGGATGTGGGGAGCCGAAGGAAAAAGAAGCGGGACCTCCAGTCCTTCACATTGGAAGGGAGGTGGGTGAAAAAATGGGCGTCGTTCCGGGAGGTCAAGTAAAAAGAGCCTTTAAAACTCTTTAACCCAAAGCAAAAATAGAAAAAGCCCAGGTCGGGTTCCTCTTGTCTGTAATGACACAGCACGAGAAAACCCACCATGTAGCGAAAAGAGTTAGGAGAGAACTGGTTGAGGGGAAGATTGTATTTAGTGGAGAGAGAGGCAAGAAAGGGATGGGGTGGGAAGCGGAGACCACTGCTCACCTGGTCCACAAACCGTAATATGACCGAGGGGGATGATCGGGGTATCGCTAGCTGAGGTGTGACAAATTCCCACCCCGGGGAAGCCGAAGAAATCTTATAAAGCTAGCAGCGCGGCCGGGCTAGTCCTCGATAGAGGATGGGGAGGAGAACTCGAGTCGCCCCTACAACCGTTTGATAGGGGTCGGCTAAAGGCCGTCACAATTACCTCGTCCGCGGGGGGAGGAAGGAGGATCTACAACGATTAGGGGATGCCGAGGGGGATGTCACCTAGCTCGGACCAGTCTACGTCGCCTAAAGGTTCATCCCTAAGGCGGAGGGAGGAACCAGTAGCTCGCCCCGACCTACCCCGAATCCCCATCGAAGAGGAAAGACCCTCCAAAAAGAGTTCACGGCCGACTCGCGGAAATATTTTGGGAATCCAAGCGATCGACATACCTTGAGGAAAAGGGGAGGAAGAAGAAAAGGAAAAATATGTGTAAAACAAATCAAAAAAGCTAAAGATGTTTAGATGAACATACCCATGGGATTGGGTGGAAGTTCGCCGGAGAAAGGTGGAGCAAACTTGTCGCCGGGGCGTAAGCTGCGATTGCTAGGGTTGCCTGGGAATTTTTGCACCAGAGATTGAGGGTGTAAAATCGCGGAAGTGGTAAAGGGGGAAGAAGAAGACCTTTTATAGGAGGGAGGGGCAAAAACCGAGGAGGATAGGGACGATCTGGAGCGTCCGATGCCCTATCCGAAGGAACGGCTGGGATTTGGCACCGTCTTAGCCGACCTATGGCAGGTCAACACCTGGCTTCGGCCACCGAGGCGACGTCTTGGAGGCAGGGAAAGGAAAAGACAGGTTAATTATAGCGCACAAAGTACGGAGAGCCTCGTTATCTGGGAATGAGAGTCCCTAGACGATTGCGTCAAGGTCGTCCGGTTGTAAACAAATCTTACTCTACTCGGTCTTACGGCACTAGAGTAGGGGGGACTGGTTGATAGGACGTCGAATGTACGCTTGCTGAAAACCCGGTTTAAAATATGGACCAATAAAGGTCCGACCTAGGTTCTTAGATAAGGAGATTACAACCCCAAGGTCCTTTAGAAGATCGCCGACCTCGGAGGCCCCATTTAGCTGTGACATCTGTTAAGATAAAGGGCGCCGACCTCGGAGGCCCCGCTGACCTATGATATCCGATAACAGGTCGCCGACCTCAAAGGCCTCTCAAACTACTGATTTGAATAGGGATGAGCCGACCTAAAAACCATCGGACTCTTGGGAAAGAAGATCCTGACTCACCTGACAGAATCCCTAAGATCCAGGGGCTGAGAACCCATACCTTGCCAATCCCGGAGATCCAGGGATTGAGAGACCATACCTCGCAATCCCGGAAATCCAGGGATAGGAAATCGCAGCTTGAATCCCTGGATATCCGGGATTCTCTCTAGGAATCAGGGATCATCTCAGATGACAAGGTATCCTCCCTCCTATAAAAGGGAGAGGGGGGGTTCCTCAAAGGGGATCCAGACTCTGAGAATACAGCATTTTTTAGAGAGAAAAAGAAAAGAGAGTACTTCATATATTTCGGGTTTTCTTAGCTAAACTTCTAAGATTAACCCGGTTCTTGGTGGCCGATCAGCTCGGTTACATCAAAGACATTGTTAGAATTATTGGTTATTGAATTTCGGCTTATATTCGTACTGTTAAGAGTTGATATGGTTTGGTTTCGTATGATCGAGATGTCGTCGAACCGTTGAGTTTGATTGGTTTGTTATATCCACTGTATTGATTGTTATCGAACGTATTGTTAATTGATTATTGCATTAGGTTGCGTTAAGTGATCATTGATGATTAACCATTGTGATGCGATTGGAATTGGAGGATGCATGAATCACCTTGGTCGGGGCTGCAGAGCTTGTAGATGAAGACGACGGGATTGGTCACAACTTCGTCGTATCGGTATCGAGGCAAGTTATGTTTTGATCAGTTCATAATGTTTAATAAGTGATTTCATTTCATTTCATTTATGATTCATATAGCAATCGTATCACGGAATATAAATTGTCGGGATGATGGTATGCACATTATGCTTGGACTGAGATAAATCATAATGTATATAATTTTAAATATGTCTAGTCGGAATGGAGATGTGAATTATATTTGGTCCATTGTATGAGAAGTTAAATACCGATACTAGTTATCATACCGACATTGAACTCGAGATGGTGGTTTGGTATTAGTAATGGACTGCACTTCATTTTGGATTATTCGGATAACCGTGTATTCATTCATGGATGTTGGTTGTGGAAAGGTTAGCGTCCCAGCTTGTGGTAACTTAATATTGCTAGATTATGCTAATTATCCTGTTGCATTATTGCATGAGTGTGTTTATATTTCATGTGGTGAGTGTGCACCATTGTTTGTTACGTTTTGTGATGTGCTCTTTCTTTGAGATGTGATCTGTTGGGCCGATGTGTTAGGGGATAAGACCTAAATGGCACCTATGTTCCGGGGTATTCCTGTGTGGATACTTTTGTGACCCTTGGTTGCGACCATGGGGTATTTCATGATTGCATGAACTATGTTAGGGGATAAGACCTAAATGGCACCTACGTTCCGGAGTATTCCTGTGAGATGCTTCCGTGACCCTTGGCTGCGGCCTTGGGGTTTATGTGTTAATATTATATGCATTGTTGAGCATGCTGTGAACTATTGTCTGATGGAAATACGACATTATGGTCCTGTCGGTCTTTCATGATCGAGTTACTATTGGTCTTTTGGAAAGTCTTCTGATCCTTGTGGGATATGCGTTTCTTCGGGATTTGTTGTCATGTTGTATCATGGCATATCAGGAGTCAGATACGTTCTGATCATTCATGTGTAGGATTTTCGGGGCGGGCACGTGTAGCATATGTTGGTTACGACCTCATATTGAACCGTGCACACGAGACGTACTTCGTGAGGCTGATTAGGTACGAGATCAAACGTGTATTTGATCAATACCCGTGGTTGGCTTGTACACGGACACATGTCCGGATCGGGCATATCGTGACGTCCATCTTGAGTCTTGTTGATTGGTCGTTCACAGTCCATGTAAAATCGGATCTGTTCGATAGTCGGTTGTCTTGAAATACCATATATATGATTGTATATGGTTGAAGATTTTATTCTCTCGTGTATCTGTCCCCGTTGACCCTTTAGTGACCTCGTTTGGAGCTACCATACCGATGGTCAACTCGTTTGTCATCGACCCTTAATTAATCTCGTTTGGAGTTCCCCCTATCATTGGTAATCTCATTTGTTATTGATCCTTATTGATTCCATTGGGAGTTGCCTTACCGTTGGTATTCTCGGTTGTTGGTCCTTGATTGACTCCTGTTGGAGTTTACCGTGTCGTCGGTATCCTAGGTTGTTGATCCCTTATTGCTCTTGTTGGAGTTTACTGTGCCATCGGTATCCTCGGCTATTGTTCCTTTATTAATCTTCTTGGAGTTTAACGTGTCGTCGGTATTGTCGGTTATTGTCTCTTTATTGATCTTATTGGATTTTACAGTGTCGCTGATATTCTCGGTTGTCGATCCTTCCCCGATCTTGTTGGAGTTTACCTTGTCGTTGGTATTCTCGATTGTTGATCCTTTATTGATCTTGTTGGAGTTTACCGTATTGTTGGTATTCTCGGTTGTTGATCCTTCATTGATCTTGTTGGAGTTACCACATCATGGTATTCTCGTTCGAGGTTGATCCTTTCTCGATCTTGTGTGGAGTTATCATGTCATTGATATCCCCATTTTGATGCATTGATTGTTTATCATTACTGATTGTGTGAGCATTCATGCTTTGTATTGATATCCGGGACTTGCCATTGAATCGGGACAGTTGGTTTACAGATGTGCCGTGTGCTACCAGTTTTATCAAGATTGGGATCCGATTGTGCGATCCAGCGGACAGAATTGGACTTAGCCAGATTATTCCATATTGGAGATATGTTTATGTTTGAGAATCTTGGTATCGTTTCGGATACAGTGTAGATGGTTGCTTTGAATTCACTCATCACTTAAGGACGCGAGATGTGGATTATGGTAAGGATCGATTTGATATGGATTCTGATGGGTTGATAATGTTATGTCAGTAAGATTACGTTGGAAATATTCTTACCTTGTAATTACATTGATATGTAATTGTTTATGTGATGTGATCGTTACCATTGTTGAGTATTATGACTGACCTAGTCGTGGGCTTTATCTTTTAGGTACTCGGAGATCGAGCTAGTAGCGGTCGTGATGGGATGAGCTTTCCGGTGATACTGGCTATGGCGTGGTTATTAGGATTCGAGTGTTCATCCTGGTTTTTATAATTCCGCTGCAAATGTATTTAATTGTGTCTCTATTCGCTGCATGTGAAATTTTATAATGGCTTTCAGTATTTTTCCAACTCGTGTTTACTTTCTAAATGCCCTTTTTGGCGTCTTTGTCTTATATTTTCAAATGGTATTTTCTAACGGTAATTGAAACAACGTTTTGAAAAATAATTAAGTATTTAAAACATTACCGTCATTGGCCTTTTGGCATTTCTTCTAAACTTTTGTGAAAATGATTTAGCCTTGTGGGTTCCAATATGGGGCCCACGGCGCTGTAATATTCCCGGTCAGTTTTGGGGTGTTACAATAGTTTATCATGCCGACATTGAACTCGAGATGGTGGTTGTTATTAGTTATGGACCGTACTTCATTTTGGACTATTCGGATAACTGTGTATTCGTTCAGGGATGTTGGTCGTGGAAAGGTTAGTGTCTCCAACTTGAGGTAATTTAGTATTGCTGAATTATGGTAATTATCCTGTTGCATTGTTGTATATGTTGTATGCTAATATTTCATATAATGATTGTGCATCGTTGTTTGGTGTGTTTTGTGTTGTTGTCTTTCTTAGAACTGTGTTAATGGGCCGATGTGTTGGGGATAAAACCCGAATGGTACCCGTGTGGAACTATTATGGGATAAGATTAGAATATGGCACCCACGGTCTGGAGTATTCCCGAGTAGATACTTTCGTGACCCTTGGTTGCGACCTTAGGAGTTTATGTGATAATCTTATATGCATTGTTGAGCATTCTGTGAACTGTTGTCTGATGGGAACACGATATTGTGGTGGTGTCGAGCTTTCATTATCAAGCTATCGTTATTCACTTTGGAGTCTTCTGATCCTTATTGGATATGCATTTCTTCGAGTTTCGTTGTCATGTTGCACCGTGACATATCTGGAGTCATATCTACGTACTGATCGGTCATGTGTAGGATTTTCAGGATGGGCACGTGGAGTCATGTGTTCGCTTCGACTCCACATTTAACCATGCACACGAAACGTACTTCGTGAGACTGATTAGGTACAAGACCACACGCGTATTTGATCGATGCCCATTGGTGGCTTATGCACGAACACATTTTCGGATCGAGCGTATCGTGACGTCCATCTTGAACCGTATTGATTGGTCATTCATAGCCCATGTATGAGCGGGTATGTTCGACAGCCGAGTTGTCTTCGAGATCCAATGTATGTGATTTGTATATGTTTAACGATTTTATTCTTTCGTATATCTGTCCTTGTGGTCCTTTATTGATCTGGTTTGGAGTTTACCATATCGTTTCTATTCTTGGTCGTCATTGATCATTTAGTGATCTTGTTTGGAGTTTACCATATCATTGGTATTCTTGGTCGTCGTTGATCCTTTATTGATTTTGTTTGGAGTTTACCATATCGTTGGTATTCTTGGTCATCGTTGATCCTTTATTGATCTTGTTTGGAGTTTACCATATCGTTGGTATTCTTGGTCGTTGTTGATCCTTTATTGATCTTGTTTGCAGTTTACCATATCATTGGTATTCTTGGTCGTCGTTGATCCTTTATTGATCTTGTTTGGAGTTTACCTTATTGTTGGTATTCTCGGTCGTCGTTGATCCTTTATTTATCTTGTTGGAGTTTAACACATCGATGGCACTCTTGTTCGTGGTTGGTCCTTTGGTGATCTTGTGTGGAGTTATCATGTCAACGATATTCTCGTCTGATGTATTGGTTGTTTATTATTATTGCTTGTGCGAGCATTCATACTGTTATCGATATCTAGGACTTGTTATTGTTTCGGGGCAGTTGGTCTACAGAGGTATCGTGTATTGTCGGTTTTATCATAATTGGGATTCGATTGTGCAATCCACCGGATGGGATTGGACATGGACCGATTATTCTATATTGGAGATATATTTATGTTTTGCGAATCTTGGCATTGATTGAATACAATACATATGGTTATTTTTGAATTCATTCGTCACTTGAGAATGCGGAGTGTGGATTGAGATAAAGGTTGATTTGATATGAGTTACCACGACTTGGTAAGGTTGCTACGGTAAGACTATATTGGAAGTATTCTTACCTTGTTGATACATTGATATGTAATTGTTTATGTTGATGTGATCATTATCATTGTTGAGTATTATGGCTGGCCCCGTCATGGGCTTTATCTTTTAGGTACTCGGAGATCGAGCTAGCAGCAGTCGTGAAGGGATGATACTGGCTATGGCATGGTTATTTGGGATTCGAGTATTCCTTGCTGGTCATTATTATTCCGCTGCAAATGTATTTTATTATGTTATATCCGCTGCGTGTGTGTCTTTAGATGGCTTTCGGTATTTTACCAGCTCGTGTTTACTTTTAAAAATGCCTCATTCGGCATCCTTGCCTTGTACTTCTAAATGGTATTTTATGACGGTATTTGGGAACTATGTTTTGAAAAATATTTGAGTATTTATAATATTACAGTCTTCGCCTGTTTCGCGTGTTTGAAACATTTGAGAAAATAATTTTTAGCATGGTGGGTTCTTGCGCGGGGCCCATGGCGCTGTAATATCCCCGGTTGGTTTGGGTGTGTTATAGAAAATGGTATCGGAGCTTGGGTTTCGTAAAACCTGGCCATGTGTGTTATGTGGCTCTACAAGTACGGTAGTAGCGCGGCTTTTGAAAATGATTTTCTGACTTTTGAGTCAAATTGATTTTTGGAGTTTCCAAAATGAGATATTTTCAAATTGCTATAATTACGATATTCCTGTATGTTGATATTGTGTTGAGCCTTTATATGAGAGTCGTATGCTAGTATCACGGGAGATCATCGAATTCACGGACCTGTAAGTATGTTCTTTCAGTTATTTGGTTTTGATGATGATTATTTGAGCATAGTGGCATGATTTTAAGATATTTCGGGATTGAGATATTGATTATGACAGGATGTTAAGTTTCGAGGACGAAACTTATTTAAGTGGAAAGATATGTAATATTCTAGAATTTCGCTACGAATTTTTCGTATTGTTTTATCTGAGTTGTACTGTGCAGAGTGGGACCCATGCAGTATGGATGAATAATTTTGGGAATTGTGACAGTTGTACCAGTATATCTATCGAGGTTATTTTTAATTCTAGGATATTACATGCTTGTTATGTCTTTCAATGTCAGATATACTGTATGAGTATTTATATTATTGTCGTACTTGGTTGACTTGCAATTGAGGATATCGTGCATCAGGTGTATCGTACGGGAATGTTATCGGAACGAGTATATATATTCAGTATGTCGCGTGTGCATGTTCGGTATATTGAGACGACAGACAGGAGCAAAAAATGTCTAAGTATAAAATCATTACGTATGTTAAGCATAGGAGCTTACGTACGTAAAGGTGCAAGCGTAGCATACGCTAAGCAGAGGAGCTTAGGTACGTAACAATGCGATCATAACGTACGTTAGGTAGAGTACATAACGTATGTTAAGAGAATCGGACAGGTCCGAGCTGTGATCGGCGAGTGGGCCCGGTGTCGGCAACTTTCGGCGCAGATGTGGACAGGCGAGTCAACATCGAGCTTTACGTACGTTAAGGATAGCCCATTACGTACGTAAACAAGTATGGCACAGTAGCAAGTCAACAGCTACATTACGTGCACTACGGCAAGGAAATTACGTACGTAATGATGCCACGAATTGCGGCAGTAACCCCTGGGATAGTATTACGTACGTTACCAAGGCAAGTTAACGTACGTAAAAAAGGTTACGTACGTTAAGATGATCATATAACGTACGTAATGGTTTAAGTTACATATATATGTGAGACCCATCCCTTTGGCATTTTTAGAGATGTTCATGCATTTCTTCACCCTTCAACCCTCCGAGGCTGAGTTCGGCTCTTCCAAACAGAATGGGGACTTGAGGTCGTGGATGTGGATCTTGAAATATGAAGATATTACGTATTCTTAAGGTGTTTGATTGTGTTCTTGAGGTATGTTGATCAACTCTACACTTTATTCTCGGATTCTTGATATTGTTATCATTGTTTGCTTCGTATGACGATGAATATGGTAGCATTGTTGTGGTTCTTGATGATGTATGAAGTGTATGTTGAAGGAGATGATGATATGTATGTATTGATCGTAATATGAGGAAAATTTGATAGATTAGAGGTTAGATAACACATTGGACTATGATATCTTGATGATTATGAACATGTAATGTTAATTGGATATGATTAATTCATGTCCTTGAGCAATTCATGAATTATATGACAAACATGTGTAAGGTGTTGGTGTTTTGGATATGAATATGGAATATTCATATCTTGAACCAAGTTATGTGATTTTTGATGTAATATCCGTATAGGAAGTACGCATATGGTTATGGGATGACGAGATTATTATGATGGTAATCGATAATTGTTTTTTAGTATGAATTTACGAGGATGAACCTTGTTAATCCGTAATTAAGATTGAAGTCGGAATCGAGAATGTTGAGACACTTGTTAGAATTGATTGATTATTGAACTGTGACTTGTATTCATAATTGTATGAGTTGAATGGTTTGGTTTCGTATATGATCGAGGTATCGTTGAACCATGAGTTTGATTGGTTGATTATATCAGTTGTTGATTGTTATCGTCCGTGTTGTTAATTGATTATTCCATTAGGTTGTAATAAGGGATCGTAGATTTAATCGTTGTGCCGCGATTGATATTGGAGAATGCATGGATGAAGACGATGGGATTGGTAACTGATGTTGTCCACTAAGTATATAGAATATAGCTTCAAAAGTGTTTGAGCAACAAGCTGTACGATTTTCTAATTAGAGTGCGTAGCGGAATTCTTCTAATAGTAAGTTGCTGTAAATACAGCAACTTGGTATGCAGTGTATACTTAAAATAATCAGAGTTATGAAAATAGTAAATGCATAAGGTAATTAACACTGTAATTAAAGTGGTTCGAGGTAAACCCCTCTACGTGCACTGGTCCTCCACACAGGAGTAAAAATGTTTATTATAAACACTACGTACACAACTACGTGTCTATAATCAAACCTATCAATGTATCGTTCACACATATTGATACAAAGATCGTAGCTTTCAACCGTTCACACAAATTGGTCAAAGCTAACACTTGACTGGCTTCTTCACACATAGTTCCGAAGCTTCATATTTACAATGCAGAGCCTTCACACACAGTTCAGGAAAATCAAGGCTTTCTCAGTCCACACAGGGCTGATGGTTTTCTTCAATGTAAGAACGTTGGTTGAACAACAACTTACTTTCTTGAACTTAGAGCTGGTGATGTGTTGCTTAAGGATGAGCACTTATATATTTCTTCTCTCAGGATTGGCAGTATGCTTGAAGAAATATTATTGCTCTTGATATACCGTTCTTTAGAGGATCTCGTGGAATCTCAGCATATCTCAATTTTGCTCAGTTTGAATGTTCTTCACAGATATATGATTATGTGTTAGTGTGTATCTGTATATATCTATCTGTCTTGAACTTCAAACTTCGGGGTATATATAGCTTTTGGAATAGATCCGTTGAGAAAGATCCGTTGAGCAAAAGTCCATTCCACAACTGGATGGTTGACTTGTATAGACCAAGATCCGGATTTTGCGCTATCTGAAGATCTCTATCGGATTTAGTATTTAAATACTTTATCCTTTCAGTATTTAAATACTTCTTTTCAAACAGGACTTGACTTTAGCGAATGAAGCGGATTCCGTCCTAACGGTCTTCAGTCCTGTTTGGATAAGTATTGAAGATCTCAATACTTATAGCTTGTATGTTGTATCCAATTATGTTGTAGGCTATATAGAAGCTGTTGTTGTATGGAGTGTTGTTGTATGAAGGGACATCTTCCATACTTAGCGCTATATGACTCTATTGCTATATGATGGCACCGCGAAGGCTTGCTGTTAGCAGTTTATCAAAACATCGAGAAGGGTTTATCCCTACAATTTCCCCCTTTTTGATAATTGCCACATCTTCTTTAAAACTTCTAGATATTGCCAAAAGTTCTTGATGATGCCAAAACCTTGATGTTGAAACCTTTTTGAAACATCTTACAGGCGGGTAGTCTTCTTGGTCTTCTGTCAAATGTTCTGGCCTTCAGCAAATAGTCTAATATTATGAACAGCTCGTAGGCGAGTTCAACTCTGATAGGAAAGAGTATTACATCTTAAACTTGTGATTGGTGCGCAGGCACAATCTTACAGTGTAATTTAGTTGAATACAACTTAACCTATGAACTGTTCGCAGACAAGTTCTTAACAAGTTTTCATACTTGTTTTTTTAGGAAATGAATTTATTTCATAATAATACAGGAACACAGTAGATTACGAGTTGTAATCTTTCAAGACAAAAATATATTTTATTGATATTTGAGCAAGTATTACAAGATTGGGCAAAAAGATACATAATTTTTGCTGTTTCAAAAAAATAAAATACGGGAGGGATCCTACAGGCTAACTCCTATAGTCAACATGTCTCCAAGGCCTGTTTAGATCATTCTTAGTTCCCTTCCACCAATTATGCAAGGCATCCCCATTTAGATTTAAGTAGATAGCTCTTCCTTCAGCTGATTTATGGAAAGCGAGGATCCAGTCTTCCGGGTGGGTAACCAGATCTCCTTGCCTGTGTTTGGATTTCATCTTTTGCTGTAGGGGGAGCGATCCTTCATCCAACCTCTTTTTAAATTCCTCGGTAGCTTCCTGCAATGTCTTACAACTGTTGAATATGGAGGATTCCCTGATAAGAACTACAAAGTATCTTAACAGTTCATTCTTCCTCCAATCCTTTATCTCGTCGGCTGTTGGCTGTCGGTTGGCTGGGAGATTTATTATTTACGGCTTCTGCACGAGGTTTTTCCAAGGAAATTTAGGGTCGTTAAATTCTTGATGAGCTCCCTGTATCATAACAGTGTGAGCAGGAGATGATAATCGAGAAATTTCAGCAGTATGCAGCTTCCATCTCCTTTTAATGTTCCAGCCTTAATATCTTTGCAGCTTCCCGATCCTCTTCCCCATTTTTGGCCTCATAAAGGTAAGAGACCTTCTCATCTAGGCTTTCCAGGATTCTTATTTCGTTATCCAGTTTGGTCTCAAAACTTGACATTTTTATCAACAAGGGAGTTGAGCACCTGCGACATATCTTGAATCTTTTTATCATGCCCTTGGAGCTGGGAGCCAGTTTCAACAACGGATGATGCAGTCTTGGCCTCAGATATGCGAAGCTTGGATTGTTCTTCCAAAAGGATTTGCTCATGTCACTGTTGAAGTAGATTGAGTGCCTGTTTGAAGACGGTAGGCAAGATACGGAAGGCTTCTTCCACTTTTGACACTTCGTGCCTGACACCGGTCATTTCTTCAACGGTAGATTGATGTAACCAATCAATTTATTTTTCAACAGCATTCAGGGCATTAACAGCGTCCTGTAGGAATACGGTTTGATGGCCTAAAGCATGCAGTTGCTCGTTCTTTACAATAGTCCTGGGAGAGTCGGGCTTGGCAAAGTCTTCAGCTCCATTCAGCTGTCTCAAAGCCACATGGGAGGGTGACTCGAGTTGGATTTCCTCGGGTATGAGACCGTCGTCAGATTCCAAAATAGGTGAAGATGCGGGAGCATCAGATGTTGGAGCGACAATAGGGGGGACTGAATCCTCCTGTTCCGGAATGGATGTGGTAGACATAGGTACAGGAGGGACTGATTCCTCCTGCTGTCTCTCAGCATCCGCCTGCTCCGCCAGAGAGACTGATTCCTCCTGCGGGATGGCACGGGTCTGGTCATTGGGTTGGGTGGTGATAGGTTTGGGTGCCTGTTGAGAAGCTGTTTGCTTTTCGCTGACAGGAGGGATCGATTCCACTTGTTCTTGTGCAGCTTCTTGTCGATGGAGAGGATATTGATGTTGGTTGAATGTCCCTTGACCCTTTTGGGCGGATATTCTTGAGAATTCCTGGGCTTGAGCTTCCTCACGACTCATTCTCAGACCTGCCTGGAAGGCGTCTTCGTCGTCGTCTGAGTCATGATCAGATTTTGGATTTTGTGGAGCTGAGTCAGTGGATTTTGATTTGCCCTTGAGTCGGGCCTTCTCCTTTGTCATAATACTGCTAGAAATAAGCTCATGACAGAACCTGTTGTCCCATTGAAGTAACAAGTGGGCGTCCTGATAGTCTGTGACTTCCAAAATGAAGGCTTCATCGTCCTTCCATTCTCTCCAATGGTACAAGGTGTCATATGGTGCAATTCTATATGACTTCCACTGAACGAAGCATACAAAAGCTTGCTCAACCTGTAATTGAAACAAGGTGTCATTAATGAGTACTGTGGGGGAGGGACTCCGAACAGCACTTGGGTTTACTGTCGGCATTGGGTCCTCGACAGGTATGGGATCCTGTGTTGGAGATGGATCCCGAACAGGGGTTGGAACCCTGATGGGAGATGGATCCTATACGGGTGTGGAATCCCGTATAGGAGATGCGGTTTACGGCTCAGTGAATGCATCCGATTCACCAGTTCCTTCAATTTTGGCAAGCAGTTGATCATCCGTCATAGCCGCCATAGGCTCGGTATCTGCACCGTGTGCAGCAACTGCTTCTTCCGCGGGGGTTTCACCATGTGGGTAGAATAAAAGTCAAAGACTTCGGTACGTCTCACTTCGGTAATGTATATTAGCAAAGTAAAAACAAACAACAACTTCGCTTTTCAATTTACTGAAGTAAAAAACTCACATAGACTTTAGTAAATGGTACCAAACAAAAAAGTATGAGCTAGTTAGAAATTTTAAGTTACAAAGACTTCGCTAATTTGATAATTACTGAAGTAAAAATTCTGAAATTTTATTTTTTACGAAAATTTTTTTACAATAGCGAAGTGTATGTCTTGAGACCGAGAATTAATATTTTGAGGTTCAATTTTTTTCATTTGGGATCCAAAAAAACACTTAGCCAATATTGGTTTCCACCATTTCCTTCTTCAAATTTTTTACTTCAATTTCCATGATAACACGCACGCACCCAGACTTCTACTGGAATTGAACCCTCGACCTCGTTGTTAGAAGAGACAATGGCCCAACTGAATCAAGGTTTAATCGATTAACATAATCCCATATACCCCCCTCCAGTTCATAACCCAAAGAAAGAGCAGGAATCGTCTGCTTCTGTCCCTCCCCCCGCGACTCTCTCTCGCTCTCTGCATCCCGTCTCGCTGCCAGCCGGGGAAAATATCGGCAGCGGCTTCTAAGTTCCCGAGTGGTGGTTGCCTGCTAACCTTATTCCAAGGACATGAATCAAACCTCCCCACAAATCTTGATTCGACCCCCGACAGAATTAAAGAAGGTGGTGGATCTCGGCTCGACGGCGCTTAGGGCGGCGGCGGTGGCGGTTCTCTGGTATGAATTGACGGTGGCTAAGGGCTGAATATGGCCGCGGACCTTCAAGTATATATTTTTGCAGGTTTGATTTTAAAATGTATAAAAACTTTCCGTTCGATACCTTTTCTTCTCCTATGTCGTGCGAATATCTTGTTGGGTTTAACCTCCGATTCTTCCAGTTTTACTGCTCAATTACACTTGGAATAGTGGTTACATACTTGATTTGTTTCATGTCAGGGGAATGAACTTCATAGTCAGGGAAAGTATGAAGGTGCCCTGGAGAAGTATAAACGTGTAAGTTCTCTTTGGTGTTTCATCTTTTTATTACATGTGTTATTTTCTGCAGTTTTCTTTTTGTGATAGCATGTTTTTGTCTAATTCTTCTATTTTAACAATATTAGGCGAAGAATAACCTTAAAGATGTTCCGACTTCAAAATGAAGAAATCTCCTGTTGGCTTGCTCTCTTAATATGATGTCGTGTCACATGAAAACAGAACATTATGAAGATTGTATCCAAGAAGGCACGGGGGTGAGGATGCTTCGTATTTTCTTTGTCTGGAGAAATTGTTCTATTATCCAAATTGGATGGACCTTGCTGCTTCAGTTTACTTACCATGGACCTAACACTTTTTCTGTTTTTTCATTTTCCCTGCTATCCTCTATTAGATGCTTTTTTTTTTCATTTTCTCCACTATCCTCTATTGTAGCATTAGTGCCTACATATGCTGAAAATATGCCCATTTTTCTAATGTGGTAGAAAGTATTTACTAATAGTAAGCTTGTTATATGCCAATATCCTTACATTCACTTTCTTCTATCTACTTCTTAATTATGATGTGCACTAGAGATTACAGGTAGTAGATGAATAAGATTAAATATGATTTACGACTTTCTTATACTACAGGTTTTAGCATATGATACGAAGAATGTTAAATCCCTATACAGAAGGGGTCAAGCATATAAGGAACTGGGTCAACTAGGAGTGTGTAACTGTTATCTGTTTTCACTTACTTTTTGCAGAATGATGTTTGTTACCCTGTAATGTTATTTGTCCATAGTTCGAGATTTCTTTTTTGATTTTATGAACATCTAAATTTTGCAGGATGCCGTGTCCGACTTGAGTAAAGCACATGAAACCTCTCCTGAAGATGAAACTATTGCAGACGTCTTAAGGTACTGATATGTACAATGTTGTTCCCTTGTTTTAGAATTGTTGTGTAGCATGTGTTCGTGTTGTTTCTTGCACTTTTACTCGTTTTTCATATTTTGGACTCCTTATGGTTTTGCCTCTATTGATTTTATCAAGCAATTATTATAAAGTCTATTTACTTAAATGTAGGAATGTTGAGGAAAGATTGAGCAAGGAAGGTGGTGGGCATCCTTCAAGAGGCATGCTATCTTGAACGTACTTTAATTATTTTCAATTGATACATTGATGCTTATTGCCAGGGGGTTGTCAATTAATATTGCATTTTTGTTTAGGGGTAGTTATTGAAGAAATAATTGACGAAGCCACTGTATCATCTAACAACCATGACAATTCAACATCAAAATCAGTGTTACCTTCACAGGAAACAAGTCACCACATTATTAATCAGTCTGCAAATGTTAGGGCGGCTCAGTCGACTGCTAATGACCATTTGGAGGCTCTAGAGATGATCCAGAATATATCAGGTTTGTTGCTTTTGATAAAAAATTAACTATCATTGCCTCGTGTATGCTTGAAAAGATTGATTTTCTTCGTGTTCTAACTGATGCAAAATTTTTGTAGCATTTTCTTCTCTCCTTTTCAATTTATGTTTGAGACTCCCTTCAATGTTTTTCTGCATATAACATAATTAGGTTTCGACATTGCATACAGTTTATATAGTGAAAGTTATGTTACTAGCTACTAAGTGCTTGGTTAATATTTGTTATTTAGCATTTGCTTACTTGTCCTTGTTTATTGCTTTAATTTCATCACTCTCTCTTTCTACAGGTTCCGTACAAATATGTTAGTAATCACAATTAGTGTGTACTTTGTAGCGTACATCATGTTGTCCGATATACCAACTCAAATATCAAATATCTGAACGTTTAATGTACCTTGTCTTCAGGTGGTATCTTAATTCATACTATTATTTGGATTTCGTGCTGATTTTTAACACGACAAGATTTACATGAATCAATCTTTCTTCAAAACATACTTAGTTAAAGTCATATTTTATCTTATGTATTGATTTATTTTGCTTGAATTGCCCCAACACTCCCGACCATGCTTACATTTTAATCTCATCCCAAGCACAAGTGTGCAGAATGTTTCAAGCAGTCAAGAAGAAGGAGCATCTGGTTGCACATATGAAAACCTCGTACCACTCTGTTCACCAACCTAGTTGCGATGTTTGTCAATAACATTGCAAATCATTTGAGTCACTAAGGGAGCACACAACTGGTGAGAAAAGTTTTCGTAGTTAGGGTTGTATTGTGCCGACTATTGATATTGGTGCTTGTTTCTCATACTTCTCTGTGAAATCCTCCAGGTCCGCTTGGTAAAGGAGATTGTTCGAAAATCTTTGCTGAAAGAGGTTGCAAGCTCTGTATGAGAATCTTTGACGGCCCAGTTGTTCTCCATGAACACCAGCAAATATGTTGTCTACCTGCCTCTACTTCACTTGTGAGTTAGAAATGATTATGCTTTGCCATATGCCATAACTAGAATTTCTATTGTAGATAATCTAAAGGGAGAAATTATAAAACCACCCCTGATGTTTGGGGTATTCACAAGAAAACCCAGCTAACTCAAAATTATGTTGTCTACCTGCCTCTGCTTCACTTGTGAGTTAGAAATGATTATGCTTTGCCGTATGACATAACTAGAATTTCTATAGTAGATAATCTAAAGGGAAATTAAAAAACCACCCCTGATGTTTGGGGTATTCACAAGGAAACCCAGCTAACTCTGAAAATTACAAAAACCGCCCGGGAGGTTTATTTCGTCTTGCATTTTGCCCCAACCATTAGTTGACCTGTATATATCAGCTTAGCTGTTTGATAATGTTGTATTATGTGTGTTAAGACACATTATGCTAATATGTTTTAGTTGGTAATATAATCTTGTCTTTCGGGCAAAACCTTGTAATTTCTTTATTGGGGAAGAAGATTTGTTAAACCAGCAACAAAGTGATTATGTGGATTTGTTTGCTTCACGTGCCGATGTTGAAGATTTGAAGAACAAAGTTGAGGAGAAGATGATTTCATGAACAAGAAGTATGATCGTCTGATGAAAAGCAATGATGTGCTGAAGAGAGACTTTGTCGTTTTGAAGTATATGATGTTTTTTAATCATTTTTGTCCTATATGTGGTATTCATGATGAAATAGATAGAATCTTATTACACATTCTTTGTCTTTGTTATGATATGTATCTGGTTTTGAATTGGTTGGAACGCATGTTATATTTTTTTAAGATGGGATGATATTAAATTGTTGGTTCTTATATTATTGAGCTCTTGTGGTTGATGGTTAGTTACAGTTGAATGTAAATTTTGGCAATGAATTTTAAATTGAAATGTAAAATATTTATATATATTGCTGCAGAAAATACTAATATATATTATACAATAACTGAAGTAAAAAGTTCTTTATTTACTACGCCAATTATAAAATAACCGAAGTTAAAGGCATTCTTTTACTTCAATTATAAAATAACCGAAGTTAAAGGCGTTCTTTTACTTCACTTACCCCCCATATTTGGATCATAATTAGAAAAAAAACCGAGATATACTTCGGTTATTAGGATATTAGATTTCGTATAAAAAGCGAAGTCTAAGGTATACCTTTTACTACACGAACATAGACTTCGATAATTATAACGTTTTTACTTCAGATATTATCCGAAGTCTTTGACGTTTATTCTTATAGTGGTTGCTCTGCGGGTTGCGCCGCAACGTCTTCGATGGGAGTGACCGATTGAGTCACTGTGACCTTTGATTTTGATTTTCAAGCTTTCTTCAGCTTCTTCTTTGCTGTGAGCGGTGACGCACTGTCAGACACGCTCCTTTTCCTTTTTTTGTGGGATTTTTCTTCATCAGCAATCTTTCCTGTGATATCCCTCGGATTATCAGAGGTTGGCATGTAGTTGACATAGGGTCGGTTGGCTTGAAGACTATCCTTGTTGAAAACTGTGGGCTTGCTCCCACCAATAAACTTCCCGGATCCAATTTTCTTAGCATCACGAGACTGTGGCACGCCAATTTTCGTGAGAAGAGAATTCAGAAAAAGCCCAAATGATTTCTTCTGAGAGACAGGCTTCGAAACTTCTTCATGCAGCCTCTTCAGAATAACTTGACACCAGTTGACTTTTTCACCGGACATAATGGCGACCATCATTCTGAACCTCAAGTTGGTGCACATCTCGAACGCACCGGTCCTGTTTTCAAAAACACGGCAGCAAAAATCATGCAGATAAACATAAGGTAAACAGAAATGCTTCTTATGGCAAGAAGGATGCACATTTCTGTCCGAGGCATTGCCAGTAAACAATCCCCAATAAGTAGGCAGAAGATCTTGTGACTCGAAGGTCTCAAGGTCTTCCATCTTCAGGCCATCGGAAGGTAGCCTGGAAAGAGTTCCAAGAAGAGAGTGGTCAACGCAGATTTGGACTCCGCGGACTGTAGCAGTGATGTCACGGACATCGCCTCCTTTCTTCAAAGAAAATAACTTCACAGATGCATCGAGATAAAATTCCTCAATGATGCGCTCGTCATATAGATCTGGGTGCTGGCTACCAAGGCGGTATAAGCCTTGCTGCTTAATCCTGGAGACGACACGCTCCATTACATCGAGGTCTTCACCCTCATATTTGATACGTTCCATGACGATAGAGCGAACGAGCAGACGTCTGTCGATGATGTTTTCACTCTTTTTCATCGATTGAGAAGAAGTTTGAGATGATGCCATTTTTAGGGAGATAGGGGTTACAGAGAATAAGTGCAGAAAATTTGCAAAAAGTAATATAGGCTATATGCTCTAAGACAGTTTAATTTTGCAATAAGCGTAAGAAGTCGAAGGGAGCACGATACAGTCCTTATATATTTGTGGGCGGTGGAAGTTGTAGGGTTTTTGCAGACAGTGAACGGTCAGATTTAAGGGATGGGAACCGTTGTTTTAAATGAACGAACATGATGGACTGAGCGTAACAGATACATCTTATCCATCAGATTTTGAAATTATAGTGGGTCCCACATCTGGCATTTAGTCTTCCCTTATTGCCCGAAATGGCGATGTGAAATAAAATAATTTGAAAAATCGCGGCGTTTGATAGAAAATAGTCCAGATGTCATGCAAACCATTTATTGCAAAGACGTTTGATATAATGACAGGGCGTGTGGGCTATTGTTTTTAAAAATAATAACAGATTATTATATTATTAATTGATTTCCCACAGTATGTGCTGTATCCGCGAAAATACAGTGCTCCCCCTTAAAAGGTACATACGAGATTCAATTTCATACAACAATCTTCGGATTAATACTGTATTTATGGGTCATACTGCATTCCACCTTAATTAATGCACACGTCAGCTGTAGGAAAAGTGTCTTCGTTGTCCTACAGTGCTGTCGGAATGTCTGAGTGTACAGATAATTAATGGTGGATACTGCATTCGTGGGTATTACAGCATTCCCCCTCAATTGTTGAGTAAAAGCATTAAAAACATACAGGGAGTCAGGCTGTAGCAAACCCAATTCTTGTCGAAGCATACAGAATCTTGTTGTGCTGAGAGGTTTGGTAAAGATGCCGGCTAACTGAATATCTATATGAACTTTCTCCAGCCGAACATCCTTGTTCTCAACATGATTCCTAATGAAGTGATGCTTCATATGGATATGCTTAGTACGCGAATGCAATACAAGGTTGTGCGTTATTGCAATTGCACTCGTACTGTCGCACATAATGAGTGTTTCCTTGGCTTCAATTCCATAGTCTGACAGTTGTTGTTGCATCCAAAGTATCTGCATACAGCAACTACCAGCAGCATAATATTCTGATTCTGCTGTGGAAAGCGAGTTTGCCAATTGCTTCTTACTGAACCAAGATACAAGTCTAGATCCAAGAAAGTGACAAGTTCCGCTTGTACTCTTCCTATCTTTCTTGCAGTCTCCGAGATCCGAGTCACTGTAGCCAACTAAATTGAATCTGCCTTCTTTAGGATACCACAGTCCTACATCGACTGTTCCTTTGACGTATTTCAGGATTCGTTTGGCTGTTATGAAGTGTGATTCTTTAGGTGCTACTTGATATCGCGCACACACTCCTACATCAAACTGGATATTAGGCCTGCTAGCCATTAGGTACAGGAGTGATCCAATAAGCTTCCTGTAGAGTGATTGATCAACTGGCTTTCCAGCTTCATCGGCACTAATTTGCACGGAAGTGCTCATGGGGGTTGACGATGATTTGGAGCTATTCATTCCAAACTTGTTGAGAAGATCCTTGCTGTATTTTTCTTGGTTGATAAAAATTCCTGTAGGCAACTGTTTTACCTACAAATCTAGGAAATAACTAAGTTCTCCCATCATACTCATTTCAAATTTACTTTGCATGAGATGAGAGAACCTTTGACATAAAGCAAGATTAGTTAAACCAAATATAATATCATCTACATATATTTGAACCATCAGGAGGTCATCACCTTCCTGTATTTTAAATAAGGTCTTGTCCACAACACCTTCCTCAAATCCATTATCGGTTAGATTCATGGACAGGGTCTCATACCACGCTCTAGGTGCTTGCTTAAGTCCATACAGTGCTTTCCTTAGCCTGTATACAAGGTCTCCGCCTTCTATGTTGACAAACCCTGGTGGTTGTTCAATATAGACTTCTTCGGCAAGTTCTCCATTCATGAATGCGCTCTTGACGTCCATTTGGTAAACAATAAAGATCTTATGGGCGGAAAAGGCTAAAAATATCCTAATGGCTTCTAGTCTGGCAACAGGGGCAAAAGATTCATCGTAGTCTATGCCTTCTTCCTGTCTGTAGCCTTGTGAAACTAGACGGGATTTGTTTCTGATAATGAGTCCATTTCCATCCATTTTGTTTCTAAATACCCATTTTGTTCCAATTGCAGATTGATGTGTTGCTCTGGGTACTAGATACCATACATTGTTTCTTTCAAAACCATTTAGCAGTTCTTCGATAGATGTAATCCAATGAGAATTGTCTAGAGCTTCTTTTGTGAAAACAGGTTCATATTGAGGTAAGAATACATCGATCGTGCACATGTTAAGTCTTCTAAGTTCAGATACAGACTTCCATACAGGAAATGGCGATGTCTCAGACTCGGGTTCTTTTTGCGCACATAATATATTTCCTTGTATACTCTGTATTCTCCTGCGAGTAGATACACCAACATCAATATTTCCTATGATCAACTCCTATGGGTGATCTCTTAACCATCTTCTGTCGGGTTCTAATTTGGCTTCCCGTACTATATCTTGAATTGTTGTAGTGTCAGCTTCAACTTGTACAGCATCAGCTTCATCTACATCTGTTCTTACAACTACGGGGTTGATTTCTAAGCCAATGACAGGTTCAATAGGAGTTGTAGGGTTATCAATGGTGAGTTGTTGGATATTCTGAGTGACATCCTCTACTCCTGTAGGATCATGATGAGGTTCGTCGAACACTACATGTACTGATTCCTCAATTGTCAGCTTCCTTTTATTAAAGATATTGTAAGCTTTGGTGATAGAGGAATATCCAACAAATATCCCTTCATCCGACTTCTCATCGAAGGTTCTAAGCTGATCCTTCCCATTGTTCAAAACATAACATCTGCATCCAAAAATGTGAAAGTACGAAACTAATGGAGTTTTGTTGTTCCATACCTCATATGCTATTTTGTTTTGGTGTTTGTTGATGATACGGCGGTTTTGTGTATAGCACGCTGTATTGGTGGCTTCGCCCCCGAAACGCTGTGGCAACTTGCTTGCGGGAATCATGGTCCTTGTTGCTTCTTTTAGCATCCCGTTCTTTCGCTCGGCGACACTATTTTGTTGAGGCGTGCGGGTAGCTGAGTATTCATGCTGTATCCCATTTTCCAAATAGTATTGCTCTATAAAGCGGTTAGTAAATTCAGTGCCTCTGTCAGAACGAATGGACACGATACTCAACCCTTCTCATTTTGAAGCTTTTTCAGGTGCTCGGAGAGCTTGGATGTTGTTCCTTCTTCTTGCTTAGGAAGATTGTCCAAGCATACCTGGAATAATCATCGACAATAACGAGATAGTATTTCTTACCTCCCAAACTTACCGGGTCTACAGGACCGTAGAGATCCATGTGTTGCATTTCTAGAACTCTGTGAGTGGAAAGGTAGGATTTGCTTTTCAGTGTGGTCTTGATTTGCTTGCCTTTCTGACAGGGTCCACAGGCGCTGTCATTTTGGAATGTCACATTTGGCAATCCTCTAACCAATTCCTGTCTAGCGAGCTTGTTGATCATCTTGAAGTTGACGTGAGACAACCTCTTGTGCCATAACGAGGTTAGATCTACAGTGCTTTTGGCAACAAAACAAGAAATTGTGGAGCTCGTAGGCATCCCGTAAGCAATATACATATTACCTGATCTGCTTCCTGTTAGCACAACTTCTTTAGTTAGGATGTTCTTTACTCTACAGTGATCTATATAGAATTTCACCGCGAACTGTTTGTCACAGAACTGGATAATACTAAGTAGATTGTACTGTATGCCTTCAACATAAGCTACATCGGTGACTTTGAATTTTCCCACAAACAGGGTTCCCTTCCCTCTTGTTCTTCCTTTGGATTTATCACCGAAGCGCATTTTTGGACTGTGACCTTCTACGTAATCTGACAACTTGCTTTTGTCTCCTATCATGTGCCGAGAACATCCACTGTCGAAGTACGAGACATCCTTCTATAAAATGTCATGTAGGCAAAGGAATTAAGTAGGTTTAGATCCCCTTTGAATGTTGGGTCCATGGGTGTTAGTGCCTTTAGGTACCCAGATTTTCCTGACAGCAATGGGTTTACTGTAGGTTACTTTAGGTACATTCTTGCAGTATCTACGTGAGGCAGGTACGTAGTCGCTGTAACCATGATAATTATTATGCATATAAAATTCAGGTTATTATTATTAATCCAGTGCGAATGCCGTCTTGGAGGTGGAGCCATTTTCTTCGGCCTTACAGCTTGCCTTCTGGGTCTCCGGTTGGATTCCCAAAGCTGTTGCTGATACTGTGCGGCAATCTACTTTCGCGATGGATAACGAGGCTCCTGTATCCAATATCTAGGTGCGCTGTCCTGTTGGAAGTACTGCTTTGCGGGCTTTTGATATTTGGGTACAAACTTCTTTCTGAATGGATGCTGGCGCTTTTGATATGCTCGGGGAGCATGCTGTAGGTTACACCATACAGGTCTGAATGGATGAGGATTCCGCTGTATGGAATATGACTGTGGTGGCAGAATGGCAGCCTTTGTTGTTCGCGGTGCAACAGGTGCCTTCACAGGACTCGGGATTTCTTTCGATACAGGAATGGGTTCCACACCCCTGACAAACACAGTACTAGTTTTCCCTTTATTGGAACATGAGCTGTATCCTAAGCCACTTTTATCAGGAGTATGTTGGCCGGTGCTTAGAATTTCTTCCATCCTTTTAGATGATGTCTCGAAAGATTTCAAGATGGTCTCAAGTTCTCCTTCTCGTTTTTCTAGAGTTTTTATTTTATCTTGGAGCAGAACAAAATCATTTGTCTTGCTTTCACTGTGAGATTTAGCCTCATTTAGTTCATGAGCAAGTTGATGATTGCTCTCCATGAGTTTTTCGTGATCGACTTTGCTATTTTCACAATCAACAGACATATTTTTGTAATTTACTTTTAGCAAGTCGTTTTCTTCCCTCAGCTCTAGGTTAGAAATTTGGAGCTATATGTTTTCATTTTTCAAGGTCTCATGGGCCTTTTGAATGTTTTTGAATTCATTCATCATGTTTTCAAAGGTATGAGATGCATTTGCAGGAGTAATTGAGGTTGAGCTTACCTCATCATCGCTATCTTCATCTTCCGGTATTTCTTTGGCCATGAAGCATATACATGCTTTATCTTCGAATTCAACATCTGACGAGTCACTGTCAGTGACTGCCTGTAGACATTCTTCAGACTTTGTTGGTGCGGTGGTGGCTTCTGATTCGCCAATTAGGGCCTTGAGCTTGTTTTCCCAAGCATGTCTTCTTTCATCTTTTTCCTGTTGCTCGACTTCCGGCATCCTTTGAACTTTTGGATGAGGACATTTATTTGCATAATGTCCTAGTTTCCTGCAATTGTAACACAGGTTAGCATCACCAGAGGAAGACTCGATACTTACCTTGTGAACAGGCTTGGGCCTGAATAGAGTCTTTCCCGAATGCTTGATGAACTTCTTGAACTTATGCATGAGGAGCGCCATTTCATTTTGTGATAGGATGTCGTCGTCGTTGTCAGCACTTTTGTGAGTCGACTTTGATGAGCTGGGCATGCTATACCTTCTGTTGGATACAGCGGCTAGCGCTGTAGTTCTTGCAGGTGATTCTTCAGCTTTCTCTCTCCTGTCTATATCATACTCAAATGCTTTGAGGTCAGAAAAGAGATCAAAAGTAGATATTTCATTAAGATTGCACGACACAAGCATAGCTGTAATGTCCCATCGGCCAGGGAGAGATCTGAAAATTTTTAGGTTCTTCTCATTTGGGTATAAATCTTGCCTAATGCTTCAAGTTCACCAACAATGCCAGGGAATCTGAGGTGAAGTTCCTCGAGTCTTTCAGTTGGTTTCATTTCAAAAGATTCAAATTACATGCTGAGTCAATTTTGAAATTTTGTTTTCTTTTGAGAGCTCAGTTCCCTCACAAATTAACTTGAGTTTATCCCAGATATCTTTGTCTGATTTACATCTCTTTACCTTCGAGAACGTGCCTTTGTCAAGAGTGACAAATAGCGCATTCTTCGTAACATTGTCGAGGTTGGCGCATATCCGATCATCTGTGGTCCACTGTTCGCGCTCTTTCTAGAGCATCTCGGCATGAGCTTGGCCTTCAACCCTTGGGGCCGGATTTACCTTCATGATCTTTATGGGGCCATCCTGTATAACAAAAATCATCTCTTCATGCATTGCTGCAAGATGAGCCTCCATCCTAATGCTCCAATCGGCAAACTCGTTAATAGAAAATATAGGAACTTTATTGATCATTGATGTATCCATATGAGAATATAGGAAAGAAAAACTGTTTTGATAAAATAAGTGATTTTAGGATCTGATTCGATCAATAGTACGACTGATTCTTTTAGAATCAACCGCTCCGATACCACTTGTTGGCACTAAGTATACAGAATACAACTTGGAAGGTGTTTGAGCAACAAGCTGTACGATTTTCTAATTGGAGTGCGTAGCGGAAGTCTTGTAATAGTAAGTTGCTGTGTATACAGCAACTTGGTATGCAGTGTATACTTAAAATAATCACAGTTATGAAAACAGTAAATGCAGAAGGTAATTAACACAGTAATTAAAGTGGTTCGAGGTAAACACCTCTACGTCCACTGTTCCTCCACACAGGAGTAAAAATGTTTATTATAAACACTACGTACACAACTACGTGTCTATAATCAAACCTATTAATGTATCGTTCACTCAGATTGATACAAAGATCGTAGCTTTCAACCGTTCACACAGATTGGTCAAAGCTAACACTTGTCTGGCTTCTTCACACATAGTTCCGAAGCTTCGTCTTTACAATGCAGATCCTTCACACATAATTTAGGAAAAGCAAGGCTTTCTCAGTCCATACAGGGCTGATGGTTTTCTTCAATGTAAGAACCTTGGTTGAACAACAACTTGACTTTCTTGAGCTTAGAGCTGGTGATGTGTTGTTCAAGGATGAGCACTTGTATATTTCTTATCTCAGGATTGGCAGTATGCTTGAAGAAATATTATTGCTCTTGATATACCGTTCTTTAGAGGATCTCGTAGAACTCAGTATATCTTAGTTTTGCTGAGTTTGAATGTTCTTCACAGATGTATGATTGTGTGTTCGTGTGTATCTGTATATATCTGTTTGTCTTGAACTTCAAACTTCGGGGTATATATAGATTTTAGAATAGATCCGTTGACAAATATCCGTTGAGCAAAACTCCATTCCACAACTGGATGGTTGACTTGTATAGACCAAGATCTGGATTTTGCACTATCTGAAGATCTTTGTCGGATTTAGTATTTAAATACTTCTTTTCAAATGGGACTTGACTTTAGCGAATGAAGCAGATTCCGTCCTAATGGTCTTCAGTCCTATTTGGATAAGTATTGAAGATCTCAATACTTACAGCTTGTATGCGGTATCCAATTATGCTGTAGGCTATATAGAAGCTGCTGCTGTATGGAGTGTTGCTGTATGAAGGGACAACTTCCATACTTAGTGCTATATGACTCTGTTTCTGAATGATGGCAATGCAAAGGCTTGCTGTTGGCAGTTTATCAAAACATCGAGCAGGGTTTATCCCTACAACGGCTTCGTCGTATCGGTATCAAGGTAAGTTATGCTTTCTCAGTTCATAATGTTTAATAAATGGTTTGATTTCATGTCATTTATGATTCATATAGCAATGATATCATGAATATGAATCGTCGGGATGATGATATGTGTATTATGCTTTGGATTGGGCTAAATCGTAATGTATATGATTTAAATGTGTCTGGTGAAAACGTAGATGTGAGTTTTCCTCGGTCTATAATATGGGATGTTGGGTATCGAGGATAGTTTATCGTGCCGACATTAAACTCGAGATGGTGGTTGTTATTACTTATGGATCGTACTTCATTTTGGACTATTCGGATAACTATGTATTCGTTCAGGGATGTTGGTCGTGGAAAGATTAGTGTCTCCAGCTTGAGGTAATTTAGTATTGCTGAATTATGGTAATTATCCTGTTGCATTGTTGTATATGTTGTATGCTGATATTTCATATAATGATTGTGCATTATTGTTTGGTGTGTTTTGTGTTGTTGTCTTTCCTAGAACTGTGTTAATGGGCCGATGTGTTGGGGATAAAACCTGAATGGTACCTGTGTGGAACTGTTGAGGGATAAGACTAGAATATGGCACCCACGGTCCGGAGTATTCCTGAGTAGATACTTTTGTGACCCTTGGTTGCAACCTTGGGAGTTTATGTGCGAATATTATATGCATTGTTGAGCATTCTGTGAACTGTTGTCTGACAGGAACACGATATTGTGGTCGTGTCGAGCTTTCATTATCAAGCTATCTTTGTTCACTTGGGAGTCTTCTGATCCTTATTGGATATGCATTTCTTCGAGTTTCATTGTCATGTTGCACCGTGACATATCGGGAGTCATATCTACATACTAATTGGTCATGTGTAGGATTTTCAGGACGGGCACGTGTAGTCATGTGTTGGCTTCGACTCAACATTTTACCATGCACACGAGACGTACTTCGTGAGACTGATTAGGTATAAGACCACACGCGTATTTGCTCGATACCTATTGGTGGCTTGTGCACGGACACATTCTTATATCGGGCGTATTGTCATGTCCATCTTGAACCGTATGATTGGTCATTCATAGCCCATGTATGAGCGGGTATGTTCGACAGCCGAGTTGTCTTCGAGATCCAATGTATGTGATTTGTATATGTTTAATGATTTTATTCTTTCGTATATCTGTCCCTGTGGTCCTTTATTGATCTTGTTTGGAGTTTACCATATCGTTTGTATTCTTGGTCGTCGTTGATCCTTTATTGATCTTCTTTGGAGTTTACCATATCATTGGTATTCTTGGTCGTCTTTGATCCTTTATTAATCTTGTTTGGAGTTTACCATATCGTTGGTATTCTTGGTCGTCGTTGATCCTTTATTAATCTTGTTTGGAGTTTACCATATTGTTGGTATTCTTGGTCGTCGTTGATCCTTTATTGATCTTGTTTGCAGTTTACCATATCGTTGGTATTCTTGGTCATCGTTAATCCTTTATTGATCTTGTTGGGAGTTTACCTTATTGTTGGTATTCTCGGTCGTCATTGGTCCTTTATTGATCCTGTTGGAGTTTAACACATCGATGGGATTCTCGTTCGTGGTTGGTCCTTTGGTGATCTTTTGTGGAGTTATCATGTCAATGATATTCGCGTCTGATGAATTGGTTGTTTATTATTATTGCTTGTGCGAGCATTCATACTTTTATCGATATACGGGACTTGTTATTGTTTCGGGGCAGTTGGTCTATAGAGGTATCGTGTATTATTGGTTTTATCAGAATTGGGATTTGATTCTGCAATCCAGCAGACGGGATTGGACGTGGACTGATTATTCCATATTGGAGATATATTTATGTTTTGAGAATCTTGGCATTGTTTGAATACAGTACAGATGGTTATTTTTGAATTCATTCGTCACTTGAGAATGCGGAGTGTGGATTGAGATAAAGGTTGATTTGATATGAGTTACCACGAATTGGTAAGGTTGCTATGGTAAGAGTATATCGGAAGTATTCTTATCTTGTAAATACATTGATATGTAATTGTTTATGTTGATGTGATCGTTATCATTGTTGAGTATTGTGGCTGATCTCGTCATGGGCTTTATCTTTTAGGTACTCGGAGATCGAGCTAGCAGCGGTCGTGAAGGGATGAGCTTCCCGGGTGATACTGCTATGGCATGGTTATTTGGGATTCGAGTATTCCGTGCTGGTCGTTATGATTCCGCTGCAAATGTATTTTATTATGTTATATCCGTTGCATGTTTATCTTTAGATGGCTTTTGGTATTTTACCAGCTCGTGTTTACTTTTAAAAATGCCCCTTTCGGCATCCTTGCATTGTACTTTCAAATGGTATTTTATGACGGTATTTGGGAACTATGTTTTGAAAAATATTTGAGTATTAAAAATAATACCGTCTTCGCCTCTTTGGCGTGTTTGAAACATTTGTGAAAATGATTTTTAGTCTTGTGGGTTCCTGCGTGGGGCCCACAATGCTGTAATATCCCCAGTTGGTTTTTTGGGGGTGCTATAGAAAATGGTATCGGAGCTTGGGTTTCGTAAAACCCGGGCATGTGTGTTATGTGGCTCTACAAGTTCGGTAGTAGCGCGGCTTTTGAAATGATTTTATGACTTTTGAGTCAAACCGATTTTTGGAGTTTCTAAGATTTTTGATATATTTTCAAATTGCTATAATTACGATATTCATGTATGTTGATATTGTGTTGAAGCTTTACATGGCAGTTGTATGCTAGTATCACGGGAGATCATCGACTTCACGGACCTATAAGTATGTTCTTTCAGTTATTTGGTATTGATGATGATTATTTGAGCATGGTGGCATGATTTAAGATATTTTGGGATTGAGATATTGATTATGACAGGATGTTAAGTTTCGAGGATGAAACTTATTTAAGTGGCAAGATATGTAATGTCCTATAATTTCGCTACGAATTTTTCGCATTATTTTATGTGAGTTGTACTGTACAGAGTGGGAACCATGCAGTATGGATGAATAATTTTGGGAATTGTGATAGTTGTACCAGTATATCTATCGAGGTTATTTTTAATTCTAGGATATTCCATGCTTGATATGTCTTTTGATGTCGGATATATTGTATGAGTATTTGTATAATTGTCGTACATGGTCGACTTGCAATTGAGGATATTGTACATCAGGTGTATCATATGGGAATGTTATCGGAATGAGTATATGTATTCAGTATGTCACGTGTACGTGTTCGGTATAGTGAGACGACAGACAGGAGCAAAAATTACTAAGTATAAAAGCCATTACGTATGCTAAGCATAGGAGCTTACGTATGTAAAGGTGCAAGCGTAGCGTACGCTAAGCAGAAGAGCTTACGTACGTAACAATGCGATCGTAACGTACATTAGGTAGAGCATATAACGTACGTTATGAAGAGAATTAGACAGGTCCGAGCTGTGATCGGCGAGTGGGCCCGGTGTCGGCAACTTTCGGCGCAGATGTGGACATGCGAGTCAACATCGAGCTTTACGTACGTTAAGGATAGCCCATTACGTGCGTAAACAAGTATGGCACTGTAGCAATTCAACAACTACATTACGTACGCTACGGCAAGGAAATTACGTACGTAATGTTGCCACGGATTGAGGCAGTAGCCCCTAGGATAGTATTACGTACGTTACCAAGGCAAGTTAACGTACGTAAAAAAAGTTACGTACGTTAAGATGACCATATAACGTACGTAATGGTTTAAGTTACATATTTATGTGAGACCCGTCCCTTTGGCATTTTTAGAGATGTTCACACATTTCTTCACCCTTCAACCCTCCGAGGCTGATTTCGGCTCTTCCAAACAGAATGGGGACTTGAGGTCGTGGATGTGGAGCTTGAGATATGAAGATATTACGTATTCTTAAGGTGTTTGATTGTGTTCTTGAGGTATGTTGATCAACTCTACACTTTATTCTCGGATTCTTGATGCTGTTATCATTGTTTGCTTCGTATGACGATGAACATGGTAGCATTGTTATGGTTCTTGATGATGTATGAAGTGTATGTTGAAGGAGATGATGATATGTATGTACTGATCGTAATATGAGGGGAATTTGATAGATTAGAGGTTAGATAACACATTGGACTATGATATCTTGATGATTATGAACGATTGATGAATTCTAGAGCCCTGGGTTTTTGTTGTTCACTCGGGCTTGTGCGTTATGTGATTTACCAGTTTGGTACTGGGGTTGTTATAAACTTTTCCAAATGGTATTAACGTTTTTCTTCGGATAGAGCCATGTTGTGTTCTCGAGTTGAGCTGAGTTTGCAAAATGTGTGTTTTGAAAATATCTGTGTTGAGAATTTTCTAGAGTTGAGACATGTGCCAGTATCACGGGGAATCGTCGGCTTCACGATCTGTAAGTATTTGGATTTTTGAACTGCATTGAGATGTATTGCCATTCTAAGTTGATATGCTTTGAGATTCAGCAGAATATTATGCTTTACAGTATAAGGTGACAATGTTGGGATAGGATTGATAATCTTGGAAAGTTATGATTTTGGAAATCAATATGTCGGTTAGGTTTTGGACTGGAGTTGTGCATTTGGGAGAAATGTTGTGGGTGGTTGAGAAGAACATGTAGTCATGTTAGTTCATTTTGAGGTATATGAAACTGTTTTTAGAGCATTTGAAAATGATACTTTCCAAAATGAATGTTTTACGGATGTTTTACGGAAAATGATTTTGGGCCAAAACCCAATCGATTTTGAAATTGTTTTATAACTCAGGACCTGGGGTCCAAAAGAGTTTTCTACTTTTTAAACTTTTTGTAATGTGGAACGGGACATGGACTGAGACCCTAATGTTCCAAAAGGCTTTTCTGTTTCTAAAACTCCCGAGATTTGTAAAACACTTTACCAATCGTTTATCTATTTGATTACTACCTTTCGGGGTTTTGGTTTATTTGTTTAAATGAAACTTCTTGGGAAGTCTTTCGCTGTGTTGATTTGTTTCAATGTTTTGTCATAGCATAATTGAGGTGATCCAGGATGGGATAATGGTCGATGTTGCGAATCATATGTGGAAAAGAAGTTTTTATCAGAGTCTATATATTGAGATTTTGGAACTATATCGTGTGGTTGTCCGATGGAATGTCGGTGGAGTTGGTGACGAGCCTAAATGGTATACAGGGGTATTGATGTGGGCAATCATTTGCATAATTTCATTTATTTAATTGTGTGTATTCGAAAAGAATTGTCATCGAGAACTTGACACAAGCTAGCCGATTTCATTTTTTGAAAATTAATTTCGTGGTCTTACCAAAATTTATGTTTTGGAGTTTTGAAATTCTTGAAAGAACTTTTTGAAAATTTGTCTTCTTGACAAGACTATATGATTTCAAACGGGTTTTGAAAATGTGATTGATATACATACACATTTAGTGCATAGTACATATCATGGTGAAATTATGAGTGTGACTCACGAACTAGATAACACATCAATGGTACGATGAAAAGAGATCCAAACTTTGGTATGGTAGTTTGGTTATCCAGAGATGATCGGTTGGTTGATTAGATAAGAGAAATATGCTGCGTGTTGTAAATTCATGTACATGATGTGATTTTGGAACTTTGGATTTTTTGAAACCAGGACATATATGATATGTGATTCCATGGGTATGGTAGTAGTACAATATTACCATAGTGATTTTTGAATGATTCCTTTGTAAGTGTGGATTTGCGGATGGTGACCCCAGGATGGTTGTTTCGGATATTGATTGGTTGTTTCCACTCCATGTATGATTGGGTATGTTCGTCGGTTTGTGATTGGTTGTTCGTATGTCGAGGGGTATGTTCAACAGTCGGGTGTGTTCTTTGAGATCCTGTATATGATTGATGCAACATTTTGAGAATTTTATTCGTCCGTATATCCATCTCTGTGGTGCTATGTTGATCGTGTTGGAGCTTACCGTGTGAAGGTATTCTCGATTATTGTTGATCGCTCATTGGTTGTATTAGAGTTTATCATATTGATGATATTCTCAGTTGTGTTTTGACCTTTGGATTGGTCGTATTGGAGTTTATCATGTCAATGGTACTCTCGGTTAATTTGTTGGTTGATCATTGTTAATGATCGTATGAGCGTTCGAATTTTTTGTCGATGTTTTGGGATTTGTGTCATTGTTTTGGTAGTTATTTCATAGATGTATCGTGTATTATTCGTTTTATAGGAATTGGGACTTGACTGTATAATCAGGCAAACAGGATTTGACACGGATAAATTATTTCATCCGAAGATGATATATTGTGTTGAGACTCATGGAATTGTGATTGTAATTGTATTGAGGCTTAATAGTGAAGTCACTTGCTAGTATATCAGGAGATCGTCGACTTTGCGCATTTGTAAGTATGCTATTTTGGTTATTCGGGAATAATGATGATTGATCGTTGTCGTGATGATTTCGGGATATTTTGGTTGAACGACTCATTTTTTTCTGACGGATTGCAAGTTTCTAGGACGAAACTTATTTTAAGTGGTGCAGTATGTAATATTCGGAATTTCTACTACTGTTGTTTAATGTTATTTTATCCGAATTATATTGTACATCGTGGAATCTGTACAGTATGGATAAAATAAATAAAGGACTGAGACGTCTGTATTGGTATAATTGTTGTAATTGGTCGACAATTGCATTTGAGGATATAGCGCGTCGTGTATACGTATCTAGTATGTTGAGACGTTGGACAAGACTAGCTGAAAATGGCTAAGTACAGCCACATTAGCGCACGCTACGATGTACACTTAGCGTACGTTGATGCACAAGGTTTACGGACGTTAAGAAGGACAGTTAACGTACGTAAGGTGTACAGCTATTACGTATGTTAAGCGGACATGTTAACGTACGTAAAGTTTATATCGGACAGATCAGGCTATGGCCGATAGGTGGGTCCTGTGGTCGGCAGCTTTCGGCGAAGAACGTGCATGGGCGAGTCAACTCCTAGATAACATACGCTATGAGTAGTACATTACGTACGTTAAGTGGAGATTTACTGTAGCAAGTCAACGTACGTACTACGTACGCTATGAAGGAAGTATTACGTACATAAGCGAGTGAACGAAACAAGTCAGTGAGTTCTGGAATGATGTTACGTACGCTATGTTGGACGTGTAGCATACACTAGGGAGCATTACGTACGTTAATGTTGAGTGATAACGTACGTAATGAGCGATGCAGTTTATAAAATAAGGATCAGTTCCACATTTCTTCACGAGAGAAGATCAATACCTTTCTCCAAACTTCGTCCTTCTGAGTGTGTTGGTGAGAATAAACCTCTTCCAACTTGATTACAAGCTTGTAAACATGGATTTGAGGCTTGGATATGAAGATATGGTTGATCGTTGAGGTGTTTGATGGTGTTGTTCATGTTCTTGAGGTATGTTGTTGAACTCTACACCTTGATTTCAGATTTTTGGTATTGTTATCCATATTTGCTTCGTATGATGATGATTAGGGTGTTGTTGTTACGATTCTTGAGGTTATGTGAAGTGTATACTGAAGAATACGATGATACATGACTTGGATTACGAATTGGATGATTATCTACATGTTAAAGGATATCGAATTATGTTGTTTTGATGGTTGTGAACATGATTTCGAATCACTTAATGTTCTTGAGGAACTTCTTGATGAATTTAACATAGCAAGACGATCGTATGTTGAATTATCGATATTTTTAGATATGAAGATCGAATGTTCGTTGATTGTAGTGGTAGAATTCGTATGTTCTTGATGAAATACGAAGCATGATAACAATTTTGAATCTGGAAAGATTGTGATTGATCGTCGAATATGATTTCCTTTACATTAGTATCCGTAATAGTATTGTGGTTGTGAATTCGTAATTGTTTGAGTTGGATTGTTCGGACTTGTGTTTAATCGATATGAAATCGTTGGGTTTGTTGATTGGTTATATTGATCATTAATATCGATTATCGGATTTTGGTTCGTATTGTGGATATGAGTTCGTAATGGTTTGAGTTATCCTATTTGGTTCTGTATATGATCGAGGTGTCATTGAACCGTTGAGATAGATTGGTTGGTTATGTCGGTTATTGATTGTTATTGGATTGTTGTTTATTGATTACTTGAATAGGTTGTGATCATTGATCTATGGTTATAATCGTCCACTAGAATAGTGTGTTGCGTTCGTGTTCGATAATGTTCGTGAATTGCTTCAGCTGGGAGCCGAGGAGCTTGTAGACGAAGGCAAGGAATTGGTAACGGCTTCATCATCGTCGTGTCGGTATCGAGTCAAGTATTACTTGCATAGTTCATAATATTTAATGAATGGTTTCGATTATATTCATTTATAATTCGTATACCAATGATTATAATTTTGAACACTGGAGATTTGGGATTGTACGTTGTTTTCAGATTTTGGGAATTTAAATCATAATGTATATGATTTACTTTTGTTATTGGTATACTTGGGTATCGAGGATACATTGTGTTATAGCCGAAGACATGAATTCTCTATCGTCCGTGACATTTTGTACCGTTGAATATTGATGATAAGTGTTGGTGATGGTTTGACATCGAGATTACTCTCAAAGGACTCGGGGCAAGTAATATATCATTTTGTCATTTTGCATCGATCATGTTGTGATGCATTTGTGCATTGTTGTTGTCGTGCATTGTGTATTGTGGTTTTGTGCAGTTGTGCATTGTTATCATATGTCCACCATGCGTTGGTCCGTTGGGATCATCATGGAGATCTACAGCTGTGTGCGCCGGATCGTTGGACAGATATTTCCACCATGCGTTGATCCTTTGGGATCATCATGGGGATCTATAGCTGTGTGTGCTGGATCGTTGGACAGGTATTTCCACCGGGCGTTGGTCCGTTGGGATCATCATGAGAATCTATAGTTGTGTGCGCTGGATCGTTAGAATACCATGCGTTGTTATTGTACATACGTATATCATGGGTTATCCATGAGTATACATTGTTGTTATTGATGTGAGCATATTGACGTTGTCATATGAGTATTCATTTGTAGGTCTTGCGTTAGGACCATATTCGTATGTTGTATTGATATGATCTCGGATTAGACTGACATGATTGTCGTGGTATTGTGCATCCCGAGGTATGTTCCATATTTCCTTTGGTATTTGTCTTTTGATGGACAATCGATTATCGTGATGGAATATGCTGATGTTATTCGATGGATCGAATTGGTCAGAGCTGGTATATTACCGTATTACGAGTATGATGATGTTTTGAGAATCTTGGGTATTGCTCGAGGTACCGAATGGATATTGTGTTTGAGTTTATTGGTTAATTTAGGTCTCGAGATGTGAAATGTGATAATGGTTAGTGTGATGAGAATTATTATGAGTTTAGTAAAGTTATGGCAGTAAGATTACATTGGTCGTATTCTTACTTAGTATTTTCATTGGTATGTAATTATTGACGCGATGTGATTGTTATCATTGATGGATATTATGGCTGACTCCGTCGTGGGCTTTCTTTTTAGGTTCTTTGGATATCGAGCTTGTAGCGGTCGTGAAGAGATGAGCTTCCCGGGGGATACTGGCTAGGGCATGTACTTGGGAATTGAGTTTCCTGATCAGTTGTTGTATTCCGCTGATAGAGTATTTTCAACTGTTGTCTTTTCCGCTGCGTTAGTATTCTTAATGCCTCTTTGGCTTTTGGCAACTTGAGCCATTTTGGAAATTGTGTTCTAAACTATTTCGTCGGTACGTGTAAGCGATAGCTTAACGTATATTTTTAAACTATTGAGTTTTGGCATTTCGGGCCTTGTAGTTTCAAATGAGATTTTTACGACGGTTGTGGATAATCGCATTTTATTAAATCTACAAAGGTTTTTAAAGGATGTACCGTCGTTAGCCTCTTGGGCATTTGTAAACATCTGCGAAAAATGTCTTTTAGCCTTGTGGGTTCCATCCCGGGGCCCACAGCGCTGTAATATTCCCGGTTGGATCTGGGGGTGTTACACTGTGAACATGGCTGAGTGATGGAAGTAATTGTTGGAATAATCTATTCCATGTAATCATAAATTGGTTTTGATGATGAATTGACGATCAATCCAAAACAACAAAGGAATCAATAAGACGAAGCCAAAACAACAAGGAATCAAGCTGAAGAAAACAATGAGTTATCTGTATAGCTACTAGGCTCATCAGCTATGAGCAATGCGTCATCATCCTCTGTTACGAGATACCCAGATCTCTCAGGTTCATGTTACGTCCTATCAGATCTTCGAGGGACTTGTGTACTTTGAACTGGCTCTTCAACTGATTATTGAGCTTGTTCAGTTTCCATCGGTGAAGCGATGTCTTCTTGTGGTTCTCAAGTTTCCTCGAGAATTACTCTTCTCCCACCGTCTCTTTTGAAAATAAATTCCCTTTCTAAGAATACAGCATTTCGAGCAACAAACACTTTGTTCTCTGCGGACTTATAAATGTAATATTTTAGTTACCTTAAGATATCTCACAAATAAACATCTTTTAGATCTGGCTTCCAGTTTGTCAAACATTTGGCGTCGTAAGAACGCTTCGCAACCCCATATCTTTAGAAAAGACAAGTTTGGTCTCTTACCAGTCCATTTCTCAAATGGTGTCTCTTCAACTGCTTTAGATGGAACACGGTTAAGAGTGAATGCTGCTGTTTCTAAGGCATGGCCCCAAAAATGATAATGGAAGCTCCGTTCGACTCAGCATGGATCAAACCATATCTACTAAAGTTAGATTCCTCCTCTCGGACACTCCGTTATGCTGAGGTGTTCCAGGAGGAGTAAGTTGTGAAACAATTCCACAACCCCTAAGTTGATCATCAAATTCTTGGCTCAAGTATTCGCCACCTCGATCCGATCGAAGGACTTTAATTGTCTTACCAAGTTGATTTTGTACTTCACTCTGGAATATTTTGAAAATTTCAAAAGATTCATGTTTATACTTCATAAGATAAACATACCTATACCGGGTAAAAGTATTGGTATCCACCTCTAGCATGAGTGCTAAGAGGTCCGCAGACATCAGTATGTACTAGGCCTAATAGATCACTAGCTTTTTCTCCACGACCGGTGAAAGGATTCTTCTTCATCTTGCCCAATAAACAAGATTCGCATTCCCATATGATTTATAGTCAAAAGAGTCTAAAAGTCCATCATTATGGAGTTTAGAAATGCGTTTCTCATTTATGTGACCAAGTAGACAATGCCATAAGTAAGTCGGATTAGAATCATTGAGCTTAGGTTTCTTGGATGCAATGTTATAGAGTTCCAAATTGTCGGACTCATATAGATCAATATTGTAAAGGCCACTATATAACTTTCAGTACCATAAAGCAAGTCATCAAAGAAAATACGAATAATCTTATTCTTAATAAGAAAACTGTTACCTTCATAATCTAATGTAGAAACTGAAATAATATTCCTTTTCATAGCAGGAACATAATTCCAATTGTTCAAAACTAACAAAATCCCATTGGGTAAAACTAGATCATAAGTTCCTATGGCTAGTGCAACAACTCTTGCTCCATTGCCGACTCTTAGATCCACGTCCCCTTTCTTCAGCTCTATATTGCTTCTCAACCCCTGCACATTTGTACAAATGTGAGATCCACATCAAGTATCCAATACTAAGGAGTTAGGAGTAGATAAGTTAACTTCTATAACAAATATACCTGTGGAAGTCTCACTACCCTTGGTACGCTTTAGCTCTTCCAAGTAAACCTTGCAATTTCTTTTCCAGTGTCCTGGTTTATTGAAATGATGGCAATTTCCATCTTTGGGAGCTTTAGCCTTGAAAACCAGCTTAGTAGGGTCTTTATATTTGGCAATTTTTACCTTACCTTTGTGTAACGCCCCAAAATAAACCGGACGCCGCAGTACCGTGAATCCCGTGTGGGACCCACAGGGCGAGTTTTAAAAGTGGTTTTAAAACAATTTATTCAACAAGTAGTTTGCGGAAATGTTCTAATGAAAGCATTCGTACAACCGAAATACAAAAGGGAATAATGTTCGTCCATACGGTTATTACACAACATGGATTATTCAAATTGAGTTTAAGAAATTAACAGGCCTTCTCCCCAACACTGCTCAAGCCTGACCGGAACCTTCGAGAATGTCCTGCACATATTCAACAAATTTGCCTAACACGACGTATCATGTCACTCAACCTAGGTCAGACAAATCGAACCAATTTCATTGATAGAATCAGATAAATTCACAGAACAAAGTTATCACCGAATATTCAACGTCATTTCTTTTATCCGCGCATAAACTCCCAAGGTCGCAACCAAGGGTCACGGAAGTATCTACACAGGAATACTCCAGACGTGGGTACCATTCAGTTTTTATCCCGCAACACAGTTTCGCAAGATATATCAACATATAAACTCCCAAGGCCGTAGCCAAGGGTCACGGAAGTATCTACTGAGGAATACTCCGGACAATATAGATAAAACGAGCACCATTCCACAGATAGTAACACATGCAATATTCTGAAATTTTAAGACGTAAGGTCCGAGCAAGATTCACTTGCCTCAAATCCGACGAGAGTTACTCCCTTGATAACACAATGGCTCGAACGACCACACCCGAAAGCTCGACCTATTACATGTTCGTCGATTAACATTGGTAACAATGATGATTAACGACAATTTTCCCCCATCCTGTTAGGATTCTAAACCTGGTTGTTCATGTCGCCGAGATCAAAATTCTCTATTTTTGACCATAATGCATATTACTAAATTCCTCGGTTCGCCATTTTACAATTTATCATCTTGTTGATCAATGTTCTAATACAACATTCATATGTCGTGATTATGGCTAAAGGCCACTATAATTACATCACTAACTTCAGTTTGAATTTCGAGAATGGAACGATTAAGCACTAATTCTCCGAAATCCTAACATGTATGAATACCTATCCGATTTGATAATCGTTAGTTAGTTTATCAAGGAATCAACAACGGTTTTACGATATGGTAATAGGATTATAATTGAAATCTTCATCAAGATGATTCTAAGGTGATGGTGATTAACAAATTCTATTATGAGTTTTCCCATCCAACTACGAGTACTACCATAATCCATTCTAATTACTAGCTTGATAGGCATTGATTAACAATTGTGATAGTTTTTCACTAGTACGATCATTATTGAAAGTTTTAAACTATCAAAGGCATCCGAAATTTAGTATGACTCATATACCAACACTGAAATGAGTTCAAGATTCGATAAACTTACCTTAATTGACAAGAGATGATGAACAACGATGAAGGACGATGAAGAATGAGAGGGTTGCACCTTCAAAACCTTCTCCGAAGCTTTATTAACTCACTCCAATAGGATAACACTTGATTAGGGAAGCTAAAATCGATTTAGGGAATGTGGACGATAGTGTACAAGAGCAAGGGGTGATTTTTGGGTTGGAAGAAATGAAAGGGAGGATGTCCTTTTATAAATTTAGAATGGCTTTACGTACGTTAGGCCTGAAACTTTACGTACGTAAGCCATGTTACGTACGTTATGCAGAAAGCTTAATGTACGTAAGGAAAACTCAGAACTAACTGGACTAAATCACACACATCGTTACGTACGTAACGAAAGTCGGCTAACATACGTAACACCCATTGACTTGCATGTCGCTATCACGCCGAAAGTTGGTCTGACAATGCGTACCATCCGATGAAGATTCCTTATCTGAAGACCGAAGATTGCTTTACGTATGTAAGGTATAATCTTTAGCGTACGTAATGTCACACACTTAGCGTACGTAATATTTAGCTTATAACGTACGTAAGGTTAAGTTTGTTCACTAAGTTATTATCACATTAATTCCTTATAATGTGACTCCCTCTCAATCTCGTCGAGTAATTTCTCGGGGAACAAGATGTTGGCCACCGTCATATTCGCACCGATAATTTCCCAATGACATCAAGGTATGTCACCGACAAATCATCAACCATCACACAATCACATTACAAGAATAACAGGTGCGTACAAGCTTTATTCATGATAATACAGTACGAACATATCATTCAAAAACACGTTTATCGCGATGGAGTACATTTGTTTATTAAATAGTAGAAATAGAAATGATCGCTCAACGTGAAACAGCATGTAATACTGGTGGTATTACATACCACCCCCCTTAAAAATAGTTTCGTCCTGAAACTAATAAAATAACTCGGGATGATTATCCCACATGCTCGTCTCGGTCTCCCAAGTCGCTTCTTCCATGCCATGGTGCGACCATTGAAATTTTACAAGAGGTATGGCCTTATTCCTTAGTGTCTTTACGCGTCGATCCAAAATCGCAGTTGGAACTTCTCTAAAGGTAGCATCATTAGAAATCTCTACCTCCTCGAAATTAATCTTGTGGCTTGGGTCGTGCACGTACTTCCTCAGATGGGAAATGTGGAAGACATTATGCACTCCGTCTAATGATGGTGGCAACGCTAGTCGATAAGCGAGTTTACCAACTCGGTCCAGTATTTCGAACGGGCCAATAAATCTCGGGCTCACTTTGCATTTCTGGCCGAAGCATCGAACACCCCGCATCGGCGATACTTTGACCCAAACGTGGTCCCCGACCATAAATTCCAACGGTCGTTGGCGGTCCGTAGCATATGACTTTTGGCAGCTCTGAGCTGCCAACATGTGTTTTCGAACGATGGAAATCTTCTTAATAGATTCCTGGATCAGATCCAACTCGGTAGTGACGACATCAGACGCATCATCCCAATACAGGGGAGACTTCCACCTCCTACCGTACAAGGCCTCGGAGGGTACCATGCCTATGCTTGCATGCCAGCTGTTGTTGTATAAAAATTACGCCAAGCAGAGGTGTCTGGCCCAATCCTTACCCCAATCGAGTACACACGCTCTTAATATATCCTCCAGGGTCTGTATAATACGTTCTGTCTGTCCGTCTGTTTGAGGGTGATAGGCTGTGCTGAAATGTAGCAGAGTACCCATAGCCTTGTGGACAGCCTTCCAGAAGTGGGACACGTACCTAGTGTCTCTATCTAATATGATTCCCGAGGGAACGCCATGTAGTCTCACGATTTCCCGGATAAAGATGGTGGCCAGCTGCTCTGTTCTGATGGTCTCCTGAATTGGAATGAAATGTGCCGACTTCGTCAGCCGGTCTACAATGACCCATATCGTGTCTTTTCCTCCCGCCGTTACTCGTAACTTGGTGACAAAATCCATTGATATGCTCTCCCATTTCCATTCCGGAATGGGTAAGGGCTGCATGATTCTGGCCGGCCCGCGGTGTTCGATCTTCACCTGTTGACATGTCATACATCGAGCAACGAACCTCGCTACCTCCTGCTTCATGTTCTTCCACCAGAAGCTCTTCCACAGATCCTTATACATTTTGCTCGCCCCGGGATGTACAGAATAGGGAGTAGAATGAGCTTCCTTGAGTATAGTTTGGTTAAGCTCTTCATTCGGTGGAATACAAATTCTGTTCTTAAACTTCACCAATTCCCTTGGATCCTGTAGTCTGAAATAATACCCCCTTTGGCCCTTGCGCCGATCGCACGAAGTTTCGGTTCTTCCATTTGTGCTAAGCGTATCTCGTCCAACAAGGATGAATGAATGTTAATTGAGCACAACTGTCCCTCGCGGTGTTGTATCCATACTAGAATGCCATTTCTCCATAGATCTTGCTGCAATTCCGACTGTACTGTTAAACTGAATAGTGTCATCTCCTGTGTAGTTTTCCGACTCAATGCATCTGCTACGACGTTGGCCTTTCCAGGGTGATATGAAACCTCCACATCGTAATCCTTGATTAGCTCCAGCCAACGCCTCTGCCTCATGTTTAACTCTCTATGGGTGAAGATATATTTTAAACTCTTGTGGTCCGTAAAAATCTTACAGGTAACCCCATAAAGGTAGTGTCTCCAAATCTTAAGGGCGTGGACAACTGCAGCCAATTCCAAGTCATGTGTCGGATAGTTCACCTCATATGGTTTAAGTTGTCGAGAGGCGTATGCAATAACTCTGTAATTTTGCATGAACACACATCCAAGTCCATGCTTAGACGCATCGGTGTATATTAGGAATCCTTCCGTGCCTTGCGGTAGTACCAGTACTGGCGCAGTAGTCAGCTTCCTCTTCAGTTCGTCAAAGATCTCCTGATAATCTGTTGTCTAGACAAACTTGGTACTTTTCCTTAGTAGATTCTTCAACGGCCGAGCAATACTAGAAAAAGCTTCGACAAACTGTCAATAATATCCTACCAATCCCAGAAAACTCCTCACTTCCTTGACAGTTCTTGGTGGTTCCCAACTCATAACTGTCTCGATCTTCTGGGGGTCTACCTTAACGCCTTCTGCTGAAATTACATGTCCCAAAAAGGTCACCTCCGGCATCCGGAACTCTCATTTAGAAAGTTTGGCATAAATTTGGTGTTGCCTCAAAACACTCAACACATGCCTCAAGTGTTCTCATGCTCCTGTCGGCTCCGGGAATAGATCAAAATATCGTCAATAAAAACTACCACACACTTATCGAGAAATTCTATCAGAACCTTGTTCATCAATTCCATAAAAATAGCTGGGGCATTAGTCAAGCCAAACGACAACACCATGTACTCGTAGTGTCCGTATCTTGATCGAAATGCGGTCTTTGGAATATCCTCCTCTTGAATTCTCAATTGGTGATATCTAGAACGTAAATCGATCTTTTAAAACATAATCGCTCCCTGTAGTTGATCCAGTAAATCATAAATCCTTGGAAGTGGGTAACGGTTCTTAATAGTGACTTTATTTAGTTCTCTGTAATCGATACACAGGCATAGGGAGTTGTCCTTTTTATTTACAAAAAGGACCGGCGCACCCCATGGCGAAGTGCTCGGACGAATGAGACCCTTCCTTAGCAATTTCTTCGAGTTGTAACTTTAATTCCTTCATCTCAGCTAGTTCCATCCTGTATGGTGCCTTGGAGATAGGCGTCGTTCCTGGCTCAAGTTCAATCGAGAGATAGACCTCCCGTCGTTGTGGCAATCCTAGTAATTCATCGGGAAAAACGTCTGAAAATTCACTCACCGTGGGAATATTAGCAACCGACAGTTGTGATGTGTCCTCCTGAAGAATATAACACCAATAATATGTTTCCCGATCGTCACAAGATACTCCTGCTGTAAGGAGACTGAGGGACCCCGTAGTACTAAAGTGTTCTCGGCCTCTGATTATGTGAGTTGCACCGTGATGAGTTGTAATGGAAACTGTCACGTGATAGGTGTCTAATACCGTCCTGTGCATTGTCATCCAGTCCATACGCAAAATAACGTCTTTATTCTGTAGTGGAAAAACCATGAGATTTGTTGTCCAGCCCTAATTATCGCGGATCGGGCAATTTCGAACTTCCAGATTACCCCCCACCCTGCTACCCTCAGTTAGCTTAACAGTAAAAGATTTACAAGGTACACAAGGAAGATTCAAACGGTTAACACATTCCGCGGATATGAATGAATGGGTCGCTCCAGTATCAAACAGTACATGAACAGACTGGTATTTAATAAGAAGTGTACCTGAGACAGCAGGTGCAGTCTGGTCATCAGTAGCTCTTAGTTCGAACATGCGGGATGGTAGTGTTCCCGAGGAGGGTGCAGTGCCTCCCCCGCACCCACGTCCTCCTCCAGCACCGTATGGAGGAGTTTGGTAAGGTGGGGATCGATAGTCGGACATGGAGGATGCTCTGGATGTCTATACCGAGCCTTGCTAACTCTGAGGAGCTGAATTTGGTGTAGGTTTGATCCGTGAACAGTAGCGAGACATGTGCCCACCCTTTTCGCATGAAAAACACTTTGTAGACGCCTTACGACACTGACTCATGGTATGCACCGCTATGCCACAATTGAAACAGCTCCAGCGAGAGGGTCCGTCAGATGCTCCTTTCTGCTGGGATGAAGCTGCCGATTTAGAGGAGAACCCAATTCCCGAGTTCATTCTGCTGGTACTCCCGGACTGATTAGATGTCTTCTGCTTCTTTTGATTATGCCCGTCATCAGAACTGACAACCGTACCGGCGTATGCTATGACTACGTCCTCATATGCCCTCAGAGTGGTGCAGTGAAACCCAGCCGCGTAATGTTGAACAGCTTCCGGCAACCGTTGAGCAAGGTGAAAAATTTGTTGATCTTTGGATGGAACCATCTGTGCGACATAGCTTAGTTTGGTCCTGTAAGCTCGAATGATTTCTGGTACGGGTAAGTTCTGACGTCCTGCACTGAAGAAACTCCACGCTCGAGCAGTCTGAGCTGACTCGGGGCAGTACTTGTCTCTCAAAAGTTTGGAAAACTCGGTCCATCCGACTACTCTGTCCTCCGGCTTATAGGTCCTCCACCATCGGGCTGCGGTGTCGTGGAGCTAGTTGATTCCGAATGGTACTTTTCGGTTCCCTGGGCAACCGAGCACCTCGAAGGCAGTGTGCATCTCGGAGATCCAATCGTCCACGTGCTTATCCCCTGATCCATCGAATAATGGCGGTCTGGCCTTCAACATCTCTCCCAGCCAACGGTCCTTCCCAGTGTTCTCTTCTATATCAATGACCGGAACCCGTTCTGCCCAGTTGACCTGAGCGATCCCCATAGCAATGGCCTGGGCGAGGGTCTGGACGAAGGCTGGATCCAATCCCCCGTTGTTCTGGTTTACCATCTCCTGTTCGTTCTGATTAATGGGCGGTGGCTGATTTTCGGCTAGCTTAGATTCACCGGTGTTCCTGTCTTCCTGCTGATTCATAGCGGAACCCTGTGCAGCGTTTACATTCCTTCTAGCTCCACGACGTGCCATTAGTGATGATTGTTCGATCTAGAAGGTTAGTTTAGTACAAACATTCTCCGAGTTCTTGCTGAATTCAAACATTATACCTGATTCTCAAGAGTTTACGTGTATTTTACCTCGACATTCCTCGAGGAGTTATGGTCGCCAGGAGTGTTGGACTTTTGAAGCTGAAACGTGTTCAAAATATTTTGATACAACTTTCGATGTGAGTTTTCGGCTCCGATACCATTTTCTGTAATGCCCCAAAATAAACCGGACGCCACAGTGCTGTGAATCCCATGTGGGACCCACAAGGTGAGTTTTAAAAGTGGTTTTAAAACAATTTATTCAACAAGTAGTTTGCGGAAATGTTCTAATGAAAGCATTTGTATAAACCGAAATACAAAAGGGAATAATGTCCGTTCATACGGTTATTACACAACGTGGATTATTCAAATTTAGTTTAAGAAATTAACAGGCCTTCTCCTCAACACTGCTCAAGCCTGACCGGAAACTTCGGGAATGTCCTGCACATATTCAACAAATTTGCCTGACACGACGTATCGTGTCAGTCAACCTAGGTCACACAAATCGAACCAATTTCATTGATAGAATTAGATAAATTCAGAGAACAAAGTTATCACCGAATATTCAATGTCATTTCTTTTATCAGCACATAAACTCCCAGGGTCGCAACCAAGGGTCACAGAAGTAATCTACACAGGAATACTCCGGATGTGGGTACCATTCAGGTTTTATCCTGCAACACAGTTGTAACACCCCTGATATATTCAGGAATATTACAGCGCCATAAATCTTTTACATCAGGATTTACAAGGCTAAAGAGTTGAAAAGGCATTAACAGGTACCAACGAATGAAAATAACGAAATTAAGATACAACAGTTCTGACCAAATACTGAAAATACAAATGTTCAACAGAAATTAATACATCATCAAATTCAAATTCATCAAAAGTGACTACGTACTCGAGTACTTATTGAAATAACTAACAAACAACAGACAAGTAAACCTGTCCAGAACATCACTCTGCACCCCCGTCGTCATGCAGCTCCAGTGGTTGTTTCCCTGCTCTCCTGGATCCTGAACATAAACAAAATGTTCACCCCCGAAGGGGTTAGCACAACGATGCTAGTACAAGTACCACAACGTATTATTCAACATCTCACGCAGAATAATAATACGTAATTGACAAAAATACCAACGAGTCTTCTCCTACGAGAAACTCAATAAATAACATACACAACTGATAATCACAACATGATATCATAACATACACATGGTAATTCCGACGATCCAGCGTTCACTGCCTAGAACCCACGATGATCCCGTCAGACCAACCCGTGGTGGAAAAACCCGTCCGATGATCCAGCGCACGCTAGCATAGATCCCCCGATGATCCCGTCGGACCAACACGAGGTGGACATACAATAACGACATACATGCACGATAATATGTATAACAACAATACATAAAACAAATAAGGTACTTGCCTCGATTCGAAGACAAGAACGAAACTTCCACGAAAACAAAACACTCGAAGGTCGCCCCTTCAATCAATCACGTTGCTAAGCTCGGACCTTAACAAAATAAGTAATATAGATTTCATTTACAGTCGTATGAACATCTAACAATCCAAATCACGGTCAGAGGTTCATAAAATGTAACCTAATCAGTCGAGTCAAAAGTCACCTCGCTGATCAGCCCAGTCAAAAGTCAACATCGCTGATCAGCCGAGTCAGAATTCAACCTCGCTGATCAGCCGAGTCTATTTGTCCCGTCGAGACGATCGTTTTAAAAAAAAATTCATCCGAATCCGAGTTCGTATGAAGAAGTTATGACCGTTCGAAGGACAATTAAATAGACGGATCATATTGTGCCACATGTCAACACCCGATTGGACCGGAAATTCAACCTCGCTGATCAGCCAAGTCAGAAGTCAACCTCGCTGATCAGCCGAGTCAGAAGTCAACCTCGCTGATCAGCCGAGTCAGAAGTTAACCTCGCTGATCAGCCTACTTGACTCGCCTAGTTGATGACAGTAGGGTACTGGGTAGAAAACTGAACATACGAAATTCTCAGGTGAAGTTGGGTGATCCAAGATTTATGTGTTAGATTCCAATATCATCTTTATATCTAGAAAACATCTAACAAATCTTATATGGAAGGATATAACCTCTGATGATTTATTCATAAGTATAAACATCCCAATTTCTAAAACATGATGATGCTTGGATGATTTTATCAGTGGAACTCAATATCTTGACAGCATACTTCTATCATATCCTTGATAACACGAATCCAAGCAGGAATTAGTATTAACATACCTTAAGATGATGAAAACACCAAGACAATAAGTAGAATCCAACTCCGGTTGCTTGCTTGCCAGATCAAGATGTTTCTCCACTTCAATGATCAATCACGAGTGACACCCAATCTTCAAAGATCACAAAAGGGGTGGTCTAAATGTGTTTAAGAGGTAGGGAAAATCCTCTGGACTTTCAGGGAACTAAGAACAGGTGAAGGAAGATGAAAACCAAATGAAATGAGGTGTTGTCCTTTATAAAATGTTTCTGGACCCCTGTGCTCAATAATTTCCTACGCTAGATTCCAAAGCTGTCCAGGCTTAATAATTAAAAACTGTCCAGGACTATGTGCTGGCCTCCACCCAACTCCATAATTGATTACTTCACTTATAATATGCAGCCATACTCAATAATTTGTATTATTGAGTATTTGTATGAGACAAGTAATATGCTGCCATACTCATGCACGAAAATACAAATACGGTAAATACCATATTCCACTTATTGATATCACAATTCCAACTAATACAGGGTTCAAATACAGGTGAAATACTTGGTAATTAATCCGGATATGACATACTCTCCTACTAAAAAGGAGTTTCGTCCCGAAACTCAAGACGAAAATAATCCTGGATATATGGACTTCATACTTTCTTCTGTTTCCCAAGTGGCTTCTTCCACTCCGTGGCGCGACCACTGAACCTTGACCAATGCGATCGGTTGGTTTCTCAACTGCTTAACTCGACTCTCGAGTATCCTGATCAGTTTCTCTTCAAATGTGCCATCTTGAGCGACTTCGATCTCGCCGAAATCAATGACATGACTAGGATCTGGTATATACTTCCGTAATAGGGATACGTGGAACACGTTATGAACATGGCTCAATGACGGCGGTAATGCCAATCTGTATGCCAACTCTCCAACTCTATCAAGGATTTCGAACGGTCCGATATATCTCGGACTCAGTTTTCCCCTTCTTCCAAAACGGAAAATTCCCCGAGTAGGAGAAACCTTTAAAAGTACGTGGTCTCCAGTACTGAACTCCAAAGGGCGACGACGTATGTCTGCGTAAGATTTCGCGACTGGGCGGTCAATGACCTTTCACGAATCAAGGCTATCTTCTCTCGAGTCTGCATACGATCAATCGTGGGTTCTGTCCCGATTAAGTCTGATGAATCGTCCCAACACAGGGGCGATCTACATCTCCTCCCGTATAATGCCTCAAACGGTGCCATCTTAATGGAAGCATGCCAACTATTGTTGTAGGTAAATTCAATCAACGGTAGATGAATTTCCCAATCGTTTGACCAATCTAAGGCACAGGCCCTTAGCATGTCTTCCACCGTTTGAAAGGTCCTCTTGGATTGTCCGTCAGTCTACGGGTGATAAGCTGTACTGAAGTTCAATTCTGTCCCCAAGGCCTTATGAACTGCTTTCCAAAAATGAGACACAAAACGGCCGTCTCGATCAGAAACAATGGTCTTCGGCGTTCCATGTAATCGAACTATCTCCGAAATAAATACTCGTGCCAACCTCTTTGGTCCCCACGTGTCCTTAATGCTTAGAAAATGAGCTGATTTGGTTAAACGATCAACTATCACCAAAATCATGTTCATTCCGGTCTTGGTTCTCGGCATACTAGTGATAAAGTCCATCGATATGTCCTCCCACTTCCATTCAGGAATCGGGAGTGGTTTCAACATTCCGGCAGGTCGTTGATGCTTGATCTTAACCTGCTAACAAGTGAAGCATTTTGAAACGTAGTCCGCTACATCTTTCTTCATGTTGCCCCACCAGAAATTCTGCTTCAAGTCCTTATACATCTTACTGGTGCCCGGGTGGATAGAATAGGGCGAACTGTGAGCTTCTTTCAGAATCGTCTGTTTCAGAACATCGACATCGGGAACGCAGAGTCGGTTCTAAAATTTCAAAACTCCATCATCATGAATTACAAATCCGGTGGGCTTTCCCCTTGATCACTTCATCACGTAACCGAATCATCAGAGGATCATCTGCCTATCTAGATTTGATTTCTTCAGTTAATGATGAAGTTATTTCCATCATGCACAGTTGTCCTTGGACTTTTTGTAACCATACTTCAATTCCTTCTCGAATAATCTCTCGTTGAAGGCTAATTTGGGAGGTCAGAGTCTCCAGCATCTGAATAGAAACAGGCTTGCGGCTGAGTGCGTCGGCCACTACATTCGCTTTGCCTGGATGATACAAAATCTCCAAGTCGTAGTCTTTAATCAGCTCTAACCATCTCCTTTGCCGCATGTTCAAATCTTTCTGACTGAAGATGTATTTGAGACTCTTGTGATCTGTAAAGATCTGACAGTGAGTCCCGTACAGATAATGCCTCCAGATCTTCAAAGCAAAAACTACTGCCGCTAGCTCCAAATCATGTGTTGGGTAATTCACTTCATAAGGTTTCAGTTGTCGCGACGCATAAGCGATCACCTTGTCATTCTGAATTAATACGCATCCGAGTCCTTGGTTCAAAGCATCACTGTAAACTATAAATCCTCCTGTTCCTTGTGGAAGTGATAGAATCGGTGCCATCGTCAATCTCTTCTTCAATTTATCAAAGCTAACCTGACACAACTCATTCCACTCAAACTTTTGAGTTTTCTGCAGGAGTCGAGTAAGTGGGCGGGAAATTTTGGAAAACCCTTCCACGAACCGACGATAATACCCAGCAAGTCCTAAGAAACTTCAAACTTCTTTCACGTTCTTAGGAGGCTTCCAATCCAAAACCGCTTCAATCTTCTGAGGATCTACTCGGACTCCTTTAGCTGATACCACATGACTGAGGAACATTACTTCCTTTAGCCAGAATTCACACTTAGAGAGTTTGGCGTATAGTTGCTCGCTTCTTAAAAGTTCTAATACAATCCGCAAATGTTGTGCATGCTCTTCCGGGTTCTTAGAATACACTAGAATGTCATCAATGAACACAACCACAAATTTATCCAAATATTCGATGAACACTCGGTTCATCAACTGCATGAATACAGCAGGTGCATTAGTGAGACCAAACGGCATCACTACAAACTCATAGTGTCCGTAGCGAGTTCTGAACGCTGATTTCGGAACATCTGATTCTTTAATCCTTAGCTGATGATATCCTGATCTCAGATCAATTTTAGAGAATACCGGTGCTCCCTGCAACTGGTCAAATAAATCATCAATCCATGGCAACGGATATTTGTTCTTAATCGTCATCTTGTTCAGCTCTCGAAAGTCGATACACAGTTGAAGTGATCCATCCTTCTTTCGGACAAAAAGAACCGGCGCTCCCCAGGGCTAAACGCTTGGCTGAATATAGCCTTTGTCCAGTAACTCCTCCAGTTGCTTTTTCAGTTCATACATATCAGTAGGTGCCATACGATACGGCGCCTTAGAAATTGGTGTAGCTCCGGGTTCCAGTTCAATGGTAAATTCTACATCCCTTCGTGGAGGTAGTCCAGGTAACTCGTCAGGAAATACATCTGGAAATTCGTTCACAACAGGAATGGATGAAAGTTCCACAATTTCGTCTTCTTTCTTCATTGCATAACACCAGTATCCGGTACATCCCTGTTTCAACAATTTGACAACTTTCATCGCTTTGATCAACTTTCCTGAGCTTCCCGATTTCCATCCCTCAAACAGTATTTCGGAACCATCATCAGCGATCAACGAGATAATCCTCCTTCGATAGTTTACAATAGCTCCATATCGATTAAGACAATCGTCTCCGAGTATCAGATCGTCCCCTTGCATTTCTATTACAATCAGATTTGAGAGCCATTCTCTGCCTCCAAATGATACAGGGAAATCTCTAGTTTCTAAGTTTCCAACAATTCTCTCTCCACTCGGTAAACCAACAACATAAGGTTCACAATTATGAAAACCAGAAACATTCAAACGATTTACACAAGACAAGGATATAAAAGAATGCGTAGCTCCTGTATCGAATAAAACACTAACTAGCTGGGAAAGGATCTGGACAGTACCTGATGCAACAGCAGCATCCTGATCGTCTGTTCTCCTCATCTCGTACAGACGTGGGGGAACAGATCCGGCACTCAATGTACCCTTTCCATCTCACTGTCCTCTGCCTCGCCCCCGGCCAAAATTCTGAGGCATCTGAACACTTTGCTGCGTTTGTTGGATATTGGCTTCCTTCTGGACTGGCTGTGGTGTACGGGCTCTAAAAGACTTTGCAGCCTCTTCACAGAACACCGCACAATGTCCCTCTCGACCACAATCAAAACAAGTCACGGCAGGTAGGGGGCAATTCCGTCGATAGTGCCCTGTCTGGTCGCAGTTAAAGCATTTCCTGATAACATCAGTCATAGTTGATGTCGCTCCGAAGTTCTTTCCGCTCCTAACTGGGTGCGCAGGTTTCTTGAAAGAATGAAAAGATGACTGGGCCTTGTGGGGTCCGCTGTTCTTGTGCTCTGTAAAAGTACCAGAGACTTTCTGCTTCTTGGATTCTGAAAATTTCTCCATAGCTGCTTCCTTGATCTCATACGCCAATGCCTTATCCTGGTATTGACGGAGTGTGGTACATTCAAAACCGGACATGTACCTCTGGATTTCTGATCGCTTGCTTTCGCGTAGTATGGTTTTCAAATCCGATCAATTTTAAAATTTGTAAAACCTCGGAGTATTTCCAAGGTGTCGAACCCAAGGGAATTGATGTGTCGAAAATAAAGGAATTAACTCTACTCGAAATTTGACTGCTATTTAGGAAACCGAAAATTTTGTTTGTTACTAATTATCTAACTTCAAAAATCGAAGAACAAAAATTAAATAAAAGAAGAAATATCTAAATTAAGCAAATAAAGCAAATTGGCAGGATGAAATCACAAGTCGAAAGGTAATTGATCCTAGGGTAGTATTATCTAATTGAGTTCACACAATTCATTCACTTGATTCCTTTTCCCCAAATTTTAATTCAATCCTAGAAATAATCACTCACCGATCTAGAATTCCGATCAAGGCAACCTAGAAAGATAGTTAATTTAAACCCTTTTCGCTGTGGCTCAAAGAATTAAAATCACTTAAAAAGCACCAACTTATTTATCTATGATTTATCTTTCTCCGCTAGGTCTCAAGATAAAATCATATTGTGCATCAAGTATTTCCACTAATCAATTACTCCTTCCGGACAAAATTAATTAGCTAACATGCATCGATTAAGGGCCATTTAATCTAGCATGAGATTTAACACATCTTGAACACAAGCCTAGGATGAAAGGTCAAAAGGTAATCAAAGGAACATCATGTGAACATCAATTAAATTTACTAACCCTAGAATCAATCAATGAAATTAGCCAGACATAATTGAAATTAAACAAGAATTTGATGAAGAATGCATATTATTAATATGAAAAGAGAGATTACAACCCTTATGGATGAACTCCGAGTCTCCAATCTCCCAAAAACAATAATAATTCTCCTCCAAAAAGTTCTTGCATCAAAGGATTAATCTTGCCAAAATATGTAAAAAAATGTAAAAGATGATAAAGGATGAAAAGGGCTGATGATAGATTGATAAAATATAGCAAAACTAGGTCTAGGAGGGGGTTTATATAGCCTAAGGGGGTTACAATCCCGATTAACCCTAATCTAGGAAACTAAATCCATCCAAAAGAGTCAAATTCCGTCAAAACACGAGAGTCATTGGCGACTATCGGTGGCCTATCGGCCGATAGTGGCGATAGTTGGTTCGTCGATCTCTTCACTTGGCGGGCGAATCTCCTTTCGGGCGCCTATCGGCCGATATCTTTGGGCCGATAGGTTCGACTCTCTCGCAAAAATCCATTTCTTCGTCCGCTTGACTCGACTCTCGGTCCTTTATCTCGTTTTGTGTCCTTTTGGCTCTAAAAACCTGCAAACACACTAAAACCAACCCAAACGCGTAATACGGCTCGACTAATCATAAATAAGCCAAATACGAGCACATTAATCACGAAACGAGATAAAAACCTAGTATAAAATCCTAGAAATAAGTGGTAAAATTACCACTTATCAAACCCCCCCAAACTTAAGCCTTGTTCGTCCCGAACAACAAAAAGAAAAGAAAAAGAAAGGAAAAAGAAAGTCGTGAATCATCGTGCAACTCATAGTGTTCAACCTAATCAATACTATCCTGTAATTCTCTCAAAGTAATCCGAGTGTCGTAAAAGCGAGCTGCATTCAGAATAATGATTCCGCAAAGTAGTCAAGTTCAGTCCTAATCATTCGTTCATGAAGAAAATCCAGCTCAAAGATTAACAAAACATGAGTCAAATCGACCGTCAATATGAAAGGCTAAAATAAACAAGCTAGTTCGTCCCGTTACACAGTCTAGTGGCACAATTTTAACGAGTTTCATAACAAATAAACCTCGGTCAGTATTCCCTTATATATATGTTCAAGAATTTGATTCGAGTTGACCACTAGGTTAGGATCTCGGGATGTTTCATCGGGGTAATCCTAGGGTGGAACTTCCATTCTCATGTATTAGGAAACCGTTTGACGTAAAAGACACTCATGGGGCACATGGATGCTTCTAGTTACTAAGTTCCCGTCTACCGCGGAGAAACAACTCGAATATATAATTTCCGCATGTCCGAATCAAGGTCGCCATTTTGCGCGAGAGTAAACAGCGGGTCACGCGAATACCCCCAGTTACTAGGTTCCCTATCCTTGGCACATGTGAAATATCTAAATCACTAGTCCAATCAGAGTCGTCGTTTTACGCGAGGGTAAACAACGGGTCACGCGAATGCCCCCGGTTACAAGACTTCCCTTCATAGAACAACACTATCTCAACTTTTGGGAAAAACTGACCAACTCTAAACTCAATGTAAGTGCCAACACGGTAGCCAGCTTGACGACTCACTATCCGGAAGATGTAACCAAACGTATTGACGGTGATTTTAAAACAAGTATGTATCGTCTCTTATCTGCCAAGACCTCTACAATCACGAAAAATTTTGGACCTAAATGAATACTATGCAAAACAGAAATTACTGACTACAACTCGACTAAAACTCGACCGTTTCTTCAGAGAGAAAAACAGTGTCATAACATTGGTTTCACACAAATAGAAGCACGAAGAATTCACTAAAAATAACTAAGACAAGCAAGGCTATCTAAAACAAACAACGAAAAGCAAATAAAAGCAAACACGAAATCTAAAAAAAACTACTACGACCTAAAAAATAGAAACTAGCAAACACACCAACCGAAAATGAATATAAAAATCTAAAAACTAAGCAACCAAAAGCCAAATCCACGCAGCACCAAAATAATAAGCACAAATAAAAACAACGGGCACCAACGCAAACAAATAATGATACAAGGCAAACAAGGTACTCACACCTAAAGAAATTAACAAAGCCGCACTTCTCCCTCCCCCCAAACTTATTTCGCATCCCAAAGGAGGAATAAGTTTGAAAAGAGAAAGGAGTGGCTTTGTTAATGGAGTACCTGATCACTGTGGCGGAAATGGCAGGTTTGTCGAAAAACAAAAATTAAATAAAAGAAGAAATATCTAAATTAAGCAAATAAAGCAAATTGGCAGGATGAAATCACAAGTCGAAAGGTAATTGATCCTAGGGTAGTATTATCTAATTGAGTTCACACAATTCATTCACTTGATTCCTTTTCCCCAAATTTTAATTCAATCCTAGAAATAATCACTCAGCCGATCTAGAATTCCGATCAAGGCAACCTAGAAAGATAGTTAATTTAAACCCTTTTCGCCTTGAGGCTCAAAGAATTAAAATCACTTAAAAGCACCAACTTATTTATCTATGATTTATCTTTCTCCGCTAGGTCTCAAGATAAAATCATATTGTGCATCAAGTATTTCCACTAATCAATTACTCCTTAGGACAAAATTAATTAGCTAACATGCATTGATTAAGGGCCATTTAATCTAGCATGAGATTTAACACATCTTGAACACAAGCCTAGGATGAAAGGTCAAAAGGTAATCAAAGGAACATCATGTGAACATCAATTAAATTTACTAACCCTAGAATCAATCAATGAAATTAGCCAGACATAATTGAAATTAAACAAGAATTTGATGAAGAATGCATATTATTAATATGAAAAGAGAGATTACAACCCTTATGGATGAACTCCGAGTCTCCAATCTCCCAAAAACAATAATAATTCTCCTCCAAAAAGTTCTTGCATCAAAGGATTAATCTTGCCAAAATATGTAAAAAAAATGTAAAAGATGATAAAGGATAAAAAGGGCTGATGATAGATTGATAAAAGATAGCAAAACTAGGTCTAGGAGGGGGTTTATATAGCCTAAGGGGGTTACAATCCCGATTAACCCTAATCTAGGAAACTAAATCCATCCAAAAGAATCAAATTCCGTCAAAACACGAGAGTCCGCTGGGCAGCCTATCGGACTGGCCTATCGGCCGATAGGCTGGCCGATAGTTGGTTCGTCGATCTCTTCACTTGGCAGGGCAGAATCTCCTTTCGGGCGCCCTATCGGCCGATATGCTGGGCCGATAGGTTCGACTGTCTCTCGCAAAAATCCATTTCTTCGTCCGCTTGACTCGACTCTCGGTCCTTTATCTCGTTTTGGGTCCTTTTGGCTCTAAAAACCTGCAAACACACTAAAACCAACCCAAACGCGTAATACGGCTCGACTAATCATAAATAAGCCAAATACGAGCACATTAATCACGAAACGAGATAAAAACCTAGTATAAAATCCTAGAAATAAGTGGTAAAATTACCACTTATCAATTTCTGGTTTCATCCTCATATCAAAATGGATCATCATTTCTGCATCTGTTCTGACCAGATATCGAACAAATGCCAGCTGCTGGTTAAACGTCTTAATTGCTTGAGATACTGGCACATCTGAAGGGTGAGCGGAGAAAAACTCCCGAACCTTAGCTTCCTTCACAGGACGAGGGCAGTACTGAGCTTCCATCATCAATTTAAACTCTGTCCAATCAGTATCATGGTCTATAGGCCGGATGGCTTCCCACCATTCGGACGCTTCCCCTATCAGAAAGTATTGAGCGATAGAGGCTCTCCGGTCATCTAGGCAGTTAATTCCGGCAAATATTTTCTCCAGTTCCTTTAACCAATGGTCCCAGGTGGGAGTCTCAGAAATACCGTAGAATTTGGGTGGTTGCATCTTCGCCACCTCTTGCAGCCACCGGTCACCTTGATTTCCCATGTCCGAGATTCCTTGCTGTCTCTCTCCCTGCTGTAGTCCCACTGCCACTTGCATTCGGTCCACGACCTGGGCGAACTGAGTCATCTGGTTCACCACCTGACGAAGGATTTCTGGTATAGCAGGTTCCGGTTCATTATTGATAGATCTCTGTGGCTACTTTGAGCTATGGCCCGGCTCGATTAGAAGGCGACGCTTCCCTTTCAGCATTCCTTCGTCCGCGTCCGCGACCGCGACCACGTCTACGTCCGCCACTCAACATACTGTAAGCATAATTACTCAATATACAGGAAACAATATCGTTCAAATGCTCAAGTATAAGGAAATGTAACATGCAAAGGACGAGATAGAGTTTAGGAACTTACAACCACCGCCCGCACGGCAGCGTGGCGATGCAGTGATGTTATTCGCGGCCGGTTACCTCAAAAGACATAAACGACCCCTATTTTAACCCAACGACCAAGATATCCATAATCTTAGCTCTGATACCATATTCTGTAACACCCCTGATATATTCAGGAATATTACAGCGCCGTAAATCATTTACATCAGGATCTACAAGGCTAAAAAGTTGAAAAGGCATTAACAGGTACCAACGAATGAAAATAACGAAATTAAGATACAACAGTTCTGACCAAATACTGAAAATACAAATGTTCAACAGAAATTAATACATCATAAAATTCAAATTCATCAAAAGTGACTACGTACTCGAGTACTTATTGAAATAACTAACAAACAACAGACAAGTAAACCCGGCCAGAACATCACTCTGCACCCCCGTCGTCATGCAGCTCCAGTGGTTGTTTCCCCGCTCTCCTGGATCCTGAACATAAACAAAATGTTCACCCCCGAAGGGGTTAGCACAACGATGCTAGTACAAGTACCACAACGTATTATTCAACATCTCACGCAGAATAATAATACGTAATTGACAAAAATACCAACGAGTCTTCTCCTACGAGAAACTCAATAAATAACATACACAACTGATAATCACAACATGATATCATAACATACACATGGTAATTCCGACGATCCAGCGTTCACTGCCTAGAACCCACGATGATCCCGTCAGACCAACCCGTGGTGGAAAAACCAGCCCGATGATCCAGCGCACGCTAGCATAGATCGCCCGATGATCCCGTTGGACCAACACGAGGTGGACATACAATAACGACATACATGCACGACAATATGTATAACAACAATACATAAAACAAATAAGGTACTTCCACGAAAACGAAACACTCGAAGGTCGCCCCTTCAATCAATCACGTTGCTAAGCTCGGACCTTAACAAAATAAGTAATATAGATTTCATTTACAGTCGTATGAACATCTAACAATCCAAATCACGGTCAGAGGTTCATAAAATGTAACCTAATCAGTCGAGTCAAAAGTCACCTCGCTGATCAGCCCTGTCAAAAGTCAACATCGTTGATCAGCCGAGTCAGAAGTCAACCTCGCTGATCAGCCGAGTCTATTTGTCCTGTCGAGACGAAATTCATCCGAATCCGAGTTCGTATGAAGAAGTTATGACCGTTCGAAGGACAATTAAATAGACGGATCATATTGTGCCACGTGTCAACACCCGATTGGACCGGAAATTCAACCTCGCCGATCGGTAAGTCGAAAGTCAACCTCGCTGATCAGCCGAGTCAGAAGTCAACCTCGCTGATCAGCCGAGTCAGAAGTCAACCTCGCTGATCAGCCTACTTGACTCGCCTAGTTGATGACAGTAGGATACTGGGTAGAAAACTGAACATACGAAATTCTCAGGTGAAATTGGGTGATCCAAGATTGATGTGTTAGATTCCAATATCATCATTATATCCAGAAAACATCTAACAAATCCAACTTATATGGAAGGATATAACCTCTGATGATTTATTCATAAGTATAAACATCCCAATTTCTAAAACATGATGATGCTTAGATGATTTTATCAGTGGAACTCAATATCTTGACAGCATACTTCTATCATATCCTTGATAACACGAATCCAAGTAGGAATTAGTATTAACATACCTTAAGATGAAGAAAACACCGAGACAATAAGTAGAATCCCACTTCGGTTGCTTGCTTGCCAGATCAAGATGTTTCTCCACTTCAATGATCAATCACCAGTGACACCCAATCTTCAAAGATCACAAAAGGGGTGGTCTAAATGTGTTTAAGAGGTAGGGAAAATCCTCTGGACTTTCAGGGAACTAAGAACAGGTGAAGGAAGATAAAAACCAAATGAAATGAGGTTCTGTCCTTTATAAAATGTTTCTGGACCCCTGTGCTCAATAATTTCCTACGCTAGATTCCAAAGCTGTCCAGGCTTAATAATTAAAAACTGTCCAGGACTATGTGCTGGCCTCCACCCAACTCCATAATTGATTACTTCACTTATAATATGCAGCCATACTCAATAATTTGTATTATTGAGTATTTGTATGAGACAAGTAATATGCTACCATACTCATGCACGAAAATACAAATACGGTAAATACCATATTCCACTTATTGATATCACAATTCCAACTAATACAGGGTTCAAATACAGGTGAAATACTCGGTAATTAATCCGGATATTACAACAGTACCGCAAGATATATCAACATATAAACTCCCAAGGCCGCAGCCAAGGGTCACGGAAGTATCTACTCAGGAATACTCCGGACAAGATAGATAAGACAAGCACCATTCCACAGATAGTAATACATGCATTATTCTGAAATTTTAAGGCGTAAGGTCCGAGCAAGATTCACTTGCCACAAATCCAACGAGAGTTACTCCCTTGATAACACAACGGCTCGAACGACCACACCCGAAAGCTCAACCTATTACATGTTCGTCGATTAACACCTTATGGTAACAATGATGATTAACGAAAATTTCCCCCGTCCTGTTAGGATTCTAAACCTGGTTGCTCATGTCGCCGAGATCGAAATTCTCTATTTTTGACCATAATGCATATTACTAAATTCCTCGGTTCGCCATTTTACAATTTATCATCTCGTTGGTCAATGTTCTAATACAACATTCCTACGTCGTGATTATGGCTAAAGACCACCGTAATTACATCACTAACTTCAGTTTGAATTTCTAGAATGGAACGATTAAGCACTAATTCTCCGAAATCCTAACATGTTTGAATACCTATCCGATTTGATAATCGTTAGTTAGTTCATCAAGGAATTATCAACGGTTTTACGATATGGTAATAGGATTATAATTGAAATCTTCAATAAGATGATTCTAAGGTGTTGGTGATTAACAAATTCGATTATGAGTTAAGGAAAAGGACAACTCTCTGCGCCTGTGTATCGATTACAAAGAACTTAATAAAGTCACTATTAAGAACCGTTACCCGCTTGGTTTACGTTCTGGATATCACCAAGTCAGAATTCGAGAGGAGGATTGTAACATCCCCAAAATCTTGGATAGCTACAGCGTTGTGGATCCCTCATGGGACCCACCAAGCTAGGTTATTCGTTTTTACCTCACAAGAACTTTTGGTAAAAATAATAATATTGGAATTGATAATAAATTTTCATCATACGAACAGGAAAGTTGAAGTACACACGATTTTAAAATTTAATACATGCTCTTTATTTCCGAAATAATTGCCAAGGAAAATTTAACTCTATCCAGTCGCCGTTCTCAAGCATGCCCCGTCCCTTCGCATTCCAAAGCCTGTATTTCTGAAGTTCCAGCAACTGGCAAGTATAAAAATACCAGCCCATACCCGGGTCAGTCATAACACATTACAACAATATGCTCATATGTACGAATTTTGCAGTTCCAAAAGTATCAGCTAACAACACATATACATACAATAACACATAAGCACCTATCCCCAATATCCGGATAGTGCAATTTCTACCACCCCCAATATCCGGGTGCACACCCCCAATATCCGGGTGCGGAACGAACGTTCGTTATAAATTTCTCTTTGTTCCCACTGGTACGACATAACTTTGCATCTCTTCACATTGATGATCACATAATACACAGATTCACAGCATCACAATTGGCACAACATAATCAATACACAATGAACACATAAAATTGCAATAATGCTAAGGTCGAGCAAGTTGAACGAACTTGCCTTGTGAGTCGTCGATAAGATGATTCCAATTAAATCTCGAGAGTTCGGCCGTCCGCTCCTAGATAAGGTATCGATCTCCTAATAATAATATGCTATTAGCATTTTGTTAAGACGTCTCAATTTAATTTAATGGCTCGCCCTTTATTTTATATTTCAACAAATTCATCGTCTAAAAATTAAATGCATTGGTAAATAGCTCTTAGATATCAGCCTTGAATATTTTTAAAAATATTTTCAACAATTTATAATTTAACTATTACTTATACTGTAATAAATCAAACAATAGTCCTTATAATTTATTTAACAAAGTAACATTGGGAATAATTTCAATTTATTAATCTCAAATATTTCCAAAGGTAATACTTAATAACTTGAGTTGAAATAGAAATCCATTTCTTCCATTTCAAATATTCCTTAGAATAATTCTGGAGATTTTATATAAGAACATAAATGTAATACCCGGTTGTAATTCATTCATTTTCATTCAGTAATTATCAGTCTGTAATTGTCACTCAGTGTATTTTTCACTCAATTATAATCATTCATCAATCATGTTCATTCACCGTGTTCACCGTTCGGAAAAACTTCGAGTTGTGTATCGTTACTGTTCATTGTTTCAACTTTCCTCATATGAGTTCGACTTTGTTAGATCACCATTAATTTTTGGTAACTCCAAAAATTCTAAATCTTTTCAATATTATAGAGCATCGAGTTAGCTTTCCAATGGTTCAAACGGTGAGTCAATCGGAGTCCGGACGAGAGAGTTATGGTCGTTTTAGCTCACCCGCTCATTTTTCAGCCTTTGGCCGATCACTGCCGACCGGACTCGGTCGTGTCGTCCGACACGGCCCGTGCCGTACTCGTCCGGAAATGCCGAAGTATCTGCCCGCAGGACTCGACCGTGTCGTTTGGCACGGCCGAGTCGAACCCTTCCGGATAAGCCAGAACCGACTGCCCAGCACGCCCGACCGTGTCCCAGGACACGGTCGAGTCATGCCGAGTCGCTGTCGGACGGGTCACTGTCGGAAGGCCCTACGCGCCGCGACCGTGTCAAGCAGGACACGGTCGAGTCACTGTCGGCCAGCTGTGCGACACGACCATGCCGATCGGCACGGGCCGTGTCCGGCAGGGTAGTCAACCCCTATAAATTGGTTTTTTGAGCATTTCAGCTCATTTTTTCCATCTTTTCCACCTTCTTACGAGAGATATAAGCTTGAGGGAGAGTTTTCTTCATCAATTATCATTTGAGTGTGTATTTTTCATCACCTTCAATCATTTGGGAAGCTTGGATACTCGATTAAACTCGTGTTCTTCGGATCGAAGTGATTGGATATTCAAGTGGTAATTTCTTCGACACCTTGGACTTCGATTTTGTGTTGAGATATGATGTTTTGGACGTTATAATCATGTTATATGAAGGGATATGTATATGATTATGAGTTTGTATAAGGATTCATTGGATTATTGAGGGATTATTCAAGAACACTTTGTATATCGAGTTGAAATTGGGGGTTTTCGATTAATTGTCGTTATAATCACGTTTTCGGATATTCATTTCGGATTATTGATCATTTGGAAGATGTTTTGTTGGTTTGAAACACTTCTTGGGGGATTTGATATTGGTATATTGAGGTTTGATTGTAAACAATCGGAGTTTGGACGCAACGTGTTCGATATTATGCCCCAATGAACTTAATTTAATCGTATTGACGTTTTGAATTCGTTATATTCGTGTTTGATTCGTATATTGAACGGATTGTTGGTAATTATATTTATTCAAGGTTGTACGAGCGACCGATATCTCAATTAGGACGTTGTTCGTGGACGGACATTCTTCATCGTTGTTGAGTAAGTTAATTCTTACTCGGTTAAAAGGATATTCATACCTTTTGTTGTTGATCATTCATAATCATAACTCATTCATCATTGTATTAATCATATTAAAATTTGTTATTGTTAATTAATCACTTCAGTCATAAGGAACGACGGTTCCAATCTTTTCGTTGAGCTATCATTCATTTCATTATTACTCTCATCTCGGTGAGTCATTCTTGACTTTGTCAGATTATTATTTATTCATTGATATTCATTACGGTCATTCTCGTTCATATGACCTTCAGGTTCATATTGCGTGGCGGGTGCGGATGTGTGGAATTTTTAGTCGGGCACGTTATGGCCATGTATTGGGAGTGATACATTGGACCGTGCACACGGTAGCAGTTACCTCGTGAGACTAATTAGGTACAAGGACGGGTGTGTCCGGTCATTCGTCTTGTACACTTGCACGAGAACACTACGGGCGTACTATGATACCCCTCTTGGCGTAATTCATAACTTCGGTTAAATCATGATTGTGTATTTTTCAACCCTTGAGGATTGTTGTTACGTATGGCCCGGCCCGTTTGGGGATTTTGTTTTTAGTCATGGCAAGGCAAAGGCACGGGAGAACACGGCGACGTCGAGAGTCAGTGATACTAGAAAGGGCCCGATCTGTTCGATCACTTATTGATCAATTATGTTTCCTTTATTTATTCCGTTGCGGACATTCCGTTTGAATTCTCGTTTCATTCAGTGTTGTGAATTTTATCGTCACATAAGATACACATGTATTCTATTTTATAATGGGTGTGTTGTATGAAACTCCTAATCGGAGTAATTGATGTTGTAATGTGGTTCGGTACTACATTTACCCTGTTTAATTCATCCTTTTTCATTCGCCTGGTGGGTCCCAGTCGGGGGTCCACGGCACTGTAATATCCGCCTAGTTTGGGGTGTTACAGAGTTGGTATCAGAGCGTGGTTTTGAATACTACCTTCCGAGTCATGTCTCATTTGAAGTCATCGTCATCAGACTAGTATCATTGGACTTTCGTGTCACGTGTGACCTGTGCAAATGCCGAGCCAATCAGACCGAAAGAACTGTAAGATTTCTAACGCCATGGTATAATTTCTGGCAATAATCATTCATTCATCATTCATCAATTAACAATCCTCAAACATCATCATTCATTGTGATCAGGACGATCATATTAACTCATTAATCACTTAATTCATTTCAATACTCAGTTAATGATCAGGACGATCATATTAACTCATTAATCACTTAATTCCTTTTATTACTCAGTTGTCGATCTGGATGGTCATATTATCAATCTTATTAAGTTATTCAAGATAATCACTTCAAGAATTTTATCAGATAATCATGTCACTTCAGTAAATCATTCATATAATCACTAAGTTAGAACATGTATACTCATTTTCATCATCTCATGACATAATCATAACGTGATATTCATGTGGGGATTATAATCATCATGTGACTTTCCTACTTCAGTATGGAGAGAGAAAGAAGAGGACGTGGAGGACGAGGCCGTGGAGCTGGCCGAATCCCGAGAGCTCGTGTGAACACACGTGCGAACGCGAGGAATAATGTTAACTCATCTAGCAGTGACGCTGCCACTCATTCACCAGGGCGTGATCATTCACTTTCGGGGAGTCGTACTCGGGACACGGCTCAGTCAGAAGGTGTTCGTATCGATCCACTCGCCTTTATGCAGGGCATGATGGCCCAGATGACTCAGATGACATAACTAATGGAGACGATGCATAACTCAGTCAATCAAAATCAACAGGCTCCTCCGCCGCCACCTCAGAGGCAAGAGAGTAACGTGAGCAATATCATCGGCGACATCTCTCGCCAGAGGCCACCTACTTTTGAGGGCTCGTCTGAGCCGGCGGATATTATTCATTGGCTCGAGCATTTCGAGAAATTGTTTGCTATGGTAGAGTGTCCCGAAGGACACAAAGTTTCTGTTGCGGCTTACTACCTGGGTAAGAGCGCACATTCTTGGTGGTTGTCGTTGAAGCCCACCGAAGGATCATGTACTTGGGAGCAGTTCAAGACTCTCATGATGGAGAGATATTATCCGGCCCCACTCAGAGAGGACAAGCTGTCGAATTACTCACCCCGACCCCTCAACAGACGAGGATGTTCTCGCCATTGCCGAGAAATTTCAGGAACTTCTTCCGTTCTCCTCATCTATCATTCATTAGGCGGATAAGATTAAGTATTTCACAAGAGGTGAAATCCCGTATGAGATTACAATTGCTTAATCATAATTGCACCACGTTGGCGAATTCATTGAGAAAGCTCTTACCTATGAGCTTCTTGCTAAAGAAATTGCTAAGCGGCAACCTTCGTGCGCTAGCAAGAAATCGAAGAATCGTAATCGATGCGAAGGCGGTGGACAACCTTCAAGAAACCTCGTGCGGGCTCTGCTTTTACGGCGACCTCTGTGACGTCTAAACCGCGGAATCTCGATCCACGGCGTCCGTTCGGCCATCACCTGTTATAGCGTGGGGATCTTGGTCATGTCGGCACCAAGTGTCCGAGACGATCATCACGTGTCATAAGCGTGGAATTGTTGGGCATAAGGCCCGTTTTTGCCGTAGGGACTCCAAACCTACTCAGCGTCATCTCGGGCCCAAGCGATCGGCCGTTCGAGAATCGAGCCACTCAATCGGCGTCGTTTAAAGCAGCGGGAGCGACTAAAGGTGGAGCCTATAGTCGTGAGACGGAGCGTCCGGTGCGGGACTAGCAAACCACTGGATTTATGAGATGAAGAAGACCGATGAACCCGAGGCCCAAATGATCTCGAGTACACTCGATATTCTATCTCAACTTTGTGTGTACCCTTTTTGATCTTGGTGCATCGCATTCATTCATTTCGAATCATGTTTGAGTAGACTACGCCCGAGTAGTGCTACTAGTTGTGAGCCTTATGTCATTGGTCTACGATGGTAGACGAATTATCGTGTCGGGAGATTCGAGATTGTCGATTGATTTCATGGTCGTGTATGGCGGCGGACCTTATCGTGGTAGATTTGCCGAGAGACAGCGTCATCTTGGGTATTGATTGGATGGATCGTCATGATGCCATCATTAGTGTCCGTAAGCATATGATTACTATCATTTGAGACGATGGGGTTGAATGTGTGTTTCAGGAGGTAATCCCTACATTGCAGTAAGGTCATTAATTTGATGAAAGCGGTCGATTACTCGATCGAGGATGTGTCGGTTATTGGTGCTATATGACCAAAACCGAGGAATCATCGATAATGTTGTCGGATATTCCGGTAGTAAGGGAATATGCCGATGTATTTCAGACGAGTTACAGTTTGCCTCCACAGAGGATGTGGAATTCACGATTGAGTTGGAGCACAGTCGTCCCGATATCGAAGGCACCGCATCGAATGGCCCCGACCGAAATGCGAGAGTTGAACAATCAACTTGAGGAATTGTTCGAGTAAGGTTATAGCTGACCGATTGAGTCCCCGTGGGGAGCACCCGTCTTGTTTGTCAAAAAGAAGGATGGTTCTTTTCGCTTGTGTATCGATTATCCGGAGTTGAATAGGGTGACAATCAAGAATAAGTATCCTTTACCCGTATCGATGACCTTTTGGATCAACTTGAGGAGCTTGAGATTTTCCAAGATCGACTTAAGATCTGGATATCATCACCGCAGTTCGAGAGTCGGATATCGCGAGGACGGCGTTTCGAACACGCTATGGTCATTATGAGTTCGTAGTTATGCCGTTCAGGCTAACTAATGCACCTGCGGTATTCATGGAGCTAATGAATCGGGTCTTCATCGACTTTTTGGATCGGTTTGTTGTTGTCTTCATCGATGACATTTTGATTTATTCTCAGAACCGAGAGGAACACGAGGTTCATCTTCATCGGGTTCTCGGCGTGTTGAGGCGAGCAACTTTATGGAAAGTTTTCCAAATGTGAGTTACGGATGTCCAGTGACGTTTCTCGGACATGTAATTTCATCAGATGGAGTGCGTGTTGATCCTCAGAAGACGGAGGCTATCCAGGATTGGTTACCTCCGAAGAATGTTAAGGAAATCCGAAGCTTTCTCGGATTAGCCGGTTATTATCGGAGGTTTGTGGAAGGATTTTCCAAAATTGCTCAACCATTGACGAACCTTTTGCGGAAGGATAAGAAATACACGTGGTCCGACGCGTGTCAACGGAGTTTTGAGGAACTCAAGAGCCGGTTAATGTCAGCACCTGTACTTTCCTTGCCGCAGGGGACGGAGGGATTTGTGGTTTATAGTGATGCGCCCGGACAGGGTCTCGGATGTGTACTCATGCAAAATGGGAAGGTTATTGCTTATGCTTCACGGCAATTGAGACCTTACGAGGTTAATTATCCGACTCACGATCTGGAGCTAGCAGCCGCGGTGTTTGCTTTGAAAATTTGGCATCATTATCTTTATGGCGTTACCTGTCAGATATTCACCGATCATAAAAGTTTAAAGTATATATTTACTCAAAAGGAGTTAAATATGCGATAGAGGCGGTGGTTATAACTAATCAAGGATTATGATATTGAGATCCTTTACCACCCGGGCAAGGCGAACGTTGTCGCCGACGCCTTGAGTCGTAAGTCCGTTCAGGAGCAGATGCTTGCTCGTTTAACAATTCAGAAGGAGCTCCAACAGGAATTCCTTAGACCCGAGATCGAGGTCTGGCTTCAGCGAGTTCAGGGACAGCTTTGTATGTTGGAGATTTCATCATCTCTTGAGGATGCAATAAGGGAGAATCAGGGTTCAGACCCAGCATTGTTGCGCATTCGTGAGGATGTGGCTCAGGGGAAAGCCCCTGGATTCGTGGTCCACGAGGATGGACTTTTGAGGTTTAAGAACTGGTTGTGCGTACCGGAGAATGACGAGTTGAAAAACTCGATTTTGAGAGAAGCTCATGCTACCCCTTATTCTGTTCATCCGGGGTCTAGCAAAATGTATAAGGACTTGAAACAAAATTACTGGTGGAGTAATATGAAGCGAGAAGTCGCAGAATTTGTTTCGAGATGCTTAACCTGTCAACAAGTCAAGATTGAACATCAGCGACCGGCAGGTATGTTAAAACCTCTTCCTATTCCAGAGTGGAAGTGGGAAGACATTTCTATGGATTTCATCACGAGTTTGCCGACGAGTCGTCGTGGCATGAATACGATCTGGGTGATTGTGGACCGCTTAACTAAATCAGCTCATTTCCTTGAGATCAAGGATACGTGGGGTCCCGAGAGACTGGCCCAGTTATTCATCAAGGAGATAGTAAGACTGCACGGTACTCCTAAGAGTATCATTTCCGATCGTGACGGACGATTTGTATCTCATTTTTGGAAATCAGTTCATCGTGCTATGGGAACTCAGCTCAATCTCAGTACCGCCTTTCATCCTCAGTCCGACGGACAATCAGAGAGGACTATACAGACATTAGAGGACATGTTGAGGGCATGCGTCCTCGATTGGAAGGACGATTGGGAAGCCCAACTACCACTGATCGAGTTCACGTATAATAATAGTTGGCATGCTTCCATTAAGATGGCACCTTACGAGGCCTTGTACGGTCGTCGTTGTCGATCTCCCTTGTGTTGGGATGACTTGTCAGAATCAATCGGCACCGAACCCGATATGCTTATAGCCGCCCGAGAGAAGGTAGCTTTGATCAAGAGTCGTATGTTGACAGCTCAGAGTCGACAGAAATCATATGCAGATAATCGTCGTCGACCACTAGAGTTCGAGACGGGTGACCACGTTTTGGTCAAGGTATCCCCGAGTCGAGGTATTTTCCGTTTCGGAAAACGGGGGAAGTTGAGTCCGAGATTCATTGGACCGTTTGAAATTTTGGATCGAGTAGGCGAGTTAGCTTATCGATTGGCTTTACCTCCGGCTTTGAGTCGAATTCATGATGTGTTTCATGTCTCTCAGTTGCGAAAGTATGTTGCCGACCCGAGTCACATACTGTAGTTCGACGAAATCGAGATCGCCGACGACCATTCATATGAGGAGCGTCCTATACGAGTCTTAGAGCGGCGAATCAAACAGTTGAGAAATAAGTCGATTCCTTTGGTCAAGATTCAGTGGTCCAGACACGGAGTCGAAGAGGCTACTTGGGAAACCGAGGATAGTATGCGGGAGAGTTATCCCGAGTTGTTTGACCCTTAGTTTCGGGGACGAAACTCTTTTAAGGGGGGGTGTATGTAATACCCGGTTGTAATTCATTCATTTTCATTCGGTAATTATCGATCTGTAATTGTCACTCAGTGTATTTTTCACTCAATTATAATCATTCATCAATCATGTTCATTCACCGTGTTCACCGTTCGGAAAAACTTGAGTTGTGTATCGTTCTGTTCATTGTTTCAACTTTCCTCATATGAGTTCGACTTTGTTAGATCACCATTAATTTTTGGTAACTCCAAAAATTCTAATTCTTTGCAATATTATAGAGCATCGAGTTAGCTTTCCAATGGTTCAAACGGTGAGTCAAACGGAGTCCGGACGAGAGAGTTATGGTCGTTTTAGCTCACCCGCTCATTTTTCACCTTTTGGCCGATCACTGCCGACCGGACTCGGTCGTGTCGTCCGACACGGCCCGTGCCGTACTCGTCCGGAAATGCCGAAGTATCTGCCCGCTGGACTCGACCGTGTCGTCTGGCACAACCGAGTCGAACTCTTCCGGATAACCAAGAACCGATCGCCCGGCCACGCCGGCCGTGTCCCGGGACACGGTCGAGTCATCTTAGTCACCGTCGGACGGGTCATCTGTCGGAAGGCCCTCCGCGCCGCGACCGTGTCAAGCAGGACACGGTCGAGTCACTGTCGGCCAGTATGCGACACGACCGTGCCGATCGGCACGGGCCGTGTCGGCAGGGTAGTCAACCCCTATAAATTGGTTTTGAGCATTTCAGCTCATTTTTTCCATCTTTTCCACCTTCTTACGAGAGATATAAGCTTGAGGGAGAGTTTTCTTCATCAATTATCATTTGAGTGTGTATTTTTCATCACCTTCAATCATTTGGGAAGCTTGGATACTCGATTAAACTCGTGTTCTTCGGATCGAAGTGATTGGATATTCAAGTGGTAATTTCTTCGACACCTTGGACTTCGATTTTGTGTTGAGATATGATGTTTTGGACGTTATAATCATGTTATATGAAGGGATATGTATATGATTATGAGTTTGTATAAGGATTCATTGGATTATTGAGGGATTATTCAAGAACACTTTGTATATCGAGTTGAAATTGGGGGTTTTTGATTAATTGTCGTTATAATCACGTTTTCGGATATTCATTTCGGATTATTGATCATTTGGAAGATGTTATGTTGGTTTGAAACACTTCTTGGGGGATTTGATATTGGTATATTGAGGTTTGATTGTAAACAATCGGAGTTTGGACGCAACGTGTTCGATATTATGCCCCAATGAACTTAATTTAATCGTATCGACGTTTTGAATTCGTTATATTCGTGTTTGATTCATATATTGAACGGATTGTTGGTAATTATATTTATTCAAGGTTGTACGAGCGACCGATATCTCAATTAGGACGTTGTTCGTGGACGGACATTCTTCATCGTTGTTGAGTAAGTTAATTCTTACTCGGTTAAAAGGATATTCATACCTTTTGTTGTTGATCATTCATAATCATAACTCATTCATCATTGTATTAATCATATTAAAATTTGTTATTGTCAATTAATCACTTCAGTCATAAGGAACGACGGTTCCAATCTTTTCGTTGAGCTATCATTCATTTCATTATTACTCTCATCTCGGTGAGTCATTCTTGACTTTGTCAGATTATTATTTATTCATTGATATTCATTACGGTCATTCTCGTTCATATGACCTTCTGGGTTCATATTGCGTGGCCGGGTGCGGATGTGTGGAATTTTTAGTCGGGCACGTTATGGCCATGTATTGGGAGTGATACATTGGACTATGCACACGGTAACAGATTACCTCCGTGAGACTAATTAGGTACAAGGACGGGTGTGTCCGGTCATTCGTCTTGTACACTTGCACAGAACACTACGGGCGTACTATGATACCCCTCTTCAGCGTAATTCATAACTTCAGTTAAATCATGATTGTGTATTTTTCAACCCTTGAGGATTGTTGTTCTGTGTAACTGACCCCGTTTGGGGATTTTGTTTTTCAGGTCTTGGCAAGGCAAAGGCACGGGGAGAACACGCTGACGTCGAGGAGTCCCAGTGATACTAGAAAGGGGCCCCAGTCTGTTCAGTCACTTATTCAGTCAATTATGTTTCCTTTATTTATTCCGCTGCAGACATTCCGTTTGAATTCTCGTTTCATTCAGTGTTGTGTATTTTATCGTCACATAAGATACACATGTATTCTATTTTATCCTGGGTGTGTTGTATGAAACTCCTAATCGGAGTAATTGATGTTGTAATGTGGTTCGGTACTACATTTACCCTGTTTAATTCATCCTTTTTCATTCGCCTGGTGGGTCCCAGTCGGGGGTCCACGGCACTGTAATATCCGCCTAGTTTGGGGTGTTACAGAGTTGGTATCAGAGCGTGGTTTTGAATACTACCTTCCGAGTCATGTCTCATTTGAAGTCATCGTCATCAGACTAGTATCATTGGACTTTCGTGTCACGTGTGACCTGTGCAAATGCCGAGCCAATCAGACCGAAAGAACTGTAAGATTTCTAACGCCATGGTATAATTTCTGGCAATAATCATTCATTCATCATTCATCAATTAACAATCCTCAAACATCATCATTCATTGTGATCAGGACGATCATATTAACTCATTAATCACTTAATTCATTTCAATACTCAGTTAATGATCAGGACGATCATATTAACTCATTAATCACTTAATTCCTTTTATTACTCAGTTGTCGATCTGGATGGTCATATTATCAATCTTATTAAGTTATTCAAGATAATCACTTCAAGAATTTTATCAGATAATCATGTCACTTCAGTAAATCATTCATATAATCACTAAGTTAGAACATGTATACTCATTTTCATCATCTCATGACATAATCATAACGTGATATTCATGTGGGGATTATAATCATCATGTGACTTTCCTACTTCAGTATGGAGAGAGCAAGAAGAGGACGTGGAGGACGAGGCCGTGGAGCGGGCCGAATCCCGAGAGCTCGTGTGAACACACGTGCGAACACGAGGAATAATGTTAACTCATCTAGCAGTGACGCTGCCACTCATTCACCAGGGCGTGATCATTCACTTTCGGGGAGTCGTACTCGGGACACAGCTCAGTCAGAAGGTGTTCGGATCGATCCACTCGCCTTTATGCAGGGCATGATGGCCCAGATGACTCAGATGACACAACTAATGGAGACGATGCATAACTCAGTCAATCAAAATCAACAGGCTCCTCCGCCGCCACCTCAGAGGCAAGAGAGGAACGTGAGCAATATCATCGGCGACATCTCTCGCCAGAGGCCACCTACTTTTGAGGGCTCGTCTGAGCCGGCGGATATTATTCATTGGCTCGAGCATTTCGAGAAATTGTTTGCTATGGTAGAGTGTCCCGAAGGACACAAAGTTTCTGTTGCGGCTTACTACCTGGGTAAGAGCGCACATTCTTGGTGGTTGTCGTTGAAGCCCACCGAAGGATCATGTACTTGGGAGCAGTTCAAGACTCTCATGATGGAGAGATATTATCCGGCCCCACTCAGAGAGGCCAAGCTGTCAGAATTACTCACCCCCGATCCCTCAACAGACGAGGATGTTCTCGCCATTGCCGAGAAATTTCAGGAACTTCTTCCGTTCGCCTCATCTATCATTCATTCCGAGGCGGATAAGATTAAGTATTTCAGCAAGAGGCTGAAATCCCGTATGAGATTACAATTGCTTAATCATAATTGCACCACGTTGTCCGAATTCATTGAGAAAGCTCTTACCTATGAGCTTACTGCTAAAGAAATTGCTAAGCAGCAACCTTCGTCTGCTAGCAAGAAATCGAAGAATCGTAATCAGTCTGAAGGCGGTCATACAACCTTCAAGAAACCTCGTGCGGGCTCTGCTTTCGAGCGACCTCTGTGACGTCTAAACCCGCGGAATCTCGATCACGAGCGGCCGTTCGGCCATCACCGTTATAACTGTGGGGATCTTGGTCATGTCGGCACCAAGTGTCCGAGACGATCATCACGTGTCATAATCGTGGAATTGTTGGGCATAAGGCCCGTTTTTGCCGTAGGGACTCCAAACCTACTCAGCGTCATCTCGAGCCCCGGCGATCGGCCGTTCGAGAATCGAGCCACTCAATCAGCGTCTTTTAAAGCAGCAGAGCGACTAAAGGTGGAGCCTATAGTCAGCAGACGGGAGCGTCCGGTGCCGGGACTAGCAAACCCTGGATTTATGAGATGAAGAAGACCGATGAACCCGAGGCCCAAATGATCTCAGGTACACTCGATATTCTATCTCAACCTGTGTGTACCCTTTTTGATACTGGTGCATCGCATTCATTCATTTCCGAATCATGTTTGAGTAGACTACGTCTGAGTAGTGCTACTAGTTGTGAGCCTTATGTCATTGGTCTACCTGATGGTAGACGAATTATCGTGTCGGGAGATTCGATTGTCGATTCGGTTTCATGGTCGTGTATGGCGGCGGACCTTATCGTGGTAGATTTGCCGAGAGACGATGTCATCTTGGGTATTGATTGGATGGATCGTCATGATGCCATCATTAGTGTCCGTAAGCGTATGATTACTATCATTTCAGACGATGGGGTTGAATGTGTGTTTCAGGGAGGTAATCCCTTTGCAGTAAGGTCATTAATTTGATGAAAGCAGTGCGATTACTCAGTCAGGGATGTGTCGGTTATTGGTGCTATATGACCAAAACCGAGGAATCATCAGTAATGTTGTCGGATATTCCGGTAGTAAAGGAATATGCCGATGTATTTCCAGACGAGTTACCTGGTTTGCCTCCACAGAGGGATGTGGAATTCACGATTGAGTTGGAGCACAGTACGTCCCCGATATCGAAGGCACCGTACCGAATGGCCCCGACCGAAATGCGAGAGTTGAACAATCAACTTGAGGAATTGTTCGAGAAAGGTTATATCCGACCGAGTGCGTCCCCGTGGGGAGCACCAGTGCTGTTTGTCAAAAAGAAGGATGGTTCTTTTCGCTTGTGTATCGATTATCGGGAGTTGAATAGGGTGACAATCAAGAATAAGTATCCTTTACCCCGTATCGATGACCTTTTGGATCAACTTCGAGGAGCTTGGTATTTTCCAAGATCGACTTAAGATCTGGATATCATCATTGTGGATTCGAGAGTCGGATATCGCGAGGACGGCGTTTGAACACGCTATGGTCATTATGAGTTCGTAGTTATGCCGTTCGGGCTAACTAATGCACTGCGGTATTCATGGAGCTAATGAATCGGGTCTTCATCGACTTTTTCGATCGGTTTGTTGTTGTCTTCATCGATGACATTTTGATTTATTCGTAGCAGAGGAACACGAGGTTCATCTTCATCGGGTTCTCGGCGTGTTGAGACGAGAGCAACTTTATGGAAAGTTTTCCAAATGTGAGTTACGGATGTCGAAGTAGCGTTTCTCGGACATGTAATTTCATCAGATGGAGTGCGTGTTGATCCTCAGAAGACGGAGGCTATCCAGGATTGGTTACCTCCGAAGAATGTTAAGGAAATCCGAAGCTTTCTCGGATTAGCCGGTTATTATCGGAGGTTTGTGGAAGGATTTTCCAAAATTGCTCAACCATTGACGAACCTTTTGCGGAAGGATAAGAAATACACGTGGTCCGGCGCGTGTCAACGGAGTTTTGAGGAACTCAAGAGCCGGTTAATGTCAGCACCTGTACTTTCCTTGCCGCAGGGGACGGAGGGATTTGTGGTTTATAGTGATGTGCCCGGACAGGGCCTCGGATGTGTACTCATGCAAACTGGGAAGGTTATTGCTTATGCTTCACGGCAATTGAGACCTTACGAGGTTAATTATCCGACTCACGATCTGGAGCTAGCAGCCGTGGTGTTTGCTTTGAAAATTTGGCGTCATTATCTTTATGGCGTTACCTGTCAGATATTCACCGATCATAAAAGTTTAAAGTATATATTTACTCAGAAGGAGTTAAATATGCGACAGAGGCGGTGGTTAGAACTAATCAAGGATTATGATATTGAGATCCTTTACCACCCGGGCAAGGCGAACGTTGTCGCCGACGCCTTGAGTCGTAAGTCCGTTCAGGAGCAGATGCTTGCTCGTTTAACAATTCAGAAGGAGCTCCAACAGGAATTCCTTAGACCCGAGATCGAGGTCTGGCTTCAGCGAGTTCAGGGACAGCTTTGTATGTTGGAGATTTCATCATCTCTTGAGGATGCAATCAGGGAGAATCAGGGTTCAGACCCAGCATTGTTGCGCATTCGTGAGGATGTGGCTCAGGGGAAAGCCCCTGGATTCGTGGTCCACGAGGATGGACTTTTGAGGTTTAAGAACCGGTTGTGCGTACCGGAGAATGACGAGTTGAAAAACTCGATTTTGAGAGAAGCTCATGCTACCCCTTATTCTGTTCATCCGGGGTCTAGCAAAATGTATAAGGACTTGAAACAAAATTACTGGTGGAGTAATATGAAGCGAGAAGTCGCAGAATTTGTTTCGAGATGCTTAACCTGTCAACAAGTCAAGATTGAACATCAGCGACCGGCAGGTATGTTAAAACCTCTTCCTATTCCAGAGTGGAAGTGGGAAGACATTTCTATGGATTTCATCACGAGTTTGCCGACGAGTCGTCGTGGCAAGAATACGATCTGTGTGATTGTGGACCGCTTAACTAAATCAGCTCATTTCCTTGAGATCAAGGATACGTGGGGTCCCGAGAGACTGGCCCAGTTATTCATCAAGGAGATAGTAAGACTGCACGGTACTCCTAAGAGTATCGTTTCCGATCGTGACGGACGATTTGTATCTCATTTTTGGAAATCAGTTCATCGTGCTATGGGAACTCAGCTCAATCTCAGTACCGCCTTTCATCCTCAGTCCGACGGACAATCAGAGAGGACTATACAGACATTAGAGGACATGTTGAGGGCATGCGTCCTCGATTGGAAGGACGATTGGGAAGCCCAACTACCACTGATCGAGTTCACGTATAATAATAGTTGGCATGCTTCCATTAAGATGGCACCTTACGAGGCCTTGTACGGTCATCGTTGTCGATCTCCCTTGTGTTGGGATGACTTGTCAGAATCAATCGGCACCGAACCCGATATGCTTATAGCCGCCCGAGAGAAGGTAGCTTTGATCAAGAGTCGTATGTTGGCGGCTCGAGTCGGCGAAATCATATGCAGATAATCGTCGTCGACCACTAGAGTTCGAGACGGGTGACCACGTTTTGGTCAAGGTATCCCCGAGTCGAGGTATTTTCCGTTTCGGAAAACGGGGGAAGTTGAGTCCGAGATTCATTGGACCGTTTGAAATTTTGGATCGAGTAGGCGAGTTAGCTTATCGATTGGCTTTACCTCCGGCTTTGAGTCGAATTCATGATGTGTTTCATGTCTCTCAGTTGCGAAAGTATGTTGCCGACCCGAGTCACATACTGTAGTTCGACGAAATCGAGATCGCCGACGACCATTCATATGAGGAGCGTCCTATACGAGTCTTAGAGCGGCGAATCAAACAGTTGAGAAATAAGTCGATTCCTTTGTTCAAGATTCAGTGGTCCAGACACGGAGTCGAAGAGGCTACTTGGGAAACCGAGGATAGTATGCGGGAGAGTTATCCCGAGTTGTTTGACCCTTAGTTTCGGGGACGAAACTCTTTTAAGGGGGGGTGTATGTAATACCCGGTTGTAATTCATTCATTTTCATTCAGTAATTATCAGTCTGTAATTGTCACTCAGTGTATTTTTCACTCAATTATAATCATTCATCAATCATGTTCATTCACCGTGTTCACCGTTCGGAAAAACTTCGAGTTGTGTATCGTTACTGTTCATTGTTTCAACTTTCCTCATATGAGTTCGACTTTGTTAGATCACCATTAATTTTTGGTAACTCCAAAAATTCTAAATCTTTGCAATATTATAGAGCATCGAGTTAGCTTTCCAATGGTTCAAACGGTGAGTCAATCGGAGTCCGGACGAGAGAGTTATGGTCGTTTTAGCTCACCCGTTCATTTTTCATCCTTTGGCCGATCACTGCCGACCGGACTCGGTCGTGTCGTCCGACACGGCCCGTGCCGTACTCGTCCGGAAATGCCGAAGTATCTGCCCACAGGACTCGACCGTGTCGTTTGGCACGGCCGAGTCGAACCCTTCCGGATAAGCCAGAACCGACTGCCCAGCACGCCCGACCGTGTCCCAGGACACGGTCGAGTCATGCCGAGTCGCTGTCGGACGGGTCACTGTCGGAAGGCCCTCCGCGCCGCGACCGTGTCAAGCAGGACACGGTCGAGTCACTGTCGGCCAGCTGTGCGACACGACCGTGCCGATCGGCACGGGCCGTGTCCGGCAGGGTAGTCAACCCCTATAAATTGGTTTTTTGAGCATTTCAGCTCATTTTTTCCATCTTTTCCACCTTCTTACGAGAGATATAAGCTTGAGGGAGAGTTTTCTTCATCAATTATCATTTGAGTGTGTATTTTTCATCACCTTCAATCATTTGGGAAGCTTGGATACTCGATTAAACTCGTGTTCTTCGGATCGAAGTGATTGGATATTCAAGAGGTAATTTCTTCGACACCTTGGTCTTCGATTTTGTGTTGAGATATGATGTTTTGGACGTTATAATCATGTTATATGAAGGGATATGTATATGATTATGAGTTTGTATAAGGATTCATTAGATTATTGAGGGATTATTCAAGAACACTTTGTATATCGAGTTGAAATTGGGGGTTTTCGATTAATTGTCGTTATAATCACGTTTTCGGATATTCATTTCGAATTATTGATCATTTGGAAGATGTTTTGTTGGTTTGAAACACTTATTGGGGGATTTGATATTGGTATATTGTGGTTTGATTGTAAACAATCGGAGTTTGGACGCAACGTGTTCGATATTATGCCCCAATGAACTTAATTTAATCGTATCGACGTTTTGAATTCGTTATATTCGTGTTTGATTCGTATATTGAACGGATTGTTGGTAATTATATTTATTCAAGGTTGTACGAGCGACCGATATCTCAATTAGGACGTTGTTCGTGGACGGACATTCTTCATCGTTGTTGAGTAAGTTAATTCTTACTCGGTTAAAAGGATATTCATACCTTTTGTTGTTGACCATTCATTATCATAACTCATTCATCATTGTATTAATCATATTAAAATTTGTTATTGTCAATTAATCACTTCAGTCATAAGGAACGACGGTTCCAATCTTTTCGTTGAGCTATCATTCATTTCATTATTACTCTCATCTCGGTGAGTCATTCTTGACTTTGTCAGATTATTATTTATTCATTGATATTCATTACGGTCATTCTCGTTCATATGACCTTCTGGGTTCATATTGCGTGGCCGGGTGCGGATGTGTGGAATTTTTAGTCGGGCACGTTATGGCCATGTATTGGGAGTGATACATTGGACTGTGCACACGGTAACAGATTACCTCCGTGAGACTAATTAGGTACAAGGACGGGTGTGTCCGGTCATTCGTCTTGTACACTTGCACAGAACACTACGGGCGTACTATGATACCCCTCTTCAGCGTAATTCATAACTTCAGTTAAATCATGATTGTGTATTTTTCAACCGTTGAGGATTGTTGTTCTGTGTAACTGACCCCGTTTGGGGATTTTGTTTTTCAGGTCTTGGCAAGGCAAAGGCACGGGGAGAACACGCTGACGTCGAGGAGTCCCAGTGATACTAGAAAGGGGCCCGATCTGTTCGATCACTTATTCAGTCAATTATGTTTCCTTTATTTATTCCGCTGCAGACATTCCGTTTGAATTCTCGTTTCATTCAGTGTTGTGTATTTTATCGTCACATAAGATACACATGTATTCTATTTTATCCTGGGTGTGTTGTATGAAATTCCTAATCGGAGTAATTGATGTTGTAATGTGGTTCGGTACTACATTTACCCTGTTTAATTCATCCTTTTTCATTCGCCTGGTGGGTCCCAGTCGGGGGTCCACGGCACTGTAATATCCGCCTAGTTTGGGGTGTTACAATAAATTCATTTATTCCGGTTTAATTATCTTAGAATTGCATATATAGAAAATGATACTTAAATTGCCGTTAAAAATATAAGTACGTCATATGGGCAGATACGTAGTTCGATTGTTCATAGTGGTTGTTATCATTAAATTATTTAAGTTTAATTAGCACGGAAACGGAGTCGGAAATTTATCATTTCCAAAAATTAAAACAAAAATAACTAAATATATATATAAATACGTCAACAGAAAAATACACGAAACAGAATCGAAGAATGATTTACGGATCAAAAGTTATTCACGATCTAAATTACATTTCTACGCTTAAAATCATCATTGACTTGTCCAAAATAACTCAGTTTTACATATCTACGGGATGTCTAATATGATATTACAAAAGTTAATATTTTATATGTGTATTTTATATACAATACGCATAAATTATATATCAAGAAATACTTACGGATTGGTAGATAATTGAACTCAAAGATAGCACCTCGATCTGGATTTCAGAAATTCAATGGGGATTTTAATCGGACAGGTTCCAGTCAGTATGTCAGGAAATCTGGTCTGACTCGCCGTAAAACGACCCCATATCGTCGGCAGAATGGACTCCTCTCGGAAATATAAAGATGAATATTTATAAATATTGAGTTTCTTTATATAGTTACATAAGTTGTGCGTATGAATGAATTAGGAAAAGGCTGTATTTATAGGACACAAAACAGGTGACCAGTCAATTTGACACAGCCGCCCTACGTCACACAGCCCTGGCCGAGCCACGTGCGCGGGCCCTAGGGAGTCACTATCTGCAGCCCCGGCTGATCCACGTGCGTAGGTCCCGCCCGGAAGATTCCTGGTGCTTGGCAGTTGGCAGTCTCCACTAAATCAATCATAACTTTTTCGTTCGGACTCCGATTGACTCGCCGTTTGAACCATTGGAAAGCTAACTAAATTATCTACAACACTGTTAATTTTTAGAATTTTTTTTAACTTCTCAAAAATCCTTGGTGATTTTTTTCAAAGTTGATACTTGTCCACGATACTTCCCAGAAAATGTCCAAATATATATATTAAAATTTATAATGGAATAATACCACAATAATTCATTTAAATCAAGATATCACTTTTATAAATAATTTCACTAATTATTGTCATATAATAGTATTCACTTTATAATTTATATAATGTAAAATATTGGGATTTGACATACTCTCCTCTAAAAATAAGTTTCGTCCCGAAACTTGGAAGAATGTTATCATCATTAAGTCATTCTCGAGTACATTTCCCAATATTCACTGAAAAATCCTATCGGAGAACACGACGTTGCGCACCGCCGGGTTCTATCATGGAATTTCCAACGATTAATGGATAATGCTATTCGATTCCTTTAAAATATCAAGTACAACATCAATAAGAAGCTCATCAATTATCACTTAAATAGCAAAAACATCAAGTATAACATTGATAGCAGAAAATACACCAAGCATATTATCACATTGCGTCATTCGCGGAGCTAATCTATTATCACATAAATAGCAAAGACATCAAGTATAACATTGATAGCAGTAAATACACCAAGCATATTATCATACTGCATCTTTGAAAATTATCTCATCCATTCTTAAAATGGTAACAATTTGAGTATTAAATACTCTCCCTCTAAAAATTAAGTTTCGACCCGAAACTTATGTTTGGAACAACTCGGGGTACCAGTTACGCATTGCTTCTTTAGTTTCTCAAGTGGCTTCTTCATTTCCATGGTGTGACCACTGGACTTTAACTAGAGGAATAGATTTTTTCCTTAATTTCTTTATGCAATAATCTAAAATAGAAACTAGTATCTCCTCGAAAGTAGTATCCTTGGAAATATCCAAAATTTCATGATTTAACTTGTGACTGGGATTGTGAACATAATGCCTCAATTGTGATACGTGAAAGTCGTTATGGACTCATTATATAGATAATGATAGAGCTAAGCAATAAGCTAAGTCTCCAACGCATTCAAAAGGTCTGATGAAACGTGGGCTTAACTTGCCCCTAAAGAATTCCAGCAATGATGATCGCAGGTTGATGGTGCACAATTGTCCTTGTTTTTCTCGAATATAGACCCAATGTTCTTATTTGTTAGCTCGCGTTGCAGCTCCACTTGTGATGTCAATCTACATAATATGTGCTCCTGGTGGTCTTTCCGCTAAGAGCGTCAGCTACCACATTTGCCTTCCCTGGGTGATATTGGATATCCCTGTCGTAATCATTGAGGAGTTCCAACCACCTCCTATGCCTCATGTTTAACTCCTTCTGCGTGAAGATGTACTTGAGACTTTTGTGATCCATGAAGATTTGGCACGTGGAACCATATAATTAATGTCTCCAAATCTTCAAAGTATAGATCCCACCAGCAAGTTCTAAGTCATGAGTGGGGTAGTTGACTTCGTAAGATTTCAATGGGCGCGATGCGTATGCGATGACCTTACCGTATTGCATCAAAATGCAAAACAGTCCTTGTTTAGAAGTGTCGCTATAGATGACGAAGTTTACCGTACCTTGAGGAAGCATTAACACTGGAGCACTCATCAGCTGCCACTTGAGTTCGTCGAAGCCCTTTGACATGCCTCGGTCCACTCGTATTTGGTAGTCTTGTGGAGAATTTTGGTTAGATATTGATAATGCATAAAGGCATACCTTATGATGTTCGATTCATAATTGAAGTCAAAGTAAGAATAGGAGGTGAATTCACAGAAGCGCCCACTAAATTCTTATCAGGGCTTGGAAAAGTTCATATTTGAAAAAAAAATGACGTGTGAAGAAAATGGGAATTTGTTATAAATGTGCTCGTTGGGATTGCAATTCGAAATGTCGATCTTTAGGAATTCCTTGCACAATCAGAGAAGACAAAATCAAGTTCATTAAGGATGGCCTGAATAAGGAATCATTCGATAGTGTTCTAATGACTCTTGAAATGCAGTCTAGTGGGTATGTGCAACATGAAATTCTATGTTTGAAAGATATTTATATTTGAATTTGAACAACATCTCGAGAATCTAATGGTAAAGGACACTGTTTGCCAATTTATAAGAAAATTAGATGGAAGCTCATCCCGACTCATAGAAGGCATTGGAGCCGTTTCTGAACATAAAATCAGAGGAAGCTGTGTCACAATCACGACTACTGTACATTCACATGAGCGTTTACTTTTTAATTTTGTCATTTCCATTAAATTTTCTCTTTTCAAATAAAAAAATAGTGACATGAAATAAATGCATTCAATATTCTACCGAATACTTGAAGTGCAATTAACGCGTTTACTTTTTCGCCGAATAAGTTAAAATTACTATTATTGTTTTCATAATTCCGCCTAATAAGTTAATTTAAATAATGTTTCACCCTCAATTTATACTTCTATAAATATTATCATTTTTTCATCACTTTAAACCTCAAATATTTCTAGCAAACACAAAAGAAAGAAAGAAAAAGAGATGGAAGTAACCTCTGATCTAAAATTTTCAAGTATCTGTGTTTTCTGTGGATCTAATCCCGGAAAAAGTGGTGAAACCATCACTACACACTAGTGGAAAAATACCATTTTACATCGCACTTTCTAAATCGGTTGCAGTATAACCGATTTAAAAAGTGATTAGTTTTCATTTTACATCGGTTATTAGAAAACCGATGTAATATATCAGTTTTTACATCGGTCAATAGAGAACCGATTTAATATATCAATTTTTTACATCGATTAATAAAAAAACCGATGTAGTATGTGTATGTTTCACATCGGTTCTCATATACCAAACACATAAAACGCCCCCACTACCAGTTTAGGTCATTCAATCTTCTCCGATTCCCCGCTTATTCAACCCTGCGATTCAATCTCCTCCCCTCAATCTCCTCCCCCCAACCTTGCGATTCACATACCGGCTAAAATCCCCGACCACCGCGCACCACTAGAGTTGTTGAGATCAGTGGAGCAAGCCTTGGAGGTGAAGTTGGGGGATGACACGGTCTTGGTGGTGCTTACGACGTCGATGGCTTCGATCTTTGGCCTTCTGATATTTCCCTGGAAGAGGTCGAGCGATAATCGCGGCAAGGAGGTTACGCCGCTAGTTGTCCACAAGACGGTGCCGCTTGAGGCAGAGGAGGAGGATGTCGGACCTGACAAGGTAATGTCACCGTCTTCTTCGGAACCCAGACTAGCACTGTCGAATGTTTTTCGAAGGTATCACCTTCACTAAGTACTCCTTATTTCCGTTAGATTTTATAATGCTGACTCATAATCTTTGCTAGATAATGCTACTAGATTTTATAAATGGTTCACCGAGGTTGTTGACATGATTGTATTTATTGTTTGCACCCCTCTTGTGGAGCTTTCTACTGAGTACATATTGTAAATGATATAGGCTGAAGAAAGAGAACCCTGCTTAAGCGGCTTACCTATGGAGTATTTGGTTTACATAATCGCCAATATGAACATTTCAACAAGGTATATGCTCGTTATCTCCATTTATTCACTGTTATATTTGCATTATATGGGATATTTCTTGCTCCGTAGCTTTTTCGCTCCTTTTTTCTTCTTATTTCACAATTGCAGATTTTCTTCTCAGATTTGGCAGGCTCTCCTTATCCAAATGGGCTTCACGGTAGTCAAAGGGCAAGCCTGGAAGGAGGAAATAGTCCGGTGCTCGACATATTTAAAGGTAATGATGTTATTAGTTCCATTCGAAGACTTACTTTCAATAGTTATGTCTATCATATATGGAAGGAGAGGAACTCTAGAATCTTTAGAAATAAAAACAGTCATCGATGTTGTTAGATGGTTGATTGTGAACAATGTGAATTCGAAATTATCCAGCCAAGATATTTCTATTGAGGACAGCTCTCACTCGATATTCTTCTTCCATATTTGGAATGTCCCCTGTTCTTTTTATTTCTCTACTGAAGTGCGCTTGGCTTAAACTTAATAGAGATGCTGTAATGCTAAACAATGATGGTTCTTTAGGTAATATGGGTGGCTTTGGTGCTATTTTTAGGAATGAGCATGGAAGGCCTCTAGTTGTTGCTGCTGGATCTAGTCCTTCAATCTCTGTCTTGGGTCATGAATTGTAATAAGTGGAAATTGGGTTGATTTTGTCCGTTGAGTAAGGATACAAGCATGTTCATATTGGGATGGATTCTTTAACTGCAACCATTCTTCTCAATAGTGAGAACCCAGATCCTCCCTGGAATGTAAGATATATATGGAGGCACATTTGTTATCTTAGAAAGAAATTGGAGTGGCTGAACATTGTTCACATCTATCGTGAGACTAATAGAGATGCGGTATGGTTGGCAGGGATGTACCCTCCTACATATTCACGATGAACATCCATAGAATACCAACTGGGCCATGTGGATAACAACCCATCTTTTTGATTCGTTATCGAACTTGATTCATCTAGGCTCCTTGATTCCAAAACTAAATTTAAGACTAATAGAGTTGCATATATTCATATGAAATCATTGTTGTTTGCTCATGTTTGCTAAGCGTAAATAGGTTTGTGTTATGAATTGATAAATGGACAATCAATAAAAGCGAAATTAGAGATTTTACAAGTGTCGGATCAGTAACAACACATTTGTTCCCACAAGTGAAGTCTCCCGAAGCACAACGTACCTAAGGTTTTCTCTCAGCGAAGTACTTACAACATGCTTAACACTGTCAACCCTGTATTCTGCTGTTTCCACCAGTTGTGTTGCATTGAATCCAGTAAGTAACCATGTCTTAGATTGGTAGTAACATTCATGTGTGTGAAGTTCTTAAAATAGGAATATGTATGGTTATCAACTGATCCTCAACAACTGTATCGTGTAGTTTGCTAACAAGCATTTCAGCCCATTCTTGAGATGCGCGAGTACTTATATCAGCCTGCATGTTTGGAACATAAGTAGTTCAAACTGCAACTTCTATAATGTTCCATGGGTTGCCAATATTGCTCTTAACTTCGCACGTAAATGATTGTCATGAAACTGATTACATGGTGTCATGAACAGGTTGAAAGTTGTTTGTTGATAGGCGATCGAATTGGACTTCGCGGTTTGCTCCCACCTCGCATAATATCATTTTACCAATGATATAACCAATTCAGTATGTTATTACCTTTAAAAACTGATTACATTGAGTTGTTTTCATTTAAAGAAGATCATAGACTTAATATCATTTAAGTTTTAATATCTTAATTTTTCTGTAAGTTGAGCTTTTGATAGTTGTTAGAGGTCTTGAGCCATAACATCATCATCGAGCATGTCGATTATTCTCAAAAAATCATCATAACAACTTTCAATTTTTTTAAACACACCTTTTTCTTCCGAAATAAGTTCTGGTGTGACATTGTTTTGGTGGGAAACCCAATGTTCCCATGAAGTCAACTAACTCTTGATCATTGATCACTTTTTGTTTTTGAGATTTTATCTTAAGCTGCGGTCATTGTATATTTATGGAACTCTTGACAAAAGAATTGTTAGCTATGACCATCTATATTTTTAACTATTTCCCGGTGAGTTGATATATGATTTCTGATAATGCTTGGCAAGCGGTTGTGAGAGGTTGACGTTTCTACTGATGCGCGGTTTACGGTGTAAGCGGTCTTACGTGATTTTGATGTTTTTTTGGTGTGTGTTTGCATGTGATGAAAACTTTACGAATGAAGATGAAAGGATGAGTGGGTTATGATGGATATTGTTGCACTGTCTTGTTTCTTCTTACAACTACAACTATATGAGAGGCACTTAGGTTGATTTAATTGTTTGGACCTTTTAAGAATCTCAATATAGAACATGTGATCTGAGAAAACAGAAAGATCTTCAGTGCCTTAGATTATGGATGTTAGTCGGAAATGTGCTTGTTTGTGGGCCTATGGCCTTCTTTGAAGTTGAATATTGCCTTGTATAGTCTCTGTCATATTGTTTTTAGTCCACATCCCCACTGTTAGGGGTGTTCATAAAAACCCGACCCGATTGCTCGTTGACCGGAGGTAAATTTACCGTGTAATTTTATAAATTCTAAATATTTTTCGGGTCGGGTACTCGACCCGGTGAAAGGAAATAAATTCGGGTTCGGGTACGGGTCGAGAATATTATTCAGACTGGGTACCCGACCCGATATATATATTGAAAGGTGCAGAGACTGATGCGAAAATTTACCAAAATTGGGTGAAAATTTTAGGTCGGGTCAGGTTGTGTTGGTAAAGCGGATTGTCGGGTCTAATACTGGAAAAAGTATGAAAAAACTTAAATTCCTAAGATAAAATAAAATAACTAAAAATCTAAAAAAAGACCCTAAAACTGGAAAAAATATGAAAAAACTTAAATTCCTAAGAAAAACTAAAATAACTATAAAACTGAAAATAGATCCAACAAACTGAAAGAATATATATATGAAAAAAACTAAAATTTGGACGACAGTTCTGACACAAGTTTTTACCTAACCTTACATAGTTGGTTAGAAAATTTGTTCATGATATATTGTGCTATTACTATAGCGACTAGACCATGATATTATCTTGACCTGTTTTTGCCTAGCTTCTTGAAATTTCGTTTCAGTTACCAAACCTTAATACATGAGTGGTTAATTAGGCATTTATTGTGTACAACCTTTGTTTTATTTTGGTGTATTATTTACTTTAATTTGACATAAATATTTAGAAAATAGAACCCCCATCCCGCTTCTTTTTTTGTGTTTTTACCATAAAAATGGTTGTTGACAATAAAAGAAGGAGAAATGGCAAAATACCAGTTGTTCAAAATCAAAGACATTAAAATGTTTATGGATATTTGATTAATTGGTGGCCTCTTGTTAATTTGCAGACATTTGATATGGAAGACCCTTATTCGAAGGATGATATTGATGACGGACGAAGACGTTGGACTCAATATTTTTTAGGTTTTACATCTTTATCGAAGTAGTAAGAGAGGAATATGGGAACCGGGTATGTAGGGATTTGCTGCGTAGGGATCATTCATCATTTTGTGATTGTACTTTTTTTTGCAAGATTTATAAATCTCTTGTAATAACTGTTGTTGTACATTTTTTACAAAATGTAAAAAGGGTTTTGTAATAGAATAGTGTAAACTTGATAATTTGGGTGGAATATATGGCGTCTTGTTGGAGATTTTATTGTTCATGTTATGTTTTATAGGAGGGATTCTGTCGTGATCTAAAAATGGTCACTTTTGTGAACAAGACTTTTCTAAATCAGCCATTTTTTGAACCAGAATATCAATTTTTCTAAATCAGTTAAAGCAGTAACCTATTTAGAATATTACACATTCTAAATCGGTTAAAGCAGTAACAGATTTAGAATATTACACATTCTAAATCGGTTAAAGCAGTAACCGATTTAGAAACTAAACATTCTAAATCGGTTTTCCGGATATCCGATCTGGAATGTGAGATTCGAAATCGGTTATATCAACTTACTAAATCGGTTAAATAACCGATGTTAAAAGTATTTTCTACATCGGCTAAATAACCGATGTTAAATGCGTTGATTTTCTACATCGGCTGGATCTATAACGGTTCGAGAACCGATTTAAAAGGTCTATTTTAACCGATTTAAAAGGTGTTTTTTCTAGTAGTGACAGCAAATAATCTTGGTAAAATATTAGCTGAAAGGAATATTAAGTTGATTTATGGAGGAGGAAGTTGTGGGTTGATGGGGTACGTAGCAAAAGGTGCTTATGAAGCAAGCGGTCAAGTTCAAGGTATCATTCCTATTGCTCTTACTGACCCTGCTGGAAAAACAATAGGAGATGAAGTACAGGTGTCCAACCTAACTAAAAGGATGAATCTCATGCTTGACAAGTCTGATGCTTTCATTGCTTTACCGGGAGGGTTTGGAACACTTGAGGAAATTTTTCACATGGTGTCTTCGTCCCAACAGAACATCCATCAAAAACCAATAGGATTGTTGAACATTAATGGATTCTATGATGGATTGTTAAATTTTCTCGACCATGCTGTGGAACAACATTTTATTACACCGTCTGCACGCGGTATTCTGATGTCAGCTTCAAAAGCTGAAGACTTATTAGATATATTGAAAGCATATGTTCCTGAGCCTAATCCTGCAGTAGCTCGAATTGAGTGGTCAAAGGGAAAGAAACGGAAGCTGAATATTGACCTGAACCTCTAAAATACCTTATCCATTGTCGTTTTACTAGTTTTTTTATTGGGTTGTGTTCCATTCTAGTTGATCGCTTTTGGATTTTTGTGATATCATGTGATATCTTTAAGTATTATTTTTATTTTTATTTTTGATGGCAGAGTCAGGAGACTTCTCGGACTCTATTGAAGCGTATCTTGGTTGTGTGTTATACTTAATAGTATATGATTTTATTTCAACTTATGTTCTCAAAATAAATTCAAACAACATGAAAAAGTACTTCAAAACATAACACTTACTTGTACAGGGTATGCGAAGTCGGTGGATGCTTGACGCGCTTGGAATGATTGCAGTGTAGTCGAAAAGATATTTATTCAAAGATATTATTCTTGAAAATATGTGTAGTTGCCTCGCTTTTAGACTTCAATTTTTTTTTTAAAAAGTGTGTAGTTCGATTAACCTCGCTCCGATACCATCTACTGTAACATCCCCAAAATCTTGGGTAGCTACAACATTGTGGATCCCTCATGGATCCCACAAGAACTTTTGGTAAAAATAATAATATTGGAATTGATAATAAATTTTCATCATACGAATAGGAAAGTTGAAGTATACACGATTTTAAAATTTAATACATGCTCTTTATTTCCGAAATAATTGCCAAGGAAAATTTAACTTTATCCAGTCACCGTTCTCAAGCATGTCCCGTCCCTTCGCATTCCCAAGCCTGTATTTCTGAAGTTCCTGCAATTGCAAGTATAAAAATACCAGCCCATACCCGGGTCAGTCATAACACATTACAACAATGTAACACCCCCGATATATTCAGGAATATTACAGCGCCGTAAATCCTTTACATAAGAATTTACAAGGCTGATTAAAGGAAAAGACAATAACAGATACCAATTTATGAAATTGCTGAAATAAAATACAATCGTCTAGTTCAAAACCGAGAATACAAATATCCAATGAAGAGTTATTATTACATCACTAAAATCCAAACATTATAAACGGACGACGTACTCGAGTACTTATTGAAATAACCAACAAACAACAGACAGTAAACCCGGCCGGAACATCACTCTGCACCCTCGTCGTCATGCATCTCCAGTGGTTGTTTCCCCGCTCTCCTGAATCCTGAACATACACAAATGTTCACCCCCGAAGGGGTTAGCACAACGATGCTAGTACAAGTACAATAATCATACAACAGTGATATAATCAACAATTATATCATAACAAGTTTCTCCCACGAGAAATATTCACAACACATATCATATCATAACAGTTTCAACATACTGATGGTATTCCAACGATCCAGCGCACACAGCTATAGATTCCCATGATGATCCCGTCGGACCAACACATGGTGGAACTACCTGTCCAACGATCCAGCGCACACAGCTATAGATTCCCATGATGATTCCCGTCGGATCAACGCATGGTGGACATATAATCATAACATATTTACACGATACAATCACATTGTCATAATATAAATAATTCTAATTAAAGTACTTGCCTCGGTTCGTTGACAAGAATAAACTTCCACGAATATCAAAATACTCGAAGGTCGTCCCCTTCAATCAATCATGTGTTAAGCTCGAACCTTAATAAAAGAAATAGCATAGAATTCATTTCATGTCGAATGAACGTCTAACAATTCAACAATTACGGTAGAAAGTCCTTAATATGCAATCTGTCTGGATAGCTTAACGCACGCTACGAATCCTATGTAGCGTACGTTAATGCTACTCGTTAGCGCACGCAGTACACACAGCCTAGCATACGCTAACCAGGCGTTGTCAGTGCTTCACTGATCAGCCGACTGACTCAGCTGATGACTTAACGCACGCTAAGTCCCAGTCATTGCGTACGCTAAACGTACTCGATAGCGCGCGTTAATTCTCGTAGCTTAGCGCACGCTAAGAGTGCATGGCAATTCACTGGAGGGAAGCAAATTATACAAATGGTGATGAAGTAAGCGAATCCCTCAGTCATTAATGTTTGTTATCCGGCTTCATGTTATGATCATAACCTTTATGAATGATCTCATGGATACTAACAACTTCGAGGTGCAAGTATACGTATAATCATCATAACACTATAATCCGTCTTGATTACAATTCTCATGCGAAGTTGGTGATCTCCGGTTGATGTATTAGATTCTACTATCATTATACATATTCAGACTTCATCTGGAGGTGAACTAACAATTCCAACTTATACAAAAGAATATATCCTTAGACGATTCTTCCCTTAAATCCTTATAACCAAAAATAATACCACCTCCAATTTATGATCACTAAGATAACATAAATCATACGGATAATAACTTCAGAATGTTCTCTTATCACTTGAAGTACTAGGATTCAAACTACGAGGTTCCAATGATAATATCATAAGCATAGACATTCCAATCTTAAGACATGATGTTTGTTGAATAATTCACTAATGAAATTCAATATCACGTTAGCATGATCATCTAATCCCTTGGAATCCAAATCTAAGGCTGGTGATAGGTTGAACATACCTTAATATGCCGAAGTCACTGAACCACAAGGTAGAATCCGACTCCGGTTGGTTATGTGCCACTCTAAGGTGTTACTTCTCTTCAATGATCACTCACAAGTGATAACCAATATTCAAGGATCACTAAGATATGTTCTAAGTGTGTTAGAGGGATGATTATAGCTCTCTGGCCTCTCAAGAATGAATAATGGACGAAGGAAATGTAAGCCAAAACGGGTGGTTGTCTCATTTATAATATTTTGCACTTTAGCTAATTAGCGCACACTACTAAGCATTCCTTAGCGCACGCTAATAAGAGTTGACTTCAAAACTGTCCAGGTTCGTCCGCGGGAATCTTACCCGGACCCATGTCCCGGCTGGCGCATGTGCTAGCCACCTACCTCAATAATTCAGTGTCTAGCGCACGCAACTCCTACATACGTAGCGTGCGCTAGTAATAGCCGATAGCGCGCGTTAAGCTACATTCTTAGCGTGCGCTATCACGAGTTTGCATGAGAAAATTTGCATGTTGTTATACTTAAGTACAAGGATGCTAATGCAAGAAATATCATACTCCAATAATCAAAACCACAAATCCGAATAATACAGGGTTGAATACAGATGAAATACACCGTAATAAATCCGGATATTACATACTCTCCTACTAAAAAGGAGTTTCGTCCCAAAACTCAAGACGAAAATAATTCGGGATATCTGGACTTCATACCATCTTCCGTTTCCCATGTGGCTTCTTCCACTCCGTGGCGTGACCATTGAACTTTGACCAAAACGATTGGTTTGTTCCTCAACTGCTTAACTCGACTCTCGAGTATCTTGACCGATCTTTCTTCAAACGTCCCATCTTGAGCAACTTCGATCCCGTCGAAATCAATGATATGACTAGGATCTTGTATATATCTCCGTAACTGGGATACGTGGAACACGTTATGAACATGGCTCAATGACGGCGGCGATGCTAATCTGTATGCCAACTCTCCAACTCTCTCAAGGATATCAAATGGTCCGATATATATCGGACTCAGCTTTCCTTTCCTTCCAAAACGAAGTATTCCTCGAGTAGGAGAAACCTTTAAAAGTACGTGGTCTCCCGTACTGAACTCCAAAGGGCGACGGCGTACGTCTGCGTAAGATTTCTGGCGACTCTGGGCAGTCAACAGCCTTTCACGAATCAAGGCTATCTTCTCTCGAGTCTGCACGATCAACTCTGGTTCTGTTCCGATCAAATATGATGAATCGTCCCAGCATAGGGGCGATCTGCATCTCCTCCCGTATAATGCCTCGAATGGTGCCATCTTAATGGAAGCATGCCAACTATTGTTGTAGGTGAATTCAATCAATGGTAGATGAATTTCCCAATCGTTTGACCAATCTAAGGCACAAGCCCTCAGCATATCTTCCACCGTTTGAATGGTCCTCTCGGATTGTCCATCAGTCTGCGGGTGATAAGCTGTACTGAAGTTCAATTCGGTCCCCAAGGCCTTATGAACTGCTTTCCAAAAGTGAGACACAAAACGGCCGTCTCGATCAGAAATGATGGTCTTTGGCGTACCATGCAATCGAACTATCTCCGATATAAATACTCGTGCCAACCTCTCTGGTCCCCACGTGTCCTTAATGCCTAGAAAATGAGCTGATTTGGTTAAACGATCAACTATCACCCAAATCATGTTCATTCCTGTCTTGGTTCTCGGCATACTGGTGATAAAGTCCATCGATATGTCCTCCCACTTCCATTCAGGGATTGGAAGCGGCTTCAACATTCCGGCAGGCCGTTGATGCTCGATCTTAACCTGCTGACAAGTCAAGCATTTCAAAACATAGTCCGCTACATCTTTCTTCATGTTGCCCCACCAGAGATTCTGCTTCAAGTCCTTATACATTTTACTGGTGCCCGGGTGGATAGAATAGGGCGAACTGTGAGCTTCCTTCATAATCGTCTATTTCAGAACATTGACATCGGGAATGCAGAGTCGGTTCTGAAATCTCAAAACTCCATCATCATGGAATACTAATCCGGGGGCCTTCCCCTTGATCACTTCGTCACGTAACTGAATCATCAGAGGATCATCTACCTGTCTAGATTTGATTTCTTCGATTAATGACGAAGTTATTTCCATCACGCACAGTTGTCCTTGGAATCTTTGTAACCACACTTCAATTCCTTCTCGAATCATTTCTCTTTGAAGGCTAAGTTGGGAGGTCAGAGTCTACAGCATCTGAATAGAAACAGGATTGCGGCTGAGTGCATCGGCCACTACATTCGCTTTGCGTGGGTGATACAAAATCTCCAAGTCATAGTCCTTAATCAATTCTAACCATCTTATTTGCCGCATGTTCAATTCTTTCTGACTGAAGATGTATTTGAGACTCTTGTGATCCATAAAGATCTGACAGTGAGTCCCGTACAGATAATGCCTCCAGATCTTCAAAGCAAAAACTATTGCTGCTAGCTCCAAACCATGTGTTGGGTAATTCACTTCATAAGGTTTCAGCTGTCGTGAATCATAAGCGACCACCTTGTCATTCTGCATTAATACGCATCCGAGTCCTTGGTTCAAAGCATCACTGTAAACTATGAATCCTCCAATCCCCTGTGGAAGTGATAGAATCGGCGCCGTCGTCAATCTCTTCTTTAATTCGTCAAAACTAGTCTGACACGACTCGTTCCACTCAAACTTTTGAGTTTTCTGCAGGAGTCAAGTAAGTGGGCGGGAGATTTTGGAAAACCCTTCCACGAATCGACGATAATACCCAGCAAGTCCTAAGAAGCTTCAGACTTCTTTCACGTTCTTTGGAGGTTTCCAATCCATAATTGCTTCGATTTTCTGCGGATCTACTCGGACTCCTTCCGCTGATACCACATGACCGAGTAACATTACTTCCTTTAGCCAGAATTCACACTTAGAGAGTTTGGCGTATAGTTGCTCGCTTCTCAAAAGTTCTAATACAATCTGCAAATGCTGTGCATGCTCTTCCGGGTTCTTAGAATACACCAGAATGTCATCAATGAACACGACCACAAATTTATCCAAATATTCGATGAACACTCGGTTCATCAACTGCATGAATACAGCAGGTGCATTAGTGAGACCAAATGGCATCACTACAAACTCATAGTGTCCGTAGCGAGTTCTGAATGCTGACTTTGGAACATCAGATTCCTTAATCCTCAGCTGATGGTATCCTGATCTCAGATCGATTTTAGAAATACTGTTGCTCCTTGCAACTGGTCAAACAGATCATCAATCCGTGGCAACGGATACTTGTTCTTAATCGTCATCTGGTTCAGCTCTCGATAGTCAATACACAGTCGAAGCGATCCATCCTTCTTTCGGACAAAAAGGACTGGCGCTCCCCAGGGTGAAACACTTGGCTGAATATAGCCTTTGTCCAGTAACTCCTCCAGCTGCTGCTTCAGTTCATACATTTCAGTAGGTGCCATACGATACGGCGCCTTACAAATTGGTGTAGCTCCGGGTTCCAGTTCAATAGTGAATTTTACATCCCGTCATGGAGGTAGTCCAGGTAATTCGTCAGGAAATACATCTGGAAATTCATTCACAACAGGAATGGATGAAAGTTTCATAATTTCATCTTCTTTCTTCATTGCATAGCACCAATATCCTGTACAGGCCTGTTTCAACAATTTGACAGCTTTCATTGCTTTGATCAACTTTCCTAAGCTTCCTGGTTTCCATCCTTCAAACAGTACTTCAGAGCCATCATCAGCGATTAGCGAAATATTCCTCCTTCGGTAGTTTACAATTGCTCCATATCGATTAAGCCAATCGTCTCCGAGTATTAGGTCATCTCCTTGCATTTCTATCACAATTAGATTTGAGAGCCACTCCCTACCCCCAAATGATACAGGAAAATCTCTAGTCTCTAAGTTCCCAACAATCCTCTCTCCACTCGGTAAACCAACAACATAAGGTTCACAAGTATGAAAACCAGAAATATTCAAACGATTTACACAAGACAAAGACATAAAAGAATGCGTAGCTCCTGTATCGAATAAAATGCTAACTGGTTGGGAAAGGATCTGGACAGTACCTGATGCGACAGCAGCATCCTGATCGTCTGTCCTCCTCATCTCATACAGACGTGGGGGAATAGATCCGGCACTCGATGTCAACTTTCGGTCCCATTGTCCTCTGCCTCGTCCGCGGCCAAAATTTTGAGGCATCTGAAAACTTTGCTGCGTCTGTTGGATACTAGCTTCCTTCTGAACTGGCTGCGATGAACGGGTTCCATTGTATTTGGGGGCGTCCTTGCAAAATGTCGCACGGTGCCCTTCCTATCCGCAGTCAAAACATGTAATTGGAGTGCGCAAACAATCACGCCAAAGGTGGCCTGGGCGACCACAGTTAAAGCACTTCCTAGCTGTATCCGTCGTGGCTGACATTGTTCCGTAATTCTTTCCGCTCTTAGATGGGTGCGGAGGTTTCTTGAAAGAAAAAGAAGACTGGGCCTTGCGGGTCCCACTGCTCTTGTTCTCTGTAAAAGTACTAGAGACTTTCTGTTTCTTCGACTCCATAAACTTCTCCATTGCCGCTTCTTTTATTTCGTACGCCAATGCCTTATCCTGGTATTGGCGGAGAGTGGTACATTCAAAACCGGACATGTACCTCTGGATTTCTGGTTTCATCCTCATTTCAAAATGAATCATCATCTCCGCATCTGTTCTGACTAGATGTCGAACAAATGCTAACTGCTGGTTAAACGTCTTAATCGTCTGGGATACGGGTTCGTCTGATGGTTGAGCGGAGAAAAATTCCCGAATTTTGGCTTCCCTCACAGGACGAGGGCAGTACTGAGCTTCCATCATCATTTTAAATTCTGTCCAATCAGCATCATGATCTGCAGGTCGGATAGCTTCCCACCACTCGGATGCCTCCCCAATCAAAAAGTACTGGGCAATAGGAGCTCTCCTGTCGTCTGGGCAATTAATTCCAGCAAAATGTTTCTCCAATTCCTTCAACCAATGATCCCAAGTGAGAGTCTCGGAAAAGCCGTCAAATTTGGGCGGTTGCATTTTCGCTACCTCTTGCAACCATCGGTCACCTCGATTTCCCATTTATGGGATCCTTTGCTGTCCATCTCCCTGCTGAAGTCCCACCGCCATCTGCATTCGGTCTACGACATGAGCGAACTAAGTCATCTGATTCACCACTTGGCGAAGGATTTCTGGTACCGCAGGTTCTGGTTCGTTATTGATGGATTGTTGCGGCTCGCCTAAGCTATGGCTAGCCTGATTAGAAGGCGACACATCCCTTTCAGCATTCCTTCGTCCGCGTCCACGACCGCGACCACGTCCACGTCCGCCTCTCAACATACTGTAAGCACAAGTACTTAATATACAGGAAACAGCATCGTTCTAATGTTCAAGTATAAAAAGTACAACATGTAAAGAACGAGATAGAGTGTAGGAACTTACAACCACCGTTCGCATGAAGACGTAGGCAGTACAGTGATGTTATTCACGGCCGGTTATCTCAAAAGACGTAAATGACCCCTATTTTAACCCAATGGCCAAGATATCCATAATCTAAGCTCCGATACCATATTCTGTAACACCCCCGATATATTCAGGAATATTACAGCGCCGTAAATCCTTTACATAAGAATTTACAAGGCTGATTAAAGGAAAAGACAATAACAGATACCAATTTATGAAATTGCTGAAATAAAATACAACCGTCTAGTTCAAAACCGAGAATACAAATATCCAATGAAGAGTTATTAATACATCACTAAAATCCAAACATTATAAACGGACGACGTACTCGAGTACTTATTGAAATAACCAACAAACAACAGACAGTAAACCCGGCCGGAATATCACTCTGCACCCTCGTCGTCATGCATCTCCAGTGGTTGTTTCCCCGCTCTCCTGAATCCTGAACATACACAAATGTTCACCCCCGAAGGGGTTAGCACAACGATGCTAGTACAAGTACAATAATCATACAACAGTGATATAATCAACAATTATATCATAACAAGTTTCTCCCACGAGAAATATTCACAACACATATCATATCATAACAGTTTCAACATACTGATGGTATTCCAACGATCCAGCGCACACAGCTATTGATTCCCATGATGATCCCGTCGGACCAACACATGGTGGAACTACCTGTCCAACGATCCAGCGCACACAGCTATAGATTCCCATGATGATTCTCGTCGGATCAACGCATAGTGGACATATAATCACAACATATTTACACGATACAATCACATTGTCATAATGTAAACAATTCTAATTAAAGTACTTGCCTCGGTTCGTTGACAAGAATAAACTTCCACGAATATCAAAATACTCGAAGGTCGTCCCCTTCGATCAATCACGTGTTAAGCTCGAACCTTAACAAAAGAAATAGCATAGAATTCATTTCATGTCGAATGAACGTCTAACAATTCAACAATTACGGTACAAAGTCCTTAATATGCAATTTGTCTGGATAGCTTAACGCACGCTACGAATCCTATGTAGCGTACGTTAATGCTACTCGTTAGCGCACGCAGTACACACAGCCTAGCGTACGCTAACCAGGCGTGGTCAGTGCCTCACTGATCAGCCGACTGACTCAGCTGATGACTTAACGCACGCTAAGTCCCAGTCGTTGCGTACCCTAAACGTACTCGATAGCGCGTTTTAATTCTCGTAGCTTAGCGCACGCTAAGAGTGCATGGCAGTTCACTGGAGGGCAGCAAATTATACAAATGGTGATGAAGTAAGCGAATCCCTCAGTCATTAATGTTTGTTATCCGGCTTCATGTTATGATCATAACCTTTATGAATGATCTCATGGATACTAACAACTTCGAGGTGCAAGTATACGTATAATCATCATAACACTATAATCCGTCTTGATTACAATTCTCATGCGAAGTTGGTGATCTCCGGTTGATGTATTAGATTCTACTATCATTATACATATTCAGACTTCATCTGGAGGTGAACTAACAATTCCAACTTATACAAAAGAATATATCCTTAGACGATTCTTCCCTTAAATCCTTATAATCGAAAATAATACCACCTCCAATTTATGATCACTAAGATAACATAAATCATACGGATAATAACTTCAGAATGTTCTCTTATCACTTGAAGTACTAGGATTCCAACTACGAGGTTCCAATGATAATATCATAAGCATAGACATTCCAATCTTAAAACATGATGTTTGTTGAATAATTCACCAATGAAATTCAATATCACGTTAGCATGATCATCTAATCCCTTGGAATCCAAATCTAAGGCTGGTGATAGGTTAAACATACCTTAATATGCCGAAGTCACTGAACCACAAGGTAGAATCCGACTCCGGTTGGTTATGTGCCACTCTAAGGTGTTACTTCTCTTCAATGATCACTCACAAGTGATAACCAATATTCAAGGATCACTAAGATATGTTCTAAGTGTGTTAGAGGGATGATTATAGCTCTCTGGCCTCTCAAGAATGAATAATGGACGAAGGAAATGTAAGCCAAAATGGGTGGTTGTCTCATTTATAATATTCTGCACTTTAGCTAATTAGCGCACGCTACTAAGCATTCCTTAGCGCGTGCTAATAAGAGTTGACTTCAAAACTGTCCAGGTTCATCCGCGGGAATCTTACCCGGACCCATGTCCCGGCTGGAGCATGCAACTCCTACATATGTAGCGTGCACAAGTAATAGCCGATAGCGCGCGTTAAGCTACATTCTTAGCATGCGCTATCACGAGTTTGCATGAGAAAATTTGCATGTTGTTATACTTAAGTACAAGGATGCCAATGCAAAAAATATCATACTCCAATAATCAAAACCACAAATCCGAATAATACAGGGTTGAATACAGATGAAATACACCGTAATAAATCCGGATATTACAAACAATATGCTCATTTGTACGAATTTTGCAGTTCCAAAAGTAGCAGCCAACAACACATATACATACAATAACACATAAGCACCTATCCCCAATATCCCGATAGTGCAATTTCTACCACCCCCAATATCCGGGTGCACACCCCCAATATCCGGGTGCGGAACGAACGTTCGTTACAAATTTCTCTTTGTTCCCACTGGAACGACATAACTTTGCATCTCTTCACATTGATCACATAATACAGAGATTCACAGCATCACAATTGGCACAACATAATCAATACACAATGAACACATAAAATTGCAATAATGCTAGGGCCGAGCAAGTTGAACGAACTTACCTTATGAGTCGTCGATAAGATGATTCCAATTAAATCTCGAGAGTTCGGTCGTCCGCTCCTAGATAAGGTATCGATCTCCTAATAATAATATGCTATCAGCATTTTGTTAAGACGTCTCAATTTAATTTAATGGATTGCCCTTTATTTTTCATCGTCTAAAAATTAAATGCATTGGTAAATAGCCCTTAGATATCATCCTTGAATATTTTTAAAAATATTTTCAACAATTTATAATTTAACTATTACTTATGTTGTAATAAATCAAACAATAGTCCTTATAATTTATTTAACAAAGTAACATTGAGAATAATTTCAATTTATTAATCTCAAATATTTCCAAAGGTAATACTTAATAACTTGAGTTGAAATAGAAATCCATTTCTTCCATTTCAAATATTCCTTAGAATAATTCTGGAGATTTTATATAAGAACATAAATTCATTTATTCCGGTTTAGTTATCTTAAAATTGCATGTATAGAAAATGATACTTAAAATTGCCGTTAAAAATATAAGTACGTCATATGGGCAGATACGTAGTTCGATTATTCATAGTGTTTGTTATCATTAAATTATTTAAGTTTAATTAGCACGGAAACGGAGTCGGAAATTTTATCATTTCCAAAACTTAAAACAAAAATAACTAAATATATATAAATACATCAACAGAAAAACGCACGAAACGGAATCGAAGAATGATTTACAGATCAAAAGTTATTCGCGATCTAAGTTACGTTTCTACGCTTAAAATCAGCCTTGACTTGTCCAAAATAACTCAGTTTTACATATCTACAGGATGTCTAATATGATATTACAAAAGTTAATATTTTATATGTGTATTTTATATACAAAACGCACAAATGATATATCAAGAACTACTTACGGATTGGTAGATAATCGAACTCAAAGATAGCACCTCGATCTGGATTTCAGAAATTCAATGGGGATTTTAATCGGACAGGTTCCAGTCAGTATGTCAGGAAATCTGGTATCACTCTCCGGAAAATGACCCCGTATCGTTGGCAGAACGGACTCCTATCGGAAATATAAAGATGAATATTTATAAATATTGAGTTTCTTTATATAGTTACATAAAACTATGAATGAATTAGCAAAAGACTGTATTTATAGGACACAAAACAGGTGACCGGTCAATTTGACACAGCCGCCCTACGTCACACAGCCCTGGCCGAGCCACGTGCGCAGGCCCTACCGAGTCACTACTAGCAGCCATAGCCGAGCCACGTGTGCGGGCCCTAGGGATTCACTATCGGCAGCCCCGTCCGATCCACGTGCGTAGGTCCCGCCCGGAAGATTCCTGGTGCTTGGCAGTTGGCAGTCTCCACTAAATCGATCATAACTTTTTCGTTCGGACTCCGATTGACTCGCCGTTTGAACCATTGGAAAGCTAACTAAATTCTCTACAACACTGTTAATTTTTAGAATTTTTGTTAACTTCTCAAAAATCCTTGGTGATTTTTTTCAAAGTTGATACTTGTCCACGATACTTCCCAGAAAATGTCCAAATATATATTTTAAAATTTATTATGTAATAATACCACAATAATTCATTTAAATCAAGATATCACTTTTATAAATAATTTCACTAATTATTGTCATATAATAGTATTTACTTTATAATTTATATAATGTAAAATATTGGGATTTTACAAGGATATTCCAAAGACCGCATTTCGATCAAGATACGGGCACTACGAGTACAAGGTGGTGTCGTTTGGCTTGACTAATGCCCCAGCCGTTTTCATGTAATTGATGAACAAGGTTCTGATAGAATTTCTTGATAAGTGTGCGATATTCTGATCTATTCCCGGAGGCGACAGGAGCATGAGGAACACTTGAGGCAGGTGTAGAGTGTTTTGAGGCAACACCAACTTTATGCCAAACTTTCTAAATGCGACTTCTAGATGCCGGAGATACCTTTTTGGGACATGTAATTTCAGCAGAAGGCGTTAAGGTAGACCCCCAGAAGATCGAGACAATTATGAGTTGGGAACCACCTAGAAACGTCAAGGAAGTGAGGAGTTTTCTGGGTTTGGCAGGATATTATCGACGGTTTGTCGAAGCTTTTTCTAGTATTGCCCGACCATTGACAAATCTACTAAAGAAGAGTACCAAGTTTGTTGGGATAACAGATTGTCAGGAGATCTTCGACGAACTGAAAACGAAGCTGACTACCGCGCCAGTACTGGTACTACCGCAGGGCACGGAAGGAATCGTAATATACACCGATGCATCTAAGCATGGACTTGGATGTGTATTCATGCAAAATGACAGAGTTATTGCATACGACTCTCGACAACTTAAACCATATGAGGTGAACTATTCGACGCACGACTTGGAACTGGCTACAGTGGTCCACGCCCTTAAGATTTGGAGACACTGCCTTAATGGGATTACCTGTAAGATTTTTACGGACCACAAGAGTTTAAAATACATTTTCACCTAGAGGGAGATAAACATGAGACAGAGGCGTTGGCTGGAGTTGATCAAGGATTACGATGTGGAGATTTTATATCATCCTGGAAAGGCCAATGTCGTAGCAGATGCACTGAGTCGAAAAACTGCACAGGAGTTGACACTATCCGATTTTGACGGTACAGTCGGAATTGCAGCAAGATCTAAGGAGAAATGACATTGAAGTATGGATCCAACACCGCCAGGGACAGTTATGCTCAATTAACATTCATCCTTGCTGGACGAGATACGCGTGGCACAAATGGAAGACCCGGAACTTCGTGCGATCGGCGCAAGGGCCGAAGGGGAACTATTTCAGACTACAGGATCCAAGGGAACTTGGTGAGGTTTAAGAACAACATTTCTATTCCGCCGAATGACGAGCTTAAACAAACTATACTCAAGGAAGCTCGTTCTCCTCCCTATTTGGTACATCCCGGGGCGAGCAAAATATATAAGGATCTGCGGAAGAGCTTCTGGTGGAAGAACATGAAACAGGAGGTAGCAGGGTTCGTTGCTCGATGTATGACATGTCAGCAGGTGAAGATTGAACACTGCAGGCCAGATGGAATCATGCAACCCTTACCCATTTCGGAATGGAAATGGGAGAGCATATCAATGGATTTTGTAACCAAGTTACCAGTGACGGCAAGAGGAAAAGACACGATATGGGTCGTTGTAGACCGAGTGATGAAGTCGGCACATTTCATTCCAATTCAGGAGGCTACCGGGATAGAATAACTGGCCACCATCTTTATCCGAGAAATCGTGAGACTACATGGCGTTCCCTCGGGAATCGTATCAGATAGAGACACTAGATACGTGTCCCGCTTCTGGAAGGCTGTCCACAAAGCTATGGGTACTCAGTTAAATTTCAGCACGGCCTATCACTCTCAAACAGATGGACAGATAGAATGTATTATATAGACCCTGGAGGATATATTAAGAGCGTGTGTGCTTGATTGGGGTAAGGATTGGGCCAGACACCTCTGCTTGGCAGAATTCTCGTACAACAACAACTGGCATGCAAGCATAGGCATGGCACCTTTCGAGGCCTTGTACGGTAAGAGGTGCAAGTCTCCTCTGTGTTGGGATGATGCATCCGATGTCGTCGCTACCGAGTTGGATCTGATCCAGGAATCTATTAAGAAGATTTCCATCGTTCGAAAACACATGTTGGCAGCTCAAAGCCGCCAAAAGTCATATGCTATGGACCGCCAACGACTGGTGGAATTTATGGTCGGGGACCACATTTGGGTCAAAGTATCACTGATGCGGGGTGTTAGGCGCTTAGGCCAGAAAGGCAAACTGAGCCCGAGATTTATTGGCCCGTTCAGAATACTGGATCGAGTTGGTAAACTCGCTTATCGACTTGAGTTGCCACCTTCATTAGACATAGTGCATAATATTTTCCACGTTTCCCAACTGAGGAAATACGTGTATGATCCAAGTCACGAGATTAATTTCGAGGAGGTAGAGATTTCTAATGATGCTACCTTTAGAGAAGTCCCAACCGCGATTTTGGATCGACGCGTAAAGACACTAAGGAATAAGGCCATACCTCTTGTAAAAGTTCAATGGTCGCACCATGGCATAGAAGAAGCGACTTGGGAGACTGAGTCGAGCATGAGGGAGAATCATCCCGAATTATTTTATTAGTTTCCGGACGAAACTATTTTTAAGGGGGGTGGTATGTAATACCAGCAGTATTACATGATGTTTCACGTTGAGCGATCATTTCTACTTTTACTATTTAATAAATAAATGTACTCCGTCATGATAAACGTATTTTGAATGATATGTTCGTACTGTATTATCATGAATAAAGCTTGTCCGCACCTGTTATTCTTGTAATATGATTGTATAATGGTTGATGATTTGTCGGTGACATACCTTGATGTCGTTGGGCAATTATCGGTGCGAATATGACGGTGGCCAACGTCTTGTTCCCCGAGGTATTACTCGACGAAATTGAGAGGGAGTCGGATTATAAGGAATCAATGTGATTATAACTTAGTGAACAAACTGAGCCTTACGTACATTATAAGCTATGTATTATGTAGGCTAGGCGTGTGATATTACGTATGCTAAGGATAATACCTTACATACGTAACGCGGTCTTCGGTCTTAGAATAGGGAATCTTCGTCGGATGATGCATTGTCAGACCAACTTTCGGCACGATAGCGACAGGCAAGTCAATGGGTGTTACGTACGTTAGCCGACTTTCATTACATACGTAACGATGTGTGTGATTTAGTCCAATTAATTCTGAGTTTTCCTTATGTACGTTAAGCTTTCTGCGCTAACGTACGTAACATGGCTTACGTACGTAAAGCTTCATGCCTAACGTACGTAAAGCCATTCCGGATTTATAAAAGGACACTCTCCCTTTCATTTCTTCCAACCCAAAACTCACCCCTTACTCTTGTATACCATCCTCTACCTTCCCTAAGTCGATTTTAGCTTCCCTAATCAAGTGTTATCCTGTTGGAGTGAGTTGATCAAGCTCCGGAGGAGGTTTTGAAGGTGCTACCCTCTCATTCTTCATCATCCTTCGTCGTTCTTCATCCTCTTTTGTCAATTAAGGTAAGTTTATCGAATCTTGGACTCATTTCAGTGTTGTTATACGAGTCATACTAAATTTCGGATGCCTTGGGTAGTTTAGAACTCTCGATAATGGTCGGAACAGTGAAAATTATCATAAATTGTTAATCGATGCCTATCTAGCTAGTAATTGGAATGGATGATGGTAGTACTCGTAGTTGGATGGGAACTCATAACCGAATTGTTAATCACCAACACATTAGAATCATCTTGTTGAAGATTTCAATTATAATCCTATTACCATATCATAAAAACGTTAATAATTCCTTGAAGAACTAACTAACGACTATCAATTCGGATAGGTATTCAAACATTTTAGGACTTCGGAGAATTAGTGCTTAATCGTTCCATTCTAAAATTAGTGATGTAACTATGGTGGTCTTGAGCCATAATCACAACATAGGAATATTGTATTAGAACATCGATCAACGAGATGACAAACTGTAAAATGGCGAACCGAGGAATTTAGTAGTATGCATTACAGTCAAAATAGAGAATTTCGATTTTGGCGACATGAACAACCAAGTTTAGGATCCTAACGGGACGGGGGGAAATTGCCATTAATCATCATTGTTACCATAAGATGTTAATCGACGAATATGTAATAGGTTGAGCTTTCGGGTGTGGTCATTCATGCCGTTGTGTTATCAAGGGAGTAACTCTCGTCGGATTTGAGGCAAGTGAATCTTGCTCGGACTTTACGTCTTAAAATTTCAGAATATTGCATGTGTTATTTTCTATGAAATGGTGCTCGTCTTATCTATCTCGTCTGGTGTATTCCTGTGTAGATACTTTCATGACCCTTGGCTGCGGCCTTGGGAGTTTTTATGTTGATATATCTTGTGGAACTATATTGAGGGATAAAACCTGAATGGTACCCACGTCCGAAGTATTCCTGTGTAGATACTTCCGTGACCCTTGGTTGCGATCTTGGGAGTTTATGTGCTGATAAAAGAAATGACGTTGAATATTCGGTCATAACCTTGTTTCCTGAATTTATCTGATTATATCAATGAAAATGGTGCAATTTGTCTGACCTGGTTTGACTGACATGATACGTCGTGTCAGTCAAATTTGTTGAATATGTGCAGGACATTCCCGAAGGTTCCGATCAGGCTTGAGCAGTGTTGGGAAGAAGACTTGTTAATTTCTTAAACTAAATTTGAATAATCCACGTTGTGGAGCTAGAAGGAACATACACGCTGCACAGGGTTCCGCGATGAATCAACAGGAAGACAGGAACACCGGTGAAACTAACCCATCCGGAAATTAGCTACCGCCCGTTAATCATAACGAACAGGAGGCGGAAAATTAGAACAACGGGGGATTTGATCCAGCCTTCGTCCAGACCCTCGCCCAGGCCATTGCTATGGGGATCGCTCAGGTCAACCGGGCAGAACGGGTATCGGTTATTGACATAGAAGAGAACACTGGGAAGGACTGTTGGCTGGGAGAGATGCTGAAGGCCTGACCGCCATTATTCGATGGGTCAGGGGATAAGTACGTGGACGATTGGATCTCCGAGATGGAGACTGCCTTTGAGGTGATCGGTTGCCCAGGGAACCGAAAGGTACCGCTTGGAATCAACCAGCTCCGCGACACCGCAGCCCGATGGTGGAGGACCTATAAGCTGGAGGACAGAGTAGTCGGATGGACCGAGTTTTCCAAACTATTGAGAGACGAGTACTGCCCCCGGTCAGCTCAGACTGCTCGAGTGCGGAGTTTCTTCAGTGCAGGACCTCAGGACTTACTAGTACCCGAAATCATTCGAGCTTACAGGATCGAACTAAGCTATGTCGCACAAATGGTTCCATTGGAAGATCAACGAATTTGCCACCTTGCTCAACGGTTGCCGGAAGATGTTCAACGTTACGCGGCCGGGTTTCACTGCACCACTCTAAGGTCATATGAGGACGTAGTCATAGCATATGCCGGTATGGTTGTTAGTTCGGATACCGGGCATTACTAGAAGAAGCAAAAGACATCTAATCAGTCCGGGAGCACCAGCAGAATGAACTCGGGAACTGGGTTCTCCTCTAAATCAGAAGCTCCGTCCCAACAGAAAGAAGCATCTGATGGGCCATCTCACCGGAGCTGTTTCAATTGTGGCATAGCGGGCATACCATGAGTCAGTGTCGTAAGGCGTCTACAAAGTGTTTTTCATGCGGAAAGGGTGGGCACATGTCTCGCTGCTGTTCACGGATCAAACCTACACCAAATTCAGCTCCTCAGAGTCACCAAGGCTCGGTTCAAACATCCAGATCATCCTCCATGTCCGACTATCGATCCTCACCTTACCAAACTCCTCCATATGGTGCTAGAAGAGGACGTGGGCGCGGGGGAGGCACTGCACCCTCCTCGGGGACACAGCCATCCTGCGTGTTTGAACTAAGAGCTATTGATAATCATACTACACCTGCTGTCTCAAGTATACTTCTTATTAATTCCCAACCTGTTCATGTACTGTTTGATACTGGAGCGACCCATTCGTTCATATCCGTGTTATGTGTTGACCGTGTGAATCTTCCTTGTGTACCGTGTGAATCTTTTACTATTAAGCTACCCGAGGGTAGCAGGGTGGGGGGTAATTTGGAAGTTCGAAAATGCCCGATCCGCATCGATAATCATGACTGGACAGCAAATCTTATGGTTTTTCCACTCCAGAACGAAGACATTATTTTGGGTATGGACTGGATGACAATGCACAGGATGGTATTAGACATCTATCACCTGACAGTTTCCATTGCAATTCTTGACGATGCCACTCACATAATCAGAGGCCGAGAACACTTTAGTACAAATGGGTCTCTCAGTTATTTTTAATTTAGTTAAAATTACGAAATAAGAGTATTTATGCCTCCTTACAGCAGGAGTACCTTGTGACGATCGGGGAACATACTATTTGTGTTATATTCTGCAAGAGGGGACATCACAACTGTCAGTTGCTAATATCCCTACGGTGAGCGAATTTCCGGACGTTTTTCCAGATGAATTACCAGGATTTCCGCCATGACGGGAGGTCGATCTCTTGATTGAACTTGAGCCAGGAATGACGCCTATCTCCAAGGCACCATACAGGATGGCACCAGCCGAGATGAAGGAATTAAAGTTACAACTCAAAGAATTGCTAAGGAAGGGGCTCGTTCATCCGAGCACCTCGCCATGGGGTGCGCCGGTCCTTTTTCTTAAGAAAAAAGACAACTCTCTGCGCCTGTGTATCGATTACAGAGAACTTAATAAAGTCACTATTAAGAACCGTTACCCGCTTCCGAGGATTTATGATTTACTGGATCAACTACAGGGAGCGACTGTGTTTTCAAAGATCGATTTTCGTTTTGTATATCACCAATTCAGAATTCGAGAGGAGGATATTCCAAATACCGCATTTCAATCAAGATACGGGCACTACGAGTACAAGGTGGTGTCGTTTGGCTTGACTAATGCCCCAGCCATTTTCATGGAATTGATGAACAAGGTTCTGATAGAATTTCTCGATAAGTGTGTGGTAGTTTTTATTCCCAGAGCCGACAGGAGCATGAGGAACACTTGAGGCAGGTGTTGAGTGTTTTGAGGCAACACCAAATTTATGCCAAACTTTCTAAATGCGAGTTCTGGATGCCGGAGGTGACCTTTTTGGGACATGTAATTTCAGCAGAAGGCGTTAAGATAGACCCCCAGAAGATCGAGACAGTTATGAGTTGGGACCCACCTAGAAACGTCAAGGAAGTGAGGAGTTTTTTGGGTTTGGCAGGATATTATCGACGGTTTGTCGAAGCTTTTTCTAGTATTGCCTGACCATTGATGAATCTACTAAAGAAGAGTACCAAGTTTGTCTCGACAACAGATTGTCAGGAGAGCTTCGACGAAATGAAAAGAAAGCTGACTACCACGCCAGTACTGGTACTACCGCAGGGCACAGAAGGATTCGTAATATACACCGATGCGTCTAAGCATGGACTTGGATGTGTATTCATGCAAAATGAAAGAGTTATTGCATACGCCTCTCGACAACTTAAACCATATGAGGTGAACTATCCAACGCATGACTTGGAACTGGCTGCAGTGGTCCACACCCTTAAGATTTGGAGACACTACCTTTATGGGGTTACCTGTAAGATTTTTACGGACAACAAGAGTTTAAAATACATTTTCACCCAGAGGGAGTTAAACATAAGACAGAGGCGTTGACTGTAGCTCATCAAGGATTACGATGTGGAGATTTTATATCATCCTGTAAAGGCCAATGTCGTAGCAGATGCACTGAGTCAAAAAGCTGCACAGGAGTTGACACTATCTGGTTTAATGGTACGGTCGGAATTCAAGCAAGATCTATGGAGAAATGACATTGAAGTATGGATCCAACACCGCCAGGGACAGTTGTGCTCAATTAACATTCATTCATCCTTGCTGGACGAGATACGCCTGGCACAAATGGAAGACCCGGAACTTCGTGCGATCGGCACAAGGGCCGAAGGGGGAACTATTTCAGACTACAGGATCCAAGGGAACTTGGTGAGGTTTAAGAACAGCATTTGTATTCCGCCGAATGGCGAGCTTAAACAAACTATACTCAAGGAAGCTCATTCTACTCCCTGTTCGGTACATCTCGGGGCGAGCAAAATGTATAAGGATCTGCGGAAGAGCTTTTGGTGGAAGAACATGAAACAGGAGGTAGCGAGGTTCATTGCTCGATGTATGACATGTCAGCAGGTGAAGATTGAACACCGCAGGCCGGCCGGAATCATGCAACCCTTACCCATTCCGGAATGGAAATGGGAGAGCATATCAATGGATTTTGTAACCAAGTTACCAGTGACGGCTAGAGGAAAAGAGACGATATGGGTTGTCGTAGACCGACTGACGAAGTCGGCACATTTCATTCCAATTCAGGAGGCCACCGGGATAGAACAACTGGCCACCATCCTTATCCAGGAAATCGTGAGACTACATGGCGTTCCTTCGGGAATCGTATCAGATAGAGACACTAGATACGTGTCCCGCTTTTGGAAGGCTGTCCACAAGGCTATGGGTACTCAGTTATATTTCAGCACGGCCTATCACCCTCAAACAGATGAACAGACATAATGTACTATACACACCCTGGAGGAATCTATTAAGAAGATTTCCATCATTCGAAAACACATGTTGGCAGCTCAAAGCTGCCAAAAGTCATATGCTACGAACCGCCAGCGACCGTTGGAATTTATGGTCGGGGACCATGTTTGGCTCAAAGTATCACCGATGCGGGGTGTTCGGCACTTCGGCCAGAAAGGAAAATTGAGCCCGAGATTTATTGGCCTGTTCGAAATACTGGATCGAGTTGGTAAACTCGCTTATCGACTGGCGTTGCCACCTTCATTATACGGAGTGTATAACGTCTTCCACATTTCCCAACTGAGGAAGTACGTGTACGACCCAAGTCACAAGATTAATTTCGAGGAGGTAGAAATTTCTAATGATGATACCTTTAGAGAAGTCCCAACTGCGATTTTGGATCGACGCGTAAAGACACTAAGGAATAAGGCCATACCTCTTGTAAAAGTTCAATGGTCGCATCATGGCATAGAAGAAGCGACTTGGGAGACTGAGTCGAGCATTAGGGAGAATCATCCCGAGTTATTTAATTAGTTTCCGGACGAAACTATTTTTAAAAGGGGTGGTATGTAATACCACCAGTATTACATACTGTTTCATGTTGAGCGATCATTTCTACTTCTACTATTTAATGAATAAATGTACTCCGTCACGATAAACGTATTTTGAATGATATATTTGTACTGTATTATCATGAATAAAGCTTGTCCGCACCTGTTATTCTTGTAATGTGATTGTATGATGGTTGATGATTTGTCGGTGACATACCTTCATGTTGTTGCGCAATTATCGGTGCGAATATAATGGTGGACAACGTCTTGTTTCCCGAGAGATTACTCGACGAGATTGAGAGGGAGTCGCGTTATAAGGAATCAATGTGAATATAACTTAGTGAACAAACTGAACCTTATGTACGTTATAAGCTATGTATTATGTACGCCAGGTGTGTGATATTACGTACGCTAAGGATAATACCTTACGTACGTAACGCGGTCTTCGGTCTTCAGATAGGGAATCTTCGTCGGATGGTGCATTGTCAGACCAACTTTCGGCGCGATAGCGACAGGCAAGTCAACGGGTGTTACGTACGTTAGCCGACTTTCGTTACGTACGTAACGATGTGTGTAATTTAGTCCAGTTAATTCTGAGTTTTCCCTATGTACGTTAAGCTTTCTGTGCTAACGTACGTAATATGGCTTACTTACGTAAAGCTTCATGCCTAACGTACGTAAAGCCATTACGGATTTATAAAAGGACACCCTCCCTTTCATTTCTTCTGACCCAAAACTCACCCCTTACTCTTGTATACCATCCTATACCTTCCCTAAGTCGATTTTAGCTTCCCTAATCAAGTGTTATCCTATTTGAGTGAGTTGATCAAGCTCCGGAGGAGGTTTTGAAGGTGCTACCCTCTTATTATTCGTCGTTCTTCATCCTCTTTTGTCAATTAAGGTATGTTTATCGAATCTTGGACTCATTTCAGTGTTGTTATATGAGTCATACTAAATTTCGGATGCCTTGGGTAGTTTAGAACTCTCGATAATGGTCGGAAGGGTGAAAACTATCATAAATTGTTAATAGATGCCTATCTAGCTAGTAATTGGAATAGATGATGGTAGTACTCATAGTTGGATGGGAACTCATAACCGAATTGTTAATCATCAAAACCTTAGAATCATTTTGTTGAATATTTCAATTATAATCCTATTACCATATCGTAAAAACATTAATAATTCCTTGAAGAACTAACTAACGACTATCAATTCGGATAGGTATTCAAACATGTTGGGACTTCGGAGAATTAGTGCTTAATCGTTCCATTCTAGTAATTTAAACTAAAATTAGTGATGTAACTACGGTGGTCTTGAGTCATAATCACAATGTAGGAATATCGTATTAGAACATTGATCAACGAGATGACAAACTGTAAAATGGCGAAACGAGGAATTTAGTGGTATGCATTACGATCAAAATAGAGAATTCTGATTTTGGCGACATGAACAACCAAGTTTAGGATCCTAACGGGACGGGGGGAAATTTCCATTAATCATCATTGTTACCATAAGATGTTAATCGACAAATATGTAATAGGTTGAGCTTTCGGGTATGGTCGTTCGGGCCGTTGTGTCATCAATGGAGTAACTCTTGTCGGATTTGAGGCAAGTGAATCTTGCTCGGACTTTACGTCTTAACATTTCAGAATATTGCATGTGTTATTTTCTACGATAATGGTGCTTGTCTTATCTATCTCGTCTGGAGTATTACTGTGTAGACACTTTCGTGACCCTTGGCTGCGGCCTTGGGAGTTTTTATGTTGATATATCTTGCGGAACTGTGTTGAGGGATAAAACCTGAATGGTACCCACGTCCGGAGTATTCCTGTGTATATGCTTCCGTGACCCTTGGTTGCGACCTTGGGAGTTTATGTGCTGATAAAAGAAATGACGTTGAATATTCGGTAATAACCTTGTTTCCTGAATTTATCTGATTATATCAATGAAAAAGGTGCGATTTGTCTGACCTGGTTTGACTGACACGATATGTCGTGTCAGGCAAATTTGTTGAATATGTGCAGGACATTCCTGAAGGTTCCGGTCAGGCTTGAGCAGTGTTGGAAAGAAGACTTGTTAATTTCTTAAACTAAATTTGAATAATTCACATTGTGTAATAACCATATGAACGGACATTTTTACCATTTGTATTTCGGTTGAACGAACGCTTTCATTAGAACATTTCCGCAAACTACTTGTTGAATAAATTGTTTTAAAACCTCTTTTAAAACAAGCCTTGTGGGTCCCACACGGGATTCACGGCACAGTGGCATTCGGTTTATTTTGGGGCGTTACAACAATATTCCGGAATACCACATTTTTATCAATACATGATCATCAAGAAAACCATAACATCACATTTCATTATCACAAAAATCCACACTTGGTAACCCGTGGCCGTACCCCTTAGTATCGACCCCAGAGGCCCCGTCGGGCCGTCCCCAGGTGGGAAACCACTTCCTCGAATGTATCCCTTAGTAGTAGCCCCCTGAGTTTCCGTCGAACCGTCCCCAGGTGGAATAACAATAACAAAACACCCGCACATCTACCATAAATCATCATTTATGTCGAATTCACATTCTACATAACATAATATATAATTTGTAGTTGCCTTGAGAAATACGTCATAAGGGAACACTGAACGGGAGGGACTTCAGTCCGAATACTCTTCGAAAATTCACTCCTATCATATAACGTATACAATCAACCACAATGTCTCGGAAACGCAAGAATTCTTCCTAAATTCTACCCTTTTCGAGAAACCAACGAACACTACGAGGTTATAATCGATCTTAAATGACCAACGGTGGGAATCACGGAAATTCAGTCCACAAAACGTTAATTAAATCGAGGGTTCACGATTATACAATCATAATCTAACACAAATCTAGGATAAAACGGACTAGAAAGATGAAATCTTAACAAAACCCCAAAATCCCCAAAAAACTTGGGTTTTAGCAATATTACCTCGATTAGAACGGCGGAAGATATTGTAATGTTGCTAAATTCGTGTTGCGAACTCGAAAATATTGATAGATGATGACAATCAACCAAAATCCACACTACCCTGACCAAACCATCGTAAATCGCCAAGAAAGAGAAGAAAGAGATGAAAATGGTGAAATTAGGACTGGAGTCCGCTTATATAGGTGCATATCGTTACGTACGCAATACCCTAAGCATTACGTATGTAAATATCTTAACGTACATTAAGGTATCTACATTGCATACGCAATGAACCCCACAGAGCTCACTGCCTTGATGCACAGGTTACATTACGCATGTTGCATGGCAGGCTTAGCGTACGTAAAAGGTACTAGCGTACGCTACGGTATAATGTTACGTACGTAATAGAGTGCCCATCGCTTACTAACTTGATGCCCAGGTATCTTTACGTACATTGAGAAGTTCAGATAATGTACGTAATGAACCTTTATGTATGTTACATCCTACAGGAAGCATACGCAAAGATGCCTCCCGAGGCTTCTGTCCCAACTACACAGAAAAAATAACGTACGCTAAATGCTAAGCATAACGTACGATATGCTCAGTAATCAGCAATACCGTTCTAACCAACAGTGACATGACGAGACATACAATTATCCATCCAATATGATACATTCAAATATAGACATCAATAAATATCTCAAGAATCACGATAGTAGAATGAGTACAATATACGATATGAAATACACAAAAGTCGTATCGAGTACATATGGATCAAAACAATTGGGATAAATGGAATGGAAAGTGTGGATATTACACTTCTAACATCTGAAGAGCCATTAACTTACGACTCAACGCATCCGCTACTACATTGGCCTTGCCCGAATGATAAATAATCTCACGATCGTAATCCTTTATTAATTCCAGCCACCTACGATGCCTCATGTTCAATTTCTTCTCACTGAAGATATACTTCAGACTCTTGTGGTCCATGTAAATCTTACACGACGACCCGTAGAGATAATGCCTCCAAATCTTTAGAGCGAAAACGACTGCAGCTAATTCCAAATCATGAGTAGGGTAATTTGCTTCATATGGTTTCAACTGTCGAGATGCATAAGCAATAACCCTATCTCTCTGCATCAAAACACATCCAAGTCCGAGGCCTGAAGCATCACTATAAACCAAAAAATCATCATTCCCTTGTGGCAAGGCTAAAACCGACGCGGTAGTCAAATGTCTATTCAACTCGTCGAAGCTATTCTCCATATCCGCATTCAACTCAAATTTTCGAGTTTTCTAAAGTAATTGAGTAAGTGATCGAGTGATCCTGGAAAACCTCTCGATGAACCTACGGTAGTAACCAGTAGGTCCTAGGAAACTTCTCACTCCCTTCACATTTTTAGGTGGTTCCCACGCTAGTACCGCCTCTATCTTCAGTGGATTCAACCCGAACTCCTTCCGATGAAATCACATGCCCGAGGAATGTCACTCCCTTGAGCCAAAACTCACATTTGGACAACTTCGCATATAACTGCTGAGCTCTCAAAATGTCTAGCATAATACGAAGATGTACAGCGTGCTCCTCGCGACTACGGAAGTAGATAAGGATATCATCAATAAAAATGAATACGAATTTTGTCCAGATATTTGATAAAAACCTTGTCCATCAACTGCATGAACACTGATGGGGTATTGGTTAGCCCGAAAGGGATAACCACAAAGTCGTAATTGCCATATCTCGTCTGAAAGGCAACATTCGGTATATCGCTCTCCTGAATCCTCAACTGATAATAACCCGACCATAAATCAATCTTTGAGAAGACTGTCGCTCCCTAAAGTTGATCAAATAATTCATCAATCTGAGGCAAAGGGTAATCATTTTTTATGGTCAACTTGTTAAATTCTCGATAGTCGATGCATAAACGAAGTGATCCATCTTTCTTTTAACAAAAAGCACTGGCGCGCCCCAATGTGATGCACTCGGTCGAATGTACTCTTTATCCAACAACCCCCTAACTGCCGATGGTGCCATATGATATGGTTCCCGAGAAACAAGAGCTGCATTCGGCTCTAGATCAATAGGAAACTTGACTTCTCGCTGCGGTGGTAATCCTGATAAGTCGTCTGGAATAACATCGAGATATTCATTAACGACTGGAATCAACGACATTTCAACTACACCATCTTCTGCCTTCAAATCATAGCACCAATAGCCTACGCAACCCTGGTTCAGGAGTTTCATCATCTTCAAGGCATTGATCTACCCGGCTTACAACCCATAAGAGTATGTTTTGTGCCATCCTCATCCACTATCAAGATAGTACGAGTCTAATAGTCCTTAATAGCACCATGACGATCCAGCCAATCATCGCCGAGGATCAAATCCTCACCCTTTAAGTCTACAACAGTGAGGTTCGAGGGCAATCTCGGTTCCCAATCCTCACTGGGTAGCCTTTGACTTCCCAGTTCCTAACCATACGATCACACTAGGCATATCTACTATGAACGGCTCACACTAAAATAAACAGTCAATACCACTACTACAAACACAATCCCATGCAATAAAAGAATGAGTAGCACCTAAATCAAATAAAACCAAAGCTAGATGAGAAGGATCTGAGTGGTACCTGATGCCACTGAAATATCTGTCTCCTCTGTGCATCTCATTATAGATGGGTGTGTACTGGTTAGGTACTCGACACTGCACGGCGGTCCGGATGAGCCCGGCCCTACCACAGCCCAAATTTTGAGGGGTCTGAGCAACCGAGGTTTTTTAATCGACACTATGCCCCTTCTGTACTATAGTGGATGTCGGGGCTTTAGATGCTCTGGTAGCTCTCTCACACTGAGCTGCACGATTCCCACTCTGCCAGCATGAAAAACAATTAACCAACGGAAATGGGCAATCCTTCACCATATGCTCACTCTGACTGCAATTGAAACAAACTCTGCCACTATGTATGGTAGACTGAACCGAATGGTTACCATGAGAACCTACAGCTTGGTGAAACGACCATCTCCCTGATATGGCAGCAGATTGCAACTTCAAAAACTGGCCACCCTTATCAGCTGAGAAATTGCCCATAGTTTTCTGTTTCTTAGCCTCGGAACCAGACTCCGACTCTGGAACTGCCATCTCAATCGCTAAAGCGCGATCCTGGTATTCTTTCAACGTACAACTTCATGTGCATATTAAAATAGTGGATCTTATCGGCCTAAGTTCTCACTCAATCTTGAGATTCATTATCATCCAGGCAAGGACAATATAGTAGTAGATGCGTTGAGTCGTAAGCCAATAACTCTTCATATGTTGGAAGTACTTACGCCTCAACCAAGATCCGACGGGATTTAATTTCTCAGAATATCGAGGTTTGGCTCCAGAGAGTTCAGGGTCAGTTGTGTGCATTAGAAATCACTTCGTCTTTGGTTGATGACATCAAGGTGAGGCAGTATGATGACCCATTTTTAGTTCAGTTGAGAGAGGACGTGAAGAAAGGGAAATCCCCTGGGTTTGTAATTCAGGAGGACAAAATGTTGAGAGTTTGAGGAAGATTGTGTGTACCATATGATGTTGAGTTAAGACATAAATTTTGAGAGAAGCTAATACAACACCATATTCCATACATCGTGGTACAAGTAAAATGTACAAGGATGTAAGGAGTAATTTCTGGTGGAGTATCTTGAAGACGGACATTAGCGAGTTTTGATCAAAGTGTTTGACCTGGCAGCAGGTTAAGATCGAACATCAGCGACCTGCAGGATTATTGCGACCACTTCCTATTCCAGAATAGAAGTGAGAGGATATTTCTATGGATTTCATTACAAGTATGTCTAGGACTCGGACCGAAATGAACATGATTTGGGTCATTGTCGATCGAATAACTAAGGATACTTGGGAACCGAAAATACCAGCCCGGGTGTTCATTAAAGAAATTGTGAGGTTACACGGGACTCCTTAGAGTATTATTTCTGAACGAGATGGTCGATTTGTATCACATTTTTGGCAGGCAGTTCATCGAGCTTTGGGGACTGAGTTGAGACTCAGTGCATCCTACCATCCCCAGGCAGATAGACAGACAAAGCGGACGATTCAGACACTTGATGACATGTTGTGAATTTATTGGTACTGAACCGGATTTATTAGTTGAGACAAGAGTTAAGTTTGCTTTTATTCATGATAGGCAGTTGATGGCTCATAGTCGACAAAAGTCCTATGACGACATGCGTTGCCGCCCATTAGAGTTTGAGGTTGGGGACCATGTATTACTTAAGGTATCACCGACTCTGGGAGTTTATCTCTTTGGTCGGAAGGGTAAGCTTAGTCCGAGATACATTAGACCTTTCGAGATTTTGGAGTAAGATGGAGATCTTGCATATCAGTTGGGTTTACCGCCTTCCTTGAGTCACGTGCATAACATATTTCATGTCTCCCAGTTAAGAAAGTACATACTGGATCCTAGCCATGTTATTAGTTTTAGAGAGATTGAACTGGGACCCGACATTACATTTTAGGAGAAACAGATTCAGATATTGTAGCATCAAGAAAAGCAACTTAGGCACAAAAACATTCCTTTGGTTAAAGTCCAATGGTCGAGATATGGAAAGGTAGAGGCTACATGGGAAACGGAAGATAATATGAAGGTGAGATACCCTGAATTATTCACCTTGTAAGTTTCAGGACGAAACTTCTTTTTAGAGGGAGAGAATGTAATATCCAAATTTTTCATTTCCGTTTATCCCAACTATCGGGATCCATCTATAGCCGATACGACTTTTGCGTATTTTCATATCATATATTATACTCATTCTATAATCGTGATTCTTGATCTATTTATTGATTTTCGTATTTGAATGGATAATCATATGTCTCGTCATGTTACTGTTGTTTAGAACAGTAATGCTAATTTCTGAGCATAATGTACGTTATGCTTAGCATTTAGTACATTATTTTTTTCTGTCTAGTTGGGGCAGAATCCTGTGGAGACATTTTAGCATATGCTACCTGCAAGAAGTAACGTACGTCAAAGTTCATTACGTGCATTACGCGGAGATTTGCGACTACGTAATGGTTCATCTCTTCCCTTCTCTTCATTGGCGATTTATTGAGATTTGGTCAGGGTAGTGCAGATTTCGATCGATTGTCATCACCTATCAATATTTTTGAGTTCCCAACAAGGATTTAGCATCATTATAACATCTTCCACAGTTCTAAGCGAGGTATTATTGCTAGAACCCTAGTTTTTGTGGATTTTGAGGGTTTTGTGATGATTTCGTATTTTTAATCCGATTTAGCTTAGATGGTTGTTAGATTATGATTATGTAATCATAATCCCTTATTTTCCTTGAAGTTTTGTGGAATACATCTTGATATTTTCACCGTTAATAGATTAATATTGATTATGACTTCTTAGTGTTCGATGAATTGTTCTAAAGGGTAGAATTTAGGATAAATTCTTATGTTTACGAGATGTCGTGGTTGATTGTATACCGTTATGTGATAGGAGTGAATTTTCAAAGAGTATTCAGGCCGAAGTCCCTCCTACTCAGCGTTTCCTTACGTACATATTTTACATTATGTTATGTAGAACGTGAATTCCACATAAATGATGATTTATGATAAATGTGCGGGTGTGTTGTTGTTGTTCTTCCACCTGGAGATGGTTCGATGGAACCTTTGGGGGCTGGTACTAAGGGGTACGGCTGCGGAAGTGGTTTCGCACCTGTGGACAGCCCAACGGGGCCTCTAGGGGTCGATACTAAGGGGTACGACCACGGGTTACCAAATGTGGATTTTTGTGATAATGAAATGTGATTTTATGGTTTTATTCATGATCATGTATTGATGAAAATGTGGTATTCCGGAATATTGTATTCTTAAGTGTTTTAAATGTGACAATCATGTTGAATTGTATTCATATATAACATCGTGTAATTGTGTACTTGCACTAGCTATTCGAATGATAACCCCATAAATGGGGGAAATGTATTTCATGCATTTCAGGTATCAGGCGAGCTGAGGAGCCAGCACGGGAAACACATGCAAAGGATAGTCAATCATGCTGTTATGAAGCTCAAGTTTGAGTTGTTTATTTAATTATGTTTATGTTCTCCGTCGGAGTCAGTCGAGTAAACATTTTTCTATTTTAAAGATGTTGTTGAAGTCCCCTGCATGGGCAATGGATTCATTTTACATCATGTTTTCCTGTGTTCAAACCAAAATGTTTTGGCTGAGGCCAAGGCCTTATTTATATTATTAAATATTGTCATTATGGGATTACTGTAAATTATGTAAATGTCCTAGCCTGGTAGACCTTGATGAAGGTTCTACGGCGTGTAATGACTCTTATGTGAATTGGGGTGTTACACTAGCTCATCGCAGTTGAGGCATGCATTTTTCTTCTTGGCCCCTTAATCTTAGGAAAAATTGGGGCTTTGCACTTACTCTTGTCGATCTTGGCTTTGGGACCAAATTGCTTCTTGTTCTTTTTCTTCTTATTCTTTGACCTTCATGGCCCATACGAAATGACAAGTGCAGCTTCCTTTCCCCTTGTTTTCATTTGTGACCAGGTAGTCGACAGTTTGTTCATCAGCCTAAGCTAGGTTAAATGAAATCTCATTATAGTTGAAGTTCATGACAAATAAGGAAAACGAGTCAGGAAGTGACTGCAGAATGAGGTCAGTTTGGAGGAATACATGCATCTGAAATCAATAGCTTCTAATCTCCCAATCATCGAGACCATTTTGAGGACATGGTCTCCAACTCTCTCTCTACTTCATTCATCCTAGCACCGAATAATTGCTTTAATATCTCATATATAGCAGTTCAACTATGCTCTAGATAGGGCTCAGTCAGGTGCGCTAAAATGGCTCTTGAAGACGTCATCTTTTCATGGGCACATTGAAGCTCATTAGTCATTGATCCTAATACATACCCGGGTAATCTTATACCGTCTTTCACTTGTTTCTCATGAGCGTTGGCTTGTTCCTGAATATCTAGGGTTCCTGTAAGAGTGATTGGGATGTCCGCCTTCGAGACGTACCCATCATTTCCATCACGAGGACCATCTTCAAATTCCACAGCTAGTCAACAAAGTTCGGACCACTTAGGATATTCTTTTCGAGTAATATTGATTGGGGGTTTAAGGTCATTTTGAGAGTGTTGTTTGTTTGACTGCATATAATAATACTAGATTTGTTAGTGATTGATTAATTATGATCCTAGTATAAAATATAAACTTTATATATTCATTAACTCAGCTCCCACTATTTTATCGTCACCACACACTCCCACGTGGATTCCGGAAACCATTGTTGACTTCATAGTGGTGATCGAGTTCTTTACAAAGTTTATTAGAAGCCAACCATTTGGCTTATATTCTATCATTCTGTATAAAGTGGTGTTTAATACCAACCCATATAATGGATGAATTCGATCATATTTTACCTCTAGTTCACTTGCCCTCAACCCATACGGTTAATATGGCTAGTTGAACTATCTAAGTTTGAACAGTCAACTCCTATCAGTCTGAACATTGAATCTTACCCGGCAACCCATATGGCATCTAGGGGTTTGATTTGTCATAGCCGAAGGCATCTAATGCACTATAAAAATTTATCGACTATTCCCAAAACAGTACTTAGACATACTCGGAAGATGTTATTTCGGTTTAAATTTCACTTTTCTATGATTTTGATGGAGGGTAGGAAATCTTGTAACCTTTATAACTTAGTGTTTGTAAGTGGGATTATTACGTGATTAGATGTTACACTTTGCACATTAATCCATTTATACGTGCGGTTTGTCAGTTTGTTTGTTTGTCATACAATATCAAAACATCCACAACCTAGTATCTGCCAATCTGCCGTTCATGGACCGTTCCTATGTACCGAGTCATCATCGACCTAGTAAAAATGAAAGAAATTAAATTACATGTATTAAATCGTCGTCTCCTTGGCAGTGCTTCCTAGGCTCTTCGTTATAGATAATTTACTATATCTTTAAAAATTGAATCCTAATACAAATTTTCAAATAAAACTAAATTTGCTCGAAATGGCCTTTACAACCCTATTGAATAAAGATCCAAACCTAAGTACATAAGCTACATCATCATCACATAATAAATGTAATAAATAGACTAAAGTAATGGCATAAATAATCAGTTTAATCTATTGATCCAATCAATATAAAATTAATCTATTTATTAGAATTAATCCAATTAATTCACACAACCGATAATTTTAATTTGTTTCGGATGAAAATAAAAATTTCCTTAAATTATTTCACTTGAAAATGAGAATACCACATTTTTATTTTAGTCAAATTAAATCCAAATTAATTTACGGGAAATTAATTTAGTAAAACACAAAATAAAAAAGAGTCGGAAAATATTGGTTGGGGCCAAACCCGAAGCCCAGTATCACAGCCGGGCCTTGACCGAGGGCAATGTATTCATCGACCACTGCTTGTCAAAAGCAGGCAGCATACCAACCGTTGTCGGCAGTCTCCCGGCAGTCCGATTTGCCGCGTCCGACCAATCTTTTGGCTCGTCTTTCCTTCCCGAATTCAAAAATAATATTCCTCTAATTTTTAAATTACACATATGAATCAGTTTTTAAAAAGAAAAATAGATTTATTTTGTAACATAAATTATGAAAATAATTTTTCGACGAACAATTAAACATTAATGATACCAAATCATAAAAACGTTAAGACAATCATTCTAAATTCTAATATCATTTATACGATCACATAGACCTCACTCCGATACCACTGTTGGTACTCGAGGCCTAAAATCGAAGACGCATTGGAATAATAATATTGATCAAATTAATAAACCCCTAACAAGATTGATCAAGCATCGTACATACGAATACAATAATTCAAAGTATGAATTTAGAAATCACACCCTTGAAGCCCTTTGGTAAGTTTTGATGATGAATGCGATCAAAAGCACCAAAAACAGCGTGCCTCTGCGAATCACGTGTCAAAAAGATAACCGAAATTAACTTATATCTTCTTGTTCTCTAAGAACACAGTTAGAAGATGATATTATACGCTTATATGATATATTTAAACACTCTAAGTGAATATCTCGAATTTTCTTTCAAGAATACACTTGAATATAATTATATTGAAACTTGAAGAAAAATTCTCTCTTCTCTCTCTTATTGCTCACGGCTAAATCAATTCAAGTGATGGAAAATGATGTTTGTTCTTTGTTTTATAATCAAATCCACTCCACTAAATTCGTGAACCAAAATGGTAATCTTCCGAGTATGTCGGGGTAGTATCTCTGGGTAAGGTCGATAAATTTTTAGAGTGCATTATATGCCTTCACTTGTGAAAAAATAAACCCCAAGAAGCAGTATGGGTTGCCGTAAAAGATTCAATGTTAGACTGATAGGAGTTGATGGTTTAAACTTAGATAGTTCATCAAGTCATTAAAACCGTATGGGTTGAGGGCAAGTGAACTGTAGGTAAAAGAAAAATCAAATCATCCATTATATGGATTGGTATTGGACACCACTTTGTAAAACTAATAGGCCATAAACAGGGTGGGTTGTCCTCTATTAAATTTATGAACAAGTTGATCATCACCAAAAAGTCGATTCGTTGATGACTTCAGGTTTTCCACATGGGAGTGTGTTTTTCTGGTTAAACGAGTGAGAGCTGAGTCATGAATAGAAAAGTACATTATTCTAAATACTCGGATCATAATACCCATAATACTAATTAAATCAACTTTACTTTCTACAGAATTAAAATCTCAAAATGATAGTTAATCCACTTGCATTACTTCTTGAAACAACACCCTAACCGGACTGAACTTTATTGACTGGCTCCGAAATCTGAGGATAGTCCTCAGTATGGAGTTTCTGGTATGCAAGTTGGAGGTAGAAACCCCATAAGCTCTTATTCGGACTAGATATTATCAGAAAGAAGTTGAAACCAATGAGAATTAGGTCAAAGATAATATTAGAGTCTGTGGTTTTATAATAGATTCTATGACTAATGAGATGAGAGAGCACACGAGAAAATGATTTCTGCTAGCAGCTACTGACTCATCTGACCGAACTCTATGGGGAGTATAGCCAAACTCAATGATCGAGAGATTGAAAGCTCTCGATTTTAGGATGGATGTTTTTGTTCCCAAACTGATCTCATCCTTTAATCCCTGCCTGACTCCTACTCACAGTTTATCATGAATTTCAGCTCTAATGAGATTGCTTACAATCTAGCAGGTTGATGAAGAAACTGTCAACCGCTAAGTTTTGGATGAAGACACCAAGAGTGAAGGAGGCTGAACTTATTATCTCTTCTGGGCCTTGGAGGTCCAACAACAAGAAGAAGACAAACAACAAGCAGCTAGGGCCCAAAGCTGCGAAAGGGAAAGGGCAAGGCACCAATGGTTATGAAGTCAAGTAAGGCCAAGCCAATTGACAGGTGCCTGAAATGTGGTATGCTAGGCCAGTGGAGAAAGTATTGTCCTCGGCTTGATGGTGCTTCAGGTATAGTTTTAGAAAAAAATTGTTCTACTATTGTTTATTCTATTTGTTGGACTCTCGATTCAGGTGTTAGTTCTCACATTTAAACTATGAATCAGGTTCTGGAACAAAGTAGAAAACTTCTAAGGAAGTGATGATAACTGTCGGAACCGGGCATAGTTTCGAGGCTAAAGATATCGGATCACTTCTTTTAGATTTGGAATCTGGTTTAGTTTCTTCCTTAGATGATGTGTTAGTATTGCCCAATGAGCGTAAGAATATTGTATCCACTCGGGTTATGGAATGAAAGGTTTTACTTTTTCATTAGCAATGGAAGTTGCAAAATTTATTTTGGAAATAAATTATTTAGCTCTCCCACATTGTTGAATGGACTTTATCATCTAAATCTGCAAAACAAAACATTTATGAGTACTATGAATGTGTGGTAGAGATGAAAACAACCAAGCATTGAAGTAGCATCTTAGACTTCGTCATGTTGGTCGGACCAAGATTCATAAGATGGAGAAAGATAGTCTTATGGGTCCATTAGGATCTGATCCCTATCCTACATGTGAATCTTGCCTTAAAGGCAAAATGACTAAGTCTCCCTTCTTAGGGACTTTTGAAAGAGCTGCTGAAAAACATGGATTAATTCATAGCGATGTATGTGGTGATTTAGAAGCATCATGAGATGGATATAGTACTTCATCACCTTCACTGATGATCATACTAGGTATGGTTTTATGTAGTTGATGAAGTGAAAATCCGAGGCCTTCGAGAAATTCAAGGAATTTAAGGTTCTAGTCGAAAATCCAACTGGTCATCATGTAAGGCACTTCGGTCAGACCAAGGAGGCAAATACATGAGTGTCGAGTTTGATGAGTCCTTAACAGAACATATAATATAACAATTTATAACTCCAGAAACTCCTTAGTTAAATGGTATTTCAGAATGATGGAACCGAACCCTAATGGATATGGTTCGATTCATGCTTAACTATATTGATTTACCAATTTATCTGTGGGGACATGACCTACTTAATTATGTGCACATATTGAACATATGTCCTTCCAAATCCGTTCCTACAACACCACATGATATGAAGAGAGGTAGGAAACCAAGTACTAATCATACTAAGACTTGGGGATGCCCCGCGATGTCGAGAATACTAAGATGGGGAAATTGGAAGCAAGGTCTGTTAAAGTATATTTCATGGGATACGCACCTGATTCAATGGGTTATCTATTCTAGATGCCCGAAGAGCATAGGATCATCGTTGCTTTATTAGCAGACTTCTTGGAAGACAAGTTCATTCAGGAAGGTGGAGCAGGTAGAAATGTTCCTTTGGAAGAACATAGAGAAACTCCCGAGGAAACATTTATGTAAGAAGAAAGAATCGAACCATTTGAAACACATCCACTACCTCCACATAGGTCAGGTATGATATCCCAAGTACCTGAGAGGTATGGATACATACATCTGGAGGAACTGGGTCTTCACCAAATAGATGGTAGCCAAGAGGATGATCCTACATTTATGACCAAGTTATGGTAGATGTTGACTCCATGAGTGGCATGAGGACATAGAAGCAGACATAGACTCGATGCACACCAATTAGGTCTTTACTTGGTAGATCGACCAGAGGGCATAACGCCCATTTGGAGCAAATGGATCTTCAAAAAAAGACTTATGAGGATGGAAACATCGAAGCCTTGAAGCTAGGCTTGTGGCTAAGGGTTATACCCAAAGTAAGGAATCATTTATCACGAAACCTTCTCACCAGTTGCCATGATCAAGTCTATACGCATGATGCTTGCCATAGCCGCCCACTATGATTATGAAATATGGCAGATAGACATGAACACGGCTTCCCTAAATGGAGATCTTGAAGAGAAAATCTATATGGAACAGCCTATAGGCTTTGTGTCCGCTACTGAAATTCATATAACATTCAAGCTACAGCATGCCATTTACCGACAGAAGCAGGCTTCACGAAGTTAGAATCATCATTTTGACGAAGCAGTAAAATAATCTGACTTCGTGCAAAATAAGGAGGAACCTTGTGTTTATTGAAAGTTTAGTGGGAGCAAGATCAGATTCTTAGTACCATATGTATATGACATTCTACTAATAGGAAATCGGTTCTGTGAAAGCTTGGCTTTCTAGTATATTCTCCATGAAAGATTGTAACACCCCCAATCCGACCGGGAATATTACAGCGCCGTGGGCCCCACATTGGAACCCACAAGGCTAAAATCATTTTCGCAAACGTTTAAAAATGCCAGAAGGCCCTTTGAAATTACACACACACGCAGCGGATAAAAACACAGTTCAAAGAATACCGAAAAGCCATTTAGAAACATACACACACAGCGGATAAAAACATAATTAAATACATTTGCAGCGGAATTATAAAAACCAGAAAGAACACTCGAATCCCAACAACTACGCCATAGCCAGTATCACCGTAAAGCTCATCCCTTCACGACCGCTACTAGCTCGAACTCCGAGTACCTAAAAGATAAAGCCCACGATGGGGTCAGCCATAATACTCAACAATGATAACGATCATATCACAAAAACAATACATATCAATGTAATTACAAGGTAAGAATAATTCCAATATGATCTCACCGAAGTAACCTTACCAACCTGTCACAACCATAACAATCAAATCTTACCATATCCCACGCCTCGTGTCCTTAAGTAATGAACGAATTCAAATGTAATCACCTGTACTGTATCCGAAACACTACCAAGATTTCCAAACAGAACATATCTCGAGTATAGAATAATCTGGTCAAGTTCGATTCTGTCGGCTGGGTCGCACAATCGGATCCCAATACTGATGGGAACTGATATCACACGATACATCTGCAAATCAACTGTCCCGAAACAATGGCAAGTCCCAAATATCAATACAAGCATGAATGCTCACACAATCAATAATGATAAACAATCAATGCATCACAACGGAAGTATCAATGACATGATATTTCCGCACAGGATCGACAAAGGATCAACCACGAACGAGAATAGCATTATGTGGTAACTCCAACAAGATCAATGAAGAATCAATAAACGAGAATACCGACGACACGGTAAGGATCAAGGAAGAATCAATAACCGAGAATACCGACGACACGGTAAGGATCAAGGAAGAATCAATAACCGAGAATACCGACGACACGATAAAGATCAATGAAGAATCAATAATCGAGAATACCGACGACACGGCAAACTCCAACAAGATCAATAAGAGTCGACAACCAGAAATACCAACGGTACGATAAACTCCAATAAGATCAATAAAGGGTCAACAACCGAGAATACTGACGACACAGTAAACTCTAACAAGATCAATAAGGACCAACAACTGGGAATACCAACGATACGGTAACTCCAACAAGAGCAATAATAAATCGACAACTGAAAACACCGACGACACGGTAAACTCCAATAGGAATAATAAGGGATCAACAACCGAGAATACCAACGGTAAGGCAAACTCCCAAACGGAATCAATAAGGACCAATAACGAACGAGACTACCAATGATAGGGGGAACTCCAAACGAGATTAATAAAGGATCGATAACAATTAAGTTTACCATCGATATTGTAACTCCCAACGAGATCAGAAAAGGATCAACGGGAACAGATACACGAGAGAATAAAATCGTCAACCATATACAAATCTTATATATGGGATTTCAAAGACAACCCGAATATCGAACAGATCCAATTATACATGGACATACGCTCGATCCGGACATGTGTCCGTGTACAAGCCAACCACGGGTATTGATCAATACACGTCTGGTCTCGTACCTAATCAGCCTCACGAAGTACGTCTCGTGTGCACGGTTCAATATGAGGTCGAAACCAACATATGCTACACGTACCCGTCTCGAAAATCCTACACATGAACGATCAGAACGTATCTGACTCCAGATATGCCACGATACAACATGACAACAAATCTCAAGGAATCGCATATCCATCGAGGATCAGAAGACTTCCTAAAAGAGCAACAGTAACTCGATCATGAAAGACCGACACGACCACAATGTCGTATTTCCATCAGACAACAGTCCACATCATGCTCAACAATGCCTATAATATTAACACATAAACCCCAAGGCAGCAGCCAAGGGTCACGGAAGCATCTCACAGGAATACCCCGGAACATAGGTGCCATATAGGTCTTATCCCCTAACACAGTTCATGCAATTACAAAATACCCCAAGGTCGCAACCAAGGGTCACGAAAGTATCCACACAGGAATACCCCGTAACATAGGTGCCATATAGGTCTTATCCCCTAACACATCGGCCCAACAGATCACTGCTCACAGGAAGAGCACATTACAAAACATAACAAACAACGGTGCACACTCACCGCATGAAATATCAACACACACATGCAATAATGCAACATGATGATTATCATAATCTAACAATATTACTTTACCTCAAGCTGAAGACGCCAACCTTTCCACGACCAACTGCCCTGAACGAATACACGGTTTATCCGACAATCCAAAATGAAGTACAGTCCATAACTAATACCAAACCACCATCCCGAATTCAACATCGACACGATAACTAACCTTGATATCCAACTTCTCATGCAATAGACCAAATTATAATTCACGTTCCCATTTCCACTAGACATCCTTAAAATCATATACATTATGATTTATCTTAGTCCAAAAATACCATACATACCACCATTCCGACAATTCATATATTCCATAATACCATTGCTATATGAATCATAAATGAAATGAAAACGAAATCATTTATTAACATTATGAACTGAGCAAGCATAACTTGCCTTGATACCAATTCGACGAAGCCGCTATCAATCCCGCCGTCTTCGTCTACAAGCTCCACAGCACAACGGTTAACTTCAACGATCACTAAACGCAACCTAATGCAATAATCGATTAACGATACGTTCAATAACAATCAACAACCGAAATGACCAACTAATCAAACTCGATGGTTCAATGATATCTCGATCATACGAAACCAACCCATATCAACTCTTAACAATACGAACACAAGTCGAAATTCGGTGTTCAATAATCCTAACAATGTCTTCAACATATAGTTCATATAACCGCAAGAATCGTAGCAACAAAACCATAATCATCTTCATACGAATCCTTCTTCAACGATAAAATCAAAATCCGAATTCAAGGAGAGGATTATCAACATATCTCTATAAGATGACATACACAAGTAATCACTTGTTTTGAATAGCACGGTGCGAAGAAATCGACAAAAGGGAAGGGTACCGATTCAACTTCCTTCAAAAGTTCATTCCTAAATCACAATAATATCAATTCAATCACCATCCATGCGAAAACGTATAGAATTTCCCAAGTTCAACTCATTGAGGCATTTCATCGAACACTTTGAAGGCATAGTCCAATTCAATCGATTATTCAAAGAAATACTTGAATTTGTTCCACAAAACTTCAAGAGTATCGAATGATTACGAGTATACAATCAAGTTATACCAATAATCTGAATCAAAATGGAGCAAATCGGCCAAAACACCAAGGAACTTCAAGAACATCCAAAAACCAAAAGTTCATGTGTTCTTACCTTCGATCCGGGTGGAGGATGATGTTAATCCATGATTCCAACTTCCAAAACATGTTGTTATAAGTTGATTCTACTCAAAACCATCAACTTTGCTGAAGAAATCGCAAAAGGGACGGAGAAAAGTGGAAAATGATAAGGGTGACTCGGTCCAGGCCTTATATAGGTCGAGACCTGCCGGCCAGTTACGTACGTAACCGGCGGGTCCTTACGTACGTAGCCGGCCGCGGCCTAACCTTCTGTCCAGTTTGTTTGGCACCCTTACGTATGTAACCGGCAGCTCCCTTACGTACGTAATCGGCCATTACGGCCGTAACCGGCCACTGCCTACGTCGTGTCGGCGATCCTAGCCCCCGAGTCACCGCGACCATGCTCGGCCATCCCAACGAGTCACGTCCGGCCATGCTCGTCCATCCAGTCATCTCGGCCACGACTCGGCGATCGCCCGTAACGTCGTAACACTTGTTCCGTTGCGTCGTAATACGACGTTGACTTGCTACTGATGCTATACTCGTATTACGTCGTAATACACCACGTATAACGTCGTAACTCCATCCGTTGACTCACTGTCCACATCCGCTCCGAAAGCCGCCGACAAGGCCCAGTATGCGATTCCTCTTGTTACGTCGTAATACCTTACGCTAACGTCGTAACACGTACCACTTAGCATACGTTATCTCAAAGTCTTAACGTCGTTAACGAGATCCATACTTAGCCGTTTCCGGCAATTCTGTCCAACGTCTCGACATAATAAATATGAACATACGACATACCGAACACATATACGAAATCCGAAAGTATTCTCATACGCAGTGCGTCGATGCACGATATCCTCAATTACAACCGTCGACCAAGTACGGAAATCAATCAAATACAAATGCGGTATATCCGACATCGAAAACACAACAAGCATGTAATATCCTAGAATCAAAATACCCTCGATAGACATCTTGCACGCATCACGGTTTCCAAAATTATCCACTCATATCGTGTCGGTCCCACTCTGTACAGTACATCCCAGATAAAATAATGCGAAAAATTCATAGTGAAATTCTAGGATATTACAAAGATGTAATGGGAAAAGCTTCTGGATATTCGCATGTACAGGGCTAGAGGGAAAAGAATGATAGGACTTTCTCAAGCCCTATATATAGAAAAGACCTTGAAGTGGTTAAGGATGGAAGATTCTAAAAGAGGGTTCTTACCTATGCAACATGGTATAAAATTTTCCAAAGTTATGTGTCCTCAAAGTGAGAAAGATAGAATGGAAATGAGATAGGTACTCTATGCCTCGATTGTGGGAAGCCTCATGTACGTAATGTTGTGCACGAGATCAAATATTGCATATATTGTGAGCGTAGTCAGTTGATTTCAAGCAAACCCAAGTAAATAACATTAGATAGCTGTAAAAACATTCCAAGTACCTTAAACGGACAAAAGAATTGTTTCATACATACAGTGGTGAAGAACTGAGAGTGGATAGGTTCACAGACTCGAATTTTGGAGGCAGTGTAGTTAAAGGGAAGTCCACTTGAGAGTACATATTTTCTATGATGGTAGTTTCTTGGATGAGTTCCAGGTAAACTGCGACTGAGCATTCCACTTTCCAGACCATGTGCCAAGCTGCCTCAGAGGCATCAAGGGAATCATTGTGGTTCAAGAAGTATCATGAAGAACTTCGGTTGTCCCCAGCGCAAAGCTACCGGTGCCGGTCTACTACAATAATGAAGGAGATGTTGTGATAAAGAACCCAAGTCTCATCAAAAGACCAAGCACATTCAGAGAAAGTGTCACATCATCCGAAATATGGTTAAAAATATATATGTTGAACGGTAGAGAGTAGACTCAGCAAATAAACTTGTTGACCTGCTTACCAAGCCACTATCAAGGATTATCTTGGAGCTACATCTAGATAATATGAGTATTAGATATCACAGTATGTGGCATTGAGCGTAATTGGGAGATTGGTAGGGCATGCCCTCGAATGCCACACCGATGATGATATAGTGAGGGCATTTATATGTAATTATGAACTCATGATGAAATATTAAAAGGCAGTGATTATTCTCTATTTACTGTATGTCACTGGCATTCTTGATTTGGTAAATAAATAGAAGTAATGATCATGCAATTGAGTATAAACATTTCATTCCTCATTAAATGAAGAGTATGGCACTCAAAGTGTTTAGAACTAAATTCCTCAACTTATCCACATGTCGATAAAATTTAACTGGGCATTAAGTTTAGTAAAGACTTGTATATCATATGCTTGGACATGTGCATATCTTCACCCAGGAGTAGTTGGAGCATTCGGTATAACTATTCTAATTGGATTAGTGGTTGTTATTTTGACATACTCTGCCTTGGTATACTAGCGTGCGCTAGTATATATATATTAGCGTGCATTAACTGCTTTGATGAAATAAGCACAAAAGTCAATGTATTAATATCATATCGTGTGTTATGTATATACGTAGCGTACATTAACTATGTGTTTTCTTAAACTCGTAGTATGGCAGGTGGCGTGCGTTACTTGATCTGAATACTGATACCACATAACAACAGATAACGCATACTAGCATATGCATATAGCGTGCGTTATTTGCTTTTCACTTGTTTGTGTATCTTGTGATATGTGAAGTTATCCATCTGATCGGGTCTTGATATATATTTTACTAACTGTTGTTTTAAGGAAACACATCATCAAAATCCATTTGTTCAACACATGGTTGGCTTAGTTCCACCTAGAAACTCACCCACCTATATTTTCTGAGCAGTAAGAGACTATTGCACACCGTATTAGGTCAAGGTATAGTTCGAAACAAGTCCAAATGATTTCTTAAAGATTTTGTCGTTGCAGCAGGATCTGGCTCCAGTTTACTTTCTGACTGCTCATGATCACCATCATCAATCTGTATCGTAGCCCAGTGCATAAAATGCACTAGTCCAATTCTCATGAATATGAAAATAAGGAAGTGATTTTCTTATGTCATTACAAGTGAGGATTGTCAATTTTGGGTTTTCTATGAAGAGTTCCCAGTATTGGTCCATAATGTCATTACTAAAAGTTTACAAGTGTTTGATGGTAATGCCATCAATTGAATGTTTGTATAGACTTTCAAATAATATTGTACCTATGTTTATCTCCTTCTCATGCACAAACTAGAAATATAGGATATAGCCAGCATGCTCATTGCATTTTCATGTTTGAGGTCATATCCATATAAAACTCCTCAACTATGCTTTCATCGTAGTTTGTGGCATACAGGCTTCCCAGCCTGTAGAGGCCTTGTTGCTTCACCCTGGGAACGACAACAAACATAGAGGATTCATCCTCCGACTCAGTATGGATCCTATCATGAAGGACTTCACGGGCAAAGATGCAGCCATTTATAATCAAGGAATCCTTCTTCCTCATGATTGAGAAGAGATAGTTTGTGAAGATGCCATTTCATATTGAGATTTGAAAAAAAAAAAAAAAGATTTGCAAAAATATGTTAAATGTTAGACTATATATTTATTCTTTTAGTATTTCTTGAATTCAGTATAGTTGGGACGTAATACCCTCATTTGCCAAGAAATATAAACACTCTCCACTAAGGTATTCGCCACCACGATCAGATCGTAGTGACTTAATACTCTTCCCATGACGTTTCTCTGCTTCAGCCCTAAATTCTCTAAACTTGTCAAAGGTTTTAGACTTATGTCGCATCAAATAGATATATCCAAATCTTGAATAATCATCTATAAACGTGATAAAGTATTCGAAGCCACCCATAGCCTAGATGTTCATCAGACCACATACATCAGTATGAACCAATTTTAACACATTCTGAACATAACTTTCTTTAGTCTTAAAAACCTTTTTGGTCATTCTACCATCTAGACAAGATTCACATATTAAAAATGAGTCAACCTGGAGTCCATCCACTGGGCCATCATCTACCAATATTTGAATCCTTCTAAGGTTTACATGACTTAATCGTAAATACCACATATATGTTTTGTTTATGTTTGAAGGTTCTTTTCTATTTTTAGGTTAGACAAAGAGTTAAGCAATTTATTTTCTATGTGAGAGTTTGTGCAGTATTAATAAAATATAGTCCATAAGTGTAGATATCTTTGTAAATAATAACCATCACAATTTAATTTAGAAACCGAAATAAAATTCATTTCTAAAATCATGTACCAATAATCCATTATATAGGACTATTATCTTATCACTAATCTTCAAGTGGATGACTCCCACTACTACAGCCATAAGCATGGACTAATCGCCCCAGTTTATAGTGATATCGCCCGCACTAAGCTGTCTAGTTATTTGAAAACCATGCGAATCAAAGCAAATATGATAAGTGGAGTCTGAATCTATTATCCACGAAGTGGTAGAACAAGCCGCCAATTATGTTTTGACTACTAGTGCACGAGACATACTTTCTTATGTGCAGGGGATTTGCTCTAAAATGTCCTTTCTGACCGCACTTGTAGCACTTACCCTTTGGCTTTTTCTTCGCCTCAGGCTGAGGAGCCTTACTTTTTAGCTTGAGGGGTGCCACTTGCTTATAGGCCACTTGCTTCTTCATCTTTCCCCACTTGGTTTTAGAAGTTGAAGCACCAGTTTCCGCAAGAACTTGATACCATTGTCTGAAGAGACTTTCGGCAGCTTGAAGCTATGTCAGTAATTCCATAAGAGTATATCCCCTACGATTTATATTGTAGTTTAGGCAAAATGGCTCAAAACTTGTAGGTAAACTGCCTACGATTATATCAACAAGCATTTCCGCATCGATAATATCCCTTAAGATATCAAGTTTGTTGAGATGAGAAACCATCTTTAGAACATGACCTCTTATCTGAGTTTTTTCAGGCATTTGGGTCATCAACAAGACCCTCATAGCATTTTGCCTAGCCGCCCGGTTCTGATGACCAAACATATCGCCGAGATTTTTCATCATTTCTGTGGCCGTGCCCATACTTTGATGCTGATGTGGCAATTACATTTACTCAAAAAACCAAGACAAGATCCATTTCATCGTATTTCTTCCATTTATGGTATTCTTTCACCTCATCAGATCTCGAATCCGCATTTGGTTCCAATGAGCATTTCTTAGTTAGAACAAACTTATGTTCTTCAGCAGTTAGGACAATATCAAGGTTACATTTTCGATCTGCAAAGTTAGTGCCATCAAGTTTGTTTGTTTTGCGAATAACAAGAAGTGGACCAAAAGATATCTGAGATAAAGTTATAACATTCATCACATAATGCATAACAAAATATATTGAAGAAACCTCAAAACACGATACATATGCTACCAACCAACACCTCGAAAAATTCGCACATGTAAGTCACGATCGTGTGGAGGTTTACACACACATTTTTCAAGTAGATTTTTAGGTCATTAATTTTACTATCTAGCAAATTTGCGTTATGAAAAGTAAAATTAATAGTTTGTTCCTCTTGGATATGTATTAATTATCATAGACTCCAATGAAGAGTTCATTGATTAATACACCTAAATAAACACCATAATTTAACAACCTTAAAATATTATCTTTTAAATAATAGTCCTACAAATGGAGAGGTCCTATCATAAAAATAATATTTAATATTTATGTAAGTAGAACATAAAACTAGTAAACATATAATTAGCACATCTGATATGGAGAAAGACCTAATATCAATGCGCATGCTAATTTATAATATCCTAGAATTTCGCTACGAATTTTTTTTTCTTTTCTGTGTTGTACTGTACACTGTTGGACCTATACAGTACGGATGGATTATTTTGAGAACTGTGACAGCTGTACCAGTATATTTATCGAGGTTATTTTAAATTCAAGGATATTACATGCTTGATATGTCTCTTGATGTCAGATATACTGTATGAGAATGTTATTGGAACAAGTATATGTATTCAGTATGTCGTGTGTACGTATTCGGTATGTTGAGACAACAGGCAGAAGCAGCTATATTTGGCTTAAGCGAAAGTTGTTACGTACGTTAAGCTGAGGAGATTACGTACGTTAAGTTGGTAAGTGTAACGTACGTTATGTATCATGCATTACATAAGTTATAACAGGTGAGATACAGTCGGTTGATCAGAAGACTTTGTCATTGCAAGCGTAGCGTACGTTAAGCATAAGAGCTTATGTTACGTTAAGACATAAGTTACGTTGAGTATATAACGTACGTTATGAAGTGAATCGGACAGGATCTAAAGTGCCGGCAACTTTCGGCGCAGATGTGGAAAGGTAAGCCAACATTGAGATTTATGTACGTTAAGGATATCCATTACGTTTGTTAAATGGGAATATTACTGTAGCAAGTTAACTGTGTGTTACATCCGCTACGACACAGGTGTTACATACGTAATACAAGGTACGAAATGAGGCAGTGATCCCTGGATGCTGATTAAATACGTTATGTAGGACATGTAGCGTATGTTAGGAGGTCTTACGTATATAGATTTTGGGTGTTAACGTACGTAATGAGCTGTGTAGATTATATAACAAGGATCAGCCTTTCATTTCTTCATGAGTAAAAACATATTTTTCCTTCCAAGCTTCGCCCCTCTTCACTTGTAATCCTATTCCAGACCCTTATACCTTGGTTGAGACCTTGATGGTTTGATTAGAAGGTTGGGGTTTGGAATCCTTGATGTCCTTGAGGTGTTTGATAGTGTTGTTCATCTTCCTGAGGTATGTTGGGTAACTCTTCTCTTTAACTTCGGATTTTGAGGATGTTGTTGATGTTTTCTTCGTATGATGATGGATATGGTGGTGGTGTTGTGATTCTTGAGGTTACGTGAGCTGTATGTTTAAGAATATGATTATACATGTCTTCGATTATGTTGTTTGTTATGAACATGATTATGGAATCATGATGTTATTGGTGTTCTTGGTATATATCACATCGAAGGGGAATATGTGATGGGATATATAATGGTTTATGTGTTAAAGTTATGGATTATATGATTAAATAACATATTGGACTATGTTGTCTTGATTATCATGAGCATGTTGATATTACTTAAACATGGTTGGACTAATTCATGTCCTTGAGAATTCCTTGAAGTAAATATAGTGATTATGATGAGTTTTTGTTAAGGTGTTTATGTTTTTGGATATGAACAAGGAATGTTGATATATAGAACAAGTGATGATGATTGTTGGTGTCAAGGTACAAGTCATGTGAACAGTGATATGATTTTCTTACGATCTTGATGATATACAAATTTCGATTATGAACTTGACTAGAGTGTAACACCCCAAACTAGGCGGATATTACAGTGCCGTGAATCCCCGACTGGGACCCACCAGGCAAATGAAAATGATGAATTAAATAATATAATTGTAGTACCGAACCACATTATATTACCAATTACTCCGATGAGGAGTTTAAGTACAACACACCAGGATAATACCGAATACTAGTATATTTTATATGGAGATAAAATACACCACCCTGAATAAATAAACATCTCAAACGGAATTTGCAGCGGAAAAATACAAATGACGGAATAACTGAAATAGTGAAAATGATGAACAAACGGAATGGTAGGGCCCCTACTAATATCACAGGACTCGTCATTTGTCAACATGCTCTTCCGTGCCTTTGCCTTGCCGTGACACGAAAACAAAATCCCCAACGGAAGTCGATACGAGAACAACAATCCTCAAGGGTTGAAAATACACAATCATGAATTAGCGAAGTTATGAAATATTCTTAATTATGAATTACGCCGAAGAGGAGTATCATAAATACGCCCGTAATGTTACGTGCAAGTGTACAAGGCGAATGACCGGACACACCCGTCCTTGTACCTAATTAGTCTCACGGAGGTAAGCGTTACCGTGTGCGGTCGATGTATCGGTGAACCCAATACATGACCATCGTGTGCCCGACTAAAAATTCCACACAGCCACACCCGGCCACGCAATATGAACCCGGAAGGTCACATGAACGAGAATGACCATGATGATTATCAATGAATAATAATTAGACAAGGCCAAGATGACTCACCGATATGAATAATAGTGACGTGATTGATGACCCAATGAAATGATTTGGAACCGTCGTTCCTCGTGAATGAAATGATTATTCGACAATTACAAGTCTCAAAATGATTAATATTATGATGAATGAATTATGATTATGAGCAATCAACAACAAAAGGAATGAGTATCCTTTTAACCGAGTAAGGTTTAACTTACACAATACCGATGAAGAATGTCCGTCCACGAACAATGTCCTAACCAAGATACCGGTCGCTCGAACAACCTTGAATAACAATAATTACCAACAATCGATCAATACACGTATCAAGCAACAAAACACGATTAACCCAAAGGTCGAAACAACGATAATCAAACTCATAGGGCATTCCAACGAATACATAACCAACCACACAACCGAAATATCGATCCGAATATGTGAAACCAACACCAAATTGAGTATTTCGAACTAACAAAACACTTCAATGATATCAATAATCCATTAGGAATCCATAATTCATGATTACAACAACATCAATCGGAAAATCCCCAATTAATCAAGTCAACCCCAAGGGTTCTTGAAATAATTCGAAAATAACCATTAAATCCGTAGGAATATATTTATCCAAGGTAGATAATCCATATCTAACATATTCCAATGATAACCCAAGCTTACACGAAGAAATCGGAAGGAAAACCCAAAAATCCGAAATTCTAGATCCAAGAAATTAATACCTTTGATTCGATGTCTTGGAGATGATGAAGTGATGATTAATCCAACTCAAAGACTTGAAGATGATGATTGATGATTACACCTTGAAGAATACTCTTCAAATCGCCCAAATCGCCAAGAACCGACGAGAGAATGAGAAGTAGATGACAAATGACGAAGTCTGACTAAACTGTCCAATTTATAACCAGTCCAGGTTAGCGTGCGCTAGCCCTTATGCATAGCGTGCGCTAACGGGTAATTTGGGTAGTCCAGTACCCACTGTCCGAACACGGTAGCGTGCGCTACGTACCTTTTTGTAGTGTGCGCTACGGCCATACTACTAGCGTACGCTAATACTCATAGTTAGCGTGCGCTAACGAATAATTCGATGCCCAGTACTGGAGTCCAGAAACTGTCTGTTCTCTGATCTGACCTCGATTGCGTGCGCTACAACCATTATTTAGCGTGCGCTATACAATCAGTTGCGTACGCTAAAAACAACACATAGCGTGCGCTATGAATTAATCCAATGCAGTCGAGTAGCCACTGGACTCAACCTGATCTGTCCTTAGCGCGCGCTACACCACATATTAGCGTGCGCTACTACAACTCACTAGCGCGCGCTACTTACCATTCGTAGCGTGCGCTACTTATAACTCACCTGCAGTCCAGTACCTTCTGGACTGCAGCCAGGGTAACCTTAGCGTGCGCTAAAGCTGAGTGGTAGCGTGCGCTACCTATACCCAATTAGCGTACGCTAAAAGGAGTACGTAGCGTGCGCTACTCCTCACGCACAGCTCGCAACGAAAATGACAATGACGATAAACACGGCACGAAACTCCAATCAAATTAGTGATGAATGACGATTGATACACGATACAATTACTCTGAATGATGAATACCATGACTGAATCTGAGTGACAAATGATCAATAATGAATGAAATTACTGAGTATCAGTTACTGAATGATAAATATTGAATGATAATTACTGAATTACAACCGGGTATTACATACACCCCCCTTAAAAGAGTTTCGTCCCCGAAACTAAGGGTCAAACAAATCGGGATAACTCTCCCGCATACTATCCTCGGTTTCCCAAGTAGCCTCTTCGACTCCGTGTCTAGACCACTGAATTTTAACCAAAGGAATCGTCTTATTCCTCAACTGCTTGATTCGTCGCTCTAAAACTCGCATAGGACGCTCCTCATATGAATGATCGTCGGCGATCTCGATTTCGTCGAACTGAAGTATGTGACTCGGGTCGGCAACGTACTTCCGTAACTGAGAGATGTGAAACACATTATGAATTCGGCTCAACGCCGGGGGTAAAGCCAATCGATAAGCTAACTCGCCTACTCGATCCAAAATCTCAAACGGTCCAATGAATCTCGAACTCAACTTTCCCCTCTTCCTAAAACGGAAGATACCTCGACTCGGGGATACCTTGACCAACACATGGTCACCAGCCTCGAACTCTAATGGTCGACGACGGTTATCTGCGTATGATTTCTGTCGACTCTGAGCTGTCAACAAACGACTCCTGATCAAAATTACCTTCTCACGGGCGGCTATAAGCATATCGGGCTCGGTGCCGATCGATTCTGACAAGTCGTCCCAACACAACGGAGATCGACAACGACGACCATACAAGGCCTCGTAAGGTGCCATCTTGATCGAAGCATGCCAACTATTATTATACGTGAACTCGATCAATGGTAGTTGGGCTTCCCAATCGTCTTTCCAATCGAGGACACATGCGCTCAACATGTCCTCTAATGTCTGAATGGTCCTCTCTGATTGTCCGTCGGACTGAGGATGAAAAGCGGTACTGAGATTAAGCTGGGTTCCCATAGCACGATGAACTGATTTCCAAAAATGAGATACAAACCGTCCGTCACGATCGGAAACGATACTTTTAGGAGTACCGTGCAGTCTGACTATCTCTTTGATGAACAGTTGAGCAAGTCTCTCGGGACCCCACGTTTCCTTGATCTCAAGGAAATGAGCTGATTTAGTTAAGCGGTCCATGATCACCCGGATCGTATTCATGCCACGATGACTCGTCGGCAAACTCGTGATGAAATCCATAGAAATGTCTTCCCACTTCTATTCGGGAATAGGAAGAGGTTTCAGCATACCCACGCCGGCCGATGTTCAATCTTAACTTGTTGACAGGTTAAGTATCTCGAAACAAATTCTGCGACTTCTCGCTTCATATTACTCCACCAGTAATTTTGTTTCAAGTCCTTGTACATCTTGCTAGACCCCGGATGAACAGAATAAGGGGTAGCATGAGCTTCTTTCAAAATCGAGTTTTTCAACTCGTCATTCACCGGTACGCACATCCGATTCTTAAACCTCAAAAGTCCATCCTCCTGGACCACAAGTCCAGGGGCTTTCCCCTGAGCCACATCCTCACGGATACGCAACAATGATGGGTCCGAACCCTGATTCTCTCGAATTGTCTCCTCGAGTGACGATGAAATCTCTAACATACAAAGCTGCCCCTGAACTCGCTGAAGCCAGACCTCGATCTCGGGTCTAAGGAATTCCTGCTGAAGCTCCTTCTGAACTGTTAAACGGGCAAGCATCTGCTCCTGAACGGACTTACGACTCAAGGCATCGGCGACAACGTTCGCCTTGCCCGGGTGGTAAAGGATCTCGATATCATAATCTTTGATTAATTCCAACCACCATCTCTGACGCATATTTAACTCCTTCTGAGTAAATATATATTTTAAACTCTTATGATCGGTGAATATCTGACAGGTGACGCCATAAAGGTAATGACGCCAAATCTTCAAAGCGAACACCACGGCTGCTAGCTCTAGGTCGTGGGTCGGATAATTAACCTCGTAAGGTCTCAATTGCCGTGAAGCATAGGCAATAACTTTCCCGTTCTGCATGAGTACACATCCGAGACCCTGTCCGGACGCATCACTATAAACCACGAATCCTTCCATCCCCTGCGGCAAGGAAAGTACAGGCGCTGACATTAACCGGCTCTTGAGTTCCTCAAAACTCCGTTGACACGCGTCGGACCACGTGTATTTCTTATCCTTCCGCAAAAGGTTTGTTAAGGGTTGAGCGATTCTAGAGAATCCCTCTACAAATCGCCGATAATAACCCGCTAATCCAAGGAAACTTCGGATTTCCTTAACGTTCTTCGGAGGTAGCCAATCTCGAATAGCCTCCGTCTTCTGAGGGTCGACACGAACTCCGTCTGATGAAATTACATGTCCGAGAAAAGTCACTTCGGACATCCAGAACTCACATTTGGAAAACTTCCCATAAAGTTGTTCTCGTCTCAACACGTCGAGCACTTGATGAAGGTGAAACTCGTGTTCCTCCCGGTCACGAGAATAAATCAAAATGTCATCGATGAAGACAACAACAAACTGATCTAAAAAGTCGATGAAAACCCGATTCATTAACTCCATGAATACCGCAGGTGCATTAGTCAATCCGAACGGCATAACCACAAACTCGTAATGACCATAGCGTGTTCGAAACGCCGTCCTCGCGATGTCCGACTCTCAGATCCGCAACTGATGATATCCAGATCTTAGGTCGATCTTGAAAAATACTGAAGCTCCCTGAAGTTGATCTAAGAGATCATCAATACGGGGTAAGGGATACTTATTCTTGATCGTCACCCTGTTCAACTCCCGATAATCAATACATAAGCGGAATGAACCATCCTTCTTCTTGACAAATAACACTGGTTCTCCCCATGGGGACGCACTCGGTCGGATATAACCTTTCTCGAACAACTCCTCAAGTTGGTTCTTTAATTCCTGCATTTCGGTCGGGGCCATCCGGTACGGTGCCTTCGATATCGGGGACGTACCAGGCTCCAACTCAATTCGTCAATTCCACATCCCTCCGTGGAGGTAAACCAGGTAACTCGTCTGGAAAAACATCGGCATATTCCCTCACTACCGGAATATCCGTCAACATTACTGATGATTTCTCGGTTTTGGTCATAAAGCACCAATAACCAACACACCCCTGATTGAGTAACCTTACTGCTTTCATCAAATTAATGACTTTACCAGAACAGCCGGGATTACCTCCCTGAAACACACATTCAACCACATCGTCTGAAATGATAGTGACCATACGCCTACGGACACTAATGATGGCATCATGACGATCCATCCAATCAATACCCAAGATGACGTCGTCCCTCGGCAAATCTACCACGATTAGGTCCGCTGGCCATACACGACCATGAAACTGAATCGGAAAATTCTGAATCTCACGATTACCGATAATTCGTCTACCATCAGGTAGGCCAATGACATAAGGCTCACAACTAGTAGCACTACCCAGACGTAGTCTACTCAAACAAGACTCGGAAATGAATGAATGCGATGCACCAGTATCGAAAAGGGTACACACAGGTTGAGATAGAATATCGAGTGTACCTGAGATCATTCGGGCCTCTGGATCATCGGTCTTCTTCATCTCATAGATCCGGGGCTTGCTAGTCCCGGCGTGGACGCTCGGTCTGGCGGCTAAAAGCTCCACCTTTAGTCGCTCTGTCGTTTTAAACGACGCCGATTAGTGGCTTTGATTACGAATGGCTGACGCTTAGGTGCACGAGATGACGTCGAGTAGGTTTGGAGTCCCTACGGCAAAACGGGCCTTATGCCCGGCAATTCCACAATTATGACATGTGATAGTACGCCTCGGACACTTGGTACCGAGGTGACCAAGTTCCCATGATTATAACGGTGATGGCGAGGCGCGCTCGAGACCGAGATTCGCGGGTTTAGACGACACGGGAGGTCGCTCGAAAGCGAGCCGTGACGGGGTTTCTTGAAAGTTGTCGACCGCCTTGGTGATTACGATTCTTCGATTTCTTGCTAGCGAGACGAAGGTTCTTTGCTTAGCAATTTCCTTAGCGATAGCTCGTAGGTGAGAGCTTTCTCAATGAATCGGCCAACGTGGTGCAATTATGATTAAGTGGCGAAGTCTCATATGGGGTTTCACCTCTTGCTGAAATACTTGATCTTATCCGCCTCGAATGAATGATGGATGAGGCGAAAGGAAGAAGTTCTGAAATTTCTCGGCAATGGCGAGAACATCCTCGTCGATGAGGGGTCGGGGTGAGCAATTCGACGGTTTGGCCTCTCGAGTGGGGCCGGATAATACCTCTCCATCATGAGAGTCTTGAATCGATCCCAAGTACAAGATCCTTCGGTGGGCTTCAACGATAACCACCAAGAATGTGCGCTCTTACCCGGGTAGTAAGCCGCAACGAAACTTTGTGTCCCTGGGACACTCTACCATAGCAAACAACTTCTCAAATGCTCGAGCCAATGAATGATATCTGCCGGCTCGGGCAGGCCCTCAAAAGTAGGTGGCCTCTGGCGAGAGATATCGCCGATGATATTACTCACATTCCTCTCTTGCCTCTGAGGTGGCGGCGGAGGAGCCTGCTGATTTTGATTGACGGAGTTGTGCATCGTCTCCATCAACTGAGCCATCTGTGTCATTTGGGCCATCATGCCCTGCATAAAAGCGAGTGGGTCAACCCGGACACCCTCTGAATGAGCCGTGTCCCGGGTACGATTCCCCGATAGTGAATGATCGCGTCCAGGTGAATGAGTGGCGGCGTCGCTGCTCGATGAATTAGCATTATTCCTCGCGTTTGCACGTGTATTCACACGAGCTCTCGGGATTCGGCCCGCTCCACGGCCTCGTCCTCCCCGTCCTCTGCCAGCCCTTTTCCATACTGAAGTGGAAAGTCATATGATGATTATATATCTCGCATGAGTATCACATTATGATTATATTATGAAATGATGAAAATGAGCATACGCGCTCCAATACAGCGATTACATGAATGATTAATTGACGTGACATGATTATCTGATGAAGTTACTGAAATAATTATCTTGAATGAGTTAACAAGATTAATGATTTGATCTTCCTGATCAACAACTGAATAATGAAATGAATTGAGTGATTAATGAGTTAACCTGACCGTCCTGGTCAAAGTGACAATGATGATTGAGGATTGTTAACTGATGAATTATGAATGAATGATTAATGCCAGAAATTATACCATGGCATTAGAAATCTTACGATTCTTGGTCCGATTGGCTCGGCATTTGCACAGGTCACACGTGACGCGAAAGTCCAATGATACTAGTCCGATGACGATGATTTCAAATGAGACATGACTTGGAGGGTAGTATTCAAAACCACGCTCCGATACCAACTCTGTAACACCCCAAACTAGGCGGATATTACGGTCGTGAATCCCATTGGGACCCACTGAGCAAATGAAAATGATGAATTAAATAATATAATTGTAGTACCGAACCACATTATATTACCAATTACTCCGATGAGGAGTTTAAGTACAACACACCAGGACAATACCGAATACTAGTATATTTTATATGAAGATAAAATACACCACACTGAATAAATAAACATCTCAAACGGAATTTGCGGCGGAAAAATACAAATGACGGAATAAGCGAAATATTGAAAATGATGAACAAACGGAATGATTGGGGCCCCTACTAATATCATCGGGACTCGCCGTCAACATGCTCTTCCGTGCCTTTGCCTTGCCGTGACACGAAAACAAAATCCCCCAGCGAAGTCGATTTACGTAACAACAATCCTCAAGGGTTGAAAATACACAATCATGAATTAACTGAAGTTATGAAATATTCTTAATTATGAATTACGCTGAAGAGGAGTATCATAGTACGCCCGTAATGTTCTGTGCAAGTGTACAAGACGAATGACCGGACACACCCGTCCTTGTACCTAATTAGTCTCACGGAGGTAAGCGTTACCGTGTGCACGGTCCGATGTATCGGTGAACCCAATACATGACCATCGTGTGCCCGACTAAAAATTCCACACAGCCACACCCGGCCACGCAATATGAACCCGGAAGGTCACATGAACGAGAATGACCATGATGATTATCAATGAATAATAATTAGACAAGGCCAAGATGACTCACCGATATGAATAATAGTGACGTGATTGATGACCCAATGAAATGATTTGGAACCGTCGTTCCTCGTGAATGAAATGATTATTCGACAATTACAAGTCTCAAAATGATTAATATTATGATGAATGAATTATGATTATGAGCAATCAACAACAAAAGGAATGAGTATCCTTTTAACCGAGTAAGGTTTAACTTACACAATACCGATGAAAAATGTCCGTCCACGAACAACTTCCTAACCAAGATACCGGTCGCTCGAACAACCTTGAATAACAATAATTACCAACAATCGATCAATCCACGTATCAAGCAACAAAACACGATTAACCCAAAGGTCGAAACAACGATAATCAAACTCATAGGGCATTCCAACGAATACATAACCAACCACACAACTTCGGAAATATCCAATCCCGAATATGTCGAAACCAACACCAAATTGAGTATTTCGAACTAACAAAACACTTCAATGATATCAATAATCCATTAGGAATCCATAATTCATGATTACAACAACATCAATCAGAAAATCCCCAATTAACTGAAGTCAACCCCAAGGGTTCTTGAAATAATTCCGAAAATAACCATTAAATCCGTAGGAATATATTTATCCAAGGTAGATAATCCATATCTAACATATTCCAATGATAACCCAAGCTTACACGAAGAAATCGGAAGGAAAACCCAAAAATCCGAAATTCTAGATCCAAGAAATTAATACCTTTGATTCGATGTCTTGGAGATGATGAAGTGATGATTAATCCAACTCAAAGACTTGAAGATGATGATTGATGATTACACCTTGAAGAATACTCTTCAAATCGCCCAAATCGCCAAGAACCGACGAGAGAATGAGAAATAGATGACAAATGACGAAGTCTGACTAAACTGTCCAATTTATAACCAGTCCAGGTTAGCGTGCGCTAGCCCTTATGCATAGCGTGCGCTAACGGGTAATTTGGGTAGTCCAGTACCCACTATCCGAACACGGTAGCGCGCGCTACGTACCTTTTTGTAGCGTGCGCTACGGCCATACTACTAGCGTACGCTAATACTCATAGTTAGCGTGCGCTAACGAATAATTCGATGCCCAGTACTGGAGTCCAGAAACTGTCTGTTCTCTGATCTGACCTCGATTGCGTGCGCTACAACCATTATTTAGCGTGCGCTATACAATCGGTTGCGTACGCTAAAAACAACACATAGCGTGCGCTATGAATTAATCCAATGCAGTCCAGTAGCCACTGGACTCAACCTGATCTGTCCTTAGCGCGCACTACACCACATATTAGCGTGCGCTACTACAACTCACTAGCGCACGCTACTTACCATTCGTAGCGTGCGCTACTTATAACTCACTGCCGGTCGGTACCTTACGGGTGCAGTGGTAACCTTAGCGTACGCTAAAGCTGAGTGGTAGCGTGCGCTACCTATACCCAATTAGCGTACGCTAAAAGGAGTACGTAGCGTGCGCTACTCCTCACGCGCAGCTCGCAACGAAAATGACAATGACGATAAACACGGCACGAAACTCCAATCAAATTAGTGATGAATGACGATTGATACACGATACAATTACTCTGAATGATGAATACCATGACTGAATCTGAGTGACAAATGATCAATAATGAATGAAATTACTGAGTATCAGTTACTGAATGATAAATACTGAATGATAATTACTGAATTACAACCGGGTATTACAAAGAGTATTATCCTTCTTTGAGTATATGCGTTCATACGAGTTGAATGATCGGATGACTGGAATATTTGATGATCTTAAGTATAGTGTGTTAGGAATATTCCCTCGAATGCCACTCAGGGGATGAGAGAGTAGGGGCATTGTACTTGTAATTATGGAATAATTAATAAAAAGGCAATACGATTCATTCATTGTTTATTGTATTTCAATTGCATTCTTGACTTGGTAAACATTGAAGTGAAGTCCATGTAAATAAATCGAACATTCCATTCTCGTTATGGGATAAGGGAAAATGTACTGGAAGTGTTTAAAGTTTATTTACGTAAATTGTTCGCAAGTCAATAAACTTAAAATGGGCATTAAGTTTTAATATGACTTGTATAACTGATGCTAGGACGTGTGCACGTCTTGATAGCATAGTTATAAGTATATTGGTGGGGCCAGTATACTCGAACACGACTCATACTCGATTCAGTCACACGGTATTCACTCTCGGAGAGTCGATGACGAATCGAAAGGTTGTGATAGTATACGTGGACCTTTGACTTGAGGGTTCGGTAGAAGATGTGCTGTGACGTTTAGTTTGTCATTAGAGTAGTTAGACTCATTTGCTTAATTCTTGAGTCGACCTCGAAGTGCGGACTATACGGGCGGTAGCGATCTTTCTTGTACGGCAAGAAAGGATTCTATCTCTTGTTAGTGAGCGGGCGAATGTCCTATACGGTTAATGGCAAATAAGATCATAAGTCTTTGGCAAAGCATTACGATATAGTCGTATTAGATACACTATTAATCGATCGGTCTTGATTTGCATTAACACATGTATAGAGTTTAGTCAATGAGGGTTTGACTTTACCGTGACCGAAGACTTGACCGGGACATCCGGTGAAGGGTCTATACGTATATAGTATTCACGACATAATGGTTACGGAATGATCCCTTCATTCGTTCTCGATCGGGGTTTACTGATGCGGCCCGCTAGTGGCTAAGTCTTGCCGCACTCATTAGTTCCTCCCAATGCCGGTGAGATGGACCTACGGAGTCGCGCATCAGGAGCGTTGACGGATAAATGTGAATTTATTATCTCTCTATTAATATTAGATATTGGATATCTAATTATGATTTATTAGATAAATCAAAATAGCGGTCTTATGAATTAAAATTAAGTTAAAGGGTAATTAATTTAATTCTTAAATTATATTTCTTAGAGAAATGTATTTGTATTTGATATTATTAATTAATTAGATTAATTAATTAATATAAATACATTGGTGATTAAACAGTGTATTTAACGGAGTCGTTTGTGAGCGTCAGTACACGAGCCGAGTGACTCGGCTCGTTTTCTAGGAAACTTCCACCATGGGCCACCCTCCCTCTCCCCACATCACATGGAATCATTTCCATGCATGTGTATGTGTTAGTTGTATTTTTGTTATTATGTGTTGACATTTTATCTCATTATTAGACATATTAATTATATGTTTGAGAGATATATATTAAACACACATGATAACAACTAATAACACACACATACACATACTTTCTTCGCTACTTGGTAGTGAGGAATTCTTGAGGGAGAGAGAAAAATTTTTATTTTCAATTTTTGTTCATCTTTGAGGTGATACAAAATCAAGAAAAAGAGAGATATAAATCCCTATAGTAATTCCTAGCCGTGTTCTTGGAGAACGGATTGCTATCGAATTTTTCCGGGCAACTTCTGACGCGTGTGAAGTAGAGGCTTCGAATTTTCGGTGCTTGGAACGAAGGGATTTCGTGTTCGGGACGGGATCGTGATCATCGTCTACATTTTACGAAGATTTATTTCAAAAGCTTCAAGGGTATGAATCTTTATCTTTGTATTTTTTTTCGTATATACGTTACTTGATCGATCCTGTTTGGGATTCGTATTTATTTCCGCTGCGTATTTCGTTTTATTTTCGGAATCCCAACAGTGGTATCAGAGAGAGGTCAATGATACCGTATATACGATTATTTGTGCATTTTGAATACTTTTGGATGATGATTATGATTTAGAATCATGTTTGGAATAATCGTAGATTTTAAATTGTTCGTTGTAGCATCACGTTTTTTGAAACGGTAGAAAAAGAAAGCGAAATTTGTCGGCGGTCTTGGCGGCCTTTGCTGTCTGCCCAGGCTGCCGAGCATGATCGGTCATGATCGGCCATGTCTCGCCACGGCCGAGAATGATCGGCCCGACTGTAGAAGCGGTGGCTCGGCCAGCGGCCCTCGGTATTTGGCCCGATTTTGAATCGGGCATGGTGGGCCTAAAATCGGATTGTCCGGGACTCCGTTTTAAGTTTATATTTTGTTTTAATTATTTCCCAAAATTTAAATTGGATTTTAATTTGACTAAATTAATATTTGGAATATTTTTTTTTGAGTTAAGGGAAATAAATTAAACGAGAATATTATTTTGGCTGGATTACTTCGAACGAATTAAAATGACAATTATTAGTATTAATTGGATTAATACCATTAAAATTGTATAGATTAATTTTATATTGATTGGATTAATATATTAATTGATTATTTAATTTTAATGTCACTTTATATTAATTGGATTAATATAGTAGAAATTGAATAGATTAATTTATAGATTAATTAGATTAATTTATATTAAAGATTAATTGTTTAATTTCGTTGCCATTACATGTTGTATGGAATCCTTATGTGATGGTGATATAGCTCGTGGACTTAGTTTTTTGATTTGTTCGATTCGATTTGGTTGTAAAGGCCGTTTTGAGCCTATTTATATTTACTAGAAAAACTTGTATAGGATGCAATTTTTCAATGATGTAATTATTATTTTGGGTATGAAGAAGACCGAAGACAACCGACCGAGAAGACGAAGAATCGAAGATTTTTTTTTATTGGGTCATTCGCTTGGCCCAGTACTTAGGAATTAGGTCCATGAGCTATATGTTGGTAGTAACTAGGTTACTGTTTTCTGTTTTTCATTGTGAATGATTGACAAACCAACAAACGCGCGTATAATTGAATTAATGTGCAAAGTGTAACATTAATCGCGAAATTCTCCCGACTACAAGCAGGACTAAGTTTGAAAAAGGTTACGAGGTTTCCTACCCTCCATCAAACTCGTAGAAAATTGATACCCGAGTGGTGTGCTATGCTTCCGAGTTATCGGGGTAGTACATTTGGTAGAGGTTGAAAAATTCTTGAGTGCATTAGATGCCTTCGGTTGGTGATAAATTTCGCCTAGAAACCCGATAGGTTGCGGGTGAGATTCAATAGTCAAACCGATGAGCGTTGATGGTCAACAACTTAGATAGTCTGGATTGCCAAGAAACCTGATAGGTTGAGGGCATGAAGACTAGGGGTAAAAGAAGATCAAATCATCCGTTAGACGGGTTGGTGTTAGACACCACTTTACAGAAATTAATTGGCAAGAAACCTGATAGGTTGCGTCTGTTAAAATTTGTAAAGAACTTGATTACCACTAAGAAGTCGATCTAACCATGATTTCCGGATTATAACATGGGAGTGTATAATTCCGATAAAATTAGTGGGAGCCGAGACAAGAATTATACAATGTAACACCCCAAACTAGGTGGATATTACAGTGCCGTGAATCCCCGACTAGGACCCACCAGGCAAATGAAAATGATGAATTAAATAATATAATTGTAGTACCGAACCACATTATATTACCAATTACTCCGATGAGGAGTTTAAGTACCACACACCAGGACAATACCGAATACTAGTATATTTTATATGATGATAAAATACACCACCCTGAATAAATAAACGTCTCAAACAGAATTTGCAGCGGAAAATACAAATGACGGAATAATTAAAATGAGTGAAGATTACTGAACAGACGGAATGACTGGGGGCCCCTACTAGTATCACTGGGACTCGTCGCCGTCAACATGCTCTTCCCGTGCCTTTGCCTTGCCGTGACCTGAAAACAAAATCCCCAGCGGGAAGTGATTTACAACAACAATCCTCAAGGGTTGAAATTACACAATCATGAATTAACTGAAGTTATGAAATATTCTTAATTATGAATTACGCTGAAGAGGAGTATCATAGTACGCCCGTAATGTTCTGTGCAAGTGTACAAGACGAATGACCGAACACACCCGTCCTTGTACCTAATTAGTCTCACGGAGGTAAGCGTTACCGTGTGCACGGTCCAATGTATCGGTGAACCCAAAACATGACCATCGTGTGCCCGACTAAAAATTCCACACAGCCACACCCGGCCACGCAATATGAACCCAGAAGGTCATATGAACGAGAATGACCACAATGAAAATCAATGAATAATAACAATCCGACAAAGTCAAGAATGACTCACCAATATGAAAGTGATAATGAAGTGATTGATAGTTTTCAATGAAATGATTGGAACCGCCGTTCCTCGCTAATGAAATGATTACCCGACAATTACAAGTCTCAAAATGATTAATACAATGATGAATGAGTTATGATTATGAATGATCAACAACAAAAGGAATGAATATCCTTTTAACCGAGTAAGAATCAACTTACTCAATACCGATGAAGAATGTCCGTCCACGAACAACGTCCTAAGTGAAATACCGGTCGCTCGAACAACCTTGAATAACAATAATTACCAACAATCGTTCAATACACGTATCAAACAACAAAACACGACTAACCCAAAGGTCGAAACAACGATAATCAAACTCATAGGGGCATTCTAACGAATACATAACCAACCACACAACTTCGGAAATATCCAATTCCGAATATGTCGAAACCCACACCAAAATGAGTATTTCCAACTAACAAAACACTTCAATGATATCAATAATCCATTAGGAATCCATAATTCATGATTACAACAACATCAATCGGAAAATCCCCAATTAACCGAAGTCAACCCTAAGGGTTCTTGAAATAATTCCGAAAATAACCATTAAATCCGTAGGAATATTTTTATCCAAGGTAGATAATCCATATCTAACATATTCCAATGATAATCCAAGCTTACACGAAGAAATCGGAAGGAAAACCCAAAAAATCCAAAATTCTAGATCCAAGAAATAAATACCTTTGATTCGATGTTTTGGAGATGATGAAGTGATGATTAATCCAACTCAAAGACTTGAAGATGATGATTGATGATTACACCTTGAAGAATACTCTCTAAATCGCCCAAATCGCCAAGAACCGACGAGCGAATGAGAATTAGATGACAAATGACGAAGTCGTGGCCATCCCAATTTATAGCGATCCGAGTTAGCGTCGCTAGCCCATGAATAGCGTGCGCTAACGAGTAATTTGGGTAGTCCAGTACCCACTGTCCGAACACGGTAGCGCGCGCTACGTACCTTTGTAGCGTGCGCTACGACCATACTACTAGCGTCGTAAATGCTCATAGTTAGCGTGCGCTAACGAATAATTTGATGCCCGGATTGGAATCGAAGCGCGACCTCCGATCCGCCTCGATAGCGTGCGCTACAACCATTGTTTAGCGTGCGCTAATATATCGATTGCGTACGCTAACAACAACACATAGCGTGCGCTATGAATTAATCCAGTGCAGTCCAGTAGCCACTGGACTCAACCTGATCTGTCCTTAGCGCGCGCTACACCTAATATTAGCGTGCGCTACTTCAACCCACTAGCGCGCGCTACTTACCATTCGTAGCGTGCGCTACTTATAACTCACCTGCAGTCCAGTACCTTCTGGACTGCAGACAGGGTAACCTTAGCGTGCGCTAAAGCTGAGTGGTAGTGTGCGCTACCTATACCCAATTAGCGTACGCTAAAAGGAGTATGTAGCGTGCGCTACTCCTCACGCACAGCTCGCAACGAAAATGACAATGATGATAAACACGGCACGAAACTCCAATCAGATTAGTGATGAATGACGATTGATACACGATACAATTACTCTGAATGATGAATACCATGACTGAATCTGAGTGACAAATGATCAATAATGAATGAAATTACTGAGTATCAGTTACTGAATGATAAATACTGAATGATAATTACTGAATTACAACCGGGTATTACATACACCCCCCCTTAAAAGAGTTTCGTCCCCGAAACTAAGGGTCAAACAACTCGGGATAACTCTCCCGCATACTATCCTCGGTTTCCCAAGTTGCCTCTTCGACTCCGTGTCTAGACCACTGAATTTTAACCAAAGGAATCGTCTTATTCCTCAAGCTGTTTGATTAAATCGTTCTAAAACTCGCATAGGACGCTCCTCATATGAATGATCGTCGGCGATCTCGATTTTGTCGAATCGAAGTATGTGGCTCGGGTCGGCAACATACTTCCGCGGTGAGAGACATGAAACACATTATGAATTCGGCTCAACGCCGGAGGTAAAGCCAATCGATAAGCTAACTCGCCTACTCGATCCAAAATCTCAAACGGTCCAATGAATCTCGGACTCAACTTTCCCCTCTTCCCAAAACGGAAGATACCACGACTCGGGGATACCTTGACCAACACATGGTCACCACCTCGAACTCTAATGGTCGGCGGCGGTTATCTGCGTATGATTTACGTCGACTCGAAATGTCAACAAACGACTCGATCAAAGTTACCTTCTCACGGGCGGCTATAAGCATATCGGGCTCGGTGCCGATTGATTCTGATAAGTCGTCCCAACACAACGGAGATCGACAACGACGACCATACAAGGCCTCGTAAGGTGCCATCTTGATCGAAGCATGCCAACTATTATTATACGTGAACTCGATCAATGGTAGTTGGGCTTCCCAATCGTCTTTCCAATCGAGGACGCATGCCCTCAACATGTCCTCTAATGTCTGAATGGTCCTCTCTGATTGTCCATCGGACTGAGGATGAAAAGCGGTACTGAGATTAAGCTGAGTTCCCATAGCGCGATGAACGGATTTCCAAAAATGAGACACAAATCGTCCGTCACGATCAGAAACGATACTTTAGGAGTACCGTGCAGTCTGACTATTTCTTTGATGAACAGTTGAGCAAGTCTCTCGGGACCCCATGTCTCCTTGATCTCAAGGAAATGAGCTGATTTAGTTAAGCGGTCCACGATCACCCAGATCGTATTCATGCCACGACGACTCGTCGGCAAACTCGTGATGAAATCCATAGAAATGTCTTCCCACTTCCATTCGGGAATAGGAAGAGGTTTGACATACTGCCGGTTCTTTGATGTTCAATATTATCTTGTTGTGATGTGTTAAGCATCTCGAAACAAATTCTGCGACTTCTCGCTTCATATTACTCCACCGGTAATTTTGTTTCAAGTCCTTGTACATCTTGCTAGACCGGATGAACAGAATAAGGGTAGCATGAGCTTCTTTCAAAATCGAGTTTTTCAACTCGACATTCGCCGCACGCACAACCGATTCTTAAACCTCAAAAGTCCATCCTCGTGGACCACAAATCCGAGGCTTTCCCCGAGCCACATCCTCTCGGATGCGCAACAATGATGGGTCCGAACCACGATTCTCTCGGTTGCCTCCTCGAGTGACGATGAAATCTCTAACATACAAAGCCGCCCGAACTCGCCGGCTGCACTGGATCTCGGGTCTAAGGAATTCCCGCTGAAGCTCCTTCGAATTGTTAAACGGGCAAGCATCTGCTCTGAACGGACTTACGACTCAAGGCGTCGGCGACGACATTCGCCTTGCCCGGGTGATAGAGGATCTCGATATCATAATCTTTGATTAATTCCAACCACCGTCTCGCATATTTAACTCCTACGAGTAAATATATACTTTAAACTCTTATGATCGGTGAATATCGGATGTAACGCCATAAAGATAATGACGCCAAATTTTCAAAGCGAACACCACGGCTGCTAGCTCCAGGTCGTGTGTCGGATAGTTAACCTCGTAAGGTCTCAATTGCCGTGAAGCATAGGCAATAACCTTCCGGTTCTGCATGAGCACACATCCGAGACCCTGTCCGGACGCATCACTATAGACCACAAATCCTTCCGTCCCCTGCGGCAAAGAAAGTACAGGTGCTAACATTAACCGGCTCTTGAGTTCCTCAAAACTCCGTTGACACGCGTCGGACCACGTGTATTTCTTATCCTTCCGCAAAAGGTTCGTTAAGGGTTGAGCGATTCTAGAAAATCCCTCTACAAATCGCCGATAATAACCCGCTAATCCGAGGAAACTTCGGATTTCCTTAACGTTCTTCGGATGTAGCCAATCTCGAATAGCCTCCGTCTTCTGAGGGTCGACACGAACTCCGTCTGATGAAATTACATGTCCGAGAAAAGTCACTTCGGACATCCAGAACTCACATTTGGAGAACTTCCCATAAAGTTGTTCTCGTCTCAACACGTCGAGCACTTGATGAAGGTGAAACTCGTGTTCATCCCGGTCACGAGAATAAATCAAAATGTCATCGATGAAGACAACAACAAACTGATCCAAAAAGTCGATGAAAACCCGATTCATTAACTCCATGAATACCGCAGGTGCATTAGTCAATCGAACAAAGATAACCACAAACTCATAATGACCATAGCGTGTTCGAAACGCCGTCCTCGCGATGTCCGATTCTCGGATCCGCAACTGATGATATCCAGACCTTAAGTCGATCTTGGAAAATACTGAAGCTCCCTGAAGTTGATCTAAGAGATCATCAATACGGGGTAAAGGATACTTATTCTTGATTGTCACCCTGTTCAACTCCCGATAATCAATACATAAGCGGAATGAACCATCCTTCTTCTTGACAAATAACACTGGTGCTCCCCACGGGGACGCACTCGGTCGGATATAACCTTTCTCGAACAACTCCTCAAGTTGTTTCTTTAATTCCTGCATTTCGGTCGGGGCCATCCGGTACGGTGCCTTCGATATCGGGGACGTACCAGGCTCCAACTCAATCGTGAATTCCACATCCCTTTGTGGAGGTAAACCAGGTAACTCGTCTGGAAAAACATCGGCATATTCCCTCACCACCGGGATATCCGTTAACATTACTGATGACTTTTCGGTTTTGGCCATATAGCACCAATAACCGACACATCCCTGATTGAGTAACCTCACTGCTTTCATCGAATTAATGACCTTACCAGAGCAGCCGGGATTACCTCCCTGAAACACACATTCAACCCCATCGTCTGAAATGATAGTGACCATACGCTTACGGACACTAATGATGGCATCATGACGATCCATCCAATCAATACCTAAGATGATGTCGTCTCTCGGCAAATCTACCACGATTAGGTCCGCTGGCCATACACGACCATGAAACTGAATCGGACAATTCTGAATCTCACGATTACCGATAATTCGTTTACCATCAGGTAGGCCAATGACATAAGGCTCACAACTAGTAGCACTACCCAGACGTAGTCTACTCAAACATGACTCGGAAATGAATGAATGCGATGCACCAGTATCAAAAAGGGTACACACAGGTTGAGATAGAATATCGAGTGTACCTGAGATCATTCGGTCCTCTGGATCATCGGTATTCTTCATCTCATAAATCTGGGGCTTGCTAGTCCCGGCGCCGGACGCTCCCGTCTGCTGGCTAAAAGCTCCACCTTTAGTCGCTCCTGTCGTTTTAAACGACGCTGATTGAGTGGCTTTGATTACGAGCAGTCGGCCTTAGGGGCACGAGATGACGTCCGAGTAGGTTTGGAGTCCCTACGGAAAAACGGGCCTTATGCCCGGCAATTCCACAATTATGACATGTGATAGTCTGTCTCGGACACTTGGTACCGAGGTGACCAAGATCCCCATGATTAAAGCAGTGATGGCGAACTGGCCGCTCGAGACTGAGATTCCGCGGGTTTAGACGACACAGGAGGTCGCTCAGAAAAAGCAAAGCCCGCACGGGGTTTCTTGAAAGTTGTCTGACCGCCTTCAGACTGATTACGATTCTTCGATTTCTTGCTAGCAGACGAAGGTTGCTGCTAGAAATTTCCTTAGCGATAGCTCGTAGGTGAGAGCTTTCTCAATGAATTCGGCCAACGTGGTGCAATTATGATTAAGTAATCAAGTCTCATACGGGGTTTGACCTCTTCTTTGAAATACTTGAACTAAACCGCCTCTGAATGAATGATTGAAGAGGCGAAAGGAACAAGTTCACGAAATTTATCGGCAATGGCGAGAACATCCTCGTCTGCCGAGGGTCGGGGGTAAGTAATTCGACGGCTTGGCCTCTCCGAGCGGGGCTGGATAATACCTCTCCATCATGAGAGTCTTGAACTGATCCCAAGTACAAGATCCTTCGGTGGGCTTCAACGATAACCACCAAGAATGTGCGCTCTTACCCAGGTAGTAAGCCGCAACAGAAACTTTGTGTCCCTCGGGACACTCTACCATAGCAAACAACTTCTCGAAATGCTCGAGCCAATGAATGATATCTGCCGGCTCAGACCAGCCCTCAAAAGTAGGTGGCCTCTGGCGAGAGATATCGCCGATGATATTACTCACATTCCTCTCTTGCCTCTGAGGTGGCGGCGGAGGAGCCTGCTGATTTTGATTGACGGAGTTATGCATCGTCTCCATCAACTGAGCCATCTGGGTCATTTGGGCCATCATGCCCTGCATAAAAGCGAGTGGGTCAACCCGGACACCCTCCGACTGAGTTGTGTCCCGAGTACGACTCCCTGATAGTGAATGATCGCGTCCAGGTGAATGAGTGGCAGCGTCGCTGCTCGATGAATTAGCATTATTCCTCGCGTTTGCACGCGTATTCACACGATCTCTCGGGATTCGGCCCACTCCACGGCCTCGTCCTCCACGTCCTCTGCCAGCCCTTTCCATACTGAAGTGGAAAGTCATATGATGATTATATATCTCGCATGAGTATCACATTATGATTATATTATGAAATGATGAAAATGAGCATACGCGCTCCAATACAGCGATTACATGAATGATTAATTGACGTGACATGATTATCTGATGAAGTTATTGAAATGATTATCTTGAATGAGTTAACAAGATTAATGATTTGATCTTCCTGATCAACAACTGAATAATGAAAATGAATTGAGTGATTAATGAGTTAACCTGACCGTCCTGGTCAAAGTGACAATGATGATTGAGGATTGTTAACTGATGAATTATGAATGAATGATTAATGCCAGAAATTATACCATGGCATTAGAAATCTTACAGTTCTTGGTCTGATTGGCTCGGCATTTGCACAGGTCACACGTGACGCGAAAGTCCAATGATACTAGTCCGATGACGATGATTTCAAATGAGACATGACTTGGAGGGTAGTATTCAAAACCACGCTCCGATACCAACTCTGTAACACCCCAACTAGGCGGATATTACAGTGCCGTGAATCCCCGACTGGGACCCACCACGCAAATGAAAATGATGAATTAAATAATATAATTGTAGTACCGAACCACATTATATTACCAATTACTCCGATGAGGAGTTTAAGTACCACACACCAGGACAATACCGAATACTAGTATATTTTATATGAAGATAAAATACACCACCCTGAATAAATAAACATCTCAAACGGAATTTGCAGCGGAAAATACAAATGACGGAATAATTAAAATGACTGAAGATGACTGAACAGACGGAATGACTGGGGGCCCCTACTAGTATCACTGGGACTCGTCGCCGTCAACATGCTCTTCCCGTGCCTTTGCCTTATCGTGACCTGAAAACAAAATCCCCCAACGGTCGGCCATACGTAACAACAATCCTCAAGGGTTGAAATTACACAATCATGAATTAACCAAGTTATGAAATATTCTTAATTATGAATTACGTGAAGAGGAGTATCATAGTACGCCCGTAATGTTCGTGCAAGTGTACAAGACGAATGACCGACACACCCGTCCTTGTACCTAATTAGTCTCACGGAGGTAAGCATTACTGCGTGTGCGGTCCAATGTATCGGTGAACCCAAAACATGACCATCGTGTGCCCGACTAAAAATTCCACACGCCACACCCGGCCACGCAATATGAACCCAGAAGGTCATATGAACGAGAATGACCACAATGAATATCAATGAATAATAACAATCCGACAAAGTCAAGAATGACTCACCAATATGAAAGTGATAATGAAGTGATTGATAGTTTTCAATGAAATGATTGGAACCGCCGTTCCTCGCTAATGAAATGATTACCCGACAATTACAAGTCTCAAAATGATTAATACAATGATGAATGAGTTATGATTATGAATGATCAACAACAAAAGGAATGAATATCCTTTTAACCGAGTAAGAATCAACTTACTCAATACCGATGAAGAATGTCCGTCCACGAACAATGTCCTAAGTGAAATACCGGTCGCTCGAACAACCTTGAATAACAATAATTACCAACAATCGTTCAATACACGTATCAAACAACAAAACACGACTAACCCAAAGGTCGAAACAACGATAATCAAACTCATAGGCGCATTCTAACGAATACATAACCAACCACACAACTTCGGAAATATCCAATTCCGAATATGTCGAAACCCACACCAAAATGAGTATTTCGAACTAACAAAACACTTCAATGATATCAATAATCCGTTAGGAATCCATAATTCATGATTACAACAACATCAATCGGAAAATCCCCAATTAACCGAAGTCAACCCCAAGGGTTCTTGAAATAATTCCAAAAATAACCATTAAATCCGTAGGAATATATTTATCCAAGGTAGATAATCCATATCTAACATATTCCAATGATAATCCAAGCTTACACGAAGAAATCGGAAGGAAAACCCAAAAAATCCGAAATTCTAGATCCAAGAAATAAATACCTTTGATTCGATGTTTTGGAGATGATGAAGTGATGATTAATCCAACTCAAAGACTTGAAGATGATGATTGATGATTACACCTTGAAGAATACTCTCTAAATCGCCCAAATCGCCAAGAACCGACGAGAGAATGAGAATTAGATGACAAATGACGAAGTCTGACTAAACTGTCCAATTTATAGTCAGTCCAGGTTAGCGTGCGCTAGCCCTTATGAATAGCGTGCGCTAACGAGTAATTTGGGTAGTCCAGTACCCACTGTCCGAACACGGTAGCGCGCGCTACGTACCTTTTGTAGCGTGCGCTACGACCATACTACTAGCGTACGTAAATGCTCATAGTTAGCGTGCGCTAACGAATAATTTGATGCCCGATTGGAATCGAAGCGCGACCTCGATCGACCTCGATGGCGTGCGCTACAACCATTGTTTAGCGTGTGCTAATATATCGATTGCGTACGCTAACAACAACACATAGCGTGCGCTATGAATTAATCCAGTGCAGTCCAGTAGCCACTGGACTCAACCTGATCTGTCCTTAGCGCGCGCTACACCTAATATTAGCGTGCGCTACTTCAACCCACTAGCGCGCTACTTACCATTCGTGGCGTGCGCTGCCTGCTCACTGCGGTCGGTACCTTACGGGTGCGAGGCAGCAGTAACCTTAGCGTGCGCTAAAGCTGAGTGGTAGCGTGCGCTACCTATACCCAATTAGCGTACGCTAAAAGGAGTATGTAGCGTGCGCTACTCCTCACGCACAGCTCGCAACGAAAATGACAATGATGATAAACACGGCACGAAACTCCAATCAGATTAGTGATGAATGACGATTGATACACGATACAATTACTCTGAATGATGAATACCATGACTGAATCTGAGTGACAAATGATCAATAATGAATGAAATTACTGAGTATCAGTTACTGAATGATAAATACTGAATGATAATTACTGAATTACAACCGGGTATTACATACAAGCCCTTAAGTTCTATACTTGGTCATAATTAAACAAGTCACTAATTTAATCTTGTCTAAATCTTTGCAGAAAACGAAATTGAATCTCTCTAAAATGGCTAAAAACCCACTTGCAATACTACTTGAAAAGAATCTCCTAATTGGCCCTAACTTTGTTGACTGGTTGCGGAATCTGATGATTGTACTCAGTATGGAGTCTCTGGGATACGTCTTGGAGGCGGACATTCCACCGACTCCAATCCGGACTAGAGGTAATCAGGAAGACATTGACGTCCATGAAAAATGGGTCAAGGATGATGTGCTAGTCCGTGGTTTTATGATGGGCTCAATGACTAATGAGATGCAGAGAGCGCACGAGAAAATGACTTCTGCTAGGCAGATTCTCGCACACTTGACCGAACTTTATAGAGAGCAGTAGATGCTAGATATGAGATATCAAAGCAGTTGTTCAGTGCTAGGATGAAAGAAGGGGAGAAAGTGGGAGACCACGTCCTCAAGATGATCTCTATGATTGAGAGGCTCGAGGTGCTCAACTTTAATATGGATTTATCCCTTCAAATTGATCTCATCCTTCAATCTTTACCTGACTCTTTCACGCAGTTTGTAATGAATTTCAACTGTAATGAAATTACATGCACATTAGCTGGGCTAATGAATAAACTGGTGACGGCACAGTCTAACATGAAGACTAAACCGAGAGAGGCTGCTCTTGTGATTTCTTCTGGGCCTAAGAGGTCCAAGAACAAGAAGAAAAAGACCTACGAGCAGTACAAACCCAAGAAAGGGGTGCTTAAGGAAAGGGCAAGGCCCGAAAGGTTCAAAAGGTAGGCGGTCCAAAACCTACGGACAAATGCCTTGAATGCGGTGAGCTGGGCCACTGGCGAAGGACTTGTCCCAAGATTAATGGCGCATCAGGTACGGAACTTTTTGTTTTTGAAACTAATTGTTCCGCTACTGTATATTCTGCTTCATGGATTCTGGATTCAGGTGCCACTTCTCACATTTGTACTATGAATCAGGATCTGGAACGAAGTAGAAACTTGAAGCTGGGGAAATAATGATCACTGTTGGAAGCGGACAAAGTGTCGAGGCAACCGATATTGGATCAATCCTTCTGGGTTTAGAATCTGGTTTTAGTTTGACATTAGATGAAGTACTTGTTTTGCCCAAGGGGCATAAAAACATTGTATCCATTCCAGTCTTGGACCGGAAAGGATTTTGTTTCTTCATTGGCAATGGCAGTTGTAAAATTTATTTTCGAAATAAATTAGTTGGAACAGCTACATTGTTGAATGGTTTATATCATCTGAACATGCAAAATAAAACAAAGAAGTGAACACTATAACTAGGAAACGTGGTAGGCAAGATACTAATCAAGCTCTTAAATGGCACCTTAGACTTGGTCATGTTGGTGAGACCAAGGTTCGAAAATGGAGAAAGATGGACTTTTAAGTCCATTGGGTGTAGAACCCTATCCAACTTGTGAATCTTGCCTTAGAGGCAAAATGACTAAGTTCCCCTTCACAGGGACTTTTGAAAGGGCTGCCGATAAACTTGGATTGGTGCATACCGATGTTTGTGGTGCTTTAGAAGTAGCCCGAGATGGATATCAATATTTCATAACGTTCACAGATGATCATACTAGGTATGGGATTGTGTACTTAATGAAACATAAATCAAGCCTTTGCTAAATTCAAAGAATTTAAGGCCCTAGTTGAAAAACAAACTGGATGTCATATCAAAGCACTTGGTCGGACCGATGTGGCGAATATATGAGCAGAGTTTGATGAGTTCCTTAAGGAACATGGAATAGTTTCACAATTCACGCCTCCAGGAACCCCACAGTTAAATGGTGTTTCAGAAAGGAGAAATCGGACTTTGTTGGACATGGTTCGCTCCATGTTAAATTACACTGATTTACCTATTTACCTGTGGGGGTATGCCTTACTAACATCTGCCTATATCCTAAATAGATGTCCTTCCAAATATGTTTCTATCACTCCGCATGAGATGTGGAAGGGTAAGAAACCAAGCCTTAATCACATAAGGATCTGGGATGTCCACTATGTCAAAAAGGCTAAGGTGGACAAATTGAAGCGAGGTCCATAAAAGGACGTTTCATAGGATACCCAGAGGACTCGATGGGTTATCTATTCTACATGCCAGAAGACCATAGGGTCGTTGTGGCATTACAAGCGCACTTCCTTGAGGATGAATTCATTCAGGAAGGTGGCTCGGGTAGAAATATCTCTTTGGAAGAGCATAATGAAAGTCCTAAGGAGACATCTGATCAGGGATCAAGAACCAAACCTATTGTAACACAGCCTCCACTTCGAAGGTCTGATAGGGTATCTCACTTACCTGAGAGGTATGGCTATACACATGTCGAGGAACTGGGTCTCCACGACACACCTGATAGCAGTGAAAACGACCCTGTCACCTATGACCAATCGATAGTGGATGTAGACTCCGATAAATGGCAAGAAGCAATGAAAGTCGAGATAGACTCGATGCATACCAATCAGGTCTGGACTCTAGTAGATCTTCCAACTAGCATGAGGACTATTGGAAATAAATGGATCTATAAGAGAAAGACTGATGGGGATGGCAAGGTTGATGCCTATAAGGCCAGGCTTGTGGCAAAGGGTTATACCCAAAGGGAAGGAATCGATTATCATGATGCCTTCTCGCCCGTAGCTATGATAAAGTCGATTCGCATGATGCTTGCCATTGCTGCCTATTATGATTATGAAATATGGCAAATGGACGTCAAAACAGCTTTTCTAAATGGATACCTCGAGGAGGAAATCTATATGGAACAGCCTAAGGGTTTTGTGTCCAAAGCTAATATTCATAAAGTGTGTAAGCTGCAACGAGCCATTTATGGTCTGAAGCAAGCTTCTCGGAGTTGGAACCTTCGATTTGACGAAGCAGTTAAGGACTTTGACTTCATACAAAATGAGGAGGAACCGTGTGTTTACAAAAAGGTCAGTGGGAGCAACATTGCGTTCTTAGTACTATATGTAGATGATATTCTACTTATAGGAAATAACATAGCAATGCTCAGCACTGTGAAAGCTTGGCTTTCTAAAACGTTCTCCATGAAAGACTTGGGAGAAGCTTCCTATATTCTAGGGATCCGTCTTTACAGAGATAGACCGCGAAGAATGATAGGACTTTCCCAAGCCCTTTATATCGATAAAATCCTGAGAAGATTCAAGATGGATGAATCTAAGAGAGGGTTCCTTCCCATGCGACATGGAATTCATCTCACCACGAAAATGTGTCCTCAAAGTGAGGAAGACAAGAGAGAGATGAGTAAGGTACCCTATGCCTCGGCAGTGGGTAGCCTCATGTACACTATGTTGTGTACGAGACCAGACTTAGCCTACGCTGTGAGTATGGTAAGTCGATTTCAAGCAAACCCGGGAAGGGAACATTGGACTGCCGTAAAGAACATTCTTAAGTACATAAGAAGAACTAGAGATTTAGTTCTTACTTATGGTGGTGGAGAACTGAAGGTGATTGGATTCACCGATTCTGATTTTCAAGGAGACCATGACGACTCTAAGTCGACATCTGGGTATTTATTTACTCTAAGTCGATTCTGATTTTCAAGGAGACAATGTCTCTGACCCGCTGACTAAGCCATTATCTCAGGCCGTCTTGGAAAGACATCTGAAGAACATGGGTATTGGATATCATGATGTGTGGCATTGAGTGCAAGTGGGAGATTGTTAGGAATATGCCCTCGAATGCCACTCAGGGGATGAGAGAGTAGGGGCATTGTACTTGTAATTATGAAATAATTAATAAAAAGGCAATACGATTCATTCACTGTTTATTGTATTTCAATTGCATTCTTGACTTGGTAAACATTGAAGTGAAGTCCATGTAAATAAATCGAACATTCTATTCTCGTTATGGGATAAGAGAAAATGTACTGGAAGTGTTTAAAGTTTATTTACGTAAATTGTTCGCAAGTCAATAAACTTAAAATGGGCATTAAGTTTTAATATGACTTGTATAACTGATGCTAGGACGTGTGCACGTCTTGATAGCATAGTTATAAGTATATTGGTGGGGCCAGTATACTCGAACACGACTCATACTCGATTCGATCACACGGTATTCACTCTCGGAGAGTCGATGACGAATCGAAAGGTTGTGATAGTATACGTGGACCTTTGACTTGAGGGTTCGGTAGAAGATGTGCCTGTGACGTTTAGTTTGTCATTAGAGTAGTTAGACTCATTTGCTTAATTGCCGAGTCGACCTCGAAGTGCGGACTATACAGGCGGTAGCGATCTTTACGTACGCCAAGAAAGGATTCTATCTCTGTTAGTGAGCAGGCAAATGTCTATACGGTTAATGGCAAATAAGATCATAAGTCTTTGGCCAAAGCATTACGATATAGTCGTAGTAGATACACTATTAATCATCGGTCTTGATTTGCATTAACACATGTATAGAGTTTAGTCAATGTAGGGTTTGACTTTACCGTGACCGAAGACTTGACCGGGACATCGATGAAGGGTCTATACGTATATAGTATTCACGACATAATGGTTCCGGAATGATCCCTTCATTCGTTCTCGATCGGGGTTTACTGATGCGGCCCGCTAGCGGGCTAAGTCTTGCCGCACTCATTGGTTCCTCTCAATGCCTAGTGAGATGGACCTACGAGTCGCGCATCGGGAGCGTTGACGGATAAATGTGAATTTATTATCTCTCTATTAATATTAGATATTGGATATCTAATTATGATTTATTAGATAAATCAAAATAGCGGTCTTATGAATTAAAATTAAGTTCTGGGTAATTAATTTAATTCATAAATTATATTTCTTAGAGAAATATATTTGTATTTGATATTATTAATTAATTAGATTAATTAATTAATATAAATACATTGGTGATTAAACGGAGTGTATTTAACGGAGTCGTTTGACGAACGTCCGGTACACGAGCCGAGTGACTCGGCTCGTTTTCTAGGAAACTTCCACCATGGGCCACCCTCCCTCTCCCCACATCACATTGAATCATTTCCATGCATGTGTATGTGTTAGTTGTATTTTTGTTATTATGTGTTGACATTTTATCTCATTATTAGACATATTAATTATATGTTTGAGAGATATATATTAAACACACATGATAACAACTAATAACACACACATACACATACTTTCTTGCTGCTACTTCCGCCGTGAGGAATTCTTGAGGGAGAGAGAAAAATTTTTATTTTCAATTTTTGTTCATCTTTGAGGTGATACAAAATCAAGAAAAAGAGAGATATAAATCCCTATAGTAATTCCTAGCCGTGTTCTTGGAGAACGGATTGCTATCGAATTTTTCCGGGCAACATCCGACGTGTGTGAAGTAGAGGCTTCGAATTTTCGGTGCTTGGAACGAAGGGATTTCGTGTTCGGGACGGGATCGTGATCATCGTCTACATTTTACGAAGATTTATTTCAAAGGCTTCAAGGGTATGAATCATTATCTTTGTATTTTTTTTTCGTATATACGTTACTTGATCGATCCTGTTTGGGATTCGTATTTATTTCCGCTGCGTATTTCGTTTTATTTTCGGAATCCCAACATAGTGTTGGTATGAGGTTGATGAATATGAACAAGGGGTAAAACATATCATGTTGAATTTAAGGTCGAATTCGAAATAGAGTATGTAGTGTAATCCTTGTTATCGGGATAAGTTGATGTGGTTGTCAAATTGTGGAATCGTATTGTGGTTATGGATTCGTGATTGATCGATTTGGGTTGTTCGGATTTGTGTTTAATCGAGATATTGTGGGACCGTTGGGTTGTTGATCGGTTATATTGATTTTTAATTATGATTATCGAGTTGCGGCTTGCGTAGATATGAGTTCGTATTTGTTGAGTCGGATTAATTGGTTTGGTATATGATCAAAGTATCGTTGAACCGTTGAGTTTGATTGGTTGGCTATATCGGCTATTGATGGTTATCGGATTGTTGTTAATTGAATACTTCAATAGGTTGTGATAATTGATCATGGATTAAGAACCATGCCTTGCGGTCGTGTTCGAGGATGTTCGTGAATTGCGTTAGTCAGGGCCGAGGAGCTCGTAGACAAAGACAAGGAACTTGGTAACGGCTTCAACATCGGTGTCAGTATCGAGGCAAGTTTTATACTTGCTCTGTTCATAATACTTAATGAATGATTTCGGTTTCATTTCATTTATAATTCGTATAGCAATGACTGTATGTAAGAATTTGTGGAGATGACGTTTATATGTTGTGTTTTGGTTTTGGTGCGTAATCATAAAGTATATGATTTACATATATCATGATGTGTAATTGAGCATTGGAATTACAGTTTGGTAACGACGAAGATATAAGTTCTACAGTCTAAGGTATGCGGTTTCATCAAGTATCGAGGTATGTTACGATAAATGAAGGTTCTGGTTATTCTGAATGGTTCCGTGATAGTGTGAGATTGAACGGTTATGTAGGTATAGTCAAGAGTTGGATACTGTTTATGAGAATCAAGGAGGACAATTCTAGCAAATACCTTAATATATGTTTTATCTTCTTGTTTTGAAATAATTGAAGTCAAACGATTCACGAAACTACAAGGATAATCACCTCGAGGTTTGGAAATCATCCAAACCCTCTCAAGTGCTAATAAGATACATAACCATCCATATAATCGTAGGGGAAATGTGGGTACAGGGTAGATACATCATAATCTCAAAGATCTCAAGCTCCAAAACAGATAAATCGGACGAATCTAAGAAAATCCCCAAAAATTCCCCAAACTAGGGTTCTAAGGAATTTACCTTGATTTGGAAGGTAGAAACGGATTAGATGTTGTGTAATCATTGTTATTCAACCAAATATGATGATAGTTGATGAAAGATCACCCGAAATCGCCTCCAAATCGCCTTCTCAAGTTCTCCCGTCGGAAATGAGTGAAATAGATGAAAAATGACGAAGAACAAGGTTGACCTTCACTTATTACTGCGCCTGGTTAGCGCGCGCTAAAATTCAGGGTTAGGGTGTGCTAACGGGGTCACCCGGTAGTCTAGTAGCTTCTGACCTGCGATGTTAGTGCGTGCTACCACACCTTAGCGTGCGCTAACTGGTATCCTGCAAAAATTCCAACTCACTGCCCAAATACGCTAGCGTGCGCTACATCTGGGCACTAGCGCGTGCTACGCAACACCTATAGCGTGTGATGGCTCAGGCCTAGCGTGCGCTACCTGCTAGTCCTGAAAATAAAAACACCCCATTAGCGTGCACTACGGGAAATGCTAGCATATGCTACTCAACACGAATAGCATACGTTAGCTTATGCCTAGTGCGCGCTAACTGCTAGTCCAGAGGGCAGAATCAGCTACTGCCTCTACCAAGCCCGGACCGTTAGCGTGCGCTAAGACCCAACGCCAGCGTGCGCTACTCAATAGAAATAGCGTGCGTTAGCTTAGGCCTAGCGTACGCTATATGCCTGTCTCAAAACACCACCGTAATGTCCAAACAATACGAACATGATCTGAAAGGTATGAAGCTCTAAAATCAACATCGACAACATCCCAATAAGTGTTTACAGAGCGACAATAGTGGAGGAACGTCAGAGCCAACACTTCATATAAAGTATGGGTATTACAAACCCCTCTTCTAAGCTGTTTATTGTATACTGTATGGCCAACAAGTGGTATCAGAGCAGTTGATTCTACAAAGAATCAGTCAATTTTTAACCGAATATGATTCACAAAAATCACTAGCTTTTGGAAATTATATTTTCATATCTTCGTCATTTGTCTTACTTCTATCATGGACACCTCTATGATCAATAAAGTCCATATGTTTTCCATTAATGAATTGGATGATTGGAGAATTAGGATGGAAGCTCATCTTGCAGCGATGCACGGAGAGATGATCTTCGTCATCGAGGAAGGACCAATCAAAATAATGAAATTCAACACAGCCGCGAGAATCGATGGGCAATCTTCTGTGGAGATGCTCTAGAGGGAACGCGATCAGTGGACAATAGACGATCGCAAGCATGCGAACCTTGATAATGTTGCTAAGAATGTGTTATTTGTCACTCTTGACAAAGGCACATTCTCGAAGGTAAAAATCTATAAAACAACTAAAGAAATCTGGGAGAAACTCAAGCTCATTTGCGATGGAACTGAGCTCTCGAAAGAAAACAAAATTTTCAAATTAACTAAGCAATTCAAATATTTTTGAAATGAAATATTCTGAGATGCTTGAGGACCTTGACGTCAGATTTACCAACATTGTCGGCGAACTTGAAGCATTAGGTAAAGTGTATAGCTAAAATGGAAAAAATTAAAAATCATTAGATCACTCCCCGCCCGATGGGACATTAAGCCCACATCTATGCATGTGTCTTGTAATCTTAATGACATATCTACTTTTGATCTCTTCTCTTACCTCAAGGCTTTTAAGTATACATCACCAGGAGAGAGAAGGCAGAAGTGTCACTTGCCAAGACTGCAGCATTACCCGCTGTATCTTACAAGAGACAGTTCCGCACCCAGCACATCCAAATCCACATGCAAGGCAACAGACAGCAACAATGACATCCTATCGCAAGACGAGATGGCCCTACTCATACATAAATTTGGGAAGTTCATCAAGAAATATGGAAAGGCCCCATACAAGGCCAAGCTATCTAACAGGGTGAGTTTCGAATAACCTTCCTCTGGAGATTCTAACCTGTGTTACAATTGCAGGAAGGACATTATGCAAATAAGTGTCCTCACCCCAAAATACAGAAGTTGCCCGAAGCCGAGCAACAAAAGAAGGATGAGAAAAGGCACATTTGGCAAAACAAGCTCAAGGCCCTGATCAGAGAATCAGAAGCCTCGCCTGCATCAACCAAGACCGAGGATTTCCTACAGGCAATCACTGATAGTGACTCCTCCAACGATGAAATAGAGGATAAAGCATATATATGATTTATGGCCAAAGAAGAAGATGGTGATGAAGACAGCAATGAGGTAAGCTCAACCTCAAATATTCTTATCAATGCATCGTTTAATTTTGACAATATGATGAATGAGTTTAGAACCATTCAGAAAGCCCATGATATGCTCAAACAGGAAAACATACAGCTCGCTATTTCAAACATAGAGCTGAAAGATGAAAATGATTTGCTGAAAAATAATTATGAAGACATGTCTTTTGACTGTGAAAACAGCAAAATTACTCGAGAAAAACTCATGGAAAGCAATCAACAACTTGCAACAAAACTAAATAAGGCGAAATCTCATAATGATTGCAAGACAAATGATTATGCTTTGTTAGAAGTTAAAATACAAATTCTATAGAAACGAGAAGAAGAACTCGAGACCATCCTTAAATTATTTAAAAAAACATCAAGAAGGATGTAAGACATTCTAAGTACGAGGCAGCGCATCCACGATAAATGTGTATTAAGGTATGACTCGTTCTCCCACAAGGGAAAGTCTAGTATAGTGTTTGGCAGGGAAATGGAACCCATTCATAAACCCGAAGAGGCACTGAGTCCTGTAAAGGTCACAACTGCCCCACCTCGGACAACAAAGGTTGTAATGTTGGTATTCGGAGCCTAAAACAAAGGCCCAGCTGAAGCGGTAAAACGAAAATTAATCCGATCCGAATCCCTATGAGGATCGATCGAGCTACATATATACGAATATATAAACGAAAAACAAGAGTTATAAGAAACTCACCCTTGAAGTCCGTTGATTAAATGGTAACTTTCTCTTGATCTATTCCCCAAGCTTTGATTGATCTCTACGAATCCAATTCGCTCCAAGCTCTTGAACGATCCAATGCCGAAAGCACCGCGTCTCTACTTGCCACGTGCCGGAAAAACAACCGGAATGACAACACTCGATAAATCTCTAAGGTTACGGCTAGAATCAAGTGATGAAGCCTTTTATTATGGCACTCTAAGTGTATAATATTTATCTCTCAGTGTATCTTGGATTTTCTCCAAGAAAACTCAAGAACAAGATAAAGAACAAGATGAAGACAATTCGAGAAAACTTTTTCTCTCTCTCTCTCTCTATTCAAAGCTCATGGCTGATCTTGAGGTTGGAGAAGTGAGGAATAGTCTCCAAAATATTCTTGTTCCAAATCCCACAAAATCAATTATAGCTTATTATTATAAGAGATGTGATATCTCTTAGGTGATTAGTCTTCACCCACCAAAGGAAGACAAAGACTAAAGGTAAGAGATCAAAAGTGGGGCCGGCTTCTAGAAAGAATCCGACGAGTTAGGTTCGTTTCGAACTCTCGAGAGTCCAAACAGATAAACTCTGATTCTGTTCCGATGTATTTATATCGATTAATTAATCCAATTAATTAATCATATTAAATACATAATAACATAATTATTTTCTCCAATAAATAATTATATTCATTAATTAAATTAATCACCCGGTAATTTATTTAATTAATTAGTCCATAAATTAATTTATCCAATAAATCAATTTAGACATCCAATGTCCCAAATTAGATATCCAATATCTAATATTCATAATGAGAGATTAAACTCGATTCATTCCGTCGTCAATCCTATTGCGCGACTCGGTAGGTTCATCTCAGTCAGCAATGGGAGGAACCAAAGAGTTGTAGCACCACCTAGCCAGCCTGGCGGCCTACACTGTACCCCAACTGAGAACGAATAATTGGGATCATTCAAGAACCATTCTGTCGTGAATACCAGTATACGTATAAACCCTTCTTTTAAATGTCCCAATCAAGTTATAGGGTCACGGTCAGTCAAACCTTATCTGTACTTGACTCTATGCATGCGTTAATGCAAATCGAGATCATTGAGCTCTCATGTATCCAATACAACTAGCTCCAATGCTTTGGCCAAAGACTTATGATCTCATTTGCCAATAACCGTATAGAACATATAACCCACTCACTAACGGGAGAAAGAATTCTATCTTGGTATTCAGTAGGACCTGCTACTTACCCGTTAAGATGCACGTTAAGTTTAACACCCACCTCCCGGTTTATAGGGTCGAACTACTCTAATGAAAATCTTAACGTCTCAAGCAAATTCCTACTAAATCCTTAAGTCGAAGGTTCACGAATACCTATCACAACCTTTCAATTCCGTCATTGACTATCCCGGAGTGAAATCCGTGTGACGAATCGAGGGTGAGTCGGTTCGAGTATACTAATCCAATTAGCATACCTATAACGTGTGCTCCCACTAACTATAAGTGTTCGATATGCACTCTTCATGTCAAAGAACATGTCATACAAGTCTTCACATAAACTTAATGCCCAGTCAAGTTTCATCGACTTGCGAACTATTAAGTATTTGAGCTATAAACCTTTCCAGTGCTGACCTCCTTATCAAATAAGGAGTGGAACGTTTTGCTCTCAAATACACGGACAAGTTTCTATATGTATATTTATGAGTTAGGAATGCCAGTAACTTCTAGTAAATAAAGAAACATTCGTTGCCTTATATAAATGATTTACATAATTTCAAGTACAATGGCCTCACTCAACATCCTCTGAGTGGCATTCGATTAATTGGAATATTTGTGGTCGACCGAATTATTTTGAACATTATTATATTACCGATTGTGTGAATCAATTGGATAGGTTCGTATTGTTGATTGGATCAATGTATCTCTATGCTTTCCATTTATATAGTATTTATTGGATGAATGCTTTTGAATGGGGATGTGGTTTGTGGACTTAGTTTTGAATCGTTCGTTTTATTCGATTGGGTTGTAAAGGCCATTTTGAGCCTATTTATTTTACTAGAAATATTTGTATCTAGGATGCAATTTTCAATGTAAAATTTATATGTAACGACGAAGACCGGAGGAAGATCCGTTTCGAGAAGATGAAGATTCAAGATGAAGACTTGCAATTAGATTACGGAGTTTTTGTTTTCTAGGAACGGTCCATGAACCACATGTTGGTAGCAACTCGGTTGTGAATGGTTTTTTCATATTGTATGAATGCCACAAATGCACTTAAATGATTAATGTGCAAAGTGTAACGTTAATCGCGAAAATTCTCCCACAATAAATTATTAAGTTTGTAAGGTTTCAAGGTTTTCCTTCCCTCCATTGAGCTTTCGGGAAATTGAAATCCAAACCGGATGTGCTATGCTTCTGAGTTATTAGGGTAGTCGTTCGGGGAGGATGGATAAATTACCATGAGCGCATTGGATGCCTTCGGTTGGAGCAAATTTTATTCTTAGAAACCTGATAGGTTGCCGGATAACATTCAATTGTGAAACTGATTTGCGTCGATGGTATAAACTTAACTTGTTCACAAACCATAGAAACCGGATAACATTCAATTGTGAAACTGATTAGCGTCGATGGTATAAACTTAATTTGTTCACGAACTATAGAAACCGTATAGATTGAGGGGAGTGAACAAGGGTAAAAACAAGATCGAATTATCCATTAGATGGGTTGGTGTTGGACACTACTTTATGAAGATTAATAGACCAGAAACCAGTTCGGTTGCCCTCTATTAAAATTTATAAAGAACTCGATCACCACTATGAAGTAAAGTGAACAAATACTTTTGGGTTTCACATGGGAGTGTGTTATTCTAATAAAAATTGTGGGGGATGGGTTAAATGAATAGAAAAGTCCTTAATTCTAAACTCAGACCAAAATTGAACGAGTCCCTAATCAATCTAGTGTACTTTATGCAGACATAAAACTTTCATAATGACAATGAACCCACTCACTATACTACTCGAATAAAACACCTTAATTGGGCCTAACTTTATGGACTAGATCCGCAACCTGATGATAGTCCTCAGTATGGAGGCACTGGGATACGTCTTGGAGGTGGACATTTCGGCAGCTCCGACACGGACCAGAGCCAGTCAGGAAGATGTTGAAAACCACGAAAAGTGGGTTAAGGATGACATTAGAATTCGTGGCTATTTGATGGCCTCTATGTCTAATGAGATTCAGAGAGCTCATGAGAAAATGACTTCTGCTAGGCAGATCTTATCTCACTTAACCGAGCTTTATGGTGAGCACAGTCGAACTGCTAGATATGAGATATCCAAGCAACTGTTCGGTGCCAGGATGAAGGAAGGTGAGAGAAAGTAGGGGACCGTGTCCTCAAAATGATCTATATGATCGAGAGATTGGAGGCTCTTGATTTTAAGATGCATGCTTCACTCTAAACCGACCTTATCCAGCAATCTTAATCTCTTCCTGATTCCTTCTCACAATTTGTTCTGAACTTCAACTACAATGAGATTGCTTGCAATTTAGCAGGGTTGATGAACAAATTTGTAAACGCTCAGTCTCAGATGAAGATTCCGCGGGTGAAGGAGTCTGCCCTTGTGATTTCTTCTGGATCTCGGAGGTCCAAGAATAAGAAGAAAAAGACCAAGAAGCAGGCGGGCCCATAAAACAAGGACTTTAAGGTAAGGGCAAGGCCCCAATGGTTCCCAAGAGCAAGAAGGTGAAGACGAATACATGTCTCAAATGCGGTGAGCTGGGCCACTTGGCAAGAGATTGTACGATCCTTTATGGAGCTTCAGGTATGGAAGTTTTAGTTTTGGAAACTAACTGTTCTGCTACCATATTTTCTACTTTTGGGATACTGTATTCAGGTGCTAGTTCTCATATTTGTACCATGAATCAGGATCTGGAACAAAGTAGAAAGCTTGGAGCTGGGGAAGTGATGATTACTATCGGACGCAGGCATAGTGTCGTAGCAACCGATATAGGATCACTTCTTTTGGATTTTAAATCCGGCTTTATTTTAACTTTAGATGATGTAAAAATATTGCCCAAGGGGCATAAAAACATTGTATCCATTCCGGTCATGGATCGGAAAGGCTATTCATTTTCACTGGTAATGGTTCCTGCAAAATTTATTTTCGAAATAAACTAGTGGGCACTGATACATTGTTAAATGGATTATATCATCTAAACCTAAACAACAAAGTCATTATGAATACTATGACTAGAAAGCGTGGTAGGGATGAAACTAATCAAGTTTTGAAATGGCATCTTAGACTTAGTCATATTGGTCAGACCAAGGTTTACAAAAAAGGGATGGACTTATGGGTCCATTGGGATCGGATCTTTTTCCAACTTGTGAATCTTGCCTTAAAGGCAAAATGACTAAGTCCCCCTTCACAGGGACGTTTGAAAGAGCTGCTGATAAACTTAGATTAGTCCATACCGACATATATGGTGCTTTGGAAACAGCACGTAACGGATATTAGTATTTTATTACGTTTATGGATGATCATACTATGTATGGTTATGTATACTTAATGAGACATAAATCCGAGGCCTTTGAGAAATTCCAGTAATTTAAGGCCCTAGTCGAAAAACAAACTGGTAATCATATCAAAGCACTTCGGTCGGACTGAGGTGGCGAGTATATGAGTACAGAGTTTGACGAGTTCCTTAAGGAGCACGGAATAGTGTCACAACTTACACCTCCAGGAACTCCTCAGTTAAATGGTGTGTCGGAAAGAAGGAACCGAACCTTGTTGGACATAGTTCGTTCCATGCTTAGCTACACCGACTTACCGATTTACCTGTGGGGTTTGTGTTGGAACATTTTATTCCAAATATTCATTATCGAGTTTTGATGATTAGTTGTTAAACTAAGGAAAACAACAAAGAAGCAAAACAAAACAACGAAAAAGTCGAAGATGCTTAGAACGGGAAAAGTTACATAACCAGATTAGTTGAGGAATGTTAACTGATTAGATCGGACAAGAAGAAAAGTTACCTGATCAGATGAGAGCAAAGTCACCTTATCAGATGAGAGCAATGTTACCTGATCAGACGAGAGCAAAGTTACCTGATCAAGTTTAACGTACGTAACGCAAAGCAGATAATGTACGTAATGTGAAAGCTACCTGATGTCTCACCGAAGTTACCTGATGGTATTAACGCATGCTAAGTTACAAGCATAATGCACGCTATCGAAGGAGCATAACATACGTAACACAAACATGTTAATGTACGTAATGAAGGATTTCAGAATTCAAACAAGGAGCCGTTGAAGATGACGTCATGGCATAGGTCAGCTTGCAACGGATAATTCGACTGAAGATAACGTACGTAAGGGGGAGAAGCTTAACGTACGTAAAGGTCAAGGCATAATCTACTGGACTGATTTGCACTATACTTAACGTACATATCAAAATGGCGTTAACGTACGTAATTCATCTAATGTACGTAATGGATGGATAATAACGTACGTAAAGGAGTCAGAAAGAGCTAACGGCTAGTTGAGGCTTTGGAGCTTATAAATACCACTTCTTATGGTATTGAACCTACAACAACTTCAAGTAATCGAGACATTGATATGATATTGTTATACATTCTATCGTTGTTGTATTTGAGCTTATATTGATAAGAGTTTGAGTGTGGTACATGAAAACTCATACAAGAGAGGAAAAAGAAAGGATAAGATTGGATTCGGTGTTATTAGGATCAAGGATCCGGCATCGTTAGAATCGCAATCTATATCCACGTGAGGTTTGTCTAGTACCCATAGAAAGCTAGATAGGTTGATTCCTTGTCCTATAGAAAAGAAAAACGGTTTAACTTGGACCGACAATAAGACAAGTGTTTGAACTGTAATCCCTCGACCGATAGAAGAGAGGTGCGGAGGTTCATCTTTAACCTGTAGAAAAAGATCCGAAGAGAGGACGTAGGCACGTTTGGCCGAACCTCTATAAATCCTTTGTCGATTTATTTTCCACATATTTATTTACGCTTCCGCACAATAGCGCATATACCGAATACGTACCAATAATTGGTATCAGATCGGTACTCCTAGAAGCGGCTTAACATCCGAGGAGAGAATATCTAATGGCATTTCAAATTGCACCGGTTGAAGGTCTGGCTCTAAATCGACCACCATTCTTTGACGGATCTAACTTCATGACATGGAAGAAGAAGATGTCGACATTCATTCGAACATACGACATCGAGATATGGAAAGTCATATGCCTTGGTCCTAAAATTCCATTCAAATCCTACGGTACGCTTAAATCTTTTGAAGAATATGATGTTTCCAATTGGAAAAACAACCAATATAATTGCAAAGCTACGCGATTATTATATTGTGCTCTAAATCCGGAAGAACACAACCGGATATCCTCTTGTGATAGCGCCAAAGAGATTTGGAAGATGTTAGAAATCACACACGAAGGCACAAATCAAGTCAAGAAGACGAAGATCAATATGCTTATTCATGACTACGAGTTATTCATGATGAAGGGTGACGAGTCCATCACCAACATGCTCGACCGATTTTCGGTCATCACCAACGGATTACCTTCATTCGGAAAACCGCTATCAAGTAGTGAGAAAGTCAAGAAAATCTTATGATCACTACCTAGCGAATGGGATGGCACCGTGACGGCGATCATGGAATCTAAAGATCTCAATACGCTCGACTTTAGCGCCCTCATTGGTTCGCTAATTAATTATGAGATTGTTCTAAAATCACGGAACAACAAGCCGAAGCCGAAGGAAAGAACGATAGCTATGAAAGCTAAGATGTCTCGCAAAGAAGAAATCCTGGTGGATGAAAGTGACGAAGAATTGGCATATTATGCTAAGAATATTAATAAGTTTCAAAACTTATTAAACCGGAGAAAGAAAGACATCAAGACGGGCAAATCTAAGAAATTCGACAACAACTGTTGAATCTGTGGTAAACCAGGCCACTTCACAAAGAATTGCCGAGCAAATTTAAAGAAGGAAGTCTTAATTGCCACGTGGAGTGACGAAGACGATAATGATGAATATATCCAAAATAATCTTGCACTCATGGCAAGAAGTGCATTCCACGATAGCGACGTCGAAAGCCAAGTAAGTAATTCTTATGATGAACTTTTTGAAGCATTTGAATTATTGCATACCGATTTCCACAATGCTTTATCCGAAATTAAATCCCTTCAATAGAAAATTAAAATTTTGTGAGACGAAATCTCCAAGTTTGAAAAAGGGGAATTTATCGAGACCGATCATTCAAAATGCCTTGAAAATGAAAATAATTTAAAGAATGATCTTTTAAAAGTTCAAGACGAACTTAAAGTTTTGACAAAGAAATTTTCGTGTGGAAATGAGAAATTTGAACAAATGCTATCGGTTCAAAAATTCACTTTGAACAAACAGGGGTTAGGATTCAAACCTCATATTAAAACCGAATCCGTAAATTTCAAAATACCCCATTGTGACAAATGTTTAAAAATTGGGCATCACATTTTAAATTGCAAAAGGCCACGTCAGACGATTAAAATTAAAAATATTTGGATTCCTAAAGGAACCACTATTCCGAACATCGTATACATAAATGAAAAACGACCGACTTTCGGTTGGATCCCCAAAAATTAATTTTTATCAATTGGTATTTTACTCAGGGCGAGGATTATTTTTAATGGGGAGATATTTTTGTCAGGGGGAGCTTACCCTTTATGCATATTTATCATGATGTTATTTTATTATTATTTCTACACTTTTTGCTGATAACAAAAAGGGGGAGAAAATAGTAGAATGGGAGAAAAGACGAGAAAAGCGTCATGGAAGAATGTCAAGAAAAATAAAAAAATATATACGAATGATAAAAGGAGGAGAAAAAAAATGAAGAAGTTTAAAAATGAAAAGAAGTAGTCGAAAAGGAGAAAAAGAAAAGATGGGAGAAGCTAACGAAACGAACAAAGCCGAAAACTTTGATTCGTAGAATATAAATATATATTTATATTTTGCAGGTTTTATCCCATTCAAAGTGTTGTTTTGTAATCATCAAAAAGGGGGAGATTGTTAGAATATTTTATTCCAAATATTCATTATCGAGTTTTGATGATTAGTTGTTAAACAAAGGAAAACAACAAAGAAGCGAAACAAAACAACGAAGAAGTCGAAGATGCTCGGAACGGGAAAATCTACCTAACCAGATCAGTTGAAGAATGCTAACTGATCATATCAGACAAGAAGAAAAGTTACTTGATCAGACGAGAGTAAAGTTACCTGATCAGACGAGAGCAATGACCTGATCAGACGAGAGCAAAGTTACCTGATCAAGTTTAACGTACGTAACGCAAAACAGATAATGTACGTAATGTGAAAGCTACCTGATGTCTCACCGAAGTTACCTGATGGTATTAACGCATGCTAAGTTACAAGCATAATGCACGCTATCGAAGGAGCATAACATACGTAACACAAACATGTTAACGTACGTAATGAAGGATTTCAGAATTCAAACAAGGAGCCGTTGAAGATGACGTCATGGCATAGGTCAGCATGCAACGGATAATTTGACTAAAAAAAACGTACGTAAGGGGGATAAGCTTAACGTACGTAAAGGTCAAGGCAGAAGCTACTGGACTGATTTGCACTATACTTAACGTACGTAACAAAATGGTGTTAACATACGTAATGGATGGATAATAACGTACGTAAAGGAGTCAGAAAGAGCTAACGGCTAGTTGAGGCTTTGGAGCCTATAAATACCATTTCCTATGGTATTGAACCTACAACAACTTCAAGCAATCGAGACACTAATCTGATATTGTTATACATTCTATCGTTGTTGTATTTGAGCTTATATTGATAAGAGTTTGAGTGTGATATACGAAAACTCATACACGAGAGGAAAAGGAAATGATAAGATTGGATTCGGTGTTATTAGGATCAAGGATCCGGCATTGTTAGAATCGCAATCTATATCCACGTGAGGTTTGTCTAGTACCCATAGAAAGCTAGATAGGTTGATTCCTTGTCCTATAGAAAAGGAAAACGGTTTAACTTGGACCCATAATAAGACAATTGTTTGAACGATAATCCCTCGATCGATAGAAGAGAGGTGCAGAGGTTCATCTTTAACCTATAGAAAAAGGTCCAAAGAGAGGACGTAGGCACGTTTGGCCGAACCTCTATAAATCTTATGTTGATTTATTTTTCGCACATTTATTTATGCTTTCGCACAATAACGCATATACCGAATACGTACCAACAGTTTGCGCTCCTGACTATTGCTCATATCTTGAACAGATGTCCTTCCAAGTCCGTTCCTAAAAACTCCGCAAGAGATGTGGGAGGGCAGGAAACCAAGTCTTAATCATATTAGGATTTGGGGATGTCTCGCCTATGTCAAGAAAACTAAGGCGAAGAAATTGTATGTAAGGTCCATATAGGGACATTTTCATTGGATTCCCATCTGGGACGATGGGTTATCTATTCTACATGCCCGTAGATCAAAAGATCATTGTTGCTTTGCAAACACACTTCCTGGAAGATGAGTTCATTCAGGAAGGTGGAGCAGGTAGAAGTATTTCTTTGGAAGAATACAATGAAACTCCCCAGGAGACACCTATACAAGAAGAATGGAACCAAACCTTCTGAAAAACAAGTATAACCACCTCGTAGGTCTAGTAGGGTGTCTCAATTACCTGAGAGGTATGGTTTTATGCACTTGGAGGAACTGGGTCTCCACGAGGTTCCAGGTGATAACCAAGAGACCGACCCGAGACCTATGACCTAGCAATGGTGGACGTAGACTCCGTGAAATGGACTGTAGCAGTCTTCACGTAGTTGGGATCTTCATTTTGACGAGGCAGTCAAAGAGTTTGACTTCGTGCAAAATGAAGAGGAACCTTGTGTATACAAGAGGGTTAGTGGGAGCAAGATCGCATTCTTAGTACTATATGTAGATGACATTTTACTAATAGGAAAACGATGTGGGAATGCTCAGTTCAGTGAAAGCTTGGCTTTCGAGTAGGTTCTCCATGAAAGACTTGGGAGAAGAAACCTATATTCTTGGGATTCGACTCTACTAGGATAGATCGAAGAGAATGGTATTTTAGGGTTCCTATCGATGTGACATGGAATAAAACCCACCTTGAAGATGTGTCCTCATAGTGAGGAACAACGAAAGGATATGAGTAATATACCATATGCTTCAGCCGTCGGTAGCTTTGTGCATGCCTTGTTGTGTACGAAACTTGACATTACGCATGCTGGGAGTGTGGTAAGTAGGTTTTAGGCAAACCCAGGTAGGGAACATTGGACCGCCGTAAAGAATGTTCTCAAGTACTTTAGAAGGACTAGAGGTCTGGTTCTTATGTATGGTGGTGGAGAACTGAATGTGACGGGCTTCACTAATTCAGGCTTCCAAGGACAGAAAGACAACATTATGTCTACTTCTGGCTACATTTTACTCTTAATGGAGGAGCAGTATCTTGGCATAGTGCCAAGCATAGTGCGACTGCTGATTCCACCTGTTAGGCTGAGTATCAAGCAGCCTCGGAGGCCTCCAAAGGAAGGGTTTTGGATTAAGAAGTTACTGGGTGAACTTCAAGTGACACCATGTTCTGCGCTGCCTGTTTTCATTTTTATACGATAACAACGGAGCGGTAGCACAGGCCTAGGAGCTGAGGTCTCACAATGGTATAAAACGCATTAAGAAAAAGTATCATCTCGTGAGAGAATTTGTTCGCAAAGGATACATTGTGCTGCGTAGAGTAGACTCAGTTGACAACTTCGCTGATCCACTGACCAAGCCATTTTCTCATATAAGCTTGGAGCCTCATCTGGAGAACATGGGTATTAGATACCCTAGTGTGTGGCATTGAGTGCAAGTGGGAGATTGCTAGGAGTATGCCCTCGAATGCCACTCAGAGGATGTTTGAGAGAGGGCATTGTACTTGTTATTATGTAAAATCATTATCAGAAGGCAATTGTATGTTTCTTTATTTACAGGTAGTCAGTGGCATTCCTGACTAGTAAATATATAGATAGAAACTAGTCCTTTTATTTTAGAGCAAAACGTTCCGCTCCTTATTGGATAAAAGGATTGGCACTGGAAAGGTTTATAGCTCAAATACTTAATCGTTCGCAAGTCGATGAAGCTTGACTGGGCATTAAGTTTATGTGAAGACTTGTATGATGTGTTCTTTGACTTGTAGAGTGCCTGTCGAACGCTAATGATTAGTGGGAGCACATGTTATAGGTACGCTAATGAGATTAGTATACTCGAACCGACTCACCCTCGATTCGTCACACGGATTTCACTCTGGGACAGTCAATGACGGAATCGATAGGTTGTGATAGGTATTCGTGAACCTTCGACTTGAGGATTTAGTAGGGATGTGCTTGTGACGTTAAGATTTTCATTAGAGTAGTTCGACCCAGAAAACCGGAAGGTGGGGGTCAACCTCGATGTGCGTCTTGATGGGCAAGTAGCAAGTTCTACTAAATACCAAGATATGATTATTTCTCCTATTAGTGAATGGGTATATGTCCTATGCGGTTATTGGCAGACGAGATCATAAGCATTTGGCCAAAGCATTGGAGCTAGTTGTATTGGATACACGAGAGATCATTGATCTCGATTTGCATTAACTCAAGCATAGCGTCAAGTACAAATAGGGTTTGACTGACCGTGACCCTATAACTTGATCGAGACATTTGAAAGAAGAGTTTATACGTATACTGGTATTCAAGACAGAAAGGTTTTGGATTAATCCCCATCATTCGTTCTCAGTTAGGATACAGTGTATGCCGCCAGGCTGGCTAGGTGGTGTGACTACTCTTTGGTTCCTCCCATTGCTAATTGAGACGGACCTACCAAGTCGCGCATTAGGATAGACGACGGAATAAATCGATCTTATTCTCTCTTTATAAATATTAGATATTGGATATCTAATTTATTGGACATTAGATGCATAATTAATTTTGGGACATTGGATGTCTAAATTAATTTATTGGATAAACTAATTTACGGCCTAATGAATTAAATAAATTACTGTGTGACTGATTTAATTCATAGATATAATTATTTCTTAGAGAAATTAATTATATCATTTTATATTTGATTTATTAATTAATTGGATTAATTAATTGATATAAATACATCGGAACTTAACAGAGTTTATCTGTTTGGACACTCGAGAGTCCGAAACGAACCGAACTCTCCTAATTCCTTCTAGAGGCCGCCCCACTTCCCCTTCCTCACATGCTCCTTTTTATCTTGATTCCTTTCAGTTATGAGAAGGAGACTAAGACTTTTGTTGATGGGAGTTGGCATGTGAAGAATGATATTATATCTTGAGGGGAAGAAAGTAGGTGATGGTGAGATAATAAAAGAAGACTAAATCTCCTCTTTTGATTTGATCAAGCCGTGAGATACATTGGTTAGGGAAGAGAGACTTTGTTTTGGTCTTTGTCTTCTTAATTCTTCGATCACCATCATCATCTTCTTCATTTTTTTGAGAAAAAAAAAACTGAGATAAAAATAGAGAGAAATACATCTATACACTTAGAGTGTTATAGATAATATTAGCAAACTCCAACCACTTTGTTCTAGCCGTATCCTTGGAGGATAACAAGGTGGGAATTATTCCAGTCGACTTCCGCGCGTGGCAAGTAGAGGCACCGTACTTTCGGGGCTCGTAGATCACCAAAATCATGACGAATTGGATTCGTGGCAGAGACCACCAAAAGCTTGACGAATTGGATTCGTGGTGGAGATCACCAAAAGCTTGATGAATTGGATTTGTGGTGGAGATCACCAAAAGCTTGGAGAATCGGTTTTGTAGTGGAGATCGCAATCTTCACAACCATTTGATCAACAGACTTCAAGGCTATGATTTCGTTATCTTACTCTTTGTTCGTTTTATATTCGTATATACGTAGCTTGAATCGATCCTCTTGAGGGATTCGTATTGCACTTATGCTTTTCGCTTCCGCTGCGCCCTTCATTTTTATATGCGAATTCCAAGAGCAGATAGTCACTACAGCTGCACCTGCATCACCAAAAGACCAACGAGCTCACTCCACTGAGCTGATACCAGAAGTGATCCCACTCCTAACTCTTCCAAGTGTCACTGAAGAAGAGGAGGCAGAAGAAATTATTGAGGAGCAAAATACTGGATACTCCTTCGACCTCAAGGAGAACAACCCCTTGAATCTTACCAAACCTCAACTAAAATTGGTAAGACAACAATTTCTCAAGTATTCTTTTATCAACATTTATGAGGAATGGAAGGAGTTGAAAACTTTTAACTTCCCTCAGCTAAGAGAGTTTGTTGAGAGAAGTGGATGGGATCACCCCACAGTCACAGAACATCTCATCATGGACTTCTGTCATGAGACAAATGTGAGGTTGTTACTCGATAAGAACTGGTTCATTTCAAATTTTAAGCAAAATATGGACCAGTTCATCCTTAATGTTATGGAAGGAGTAGCACGAGGAAAAACCTTGGATGATAAGGAGAAACCTGATGGAGGAGAAAATAAAGAAGGAGAAAAAGAAAAAGGAAGAAGAAGTTGAAAATAAAGAACAAGAGAAGGAGAAGGAGAAGGAAGAAAAGGAAGAAAAAGAAGAAAAAGTTGACAAGGAGATTGAAAAAGAAGAAGAGAGGAAGGAAGAAGTTGAAAATAAAGAAAAGGGGGGAGGAAAAGGAAGGAAAAAAAGAAGAAGAAAAAGAAGGAGAAGAAGGAAATAAAGAGGCTAAAGAGGATGAGGACCATGATCAGAATGCACCTGATCAGGCCTCCAGCTCAGAACATCCCACAGAAGATGATGGATCAGGACTGCCAGACAAAACCCCAACTGATCAAGAAGCAGCTGACTGGAGAATGTCATCTGAAAAATCCACTGCTCGGAAGTCAGCTGCAGATGAGAGATCAGCAGAAAACACCGCCCATGAGAAGGCACTTGAAATCCAACTGCCTTCAAACTTCACTGAGCTGATCAGATCAATGGTGGAAGAAACTGTTGCTAAACTCCTGGCAACCGAAGTCAAACCTGAACTGCTGTCCCTGCATGAAAAGATGGACTCTTTTCTCAATAAGAAGGAACCCTCTCCACCACCTTCATCTTCAAGAATGCCTCTTAACATGGCAGACTTCATGCAGAAGGTGGAGGAGCAGCTGGCAAAGATTCTTAATGCTGGCAAAAAGGGGGAAGAGATGAGAAAAAGGAGAAGCGTTGAGAACTAAGAAAAGACGGGAGGCACTTCAAGTTCCCTGAAAAGGAAGAATATAGCTGCACCATCAGAAGAACCAGCAGCTAATAAAAAGAGAACTGGCCAAGAACCAATTATGCCACTTCAATGGGAAGGAAAAGAACTTTTTTATGTTGAGGAGTTCCTTCCAGAAGAAGCTGAGAAGAAATGAGGGATTGCCAAGAAACAGTTCTTAGAAAAATACTATCTTTGGGAAATCCTCCAAGACTCTGACTACACTCCTCAACAAATCTTCATTGGCTTCATGGAGATCAAATATCCAAATCTGTGGGAAATACTAAAGAGGGTGACTGAAGAAACATTCAATGCTTATCCTAGAATCCATAATTTCAGACCACGGGATCCCCATTTGACTTAATTGGGAAGCTGGATGATGAAGCACTTCAGAGGGAGATAAAGAATCTGTGCATAAAGAACCAATATACTTCCCCTGAAGATCAAGAGTTTGCTTCTTTAATAGCCAAGAAGAAATATGGGTTAGTTCCAGTAGTGCAGAAATTCATAGGAGCAAAGTCATTGAAGTCACTCCCTCCAACCAGAACCAGAAGAAGAGTAAGAGGAAGAGGGAGATAGTATTTTGTAAATTTACCTGTAATTTTCGTTTTACTTGTAATTTTCATTTCACTTTTCATTCAAAGACTGTATTGTAATCTGTAATAGAAGTTTAATAACAATCAACTTGAATGACAACCTCTAGTGTCTCAAAAAGATCGAGTTTGATTGTGTTTTGCACTTTACTTTTTACTATGTACAGACTTGTTTATATTTGAACATTAAGTTTTGCTATCATCAAAATAGGGGGAATGTGTTAGGAATATTATTTTAGATTTTGATGATGTCATCCCTATATTCATGATTAATTCAAATGTATGTACTTAGATTTTAAAGAAGAAACCAATGAGTATCTTCTATAGGCCTTAAAAAGATTAAGCTAAGTGTTGATCATATTGATCATATAGAAATTTGGCTAAGTATAGAATTGACAAGATATCAGGCGAGATACTATCAGGCGAGTTTTTGGTCAACACGAAATATTAGAGAGGTTTGACCAGCATAAGTATCAGGCGAGTTTTGGTCAACACGAAATATCAGAGAGGTTTGACCAACATAAGTATCAGGCGAGATATTTTCAGATGAGTTCTGGTCAGCACAACATATCAGAGAATTTTGACCATAAGCGAGTTTATTATCGGCCGCGCTTTTAGACGTAGAAAATGTCAGGCGAGTTCTTACTCCAACTGGAAGCAGACGAGTTTTCGGTCAAACAGTAATATCAGTTGAGGGTTGACCACAGGCGAGTTTTTATCAGTCAAGGTTTTCGGTCAAGCTAAATTTGGGAAGAGGTTGACCAACCCAGTACTGCATCCAAGTATGTGTATCTGAATAGCAGCTCAGTCCACGTCAGCAAGCGTTGAAAAGTCAACAAAAACGGCAAGACACATGCAGACATAAAAGTGAAGGGACAAAGTGATTGATTCCCGAAAGTTGAGGAATTCTTTATTCCTAAAGATTAGCACCCAGAAGACTTTCCAATTATAGTAATCAAGAAAAGTGGCGCAACAGGAAGTACATCTTCAAACGGTCAGATTTGAAGAAAGAGACACGCCGTGCAAAGTAATGAACTAGATAAATAATGAAGTCCACTCTCCAATGGACAGAATTGTTACAAGAGATGCAACGGCTATGAAGAAGCTCAAGAATCGTACTATAAATATCTGAAGACAGATTGAGCAGAAGTACGATGCGAACAATACTTACAAGCGAACAAAGCAAACAAAGCCACCAAGAAATCTATAGCATCGTAAAGAGCTAGTTTCCTAAGTATTATACTGAGAAGCTCTTGAAAGTTGGAGAAGACAAAAACTTTTGTCTTAAAGTTTGAGTAAGGGGTACTTCTTTTGAACGAGGTTCTTAGAAGTTCAAGGTTGTAAATGCATCCACGGGTTCATTGATTGGAAGGTGATTGACAGCTTGGGAGTTATTGAGGCACCCACAGGTTTTCAATCAAGAGCTGTTAGGCAGCCAAAGGGAGTTGCAACTGCCACGGGTTTCCATTGGTTGGAAGCTGTTGTAATAGAATTCATTGTAACATTAATTTCACTAGTTGAAAATTATAGTGAATTTATCTCCAACTAGTTTGGAGAGAAGTGGGCTAGTAGAGGATTACCCCACCTCTGAAACCACTATAAGTGATTGTGTGATTTACTGCTTTATCATCATACTTAACTGCTGCATACATATTTACAGTTCTATTTTATAGTCAGCTGTTCTTCCGCAATATTTTACAATTGACAAAGGTTACCTGATCAGACGATCAACCTTACATGATCTTACTAAAGTTGTGTTTTCTAAACAGTTGAATTCAGTAAAAGTTTTAATAAGTCTATTCGCCCCCTCTAGACTTATTCCTGACGACTTCTGACCTACATACATCACCTAAACACTGGGTACATGACCCTCACGCAAGTAGGTTGCAACTTAGTATTATCAACAACCGCTCTGGGAAGCCACCTTGAGACAGTGCTATTTGAAAGGCTGTACGAAATGCCCAATGATGGTTTGAACATCAAAGATCTTGAAATATTTGGCAGGGGCATTTACAGGAAGTTGGAAGCTTTTACAGGAAATTCAGTGGCCAACAAACCTCACTTGTCATGCCACAAGAAAAATTTTGCACTTCCCTATTGTTATCTTTACGAATTTACTGTAGGGTCATGGAAAATTAGACTGGTGCATTCAAAATATGCACTAGGCTCTGATTCAGACTAATGATGGCGATCATGAGCCATGAGAAAGTGAACTGGTGTAAGATCCTATTACAAAAGATGCTTGAAGAAGCTGCCAAATAGGACTCAGCCAAAAAGTCATTTGTACTTGACTTGAACTACAACAATCATCAGACATCGAGTTTATACAACGCATTCCCACAGGACAGCAGATACAACATAATGAAAATCTTTTGTCTACAAAAACGAGCCCAGTTGGCTACAACATATTTGATGTAGGAACTTTAGGAAAAATAAGTGAAAATCCAACAGTATGGAACTCGAACATCAAATCATTATGAGCAAAGCAATTTAATATTCAAAAAGTACTTACGGTTTGAAAAGCATTTAATGCTGATAGATATAATATCTAATGCCACCAGAGCATTTACTGAAGGCCAAAATAATATCTGAAGTACTTAATGATGACAAGATGGATGCCCTTAATTCAAACATTCAACAGTTGCCTATCAGAAACATCCACATCTCACCTACCCGGTCAATGGCTATATTTATAACAGTTTTATTTCCAGTGTTAAAAATAGCTATTCAAAGAACTTAAACTACTACTTGTCGATTACACTCAGACGAACTTAAAGAATAAATCATCTCTCTTCATCCTAAAACTACATCATACAACTACATCATACAACAAAGAGATTAGACAAGTCTTCAACGAATGAACAACAAATTACAGCGACGCGATTCAAGGATTCAGTCGTTGTTCGATAATATTCTACCTTACTTGAAGTTGAGAAGCTGGCCCTATATGGACTAACAAAGCAATCACATTACGATCTGTGTGGGGCGAATCTGTTTATACGAACCAAGCTTTCGATCTTTGTGAGGAGAAGACGATGTTCAAAGTCCTGCCCAATCCAATATGTGTGAACAACTAAAGATGCGAAGCCGAGTGTATGAATATATGGATACAACTCGAGAAGCATTTAGTTAAAATTATAACTGTCGTGTACTACATTGATTTTGGTAAATAGAAATCCTATGGAGAGACCCATGGACGTAGATGAAGTTGTCTCAAACCACACTAATTTTGTGTTATTTATTGCTTTCATAATTATATCATACAGCTCGTAGTTTTATGACAAATATTTATTCTGAAAACCATGTAAGCATCGAGCCCAGAGGAGCACATTTAGTTGCTTTACCTACAACAACGCATTTCAAAGACTTCCACAACGCTTTTAGAAAAGAGGATACACCTTTTTCACACTCCTCTAAGCCGTCCTTTAATTAATTGTGATCAACATTTTTGGTGCCTTCTCGATCTCGTCCTCGGTGAAGGCTGGAGTAGGAAGTCCTTTTCGGTTGAATCAATCTTGTTCCTAATTTTGGAAAGGGCCTGCCCTGATATTAGAGTCCGAAGGTTGGGACGATGAAAAGATATTCACGGTGTTCAAAAATGATATTCCCGAACTCGTCTTTTTGATGACAGACTCCGTGGATGTTAGTGACGGCAGATATGTGGTTAGCTTCATGTCGTATTTTTTTCTTTGTTTTTTTGGTATTTTTGTCGCCTACCTGGTACTAATGGTGTTTACATCTTTGCTTCCGCAAGAAATTTTCTTGTTCCAATTAGAATTGAATCTCATGGTGGAGATAAGATAACAATACAATTTTACTTGCTAACTAATTGGATAATATTTTTGAGATTAAACTCCCTACTCACAGGAATCTCAAGAACATTATCTTATAAGTTAATATATTATCTTATTAGTTATAATGTAAAATTGTTTTGTTATCTATAAAATCTTTACATTGTTATTCCGAACAATAATGCATAACATAAGAAATATAATTATACATTTAAGAATAAAAAGCGGTAAACTAGTTTAAATTTTAATTTAAAAAAAACTAGTTTTTATTTATTGAATTCCATTTCCCTCAAAAAAATTGATTGAATTCCATACTTCACAACCGCTAAAATTATTCGTGCATGACAACTGACACCAAGAGAATCGTTGTACAAAATAATATAGAAACAGAACTTCCCAAATCAACACGAAATGTAGATCACGTGTGAGATAAAGGCAAATCTCCAAATCCGACATGGTTGGGCTACCAGTCGATCCAAAAAATACCAAATCTGCCCCAATTGAACCAAAAAATCAGCAGCATTCATTCATCACAACAAAACGCGTATGCAGCGTCTCCCTTTATAAATATAATAATATACTGAATGCCGACTGCTTAGAATTGCGAGAGAGAGAGAGAGAGAGAGAGAGAGACGTGTTTTGAGCTTGAGGTATAGGGTAGAACCTAATCTATGCAACCAAGGGAAAAGAAGCCATCGGTTGTTGTACAAAATACAAATATCGGATACGAATCTTGTGGTGGTGGTTGTGAATGCTGCTCTTGCGTCTGTTGTTATTATGATTATTATGAGCTTATTTGATGATAACTTGCGCTGCGCTTCAAATCTCAGCCGCTTGATTGCCGGCCTTTTGCTTTTCCTCCTCTATCATTCCTCCCAATTGATTTCTAATTTCCCGGTTCCTATACACCCGTAAAATTTTTCCTCTCTCTTTTCTTTTTATTCTTTTTGAATTACTATTCGTGAGATCAAATTTGGTTATCTATTGCTTTTGTTGGCGAATTTTGGATTGTCTCAAATTTGATAATAAAATTAGGGGGAGAGAGAGAGCGAGAGAGAGAGAGAGAGCGAGAGAGATTTCAAGTTATCGGTTGATGGAAGTCAAACACGGCGGTGATTCGATCTCTGGCAAGTTTCTTGACGGTTAGCGTTGACATCTACCTTTATGTTTTAACTCATAATCTTCTGTTTTGTTTTTATGTTTTTAATGTTTGGTTGGAGTTGGATTTTGTGTTTTTTTTCCTGTTTGATGTATATCTTTATGTCCGTGACTAAAGCTGTGTTGATTGTTGAATATAATGGAGGGATGACTTGACCTACATTTTCACTAGGTTTATAATTATCTGCAAATTTATTTGGAAAAGATTGTGAAGTCTGGGAATTGTAAAACTTAAGTCACAATGTTTGATTATCATCTGATCTTATGGAATTCAGATATGATCATTTTCCACTTTTAAACGGATCCAGATATATTATCATCTGATCTTAGGGAATTCAGATATGATCATTTTCCACTTTTAAACGGATCCAGATATGATAGGGTGACTCGTCGTCACAGATAGAATGCAAACATTGATACCTATATTTCCAACTATCTGGCTTGTTCTTTGCTAGCTAAAGAAAATTGTCACTTTGATTGAAAATGAAGTGTCTTGTGTTCCTGACATGCTTTTTGCTGAAAATCGAAACAATTAAAGGTTCTGTATTGTACTGGACATAATAGATTAGCTCAATTTACACCTTGTGATTTTGTTTCATTTGTCATTAAACTTCTTGCTTGGTAGAAATCTTTCCCTCACCAAAAGTCATTCTTTTAGGTATTTGCCATAATGAGGGAACAAACAGCTTGTATTTTGTTTTTGTTTCATGGAATTCTAGAAGATTTTGTGATAATCCTTTGTCCTTTTCTGATCAATTGCGGTCTTGTGATTAGGCATTTATGCTTCCCTTGGTGAGAGACAACATAACGCTTTGCCTTCTGTCATCGTTGTTGGAGGGGGTATATCAGGAATTGCTGCAGCACACATGCTTCAAAATGCATCTTTTAAGGTGCGATCTTAGTTATTTATCTTGGCTTCCTCTAATAGTGATAAAGTTTTTTTTTTTTTTTTTTTATGCATCTATCATGGTTGATGTTGGATCTATTTTCTTTTAGGTTACCCTGTTGGAGTCACAAGATAGAATTGGGGGGCGCATTCACACTGATTATTCTTTTGGTTGCCCAGTTGACATGGGAGCTTCATGGCAAGTTTAAGTTTTCTTTTCCGAGGCATTTCGTTCCTAATGAGAAATATTCATTTCATGCCAGTGTTTTAAAATCCGCGACTCGTATTCGAGGCGTTTTGTTCAAATGAGGCGAGGCGTACGCCTCGAGGCGGAACGAGGCGTAAGCCTCAACTTTCTCATGAAAAAAAATATAAACATATATATAAGGTTCAACAATAATTTATTAATTAGTTAATTTATTTAATAATTATCTGAAAATTTTATTCATATGATTTTTTTGGAAAGGTAATTATCTGGACCTATGTGCACGGTACAGGTACGGGTATGGGTATCGTATCGGATATGGTGGTAAGACGAATTTTTAAAATATAGGATATTATGATATATGGCTAGGATACGGTAATTACGAAAATATAAATAAGAATATATTTTATATAATAAGTTAATTTAGTATGAAAAAGATGAAAACCCTAAAAAATCAGCCTACATAACATAAGTATTTTTTATTTTTCAATACAAAATCAATCCTAAAATACTAATTAATTATTTTTTGTTGAAAAGTTATGTTGGTTCAGAAGAAAACTTGCATCAGTTAACTTTCAAATTAAAACTGAAGCCCATTAATAGGAGTAACCCTACTTCATATCATGCTTCCACGAATCAATGGTATCTATCATTAGAAGCCCATTTGCAGACCAAGCCCAAGTGACCCATTACACAACAAAATTCTAGCTCCTACATTCTTCTTCAGCCTCTACGACTCAACCAAATTCTGCAACAAAAAAATACCATCACACCTCCATAATTGAAATTTCCAGCAAGCTTTCCAGCAGCATTTGAAGGTTCGAATTTATATCCTAGCTGTATCCCGTCTGAATCACAATCATGCCGTAGAAAACCAGATGTCGGAGCGAAAGAGGGATACCCAAGGGTATTTTTAAGTGGATGTTTTTCTTGACAGACTCGTACGCCTCGAAGAAAAAACTCGCGAATGTAAGAAAATCACCTGACTCGTAAGTATTTACTCGCCACCCCCCGCCTCGCCTTGACTCGCGAGTCAACTCGTACGAGTCTGGCATTTTTTAAAACATTGTTTTATGCTTATTTTGGTGCTTTTTATTGCTTTTATTTACTTTCGAATTTAGAGTAATGCATTGAAGCAGATAAAAGGAAAATAAAAATCTCTTTGAGCAAATGGAGAATAAAAGTTAAATGTTCTTAATTTTTATTATCGGACCAGAAGTACAACTTGATTCGATTATCAGATTTCAAGCCTTATTTTGCGTATTTGCGAAGGGGGGTTGTCGGCATATACTTGCTTGCATATATTTTTCCGAAAAGTATGTCCAATAAGCTTTCAGTAGGTGTTGGTAAAACTACATTCATTCAATTTGGACTCCCAACTATAGTTCTGATACTTCAACACTGTTGAAAAGCTTCATTAGTGTCCGAAAGCATAATTCTCTCCCTAGTCGCAGCAAAGAAGGGTGTATCGCGGAAATATATTGACATTATAAAGGACATGTATGAGGGAGCTAGTACAAGTGTACGTACTAATGTTGGGAGGACAGAAGAATTCCCTATTACGATTGGGGTGCATCAAGGATCTGCTCTTAGTCCTTTTCTCTTTGCCATAGTCATGGACGAATTGACAAGAGAAATTCAAAATGACGTTCCGTGGTGTATGATGTTCGCAGATGATATTGTGTTGATTGATGAAACGAAGGTTGGAGTGCTGTGAAATTGGAACTTTGGAGGATACTTTGGAAGCTCGAGGCTTTAGTGAGCGTGAAGTAAGGAATATATGGAGTGTAGGTTTAGCGAAAACAGATAGAGAGGCGGGGATGATCACATTTGATGGGAAAGTTGTTCATGGATCCACTTTCTTTCGGTATCTTGGATCTATTATCCAAAAGGATGGGGAGCTAGATGGCGATGTGGCTCACGAGAATAAAGGCGGGGTGGTTGAAGTGGAAGAGTGCCACGGGTTTTATGTGATCCGCATGCCTCATAGATTAAAGGGTAAATTTTACCGCACGGCAATTAGGCTGCTTGTTATATGGCACCGAGTGTTGGGTCAGAAAAGCGATTGTCACGTTCAAAAGATGAATGTGGCGGAGATGCGTATGCTACGATGGATGTGTGGTCATACAAAAAGGATCGGCTCGAAATGAGGTGATCAGAGAGAAGGTAAGAGTTGCGTCTATAGAAGACAAGATGATGGAGAATCGATTACGATGGTTTGGTCATGTGAGAAGAAGACCTATTGATGCCCCAGTGAGGAGGCTAGAAAGTTGGGGAGCAAGTAATGTTGTGAAAGGTAGAGGAAGACCCAAGAAAACTTGGATAAAGATGATTGAAAATGATATGCGGTTTCTTGGAATTGGAGAAAGTATGGTGATGGAGAGGCAAATGTGGCAGGAAAGAATACGGATGGTGGATGAAGTCTGATTTTCTTTTTTTTTTTTTTTTTTTTTCATGTTATATTTTTTTTTTTTTTTTTTTTTTTTTTCATTCATTCTCTTTTTTATTTGCTTTTTTCTCTACTTTTTCCCTCTTTTTTCCTTTTATGTTATTTATGTAACGATTATTGACGGTTTCAAAGTTTGATTCATGTTAGCCGACCCCAAATCATTTTGGGACTAAGGCTTAGATGTTGTTGTTGTATAGTAGTTTACGAGAAAGTAGCCTCGCTTTCTCATATCGAAATAGTATTTCTTAAAAATGTATCTACAGCACGAATAAGCCGATTTTTATCAACTCAATTTAAACCAATATTACCTAATTCATTCAAACCCCCAAGATCCACTCTCTGGATGGCGCGTCCTTGAACATGGTGCGTTCGTGCACTGGTACGCCGGAAATGACGACCCACTCCGTGAAAGACTTCGGGGTCGGGCACGGCAGCGGATGCAAGTTCAGAAGTATGGAAATTCGGTTCAGCGGTGGGTAGGGTTTCCGTCGAATACGAATGAAGAAGACAGTTTTCCGGGCACTTTTATGAATGGCTTTGTGTTCTGAGTTCTAATTATGTTTGAATGGGGGTAGTCTTAGTTTAAGATAAACAAGGGTTTGGTTAGACTTGTATATATGTGAACCAGCCTACTTCTTTGGGTTTAGGTTAATGGCTTAGTGTTGGGCTTGTACAGTTGTTAGTTCTAAAAATTATTCATTGCTATAAATAACTAAATAGATAAATGTTTCTCACCTTTTATATTTCTTAAACAAAGTGTTGTTAATAGAAAAATATATATTTTTATATTATCGCATTATAGTATACAGATATATTAAAAAATTTGATTATTTTATGGATTAAATACTGATGTACTATGAATAATGAATTCGCGTACTGGATCCTGGAAAAGCATCCCGACTAAGCCTACACCTAGTGTACTGCGTACCAAAGTATGCAGTGTACCACGTCCGGTATGGTTTTGTGTACTGCAACATAATGTGAACTGGGGAACATTGATTTAACTATCAATAGTATAAAAATGCATAGAACTTCCATCTGCACAACTTGCATCCAAAAGCTTGGATCAAGTTGGACCATAAAAATGGAACACGGGGAGTATTATATTCATGTCTTTGTGACCGAGCTTACATACCTAGCAGCAATAAAGTCAAGTTCTCTTTTTTGGTTTGCAGGAAGACCGGAACTTTCTGATACCTCACTAATCAATAAGGAAAAATGTCCAACTTTACATCATTCTGCCTGATATTTTGTGTGATATAAATTGTCTGTATGCTCATAATAATTAAGTTGTCTTGACGTTTGTTCTCAATACTCAGGTTACATGGTGTCTGCAATGAGAACCCACTGTCCCCCATAATTCGTCGTTTGGGGCTCACATTGTATCGAACAAGTGGTGACGATTCCCTTTTATATGACCATGATTTGGAAAGGTATACAAGTCGAATTTTCTGCGTCTATATCAGTGTTACTTTAAGTGGAATGTGAAATACTCTCGCTGAAAATACTTTCCATGTATGGACTTTGTTTATTTGAAGAACCTTACATTTTCGTGAGTAAAAATGTCGAGTTCCTTGATTGAGCACCATTGATTAGAAATCCTCGGTGCTTCTTCTCTAACTATGTAATTCATTGTACAGTGGAATAGAGGGGTTGGCATGAGCATGACCCATGGTTCACCAACTCTATCCACTATATATATATATATATATATATGTATAAGTTTATGTATGCATCCATTGTAAATATCGTACTGTATGCATTAAAGTGTAGTATCCCACGTGTTGTTTTATTATCTTGATGTTCAGTTGTCCTATTGTTAAGAATTCCCCCTCTTCAGGCTATCTGCCCTTGGTCATTTAATTCTTTGTGTTGTAATCCCTGAAGTATGTTTGAGTGAAATACAAGTCTATTTATCTTGGCACTTTAATTGTTTTGATTATTACTTTCATAACGTCTAACTTTCTAAGTTTGTACGCGCCTAAAGACAGTGCTGTTTCAACTTATATGCTGCCTGAATAACTTCTGACGAGCATTTTGTTTAAGACCTTGAGAAGCGGTTGACTGGTTTACAATGTTTAATAGATTTGACCAGGAGCCTGGGTGAAAACTTTCTGGATTTCCTTGTTTCTTACTATTTTTTTAGTTAGTACTATTCAGTAATAGTAAAGGGGTTAACATCCATTTGACATTTATATTTTCTTTATATTTTAATTTCTTATTGCAAATCATTCTACTTTAGTGTAATAAACTTACTTTACGAGTTTTATTTATTTTTGGTTCCTTTCAGTTATGCACTTTTTGACATAAATGGTCATCAAGTTCCCCAAAGTATGGTTATTGAAGTTGGAGTTGCATTTAAGAAAATCCTTGAGGAGGTAGTGCCTTGTTCTATGAACCTTTCTTTTAATGTATGGTGCACTAATTATGCAGCAAGTATACTGATTATACTCTCTCTTGTAGACAGATAAAGTTAGGAATGAACAGAGCAGTGACATATCTGTTAAGGAGGCAATATCAATCGTTCTGGATAGGTATCCAGATGTTAGGTACCATAAACAGCTGAATGTGTTGAGTTTTAAGTTCACATTTTGAATATGGAATGCTATTGCTTACTACTGTAATTTGCATGCCATCAGACAAGAAGGCCTTGCATATGAAGTTTTACAGTGGTACATATGTAGAATGGAGGCTTGGTTTGCTGCAGATGCAGACATGATATCTCTGAAAGCCTGGGACCAGGCAAGTTTGTCATTTTTTTTGTTTTGTTTTCTTTTTAAATATTATTTTCTGCCAACTGCTTTTACTTTCATCTATCAATTTTGAGCTCCCAGAAAGTGATTTATTAGAGTTATATACATTGGATGCATATATGCACATTTTTTGTTCTACAATATTTTAAATAGCGTTTTGGTCCCAGTAGCGCGTAGCGCAAATAGCATAGCGTACGCTATTTGAGACTCCAATAGAGAAATAATGAAAAAAGTAAAAAGTCATGTTATATTAAAAAATAGTTGGAATACATAACTCTACCTTTTTGAATATAATAGAATTCTTTTTTGCCCCAAGTTTAACACCAACTCTATTCATACCCAAATTGTCAGATTTGACCTTTACTCGTAGATATTCGAGTCACCTATTCGAGTAACCTATTTGAGTCACCTACTCGATTAACACAAAACACATTCGAGGCACCTACTCGATTAACACAAAACACATTCGAGTCACCTATTCGAGTCATCTAAATTGCATTCGAGTCACTTAATTACATCCGAGTAACCTAATATACATTCGAGTCACTCGAATAGGTGACTCGAATATATATTAGGTGACTCGAATAAATGACTTAAATGCATTTTAGGTGACTTGAATGTATTTGAGACTTTGAATAGGTGACTCGAGTGTATATTAGGTGACTCGAATGTAATTAAGTGACGCGAATAGGTGGCTCAAATAGGTGACTCGAATGTATATTAGGTGACTCGGACGTAATTAAGTGACTCGAATAGGTGACTCGAATGCAATTTAGATAACTACAATAGGTGACTCGAATGTGTTTTGTGTTAATCGAGTAGGTGACTCGAATGTGTTACTCAAATAGGCGAATTGGATGTCTTGAATAAAGGTCAAAGCGGACAATTTGGATATCAAAAAAGAGTTGTTAAATTTAGGGTAGAAAATAATTATACTATATTTAAAGGGCAGTGCATATTTCTATAAATTTGTCTGTATGGATAAGTTATGATATCCTACATCGATTCCACACGAAAGCGTGGAAAGGTATATAGTGGGAGTCAACCCTTTACATTTGCCCGTTGTTTTGGGTTAAGTTTGTTAGGCATATAAGCTAGGGAGCCTTAACTTAACCCAAAACCATGCTCAAAGGTAATATGGTCGACTCCCACTTATATACCCTTCCACACTTTAATGTGGAATCGATGTGGGACTGTAACAGAAGGATACTTCAAATTATGAATTTTATGTTTGTCGTGTCCTATTTGTATAAATAAGTGTATCCATGTTGTGCCCCCTTGTCGTTTCTCGTATTCACTTGTGTGTCCGTGCTTCTTGTGACCTAACATGCTTTTGCTCACTTTTTATCTATTACCTTGTCGGATATCAAACATATTGGAATTGAATGGAGTTAAAGCCAGAGAATAGTTATTTGGGTTTGTCATGAATAGGTATAAAGTCAAGTTGAGTGCTATATAGGTATTACCAAGTTGAGTGCTATATAGGTAACTGGTGTCTTGCTTATCTGATGGTTGAAATTCACGTGTTCAGGAGAAAGTTCTCTCTGGTGGCCATGGACTTATGGTGCAAGGGTATGATCCGGTGATAAAGGCCCTGTCGAGAAATATTGATGTTCGTTTAAATCACCGGTATGCTTGCACATTTTGTGGATTGTTTTATTGCATGGTATCATATATATTTAGTTGTCTGGTTAAGCATGACTTATGTTGAGTTCCTGATTGATATGGAAACTAACTTCTAGTCCGCTGAACTTGGCCTACTTATATCATGCTGGTGAATGGTTATCCAAAAGGGAAATCCTACTGTCTGCTGTACCCTTGTGAAAATAAGCGATAATCACAAAAAACTACCATTGAGGTGTGACCAAATACAATAGAAAACCCACAACTTTGCAAATTAGAAAAACCGCCTATCAGGTGACATTCATACATTTTACACCTACTGTTAGCGGAAATGACGCAAATTCTCGATCTCATCAAATACTTCCACAATTAAATCTATCAACTTTCTCTAGATATTACAATGAACTTCAAATTTTTATCTTACATTTCGTCCCCAATTTCCCCAAGTGTTACAAATAGCCGGACGAAAAGTTGGGTCTATTTGTAATTTAAAAAATGAAGGGGTGTAGTTGTAATATATTTGATGACAGCAAATTCCTCGGGGGTGGCTTTTTGTAATTTTCAAAGTTATCTTGGTCTTTTCAATACCACAAACCACAGGGGTAGTTTTTGTAACTAGAACTAAAAGTAAGATAATTAGAAGATGTGATAATAAATGCAAAACAATTGGTCGACAATCTAAAATATCCATATGAGTACCCCGCACCTGGGATAAGCAGCAGGTTTGCATAAGGTTGCATTATCTCAGGTTTTGGTAAACCTAGCTTTAACAGATAAGTTTCTTATGGGCATCACTCTTTATAACGATTTATCTTTTAATCTTAAATTCACAGGGTAAAAAGAATTGTCAATGGGTACAATAAGGTGATTGTAACAGTTGAAGATGGGAGTGACTTTGTCGCAGATGCTGCCATTATCACTGTGCCTTTGGGGATTTTAAAAGCCAACTTAATTGAGTTTGAGCCCAAGCTGCCAGAATGGAAACTGTCTGCAATATCAGATCTTGGTATTGGAAATGAGAATAAGATTGCATTGAAATTTGACCATGTGTTTTGGCCAAATGTGGAACTTTTGGGCATTGTTGCCACAACTTCTTATTCCTGTGGCTATTTTCTTAATCTCCATAAGGCCACGGGCCATCCTATCCTTGTCTATATGGCAGCTGGTGCCCTTGCATATGATCTTGAGAAGCTGTCAGATGAGGCTGCTGCTGATTTTGCAATGTTACAGTTGAAGCGAATGTTTCCAGATGGAACTGAACCTGTAAGTGTATCTATCCAGAAAAATAGGATGATTTCAGCACTTTTTTTTAGCTTTAGTTGGTTTACAGTTGGGTGTATCGCGGACCCGGATCCATGATGCAACATGCCCTATAAGGACTATATAAGAGATGACTTCACCTAATCTCTTGTATATTCATCTGTTAGACACCAGAAAACCCTCCCTGTATTTCGAGCAACAGGTAACTCCCCAGAGAAAATTCTCAATTAATTTTTCCTTGATAAAATCAAAACTGAATACAGGGGGTAACTTAAATAGCAAACAAAAGGAATTCTAAAAGGACTCTAACATGGACCGAAGGAATCCTAAAAGGATACAAATACTGAAAATAGATAAATACTAGAATTTAAACCAATTACTATCAAGGAATCCTAAAAGGACTCTAACATGGACCGAAGGAATCCTAAAAGGATAAAAATACTGAAAATAGATAAATACTAGAATTTAAACTAATTACTATTAACCCCCTAAGACTTTAAATTCTGATTACTTGCGTCTTTTATAAACCACACCAAATCGACCCACTCCTTGGGTCGTAACATTACTAACCTTGTCCTCAAGGTTGAAATCTGGAAACTGCTGATCCAAGCCATCAAACGGTTCCCATGTTGCTTCATATTCTGGAAGGTCTTTCCACCTGATAAGCACTTCACGACCAGCAACACCTTCACGAACTCCCTCAACTTGTCCCGGTTGCAACAAAACTTCCATTTCTTCCTGGTAAAGTCGGCATTGCTACCCGATTTCCAATATCTTTTTTTAGCTGTGACACATGAAAAACAGCATGTATACGAGCAATATCTGGAAGTTTTAATCGATATGCCACTTGCCCAATTTTCTCCAACACCTCGAAAGGTCCAATGTACCTTGGGGCTAGTTTTTCATTCTTACGCCTTGCCACTGTCCGCTGCCGGTCTGGCCTTAATTTCAGATACACCCAATCTCCGACTTCGAAATTCACATCCCGACGATGTGCATCTGCAGCTGTCTTCATACTTTGTTGTGCCTTAAACAAACACGCTCTTAACTCTTGTAAGACTTGGTCCCTTTTTGTTAAATACTCATCAACTGTGCTTACTGTTGTTTTTGCACTCCCGTAATAAAGTAAATGTGGAGGATCGCGCCCATACATGACACGAAAAGGAGTTGTCTTAGTGGACGTATGGAAAGACGTATTGTACCAATACTCTGCCCAAGGCAACCACGTGACCCACTTTTTTGGCGTATCTGCTACAAAACATCGTAAGTAAGTTTCAAGACACCGATTAACAACCTCAGTCTGTCCATCAGTCTGCGGATGGAAAGCGGTACTTCGTTTAAGGGTGGTCCCCAACATTCGGAACAACTCTTTCCTAAAATTACTTAAGAACACTTTGTCCCTATCAGAGACAATCGAATCCGGAACGCCATGCAAACGAACTACTTCTCGTATGAAAACTCCTGCAATCACCGGCGCAGTATACGGATGTTTCAAGGGAATGAAGTGCGCGTACTTGCTAAGCCTATCAACGACCACAAAAATGACTGTAAACCCCTCGGACCAAGGTAGCCCGTCTATAAAATCCATCGTAACCTCTGACCAGAAAGTAGTTGGTAACTCCAATGGTTGCAACAGGCCGCTGGGCGCCATGGTAGAATACTTTTGTCGCTGACACACATCACACTCAGCTATTCGCCTTGCGATATCACCCTTCATGCCGGGCCAATACACCTCCCGAGTCATCCTTTGATATGTCTTTTGTACCCTTGAGTGACCACCAACGATACTCCCATGAAACTCGTTGAATAACATTGGAATCCAACGTGAACCCACCGGTAGCACAAGACGGCCTCAAAAAACCAGTCGAGCATGACCGAGTAGCCATGTGGAACCGTTTTCCCTTCCATAATCTTCCATTTCATAATGTTGAGCCCCGGGTCTGATTTCAATTCCTTCCACAACTCATCCCAGTCAATTTTCCAAGACGCCGTGATTGATTTTAGTTCAATTTCATTGTGCTTGCGTGATAACGCGTCCGCCACTCGATTCTCGTTGCCGGGTCGATAAATAATATCAAAATTATAACCCAGAAGTTTGGATAACCATTTCTGGTGGTCTTCAGTTACAGTTCGTTGTTCTAGGAGATACTTTAAGCTTCGCTGGTCGGTTCGAACGAGGAATTTGCGACCCAAAAGATACGGGCGCCACTTCTGGATAGCCATAACAATCGCCATTAATTCCCGCTCGTAAACTGATTTCAGTCTTGCGCGAGTGCCCAACATATGACTGAAAAATGCTAGCGGTCGGCCTTCTTGCGTGAGTACTGCTCCGACACCGTAGCCCGACGCACCCGTATCAACTACAAATTCCTTGGAAAAATCGGGAAGCGCCAAAACAGGAACTCGAGTCATTGCTAACTGGAGTTCTCAAAAAGCTTATGTTGCTTCGTCATTCCACTTAAACCCATCCTTCTTCAACTGTTCCGTTAGCGGCCATGCGATCTTCCCATAATTTTTGACAAATTTTCGTTAATAGCCGGTCAATCCAAGAAAACCCCTAAGTTCACGCAAGGTTTTCGGTATTGGCCACTTTAGCATGGCTTCAATTTTCGCCCGATCCGCAGATACCCCATCCTTGGACACGATGTGTCCAAGGTACTCCACCTGCCCTTGGGCAAACGAACACTTTTTCTTGTTTGCATATAATTTGTTTTGTTGCAACACTTCCAAAACAGTAGATAAGTGGCCAACATGTTCTGTTTCGGTTTTGCTGTATATCAAGATATCATCGAAAAAGACAAGTACAAAACGACGTAGAAGTGGTTTGAATACTTTGTTCATGACGGCTTGAAAAGTCTCCGGCGCATTAGTTAGCCCGAACGGCATGACTAGGAACTCGTAATGGCCTTCATGAGTCCGGAAAGCCGTTTTGGGTATGTCCTCGAGCTTCATCCTGATTTGATGATATCCTGATTTCAAATCGAACTTGGAAAAAATGGTTGCCCCTTGAAGCTCGTCTAGAAGTTCATCAATTACAGGTATAGGGAACTTGTCTAACACCGTGGCTTTATTGAGAGCCCGGTAGTCGACACAAAACCGCCAACTACCATCTTTCTTCTTCACCAACAACACTGGACTAGAAAACGGACTAGTACTAGGCTGGATGATCCCAGCTTCAAGCATTTCCCCAACTAGCCTTTCGATCTCATTCTTTTGAATATGTGGATACCGATATGGTCTCACACTAATGGGACCAACTCCCTCCTGCAACGTTATCGCATGATCGTGATTTCTTTGAGGAGGAAGACCTGCTGGCATGTGAAAAACCTCATCAAAATTCTCGAGAATCTTTAGAATGGGAGCTGCCAAGTTTAATGACTCGGTCTTGTCTACTTCAACACTCACTTGCACCAAATATGCTTCTGGCCCCTGTTGTAGTAGTTTGCACAAGGATTTACATGAAACCAAGGATCTTGACAAGCTCGGGTCTCCGGTTATAGTTACCCGCCTGTTACCTTCCCAGAACTGTCACTTTCCAATTGACTACCATATCACCCAGACATCGTAGCCAAGTCATTCCCAGTATCAAATCGGACCCACCCAGATTTAGTGGAAAGAAATCTTCAATAATTTGTACTTCCGGAAGATTTAGTACCACACCTTTGCACGTCCCACTACCTCGATCGGTCAACCCCGTGCCCAATGTTACTCCAAAAGTTCTCGTACCAGTCACGTCCAGCCCAAGAGAATTTACTACCCGTTTTGAGATAAAACTGTGGGTAGCACCACAATCGATTAATACCACGACTTCTATTCCCCCCAACTCGCCCTTAACCTTCATAGTGTGCGGTGGGGGTGAACCCACTGACAGAATTTAACGAAACCTCAATATTATCCAAGTGGGCATGGCCGCCTGCTTCATCCTCCCCGTCTTCTCTTTCCTCCTCTTCATCGATAATTAGGACCTGAAGGGTCTTGCTGGGACAACGATGTCCTGGCCCAAACTTGCCATCACACCTAAAACACAAGCCTTTTGCCTTCTTTTCAGCGAACTCCGCCTCTGTCAGCCGCTTAAACTGACCACCTGGGCCACCGGAAGTGGGTTTCTTGTCGCCCACGTTTGTGGCTGCCGTCGACGAGTAACTTGTTTTTACCGGACCGCTGCTCCCGCCTCGAGATGAGAGGGTGCTGCCCCCTGCCTTGAACGCCCCTCCACTCCTGTTTTCGTCCATCTTAACAGCAACCCTCATGGCCTTAGCAAGGGTATCAGGTTCCATCACCCTAATTGCCGAACGAAGTTCGGGTTTTAGGCCCTTCACAAATGTACTCTCCAATACCTTCTCTGGTAAATCGAGAAGCTGACCCGCCAGCTTTTCAAATTTGTAGACGTATTCCCGAACTGTACCCTCCTGCTGTATGTTCAAGAATTGCTCATAGACACTACCGTCCTGCGAAGCCTGAAAACGATCCAGAAGTTTGCGTTTGAACCCTGTCCAAGATCGGAACGGAGTCCTAGCTTCAGTCCAGCGATACCATGACAGCGCCGACCCTTCCATGCAAATAGAAGCTGCCCGGAGCTGGTTTTTTGCCTTGATTCCCTGGATTTCAAAGTACCGTTCAATCTGGTAAATCCAGTCATGAGCATCTTCTCCTTCGAAAATTGGCATCTTCAATTTTCGACAGTCCCGTAAAGGATCCTTTTCATTCTTTTCCCCAGTGCTTCTCCCCGACCCGTCTGATTCCTCCTCCTCCTCATCTCCGTAGTCCCCATCAGCGAAGGAGCCGAACGGAATTGTTGGCTTCTTCTTCTTTTCTCCGCTATCCGACCCCTCCTTCAAATCCTTGATTGCGCGCAGGACCTCCTGAAACTGCATCGCATTATCGATGCGGTTTGCCTCCACCACCTCCTTCATCTGCGTTAACCCTTCTTCCAACATGCTGATGCGATCGGCGTTGGTGAGTTTTCCCGCCATGGCCAAAACCGATGAGTGCTCCGATGCCAGATTGTTAGACACCAGAAAACCCTCCCTGTATTTCGAGCAACAGAGAAAATTCTCAATTAATTTTTCCTTGATAAAATCAAAACTGAATACAGGGGGTAACTTAAATAGCAAACAAAAGGAATTCTAAAAGGACTCTGACATGGACCGAAGGAATCCTAAAAGGATACAAATACTGAAAATAGATAAATACTAGAATTTAAACCAATTACTATCAAGGAATCCTAAAAGGACTCTAACATGGACCGAAGGAATCCTAAAAGGATAAAAATACTGAAAATAGAGAAATACTAGAATTTAAACTAATTACTATTGACCCCCTAAGACTTTAAATTCTGATTACTTGCGCCTTTTATAAACCACACCAAATCGACCCACTCCTTGGGTCGTAACATCATCACAGTCACTTGCATATTCATCACCCATCACCTACATCATTCATCATGGGTAATGAATATGATCATCATATTCATCACGTACCTCTTGTATATTTATCACCCTTCACTTGCATGTTCATCCCTGTGACTTGCATATTCATCATGGGTCATGAATGCAGATGAAGAGTGATGCATATCATCACTCATCATCATGATCCAGGATACAAAATGTTGTTGGTTTAACCATCTTTGGCATGCCATATTTCCTTTACATGCTTGTTGTATCATCGTACAGATTTATCCCTCTTTTTTTCCTCTTTTTTTTTGGTAGTTGGTTTAAGGCACATCTTTGTCAGTATGCTTTTGGTCCAACACAGCCTTTACATTTTAGGTTGACCAATTTTATGTCTTTGTGTATAGCATTGTTATTGATTATAAATTAATTTGCTGAAAGGTCTAGTTTTCGTACCGACTAAAGATACATTGAATTCAAGATGGCTTGCCATATTTTCCACCCTCTCCCGTGAAAATTATTCTTTTGTGCAGTCCTAACATTGTTAAAAGGTCTCCTAATTCATTTGCTGGTGGGTAGGTGGGAAGTAAAGTATTTGCTGGTTCCTTTGCATAATAAATGAAAGGCAATTCCTAAGATTTTAGCTTTCTGCTGTGTATTATCTGGACTAGTATGATCCTTTTTAATATTTGTTCTAAGTTTATAAAATGTTCCTTTTTGTCTAGGCAGCAGCTAAGATTAAATGCTTTAATTAACATAGTAGTTTAAATGATTGCAAATACAGGTTCATTATCGTGTGTCACGTTGGGGAACAGACCCAAACATCCTGGGCTCTTATTCATATGATGCAGTCGGCAATGCAGAAGATATATATGATCGACTGCGCGCCCCTGTGGGCAACCTTTTCTTTGGAGGTGAAGCTGTAAGTGTCGATCACCAAGGTTCGGTTCATGGTGCCTACTCTGCTGGAATATTGGCAGCTGAGAACTGCCAAAGGCATATGGTGCAGAGGCCTGGTAGCCTGGAGAGGATTCCCCTCGTTGCTTATCGGAAGGAAGTTGTCGAAGCTACTGTTCCTCTTCAGATCTCTAGATTATAAATCCACACTTTTAGGTTTTATTTGAGCATGTTTTTCTTAGTTGTGATGAATGTATGTCAAAACTGTACTGTTATTTAGTCTTTTGAGTTTATGTTTGGCATACGGCGTGATTAAACGTTATTGCTTTCTGAATTGTTTAGGTAATTTTTCTAGATGCTGTTTATGACTTTGATGGGATTATAAATGCAGATAATGTGTGACAGCTTTCTCAAAACTCAAGTCCATGAAAGCAAAACCAGAGTAACGTTTGTTGGCAGAAAATGTGCAGTACCCTTTGGATTGTAAAGAGTTTTTTTTCTTCACATGAAAACTCTTGATATTCAACTTGTCACTTTTGATCTTTATATGAATACATTCGATGCACCTATTGAAATAATATATTTGAGTCACGTATTCGATTAACACAAAACACATTTGAATCACATATTAGAGTCGCTTCAAATATATTCCAGTCAAATATGTCATCTAAAATATATGAGTTACTTAAATCACTTCTGAGTTGAATATTTTTTACTTATCTATTTAATTCATCATGCAACAATCAATGTAAAGGGCTAGAGCATTGGCCGCCCTCTCCAAAGGTGATTTCTCTTATAAGGATCTCTTTTGAAAGTTCAAGCAATCCTATGAAGTTAAGAAATTCACAATTTATGTTCCCTATGCCATATGATGCTTGTAGATTTCCAAGAAGAAAAAGATGTTTGTAGAAGTAAACAACGATAACTTTTAAAAGAAACAATAGATGAAACATTCGAAGCATATTGCAGCTTGTGAATCTCGATATTAGGGTTCATGAAGCTATACACATGAATTACACATATACCAATCAACGAGATTCTCAAGAATCAAGACATCAATATAAGGCAATGGCCCAGACTTGATTTGGCAATGCCCAAGACCACGTGTCGACTTAATAACGGAATATCAATAGGAAAAGAATCTTTGAAGTTCTAACTTCAAATAACAATATTATTCTCCAAGACACAGAGTCCAACACAATAAGGAACTAAAACAAGTATTACTCGATTTCCAATATTCAAACAAACATACGACAAGGAAAGTGAAAGACAAAGAAGTAAACGAAGGCGACTGCAATACAGTACCCGTCTTGCCTATCATCTTCATCACGACCAGCTCATTCGATTGCCTTATACCTGAATATGAAAAGTATTCCCCCGAAAGGATTAGCACCGAAATTTCTAGTACAAGTATGAAAAACATTTCTCACCACCCAAGTAATGTGCAAAATTCAAGTTTCACGACAGTTCAAATATTCTGGAATTTCACTACAACAATTATACCAAAACATTTATAATGCATTTCAAATTATTTCAATGATTAATCGCGATCCGCACACGACCACAAATCCCTCAGAGGTCCCATCGGACGTCCACGGTGGTTCACCCCAATTTTTTCATGATTGGTACACACATCCAGGGATACTTCAAAAGTCTCGCCAGATCGTCCCTAGGTGCACATACACCAACACGTGCACACGAACGTACTATGCACAATGCTAGAACATGCAAACATAGGTAAAGTACTTGGCTTGATGATATTTGGGAAAGGATGAAATGAACTCAAACCTTACTGGTCCAGAATGAAATTCCGATCCTAAACAAATTGCATACTATGCGAATAACATCTATATAAGGGCAATCCAAAAGGAAAAACATCCAAAATCATGCGTACGATTCGTTCGAACAATCTATCAAACACGTAGAGGGCGAAAATCATACAAACCATCTCAAAACTCGAGCAAATCACGAATCAAATACATAAAACCATAGCACACTGTAATCTCAATATAATATCAAAACTTCCATGATCGATTCAGATTTAAATGGATAGATCTACAAAAACCCCAAAAAGGATTAAACTAGGATTCTGGAGAAAACTTACCTTGATTCGGATGGGAGAAGGATGAAAATTGATGTGTTAGAATCCTTGAATCAATGTGCTAGGACGCCCATGCCAAAATCACCCAAGGAAGAAGAAATAGTATGAAAATTGCGTCTGAAAAGTCGAGCTGCCAGTTTTTTATATATGGGCAGAGTTATGGCTGCAACTTTCCCCTTTTATGATCGTAACTCGACCACCTTACAGCCGTAACAAAGATTGTATGACCGTAATTGACATTTTTGAATTCCATAGTTTGCAAACAACCTCTTTTCTCCGTAGTATCATCTGTCCTATGGCCATAAGTTGAACTCTTTTAAGGCTGTAATGTTCTAGCTTACGGTCGTAACTTACTGTTGGACAGAATCAACAGATCATCACCAAGAAAATGGTACATCACGGTGACCTCGCCTCCATTTTGCATCCAACGGCAACGCAATTTTGGAAATACCCAAAATGTGAAAAAGGGTGCTACCACTCCAAATATCAGCGATATTCGAAGTGATATAAAAAAAAATACAAATAATAAAATCCCCCAAAAATATAAAATTAGTTAAAGTAATAATACTCAATGTGTGCCTAAATCTGTTATTTACGGACTTTCCTAGTTAGGGTAGGATCATGTCTGCTTGTATGTAATCTCTCCCTATTTAAAAGGATGTCATCAATAAGAATACACACCTTTTGCCTACTTTCTATCTCAGTTATTTTTCCTTCAACACGTTATCAGCATGTGGTCCATAACTGCGCAAGAATTTTTTCCCCTCCCGTTTTTCTAGAAATTGGAAAAAAAATAAACCCGCATCATCATCTTCTTCAAGAAGAAAACCGCCACCCCGTCTTAAAGTCCTGTAACCCTAGCCGCCGGAATTGCGGCCTTAGATCCAGCACCACCATGGAGAACCACCGCGCAATGTCTTCTTCCTTAGCAAAACTGGGCTGACAGACACAAGGATTGAAACCAAACCACCACCAACCCACCGCGCACCACCCGCTGCCATCATGTTCCCGACGCCGTCACGATCTGCAAACCAGATTCCGCCACCTCCACTCCGGCTCGTAGCAACCCTTAGCCGTCTTCCCCGCGAGCAACCCATCGCTCGTCTGCTCAACTTCAGGCCGCGACCCCGACCCCCGAAACTCTAGCAGCACACGAATTAGAAGAACGGGAATCAACCCCGACACCTGAAGCACTAGCCTGGCCCAACACCTTCACCTTCTTCACTAAGCAGATCCAGAATCGCACACGGACCAGAAACCCGCTCCAACTCGACCAATTTGTGAAAGCCCAGGCTTTGAAGGAAGGAGACGTAAAGCTTTCCTTGAACAGAAAAGCTGCTTCGTTCGTTCAAATGGGAGTGACTCGCTAATTGCTATTCTCACCAATGTTCTTAACACAAGCATTGAAAGTCTTGAAAGAAGTGAACGCTTTGGTCTAATTCAACTAAGAAATAAGGGTGTTTGTTTCTTGATTGCAATCTCGCTTTGGTCTAATTCAACTAAGAAAAAAGGTTGTTTGTTTCTTGATTGCAATCTGATTTTTGGCCCCACTTAAAAGATCTACCGCTTGATGGAAATTGAGGAAAAGGGACACATTTTTATTTCCCTTCTTCTTCTTCAATTTACAACTAAGAAAATTGAGGTATGTCCTAGGAAAGGATTGTGTCTTTTTTGTAAGGTAATTCTAAAAATCTTATTATTTGCGACGTGTAATTTTACATGATTTAATTACTCTAATTGCATATTTATATTTCATAAATTTATTTATGCATAATTAAACAAATTAAAGCATGATGCATTAATAACTAATTAAATCAAAGTAAATTGCTTAAAGCAAATTGGATAAAAAACAATTCACATGAACTAATAATTATATTGCGACATAAGAAATCTACTTAACAGCATAATATGTGTATAGATATATTCTTAGGATTATGTGTCTATACCTATAAATATATATATATATATATATATATATATATATATATATATATATATATATATATATATAGCATGCATATATAGATACCACATGTAATTAGGCTTCATGAGTAGTAGACTTTAAATTATATATTTTCTACTACATATCATAAATTAAACCACGATAAAGTAATTTCTTGGATATTCCTCAAAAGCATCGAAAGTAATTTTGACTATATCTTGGTTCGAAAAAATAATACGTTCCCATTATTAAAAATATTATCATGAAAAGCACTCATGGTAAATTGTGAAACTCATTTCCTCTATTCTTGTATCAAGATGGCTGATCCAACTCGTTTCGAAATTGACATCTTGGACTCAGAAGAGCTTGAGTACCAAAGATGGGTCTCCAACATCGAGACCACATTTGCTGCTAAGGACTATAGTGCTACAATCTTTTATACCACAAGCGATGCACTATTTGACAAAATCAAATCTAGTGCACTAATGTTTCTTAGGCGACACATGGACCCCAGTCTGCGATGGAAATATCTACAATTGAAATTCCCCAAAGAATTGTGGGACGCCCTTTAAGGCCGATTTGGGAACGTCCACAGCACTTTGCTTCTAGAGTTGACCGTGCAGTGGAATAAAATCCGCTTGCTCGACTAATCGAATCATATGCTCCATCTCAAGGCACGCCTAAATTTCTATGGGAAGGACATCACAGAAAATGACATGATCCAGAAAATCCTTTCCACCTTCCCTACTTTGGCCCTTATACTAGCGGACCAGTATAAGCTGGAGTATGATAACAAACACATCACTACCTTCAGCAAGCTCATCAACCTACTGCAAGTGGATGAGAGGTTTAATGAAGTGCTAGTGAACAACAATGCCAGGCCTGCTGGGACAAAGAAAATTCCCGAGGCTAATCATGGCAAAGTAAAAGGTGGAAATAACCCCAATGTACAGGAGACTGGCTATGGCAACCCCAAACCACAACGTGGTAAAGGGCACAGTGGTCGAGAACGTGGGGGTTCTTCCAATGTATTGAGAAGACTTGGTGCTCCCGACAGCCAAGGAAATCAAAAAGCACCTACCCATCCTATCGCCCTAAGGCTCGAGTTAGCGACGAACCGTGCTATCGTTGTGTAGATGCTAGACATGGTATAAGAACTACCATGCGAGCAAGCAAGTCGCATCTCACTACAAGAAATATAGAGAGTCCAAAGAAAGGAAAACTCATTATATGGATGAATATGATCTAGACAAGTCTCTCTATATCAATTTCACAGCCATCAATCGTCGAATTGAGTCATACGAGCCACAGTCTATAGATTGATCTTAGTATTATGCTTACTTTCTCATTTACAGTTGGTATAGTTGCCTCAAGATGATTGTGTTGGTGTTTTCTTTTCAATAATGGCGTGATGCAATGTTATTTCACGAACAAGATATTAATATTGCTTATGTTAGATTCTTAGATTTATTTCAAAGTATTGAATAATGCTTGAATGCTTATGGTTTGAGATTTCATTCTCTTCTAAGTAATGAATTGAGGAGAACTTGATATTATTAGAATTAGGCTTCTATTCATAGAATAAGTCGCCTGCCAAACCTCGGTAACTACGATGATTGGGTCCTCCCAACTCATCAAAGGGCTAGGTAATGCCCAATTCTTGATGCCTAAACGACAGTCTTCCAAGTTACTGATGCTTTGTATGCACCTAGAGCCCTTCGAACCTTACTTAGTTTCAATAATATACGTAGCAATAGTTTCCATTTTGAAACCCACTATGAGAATGGAATAGATTTTCTTTTATTAATTCCAATAAATGTGGACGTATAAGCATTTTAGTAACTCATGATTCAATCTAGTGAATTGTACCTCACTACTATTAGGTTTTTAAAATCCTATGTTGTCACCAATAATGTAGTTTGGGACATCGACTCATATAGACTTTTGGCACGATAGACTAGTTCATTCTGGTCGAAGTATAATGATCCATATACTAAAGAACTTGTACAAACATCATTTCTTTTCAAGCGAAAAGGTGGCAAACTCGACATAAAGAACAATGTTGATGTTAATCATGTTATGTCATCTAAAGAACTGGATGCATATCAAATGCGCACCACTTAGTTTTGCAAAGTCTGTTCTTTAGTCAAAGTAGAAGCGAGATCTTCCTACGCTAAAGAAATAAAAGCAAGCATTACATTCTTACGCCAAATATAAGGAGATATTTGTGGACCCATCCACCTAATATGCAGACCATTTTGTATTTTATGGTTTGGTGGATGCTCCGATATGTTGGTCACATGTCGCTCTCTTGTCCACTCAAAATGCTACAGAACTTCCAAGATAACTTATAAGGGCTCACCTTCCTTATCACATCTAAAGGACTCGATGACGTTGGAGAGCTCACATCAAAAAGTACTTGATGTTTATTGCATGATAGAGATCAACGAATAGCATCTCGTCCCATGTGCATATGCAAACGGTCTCGTATAAACCACCATCGAAAGAATATGTATGGTGATTATTTCATTGGTTATGCACACCAATTTGCTTATCTTTGACTGGAATTATGCAATATTGCTCGCCACTTTACTTAAATCGTTCATTCTTAGACCCTCTACTAACCAATTAGTTTATGCATACCAGTTAGTATAGATAGCCCGATTTTTGTATTTTGGACCCAGACGGACTTGAGTGCCAATTGTGCATATTTGGTTAAGCATTATAAGTGCCTTCTGCCCCCCACATTACATCGGTCTTTAGAAACGATTAGGTATTTACATTGGAAAAGAATCTCCAAATGTTTATCCGCTATTTGGAACCTTGACAGATGATCTCTTAACCGCACGGTTTGCGGATTGTCACTTTAGTGACACAACCTTCCCATTATTAGGGGGAGGAGAGAAAATGTAACTTCCCAGGGAACGATAGAAATTGATGTGGTGCGGCCCCACTCTCATTATGATCCCCGAACTTCACAATGTTACCGTGAATCATAAAGAAAACTCGATCTTCAGGATGTAGCAGATTCGATGCCTGATGCATTTAATGATATCGTTCAAGTGACAAGATCTCACATTATACCTGCAAATGTGCCTGTAAGGTTAGAAGTCCCCTATAAGGGGCACATCACCAATGAAACGAGTGATGCAACTGCACTTGGTGGAGGTGTGGTTGAGGCTGTGGCTCCCTGCAAAGGAAGGGCTGGAAGCCTCATGGTTCGACTAAATACTCACCCAAGAAAGAGGTGGAGTATGGCACAAATTTACATATTAAACATTAATGAACTCATTTCATGAGATCATGCTTGATTTTATTATGTCCATGAGTCATGACGAGGGGACGCCCCGAAGATATGATTCAGAAAATCAAGAATCTCGATGAAATTATGAGAATGTGGCCTAATCAACCACCCACTTTGATGACATGTCATGAATCATAAAGTACGATGATGTTGAACCTCGCTCAGTTGGATGAAATCAACATAGAGCTGATTGGCCTATAAGAGAAATATTCCAGGTAGGACTAGATTCTCTGATAAAGAGACAGGTATTTGGTTAGTGAGAAAGCCTGTAGGACGTAAACGAGTCCTTGTCGTAAAGCTTAGTGAGAATTATAGAGTCCTAATGTACAAGGTTCACGAATTTATGCTTCTCATGATGCCCTAGAACTGATTACGAGGAAATGCACTCCCATGTATACGTATCTGTTATTTTATTGGCGTAGTAATTTTCGATGGACTGGAACTGCAGCTAATGGATGTGGTTACTATGTATCTCTATGGGGATCTAGATACGGAGATATATATAGAAGTGCCCGATGATATTTCATTACCCAAATCAAGTGACTCTATACCACGGAATGCATTTGCAATTAGATTGAAACGCTCAACTTTACGGCTTGAAGCAATCCCTAAGGATGTGGTATAACCGTCTAAATAACTACTTGATTGGGAAGGGATATAAGAACGATGAACTGTATTCATACGTCTTCACAAATAAGTTCCGGATTCACAATCATCGCAATGTATGTCAATAATAATTGGTACTCTTGTTGAAATAAGAGAAACCATCGGATACTGGAAATCTGAGTTTGAGATGAAAGATCTTGGAAAAACTTGGTTATGTCGAGGCATTGACATAGAACATCGAGTTTGTGAAATTCACCGGTCTGCCTATGTCCATAAGATTCTCAGGCACTTTAACATGATAAGGTACACCCGACTAGCACTCGCACGATAGGTCAAATATTTGGATGCAAAGGAAACACCCATTTCGTCTAAAGAAAAGTGACGAAGACATTTGAGAGGTGAAATTCCCTACTTGAGTGCAATAGCGCATTATTGTACTTGGCTCAATGTAGACGACCTGCTATCACTCCTTAGTTAATTCGTTGGCTAGATTTAGTTCAGCATCGACGCAACATCAATGGAATGATATCGAAAATATCTTCTGATACGTAAAAGAAACTATGAGTTAGGACTATTCTTTCCCTACAAGCAGGCAAAGGAAGCTGCTTACGAAAAGGCAAATACTAAAGTAAATGTTGATATCGAAGCAACTACCACAAAGTATGTGTTGGTATGAACTGCTTATGTTTTGGAAATCGACTAAGCAAACCCATTTTAACTACCTTCTCGAATCACGACATGATTATTGCTTTGCATGAATCAGTCCCTGAGTATACATGATTAAGAACTATCATTCTACACTTGTGAGGAACTAGTTTTCAAGTACTACCTCTGGTGAGCATACTTACATTTATGAACATGATATAACTTGTAAATCCCCTTGATTGATGGAATGATCATAACGGAAATATGTGAGATATAACGGAACATACTCACATAGGTTGCACTCTTTTCCTTAGACCAAAGTTATTTATCCCATTGGGTTTTGTTTCTTGGCATGGTTTTTAATGAGGCAATGATATATGAATGTAAGCATTAGGGGGAGCTGTACAGTTTTCCAACTTCCTAGATTGATGTAAATATCACAAGGAAATGGTGATTTATAAACAAACTTAATCACATATGTCGTACTCTTTTCTTTGACCAAGGTTCATTTTCTCCCATTGGGTTTTATTACTTGGTGAAGTTTTTAATGAGGCAACGACTACTTGATTGATGTACAAATCAGGGGGAGGTGTAGACTTGAGAGGGAGTCTTACATCCACATCGTACGTTATACTCTTTTCCTTCCAAGGATCATTTTCCCCAGAGGATTTTTATCACTTGGAAAGGTTTTTAACGAGGTAACAAGATATACGATATTAGGGATCGATGGAATGGTCACCTTAGTAGCACTATGATTAATGTAACGGTCATATGAAAGGATAGATTCAAAGGACGAAGTCTAAACTTGATGTGTCTAGATGTTGTACTCTTTTCCCTACGATCAAGACAATTTTTCCACTGGGTTTTTGCTTGATGAGGTTTTAACGAGGCAACATGACATGCACTTGTAGACTAGGCACAAGGGGGAGTGTTAAAGTAATAATACCCAATGTGTGCCTAAGTCTGTTATTTACGGGCTTTCCTAGTTAGGGTAGGATTAGGCCTGCTTGTATGTAATCTCTCTCTATTTAAAGGGATGTCAATAATGAGAATACACACTTTTTGCCCTACTTTCTGTCTCAGTTATTTTCCCTTTATAAAAAATGACATAAACAAAATATTCAAAAACCAAACTAGAAACACACGAATGTGAAATGATAACTCCGAAAAAGTACTATAATTATAATGTCGAGTACAAGCTGGTTGCAAAAGTTACAAATTGAGCTAAAATAAAATATGGATACTATTTCCCCCCTCTAAACAGAAGTTTCGTACCAAAACTTTAGAAATGAGTAGCTCGGGTAATGTAGCATGGATATTCTCCTGTCTTCCAAGTAGCTTCTTCAACTCCATGTCTTGACCATTGCAACACCAAATGGATGATTTTTTGGGGGTAGTTTCACTCGATATTCTAAAATATTCACCAACCTCTCTTCAAAAGTAATGACGCTTGCCACCACAATCTCGCTGAAGTCGATTACGTGACCCAGGTTTGGAAAGTACTTCCTCAGTTGAGAATCATGAAATACGCTATGAACATGAATCAAAGTTGGAGGTAAGGCCAGCAATAAGCCAACTCTCAGATCTTATCCAAAATTTCAAACGGTCAGATATACCTCAAATTACAGTTCCTCTTCTTCTCAAAGTGAAAAACTTCCTTTGTCGGTGATACCTTAAGTAATATGTAATATCCGACATCAAACTCAAAAGGACGATGATGGTGGCGACAAACATTAGCATAAGAGTTTTTACAACTTTGAGCAGTCAACAGTCTCTCTCTAATCAAAGCAATATTCTATTTCATCTCTAACATATCCTGATCGACGCAACTAACTCGAACGATTCACCCCAACACAATGGAGACGTATATGTCTCCCATGAAGAGTCTCAAATGGTGCCATAATAACAAATGGAATGCATGCCAATTATTATTATAGATATGAATTAATGGAAGATGGACTTCCTAATCATTACACCAATATAGAGCATAAGACAACATATATTTCAATATCTGAACCGTGTGCTCGATCCTACTGTTTAACTGTGGATGGAAACACGTGGTCAGTCTCAACTTAGTATTCAAAGCCTTACGAACGGCCTGCTAAAAATATGACAAGAAACAACCATTTTAAATAGAAACGATATTGTTATCAAAATTATTATCAAAATTTGGTTAGAAACAACCATATTTGGTTAGTCGGTCGATGATTATCAAAAATTTTATGCATCCCCATTCCAGTATTTGGTAATTAAGTCCATTTATATATCTACCTACTTCCAATCATGGATAGGGAGCGATTTAAATAACTCGGATGGTGACTATTGCTCGATCTTGACTTGTTCGGAAGTCAAATACTTCAAAACAAACTCAATGATCTCTTCCACTAGAAAGTTTGTTTCAAATTCTTGTACATCTTACTCATACACGAATAGATTGAGTAAGGCGTAACATGAGCTTCCCACAAGATTCTCTATCTCAGCTCAACATCATTCAAAACGTATAATCGACCTTGAAATCTCAAAAACCCTAACCTCGTGAACCACAAAACCAAGGGCTTTCAACTTAATCACGTTTACCGTGAGTCAAGTAATCATTAGGTCTCCATACTATTTCCCATTGATGCCATCAAACAGGGATGAAGTAATCTCAAGAGTACACAGCTACCATTGTACCCTCTGAAGCCAAACCTCAATCTCTTGCTCAATCAATTCACGCTAAATTTTCGTATGAGGTATAAATGCCTCAAGCATCTGAAGTGACACCACATTAACCTTACCGGAAGATAAAGGATTTCAAAATCGTAGTCCTTTTTTAGCTCTAACCACTGTCATTGCCTCATTATTAGCTCCTTTTGAGTGAAGATACATTTCAAATTCTTATGGTTCATATAGATCTGGAATGAAGAGCCATGCACATAATTTAGAATGTGAACATGATTGCGGCCAACTTCAATTCATGAGTGGGATAGTTCACTTTATATAGCTTCAAATGCCCATGTGTAAAAGAGATCTTATCATGCTTCATTTCCAATCCATCGGCCCGAAGCATCGGTATACACAACAAAAATTGTCGTTCCTCTGAGGTAAAGCTAAAACTGGCTCTAAGGTCAATCTCTCATTTAACTCCTTCATCCAAAATTACATGACTAAGAAACATAACCTCCTTCAGCGGAACTCACATTTTGAGAACTTCGCGCAAAGATGTTGGTCTTCCAAAATTTCCAACACTACATGCAAATATCTAGTATGCTTCTCCTCATCTTGAAAGTAAATCAAAATATCATCGACAAAGTAAACCATGCACTTATTGACGTACTCGATAAATACCTTGTTCATCAACTGTATGAACACTGCAGGTGCATTAGTTATCCCGAAATGTACAAGCACAAACTTATAATGTTTGCATTTCATTTGGAAAAGTCATCTTCAGAACATCGGACTCCTTCACGTGGAGCTGATAGTACCTCGATATTAGATCGATATTTAAGAATATTCGACGTGGAAAATGTCCTCGGTTTCTACTGAATACCAAGATATAATACTCTCTCCTGTAAGTGAGCAGGTAAATGTCCTATGCGGTTAATGTCAAATAATATCATAAGTCTTTGGCCAAAGCATTTAGAGCTAGTTATATTTGATACACGAGAGCTCGATGATCTTGGTTTGCATTAACAGAATGCATAGAGTCAAGTTACAATAGGGATTGAATTTACTGTGACCCTAGTACTTGACCGGGACATATGATTGAAGGGTTTATACGTATACGGTATTCACGACATACGGTATTTCTTTGGAAGAAATAAAAGAAACACCAAATGAGACACCTGTGCAAGATATTAGAACTGAACCTTATGAAATACAAACACAACCTCGCAAGTCTAGTAGAATTTCTCAATTACCTGAGAGGTATGGCTATCTGCATCAAGAGGAACTGGGTGTCCATGAAACGACAGAAAGTAGTCAAGAGAATGATCCTTCTACATACGACCAAGTGATGGTAGATGTTGACTCCGCCAAGTGGCAAGAAGCTATGGAAGCTGAGATAGACTCAATGCATGCTAATCAGGTCTGGACTTTAGTAGATCGTCCTAAAGGCATAGTGCCTATTGGAAACAAATGGATCTATAAAAGAAAGACTGATGGAGATGGCAAGGTTGATACCTATAAGGCCAGGCTTGTGGCAAAGGGTTATTCCCAAAGAAAAGGAATCGATTACTTCGATACCTTCTCGCCTGTAGCTATGATTAAGTCTATTCGCATGATGCTTGTTATAGCAGCCCACTTAGGTTATGAAATATGGCAAATGGATGTGAAAACGGCATTCCTAAATGGATTCCTCAAGGAGGAGATTTACATGGAACAACCTAAGGGATTCATATCTGAAACCAATATTCATAAAGTTTGCAAACTTCAGCGTGCCATTTATGGACTGAAGCAAGCTTTGCGGAGTTGGAATCTTCATTTTAACGAGACAGTAAAAGAGTCTAATTTCGTCCAAAACGAAGAGGAACCCTATATTTACAAGAAGGTTAGTGGGAGCAAAATTGCGTTCTTAATACTATATGTAGATGACACTCTACTTATAGGAAACGACGTAAGAATGCTCAGTTCTGTGAAAGCTTGGCTTTCCAAAGAGTTCTCAATGAAAGACTTGGGATAAGCAACCTATATTCTGGGTATTAGCCTCTACCGGGAGAGAGCGAAAGGAATGTTAGGTCTTTCCAAAGCCCTCTATATAGAAAAGATCCTGAAGTGATTTAGGATGGAAGATTCTAAAAGAGGGTTCCTTCCTATGCAACATGGTGCAAAACTTTCCTTAGAGATGTGTCCTCAAAGTGAGGAAGACAGAAAGGAAATGAGTAAGGTGCCCTATGCTTCGGCAGTAGGTAGCCTCATGTACGCGCTGTGATTTGCACTAAACCGGACATTGGCTATGCTGTGTCACACACACATATATATATATACACACACACACACACACACACACTATATATATATATATATATATGACACGTAATCGGAAATTTACGAGATTAGTAATATATCCCAAATAAACTTGACTAGATTCATGAAAGATTAGATATGCGCATACAAGTGGGATATTATTTTGGCATACTATTTAAAGTCATGGATCCAGTATCGAGAACATAATATATAAATTCACATGATTGAAGATGAATACTGAGATATTGGTGTAACACCCCCAAGTTATTCAGGGTATATTACAGCGCCGTGAGCCCCGCCGTGGGACCCACAAGGCTAAATATACGCGGAACTGTAAACTTTGACCGAGAAGGTCTACACACAATAGAATGAAAAAATGTTTTTCAAAAACAGAACCAATGTATTCACAGACATCACAATACGAACCAATACTTCGGCAAACACAGGCCGGGAATCAAAGAAAATGGAAAACAATACTCGAGTATTCCATAACCAATCCAGTACAACAACACTGAACGGAAAACTCATAACACCACTGGAAGAAAGACACAGTATCACACTTGCCCACCATCTTCATGCCGACCCGATACCTTCCTGTCCGACCTCCTGGAACCTGAAATACATGAAACGTATTTCCCCCATAAAGGGGTTAGCCGTCGAATAGCTAGTGCAAGTATATCAATATGAAACGCAATACTCCTCGACAATAAAGTAAATGTAACCGTCAATTCATCAATTCAAGACTAGTATTCCGGAATAACTAAAATCTCATAAGACGTATGTGAATGCCGTAGAAACGGTTCGTTCACCTCATACGCCGATACGTATGTGAATGCCGTAGAAACGGTTCGTTCACCTCATACGCCGATACATGTAGGAATGCCGTAAAAACGGTTCGTTCATTACATGCCAACAATACATACATGAATGCCGTAAAAACGGTTCATTCATAATATGCCATCAATATATCTATGAATGCCGTAAAAACGGTTCGTTCATGATATGCCATCAATATTTCTTACTTTCAAAGTCGAGAACGTACAATCATAAATGTATACTTGCCTTTGAGACATCGAGAAATCGAACGGAGGAAAGGTATGAGTTTGGTAGGTCCAAGAACGCACTTCCGGCACCTAAACGATTCGCAAGGAATATGACAATTAATTATCCATACTCAAATTACACGAAGAGACTCCCGAAACTCGTCTACGATTCAAGAAAAATATACGGGTGAACAACTAAAGGTTGGGAAATCGCCCAAACTCCCACAAGTCCGAAAACGGCACAATCCAACCCGTAAAATCGTAAGAAAACACTCATACGGTATAGATATATCAAAATCTCAAGGTTCTCAAGCTTCAATAGGATAAAACGGACGAATCTACGAAAACCCCCAAAATCCAACACAAAATTCAAAGTGTTCTTGAATAATCTTTCAATAATCCGATGAATACTCAAACATGTCCATAATCACGCATATATCACTTCATACACCATGATTTTATCATCCAAAACGTCAATACCCACACAAAATCGAGAAGTCAAGATGTCGAAGAAATTACCTCTTGAATATCCAAGCTCTATGATCCAAGGAATACGCGTTAGATTGACTATCCGGGCTTCCCAACCGAATGAAAGCGGTAAAAATTCAACACACAAGTGATAGATGATCATAAGATTCTCCCCTCAAGTTCTCTCTCTCGCAGGTAGAAGAAGGGAATGGAGGAAATGAGCTGAAATCTCGCTTAAAAAGCCGAATTATGCAGTTGACCGCATTGTGTGCCGCGGCTCAGCCCAGGTGTGCCGCGGCACAGGCCTAAAAATTGCTCCCAGGTTTCGGCAGTGTGCCGCGGCTCAGCCCAGGTGTGCCGCTATTAGGAATATGCCCTCGAATGCCACTCAGGGGATGAGAGAGTAGGGTCATTGTACTTGTAATTATGGAATAAATAATAAAAAAGGCAATTCGATTCATTCACTGTTTATTGTATTTCAATTGCATTCTTGACTTGGTAAACATTGAAGTGAAGTCCATGTAAATAAACTGAACATTCCATTCTCGTTATGGGATAAGAGAAAATGCACTGGAAGTGTTTAAAGTTTATTTACGTAAATCGTTCGCAAGTCAATAAACTTAAATGGGCATTAAGTTTTTAATAAGATTTGTATAACTAATGCTAGGACATGTGCATGTCTTGATAGCATAGTTATAAGTATATTGGTGGGACCAAGATACTCGAACTCGACTCATACTCGATTGATCACACGGTATTCACTCTCGGAGAGTCGATGACGAATCGAAGGTTGTGATAGTATACGTGGACCTTTGACTTGAGGGTTCGGTAGAAGATGTGCTGTGACGTTTAGTTTGTCATTAGAGTAGTTAGACTCATTTGCTTAATTCTTGAGTCGACCTCGAAGTGCGGACTATACGGGCAGTAGCGATCTTCTTGTACGCCAAGAAAGGATTCTATCTCTGTTAGTGAGCGGCGAATGTCCTATACGGTTAATGGCAAATAAGATCATAAGTCTTTGGCAAAGCATTACGATATAGTAGTATTAGATACACTATTGATCGGTTGGTCTTGATTTGCATTAACACATGTATAGAGTTTAGTCAATGATAGGGTTTGACTTTACCGTGACCGAAGACTTGACCGGGACATCGATGAAGGGTCTATACGTATATAGTATTCACGACATAATGGTTACGGAATGATCCCTTCATTCGTTCTCGATCGGGGTTTCTGATGCGGCCCGCTAGGTGGCTAAGTCTTGCCCGCACTCATTAGTTCCTCCCAATGCCGGTGAGACGGACCTACGAGTCGCGCATCAGAGCGTTGATGGATAAATGTGAATTTATTATCTCTCTATTAATATTAGATATTGGATATCTAATTATGATTTATTGGATAAATCAAATATCGGTCTTATGAATTTAAATTAAGTTCTGGGTAATTAATTTAATTCATAAATTATATTTCTTAGAGAAATATATATTTGTATTTGATATAATTAATTAATTAGATTAATTAATTAATATAAATACATTGATGATTAAAAGGAGTGTATTTAACGGAATCGTTTGTGAACGTCCGTTACGAGCCAGTGGCTCGGCTCGTTTTCTAGGAAACTTCCTTGTGGCCACCCACTCCTCATGGCATGGCATGATCTTGCATGTGTGTGGGAACTCACTTAGAGTTGAGATTCCCACATAATTGTGAATGATAGTTGTAAAGGAATAATTATTCCTTTATAATATATATATATCATTACATTATAAATGATGAGATGAGATAACTACAAACCACATATACTCATTCATTGGAGAGCAGCCTGCCGTGAGGTTTTTAAGTGAGGAGAGAGAAAAATTTTCCTTCTTCATTTTGTTCATCTTTGAGGTGAAAAGAAGTAAGAAAAATTAAGAGAGAAAAAATTCCTACAATACTTCCTAGCCGTGTTCTTCATAGAACGGAGTGTTGTAGATTTTTCCGGACAACTTCCGACGCGTGTGAAGTAGAGGCTTCGAATTTTCGGTGCTTGGAACGAAGGGATTTCGTGTTCGGGACGGGATCGTGATCATCGTCTACACTTTACGAAGATTTATTTCAAAGGCTTCAAGGGTATGAATCTTTACCTTTGTATGTATTTTTTTTCGTATATACGTTACTTGATCGATCCTGTTTGGGATTCGTATTTATTTCCGCTGCGTATTTCGTTTTATTTTCGGAATCCCAACAGTGGTATCGGAGCGAGGTCAATGATACCGTATATACGATTATTTGTGCATTTTGAATGCTTTTGGATGATGATTATGATTTAGAATCATGTTTGGAATAATCGTAGATTTTAAATTGTTCGTTGTAGCATCACGTTTTTTGAAACGGTAGAAAAGAAAGCGAAGTGTCGGCGAGTCTTGGCGGCCTTTGCTGGTACTGCCGAGCATGATCGGTCATGATCGGCCATGTCTCGCCACGGCCGAGAATGATCGGCACTGCCGAGCGGTGGCTCGGCCAGCGACCCTCGGGTTTTTGGCCCGATTTTGAATCGGGCCATGGCCTAAAATCGGATTGTCCGGACTCGTTTAAGTTTATATTTCGTTTTAATTATTTCCCAAAATTTAAATTGGATTTTAATTTGACTAAATTAATATTTGGAATATTTTTTTGAGTTAAGGAAATAAATTAAACGAGAATATTATTTTGGCTGGATTACTTCGAACGAATTAAAATGACGATTATTAGTATTAATTTGATTAATACCATTAAAATTGAATAGATTAATTTTATATTGATTGGATTAATATATTAATTGATTATTTAATTTTAATGCCACTTTATATTAATTGGATTAATATAGTAGAAATTGAATAGATTAATTTTATAGATTAGTTAGATTAATTTATATTAAAATTAATTGTTTAATTTCGTTGCCATTACATGTTGTATGGAATCCTTATGTGATGGTGATATAGCTCGTGGACTTAGTTTTTGATTTGTTCGATTCGATTGGGTTGTAAAGGCCGTTTTGAGCCTATTTATTTTTACTAGAAAATTTGTATAGGATGCATTTTTTCAATGATGTAAGTATTATTTTGGGTATGACGAAGACCGAAGACAACCGACCGAGAAGACGAAGAATCGAAGCGTATTTTTTTATTTATTGGGTCATTCGCTTGGCCCAAGATTTAGGAATTAGGTCCATGAGCTATATGTTGGTAGTAACTAGGTTCTTGTTTTACATTTTCATTTTGAATGATTGACAAACCAACAAACACGCATATAATTGAATTAATGTGCAAAGTGTAACATTAATCGCGAAATTCTCCCGACTACAAACAGACTAAGTTTGAAAAAGGTTACGAGGTTTCCTACCCTCCATCAAACTCGTAGAAAATTGATACCCGAGCTGATGTGCTATGCTTCCGAGTTATCGGGGTAGTACATTTGGTAGAGGTTGAAAAATTCTTGAGTGCATTAGATGCCTTCGGTTGGTGATAAATTGAGCCCCTAGAAACCTGATAGGTTGCCGGGTGAGATTCAATAGTCAAACCGATAGACGTTGATGGTCAACAACTTAGATAGTCTGGATTGCCAAGAAACCTGATAGGTTGAGGGTATGAAGACTATGGGTAAAAGAAGATCAAACCATCCGTTAGACGGGTTGGTGTTAGACACCACTTTACAGAAATTAATTGACAAGAAACATGATAGGTTGCGTCTGTTAAAATTTGTAAAGAACTTGATCACCACTAAGAAGTCGTTCTAATCATGATTTCCGGATTATAACATGGGAGTGTATAATTCCGATAAAATTAGTGGGAGCCGAGATAAGAATTATACAAGCCCTTAAATTCTATACTCGGTCATAATAAAACAAGTCACTAATTTAATCTTGTCTAAATCTTTGCAGAAAACGAAATTGAATCTCTCTAAAATGGCTAAAAACCCACTTGCAATACTACTTGAAAAGAATCTCCTAACTGGCCCTAACTTTGTTGACTGGTTGCGGAATCTGATGATTGTACTCAGTATGGAGTCTCTGGGATACGTCTTGGAGGCGGACATTCCACCGACTCCAATCCGGACTAGGGGTAATCAGGAAGACATTGACGTCCATGAAAAATGGGTCAAGGATGATGTGTTAGTCCGTGGTTTTATGATGGGCTCAATGACTAATGAGCTGCAGAGAGCGCACGAGAAAATGACTTCTGCTAGGCAGATTCTCGCACACTTGACCGAACTTTATGGAGAGCACAGTAGGACTGCTAGATATGAGATATCAAAGCAGTTGTTCGATGCTAGGATGAAAGAAGGGGACAAAGTGGGAGACCACGTCCTCAAGATGATCTCTATGATTGAGAGGCTCGAGGTGCTCAACTTTAATATGGATTTATCCCTTCAAATTGATCTCATCCTTCAATCTCTACGACTCTTTCACGCAGTTTGTAATGAATTTCAACCGTAATGAAATTACATGCACATTAGTGGGCTAATGAATAAACTGTAACAGTAGATCTAACATGAAGACTAAACCGAGAGAGGTGCTCTTGTGATTTCTTCCGGGCCTAAGAGGTCCAAGAACAAGAAGAAAAAGACTTACGAGCAAGACAAACCCAAGAAAGGGGTGCAAAAGGAAAGGGCAAGGCCCGAAAGGTTCAAAAGGTAGGCGGTCCAAAACCTACGGACAAATGCCTTGAATGCGGTGGTGGGCCAGCGAAGGACTTGTCCCAAGATTAATGGCGCATCAGTGCACGGAACTTTTTGTTTTTGAAACTAATTGTTCCGCTCTCGTATATTACGCTTCATGGATTAAATTGGTGCCACTTCTCACATTTGTACTATGAATCGGGATCTGGAGCAGTAGAAAACTTGAAGTCGGGAAATAATGATCACCTGTTGGAAGCGGACAAAGTGTCGAGGCAACCGATATTGGATCAATCCTTCTGGGTTTAGAATCTGGTTTTATTTTGACATTAGATGAAGTACTTGTTTTGCCCAAGGGGCATAAAAACATTGTATCCATTCCAGTCTTGGACCGGAAAGGATTTTGTTTCTTCATTGGCAATGGCAGTTGTAAAATTTATTTTCGAAATAAATTGGTTGGAACAACTACATTGTTGAATGGTTTATATCATCTGAACATGCAAAATAAAACAGCAGTGAACACTATAACTAGGAAACGTGGTAGGCAAGATACTAATCAAGCTCTTAAATGGCACCTTAGACTTGGTCATGTTGGTCAGACCAAGGTTCAGAAAATGGAGAAAGATGGACTTTTAAGTCCATTGGGTGTAGAACCCTATCCAACTTGTGAATCTTGCCTTAGAGGCAAAATGACTAAGTTCCCCTTCACAGGGACTTTTGAAAGGGCTGCCGATAAACTTGGATTGGTGCATACCGATGTTTGTGGTGCTTTAGAAGTAGCCCGAGACGGATATCAATATTTCATAACATTCACATATGATCATACTTGTAACACCCCCAGATCAAACCGGGAATATTACACGCCGCAGACCCTCTCCGTGAGGATCCACCAGGCTAGACATCAAAACAACACATTACATTACATACTGACGAATCAAAATAACAGACCAATAGACCGATTTGGTCTTTCGTCACTGACTTAAAAATCAAAATACATAAACTCATCCAGACTCATACCCACACAAGGGTAAAATACTTGCAACAACGAACAATAAGACAGCGGAAAAGACAATACAATGGACTCCGACTAACTGAATCCAAAACTGGCCTTCGTGTGATTAGTATCATTCGTCTTTCATCATCCCTCGTGCCGATCCTGTGTCTTGCTCCCGAAACCTGCATGTACCTGGACACAATCTGAGATATCCACCCCGATTACTCGGGGTTAGCAAACTCCTTTGTTTCGCTAGTGCAAGTATAAAGTGCAAATACGAGCCATACACAACACATTCCGAGAATATAACGAAAGACTTCCCGAGATATATTTAGTTAAAAATAGTTCAAGTCTTGAAAGCGAAACGAAGCAAGTAAGCATTGTGAAAACATTTTCAAATCTCGGGAGTTTTGAAAACATCGAAATTGAAAATGTTCTTAATTCCTCGAAAGCCATTTAGGGTCACACCCCAAAGTTCATTTTTTCAAAATACAAATCCGTTTAACAAAACACGGGGTCCACGACCCAACTATTCGGTCACAAAACACAGGGTCCACGACCCGATCATCCACTTCAATTCACTTACAAGGACACATTACACATAACACATTAATCATATGCCATTCTAGCCAAGCACCAAGACTCGAAATATAATGTCTCTCGACCCCGAGCACAAAGCATTGTGATACTCGGACAATATCACAATTAACGAAAACATCAACGTCATCCTCAAGATGAAAACCACAATGGTAACCCGCGGCCGTACCCCTTAGTATCGACCCCGGACATCCCGTCGGACACTCCGGTGGGAAACCACTTCGCGGCCGTACCCCTTAGTATCGACCCCGGACATCCCGTCGGACACTCCGGTGGAAGTTCATCCACACACGCACCCAAGTCCACTTCGTGGCCGTACCCCTTAGTATCGACCCCGGACATCCCGTCGGACACTCCGTGGAAGGAACAACACACACACGTTCCAAAATCACGATTTGCAAACCACAAGCCTCGAAGGTCAATCACAGTATATATAGTCGAGGTACCTTACTAGAATGGCCAGTTCATCCAACATATACTCACGACCAAGTAATGATACGATTCACAAGGAAGCACAAGATTTCAACAGCACCGAACGACACAACTAATATCACTCAAACTCACATATTCATCCATAAACACGTGACTCCAAGCACATAATTTCACAAAAGAATTACACTTTACATTTACCAACGACATAATCATACGCAATGACATCACAAGAAAGTAAGGTGATTCTATACTCGACACTAGCTCGCATATTCAACTAAGCACATTACTTCCCGACACACACGGGTCACTTTACAAAAAGCATGATGGTAAATATTCCGATTCTTTGGAAAATGGTTATTAATATTTATTTAGCACATATCGACGATTAACAATCATAATATCCACAAAACACGTAATGTATGGGCAAGATACTTGCCTCGATAATCGATACCGGACACTCCCACAATCACGGATCAGTCGGGACACCTCGAACACCTACGATTCTCCGGCAAAGACAATGAATACACCCACGATCGAAAGGCTTGAAGAAAACGATGAACGGAAGGGTTCCGACTCGAATTCTTTGCGAGAAATCTGACCCTAACATCATACCATCAATAAATTAACGAACGAACGAGGAATAATAATCGTAGAACGCTCGAATCCTCTTTGTGACATTTTATCGGACACCTTCAAGGCGTCGATAAGAAACTCAATAAAACGACAAATCCTCGGCGATTCAACCGAGGAACAGCAAGGAGTTCGACATAATAATGTTTAACAATCATAAATACATCACTATTCTGAGTTAAAACGGATTAAACGGACAAATCGAACAAAATCCCCAAAACTAGATTTTAAGAAAACTTGCCTTGATTCGCTGGATTGAAGGATGTTACGTGATGATCAATTGATGTTATGAACCTCAAAACTTCATGGATTCATTGTATAACAACATGCCTTCATGATTGAGCAAGTTCCAGCCGCGGAAGGGAAGAAAACGAGTGATAAAATGGGTGAAAAACCCGTGCATTACGCCATATTTATAGGCTGCCGGACACGGCGCAGCAAACGGCCAGACAGCGCCGTGTGTCTCGGCCGTGTCTCGGCAGCTGCGATCTGGCCGACCAGCGAGACACGGCGCCTGGCAGGGGCCGTTTTGAGGCCGTGTTGGCGAGCCCCTCCCGACTCGAAAATTACGTCCGACGACCCGAAACCGAACACGAATACGAATCGAAGTTACGGTTACGAAGTACTCGCAAAGACGAATCTAAGAGCTAATAGAACACACGATTCCGACCACCCGAAGGCTCGGAATTCGACAACGGAAGTAATTACCCAAAACTTTGGGAAATTACGAAAATGGCCCAAAACGTCCGAAACTCACGATACGCGATCGAAACACCAAACCAAAGCTCGCAACATGAATAATATCATTAAATGAACTTACGAGAAACTCGAAACAACAGTTTCGGACGAGATTCGCAAGAATCGAACTCAAGTGCGGAAAAGTCGCTAAAAAGCTCGGAATTCAACAAAACGATCAAAGCGAACTCGGATGACAAAAAGTGCAGAATTAATCATTCTCGAAATGACGAAACGGTCATGAGCGAGTCGTCAAAACGGACTCCGGATGAAAAAGAAATTTACCGAAAATCGAAAATTGCGGATATTACATTCTACCCTCCTTAAAAGAAGTTCCGTCCCGAAACTTAAAACAAGTAGGGAGAAGCAATATCGCGCCAGGAAAACTCAACGAGATACGCAAGGAAACGCGTAACTTACGCCCATCGGCGAAACGTTACAAGCAACGCAAAGGAATATACGGCGTGAAAACACGCTCCACGACGACCAACACAACGTCGCCGTTAGGGATATAACAAAACCAACAAGTGACAAGCGTCATCAAATGGATAATACAATCAAGTCAATTATCCGAACAATCACAAAACACAACGGACGAGAATCAATACTATTGACCGACCCAACGGTACATCAATCAAAACGCGAGCCAATCGCTGAACAAATACGGAATTCCACCACCAAGGGTTGGAAGATCGAAAACGAGACTAATTTTCCGAACTTGAAAAGGTCACAACGATATATAGCTCAATTTGGGACAATATCAGAACTCGCTCGAATGACAAAGGTGAGAAACAACACCAGGTCAGAAGCATCAACGAACACAGTCGAGTCGATACGATTGGACGAAACAGAAGAGAAAGAAAGAAAAATGCGGGTATTACATCATATCACCTTTAAAAGAGGTTTCGTCCCGAAACCTAAACAACGAGAACGAAGTGCTGGAATAGCAACCTTCCCGACCATATCCTCTTGGTCCTGCATCTGATATCCATGACCAACTGTACCGCGGTCACGACCGCATCCTCATCCTCGGCATACTAAGCGGATTCTCACTCGATACGATGCCACAACTTCGCAAAAATAACATGCTAAAGTATCAACTCAGCACGACAATATCACATAAGGTAACTACTAACAACTCGATGAGAAAATCCACGAGGTATTCTTTTAAATGATATCATTTGAAAATCCTTGGATTTGTGTGCTCTTCAAAGTAAAACTTTAAAAGTATTTTTTTGTACCTCAGGTTGCTTCATCAAAACTTTTAAACAACAGACTTTAACCGTCTCATTTTGAAATCATTGGCTAAATAATATTTTCTGTGCAACCGGCATTGTCAAAATCACCACGCCACTACACACCAGCATTACGTTAATAACAACAAGGTAGCCACGCAAGGTCATCAAACCATTCGTACATACTTTAATCAATACAGGAAACTTTCTCAAATTCGAGTTTGAAGTTTACATCGAGTGAGATTTTTTTTATCTTTCAATATATATTTTTGAATATAAAAATCGTATTGGTTTTTGAAATAAAATATTTTTATGATGTGAAAGATTTTTGAAAATCATGTACTCGAATTATCTGAAAATACAACAATACGTTAAAAATCATTTTGGAAAATCCCCCCCAACACTACATGAAAATCAACGATGGTAACATTTTACAAAATATCTACATGTACTTTAAAACAACTCTTTTCAAATACCATCGAGGTTTTATTTGAGAATCCAAGGCCAGCTCGCCAATTCCAAATAATTTTCAAAGTATACATGGAGCCGCCGATTAATCGAACCGTCAAAACTTTGTGAAGTTTCCAGGAAAGTGTTTTTGAACACACACAGCAGACATAATTTATCAATTCATCAAACACAATCAAATATCACCTAGCAATACGAAAAGTCTTAACACACATTCACGCACAACAGTTGTTATCACTAGACACCACGTAGAGAATACAACTACAGGTGATTGGCCGCAAAAGTTAGACTTAACGGCTATAATGCGGTTCCATAGACTCTGCCCAGGTTGATTAGCGCGCGTTACAACAAAGGTTAACGTGCGCTAAACACGCCACGTTAGCGCGCGTTAGGCTCGTATTTAAGCCTGTGCTAACTGCTCTAATCACCAACACGATTGCAAACATATAAGAGGTAATACTAGACTCGAAGGTTACAAATAAGCAACAACATACGAGTCTAAATGTCATCGATTCACATAATTATAACATCTCACAAGCAACCATCAAAAGAAAATCATCCTACAAAAACGAAAATTTTACTTCTCAATAAGGAGGACTATCTCAACACATACATACCGATGGACTCAACATTCACGTTACTATTTTAATCATAAAACTGGCACCACTGCTCAACAACGAGAGCATCATCAATACGCATCTTCTGACCAACATTCATGAAACCGAAAAGTTACAAACGAGAGTCACGTCTTGAGTATATTTTGAAGACCTTATTTGAGTTAAAAACTCGAGTTTTGAAAACTTATAGTATGAGATGAGAATGAAATATCAGTAGTTTGAAGTCTAAAAATTTTCGACCTTGAGGTCATCATACAAAAATCGAAATTTTTCCTCCCTTGGAGAACATTTTAAAAATTTACGTGGCTCCCCGGAAGCCCTCGAAACTAAAAATTCCAAGGTTGTTGCTCTTGCAAGAAAAACAGTTCATACAAGGATACATTTGGCCATATCATTCTTCATTCTAGCACAATACGGGAATTAACAAATATATGTCACTTACTCACGATGCGCCTACAAATACTACTACATAACACAGAATCATACAGGCTCGTATAGCTCGTGGTACAACATGTAGTAGGGAGACTTACATCCACAGATCGCATGAAGATGATGGCTGCACATTGATACTAATCACGGCCGACATCCCAGACGACGCGTCGCGACACGACTCAGTCAGACAAAATCTGACAATACAAGACTCAACAACACATAACTCGACCCGACAGCCTAGGTTTCCTCAACCTAAGCTCTGATACCATAAATGTAACACCCCCAGATCAAACCGGGAATATTACACGCCGCAGACCCTCTCCGTGAGGATCCACCAGGCTAGACATCAAAACAACACATTACATTACATACCGACGAATCAAAATAACAGACCAATAGACCGATTTGGTCTTTCGTCACTGACTTAAAAATCAAAATACATAAACTCATCCAGACTCATACCCACACAAGGGTAAAATACTTGCAACAACGAACAATAAGACAGCGGAAAAGACAATACAATGGACTCCGACTAACTGAACCCAAAACTGGCCTTCGTGTGATTAGTATCATTCGTCTTTCATCATCCCTCGTGCCGATCCTGTGTCTTGCTCCCGAAACCTGCATGTACCTGGACACAATACAGATATCCACCCCCCGATTACTGGGGTTAGCAAACTCCTTTGTTTCGCTAGTGCAAGTATAAAGTGCAAATACGAGCCATACACAACACATTCCGAGAATATAACGAAAGACTTCCCGAGATATATTTAGTTAAAAATAGTTCAAGTCTTGAAAGCAGAAACGAAGCAAGTAAGCATTGTGAAAACATTTTCAAATCTCGGGAGTTTTGAAAACATCAGAAATTGAAAATGTTCTTAATTCCTCGAAAGCCATTTAGGGTCACAGCCCCAAAGTTCATTTTTTTCAAAATACAAATCCGTTTAACAAAACACGGGGTCCACGACCCAACCATTCCGGTCACAAAACACAGGATCCACGACCCGATCATCCACTTCAATTCACTTACAAGGACACATTACACATAACACATTAATCATATGCCATTCTAGCCAAGCACCAAGACTCGAAATATAATGTCTCTCGACCCCGAGCACAAAGCATTGTGATACTCCGGACAATATCACAATTAACGAAAACATCAACGTCATCCTCAAGATGAAAACCACAACTGGTAACCCGCGGCCGTACCCCTTAGTATCGACCCCAGACATCCCGTCGGACACTCCGGGTGGGAAACCACTTCCGCGGCCGTACCCCTTAGTATCGACCCCCAGACATCCCGTCGGACACTCCGGGTGGAAGTTCATCCACACACGCACCCAAGTCCACTTCCGTGGCCGTACCCCTTAGTATCGACNCCGGACATCCGTCGGACACTGGTGGAAGGAACAACACACACACACGTTCCAAAATCACAGTTGCAAACCACAAGCCTCGAAGGTCAATCACAGTATATATAGTCGAGGTACCTTACTAGAATGGCCAGTTCATCCAACATATACTCACGACCAAGTAATGATACGATTCATAAGGAAGCACAAGATTTCAACAGCACCGAACGACACAATTAATATCACTCAAACTCACATATTCATCCATAAACACGTGACTCCAAGCACATAATTTCACAAAAGAATTACACTTTACATTTACCAACGACATAATCATACGCAATGACATCACAAGAAAGTAAGGTGATTCTATACTCGACACTAGCTCGCATATTCAACTAAGCACATTACTTCCCGACACACACGGGTCACTTTACAAAAAGCATGATGGTAAATATTCCGATTCTTTGGAAAATGGTTATTAATATTTATTTAGCACATATCGACGATTAACAATCATAATATCCACAAAACACGTAATGTATGGGCAAGATACTTGCCTCGATAATCGATACCGGACACTCCCACAATCACGGATCAGTCGGGACACCTCGAACACCTACGATTCTCCGGCAAAGACAATGAATACACCCACGATCGAAAAGCTTGAAGAAAACGACGAAAGGAAGGGTTCCGACTCGAATTCTTTGCGAGAAATCTGACCCTAACATCATACCATCAATAAATTAACGAACGAACGAGGAATAATAATCGTAGAACGCTCGAATCCTCTTTGTGACATTTTATCGGACACCTTCAAGGCGTCGATAAGAAACTCAATAAAACGACAAATCCTCGGCGATTCAACCGAGGAACAACAAGGAGTTCGACATAATAATGTTTAACAATCATAAATACATCACTATTCTGAGTTAAAACGAATTAAACGGACAAATCGAACAAAATCCCCAAAACTAGATTTTAAGAAAACTTGCCTTGATTCGCTGGATTGAAGGATGTTACGTGATGATCAATTGATGTTATGAACCTCAAAACTTCATGGATTCATTGTATAACAACATGCCTCCATGATTGAGCAAGTTCAGTAGTGGAAGGGAAGAAAAGCAGTGATAAAATGGGTGAAAAACCGTCGTTACGCCATATTTATAGGCTGCCGGACACGGCGTGACAAACGGCCAGACAGCGCCGTGTGTCTCGGCCATGTCTCGGCAGCTGCCGATCCCTTGCCGACCCGGCGCAGACACGGCGCCAAGCAGGCCGTTTTGGCCGTGTTGCACAAACTGGCGAGCCCCTCCCGACGAAAATTACGTCCGACGACCCGAAACCCGAACACGAATACGAATCGGTTCTGATTACGAAGTACTCGCAAAGACGAATCTAAGAGCTAATAGAGCACACGATTCCGACCACCCGAAGGCTCGGAATTCGACAACGGAAGTAATTACCCAAAACTTTGGGAAATTACGAAAATGGCCCAAAACGTCCGAAACTCACGATACGCGATCGAAACACCAAACCAAAGCTCGCAACATGAATAATATCATTAAATGAACTTACGAGAAACTCGAAACAACAGTTTCGGACGAGATTCGCAAGAATCGAACTCAAGTGCGGAAAAGTCGCTAAAAAGCTCGGAATTCAACAAAACGATACTGAAACGAACTCGGATGACAAAAAGTGCAGAATTAATCATTCTCGAAATGACGAAACGGTCATGAGCGAGTCGTCAAAACGGACTCCGGCTGAAAAAGAAATTTACCGAAAATCGAAAATTGCGGATATTACAATACTAGGTATGGGATTGTGTACTTAATGAAACATAAATCTGAAGCCTTTGCTAAATTCAAAGAATTTAAGGCCCTAGTTGAAAAACAAACTAGATGTCATATCAAAGCACTTCGGTCGGACCGAGGTGGCGAATATATAAGCACTGAGTTTGATGAGTTCCTTAAGGAACATGGAATAGTTTCACAATTCACGCCTCCAGGAACCCCACAGTTAAATGGTATTTCAGAAAGGAGAAATCGGACTTTGTTGGACATGGTTCGCTCCATGTTAAATTACACTGATTTACCTATTTACCTGTGGGGGTATGCCTTACTAACCGCTGCCTATATCCTAAATAGATGTCCTTCCAAATCTGTTCCTATCACTCCGCATGAGATGTGGAAGGGTAAGAAACCAAGCCTTAATCACATAAGGATCTGGGATGTCCACCTATGTCAAAAAGGCTAAGGTGGACAAATTGGAAGCGAGGTCCATAAAAGGGCGTTTCATAGGATACCCGGAGGACTCGATGGGTTATCTATTCTACATGCCGAGAAGACCATAGGGTCGTTGTGGCATTACAAGCGCACTTCCTTGAGGATGAATTCATTCGGGAAGGTGGCTCGGGTAGAAATATCTCTTTGGAAGAGCATAATGAAAGTCCTAAGGAGACATCGATCGGGGATCAAGAACCGAACCTATTGTAACACGGCCTCCACTTGAAGGTCGATAGGGTATCTCACTTACTCGAGAGGTATGGCTATACACATGTCGAGGAACCGGGTCTCCACGACACACCCGATAGCGATGAAAACGACCCTGTCACCTATGACCAAGCGATAGTGGATGTAGACTCCGATAAATGGCAAGAAGCAATGAAAGCTGAGATAGACTCGATGCATACCAATCAGGTCTGGACTCTAGTAGATCTTCCAACTGGCATGAGGACTATTGGAAATAAATGGATCTATAAGAGAAAGACTGATGGGGATGGCAAGGTTGATGCCTATAAGGCCAGGCTTGTGGCAAAGGGTTATACCCAAAGGGAAGGAATCGATTATCATGATACCTTCCCGCCCGTAGCTATGATAAAGTTGATTCGCATGATGCTTGCCATTGCTGCCTATTATGATTATGAAATATGGCAAATGGACGTCAAAACGGCTTTTCTAAATGGATACCTCGAGGAGGAAATCTATATGGAACAGCCTAAGGGTTTTGTGTCCAAAGATAATATTCATAAAGTGTGTAAGCTGCAACGAGCCATTTATGGTCTGAAGCAAGCTTCTCGGAGTTGGAACCTTCGATTTGACGAAGCAGTCAAGGACTTTGACTGCATTTAAAATGAGGAGGAACCGTGTGTTTACAAAAAGGTCAGTGGGAGCAACATTGTGTTCTTAGTACTATATGTAGATGATATTTTACTTATAGGAAATAACATAGCAATGCTCAACACTGTGAAAGCTTGGCTTTCTAAAACGTTCTCCATAAAAGACTTGGGAGAAGCTTCCTATATTCTAGGGATCCGTCTTTACAGAGATAGACCGCGAAGAATGATAGGACTTTCCCAAGCCCTTTATATCGATAAAATCCTGAGAAGATTCAAGATGGATGAATCTAAAAGAGGGTTCCTTCCCATGCGACATGGAATTCATCTCACCACGAAAATGTGTCCTCAAAGTGAGGAAGACAAGAGAGAGATGAGTAAGGTACCCTATGCCTCGGCAAAGGGGTAGCCTCATGTACGCTATGTTGTGTACGAGACCAGACTTAGCCTACGCTGTGAGTATGGTAAGTCGATTTCAAGCAAACCCGGAAGGGAACATTGACTCGCCGTAAAGAACATTCTTAAGTACTTAAGAAGAACTAGAGATTTAGTTCTTACTTATGGTGGTGGAGAATCAAGGTGATTGGATTCACCGATTCTCGATTTTCAAGGAGACAATGACGACTCTAAGTCGACATCCGGGTATTTGTTTACTCTCAATGGAGGAGCAGATCTTGGAGAAGCTCCAAGCAAACCCATCTGCAGATTCCACCTGCCAAGCAGAGTATCAAGCTGCCTCAGAGGCTAGCAAAGAAGCATTTTGGATGCGGAAGTTTATACAAGAACTTCAAGTGGTGCCTAACGCGGAGTTGCCTATATCACTATTCTGTGATAATGATGGAGCTGTCGCCCAAGCCAAGGAGCCGAGGGCTCACCACAACACCAAGCATATAGAGAGAAAGTACCACATCGTTCGAGAGATGGTGGAAAAAGGATATGTTTCATTGGAAAGAGTAGACTCAGAAGACAATGTCTCTGACCCGCTGACTAAGCCATTATCTCAGGCCGTCTTGGAAAGACATCTGAAGAACATGGGTATTGGATATCATGATGTGTGGCATTGAGTGCAAGTGGGAGATTGTTAGGAATATGGAATGAATGCCACTCAGGGGATGAGAGAGTAGGGGCATTGTACTTGTAATTATGGAATAAATAATAAAAAAGGCAATTCGATTCATTCACTGTTTATTGTATTTCAATTGCATTCTTGACTTGGTAAACATTGAAGTGAAGTCCATGTAAATAAACTGAACATTCCATTCTCGTTATGGGATAAGAGAAAATGCACTGGAAGTGTTTAAAGTTTATTTACGTAAATCGTTCGCAAGTCAATAAACTTAAATGGGCATTAAGTTTTTAATAAGATTTGTATAACTAATGCTAGGACATGTGCATGTCTTGATAGCATAGTTATAAGTATATTGGTGGGACCAGTATACTCGAACTCGACTCATACTCGATTCAGTCACACGGTATTCACTCTCGGAGAGTCGATGACGAATCGAAAGGTTGTGATAGTATACGTGGACCTTTGACTTGAGGGTTCAGTAGAAGATGTGCTGTGACGTTTAGTTTGTCATTAGAGTAGTTAGACTCATTTGATTAATTGATGAGTCGACCTAGAAGTGCGGACTATACGGGCGGGTAGCGATCTTTCTTGTACGCCAAGAAAGGATTCTATCTCTGTTAGTGAGCGGGCGAATGTCTATACGGTTAATGGCAAATAAGATCATAAGTCTTTGGCGAAGAATTCGATATAGTAGTATTAGATACACTATTGATCGGTTGGTCTTGATTTGCATTAACACATGTATAGAGTTTAGTCAATGAGGTTTGACTTTACCGTGACCGAAGACTTGACCGGGACATCGATGAAGGGTCTATACGTATATAGTATTCACGACATAATGGTTACGGAATGATCCCTTCATTCGTTCTCGATCGGGGTTCTGATGCGGCCCGCTAAGTGGCTAAGTCTTTGCCGCACTCATTAGTTCCTCCCAATGCCGGTGAGACGGACCTACGGAGTCGCGCATCAGGAGCGTTGATGGATAAATGTGAATTTATTATCTCTCTATTAATATTAGATATTGGATATCTAATTATGATTTATTGGATAAATCAAATATCGGTCTTATGAATTTAAATTAAGTTACCGGGTAATTAATTTAATTCATAAATTATATTTCTTAGAGAAATATATATTTGTATTTGATATAATTAATTAATTAGATTAATTAATTAATATAAATACATTGATGATTAAAAGGAGTGTATTTAACGGAATCGTTTGACGAACGTCCGGTACACGAGCTGAGTGGCTCAGCTCGTTTTCTAGGAAACTTCCTTGTGGCCACCCACTCCTCATGGCTTGGTATGATCTTGCATGTGTGTGGGAACTCACTTAGAGTTGAGATTCCCACATAATTGTGAATGATAGTTGTAAAGGAATAATTATTCCTTTATAATATATATATCATTACATTATAAATGATGAGATGAGATAACTACAAACCACATATACTCATTCATTGGAGAGCAGCCTGCCGTGAGGTTTTTAAGTGAGGAGAGAGAAAAATTTTCCTTCTTCATTTTGTTCATCTTTGAGGTGAAAAGAAGTAAGAAAAATTAAGAGAGAAAAAATTCCTACAATACTTCCTAGCCGTGTTCTTCATAAAACGGAGTGTTGTAGATTTTTCCGGGCAACTTCCGACGCGTGTGAAGTAGAGGCTTCGAATTTTCGGTGCTTGGAACGAAGGGATTTCGTGTTCGGGATGGGATCGTGATCATCGTCTACACTTTACGAAGATTTATTTCAAAGGCTTCATGGGTATGAATCTTTACCTTTGTATGTATTTTTTTTTCATATATACGTTACTTGATCGATCCTGTTTGGGATTCGTATTTATTTCCGCTGCGTATTTCGTTTTATTTTCGGAATCCCAACAGCCGCGGCACCGGGTACAGGCGGTTTATGGCTGAGGATGCAACACAAGTGTGCCGCGGCTCAGCCAAGGTGTGCCGCGGCTCGGCTTCAGCGTGTGCGCGGCAGCCTTGACTTGGCCGGTGTGCCGCGGTTTAGGAAGAAATGTGTGTGCCGCGGCGCACGCTCCTTGTGCCGCGGCTCACACCCCCTTCGGGTCCTAAAATGATGGGAAATGACCCGGGAAGAGAATAAAAGTAATAGGATTCAATGTCTGGGCAACAATAACACGAAATAGAAGTACGGAAACCCCAAAACGGTGGTTCCAAGCGATGATTACAAGGGTTCGCCCAACAAATCACGATTCGAAGAACATGAAGAGGTTTGAAATGACATGACTTTCGACCGGGTATTACATTCTCCCCCTCTAAAAAGAAGTTTCGTCCCGAAACTTAAGAAATAAATAGTTCGGGGTATTCCACCCGCATCTTCTCTTCCGTCTCCCAAGTCGCCTCTTCGACTCCATGCCTCGACCATTGCACTTTAACCAGTGGAATGGTCTTATGCCGAAATTGTTTCTCACGGCGCTCAAGAATCTTCACGGGTTTCTCCGGAAAGGTAATATCCTCGGCTACGTCAATCTCACTGTAGTCGATAATGTGGCTCGGATCCGCACGTACTTCCTCAATCGGGACACATGAAAAACACTATGGACGTGACTCAAAGTGGAGGTAACGCCAAGCGATAAGCTAAATCTCCAACTCTGTCCAAAATCTCGAAAGGTCCGATATACCTTGGACTGAGTTTCCCCTTTTTCCGAGCGGAAAACTCCTGCAGTCGGCGATACTTTGAGCAAAACATGATCCCCACTTCAAACTCCAAGGGTCGACGGCAGTATCGGCGTAAGATTTCGACGACTGCGGGCAATCGATGTCGATCTCGGATAATAGAAATCTTTTCCTTGGTCTCCAACAACATATCCGGTTCCGTCCCAACTAGCTCGAAGCCTCGTCCCAACATAATGGCGACCTACATCGCCTACCATAGAGTGCCTCGAAGGGTGCCATTTTGATCGACGCATGCCAACTATTATTGTAAGCAAACTCGATCAACGGCAAGTGAAGCTCCCAATCATTACTCCATCTAAGGCACAAGCCCGCAACATATCCTCCAACGTCGAATCGTCCTCTCTCGACCGACCGACAGAGGATGAAAGGAAGTGCACAATCTCAACTCGGTTCCCAGGCTCGATGAACGGCCTGCCAAAAATGCGATACGAAACGGCCGTCTCGATCAGAAACAATGGTCTTGGGGGCACCGTGTAACCTCACGATCTCAGCGATAAAGGTTCGAGCCAATCTATCCGGTCCCCAAGTATCCTTAATACCCAAGAAGTGTGCAGACTTGGTCAATCGATCGACAATTACCCAAATCATATTCATTCCAGTCCGAGTTCTCGGCATGCCAGTGATAAAATCCATTGAGATATCTTCCCACTTCCACTCGGGAATGGGAAGTGGTTTCAACAACCCCGCCGGTCGTTGATGTTCGATCTTGACTTGTTGACACGTCAAGCACCGTAGTACAAACTCCGTAACATCCTTCTTCATGTTATTCCACCAAAAATTTCGCTTCAAATCTTTGTACATCTTACTCGTCCCGGGGTGGATTGAGTAAGGCGTAGCATGGGCTTCTCGGAGGATTCTCTGTCTCAACTCTAAATCGTTCAGAACACAAAGTATGCCCTGAAATCTCAGAATACTATCCTCATGTACCATAAAGCCAGGAGCTTTTCCTTTAATCACATCTTCCTTCAGTTGAGAAATCATCGGGTCACTCCACTGCTTCCCTTTGATGTCGTCAACTAAGGACGAAGTAATTTCGAGAGTACACAACTGTCCCTGTACTCGTTGAAGCCAAACTTCTATCTCTTGCTCAATTAAATTTTGACGAATTTTCGTCTGGGACGTAAGAACCTCGAGCATTTGAAGAGATGCCGATTTGCGGCTCAAAGCATCCGCAACGACATTGGCTTTCCCGGGGTGGTAAAGAATTTCCAGATCATAATCCTTTATCAACTCTAGCCAACGTCTCTGTCTCATATTCAGCTCCTTCTGGCTGAAAATATACTTCAGGCTCTTGTGATCGGTATAGATCCGGCACGGTGAACCATACAAATAATGCCGCCAAATCTTGAGTGCGAAGACAATTGCGGCCAACTCTAAATCGTGAGTAGGATAATTCATCTCATAAGGCTTTAGTTGTCGTGACGCAAAAGCTATTGTCTTATCATGCTGCATAAGAACACGGCCTGTGCCTTGACCCGAAGCGTCCATCAGACTGCAAAGCCCTCGCTACCATGCAAGAAAGTCAAAATTGGCGAAGTCAAACGTCTCTTTAGTTCGTGAAGCTCTGTTGTCTCTCATCCGTCCAACAAACTTTTCGGTCTTACGGAGTAATTTCGTAGCGGTCGAGCGAGTTTCGAGAACCCTCGACAAACCGACGGTAATACCCGGCCAAGGCCCAAAAAGCTACGAACCTCCTTAACATTTTTAGGCGGTGACCGGCCTAGCACTACCTCGATCTTACGCGGGTCTACACGAACCCCTTCTAGAAATCACATGGCCGAGAAACATAACTTCTTCCAACCAAAACTCACATTTCGAGAATTTTGCATAGAGGTGCTCAGTTCTTAAAATGTCTAAGACCAAACGCAAGTGTCGGGCATGTTCCTCCTTATCTCGAGAATAGATTAAGATGTCGTCAATAAATACGACTACACACCTGTCGAGGTACTCGATGAATATTTTATTCATTAATTGCATGAATACTGCCGGCGCATTTGTCAACCCAAAAGGCATAACTACAAATTCATAATGCCCATATCTCGTCCGAAACGCCGTCTTCGGAACGTCGGACTCCCTCACCCTGAGTTGATAATACCCGGATCTTAAATCAATTTTCGAGAAAATTGCAGCCCCTTGCAATTGGTCAAATAAATCGTCTATGCGCGGTAGAGGGCACTTGTTCTTGATGGTTACATTATTCAGCTCGCGGTAGTCGATGCACAAACGTAGTGAACCATCTTTCTTCCTCACGAAAAGAACAGGCGCGCCCCAAGGCGAAGCGCTCGGTCTGATGTACCCTTTTTCCAGAAGTTCTCCGAACTGATTCTTCAATTCTTGCATTTCGGAAGGTGCCATCCGGTAAGGTGCTTTAGAAATCGGAGCCGCATCTGGCTCTAAGTCCACGGTAAATTCTATCTCTCGATCTGGCGGTAATCCCGGGAGGTCATCCGGAAAAACATCAGGATACTCATTAACAACCGGAATCGAAGAGAGATCGACTTCGCTTCCAATTTCAAGGCATAACACCAATAGCCCGCACAACCTTTATTCAAAAGTTTTACGGCCTTCATGGCACTGATAAGTAACTTGGATTGGCCTGACTTGCGCCCCAAAAACGAGTACTCAGATCCGTCTTTAGTCATCATGGTAATAACCTTGGTACGGTAATTCATAATCGCTTGGTGATTATTAAGCCAATCCTCGCCGAGGATTACGTCCTCGCCTTCCATATCAACTACAATTAGATTCGATAACCATTCCATACCAGATATAACCACCGGAAAATCTCTAATCTCCCGATTCCCCACAATCCTATCCCCACTAGGTAGTTTCACGATAAAGGGATCGCAAGCAGTCAAACAAGTTATATTCAGACGGCGTACACACTCCAAAGAAATAAAAGAATGTGTAGCACCCGTATCAAAGAGTACACGAACTGGATAAGATAAAATATGGATGGTACCTGAAGCCACCGCTGCATCGGGTTCATCTGATCGACGCATCTCATAAACCCGTGGTTGCACCGAACCGACGCTAGAGTTTCCCCCTCCAGTGTTCTGACCCCGACCCCGGCCCCTGCCAAAATTCTGCTGAGGTTGACCAAAAGATTGCCGCTGATTAACACCTTGATCAAGGGGTGTTGGGGCAGAAGCTCGAGTGTCCAAAGTCTGGTTCGGATCGGAACAATAAACCGTTCTATGCCCCATCTGACCACACGTGTGACACTTTAATAGTGGAAAGTAGCATTCCGAACTAAAGTGGCCTGGACGACCACAATTATAGCAAGTCACTGTGCGATTCGAGGTACCCGGAGTGGGACGGTAACCCCTCTTCCCTTTATTAGAACGTGACGACTGTCCGGCAAAACGGTTAGTCGTCTGTGACTTCTGAAAGCTGCCACCCTTAGAGCCAGAAAAATTTCCCCCGACTTTCTGCTTCTTCGGTTCTTCAACGGTATCATTGTCGGGGCTCAACATATCATGGGCTAAAGCTCTGTCCTGATACTCTTTCAGTGTGGTACAAGCAAATCCGGCCATGTACCGCCGTAAGTCCAAATTCATCCGCATATCAAAATAATGGATCTTATCACGCTCGCTACGCACTTGATCCTTCACATGGATCAATTGTTGGTTGTACTCCACGATCGCCTACGAAACGGGAATTTCTTGTGGTTTAGCCTCGAAGAAGGCTCGGATTCGGCTCTCTCATACCGGCCAAGGACAAAACTCGGCCTCCAAGAGCTCCTTAAATTCATCCCACGAGGCAATACGATCATGTGGCTTGATGACCTTCCACCAAGTAGCGGCCTCCTTAGTGAGGAAATACTGAGCAATTGGTACTTTCCTCACCTCGGGGCAATCAACCGCTTCGAAAATCTTCTCCAATTCCACTAGCCAGTCTTCCCAGCCTAACGGTTCTGTGGCAGCGCCAAACTGTGGAGGGTGCATACGGATTACATTCTGAAGCAAGGCATCCGTGTTTGGGTTCGGGTTATTCAGTTGAACAGTTTGGGCTAAAATGGTCATCTGAGTAGCTAATTGTTGAAGTGCATTCGCCACTCCAACGTCTGCGTTGTTCCCCTGACCGTTTGACTGGTCGTGCTGATTCTCGGTGTCAGGATGCACCGAGTTCGACAAACTGGGGTTGGTCGACCCCGCAACTGAACTGATGGAAACGGCCGCGCCACGACCCCTTCCTCGTCCACGGCCACGACCACGGCCACGGCCCCTACCAGCTGACATACTAAAGAACACACAAGGTATGTGAGCACAATTCAAACGCACGTCATTAAGGTGATCGATTCTCAAGAATATCCATAGAAGAAGCATAATGAATAAGGAAACATCAGAAGAGTAAGAGGTCTTACAAGTACCGGTCGCACTGTGATGATGGCAGAGTAGTGATACTATGGACAATTGACGACTCATTCGACCTAAGAGACCGACAGCCTAGGTATCCATAGACCTAAGCTCTGATACCATATTCTGTAACACCCCCAAGTTATTCAGGGTATATTACAGCGCCGTGAGCCCCGCCGTGGGAGCCACAAGGCTAAATATACGCGGAACTGTAAACTTTGACCGAGAAGGTCTACACACAATAGAATGAAAACATTACAATGTTTTTCAAAAACAGAACCAATGTATTCACAGACATCACAATACGAACCAATACTTCGGCAAACACAGGCCGGGAATCAAAGAAAATGGAAAACAATACTCGAGTATTCCATAACCAATCCAGTACAACAACACTGAACGGAAAACTCATAACACCACTGGAAGAAAGACACAGTATCACACTTGCCCACCATCTTCATGCCGACCCGATACCTGCCTGTCCGACCTCCTGGAACCTGAAATACATGAAACGTATTTCCCCCATAAAGGGGTTAGCCGTCGAATAGCTAGTGCAAGTATATCAATATGAAACACAATACTCCTCGACAATAAAGTAAATGTAACCGTCAATTCATCAATTCAAGACTAGTATTCCGGAATAACTAAAATCTCATAAGACGTATGTGAATGCCGTAGAAACGGTTCGTTCACCTCATACGCCGATACGCATGTGAATGCCGTAGAAACGGTTCGTTCACCTCATACGCCGATACATGTAGGAATGCCGTAAAAACGGTTTGTTCATTACATGCCAATAATACATACATGAATGCCGTAAAAACGGTTCGTTCATAATATGCCATCAATATATTTATGAATGCCGTAAAAACAGTTCGTTCATGATATGCCATCAATATTTCTTACTTTCAAAGTCGAGAACGTACAATCATAAATGTATACTTGCCTTTGAGACATCGAGAAATCGAACGGAGGAAAGGTATGAGTTTGGTAGGTCCAAGAACGTGCTTCCGGCACCTAAACGATTCGCAAGGAATATGACAATTAATTATCCATACTCAAATTACACGAAGAGACTCCCGAAACTCGTCTACGATTCAAGAAAAATATACGGGTGAACAACTAAAGGTTGGGAAATCGCCCAAACTCCCACAAGTCCGAAAACGGCACAATCCAACCCGTAAAATCGTAAGAAAACACTCATACGGTATAGATATATCAAAATCTCAAGGTTCTCAAGCTTCAATCGGATAAAACGGACGAATCTACGAAAACCCCCAAAATCCAACACAAAATTCAAAGTGTTCTTGAATAATCTTTCAATAATCCGATGAATACTCAAACATGTCCATAATCACACATATATCACTTCATACACCATGATTTTATCATCCAAAACGTCAATACCCACACAAAATCGAGAAGTCAAGATGTCGAAGAAATTACCTCTTGAATATCCAAGCTCTATGATCCAAGGAATACGCGTTAGATCGACTATCCGGGCTTCCCAACCGAATGAAAGCGGTAAAAATTCAACACACAAGTGATAGATGATGATAAGATTCTCCCCTCAAGTTCTCTCTCTCGCAGGTAGAAGAAGGGAATGGAGGAAATGAGCTGAAATCTCGCTTAAAAAGCCGAATTATGCAGTTGACCGCATTGTGTGTCGCGGCACAGTCCTAAAAATTGCTCCCAGGTTTCGGCAGTGTGCCGCGGCTCAGCCCAAGTGTGCCGCGGCACCGTGTACAGGCGGTTTATGGCTGAGGATGCGGCACTGACTCGGCAGTGTGCCGCGGCACCCGGTACAGTCCGCTCGGCCAGGTTTAGGAAATGTGTGTGCCGCGGCGCACGCTCCTTGTGCCGCGGCTCACACCCCCTTCGGGTCCTAAAATGATGGGAAATGACCCGGGAAGAGAATAAAAGTAATAGGATTCAATGTATGGGCAACAATAACACGAAATAGAAGTACGGAAACCCCAAAACGGTGGTTCCAAGCGATGATTACAAGGGTTCACCCAACAAATCACGATTCGAAGAACATGAAGAGGTTTGAAATGACATGACTTTCGACCGGGTATTACAATTGGCATATGTGTTTGGTGCTCAAAAATATTTTAGCATGAGTGGGAGTATTAATAGTTGGTGAAATATGAAATGCATTACATCATATCCTCACAACTGATATATGAACTTGAAGTCCAAAGATGCATGATAGATTCTTAATCTTTGATCCCAACTACAAATGCTTTGATAAATAAATAATTATTCTCCGAATATAGATCAAAGCAAATGATAAATGAGGCATATACTTTTGAGAAAATATATAGACATAACTATAATGTGTAATCATAATGGATAATTGATAATGAGATACCTCGACAAGTTCTGTCGCTATGGGAAATAAATAAAATTTAAATGTGTCGACACAGTATAAAAGAATAACACTATTAATGAAATGAGAATATCCATAAAATGAGGATATTAATAATTTAAAAAAGGATATCAGTGAATGAAATGAAGATATTAGTGAATGAAATAAGGATATCCATGAAAGAAATGAGAATATTGAAATCCATGAAACATGGATATTGAAATCCATAATTGTGAAATATGAATACTGGAAATGAGAATATTGAAATCCATGAAATGCGGATATTGAAATTTATGATTGTGAAATATGAATATTAAAAATGAGAATATTGGAATCCATGAAATGTGAATATTGAAATCTATGATTGTGAAATATGGATATTTGCAATGATAATACTGAATCCATCGAAATTGAAAATTATGCACCTATTATAAAAGTATAACATATGGGCTTATTAAAAGGGAAAAGAAACTCCTAGGAAGATTTTAAATATATTATCAGTGCGACTCAAATAAGGTGTTGTGAAGGAAAATTATATGCTGCACTATTTTTCTTGACTAAAGTTTTATTCCACTGGGTTTTGCTAGCAAGATTTTTAACGATACAGCTTACTCACAACTAAAATGGAATCTCTAGAAAAGATTTTGGTATTTTAATATGACTCTAAAATTACAAATTACATTGAATATGATACTCATACTAATCCAGAGAGAATTGTTGAAATGTCTGGAGCATATTTTTATAAAATAAGCGTTGCATTCTTTTTTCTCTTGACTGAGATTTTGTCCCATTGATTTTTCCTAGCAAGATTATTGACGAGACAAATAGAATGGCGCATTAGCATGAATAATGTACTCTTTTCTCAGGATTATTCCCACTGGGTTTTTCCTAATAAGGTTTTAACAAGACATATTCATGGCATAATGAGGAAAATTATAGATATGAAAATTATTCCTCAAAGATTTGAAAACAGAAGGAGTAATTGTACTCTTTTTCCTTCATCAAGTTTTTTTCTACTAGATTTTCTTGACAAGGTTTTAATTATGCAACATGTGGATATTCCAAATGAAATGTATGATATATTCACTCGGTTTTTATCTCTAAGTTCACTCTTTATAATGTTTCAATTTTATAACACTTTGCTCATTAATCACCAAGTCCCCAAATAAATTAAGGTTGCAGAAGCAGTTTAAGCCACTATACCAAGCTGACTAAAATCTGAATTGTTACTCTTCTTCTTCTACAAAAAAATTCCCAAAGAAAAAACAGAATCATAGAGATTATCAAATTTATTCAACTAGTCTTATTTAACAAAAGATACAGTCCCCTCAAACAAAAACAAAAAGATACACGAACTACTCAAGTCTAGTTTTGTCTTTCTTGTTCAACATTGCCATTAACATACATCACTCACTTAAACAACCCCTCAACATTCCGAGCCCCAAGAATTTACAAAAACGAAATAACTAGTACAATATCTGCAAATTTTCCTCGGTTTCTCTGTAAAGTCCTGTTTTTCACATTATTTGGAAGAAAAGATAAAATCTTTGAATGAAGAAGCTCAGCAACATATAGCAGCATGTTTTGGGTAACGTGTATAAACTCGCCGGTAGCTGATTGGCGGGGAGAAAAGAACAGTTGCCAGCGTCGAGAGGACGGTTGGCGTTGGAGGAGTTTGTTCCCATTTACAAATTCACAGAACAAAATGCAGGGTTTATGTTTTTCATTTTTCATTTTTTTTTTTGAGCAAAATGTTTTTCTTTTTTAGTTTTAGTTAAAAATTGTAACCAAAAAGTTTTAATTAAAAATTGAAAAGTTAACAAATACACTAACTTCCTTTTAAACAAATTGATAGGGTATTAACCAAAAAAAAGAACAAATCGATAGGGTGACTGTTGGGATTCGGTTTGGGATGAAAGCCCAGTGCTATTTTCACTATTTCTTTTTCTTTTCTTCCTTTTTTTTTGTGAAGAGAATATTAATTTCTTTTAAAATGCTTAATCTTGGCAGGCTCTAGGATTATTATTGTGGTGTGTGCGTGTTTTTTTAGTTATTATTGCAGCGAGTGTTTTTGCTGTTGCAACTTACAAGTTTACATTTTTTGTATGGAATTACTATATATATATATATATATATATTAATGAAATAGTGATGTTAATTTAATGAAATAGTGATGCTAATTTCTTTTGTTTTAAAGTGCAACGTTTTTATATTTGGATTTGTTCGTTCCTATGTGTTGTGTCACGATTTATTCATCCCGACAGGCGATCGACTATAAGGCCGAGCGACCAAGTCAACTCCAGTCAAACTATGGCTAGCTCGCCAAGTCGAAGATATCAGACCACCATCAGGTACCTAGCGATCGACTCCCAAGGCGATCGCCCTTTGCATTGGCGATCTACTCTAGTGACCGGCTAAGGGCAATCGACCTACGCCCGGCAGAGACGATCGCCGTCAACGTCATCAAGGCCGGATCTCGAACAGCACCCACGTGCGATCCACAAAAGGCGGCCAGAAGATCTTGGCCGATGTGACAAGACCTTTGACCACACTGTCACCTACCTCACCTCTGGCGCGCCGAAAGTTGTCGGTGGGACCGCCGTGGCAACTCGGGACGCGTGTAAGCTCCCCATTGGGCCGTCTGATTGGCCAGAACTCCTGCAGACTTTGAGGGACAGGCCCATGTCTTAAAAGACGATCGCCCGATTATTATAATGTAGAAAAGGCGATCGCGGCATATCCAAGCCCTATAAATAGAGAACCTCCTCCTCTTGGGAAAAGGTTCGAATTCATTGGACTTACGTTGAACTCATTCTCTCATATTCGAATCCATTCACGGAAATACTAAAGAACAAACATATCATCAAGCTCAGGCTATCTCAGGAATCCATCTCAGACTTCTCTCTCCAAATCTCTCGTCCGAAGACGATCGATGAAAGCAAGTCCCCACTAGGCAGTTCCAAGGGATTCATAAGCCCATGAGCCCAAGCATCCAATGAAATACTCGCCGTGAGAGACGGTCGATCTCTCACCGCCGCGATGTTCATCTCCTCTGTTACAAGAACTCACGAGCTTCAAATCTGGTTCTTAGGCAATCTACACGCTCACTAGCTAAGATAACAAGAATCTTTACACTCATTGTAATTGTATTCTTACATTAGTACTTGTATCCCGAATATTGGTATTAATAATATCTCGCGAGAGCATTCAAGCCCGGACTAACAACCGGCAAATCTTGTGTTATTTATCTTTCTCACGGAAGTGCTCTTGCATTTGTTTGCTATCCCATCCGTTCCAGCAATATCTATCTCCGGATAATATTTTGGGTAGCAACAATTGGCGCTAGAAGGAGGGGATCTAACCCTCACAATTTTTATACCTACCGTCCCGAAGAACACTCACTGTTCTCGGGGCAGATACTTGAAGTGACACTCACTGCACTTCAAAGAAAACCTTCAAAGTCATGACATCCGCCGGTACATCGAAGAAAGCCGCTCTCCGAACCGCCGGACACCATATCCCGGCTCAGTCCGAACCCCAGCCAACGACGGGGAGAAGCCGCAGCAACGCGATACTCTCGATCCCGCATCCGAGAGACGGCCCCAACCTCTCACTCGATCAGTTCCAAACCGAAGAACAGATCGAGGAGGCTATGGCCATCCTGGAGGAGCGACGGAGAGCATGCGCGTCTCCCGCGATAACTCCCTCGATCATCCGCCGCATGGGAAAACGGAAATTCAGCGGGCTACTGAACGAGCAATCGTCAGAAAGCCCCAATTCGCGAGGAAAGGCTCTCGCACGGCCGGACGGATCCATATTCGATCGCTTGGGGCGCGACCCATCCTGGCGACCGGGGCACTCTGTTTCCAACCTCGAAAAGACGGAACCCGAATCCGTCACCAGGAGTTCGGCTACCACCTCTCGGCCGAGCAGTCGCCGTCGACTCCCGCCCGATCGCTGGAATCGCACTCAATCGCCTCGCTCCGCTCGAGCGCCGAGCCGCTAGCGATCGAGCCACGGCGATGGCCGCCATACAACGCCACTCGACGAGATGAGAGCACTCTTGGACAAGGGCAAGCGCCAAAGATCGCCGGCCGGCCGAGCCACTCGCGGTCCACATCGAGCTTGCCCCATACTGACCAACGATCGCTCCTCCCAAAACACCTCTGTATGAGGGGAGATCGGACCCCGAAACCCACCTGAGTAAATTCCGAATTTACATGACGGGGTGTGGGGCATCTGATGCAACCAAGTGCCGGATCTTCCCGTTAACATTGGGCGAGCTGGCCCATAGGTGGTACGTCTCACTACCACCACGATCAATCACCTCTTTTAAGAAACTGGCGAATGACTTCACGTCATACTTCGCCAGCAAGGTCGCCAGACCAGAAGGCCCCCACCGCATGATAAACATCAAGCAGGGGAAAGACGAGTCAGACGCAAATTACATTGACCGAGTGGACGAAATCATCCTCACCGGCGAACCCGTCAGTGACGAGCTCGCTCTCTATTCGGTCATGGGGGGATTCCGTGGTCACTCTCCCAATGTTTAGACATCTCTCCAAGGATATTCCCCCAACTTACGCGATCTTCCGCGCTAAAGCTGCCAACTTCCTGGCCAGGCAAAGGCTACTCACCCTCCGCTTAGACGAGGAAACGCCACCTCTTGTCCAGAAGATAGCGATCGCCAAAGCAAAGAAGGCGATCGCCAAGACACCCGGAGATCTCAAGGCTTTCGAGGACATGGAAGCCCATCTCCTCAATACGTTCGACAGAACTCCGGCACATATTTTCTATGCCATCAAGGGGCACGAAGAGCTCAAAAAGCCAAAGGCAATAAGGGACCACGGTCACCTGGACAACAATCAATATTGTGCCTACCACAAGAGTCCCGCCACGACCAACAAATGCCGCGATCTCCTCAAACAGCCTCCGAGATTGTTCGAGGAGGGCAAGTCGATGCCTTATTGGTTTAGCCGAAGCCCCTAACAATCTCTATAGACGATCGTCCGAGTCGAACACAAACAGTGGGAAGCTCATACGAGCCGACCCCTGGATCAACCTAGGCGACCGTCTCTACATGCTTCAATCAAGAAAAGGAGACCTCGGAAGTCTCCCCGATCTCCCTCCTTATTTAAGAAACCGGAGGACTCGATCGCCATCTACAGTTCACCGTCTAACATGATGGACTAAGGCACGAGATCGCCTCCCCCGCACAACGTACACCGTCGAAGGTCGGCATCTACATGACGATCCAAGGTGGAAGAGTGCAGCCATGGTCCTGGTGGTCGATGGAACCGACTGCTTAGGCCATGCAAGGTCCCTTTGGGCCAAGATCGCCCGCCCTTCGTTTAAATACGAGGCCGGCGTAGTCTGAGGGCCCTCCAAAATAAATCAGTGGACACGATCGCTCGCCCTCAAAGGTTCATCATCTAACATGGTGAACTCGGACAATGCGACGTGCCACAACCCCCGTCTCAATGTACACCGTCGAGGTCGGCCATCTCCATGGCTGGCCGAGGTGGAAGCAGAGCTAACCAGCCGCGGGCGTGGAGTTGATTCATCCGTCGCTGCCCCGCGCAAGGACTCCTCTAGACCAAGACCGCACGCCCTTCGTTTAAATACGAGGCGAGGACCCTCATAATAAAGTGAGTCGCGAGACACTCAATGTCTTCGCGCATCAAGACATGATCAAGGAGTCGGTCCATCGAACTCCGCGATCGTGCACGGTTCCTCAAGATGGACGACCATCCCCGAGGATTCGACAAAGTTGAAGACCGCTCACTCAAGGAATTATTTTCATCCCCTTACTTCCACTAAGTGAATAAAAACAAGGGGCAATAAGAGTGCGGACTACCTACACGACGATCGTCGCTATTCAACCACATACGGAGATCGTCATTTTTTCAGATGTAGTGCAGCGATCGAATTTGTTGTAAAAAGTTGTCTTTATGAGTTTATCAATTCATTTGGAACTACCCTCGCAACGATATCTCCTCACACATTTGTACAAAGTCAAACAAAGACTCAAAAATAACCATTCATTCAAGTAATCGAAGATAATCAAACATTCAGTTCATTGCTTGAGAAGATCAAAAGTACATGGTCGCCCGAAGGCCTATGTTCTACAAAAGGAAGCTACAAAACTACAAGCAAGCAAGCTAAAACGTCAAAAATGAAGCGCCTCAGGCCCCTGCCTGGCCTTCGCCATCAGCATTCGGCGCGGTCCCCTCATCTTTCGGAGCGTCGGGATGAACAAGATTGGCCGGAGACGGATACCAACTCAAATCCACACCGATGTCCGCAAGGTCCAAGATCGGCAAGGAGAAAGCTGAATGGAGAGGATGCTCCAACGCATACGCCTTGAAGTTATCGGCAAGAGGCCCGACCTCCAAACCTCCCTTCTTAGCCGCTCGGATCGAGTCGGCGAACGCCAAATAGTAGGCGAACTCGCTGACGTACTCCAAGTTTTGGAAGGGATCGGCCTTGGTCGCCTCAACCTCTCCTTTCAGCTCCGCCATCGCCTGTTGCGACCCCTGGAGCTCGGCCTCCCTCGCAGCAACTTTTTGCCTCGCCTCCATCAGTTCGCTGGTTAGCCGAGCGATCGTCACCTTCTGGCGATCGGCCTCCTCTTCAGCAACCCTCCACGCCTGGACGGCATTCTGCATCTGGTCCCGAAATCGGTCAACCGCCAGACGATATTGCTCAGTTTCCTTCTTCTCCAGCTCAAGCTCATGGCTCGCCCGCTTGGCCGCCTCCAGAGAGTCCTTCTCCATCGCCGCGATCTTGTCAGCAAACTCGGCGTTCTCTTTCCGAGCCGCCTCGAGATCCTCCTGCAGGCGAATAGTGGAGGGCCGCCTCACCTCCCGAGCACTGACAACCATGGTCGCCGTCTGAAGAGAAAGGGCGAGAACAGCGTGCATCGAACTCGCCGATCGCTGTCGAGCGATCTCATCCAGATCAGTCGTCCATGCCTTCGGCAGAGCAGAAGCAGCCTTGCTAACGTATGGAGGAATGTCGCAGGAATGACGAGGAGATCGGCTCGCTAGGAAATCTACGACCATCGGCGGACAAGATGGATCTGCGCGACGGATCCTGCATCAAAACAACAAAGTTAATACAACTCCTACGCAGATGCAATTTTCAACACAAAAATGCTATCTACCTCTCAGCCTTCTCGGGATCCCAACCGAAAAACGGTTTCCCTCGAGGGGTCTCAGCATCCGCGATCGCCGTCTCCCGCATAAAAGCCGCAGAGGGCGGCTCGCTCTCCGGAGCAACAATGGTGATCGGAGGCGCGACGATCGGCACTTCATCGCCCGGGGCAGGAACCGAAGTTTCTTCCGGCCTCGGCCTCTTGCGATTCGCCCGAAGCCCCTCCTCCGGAATTTCCTCCTCAACCACGACCGGCTCCACGCGAGGCTCCGCCTCCGGAACTATAGGCAACGCAACGGGTGGGACCCGAGTCGACCTCTTATGGCGAAGACGGCCTAGGACTCCTGGGTTCGACATGGCGATCTCCGTCGGAGGCTCCAAAAAGCGAGGAAAGCGAACCTCTGCAGTTAAGACAATCGACCAACGGTCAGACACTTTCCTCAAGTAAGGCGATCGCCTAGAAAGTGAAGGCCGCAGAAACTCATACCTGGCACCGCGAGATGTCTCGGAAAACGGAATAGTCGAGCCGACAACCAACGACTCTCCTTATTGATCCGATTGGCGTCAAGGTCGTCGTCCGACAAGCTCATTATCCGCTCCCAGACAACGAGAAAGTCAAAAGGCAGCTCCTCGATCGCCGGAATGTGAAAACCTGCAAAACCGAAATCAAATTAGATCAGTCCAAAACGCATCCAAACGAAGGGAGAGTCTAAACCCTTACCGGGATTACTCTCCCGAAATTCAGTGGGGATCTCCAGCTCGCCCGTAGGATTGTCGCTCGCCGAAGCTCTCCACTTGCCGGCGACCCAGAACCACTTCGTCTGATCGCCCCGCATCTTGTTCGGGACCCCATGAATCACCCGACCGGATCGACCCTGAATATGGTAACCGCCGACCAACCCTTTATGAGCCGTCAGTTTGAACAAATGGTTCATCTCCAACGGCGATGGGAGGCGGTACAGGCGATGACCGCCGAAAAGGGTGAGAGTGCAGATAATTTGGAGCCAGGCGTTCGGCGTCAGCTGAAGTGGCGCCACATTCCAAGCGGCCAACAAATGGGAGACGACAAAGGATAGAGGGAAGCGCAGCCCGACCTCCATAATCGCCTCATTCACGGCGACCATACCCATCGGAGGCTGGTCGGCTCGTTCGTTCTCCGCCGGCGCGAACATGTCCACATCTGAAGGAACATGGAATCTTGTCCTCCAGACGGCCAGATCTTTCCTGGTCGTCGAACTCCGTATTTGGCCAAGCGACCACAACGATCGCCGCGGCAGATCACTGCGACCGTTTGGGAAGCACATAGGGGTAGGCGACCGAGTATCCCCGGAAATCGAATCTCGGAGTAGGACCGGCCAACCTCTCCATTATCTCTGCGAAAGCCCTATAGGCCCGATCGAAAACGCTATGTTGCTCCCAGTAAGCCCTGATCGCCAGATCTCTCTCGATCTGCGATCGTCTCTCTTCAGCAGCCGACTCCTTAGCAACATCGGCCTCATTAAATAAAGCCTCGACTTCAGCAGGGTCGATTCCGACCCGAATAGCTTCAGCCGCCGTCTCCAGGTGGAAGACGGAAGAAGTTTCTCCTGACAAATGGTGTCCCGGGCTGCGTAACTGTACCCGCTCCAAATGATGATGAGGTTCCGGCCATTTTCAGAGATACAAAAGGAGATAAGGATTTTTCTTACCCGAAAGTGAAATCGAACGACGATCGGCACTAAGATCTTCAGAAAATTCGGCAGCAGGTCCTTCTTTCTCCAATAAGTACGTGTGAGTGTGAAACCGCAGCACCGCGCCCCTTTTATAGGAGAAGGCAGGGACTCGTTTGCAATAAGGGGAAACCTCAGGGGTCGGATCTCAAGCGACGCATTAATTGACCGCCTCGAGACCCGCGTATGCGTCTTTTCAAGGACGCATCAGCCGAGGCGTCATTAATGACCGTTGGCGTCCTCCAATAGAAGCCCGACACGTGCGCGGAGACTTTTCCACGCCCGCTGCTTTTTCCCGCGCAGTTTAGCGGCCAACCAGGTCGTCCGAACTCAGGATATATCAGCTCAAAGACGATCGCCAGTTCAATAAAACGCAAAGTCGCTCGTCAAAAGTTCAGCGATCCCCAAGAGAGCCACCTCACCCCACGTTTCCAACGTATGAGCGAGCTGGGGGGCAATTGTTGTGTCACGATTTATTCATCCCGACAGGCGATCGACTATAAGGCCGAGCGACCAAGTCAACTCCAGTCAAACTATGGCTAGCTCGCCAAGTCGAAGATATCAGACCACCATCAGGTACCTAGCGATCGACTCCCAAGGCGATCGCCCTTTGGCAGCTGGCGATCTACTCTAGTGACCGGCTAAGGGCAATCGACCTATGCCCCGAGCAGAGACGATCGCCCGTCAACGTCATCAAGGACTGGATCTCAGAACAGCACCCACGTGCAGATCCACAAAAGGCGCTGACCGAAGATCTTCGCTGACAGACAAGACCTTTGACCACAGCCTGTCACCTACCTCACCTACCGGCAGGCGCGCCGAAAGTTGTCAGTGGGACCGCCCGTGACAGCAACTCAGGACGCGTGTAATCTCCTCATTGACTGCATGATTGATCGCCAAAGAACTCCTGCAGACTTTGAGGGGACAGGCCCATGTGCTAAAAGACGATCGCCCGATTATTATAATGTAGAAAAGGCGATCGCCCGGCATATCCAAGCCCTATAAATAGAGAACCTCCTCCTACTGGGAAAAGGTTCCGAATTCATTGGACTTACGTTCAGAACTCATTCTCTCATATTCCGAATCCATTCACGGAAATACTAAAGAACAAACATATCATCAAGCTCCCGGCTATCTCACCGGAATCCATCTCAGGACTTCTCTCTCCAAATCTCTCGTCCAGAAGACGATCGACAGAAGCAGCAAGTCCCCACTAGACAGATTCCAAGGGATTCATAAGCCCATGAGCCCAAGCATCCAGCGAAATACTCGCCGTGAGAGACGGTCGATCTCTCACCGCCGCGACTGTTCATCTCCTCTGTTATAAGAACTCACAGAGCTTCAAATCTGGTTCTTCCGGCAATCTACACGCTCACTAGCTAAGATAACAAGAATCTTTACACTCATTGTAATTGTATCCTTATATTAGTACTTGTATCCCCGAATATTGGTATTAATAATATCTCGCGAGAGCATTCAAGCCCGGGACTAACAACCCCGACAAATCTTGTGTTATTTATCTTTCTCACGGAAGTGCTCTTGCATTTGTTTGCTCTCCCATCCGTTCCAGCAATATCTATCTCCGGATAATATTTTGGGTAGCAACACTATGACAGTTCATGTATATTTTTAAAAATCGATTATTCTTTTTGAAATGATTTTTTTTCAAAGATAAAAATTATTTGCGAGCCAAATTTTTTTAATAATCAATTATTTACAGTATTGGGTCGTTTTTAGCTTCCTTTTTTTGTATCTACACGGACTTCTCTATTCGTTTGCTGCACTTTGGACTTTCGCTTTTTTCGTTCATATTATCCTTCCGCTAATCGCTTCCTGATTATTGAATCCAGTGATTCAAACGCTTGATTTAGGGCAGTTCCATTCGTCACCGGCAAAAATGGTCCAAAAATACGTTTTTTCAGATCTCCGTTTTGTGATGATTCTAGCTAACATGGATTTGGTTAATTAGGGGCTATTTTCTCTGTTTGGTTTAGTTGAGCAAAGTAAAAGATAGCCTCTTTTAGACGTATATTTTCTATCCGAGCAGTGATTGCTCTCATATCTGTTTTGTAAAGTGATTTGTATCTGTAGCTGTCTTGGCAAAAATATTTTGGGGATATGCGTATTACTTTTTATTATCATGGGCGTGCTTGTGCATGGGGATTATTTTGGTGAAGACAATGAAATGGGTTTTGTTTGCAGAGGTTGGGAACTTTGTTTTGAGAAGACAACATTTGTATTATATTAATATTAGTCCTAGATGACTTATCTGAACAGTTTGGGTTTTTTTAATTGCAGTTCAACTTCAAGGAATGTTTTTGGGGTCTTGATATTGATAATGACAGTGATGAAGGATTCTCGATCACATCAATGGCACCATTCGTCTGCAAAATATATTCATATGTTTAGGTATTTTGTAAATATATTCATCCGCAATATATATCGAGCAATAACCTATCGAGGTTATCGTTTCACACAAAATCAGCCGACTGTATTTCCTAGAACAATCTGATAGCAAATTGATCTTCTGGTCATAAAGATATTTATGAAAAATAAAAATAAAAATATCCACCTGGTATTTTTAACCAACAATGAAGTATACTATTGATTGACACACAACACAAGACTCTAAAACCTAACTTCAACACAAATACCGAAAATCTCTATCTAAAGCACGGAACCATATTTAATTTTCAAAATTCAACATCATTAAAACTCAATCGCCATCAGATCTAATATAAAAAAAACATCTATTTTTCAAACCCACATCAATTACTCACAAATCGCAGATCTAAGCAGAGGAATCCATCCAGAAAATAATGCATAATTCAGGTTCACATCAGTGAATGAAAAAATAAAATAAACATGTATTTATCAATTAAAAAGCAAAAGATGAATAACAGAGAACGCAAACCAGGAAAAAAGGGAAAAGATAAACGAAATGAGAAATAGAGAAGGTGAATTGCATAGTGAAGAGTAAATAAAAACGCTACCCAAAAAAGCGATCCTTTGCGAAGCAAGAGCCGAGCGAACAAGAAGGAAAGAAAGAAAGAACGAAGAGAGGACATCACAAAGGAGAGGAATTAATACATGAGGATGTGCGTTTTAGCGCGTGTATTATTAAGCACCTATACATGTCGTAAATACACAGAACGCGGGTATTATTAAACATATATACATAGAAGAACGCTGGTTGTAGATTGTGGCTTTTTACAATGTCGAGAACAGTTTTTTCCCTGTACAGAGCTGAGGGACCATTCAGGTTGATTCATTCGATTTTTTTGGCCTTTAGTGATCGGCCGCGTGATGATGTGTTGGCGTGTGCGTCAGGATGAGGATGTTCTGAAATAACAAAGATATGGTAATATATATTTAGTGAATGTATATGAATGAAATATATTAGTATAAGAATACCTTTGGTTGTTGATGGGAGTTTCTTGGTCTCTAATTTTGTAGGTGTGGAGATTTCAATACGAGGGTTGATAGTTGTTGTACGTGTTGATGAAGAGGATAACATTGTTATAGCAAAGGAATATTTGAGGTTTAATACAATAAATATTTTTATGTACCTGCGGAGGATGGAGGCATTGTTTCGCAGGCGGAGACAGTTGCCGACTCTGATTGCTGGTATTCTAGTGCCTGTATTGTGTGCGACATTGTATTTGTGCCTCCTTTTTGTTGAAAACTTTGGATTGAATTCTCATTTGAAGTTGCAGTTGATCTAGTTTAGAGTCGATGGAGTCTAATATCAAAGATCCGTCCTACAAGCAAGTGCAGTATAAATTCATGTTAAAGAGGATGTTTGATGTAGTTCAGATTTGATGCGAGTTTTTGGTGTAAAGACAAAGTAGTTACGCTGCAATATTTATCCAGAAAGTGGTCTGCAGACATTTGCATGAGTTTTTCACCTTCCATTCCAAAAGCAGTCACCTCTATTTCTCCGGTATTATCAGATACTAAAAGCGAGAATCTGTATCTGTGATGCAGTGAAAATGTAATGTAAATAGGTGAGTAAGTCATGAGAGTAGAAAGTAGAATCGAATATGTGGTCGTTGTGTACCTTGGAATGGCTGTCCTGATTTGTTGGCAAGAATGGCATTCGAAAAGAGAACCATATGTTGCAGTTGTCAGGCGATGGCATTTGTTGCAGCATGCGTAGATGAAATTTTGAGTCCTGCGGGCTTGTCGACCTCGAACTAGCAGGTTAGATCTGTCCGGCTGTTTGGAAATTGAAATTCAGTAAAATATTTATTGCGGAAGCATTAAAGGATCTGCCTGTGATCAAACACCCGATTTAAAGATTTCCTTTCATAACTGGTATTAATTTATTGGGGAGAAATATATTAAACTGTGTCTGATGCAATGTGTGCCATGACAATGTAATATACTTTTTTCAGAAATAAGTAAACGTGTAATAAAAAAGAACACAACACAAAAATAGTTATTGCAAACAAATTTGACTACGTAAGGAATTTGTGTTTGAACACGTAAGGAAATGTGGAATAGAAGCATTTTTGTTTGAAAACAATACCAAATAAAAGTTAAATGTTTTTGCTCCTGGCATTATTACACCAACGCAAACTGAGGCTGTATATGGATAAGATGCAAAGCCCTCAAGTGCCCCATGTAGCCTATTTATGTTTATTCATCAACTGTACAGATATAACATTGCAACATAGAGAGAAAAACTCTAAACAAATGCAGCCGCAGTTATTGGAAATATATGTGTACGCTGAACAAATAGGGCAAAAAAATATTTGGCACAAAAATATACCTTGAGATGAGAAATAGCAAAGTGGTTGTTGATATCGGTCGCGAACAGGAATCTGTCCATCCGAATTAAAAACCTCATTGTTGTTACCCAAAATATTATTCGGAAGGGATTGATGGAATGGATGAGTAACAAACAAATGCGAGAGCACGTCTGTGGGGAAGTAAATAACACAAGATTTGTCGGGGTTGTTAGTCCCGGTCTTGAATGCTCTCGCGAGATATTATTAATACGAATACTTGGGAGTACAAATATTAATGTTAGAGTACAATTACAATGAGTGTAAAGACCCTAATTATCTATCTTTTGAGTGCTGATGATTGCCGGAAGAACCAGAGTTCTGTGAGTTCTTGTAACAACGATGGAGTGCTGTGTTGACTGTGAGAAATCGACGCTATCTCATTGTGTGAATTAGATGAACTCTCGTATGGAAATAATTTCTGAACCTCTGAACTTCTGAATTTCTGAACTTCTGAATTTCTGAACCCTTGAACCAGTTGCTGAAGGTTTCCTATTTATAGGAGTGGAGGTAGTTGGGCGATCACCTCTACTGTATTATAATAAGCGGGCGATCGTCTTTAGCACATGGGTTTGTCTCCTTAGAGTCCGCAGCAGCTGCTAGCAGCCTGATGCAGGAACCAATGAGAAGACCACACACGTCCGGAGTCGCTGTCTTGGGAGGCCCCACCAAGGACCTTTCGGCGGGTCTGTCGGTAGGTGAGGCAGTCCTTGTCGTTGACAGCTGTTGATGGGCTGGAGTCAAAGATCGTTATTCTGCGGCGCCATTCGCGGATCTGCACGTGGGTCCTCGCTCCGAGATCCGACCCTCGTAGATATGACAAATGATGCCCTTACACGTGGCATAGGAAGGTTGTCCTTGGTCGGGCACCAGAGTCGATCGCTAGGTGTCAAGAGGCGATCGCCCCGGACGTCGATCGCTCGGTACCTGAACTCGGTCTGGACTCTTTGCTTGGCAAGTCTGCCTTGAATTATTTGATGTTGCCTTTGGTCGCTCGACCCTTATGCCGATCGCCATCGTGGCGTATAAATCGCCGCACAACACTCATATTCAGCATCCTACTTACTAAAGCCACCAAAATAAAAAACTGATATGCTGAAGAAGCTAAAACCTGACCCTAAAGAAATATACAACAATATAAAGATGCATACATGACGAAACAGCAAGCAATAGAACGGAGTACAAAATATTATATTTCTCACCATCCTCCAACAATTAACTATATATTTAAATTAGAGATATTCGATCTGAATAACAACGGCATGAGAATCAGCGCTATCATGAATAACAACGGCATTAGATATATTTATCGCTAGCAGTATTATCAAACAAGGATTGATCAATAGCTTTAAAAACCATTTGTTGTATTCAAAATTCCATTCGTCCTTTGTTGCCAAAACCAGGAATCTCCTTTACCATCAAACAGTACAACATTGAAAACTGAGAAAGAACCCATTGAAACACACAATATATGATAATCACAAAGAAACCCGAAGAGCACAAAGATCAAAAGAGAGCAAACAGCTGATAGGAATCAAATTTGGGGACTCAATTTGATATTTGAGATTAAAATCTGTTTAAATTAAAACCGGGATCCGCAGGCTCTTGACAAAGTTCCGAGGGACACTTTCGGTCCTGGCAGCGCAAGATTTAATGCCCTCAGACTTTAAGGTTTTAATTTGTATGGATTTTAATGTAGGAAAACAAGAGTACACCCGAAATGAATCCGGTCGGTTAAAGCATCAAGAGGGTCCGCGGCAAGCGAAAACAGCAACTAACAACAACCGGCAGTCGAATCAAACAACAGAGACCAAGAGTAAGAGAGAGGGTGAAGACGACTGCAAACAAAAGAAGAAACAAACAGCATATTTAGTATAAGCCAAACAGATACAAGAAACAATAACAAAATAAAGAACAGGCAACAATCTGCACAAAACAAGAAAAACCATTGTCAGAAGAGATTTAAAAATAGAATTAAAAAATAGGGCCTGACTAACACTTTAATATTTTCTCTAAAAAGAACCGACAAATATAACTCGAGCCACGAACTATAACACAAGCAAGGCCACTGAAGAGAAAAAAAAAAGAAAATGAAGAGAGGAAGAGGAATCACCTGTGCAGGTATGCGACGCGAAGAATAAAGACCGAGAAGAGAAGGTAAGAGAGCAGCGCACGAAGAAGAGGAGATATGAGAGGAAAATCGCAGGACGACACGTTTCAAGGAGGTGAAGAGAAGAGGTGAGGCAAACACCTGAAGCAGGAGACGGACATGCAATAAAAACATGGATCAGGAAGAATAGCCTGCACTAACAATGACAAGTCAATGCAAATATGAAACAACGAGTCTGTAGTTGTTGCACATGCAATAATTCAATGTAAGCAACTGTAGGTTGCTGTAGGGCGACTCTTTCCCAATAACAAAAATTGTGTATCCCTACCTTTGTTGACCTAAAGCTCAGAAGAAGAACACAGAACACAGCATGCGCAAAGAAAAACCGGCAATACAAACCAAAATCGAACACCGAGTATAGAGATGCAGGTGGGCAGGAAAGCAAACTCGAATACCTAACAAGTAAACAAACACAGCCACGTGAATAATCTAAAGCTAACACCAAGAAAAACCAATGTCAAAACACGATTTCGAGGTCAGCCCTTTCCCAAAAAAAAGAACTACAAAGATGCAGAGACGACGAAACCGAAAGCGATAGATCAATAGCCTTTTTATCGTCAGCAGTATTATCAAACAAGTATTGATCAATAGCTTTAAAAACCTTTTGTTGTATTCAAAATGCCCTTCGTCCTTTGTTGCCAAAACCGGCAATCTCCTTTACCATCAAACAGTTTAATATTTAAAACTGAGAAAGAACCCATTGAAACACAATATATGATAATCACAAAGAAACCCAAAAAGCACAAAGATCAAAAGAGAGCCAACAGCTGATAGGAATCAAATTCGGGGATTCAATTTGATACTTGAGATTAAAATCTGTTTAAATTAAAACCGGGATCCGCAGGCTCTTGACAAAGATCCGAGGGACACTTTCGGTCCTGGCAGCGCAAGATTTAGTGCCTTCAGACTTTAAGGTTTTAATTTGTATGGATTTTAATGTAGGAAAACAAGAGTACACCCGAAACGAATCCAACCAGTTAAAGCGACAAGAGGGTCCGCGGCAAGCGAAAACAGTAACTAACAACAACCGGCAGTCCAATCAAAGAGCAGAGACCAACAGTAAGAGAGAGGATGAAGACGACTGCAAACAAAAGAAGAAACAAACAACAGATTTAGTAGAAGCCAAACAAATACAAGAAACAATAACAAAATAAATAAAGAACAGGCAACAATTTGCACAAAACAAGAAAAACCATTGTCAGAAGAGATTTAAAAAAAGATTTAAAAAATAGGGCCTGACTCAAAGACTTTAATATTTTCTCTAAAAAGAACCGACGAATATAACTCGAGCCACGAACTATAACACAATCAAGGCCACTGAAGAACGACCCAGAAGCCTACAAAACCAGCGACACCAAAGTCACATCATTAATGAACCAAAATGCAAGGTTATTGATAGAAATGCAGCAGGATAGATAATCTAGAATCAAGCCGAAGGAAAAAAAAAGAGACCTAAAAAATAGGGCCTAACTGAAGGAATATAATATCTCCTCTAAAAAGCACCAACGAATATAACCTGAGCCACGAACTATAACACAAGCAAGGCCACCGAAGAACGACCTAGAAGCCTACAAAACCAGCAACACCCAAGCCACATCATTTTAATGAAATAAGATGCAAGGTTTAATGATAGAAATGCAGCAAGGTAGAATTGGACAGTAACAAGAAACAAAAAAACTTACCCAACAACGAAGGGAAATCGAGACCAAAAAACACCCGAAGAGTCACACAAAACACTGCCTGCGCAGAGAAAAACCGGCAGTGTAAACCAAAATCAAACAAGAAGGAATGTAGAGATGTAGCTACGCATGAAACCGAACTCGAAAACCGAGCAGGAGCACTCGAAAATGTCGAAAGAATCACAGAGGGCAAAACATTTGCGACCATAGAAACATAACCACCAACCTGATGCCAGAAAATGTATAGCCAGAGAAAAGAAGAAACAAACAAAAGAATCACTAAAACCCAAACAAATACAAGAAACACACAAATCAGAAAAGAGGCAAAAGACACAAAAACAGCTAGAAACATAACCACCAACCTGATGCAAGAAAACGTATAGCCAGAGAGATTACAACTGCAAACAAAAGAGGAAACAAACAACAAATTTAGTATAAGCCAAACAAATATAGGAAACACACAAGCGCACACACACAGGTAAAAAAAACTGTAAACAAAGACACACAAAACAAAATAAGAAACAAAAAAGAGAAACGAACAATAAACAATCTGAAGAAACCAGGTCTATCTAAATAACAATAACAAAATAAAGAACAAGCAAAAATATGCAGAAAACAAGAAAAACCATTGCCAAAAGACCAGTCTCAAACGAAAAAACACACCAGCACACACACACACAAATATAAAAAACTGGAAACAAATCGAAGGAGAAAAAAATGAGAACAAATCGAAGGAGAAAAAAACCCTAAATAACAAGAACAAACAGAAAAAAATATTATCGCGACGGACGAAAGAACCCTAAATAACAAAGGAGAGAAAAAAAAATCATCGGGAACCCTAACTGCAAAAAAGCCTTGCATCGATCGATAGCCCTTCGCAAGAATTTTCACTCGTTGGAATCAATAAATCAATAAAGAAAAATGGAAAACAAAATGAAGGAAAAAAAAGCATCACATGTGAATCAACAAACGAGGAAGAAGGTGAAACAGGAAATGAAAATATGGAGAAGACAGCGCACCAAGAAGCGAGGCTATGACAAAAAAACGAAGGCGACATGTTTCAAGGAGGTGAAGAGAAGAGGTGAGGCAAACACCTGAAGCAGGAGACGGACGACGAAGAATCCATGATTCTATTATACCCTACAATATATATATATATATATATATATATATATATATATATATATATACACACACTAGTTTTACACCCAGTGCGATGCACGGGGGTGCCCATAAATGATGTTGTAAGAGCATACACACACATGGAAATTTAATAGATCCAGTTACAGGGACAAAGTTGCAGAATATAAAATCTAGAATGGTTGATGCGGTAATTATATGGAAATATTGAACGGAACGGAAAAATGTTGTCACCCAAAGTAAAAACACATTTTTTTCAAAAAGTAATTTGTCATCCTAGTAATATTTGCTTAATGTGCAAACCCGCATATATCTAATCGGTTTCACCAAATATGAAGTATGAGAGGACATAGTTTATCCCATAAGAATCATTTAGCGGATTAAAAGAGAATGGTGGTTGGAAGCGGGAATATTTAAGTGAGAAAGTAGCAATTAACGACTTACCATAACACACACACAACCAACTAATACACACACCACATACAACATGAGGCAAATAGGCATAGTTGGGGTGCAACCTACATGCATGTATAGAAATACATAATAAACACGACAGTATAAAGCACAGGCACAGAGGCAGTACACAAACGGCGACTTATTTTAAACAAAATCAATTGTCGGAACATGGGTTGAAGTTAGAAGCACATTGGTGGTAACAAATAGGTAAAACAACAACGAAAGAACACAGACGTTTCAATGGCCCGTTCTAATTTATGCGACCAAGGAACATACGAGATAATTGAATTGAACATAACAACACCTTATTGTATTACATATCACACATACACAGAAAAAAATCACATAGTAAAAAAATAATCCTACACATACAGCAGTTGGCAGCACACATACATGCATCACACAAACAATATATATATATATATATATAAAATATATATACATTATAACAATGCAGACAGTTTTTGCAATTTTCCTTCATATAGTAGTTCTATTGTCATAAGAATAAAACAGTAGACGTGGAGATAAGAAGATGGGCCATTTCCTCGAGTGTCCAATGTATGCAGGTACAATAGCAAGCCACATTGATTTGTCTACCTCAATTCTTGGAAGTCATATATATATATATATATATATATATTTATAGCTCTTTTATAAACACAACTACCACAGAAAATAGAACACATAACAAACGTAGAAGAAGGCACACATGATAGAAGAAGAGCAATCATGCAACACACACAAACGCGCACGAAGCACACATATGTAATAAACACCTAACATAGTATAAACACACAGATAACAACTCACTATGCAGAAAATCAGCTGTCAAAACATGAGAATGAAATTAGAAACACGCCAGTTGTAACAAATCGGTAAAATAACAACAGACAATTTTGGGATTTTTCAGTTTTGGAAAAGGAATGTCAGTCCTTTGAACATCAAATAAGCATGACAATATAAAACGTAGACACCCAAATATCATTGCAGCGATATCTAAAATGAGTAATGTGAGGAAGCAACCAATGAAATAATATTAAAGAGAACATTTAGGAAGTACATAAAACATAAAATGAAGAACGACAAAACTATTAATCTATATCTCACCACTGAAGCTTTTATAAAATTCTCTCACCAATGTTTAAGGTTTAATAAATTATCATCCTAGAGTTTATTTCGGTCCAAAATAATCAATTAATACATGGCATACTGCTAACATATCCTGGACCCATGCAAAAACAATGCTAGCGTAGTAGGCAGAGAAAATTAGACTTCCACAACCTAATTTGGTGTTGGCGGACCTTATTTGTTGGCCTCGAAATCTCAGTAAGATTTGATTGTATAAAATATTGAATATGTAACATGCATATAAAAAGTATATTTCTATATCTGGAGTGTATGAACAAACGCATAGACCTTTCCCAAATAGAGCTTCACAATGGAGCATTTAATTGATCCTTGTTAAGGTGTAATGGCAAAAGGTTTTAAGTTCTAGGGAGAAAAGCGTAATGTATAGGACTTACAAGAAACACAGGAGGAAAATATACTACCACATAGCAGAGACACACACAGACATACACTAACCAGTAGACCTAATACATAAGCCTAACTGTATGCTCACAGACAGAACACACATGAAAATCCTCAAACACACACAACATACATCAACCACACAAAACATTACATGTCCACAAGACATGCTCCCATGTAAGACCAGCAAGATTAGGTGTATACAATAAACACCAAACAACATACATACACACCATAAACATTCAGCACAACACACATTTATATATTCGGACACAAAAACACACACCAGAACACACACACACACACACATATATATATACATGCACATACATAATACATATTTAAACCCAACGGATTGCTAAAATACACAATTGAAGCTATAAACATATTGTTCATAACAATAGCCTCACAATGGTATAAAATTTATAAAATTGCATTGGCAGAAGAATTACTACAGTCATTTCAACGGCATAAGATGATCAATTATATCTTGGACTTTCTGTTCTTCCGATAACAAGGGTACTTGTAGTTTAACGAGAAATAATATATGATGCCTTATATTTGGGACTAAGTTTCTCTAACCTCGATTTTAGCTCTCAAAATAAGGACACCCCTATATGCTCACAAACTAACTAATAGTTCCTCCATTATACAACAATACATCAAAATGATGATTATTGGATATCATCAATATATTTTATTCTCAAGTAATACAGCGGCATAACAAATAAACAAAACAAGTTGTAAGCACCCTAGCAATACACCTCATACAGAAGCACATTCGTGCACATGTGCAATTGAAATGATTGCAGAATATTGGCTTACGAAATAAGATCTAATATTTGTACGTGCATAAGTAACATCACATATCAGAAATCTGCATCTAGCCTTTACAAAGAAAAAGAACAGACAAACTATAATATAAAAATTGAAAATCAAAAACCATAGGTAGCTGGAAATATAAGCAATACAATGATTAAGAAGATACTATAATCAGAAATAAGGTGGTCGTCTTTAAAAACCTTGCCTCGAAAAAGAATATGTTGCCATTAAAGCCAAATCCACATGACGATGTACTACTTTACATATGTATGCTCAGTGATAGCTACGATTGTTCGTTATAGTAAAATAAATGCATCACAATGCATTTCCTAGAAAATAATATAACAAAATGGTCAATAAGCTCCTTATTTTTGCAATACAAACACACCGATGACATGCACATTGAAAAGAATGGAACATAAATAAAGGACACTTCATAATATGCAAACACAACTACCTAGAATATCCAATACATACCATCTGATACGACGCTTAATCATATGCGAAGCCTTAGCGTAGAGTTAACAAAGCATGGAAAACCACAAATAAACCTCAGAGTTCTTGTAATTAAACAAAAAAGGTCGATGTGTCATTCAAAATGAATAATTCCAATTGTAGCACTTGAAATTATACCTCACATGTGGTACCCAGCTGGTGGAGCATGTATCAATTCTGGTACACCTAATATTTTGCTTTACAATCACTTACACCACATCCCGTCAAACATTCATCAAATTCGGGATATTATAAGTGATTGAAAAAAAACATGGATACCAAATTGATGGATATTTGTCGAGGGAATTTGGCAAAATGTGATAAGCTAGTGGAATTCCTAACCGACGTTATAAATCGCCGAACATCTCCAAAAAAACAAAATTATTACGCTACAAAATATTGGAAATGTAAGGTAGCTGAGGAATGTAAAGCAGACTTGCCGGAGAAGCTAGTCGTAAACTACCTTAGTTTTGGCTTTCGCACGAAGTAGTTTAACGCTGTTCATATGCCAAAGTATATGGGGAAAAACCAAACTCGCTTACATTAAATATTATCATATTAGTAAAAAAAGAAGCTAAAAAAATCAAATGCACAGAAATATCAAAACCGGGTCGAGCTATCGTAAGATAACAAAATAGCATGTCCCCTAAGGGTAATTTTGGAAGATAAATATGCGTGTTCGCAGATGAGAAGATAAACATAGAGACACCAAAACAAAACCTGCATTCGCTTTCACGAGAGAGCCCCCGCAGACATAGAAAACTCACATCGATAACGAACCAAACAAAATCCCAAAGCCCGTGATAGCAAACTAAATGACCGAGAAGTATCATAACGAAATATATGTAAACGCATAGTGCTGGAGGAGTCAATAACAACGTACACACAACACAAAACACACACACACACGCACATAGGAAAAAACACACACAAACACATCAGAACTAATATACTCGAAACATGAAACAAGGTAATAGCATATCCTGGCGTAAAATCAATTACCTGAGTGAGAAGTACGAATCGCCGAATAAAAATCAGAATCAAAATATACCTGAAGCACGAGAGGCATCAATTGAGCAGAGAAAAATCGACAGTATAAATCGAACACAGACAATAATGTACAGGACCTGAACAGAATCTCAGCTGGACCACTAACTATCAAACAAACAAACTGATGAAAGAACGAGCCCGAAACCTACAGAAAGAAGAACAAAATGTTCCATTCCAATAACGACCTACCAGTACTATACGCAATACAGAAATGTTGGTGGACAACAAATAAAACCTGAAAACTGAACAACCCAAATTTAGGTCACGACGAAATTAAAATAAACACGAACACATACACATATACAAATAAATAAACACGCACGAACAATTAGAGGTACGTGACGTTGTTATACCTATTAGACCAGTACCTCTAAGGAGTCGTAATCGGCCTCCAAAGAGTCCTTTCGGCCACAAGGTTGCCAGTCTATATACCTCTAATCACAAGAAAAACTACAGCCCAAAGCTCAAATAAAATAACGTTATTGCGCGTTTTTTTATATAAGGCCAGATATCGGAGCAATCCTTCATTCATTATCTAGTTGTAGGAAAGAAAATATAATTCAGAAAGCATTGCACCATGTATTATAATTCTAATTAATATAAAGAGGCCGTTACCAAAGGCATTCGCGAACAAATTTCCCTCGTTGTATTCAGTCCAACAGCGATGGCCTGTCGGAGAGAAGTGATCAGACATACAAAGCACACAAGAGGGAAAAAGAAATAATAGAAGAGAAAAAAAAACTTTTGATGTATCGCCTCTGGCCGTGCACGATCATGTAAAAACTTGTTCACTATACATGTGGGAAGTGGGTTGAAAAAATCAGGAGGAACATGTTCATAAACAAGTACAAATGTTGAAAATCGATGGCCTTTCTTGAAAAAATGTTTCTTTAAGAAGAATTGAACATCTACTGAGGCCTAATCAAATTCAACTGACCATATCATGGCAGGCTTGGACTGCGGCAGCAAGAACTTCGGTGACACCAGAGTGACGCTGCGAAACTAATGAAGTCACAATTTGATTATCAAGACAAAAGGACGTTCATTGTAAGAGTCAGGTAACATACCACAATTTGATCCGTACAGCAAGAATAAAACTCTTCAACAACCAAGCGATGAAGCCCATCACTCGAGCAATTATTATCAACATCATTTTCTAAAAAACATTAAATAATCTTCAAAACTAATGAAAATTGCAATTTACTATCTATAAAAGGAAATTCTCAAAAGTTATTTACCCTAATGCGTTCAACCTTCACCTAATTTTGAAGACGGGAGAGTAGCTCCACAGCAAATCCCTGTGAAGAATGAAATCTTATGTGACCCTAATAAGTTTCTTAAAGATGACAAGCAAGTTTTGATAATAAAAAATAGAAAAAGATGTGGATCTTTCAGATGATTTAGTGGTGTATAATTTGATATGTTTTTCTTGCATGTCAATCGTTGGCATTTTTTCAGGCTACGGATGGCACGCTGCAGCGTTGCTCTCTTTTTCTTCTTGCTAGCATGTGTGCCCTTATGGTGAGCCTGAAAGGAATCCTATTTTTAAACACATATGCACAAAATTATGAGGTATGTGGGAAATGAAGAAGTATCCAAGTAAAACTCTTGAAATATCATTCACCGTGATGCAAATTGACCTTATAGGTGTAAAACCCGTAATTTCGATTTCCGGTAATTTCTTTTTTTTTCGGCGGAAGTCCATTTTGATGACTCGCTCATGACCGTTTCATTATTCTGAGAATGATTAATTCTACACTTTTTGACATCCGAGTTCGTTTCGGTGTCATTTTGTTGAGTTCCGTGTTTTTTAGCGACTTTTCCGCACTTGAGTTCGATTCTTGCGAATCTCGGTCGAAACTGCTGTTTTGAGTTTCCCGTAAGTTCATTTAACTATGTTATACGTGTTGTGAACTTCGGTTTGGTTATTCGATCACGTATCGTGATTTTCGGGCGTTTTGGGCCATTTTGTAATTTACCCAAAGTTATGGGTATCCGTATCTGTAATTGTTGTCTCGACCCGTTTATTGGTCGCGTATGATTAATTATTACATTATGTTTTCATTTCGGGTCGTTGATGTTGTCCGCGAACTTTTCGTCGTGTTCGTTCCGTACATTTTCGGAAATCGAGTCGTCGGGTCATGGCGCCTGAGCACTGGCCGGACAGGTGCGGCCGGCACGGTCGGAAATCTTGAGCCGGCAGTCAAGCACGGCGAGAACCGGCGTAAGCGCACGCTACGGCCGGAATCTGCCTGCACGCTAACAGTGTAAGCGCGCTGTATCGGGCCCCAGCAGACGCTTATCGGCCGGGCGAGAGGGTTCTTGATCTTGGACTCAAGGACGATCGGCAGATAGCGCACGCTACTGTCGGGCATTGCGCACGCTACGACCGGAAGGTAGCGCGCGCTACGGCCGGAAGCCTGCGCACGCTACCTGGCCGAGTCAATAGGGCAGTTTGGGCACTGGATCGCGGCACGGGCGATAAGCGCCGCTAGCTCAGCGACTAAGCGCGCTAGTCCGGCCCAGTATATATGTGACAGAGCAGTCACATTTCCTCTCGTTTTTCATTTCCTTCCTTTTCTTTCCGTGGCTGGCGATTCGTAGGTGGTTAAGCCATGTTGTTTAACAACAAATCCATGAAGTTCTTGAGGTTATATCATTGATCAATCATCCGTTATCATCATTTGATCCAGCGAATCAAGGTAATCTCACCTTAGAACCCTAATTTCGTGAATTTTGGGGTTTTTGCGTTTTTGTCCGATTCGTTCCGTATTGTTGACTAATTCATGTTGGGTATGATTAATCTTGGTAGTATTCTTGTGTTTAACATCATTTAATCTATTGTTCTTCATCGAATCGAAGTATAATTCTTGATTTCCTTCGAATCGACTTTTTGGGGGATTTGTTCTCGATCTCGTTTTCCATCCGTTTTTGTTGGATAGATTGTGGTTAAATGATGTTGTTAAACATATTCTATGGATTGTATATCCATATTTCAACTTGGAATTCCGTTTTCGTGTTTTGTCGGGACGAATCGTGTTCTTGGCCGTTTTGGGGAAAACACTTGAACATTCGTCGTTTGTTCTCTGAATTCAACGGCTTTGAGTCATGCTATGGAATTCATTTTCATTGTTGTTATTGTCCTCCGTAGTTTATGACCGCGAGTTGTCGATCGGTGGAGACGGCGGGTTCATAGTCGGTTCGTGTCAACCTATTTCGATTGATTCTCTGCTTTGTTCTTATTCGAGGCAAGTACCTTGTCCATACTATTCTTGTTTTGTGGATATGATGATTGGTGATCGTCTTGGTGTGTTTGTTTGTTTGTTTGAAATGAGGTTTCAAAAGATTTGGTTAGCCTTGTTAAAGGCCCTCTTTCAAAACCGTGTGTGTTTTGTGATTGGTGTGATTCGTGAACGAGTATGTGAATCATGGACATGTTTGGTGTTGATGATGCACTTGGTATTTGCGTGTGGACGTATATTGTTTCATTTCGGTGCATTGTGGTTTGACGTGTTGTTTTACTAAGTGTTTGATGCCTCTGGGTGAATTGTTTGGATATCCTTGGTGTGATATGTTACTCGTGCTTGAGTTTGATTCGCTAGCCAGCTCGGGAGGGTCCTTAGAGGCCTCGAGTGGGATTCGCGGCTTCGTCCCGGTCCTAGGTGACGTGTGGTGCTTGAGTATTTTGCTAGCCAGCTCGGGAGGGTCCGACGGGATCACGGAGTGGGATTTGTGGCTTCGTCCCGGTCGTAGGCGATGTGAGTACGTGTTTTGTGAATGTGTTTGCTCACCTCGGGAGGGTTCGACGGGACCACGGAGGGAATTCCAATGGCTTCGACCTGGGTTCACGAGTGAAACTTCACCGCTACGTGTGTATATTTTGTGATTGTTTTTCGCTCACCTCGGGAGGGTCCGATGGGATCACGGAGGGAGTCCAATGGTATAGACCTGGATTCACGAGTGCGGTTGCTTATGTTTTGTGAATGTGTTTGCTCACCTCGGTAGGGTTCGATGGGGCCACGGAGGGAATTCCATTGGCTTCGACCTGGATTCACGAGTGAAACTTCACGGGTGCGTGTGTATTTTATTTCCGTCGAGGACGCATGACGTGGGTTTTTAACCTTGTGTATTATGGTTGGTTTTATTTTCGAAAACAAAACCTTTGGGCTGTGACCCTGTTGATTTTGGAATGAGGAGGATTTGATAATCCTAAATTGTTTTCTATTAAAACTCTCGATGGCACTTTAAACGGTTTTATAAATTGTTTTCCCTTGATTTGTGACCTTTCGGTTTTAGAATGTTTTACCAAACTCTTGCCTCGGGAAGTACTTTTCGTCACGTTTGGATTTTTAAGGATTCCTGGTTATTGTTATTCGTGGAATGTGAATTGTATGGCTCGTATTTGCACTTTGTCCTTGCACTAGCAAAACAGTGGAGTTTTGCTAACCCCCGAGTATTCAGGGGGTGGATGTCTATTTTTGCATTAAGGTTTTGGAGCATAACGCAGGGTCAGCACGAAGGATGATGAAAGATGATCGATACTAATCACATGAGGAACTGTACTTTGTTTATTTGTTCAGTTGTACTTTATTTTCCGCTGCTATATTTTTCCCGTTGTACGGGTGTGGTTGTATTTTGACCCCTGCGTGGGCATAAGTGTATTTGAGTTGTATGTATTTATTGAAAGACCAAATCGGTCTACTGAGTCATTTTAGCCTTAAAGGCATGTTTGAGTTGTTATATGTTGTTACCAGCCTGGTAGATCCTTGAGGAAAGGTTCTACGGCGTGTAATATCCCTGAGCGGATTGGGGGTGTTACATAAATGGTATCAGAGCTTAGGTTGTGGAAACCTAGGCTGTCGGGTCATTGGTGTCTATTGAGTTTTGTTTCGTCGGATTTTATCTGACTGAGTCGTGTCGCGACGCGTCGTCTGAGTTTGTTGGTCGTGATTAGTATCGTGGGGCGATCATCATCTTAGTGCGACCTATGGATGTAAGTCTCCCTTCTTTGTATTGTGCCTCGTGTGACACGAGCTATTTGTTTGATTTTGTGTTAAGTGATGGAACCTTCATGTAGATTCTTGGTTTCGTGATGCGTTCGTGTGATTCTCTTATTTCGTTTGTATGAGGAGTGTTGTCATTATTTATGACTTTTTGACTGTGATAATTGACTGTTTGTCTTCCCGGTAAAACACATGTATTGTCTTGACTTTGTACGATTTGATGCGTATATTATAATATGTTTAAACGAATATTGTTACATGAGCATTTTTGGGCATTCTAGCCCATTGAATTATTTTGAAAATCTTGAGTATCTTAGAAAATAAATTTCGAGACGTACTTTTAAAATGAATCGTTTTCTCGTGGTACTTCCAAGGTGCCACAATATGTTTCCAAATTCTTCTACCTCGAGGACCAAAATATTTTGAGATATTTTCAATGTTTTAGAAACACTTATACTTAGACCCGAGGGTCGAATATTTCTGAAAGTCTTTCGCTAAAAGAAAGTGTCCTCATTTTTATCAAATGCGAAATGGTTCTCCAAAGTCTCGATAACGATGTTTCACGTTTGTAATTTTTTTTTTGAAAGGTGATACTCAAGATCAACCGGTATTCTTCTAAATTATTTTCAAAATAAGGTTTTAGTTTTTAAAACTTATCCATTCCCGTTTGAGGGCTGGGTATGTATGTATGATGTTCGCGTTGTCATTTTGATGTTTGCTCCCGAGTATGACTGAATTGGAGGTGTGAGCGTTGAGTCGTTTTCCACACATTTGTTGTGTTAGCCCTCTGTGAGAGGTGGGATGTTGGTATTGAATATTGTTGCCTCGTAGTGATTTCTGCATTGTCGCGCATGTGCGAGCTGTTAGAGCTTGGTATGGTATGATCGTGTGCATCGGTGATGGTTCCGTTATGTGTCGGTTGTTTACTGTCTTGTTACCTTGCTCCCGTTTTTGTGAATTTCGTGGACGAGGTCGGAGGTAATACCCGTACTATTTTGACTTTTGTATTTTCTCTTTCTCCATTCTATCGATTCGCTCATGTTCGTTGAAACTTTATGAACTTGTTCTGTATTTCGGTTTCATCGTCCGGACGAACTGTGATCTTGTTGTGGGTCGATCTGGTTATCGCTGTGACTTTTATGAGTTCGGTTCGATTCTTGTGAACCTTGGAGTTGTTGTTTGAATTTTATTGTTCTTCGTGATTCGAACATGATTGTTCGCTTTTTGTTGTCTCGACAGTTGTGGTTCGATCGTTTGATTGTTCGGTTCTTGTTGATCTCGTCTCGTGATTGTTGAGCGTTCAGACTCCTTCGGGAAATTAGTCTCGTTTCGATCTTCCAACTCTTGGGCGGTGGAATTCCGTAATTGTTCAGCGTTTTTTGATTGATGAACCGCTAGGTTGGTCAATCGTATTGATTTTCGTTCATTGTGTTCTGTGATTGTTCGGATAATCGACTCGATTGTATTGTCTGTTTGATGACGCTTGTCACTTGTTGATTTTGTTATGTCTCTATCGGTGCGTTGTGTTAGTCGCCGTGGAGCGTATTTTCACGCCGTATGTCTCTTTGCGTTTCTTGCAGTGTTTCGCCGTTGGGCGCGAGTTTTCAGTTTTTGTGTATCTCGTTGAGTTTTCCTGGCAGGGGATATTGCTTCTCCCTACTTATTTTAAGTTTCGGGACGAAACTTCTTTTAAGGAGGGTAGAATGTAAAACCCGTAATTTTGATTTCCGGTAATTTCTTTTTTTTCGATGGAAGTCCGTTTTGATGACTCGCTCATGACCGTTTCATTATTCTGAGAATGATTAATTCTACACTTTTTGACATCCGAGTTCGTTTCGATGTCGTTTTGTTGAGTTCCGTGCTTTTTAGCGACTTTTCCACACTTGAGTCCGATTCTTGCGAATCTAGGTCGAAACTGCTGTTTCGAGTTTCCCGTAAGTTCGTTTAACTTTGTTATACGTGTTGTGAACTTCGGTTTGGTTATTCGATCACGTATCGTGATTTTCGGGCGTTTTGGGCCATTTTGTAATTTACCCAAAGTTATGGGTATCCGTATCTGTAATTGTTGTCTCGACCCGTTTCTTGGTCGCGTATGATTAATTATTGCATTATGTTTTCATTTTGGGTCGTTGATGTTGTCTGCGAACTTTTCGTCGTGTTCGTTCCGTACATTTTCGGAAATTGAGTCGTCGGGTCATGGCGCCTGAGCACTGGCCGGACAGGTGCGGCCGGCACGGTCGGAAGTGCTGGGCACTGGCCGGTCAAGCACGACAGGAACCGGCGTAGCGCACGCTACGGCCGGAAGGCTGCGCGCGCTAACCGGCATATGTAGCACATGCTATCGGCTGGCCCAGCGTACACTATCGGGCTGGGCAGAGGGGTTACTGGAGTACTGGACTCAGGGACGATCGGCAGATAGCGCACGCTACTGTCGGGCATTGCGCACGCTACGACCGGCAGGTAGCGCGCGCTACGGCCGGAAGCCTGCGCACGCTACCTGGCCGAGTCAATAGGCGCTTTGGGCATCGGATCGCGGCACGGGCCGAGAAGCGCACGCTAGCTCGGCAGCCTAGCGCGCGCTAGTCCGGCCCAGTATATATGTGACAGAGGAGTCACATTTCCTCTCGTTTTTCATTTCCTTCCTTTTCTTTCCGCGGCTGGCGATTCGGAGGTGGCGAAGCCATGTTGTTTAACAACAAATCCATGAAGTTCTTGAGGTTATATCATTGATCAATCATCCGTTATCATCCTTTGATCCAGCGAATCAAGGTAATCTCACCTTAGAACCCTAATTTCGTGAATTTTGGGGTTTTTGCGTTTTTGTCCGATTCGTTCCGTAATTTTGACTAATTCATGTTGGGTATGATTAATCTTGGTAGTATTCTTGTGTTTAACATCATTTAATCCATTGTTCTTCGTCGAATCGAAGTATAATTCTTGATTTCCTTCGAATCGACTTTTTGGGGGATTTGTTCTCGATCTCGTTTTCCATCCGTTTTTGTTGGATAGATTGTGGTTAAATGATGTTGTTAAACATATTCTATAGATTGTATATCCATATTTCAACTTGGAATTCTGTTTTCGTGTTTTGTCGGGACGAATCGTGTTCTTGGCCGTTTTGGGGAAAACACTTGAATATTCGTCGTTCGTTCTTTGAATTCAATGGCTTTGAGTCATGCTATGGAATTCATTTTCATTGTTGTTATTGTCCTCCGTAGTTTATGACCACGAGTTGGCGATCGGTGGAGACGGCGGGTTCATAGTCGGTTCGTGTCAACCTATTTCGGTCGATTCTCCGCGTTGTTCTTTTTCGAGGCAAGTACCTTGTCCATACTATTCTTGTTTTGTGGATATGATGATTGGTGATCGTCTTTGTGTGTTTGTTTGTTTGTTTGAAATGAGTTTTCAAAAGATTTGGTTAGCCTTGTTAAAGGCCCTCTTTCAAAACCGTGTGTGTTTTGTGATTGGTGTGATTCGTGAATGAGTATGTGAATCTTATGGACATGTTTGGTGTTGATGATGAACTTGGTATTTGCGTGTGGACGTATATTGTTTCATTTCGGTGCATTGTGGTTTGACGTGTTGTTTTACTAAGTGTTTGATGCCTCTGGGTGAATTGTTTGGATATCCTTGGTGTGATATGTTACTCGTGCTTGAGTTTGATTCGCTAGCCAGCTCGGGAGGGTCCTTAGAGGCCTCGAGTGGGATTCGTGGCTTCGTCCCGGTCCTAGGTGATGTGTGGTGCTTGAGTATTTCGCTAGCCAGCTCGGGAGGGTTCGACGGGATCACGGAGTGGGATTTGTGGCTTCGTCCCGGTCCTAGGCGATGTGAGTACGTGTTTTGTGAATGTGTTTGCTCACCTCGGGAGGGTTCGACGTGACCATGGAGGGAATTCCAATGGCTTCGACCTGGGTTCACGAGTGAAACTTCACCGCTACGTGTGTATATTTTGTGATTGTTTTTCGCTCACCTCGAGAGGGTCCGATGGGATCACGGAGGGAGTCCAATGGTATAGACCTGGATTTACGAGTGCGGTTGCTTATGTTTTGTGAATGTGTTTGCTCACCTCGGGAGGGTTCGACGGGGCCACGGAGGGAATTCTATTGACTTCGACCTGGATTCACGAGTGAAACTTCACGGGTGCGTGTGTATTTTATGTCCGTCGAGGACGCATGACATGGGTTTTTAACCTTGTGTATTATGGTTGGTTTTATTTGCGAAAACAAAACCTTTGGGCTGTGACCCTGTTGATTTTGGAATGAGGAGGATTTGATAATCCTAAATTGTTTTCTATTAAAACTCTCGATGGCACTTTAAACGGTTTTATAAATTGTTTTCCCTTGATTTGTGACCTTTCGGTTTTAGAATGTTTTAACAAACTCTTGCCTCGGGAAGTACTTTTCGTCACGTTTGGATTTTTGAGGATTCCTGGTTATTGTTATTCGTGGAATATGAATTGTATGGCTCGTATTTGCACTTTGTCCTTGCACTAGCAAAACAGTGGAGTTTTGCTAACCCCCGAGTATTCGGGGGGTGGATGTCTATTTTTGCATTCAGGTTTTGGAGCATAACACAGGGTCGGTACGAAGGATGATGAAAGATGATCGATACTAATCACATGAGGAACCGTACTTTATTTATTGGTTCAGTTGTACTTTATTTTCCGCTGCTATATTTTTCCCGTTGTACGGGTGTGGTTGTATTTTGACCCCTGCGTGGGCATGAGTGTATTTGAGTTGTATGTATTTATTGAAAGACCAAATCGGTCTACTGAGTCATTTTAGCCTTAAAGGCATGGTTGAGTTGTTATATGTTGTTACCAGCCTGGTAGATCCTTGAGGAAAGGTTCTACGGCGTGTAATATCTCTGAGCGGATTGGGGGTGTTACAATAGGTATCCTTTCCATTCATTGCTACATAAGATTTAAGTGTTTCCTGATCACTGTTTGATGCATCAGTATCATCCTCCGCTATCTTCTTGTAATCGAGCATAAATGAGAGACAAGCAATCATAATCCTGACACAATCCAATAAAAATCGTAATTTCTCAAACAACAAGATTAGAGACAACACAGAAAACAGAAAGAGTGACGAGTACGTCGGTGATGGATGCAAACATGCACACCAGATTACATTCCTTCCTTGTATTTTCCTAAAACCAAACCTTTCTCATGTGAAGCTCCCATAGAGTGATAAGTGTTCTCTTTGCTTATTTCTCATCCTCTTGATACAAAAACAAAAGGAACTTACAAATTGAGCAACATAGAAACTGGCAGCCAGAAAGAAAATGGATCAACACACACCTGTAGCATCCGAAACAAGACAATCTGAAGCACACGGTTCTTAACTTCAGTCTTATGCTTCACATTCATTCGCTCTATGCTATGGATGACATGATTGTATGACATGGTTCTCAAAGCCTTATCGCCATAAATCTGCAACTCCATAAATAAAGCTAGAGTGTCTGCATCAATAGCCACCATCTACAACACCACATATATTACTATCAAACCAGCCACACAATCAAAACCTAGTTGATAATAAAGTTTGACAAGAAACAAATAAATAAGGTCGATACCTTTCTGTTCATAAAAAGAATGAGAGACTGCACAACATTTAATCTGAGACCATGTGGGAGAGTCCTGGCGGAGGAGCGGAGAAACTGGGAGAGTTGTGAATGGAACTGGGCCATACAAATCCAAACCTGAAACGAAAATAAAAAAAAGCAGTATATGTGAACGAGCCGTGCAAATTTTTTCTTCTTGAAAACACACAAACAACACAGAAACGCACACAGCCACCTATACACACAAACTCACAGAGACGAAAAATACAAATCCAGCACCTACAAGAACGTACAATCCAAAACAAATAAAATAGGAAATCGAAGAACGCAACCACATAAATGAAGAGGACTGAGATGCCCACATAATAGTTATGAAAATACATGCCCGAGAGGCACATAAAACCAGGGAACGTGCATGGCATTCGAAAACACCGCAGACAATAGAAAATATTTTTTTTAAAAACACTAAAAAAGTACCCCTTTTTCGGAAATAAATAAACGACACACAATAAAAAACAACACAACAAAAAAACAGCCATTTCAAACAAACCTGACCACCAACTCAAAACCTCAATAGCCAGCAACAAAAGACAAACACCTGCCAGCAATTACAAAGACCACACTGCATAATGTGATGCACTACTAACACAATACAGAAGTAAAAATGCATCTCCAATGCCTGGGTTAAATAGAAAACACACATGTCTGACCAAGACGCCCAACCTTAAATCCATTATGTTCACCCTCTTCCCTGAAACTGATTCTACAGAAATCTGGGATAGAGGGAGTGAGAGAAAATAGACATGTCAGTAATCCTGGGATCGAAATTAGCTAACAAACCTAAGTAATGAAATATAGCTTCCCAGTTATGTTTTACTGACCATTTTTAGGATTTAAAAGGCTGTCGTTACCAACAAAAATATCAATAGATGAAACAACTCAACTTCATAGTCAAAAATGGAATAGTTAGGTACGAGCATGAATTTCAAATCGAGAGCAACAAACTACAGTCCAACATCATGAACGAAAACTATTTATATATCCTTACAGATTAATCGAAACCTAACCATAAACCTTTCCTACAAGGAAATCAGAAAATCAGCAAAGTAAATACAGGAAATTTGACTTCCAAAAAAAAAATCTAATCTAATCACCTGAATTTAGCATGTAATCTTACAACAAGAGCTAAGTAAGTCAATAACAGAGATCCCGCAACCGAGGAATAAAACAAAACCCTAATTTTAAAGAACTGTACCGATAACATAACTCCATTGGAACTGGGATTGCTCCTGAACCAGCAAAAGACTTTGGTTTGCTACTCCTACAAACACAAATCGGCAAGCACAAACTGAACGAACAAGAAAGAAAGAAAGAATGAAGAGAAGACCACGCAAAGAAGAGAAACGAAGGAGCAATGTAAATACAAGAAATTTGACTTCAAAAAAAAAATCTAATCTAATCACCTGAATTGAGCATGTAATCTTACAACAGGAGCTAAGTAAGTCAATAACAGAGACCCCGCAGCCGAGGCCAAATAAAAAAAAACCCAAATTTTAAAGAAGTGTACCGATAACATAACTCCATTGGAACTGGGATTTCTCCTGAACCTGCAAAAGACTTTGGTTTGCTACTCCTACAAACACAAATCAGCAAGCACAAACTGAGCGAACAAGAAAGAAAGAAAGAATGAACGAAGAGAAGACCACGCAAAGAAGAGAAACGAAGGTGGAGCTGTCACGCGGGTCGTCGAAGCAGAGATGTTGCACAAACAAGAAGAATAAAGATGGAGGTGGCAGTCGGGAAGCCGAAGTAGGCATGGAGGTGGAAATCTCACTAAAAAACACAAAAAAGAGAGGAAAAATAAGTAGGAGACGGCGGAGGAAGCAGGTGAAAGGAGGCAGGAGGCGGGCGACGAGAATAGGGCTCTTATATTATACGCTACAATATATATATATATGGTGTGTGTGTGTGTGTGTGTGTGTGTGTGTTTATGTTTGTGTGTCACTGCACCTTTAGAACTTCAGTAAAAAATTATGCACCTTCGGTAAAATAAAACAGGCAAGCTCATTCAATGATTCAGTAGTTGATTGGCAATTCCCCAAGTAGATACAGAGTATCCTCTGGATCATTACACCCTGCAATGATGAGTAGAATTGTTTTAATTTATCTGAACCTTATAATATAGTGAATAACTTCAATGAAATCAATCATGTTTACAATAATAAGAAACCAAACTCACTTTAGTTTTCAAACTACCATTAACATCATCCTTGTCACACTTGTGCGTCAAGAGCTTCCTAGCGTAACTCCCTAGTTTGTTGCAGAGAAAAGGAACGATTTCATTGCTAAATCCTATGCAAGTGTCCTTTACATTTTGACATAGAGATCTACTAAGGAATATATGAACGAATGTAATCACAAACTCTAAAGTCAGCAAGACTTCGAAAGCCAATGTAAAAGAAAAGTTCATTGCTGCCAAAAACAAAAGTATATATAACCTTAATTTTTTTTACTACCTAATTCAATTATCAAAAACAAAGGAGACACTAAACGACATACCCACATCAAATCCACTCCCGAGAAAAATATAAGCACCACAATATAAATAGTCCATATTCCCTGGTAAAGGAATCAGCCGGAGTCCTTGGAAAAAGCAATCAGGTGTTTCCATTGGTTGGAAGGCCTGAAGAAGATGTGATAGGATGGTAATATCCTTCAGAAGATCTGGTAGATAAAGCATCTATACATAGGAAACTGGAGTGCCAAAAATGTTTAATAATTTGGAAAATCAATACAGCAGAAAATTAATAGTGCCGAAAAACAAAAAAAGAAGCAACATAATAGAATGAACGAACTGTATCCAAGTGATGTAGAAAAAACTAAAGTGAATTATGGCTGTCAGAATCACCTTGCCGAAGCAGAGAAGAGTCTCTTTAAAAACTGAAATAGAAGTCAGAGATGGTGTTGCAGATATACATGTGTTGATTATCTCTGGGTTTGCAGCCAAACTACACTGATTTATCCAGTGTTCTTGACAAGTTTCAGAACCTACAGTTTAGTTCTATCAGATAAAAGACAACTAAAAGGTATATTCTGCATCCTCGGAAACAAAATTTGCATCACTAACCTTCTCTAAAATTGCGTCTTGCACGATCAAAGTTTCTCTTAAGATATGGAAACAAAGGTTGTATCCTGACTAAGAAGTCATTTGGTTGCAACCCCAACAATCCAACTGACATATTACAACCTCTTGCAAAACCTGGTTTTCTCGTGGGACTTAAGTGGACCAGCTTTTGGTGAAGATCACGCATGAGGTAAAGATGAAGCGGTAACCTCTGCAAGATCATCTAGCTGATCTTGGTGCAGTGTCGAACCTGACAAAAGGGTGTCCATCCTCATCAACAACATCTTTCAGTAAACAGAATCGATCGATAGAACACCAACCCTAGGTCGATCGACGACACAGAAGAAGTAACAAACATAAGGGTAAACCCCAAATCGATCGATGGAACACCAACCAACAGCAAAACCCATGCCCAAAAAAACCCTAAATCCAAGAAAGAAACGTACCTTTGCGAAGGCAGGAGCGACCGAAGAAGAAAGAATAAAATGAAGAATGAAGGCAAGACAACGCAGAAGAAGACGAGTAAAGAAGGTGCTGTCAATCGGAATGGTGAGGCAGAGAGGTTACGCCGCAAGGAGGTGAAGAAGGCACGAGAAGAAGGACCCGGGCGACGAAACATCGCTGCTTCTATCATACGGCTACAATATATATATATTGATATATATATATAGATATATCAATCCATGGTTTCACATGTAAGCTTACGTGTAAGACAACTTCATATTCACTTTTCTATATATATATATAATCAAATGAATTATTGTACACCATATAGGCAACTACTTTAGATTAAATTTATCAACAACTACCATAACCACTCAATTATCCAACTTTTTTGATATTAAATTACTTTCTATCTCTTCTACGTTATCAATATTTTCTCAATGCAACCACATCTGTTTTTGATGATTTATCAATGACTACCTAACCACCCAACTACACATATATAATTTTTTTCTTGATTATAAAGTTTTTAAAAAATAAAAAAAAATAACAGAATTTCTTGAAGAAACTAAAAAAGTTATAAATTAATAAAAAATAAAAATTTGACAAACCAATAACATGAACGATAACAACTACAATTCGAATTAAAAATGCACACTCAATCCTTCAAATAAATGATAAAATTTTATTGTTTTTGATGGAAAAGAAATTTTTTGTACTTTTTTAAAATATAAAATATTTATTTTAATATTTAAATATAATTTATTGAACCAATACAATTGTGACAAGTTTCACAAGAAGAATAAAAAAGAAAAAAAGGGAAAGGCTGGGTGCCCAAGGTAAGCGAGTTCTGTGATGAGAACAATCTAGTAGTCTTCACCAGATGAATATGTACGATTATTGATTCCCTAACTAGAGAAGTGAAGCTACAAGGAGATAGAAAAAGGGATGTCTATGTGATAGACTGGAAAACAAGCATACCAAATGCATGTTTCATATCAGAAACAGTAGCTGAAAATGGATGGTTATGGCACAAAAGAATAAGTCATCTAAACTTCAAATCTCTCAACAAGATAAGCTCACAGAAACTGGTCAGAGGTCTTCCAGAAGGAATATTCAAGAAGGAGACTCTATGCGGTGCATGCCAGAAAGGAAAGCAGACCAAAGCTTCTTTCAAATTAGTTCAACTTACCACTCTAACCATCAGGGTACTGGAATTGCTACACAGGGATCTCTTTGGCCCTATCAAGCCAAGGACACTGAGTGGAATGAAGCATGCCGTAGTAGTTGTAGACGACTGCTCAAGGTACACTTGGATAGTTTCTCTATATAAAAAGAATGAAACACTAATCAAGCTGCCTGAGCTTATGAGGAGAATCCAAAATGAGAAATTTCTATCTATCATAAAGATCAGATCAAACAAAGGAGGAGAATTTTTTAACAAAGCAATCACTGAATATAGTGATCAAAATGGGACTCCACATGAAGTTTCGCTGCAAGAACACTACAACAAAATGGTGTTGCTGAATAAAGGAACATAACAATCAAGGAAGCAGCTGGGAAAATGATTGCTGAGACTGACCTTCCTAAAATATTCTGGGCTGAAGCTGTAAACACAACATGTCATACTCAAAACAGAAGTATGATAGTAGAATACACTGTAAAGCTCCTTAGGATGTTTGAAATGGCAAATTACCAACTGTTGCATACTTCCATATTTTCGGCTGTAAGTGCTTCATCCACAACAATGGCAAGACCCAACAGAATGTCTTTGATGCAAAAACTGATAATGGTCTCTTTATGGGATACTCACATATAAGCAAGGCATACAAAGTCTTTAACAAAAGAACATTAGTTGTGAAAGAAGCACATCATGTTTTATTTGATGAATCTACTGCTGAGTACAGGAAACAGGTAGAAAAATAGATAAAAAGCTTAAAGCCACCTATCCAGAAGAAATTATTGTCAATGATAAAATGATGTATTTATAGACTCAGCTGATGAAGAACCAACTACAGATCAGTCAGGATCTCCAGTCCCAACTGATCTAGTCACAGCTAATGCAGACGTAGCTGAACCAAACACAGTTGTACCAAATGGAACTGATTCAAACATAGCTGAACCGGTCCTAGATGCAGACCAGCAAGACCCAACTGAAGCACAGACGGATACAACAATCCATCAAAGCAACTCAACAGAGGGAATAAATAATGATGATCTTCAACCAAAAGCAGAAGATGAAGACGAAACTCCCAAATGGCTAAAAGATCATCCCATCCAACAAATTATTGGGAACCTAACTGATGGAGTCAAGACCAGGAAATTAAAAAACCTAATGGAAATGGCTGTTTTCTCATGTTTCATGTCCCAAATGGAACAGAAAAAAACTGAATAGGCCCTGGATTGTAACACCCCCGAGATATTCGGAGTATATTACAGCGCCGTGAACCCCTACATAGGACCCACCAGGCTAAAACAAGAAAAACATCACTCGACTAACCATCTTAATTAGCAAGGACACACATTTAAATAATACAACATATAAAGATACGCCTAAAACAACCGGCGTAATAAACATCAAACGACAGTATAACAATTTGAGTTAATACAAAACGAAGTTCGAAGTGAAAATCCTAAGTATTCGCGAGTACAATCTATAAGTTTATAAATGTGGGAAACAACCAAATCGAAGTAGACAAAAGAAATAAGAAGACCCAAATGCACATGTCAACGACCCTTGCCAACATCCTCGTACTGTCCCAGCGCCCGCTCGTCCGGAAAAACATAACCTGAAATCCATAACAAGAATTTCCCCAAAACGGGTCCCCAAAGGGGTTAGCAATTACGCTAGTACAAGTAATCAAGGCAAACCATTCGCTTACACGTTTCATAGTACATGCACCAAAATCATTTCGAAAACCAAAACGAGACATGTCTTTTCTGGAAACAAACAGTCAATCACATTTTCCTAGGACCGGGATGAAGCCACAAATCCCACTCGAGGCCTCTAAGGACCCTCCCGAGCTAGCCATATCATAAAAACAAATCACGCATATGCATCGCCTAGGACCGGGACGAAGCCACAAATCCCACTCGAAGCCTCTAAGGACCCTCTCGAGCTGGCTAGCTAAACAAACTCATGAATCCAGGGCACAAACCATTGGACTCCCTCCGTGATCCCGTCGGACCCTCCCGAGGTGAGCATATCACACACAATATACATTACCATTTCACGTTAAGCATAAAGGTTTCCAAAAATACTTGCCTTGAATAATTGATGACGCAACGAATGGAAAGGAAAATCACCGACGAACGCTATGAACCAACGGAACCGAACCTAACGATTCGAAGAACATAATCACAACCAACTCTAGACGAATACGGAAATGGAATACACCCGAAAACCCCCCTACGATTCATGTATATTCGTACAAAAATAACAACGAGGGCGGACCACAACCAAACCCTCTCGATTTCACAAAACCATGAAAATATACCATGAATCCGTAGGAAAACTAATGATATCAACAAGATTAATCATATTCATCACGGATTAACCAACAAAACGGAACGAATCGGATGAAAATCCCAAAACCCCCAATTTATCCAAAAGTAGGGTTCTAAGAGATTTACCTTGGATTAGGATGAAAGATTCGTGTTGATGTTGTTATTATACACCAAGAACTCAAGGAAGTTTATGGTTGAGATGATTGGAGGAAGAAATCGCCAAGAAATCGCCCAAAATCGCCAAAGGAGCTCTAAGCCGCGGGGAGGAGAAGAAATGAAAATAATACGTTCATCTGGGTCAACTCCCTGGTTTATATAGCCAGGGAGTGTTAGCGCGCGCTAACACTCAGAAGTTAGCGTGCGTTAACGGGACAAAACTCGATCCAGTTAACGTCCCGATCCGAACGACATCGGTCCGTTAGCGTGCGCTACCCGAAACGTAGCGTGTGCTAATAGCCTCTCGGTAGCGCACGCTATCGGCCATAGCGTGCGCTACCTGGACATCAGACGAGTCCAGAAGTGAACTGCCCATAACGCACTTGACCCCGTTAGCGCGCGCTACCGGCCAAACGTAGCGTGCGCTACTTGGGCACCTGACCGAGTCCAGTAGAAAACTGTCCCGTACTGGACAACCACGCTAGCGCACACTACCGAACATCTTTAGCGTGTGCAAGTCCCCCGACATTAGCGTGCGCTAGACAACGTAGCGTACGCTAATCTGTTAGTCCAGAGGGCTGAAAATAGAACTGCCACTCCTAGGGCTCAGCTCGCTAGCGCGCGCTACGAAGCAGACATAGCGTGCGCTACCAAGGGATCTCTAGCGTGCGCTATGCAGAAAATCAGCGCGCGCTAGTCGCGGAATATGAACGAAACATCAAACGGAACATCTCAAAATGCATAATAACATAGAACGGATCCATGGAAACCCCAAAACGGCGGTTCCGTACAACAATTACGAGAATCAGATCACTAAATGACGGAAGAAATACACTGAAAAATACACGAGGATCGCTACAAGCGAGAAATACACTGAAAAATGAAAATACCGGGAAAAGAAAAATGCGGATATTACATTCTACCCCTCTAAAAATAAGTTTCGTTCCGAAACTTAAGAAACAAACAACTCAGGGTACCTAGCACGCATGCTATCCTCGGTTTCCCAAGTTGCCTCCTCGACACCATGTCTCTACCACTGCACCTTGACCAAGGAGATGGTCTTATGCCTCAGTCGCTTCTCACGATGCTCCAAGATCTTCAAGGGACGCTCCTCAAAAGTAATATCTTCGGCGACATCAATCTCACCATAATCGATGACGTGACTAGGATCCGGGACATATTTCCTCAGCTAGGAAACATGAAAAATGCTATGAACATGACTCAAGACCGGGGGTAACGCCAAACGATATGCCAACCCACCGACTCGCTCGAGAACCTCGAAGGGTCCAATAAATCTCGGACTCAACTTCCCCTTTATCCCAAAATGGAAAACTCCTCTCGTCGGCGACACCTTCAGTAAAACGTAGTCTCCCACCTCGAATTCCAAAGGTCGACGACGGACATCGGCATATGACTTCTGTCGACTGTGGTTAGTTAACATTCGTTCCCGAATTAATTCTATCTTCCGTCTCGTATCAAGAACGATATCCGGCTCGGTCCCGACCATATCGGACACCTCATTCCAACAAATCGGCGATCGACAACGCCGCCCACAAATTGCCTCATACGGTGCCATCTGAATCGATGCGTGCCAACTATTGTTGTACGTGAATTCGATCAATGGCAAATGCTCCTCCCAGTCATTGCTCCAATCGAGAGCACAAGCACACAATATATCCTCGAATGTCGAGATAGTGCGTTTCGACTGTCCATCTGACTGAGAATGAAAAGAGGTACTTAAACACAAACGAGTACCCAACGCCTTATGCACCGCCTGCCAAAAATCTGATACAAAACGGCCATCACGATCCAAAACAATAGACTTCGGAGTACCGCGAAGCCTCACAATCTGCGCGATAAACACACGAGCCAACTTTTCCAGGCCCCAAGTGTCCTTGATGCGCAGAAAATGTGCTGACTTAGTCAGACGATCGACAATCACCCATTTCCATTTCGGAACAGGAAGTGACTGCAATAATCCGACTGGTCGCTGATGCTCGATTTTGACCTGCTGACAAGTCAAGCATCTCGCTACAAACTGTGCGACCTCCTCCTTCATATCATTTCACCAGAAATTCCTTCTCAGGTCCTTGTACATCTTACTCGAACCAGGATGACCGGAGTAAGGTGTAGCATGGGCCTCACGCAAAATACTCTGTCTCAACTCTGAGTCGTTCGGTACACAAAGCCGACTCTAGAATCTCAAAACACCATCCTCGTGAATCACAAACCCAGGAGACTTTCCCTTAAGAATGTTCTCTCGGATTTGAGTAATCACCGGATCCTCCAACTGCTTCAGCTTAATTTCGTCGATCAAAGACGACGAAATCTCTAAAGCACAAAGTTGCCCGACATCTCCCAACAACAAAACCTCAACACCTAACTCGATCAAAACTCGCCGAAGCTCAGACTGAGATGTAAGGATCTCAAGCATTCGAAACACAACCGGTTTCCGACTCAAGGCGTCGGCCACGACGTTCGCCTTGCCCGGATGATAAAGGATTTCGAGGTCATAATCCTTAATCAGCTCTAACCACCCCCTCTGCCTCATATTCAACACCCACTGAGTAAATATGTATTTCAGACTTTTATGATCAGTAAAAATCTGACATGCAGAGCCGAAAAGAAAGTGACGCCAAATCTTGAGCGCAAACAACTGCCGCTAACTCCAAATCATGAGTAGGGTAGTTAAGCTCATACGGCCTCAACTGTCTCGACGCATATGCGATGGTCTTGTCATGCTGCATCAATACGCACAAAGAACCTGACCCGAAGCATCACTATAAACAGCAAAACCCCCGTTGCGACACGGCAACGCTAAAATCGGGGCTGAAGTCAAACGCCTCTTCAGCTCCTCAAAACTCGATTGTCTCTCGTCATTCCATATGAACTTCTCAGACTTACGGATCAAGCTGTAAGTGGCGAGCCGATGAGAAACCCTCGACGAACCTACGGTAGTAGCCGGCCAGACCCAAGAAACTACGAATCTCCTTCACATTCTTGGGCGGTGCCCAATCCAACACCGCCTCAATCTTCTGCGGATCCACTCGAACTCCCTCGGCTGAAATCACGTGACCCAAAAACATCACTTCCTTCAGCCAGAACTCACATTTCGAGAACTTCGCATAGAGTTGCTCGGTCCTCAAAATGTCTAACACTATCCGCAAATGATGGGCATGCTCTTCCTCGTTCCTCGAATAAATAAGAATATCGTCAATGAAGATGACGACACACTTATCCAAATACTCGATAAAGACTTTGTTCATCAATTGCATGAACACCGCCGGCGCATTAGTTAACCCTAAAGGCATAACTACAAACTCATAATGTCCGTATCTCGTCCGAAAAGCTGTTTTTGGCACATCGGACTCCCTCACCCGGAGCTGATAGTACCCCGATTTCAAATCAATCTTCGAGAACACCGCAGCTCCCTGCAACTGATCGAACAAGTCATCAATCCTCGGCAAAGGATACTTGTTCTTGATGGTCACCTTGTTTAGTTCGCGATAGTCAATACACAAACGCAGTGAACCATCCTTCTTCCACACAAATAGGACCGGGGCGCCCCAAGGCAAGGCGCTCAGTCGAATATACCCCGACTCAAGAAGCTCACTCAACTGCTTCTTCAACTCACCATCTCTGAAGGTGCCATGCGATACGGCGCCTTCGAAATCGGAGCCGCACCCGACTCTAACTCTATAGCAAACTCGACCTCACGGTCCGGTGGCAATCCTGGTAACCCGTCAGGAAATACATAAGGAAACTCACTAACGACTGGAATCGATGAAATCTCGACTCCACCATATTCCGCCTTCAAGGCATAACACCACTAACCAGCACACCCCTTTCGCAGGAGTTTCATCGCCTTCAAGGCGTTAATAACGAACTTCTGGTTTCCCCTCTTTCGTCTCGCGAAAGAGTGCTCGGTGCCGTCCTCGGCTAACATAGTGATGATTCTCGTGTGGTAGTTCATGATTGCGCCATGCCGCTCGAGCTAATCATCCCCGAGAATCAAATCCTCACCCTGGATACCCACGACAATAAGATTGGAGGGCCTAGCCCTCTCACAAATAAACACAGAAAAGTCCCGGACCTCTCGATCGCCAACGATCCTATCACCACTAGGAAGTTTAACGATGAAAGATTCGCAAGGCGAGAAACAATCGAGACTCAAACGGCGTACACACTCCAGTGATATGAACGAATGTGTAGCACCAGAATCGAAAAGAACACTGAAAGGATGGGAATGGATATGAACGGTACGTGTCGCCACAGTGGCCGTTGGATCATCGGCCATCCTCATCTCATAGATACGTGGCTGGGTAGAGCCGACACTAGAAGCTCCTTCTCTAGAGGGCTGACCCCGACCTCTACCTCGACCGACACTCGGCGGAGGCTGCAGAACAAACTAGCCCTATTTCACACTCGGCTCTCTAAGTGCTGGAAAAGAATCATGGGACTCGCGAAACTGTCTGACCTGATCACAGAAGAGGGCCTTGTGGCCCGACTGACCACAAGTATGACAAGTCAACTTCGGATGAGGACACTGCCGGTTCCTATGGCCCGACCGAGCACAGTTAAAGCATGTGGGCTCACGAACAGAGGTTCCGGCGGCACCTCGAAAACTCCCAGAGAAACGAACCGAACCGCCCGTAGAAATATTCGCAGCCTTGGATTTCTGCTGGCCTCCACCCTTGGGACCAGAAAATTTCCGACTGACTTCTGCTTCTTGTTCTCACGAGCCACATCACTAGCCGTCACCGAGATATCGTAAGCAAGAGCCCTACTTTGATAATCCTTCAAAGTAGTGCAAACGAGCCCAGACATATAGTCCCGAATTGACAGCTTCATCTGCCTGGAAAAATGGGAAATTTTGTCGCTCTCCTCGACAACCTGGGTCTTCACATAGCCTAACTCCTTGTTGAAATCGGCAATAGCTTGGGATACGGGAATATCCCGTGGTTGAGCATCATAGAAAGCATGGACTCGAGCCTGTCTAACCAGCCACAGGTAATATTCAGTCTCCATCAATTCTTGAAATTCGGCCCACGAAGCAACATGGTCTTTAGGCCCAACGGCCTCCCACCAATACGTAGCGTCCCCAGTGAGAAAGTACTGGGCAATAGGGACCTTACGGTCCTCGGGACAGTTGGAGGCAACGAAGACTTTAGATATCTCCTTGATCCACCCCTCCCAGCCGATCGGGTCTGATGCTCCCGAAAACTGGGGAGGATGCATCTTGATGACATCTTGGAGCCAACGGTCTGCTCCGCCCCGATTAGCATGGGCTTGATCCGGTTTCTGAACCACCTCAGCTATCGCCGCCATTTGGTTTACCATTTGCTGCATAACGGCCGCAATACTGAGGTCAGCGCGCTCCTGAGAAGAACATGACTGTGACGGTCACCGGTACTGCCGGCTCCCGAAGAATGCGACGTGGCCGCCCCACGTCCCCGACCGCGTCCACGGCCACAACCACGACCACGGCCCCTTCCAGCATCCATGCTGGTGTTAAGAGGTGGAAAAAAGAAACTCGATGATAAGTAAAAGAGGTAGAATAACCATAGTTTAAGAAATGGAAATACGGCACGAGAAAGTAAAGAATCGAGTAAGGAAAACTTACGAGCATTGGAAGTACTGAGATGCCGGCAGCGGTGTGACAATGTGCAAAACAAAACACAACTAGACCCAAATAACCGACAAGCCTAGGTATCCATAAACCTCGTTCTCCGATACCATTTTCTGTAACACTCCCGATATATTTGGAGTATATTACAGCACCGTGGACCCCTACATGGGACCCACCAGGCTAAAACAAGAAAAACATCACTCGACTAACCATCTCAGTTAGCAAGGACACACATTTAAATAATACAACATATAAAGATACTCCCAGAGCAACCGGCGTAATAAACATCAAACGACAGTATAGCAATTTGAGTTAATACAAAACGAAGTTCGAAGTGAAAATCCTAAGTACTCGCGAGTACATCTATAAGTTTATAAATGTGGGAAACAACCAAATCGAAGTAGACAAAAGAAATAAGAAGATCCAAATGCACATGTCAACGACCCTGACCAACATCCTCGTACTGTCCTAGCGCCCGCTCGTCCGGCAAAACATAACCTGATATCCATAACAAGAATTTCCCCAAAACGGTCCCCAAAGGGGTTAGCAATTACACTAGTACAAGTAATCAAGGCAAACCATTCGCTTACACGTTTCATAGTACATGCACCAAAATCATTTCGAAAACCAAAATCAGACATGTCTTTTCCGAAAACAAACAGTCAATCACATTTTCCTAGGACCGGGACGAAGCCACAAATCCCACTTGAGGCCTCTAAGGACCCTCCCGAGCTGGCCATATCATAAAAACAAATCACGCATATGCATCGCCTAGGACCGGGACGAAGCCACAAATCCCACTCGAGGCCTCTGAGGACCCTCCCGAGCTGGCTAGCTAAACAAACTCATGAATCCAGGGCACAAACCATTGGACTCACTCCGTGATCCCGTCGGACCCTCCCGAGGTGAGCATATCACACACAATATTCATTACCATTTCACGTTAAGCATAAAGGTTTCCAAAATACTTGCCTTGAATAATTGATGACGCAACGAACGGAAATGAAAATCACCGACGAACGCTATGAACCAACGGAACCGAACCTAACGGTTCGAAGAACATAATCACAACCAACTCTAGACGAATACGGAAATGGAATACACCCGAAAACCCGCCTACGATTCATGTATATTCGTACAAAAATAACAACGAGGGCGGACCACAACCAAACCCTCTCGATTTCGCAAAACCATGAAAATATACCATGAATCCATGGGAAAACTAATGATATCAACAAGATTAATCATATTCATTATGGATTAACCAACAAAACGGAACGAATCAGACGAAAATCCCAAAACCCCCAATTTATCCAAAAGTAGGTTTCTAAGAGATTTACCTTGGATTAGGATGAAAGATTCGTGTTGATGTTGTTATTATACACCAAGAACTCAAGGAAGTTGATGGTTGAGATGATTGGAGGAAGAAATCGCCAAGAAATCGCCCAAAATCGCCAAAGGAGCTCTAAGCCGCGGGGAGGAGAAGAAATGAAAATAATACGTTCATCTGGGTCAACTCCCTGGTTTATATAGCCAGGGAGTGTTAGCGCGCGCTAACACTCAAAAGTTAGCGTGCGCTAACGGTACAAAACTCCAGTCTAGAAGTTAACGTCCCAGTCTAGTAACTAGATTACTGGGCCGTTAGCGTGCGCTACCCGAAACGTAGCGTGCACTAATAGCCTCTCGGTAGCGCGCGCTATCGGCCATAGCGTGTGTTACCTGGACATCAGCCGAGTCCAGAAGTGAACTGCTCAGAACTCACCTGACCCCGTTAGCGCGTGCTACCGGCCAAACGTAGCGTGCGCTACCTGGGCACCTGACCGAGTCCAGTAGCAAACTGTCCAGTACTGGACAGTCATGCTAGCGCACGCTACCGGTCATCTTTAACGTGCGCTAGTCCCCCAACATTAGCGTGCGCTAGACAACGTAGCGTACGCTAATCCGTTAGTCCAGAGGGCTGGAAATAGAACTGCCACTCCCAGGGCTCAGCTCGCTAGCGCGCGCAATGAAAAAGACGTAGCATGCGCTACCAATGGATCTCTAGCGTGCGCTATGCAGAAAATCAGCGTGCGCTAGTCGCGGAATATGAACGAAACATCAAACGGAACATCTCAAAACGCATAATAACATAGAACGGATCCATGGCAACCCCAAAACGGTGGTTCCGTACAACAATTACGAGAATCGGATCACTAAATGACGGAAGAAATACACTGAAAAATACAGGAGGATCGCTACAAGCGAGAAATACACTGAAAAATGAAAATACCGGGAAAAGAAAAATGCGGATATTACATGGATAACTTCACTTCGATAAATGCTATGCAAGAAGAGCTAAACCAAATGGAAAGAAACAAGGTATGGAAGGAAGTTGACAAACCAAACCATAAGAAAGTTATTGGCACCACATGGGTCTACAAAAACAAGTGTGATGAAGATGGAGATGTTATCAGGAACAAAGCTAAACTAGTTGCCAAGGGATATGCTCAATGTGAAGGAATAGATTTTGATGAAACCCATACACCAGTAGCAAGATTGGAAGCAATAATGCTATTTCTTTCCTATGCAGTCTTTAAAGACTTCAAAGTATACCAAATATATTTGAAGAGTGCTTTTATAAATGGAGTTCTAGAAGAAGAAGTTATGTAGAGCATACCCTTGGATTTGCCAAAGGAATCAAAGTGTACAAACTGCTGAAGCCACTATATGGACTCAAACAGGCACCTAGAGCCTGGAATGAGACACTTTCCATGTTTCTTGATAAAAATGGATTCAGCAATGGAAAAGTGGATAAAACACTTTTTAGGATTAAACATAAGAACACATATTACTAGATCAGGTTTGTGTGGATGATATTATCATTGGATCAACCAATCTAGATCTATGTGAAAAATTCTCAAACTTTATGTAAGGGGAATTTGAAATGAGCATGATGGGTAAACTAATTTTTTTTCTTGGTTTACAAGTCAAACAAGTTGACACATGCATCTTCACCAATCAAGCCCAATACTCAAGGGAGCTGATCAACAGATTTGGCATGGAGACAACCATGCGTTTAAGAGTACCAATGAGCACATCTCTGCACATTGACACAGATGATGAAGGTATTTAAGTGGATCCAAACCACTACAGAGGACTAATTAGATCATTACTGTACCTGACTGCAAGCAGACCAGACATATCATATGCAGTTGGAGTGCGTGCAGGATTCCAATCCAAGCCGAAGCAATCCCACCCAGAAGCAGCAAAGAATCTAGATTGTGGTATAGTAAAAATGACAACTTTGAACTATGAGATTACTATGATGCTGATTTTATAGGTTGTAAATCAATAGGAAAAGCACAGTGGAACATGTCACTTTCTTGGAACCAAGCTGATCTCATGGTTCAGTAAGAAGCAGACTTAAAATTCAATATCCACAACAGAATCAGAATACCTAGCTGCAGGCAGCTGTTGTGCTCAAATTCTATGGATCAGCCAACTGTTAGGGTTGTATACTGCAAAGCATACTTTATGCTTGTATTACCTTATTTCCCTATAGCTACCTATGAGAATATTAATCACATTTTATCACATATTTTGCGTATTTATTCACATTATGTTTATGCAAATGTATTGTCAATTTTTTTATATTGTAGATAATGTGGTGTGTTGGTGTCACACGGAAGATCATATTATCGGTATCTTATAAAATAATATAATAGTTCACAACCTATACAATTACTAGACAAATTATACGAAAGGTTGTAATGTATGCTTGAGATTGTAACACCGTCAGAGCGATCCGGGAATATTACAGTGCCGTGGGCCCCGAAACGGAACCCACAAGACTGAAAGTCATTTTTACAAACATTTCAAATATGCCTAAGCGGCGATGACGGTAATATCTTTTTAAAAATATTCAAAGACTCTATAAAATCCATTTATCAATACCTTCGTAAAATCTCATTTGAAAGTGCAAGGCTAAAATGCCAAAACTCATTAATCTAAAAGTATACGTTAAGCCATAGCTTGCACATACCGACAAAATAGTTTAGAAAATGATTTTCCAAAATAAACCCAAGTTCGTAAAATGCTAGCAAGCTATTTTAAAACACACTCACAGCGGATATAACAAATGATTAAAAATACTTTTGCAGTGGAAAATAACAACTAGTCAAAGTACTCGACTCACAAACACACGCCATAGCTAGTATCCTCCGGGAAGCTCATCTCTTCACGACCGTTACAAGCTCAAACTCCGAGTACCTAAAAATAAAGTCCACGACGGGGTCAGCCATAATACTCAATAATGATAATGATCACATCACATCAATAATTACATACCAATGAAATTACAAAGTAAGAAATACGACCAATGTAATCTTACCGCCATAACTTTACCAACTCGTGATAATCCTTACCAAAGTAATCCTTACCATATTTCACATCTCGTATTCTCAACAACGCAATAAACTCATATCCAAACATCTGTACTGTATCCCAAACAATATCGAGATCTTCAAACATCATCATAACTCACCAATATGGAAATATACCAACTCCGACCAATCCAATCCATCGGATAACATCATAAAATATCAACACAATAAATCGATTGTCCATCAAAGACATGTACCAAAAAGGAAATACGGAACATACCTCAAGATATGCAATGCCACGACGAATCATGTCAGTCTAATCCGTGATTAGATCAATACACATACGGACATGGTCCTACAAAAGATTTACAAATGCATACTCACATGACAACATCAATATGCCCACAACAACATATACTTATGGAAATCCGATGATCCAGCGCACACAGCATAGATCCCAAGATGATCCTGTTAGATCAACACGAGGTGGATAACATATGCACAACAACACATGGGTAATCCAATGATCCAGCGTTCACTACATAGATCCTAATATGATCCCGTCAGACCTCGTTGCATAGATCCTAATATGATTCCGTCAGACCAACAAGAGGTGGAAAATCCATCCAATGATCCAGTGCACACTAGCATAGATCCCAAGATGATTCCGTCAGATCAACACGAGGTGGACATACGACAATAATGCACAAACGCATGATAACAACAATACATAAATGCATGATAACAACGATACACGAATGTATAACAACATGATCGACACAAGATAACAAAAACGATTAGAGTACTTGCCCGAGTCCTTCGAGAGCAATCTCGATGTGAAAACCATCACTAACAATTTCCTCAATATTCGACGATCCAAAAGTACCACAGACTGTAGATAACTTATATCCTCGCATTTACCACAATGTATCCTCAATACCCAATTACACCAATAACGAATGTAAATCATATACATTATGATTTAACTCCCAAAAATCAGAAAACAACATACAATCCAAATCTCCAGAGTTCACAATAATAATCATTGCTATATGCATTATAAACGAAATGAAACTGAAACCATTCAATAAATATTATAAACTGAATAAGTATTAACTTGCCTCGATACCAATACGACGATAGTGAAGCCATTACCAATTCCTTGCCGTCTTCTACAAGCTCCTCAGTCTTGACCAATGCAATCCACGAGCATCCTTGAACTCGACCGCAAGGCACAGTTCTTATCAACGATCAATTATCACAACCTATTGCAATAATCAATTAACAACAATCTGATAACAATCAACAACCAACATAACCAACCAATCAAACTGAATGGTTCAACGATATCTCGATTAAACATAAATCCGTACAACCCAAATCAATCAATCACGAATCCATAACCACAATACGATTCCATAATCCGATAATCATATCAATAATCAATTCAACCCGATAACCAGGATTATAACATACTCAATTCCGAAATCAATCTCATATACGGATTAACAAGATTCCTCCTTGTTCATAATCACCAAGACAACATAGTCCAATATATTATTTAACCTCTAACCTATCATATTTCACTCATAACCTGATCAATACACACATATCATCATCTTCCTCGACATGCATTTTTCATAACATCACGAATCACAACAATACTACCATAATCATCACCATCTTCCTCAACAAGCTTCAAGCAACACCAAGAATCACAACAACACTTACATATTCGCCATCATACGAAGTAAAGAACGACAACAACATCAAGAATACGAAACGAAGAAAGGGATTACATCAACATACCTCTTCAACATAACCCAAAACCACTACAATCATATCAATACCCACATATCAATAACAACATCAACATAATTCAGAAATCCATCTTACAAGCATATTTGAACGAATCACCATTCTTGCAGCATGAAGAATCTTAACCAACATCTTAAATCTCTTGTCACAATTCCATTTAATCACGTATAACATCATAATAAACAATAAGATAGATCAATATGCTTCCTAACATGTAAACATCCATCCAAATCCGAGCTACAATCAGAGGGACATGAATGTTACCTTGTATTGATGAACTACGATGAAGAACAATCGAACTCCTTCCAAGAATCATTATCAACTCTAAGAACAGCTCCAATCCATGCTCTCAAGCCCACAATCAATTTAGATGAGCCAAAATCGGACTTGGAGGGTTGAAGGGCGAAGAAACGAAGTGGAACTTCTCAAAACTCCAAAGTGACGGAGGTCTCACATATATAGAAATTCAGCCATTACGTACGTTACGTAATCCATATAATGTACGTAACCAACTTTACGTACATTATCTGTCCTTGGTAGCGTATGTAACAACAGTCCAGAAACTACTGCCTCAATTCGTACCATGTCTTGCGTACCTAATACATATTCTATAACGTACGTAACATGGTCGTTGACTTAATACAGTATGATACTCATTTAACGTACGTAATGGGCTACCCATAACCTACGTAAAGCTCTATGTTGACTCACCTTTCCGCATCTGCGCCGAAAGTTACCGACCATGGGACCCACCCATCGATCACACCCTGATCCTGCCTGATACGACCTTATGTACGTTAACTATCCTTCTTAACGTACATAAGCCTTGTGTATTAGCGTACGCTAAGTCCTTACTTTAGCATACGTTAATCAGGCTATACTCAGCCAATTCCAACTGTGCTTGTATGTCGTCTCAGTATACCGGATATACATATACTCATTCCAATAATACTCTCATATGATACACTCGATATCAAAGTTAAGACAACCTAATACACGATATCCTCAAATATAATTCTCGACCAATTACATCAATTGTACCAATACAACTATCTCAGTTCTCAAATTATTTTATCCATACTGTACAGATTCCACACTGTACAATATAATTCAGATAAAATAACATTAAACAACCATAGTAGAAATTCAGGATATTACATTCTACCCCACTTAAAATAAGTTTCATCCTCGAAACTTGCAATCCTGTCACAAACAAAAGTCCAACCATAATATCCAGAATCATCACGAAATCGATCAATCATCATCATTAATGAATAACCAAAACAGTATACTTACAAATACGTGAAGTCAATGATCTCCGACGATACTAGCAAATGACCCCACTTCAAAGCCTCAATATGCTTATAATCACAATTTCACAAATTTTAACAAAATACATCACTATAACTCAATTATGGAATAATCCATTCGTGCCAAAGCGTGTCTGCCTGATCGCACAATCAAGTCCCAATCCTGATAAAACCAATAATACACGATACATCTGTGAAACAACTGTCCAAAATAATGGCAACAAATCCCGAAACATCGACATAAAGTCTGAACGCTCATACGATCAATAACACTGATCAACCAATAAATTAACCGAGAATATCATCGACATGATAAACTCCAATACGACCAACCAAAGGTCAAAACACAACCGAGAATATCATCCACATGATAAACTCCAATACTACCAACGAACGATGAACAATAACCGCGAATACCCTCATACGGTAAGCTCCAACACGATCGACACAGAACCACAGATACAGATGTAATACCCGATTATAATTCAGTCATTATCATTCAGTATTTATCGTTCAGTAATTGTCACTCAGTAATTTTCACTCATTAATGATCATTTGTCACTCATATTCAATCATTGTATTCACCATTCAGAGTAATTGTATCGTGTATCTATCGTCATTCCTCATCAACCTAGTTGGAGAATCGTGCCGTGTTTATCATCGTTGTCATCTTCATAGTTGTGCTGTGTGTGAGGAGTAGCGCACACTATGTACTCTCTTTAGCGTGCACTAATTGAGTACGGGTAGCGCACGCTACCTTTCAACACTAGCGCACGCTGGTATGTTTCAAGCAGGCAGTCCAGGAGGCACTGGACTGCAGTTGGGTTGTAAGTAGCGCACACTACGAATGGTAAGTAGTGCACGCTAGTAGGTCGGAGTAGCGCACGCTACACGGTCGGTGTAGCGTGCGCTAAGGTTGAATCAGGCAGAGTCCAGTGGCTACTGGACTGCATTGGATTAATTCCTAGCGTACGCTACCAGTAGATATTAGCGTACGCTAATCGGGGTTAGTAGCGCACGCTGAATCCTATGTGTAGCGCGTGCTACCACGATCAGATCATAGAACAGGAGGTTCTGGACTCCAGTACTGGGCATCAGATAATTCGTTAGTTCATGCTAACATTTTGAGTTAGCGAACGCTAAGTACATGGTCGTAGCGCACGCTACAAGAGGTACGTAGCGCACGCTACTATTGCGAACAGAGGGTACTGGACTACCCAGTACACCCGTTAGCGTACGTTACGCACATTAGCTAGCGCACGCTAACTGGGATTTGCTATATATAGGACAGTCAGCCCCAAGCTTCGTCATTTGTCATTTCTCTTCATTCCTTCAGCGGTTTTGGGCGATTTCGGGCGATTTGGAGAGTGTTCTTCGAGGTGCAATCATCAATTATCATTTCCAAGCATATAATCCGGAGTAATCATCACTTCATCATCTTCAAACATCATAATCAAGGTAATGATTTCTTGAATCTAGAATTTCGGATTTTTGGGCTTTCCTTCCGATTTCTTCGTATGAGCTTGGATTATCGGAATATGTTAAATATGGATTATCTACCTTGGATAAATGTATTCCTACGGATTTGATGGCATATATTTCAGCTTTCATGAATTGTTTGGGGTTTGATTCAAGAACACTTTGGGGTTGACTTTGATATTTTTGGGAGTTTTCGATTAGATGTTGTTGTTAACTTGAATTATGGATTCCTATGGGATTACTGATATCATTGAAAGTGTTTTGTTTGTTTGAAATACTCATTTTGGAGTTGGTTTCGATATATTCGGGATTGGATATTAATCAAAGGATGTGTGTTTGCTAAGTGTTCGCTAGAATGCCTCGATGAGTTTAGATATTGTTGTATCGACGTTTGAGTTGGTTATAATCGTGTTTGATATGTATATTGAGCATTGTTGGTAATTGTCATTCAAGGTTGTTCGAGCGACCAACATCTCTTTTTGGACTTTGTTCGAGGAAGGACATTCTACACCGGTTGTGTAAGTTATTCATTCCTTTCGTTGTTGTTCATTCATAATCATAATTCATTCATAATGTATTAACCGTATTGAGACTTGTAATTGTCAATTAATCACTTCATTCACGAGGAACGACGGTTCCAACCATTTCGTTGAGCTATCATTCATTTCACTATCATTTCATCTCGGTGAGTCATTCTTGACTTTGTCGGATTGTTATTCATTAATATTCTTCATGGTCATTCTTGTTCATATGAACTTATGGGTTCATATTGTGCGGCCAGGTGGGGATGTGTGGAATATTTAGTCGGGCACGTGATAGTCATGTGTTGGGTTCATCGACACATTGGACTGTGCACACGGTAATGTACCTCCGTGAGACTAATTAGGTACAAGGGCGGGTGTGCCCGGACACTCGTCTTGTGCACGTGCACATACCATTACGGGTGTACTGTGATGCCTCTCTTCAGCGTCATTTCATAATTAAGTTATATCATGATTGTGTTTATTCAACTCTTGAGGATTGTTGTTCTGTGTAACTGACCCCGTTGGGGGATGTGGTTTTCAAGTCATGGAAAGGCTAAGGCACGGGAAGAGAACGTTGACGGCGAGGAGTCCCACTGATACTAGTAGTAGGGGGCCCCAGTCCTTTTCATTCACGCGTGCTTATTTTATTTTATTTCCGCTGTAGACTTCCGTTTGGATATTCATTTCATTCAGTGTTGTATATTTTTATCTTCATATAAAATATACATGTATTATGTGTTATCTTGGGTGTGTTGTAATGAAACTCCTCATCAGAGTGATTGATAATATATTGTGGTTCGGTACTACAATTATATTATTTAATTCATTAATTTTCATTCACCTGGTGGGTCCCAGTCGGGGGTCCACGACACTGTAATATCCACCTAGTTTGGGGTGTTACGGAGTTGGTATCGGAGCGTGGTTTTGAATACTACCTTCCGAGTCATGTCTCATTTGAAATCATCATTCATCAGACTAGTATCATTGGACTTTAGCGTCACGTGTGTCCTGTGCAAGAGCCGAAGAACGGTAATCTTGATGACATGGTAAGATTTCTGGCGCCATGGTATAATTTATGGCAATAGAATCACTCATTTATCATTCAACAATCAACAATACTCTTTCATCATCTTCATTTTTGATCAATTCGATCATGTTAATTCATTAATCACTCAGTTCATTTCATTGTTCAGTTGTTGATCTTGAGGATCATATTATTAATCTTGTTAACTTGTTCAAGATAATCATTTCAAGAATTTCATCAGATAATCACGTCACTTCAGTTGATCATTCATGTAATCATTGTGTTTGAGCGCGTATGATCATTTTCATCATTTCATAATGTAATCATAATGTGATATTCATGCGAGATATATAATTCTCATATGACTTTCCACTTTAGTATGGAAAGAGCTGGCCGAGGATACGGGGGAAGAGGCCGTGGTGCGGGCCGAAACCCGAGAGCTCATGTGAATACACCCGCTAATGTAAGGAATAATGCTAATTCATCGAGCAGTGATGCTGCCACTCATTCACCTGGACGTAATCATTCACTATCAGGGAGTCATACTCGGGACACAGCTCAGTCAGAAGGTGTTCGGGTTGACCCACTCGCTTTTATGCAGTGCATGATGGCCCAAATGACTCAGATGGCACAACTGATGGAGACGATGCATAACTCGACTACTCAAAATCAACAGGCTCCTCCGTCGCCACCTCAGAGGCAAGAGAGGGGTGTGAGCAGTATCATTGGCGACATCTCTTGCCAGAGACCACCTACCTTCGAGGGCTCATCTGAGCCGGAAGATATAATTCACTGGCTTGAACATTTCGATAAACTGTTTGCTATGGTGGACTGTCCTGAGGGACACAAAGTTTCAGTTGCGGCTTACTATCTTGGCAAGGGCGCACATTCATGGTGGTTATCGTTGAAGCCCACCGACGGATATTGTACTTGGGATCAATTCAAGACTCTCATGATGGAGAGGTATTATCCGGCCCCACTCAGGGAGGCCAAGTTATCATAATTACTCACTCCCGACCTCTCAGCGGACGATGATGTTCTCGCCATCGCCGAGAAATTTCAGGAGCTTCTTCCTTTCGCCTCGTCTATTATTCACTCCAAGGCGGACAAGATCAAATACTTCAGCAAGAGGTTGAAGCCTCGTATACGGATGCAGTTGCTTAATCACAATTGCACCACTCTGTCCGAATTCATTGAGAAAGCTCTTACTTATGAGCTTACTGCTAAGGAGATTGCTAAGCAACAACCTTCATCTGCTGGCAAGAAGTCTAAGAATCGTAATCAGTCTGACGGCAGTCAGGCCACTTTCAAGAAACCTCGTGCGGGCTTTACTTTTTCTGAGCGACCTCCAATGGCGCCTAGACCCGCGGAATCTCAGTCACGAGCGGCCAGTTCGGCCATCACCTGTTTCAACTGTGAAGAACAAGGTCATTTCAGCACCAAGTGTCCGAGGCAGACTGTCACGTGCCATAACTGTGGGATTGCTGGGCATAAGGCCCGTTTTTGCCTAAGAGACTATAAACCTACTCCGGCATCATCCCAGGCCCCGAGAAATTCAGCGGTGCAGAATCAGGCCACTCAGTTCGCGTCGTTCAAGACGACAGGAGCTAATAAAGGCAGAGCCAAGAGCTATCAGACGGGAGCGTCCGGTTCGGGGGCCAGCCAGCCCCGAATTTATGAGATGAAGAAGACCGACGATCCAGAGGCCCGGATGATCTCAGGTACACTCGATATTCTATCTCAACCTGTGTGTACCCTTTTTGATACTGGTGCATCGCATTCATTCATTTCCGAGTCATGTTTGAGCAGACTACGTCTGGATAGTGCTACTAGTTGTGAGCCTTATGTCATTGGTCTACCTGATGGTAAAAGAATGATCGGGAATCGTGAGATTAAAGATTATCCGATTCAGCTTCATGGCCGTATTTGGTTAGCAAACCTAATCGTGGTAGATTTACCGAGGGACGACGTCATCATGGGTATTGATTGGATGGATCGTCACGATGCCATCACTAGTGTCCGTAAGCGTATGATCACTATCATTTCAGACGACGGGGTCGAATGTGTATTTCAGGGAGGTAATCCCAGCTGTTCCGGTAGGGTCATCAACTTGATGAAAGCAGTGAGATTACTCAATCAGAGGTGTGTCGGTTATTGGTGCTATATGATCAAGACCGAGAAACCATCAGTAATGTTGATGGATATTCCTGTAGTGAGAGAATATGCCGATGTTTTTCCAGACGAGTTACCTGGGTTGCCTCCACAGAGAGATGTGGAATTCACGACTGAGTTGGAGCCCGGTACGTCCCCAATATCGAAGGCACCGTATCGGATGGCCCCGACCGAAATGCAGGAGTTGAAGAATCAATTAGAGGATGTGATTGAGAAGGGTTATATCCGACCGAGTGCGTCCCCGTGGGGAGCACCAGTGTTATTTGTCAAGAAGAAGGATGGTTCGTTTCGCTTGTGTATTGATTACCGGGAATTGAACCGGGTGACGATCAAGAATAAGTATCGTCTACCCCATATCGATGACCTTTTGGATCAACTTCAGGGAGCTTCAGTATTTTCCAAGATCGACTTAAGATCTGGATATCATCAGTTGCGAATTCGAGAGTCGGATATCGCAAGGACGGCGTTCCGAACACGCTATGGTCATTATGAGTTTGTGGTAATGCCGTTTGAGTTAACTAATGCACCTGCGGTATTCATGGAGTTAATGAATCGGGTTTTCATCGACTATTTGGATCAGTTCGTGGTTGTCTTCATTGATGACATTTTGATTTATTCTCTTGACCGGGAGGAGCACGAGTTTCACCTTCATCAGGTGCTCGACGTGTTGAGATGAGAGGAACTCTATGGGAAGTTTTCCAAATGTGAGTTCTGGATGTCCGAAGTGACATTTCTCGGACATGTAATTTCATCAGACGGAGTTCGTGTCGACCCTCAGAAGATGGAGGCTATCCGAGATTGGCAACCTCTGAAGAATGTTAAGGAAATCCGAAGTTTCCTCGGATTAGCTGGTTATTATCGGCGATTTGTTGAAGGATTTTCTAAAATCGTGCAACCCATGACGAACCTTTTGCGGAAAGATAAGAAATACACATGGTCCGACGCGTGTCAACAGAGTTTTGAGGAACTCAAGAGCCGGTTAATTTCATCACCTGTCCTTTCTTTACCGCAAGGGACAGAAGGATTTGTGGTTTATAGCGATACGTCCGGACAGGGTCTCGGATGTGTACTAATGCAGCACGGGAAAGTTATTGCTTATGCTTCATGACAGTTGAGACCTTACGAGGTTAATTATCTGACCCACGACCTGGAGCTAGCAGCCGTGGTATTCGCATTGAAGATTTGGTGTTATTATCTTTATGGCGTTACCTGTCAGATATTCACCGATCATAAGAGTTTAAAGTATATATTTACTCAAAAGGAGTTAAATATGCGACAGAGACGATGGTTAGAACTAATCAAAGATTATGATATTGAGATACTTTACCACCCGGGCAAGGCGAACGTTGTCGCCGACGCCTTGAGTCGTAAGTCCGTCCAGGAGCAGATGCTTGCTCGATTAACAGTTCAGAAGGAACTTCAACAGGAATTTCGGAGACCCGATATCGAGGTCTGGTTACAACGAGTATAAGGACAACTTTGTACGTTAGAGATTTCATCGCCACTTGAGGAGGCGATCAGGGAGAATCAGGCTTCAGACCCATTTTTGTTATGCATTCGAGATGATGTGGCTCAGGGGAAAGCCCCTGGATTTGTGGTCCACGAGGATGGACTCTTGCGATTCAAGAATCGGTTGTGCGTACAAGCGATTGACGAGTTGAAAAACTCGATTTTGAGAGAAGCTCATGCTACCCCTTATTCCATTCATCCGGGGTCTAGCAAGATGTATAAAAACTTTAAACAAAATTACTGGTGGAGTAATATGAAGCAAGAAGTCGTGGAATTTGTTTCGAGATGTTTGACCTGTCAGCAAGTCAAGATAGAACATCAGTGACCGGCGGGTATGCTGAAACCTCTCCCTATTCCAGAGTGGAAGTGGGAAGATATTTCAATGGACTTCATCACGAGTTTGCCGACGAGTCGTCGTGGCATGAATACAATCTAGGTAATTGTAGACCGCTTAACTAAATCAGCTCATTTCCTTGAGATTAAGGATATGTGGGGTCCCGAGAGACTTGCCCAGTTGTTCATCAAAGAGATAGTGAGACTACACGGTACTCCTAAAAGTATCGTCTCCGATCGTGACGGACGATTCGTGTCTCATTTTTGGAAATCAGTTCATCGTGTTATGGGAACTCAGCTTAATCTCAGTACAGCTTTTCATCCCCAGTCCGACGGACAATCAGAGAGGACTATTCAGACTTTGGAGGACATGTTGAGGGCATGTGTTCTCGATTGGAAAAATGATTGGGAAGCCCAACTACCGTTGATCGACTTCACGTACAATAATAGTTGGCATGCTTCGATTAAGATGGCACCTTACAAGGCCTTGTACGGTCATCATTGTCGATCTCCTCTGTGTTAGGATGACTTGTTAGAATCAATCGGCACCGATCCTGATATGCTTATAGCCGCCCGTGAGAAGGTAGCATTGATCAGGAGTCGTTTGTTGACCGCTCAGAGTCGACAGAAATCTTATGTAGATAACCGTCGTCGGCCATTAGAGTTCGAGACAGGTGACCATGTTTTGGTCAAGGTATCCCCGAGTTGAGGTATCTTCCATTTTGGGAAGAGGGGAAAGTTGAGTCCGAGATTCATTGGACCGTTTGAGATTTTGGATCGATTAGGCGAGTTAGCTTATCGATTGGCCTTACCTCCGGCATTGAGCCGAATTCATAATGAGTTTCACGTATCTCAGTTATGGAAGTATGTTTCCGACCCGAGTCACATACTTTAGTTCGACGAAATCGAGATCGCTGATGATTATTCATATGAGGAGCGTCCTATACGAGTCTTAGAGATGCGAATCAAACAGTTGAGGAACAAGACGATTCCTTTGGTGAAAATTCAGTGGTCTAGACACAGAGTCGAAGAGGCTACTTGGGAAACCGAGGATAGTATGCGGGAGAGTCATCCTGAGTTGTTTGACACTTAATTTCGGGGACGAAACTCTTTTAAGGGGGGTGTATGTAATACCTGGTTGTAATTCAGTCATTATCATTCAGTATTTGTCGTTCAATAATTGTCGCTCAGTAATTTTCACTCATTAATGATCATTTATCACTCATATTCAATCATTGTATTCACCATTCAGAGTAATTGTATCGTGTATCAATCGTCATTCATCATCAATCTAGTTGGAGTATCGTGCCGTGTTTATCATCGTTGTCATCTTCATAGTTGTGTTGTGTGTGAGGAGTAGCGCATGTTACGTACTCTCTTTAGCGTGCGCTAATTGAGTACGGGTAGCGCACGTTACCTTTCAACACTAGCGCACGCTAGTATATTTCAAGCAGGCAGTCCAGAAGGCACTGGACTGCAGTTGGGTTGTAAGTAGCGCACGCTACGAATGGTAAGTAGCGCGTGCTAGTAGGTCGGAGTAGCGCTACGTGGTCGGTGAATCGCACGCTAAGGACGAATCAGGCAGAGTCCAGTGGCTACTGGACTGCATTGGATTAATTCCTAGCGTACGCTACCAGTAGATATTAGCGTACGCTAATCGGGTTTAGTAGCGCACACTGAATCATGTTTGTAGCGCACGCTACCGCGATCAGATCAGAGAACAGGAGGTTCTAGACTCCAGTACTGGGCATCAGATAATTCGTTAGCGCACGCTAACATTTTGAGTTAGTGCATGCTAACTACATGGTCGTAGCGCACGCTACAAGAGGTACGTAGCGCACGCTACCGTTGTGAACAGAGGGTACTGGACTACCCAGTACACCCGTTAGCGTACGTTACGCACATTAGCTAGCGCACGTTAACTGGGATTTGCTATATATAGGACAGTCAGCCCCAAGCTTCGTCATTTGTCATTTCTCTTCATTCCTTCGGCGGTTTTGGGTGATTCCGGGCGATTTGGAGAGTGTTCTTCGAGGTGCAATCATCAATCATCATTTACAAGCATATAATCCGGAGTAATCATCACTTCATCATCTTCAAACATCATAATCAAGGTAATGATTTCTTGAATCTAGAATTTCGGATTTTTGGGTTTTCCTTCCGATTTCTTCGTATGAGCTTGGATTGTTATCGGAATATGTTAAATATGGATTATCTACCTTGGATAAATGTATTCCTACAGATTTGAAGGCATATATTTCGGATTTCATGAATTATTTGGGGTTTGATTCAAGAACACTTTAGGGTTGACTTTGATATTTTTGGGAGTTTTCGATTAGATGTTGTCGTTAACTCGAATTATGGATTCCTATGGGATTATTGATATCATTGAAAGTGTTTTTATGGTTTGAAATACTCATTTTGGAGTTGTTTTCGATATATTCGGGATTGGATATTTATCAAAGGATGTGTGTTTGCTAAGTGTTCGCTAGAATGCCTCAATGAGTTTGGATATTGTTGTATCGACGTTTGAGTTGGTTAAAATCGTGTTTGATACGTATATTGAGCATTGTTGGTAATTGTCATTCAAGGTTGTTCGAGAGACCGACATCCCTTTTTGGACTTTGTTCGAGGAAGGACATTCTTCACCGGTTGTGTAAGTTAATTCTTACTCGATTAAAAGGATATTCATTCCTTTCGTTGTTGTTCATTCATAATCATAATTCACTCATAATGTATTAACCGTATTGAGACTTGTAATTGTCAATTAATCACTTCATTCACGAGGAACGACGGTTCCAACTATTTCATTGAGCTATCATTCATTTCACTATCATTTCATCTCGGTGAGTCATTCTTGACTTTGTCGGATTGTTATTCATTAATATTCTTCATGGTAATTCTTGTTCATATGACCTTCTGGGTTCATATTGCGCGGATGGGTGGGGATGTGTGGAATTTTTAGTCGGGCACGTGATAGTCATGTGTTGGGTTCACCGACACATTGGACTTTGCACACGGTAATGTACCTCCGTGAGACTAATTAGGTACAAGGGCGGGTGTGTCCGGACACTCATCTTGTGCACGTGCACATACCATTACGGGCATACTGTGATGCCTCTCTTCAACGTCATTTCATAATTAAGTTATATCATGATTGTGTTTATTCAACTCTTGAGGATTGTTGTTACGTATGGCGGCCCGTTGGGGGATGTTGTTTTCAGGTCATGGCAAGGATAAGGCACGGGAAGAGAACGTTGACGGCGAGGAGTCCCAGTGATACTAGTAGTAGGGGCCCCCAGTCCTTTTCATTCACTCGTGTTTTCTTTATTTTATTTCCGCTGCAGACTTCCGTTTGGATATTCATTTATTCAGTGTTGTATATTTTATCTTCATATAAAATATACATGTATTCTGTGTTATCTTGGGTGTGTTGTAATGAAACTCCTCATCGGAGTGATTGATGATATATTATGGTTCGGTACTACAATTATATTATTTAATTCATTAATTTACATTCGCCTGGTGGGTCCTAGTCGGGGGTCCATGGCACTGTAATATCCGCCTAGTTTGGGGTGTTACAACATATATACGAGAGAATAAAATTCTCAAAACGTTATAGCAATCACATACAGTGGATCTCAAAGAAACACACCCGACTGTTGAACATATCCCTCGGGCGTACGAACAACCAGTCATAAACCGTCGAACATACCTAATCATACTCCAATCAATATGGCTCAAAAGTCAAAAATCACTACAGTAAAATCACGCTACTACCATACCAATAGAGCCACATATCACATATGCCCCGGTTTCATAGAACCCGAAGTTCCAAAATCATATTCTGTACTGAATCTACAATACGTGACATATTTCTCTTATCTGATCAACCAACCGGTTATCCTAGATAATCCAAGCTACCGTGCTGAAATCCGGATCTCTTTTCATCGCACCATACTATTGTATTATCCCGCTTATGAGTCTTACTTGAAACTTCACCATGATATGCACTATGCACTACGTTTGTACGTATACCAATCATATTTTCAAAACAGCTTTGAAATCATATAATCTTGTCAATAAAATACCCATTTTGAAAGTTCTTTCAAGAATTTCAAGACTCAAAACATGTGTATATTCGTAAGACTATAAAAAAAATCAAATTTCGAAAAGTTAAACTGGCTCGCTTATATCAAGTACTCGATGACAATTATTTTCGAATATATACGATTAAATAAAATTATGCAAATGATTGACCACATCCATAATCCTGTATACCAATTCGGCTCGTCACCAATTCCACTGACATTCGGTCGGAATCACACGATAGAATCCAAAATCTTATTGTATAGACTTTGCTAAAATCATCTTTTCCACATATGACTCGCAACATCGATCATTATCCTATTCCGCAACACTTCAACTATGCCATAATGAAACATGTTTTTAAAGACAACAATAATGTCTCTCAAAATAAATTTAAGAAAATACATTTTCATGACAGCGAGCAAAATAGTTTATTCAAAATATATCATGTTGAAAAGTATCATTCAAATGTTCAAAAATAGTTTCGTGTATCTCAAAATGAACTAGCATGACTACATGTTCCTCTCAACAATCCACAACATTTCTCCCAAATACATAATTCCGTTTTCCCAAGTTTACTCGACCTATTGGTTTTCCATAATCAAAGTTTCTCAAGATCATCCGTTCTGTCCCAACTATTATATTCTGCTACCTCATACAACAACACATAGCATTCTTCCGAATCTCAGGGTACATCAACTTATAACTACAAATAACCTCAATGCAATCCAAAAATACAAATACTTACAGATCATGAATCTGACGATTCCCCGTGATACTCATGTATGTCTCAACTCTAGAAAATACTCGATACAAATATTTTCAAAACATACATTTTGCAAAATCAGTTCAACTCGAAATACGACACATCCCTTTCTAATGAATCACGTTAATACCATTTGTATAAGTATAAAACAACCGCAATACCACACTGGTAAACCACGTAACACACAAGCCCGAGTGAACAACAAAAACCCAGGGCTCTAATACTTGCCAACCAACAACTCAAATGACATGACAAAAACACGACTCGACTCCACCTGACAGCCTAGATTTACACAACCTAAGCTCTGATACCATATTGTGTAACACTCCCAGAGCCATCCGGGAATATTACAGCACCGTGGGCCCTGAAACAGAACCCACAAGGCTGAAAGTCATTTTTACAAACATTTCAAATATACCTAGGCGGCGATGACGGTAATATCTTTTTAAAAATATTCAAAGATTCTATGAAATCCATTTATCAATACTGTCGTAAAATCTCATTTGAAAGTGCAAGGCTAAAATGCCAAAACTCATTAATCTAAAAGTATACGTTAAGCCATCGCTTGTACGTATCAACAAAATAGTTTAGAAAATGATTTTCCAAAAGAAGCCCAAGTTCGTAAAATGCTAGCAAGCCATTTTAAAACACACTCGCAGCGGATATAACAAATGACTAAAAATACTTTTGTATCGGAAAATAACAACTAGTCAAAGTACTCGACTCACAAACACACGCCATAGCCACTATCCTCCGGGAAGCTCATCTCTTCACGACCGTTACAAACTCAAACTCCGAGTACCTGAAAATAAAGCCCACAACGGGGTCAGCCATAATACTCAACAATGATAACGATCACATCACATCAGTAATTACATACCAATGAAATTACAAAGTAGGAATACGACCAATGTAATCTTACCGCCATAACTTTACCAACTCGTGATAATCCTTACCAAAGTAATCCTTACCATATCTCACATCTCGTATTTTCAACAACGCAATAAACACATATCCAAACATCTGTACTGTATCCCAAACAATATCGAGATCTTCAAATATCATCATAACTCACCAATACGAAAATATATCAACTTCGACCAATCCAATCCATCGGATAACATCATCAGATCTCAACATGATAAATCGACTGTCCATCAAAGATATGTACCAAAAAGGAAATACGGAACATACCTCAAGATACGCAATGCCACGACGAATCATGTCAGTCTAATCCGAGATCAAATCAATACACATACGGACATGGTCCTACAAAAGACTTACAAATGCATACTCACATGACAACATCAATATGCCCACAACAATAACAACAACATATACTCATGGAAATCCGATGATCCAGCGCACACAACTTAGATCCCAAGATGATCCTTTTATATCAACACGAGGTGGATAACCAACAATATACATATGCACAACAACACATGGGTAATCCGATGATCCAGCATTCACTGCATAGATCCCAAGATGATCCCGTCGGACCAACATGAGGTGGAAAACCCATCCAATGATCTAGCGCATGCTAGCATATATCCGAAGATGATCCCGTTAGATCAACACGAGGTTGACATACGACAACAATGCACAAATACATGATAACAACAATACATAAATGCATGACAACAACGATACACGAATGTATCACAACATGATCGACACAATGACAAAAATGACTAGAGTACTTGCCCGAGTCCTTCGAGAGCAATCTCGATGTCAAAACCATCACTAACAATTTCCTCAATATTCGACGATCCAAAAGTACCACGGACTGTAGATAAATCATATCCTCGCATTTACCACAATGTATCCACGATACCCAATTATACCAATAACGTATGTAAATCATATACATTATGATTTAACTCCCAAAAATTGGAAAACAACATACAATCCAAATCTCCAGAGTTCACAATAATAATCATTTCTATATGCATTATAAACAAAATGAAACTGAAACCATTCATTAAATATTATAAACTGAACAAGTATTAACTTACCTCGATACCGATAGGACGATATTGAAGCTGTTACCAATTCCTTGCCGTCGTCTACAAGCTCTCGGCCCTTACCAATGCAGTCCACGAGCATCCTCGAACTCGACCGCAAGGCACGATTCTTATCAAAGATCAATTACACAACCTATTGCAATAATCAATTAACAACAATCCGATAACAATCAACAACCGGCATAACTAACCAATCAAACTCAATGGTTCAACGATATCCCGATTAAACATAAATCCGAACAACCCAAAACAATCAATCACGAATCAATAACCACAATACGATTCTATAATCTGATAATCATATCAACAATAAATTCAAGTCGATAACCAGGATTATGACATATTCAATTCCGAAATCAATCTCATATACGGATTAACAAGATTCCTCCTTGTTCATAATCACCAAGACAACATAATCCAACATGCTATCTAACCTCTAACCTATCATATTTCACTCATAACCTGATAAATACACACATATCATCATCTTTCTCGACATGCATTTTTCATAACATCACGAATCACAACAATACTACCATAATCATCACCATCTACCTCAACAAGCTTCAAGCAACACCAAGAATCACAACAACACTTACATATTCGTCATCATACGAAGTAAAGAACGACAACAACATCAAGAATTCGAAACGAAGAAAGGGATTACATCAACATACCTCTTCAACATAATCCAAAACCACTACAATCATATCAATACCCACATATCAATAACAACATCAACATAATTCAGAAATCCATCTTACAAGCATATTTGAACGAATCACCATTCTTGCAACATGAAGAATCTTAACCAACATCTTAAATCTCTTGTCACAATTCCATTTAATCACGTATAACATCATAATAAACAATAAGATAGATCAATATGCTTCCTAACATGTAAACATCCTTCCAAACCCGAGCTACAATCAGAGGGACACGAATGTTACCTTGTATTGATGAACTACGATGAAGAACAATCGAACTCCTTACAAGAATCATTATCAACTCTAAGAACATCTCCAATCTATTAGAATATTTATTCCAAATATTCATTATAGAGTTTTGATGATTAAGTTGCTAGACAAAGCAAAACAACAAAGAGGCGAAGCAAAACAACGGAGGTTACGAAGACGCAAAAATTTGATCAAAATACAAAGCTAGCGCACGCTAGACACAAAGGTTAGCGCATGCTAAGGGGTCCTGTCTGCAGATCAGACGAGTTCAAAGCTACCTGAAGTAAACCTACCTGATGAAGATAGCGCACGCTCTCTTGTGATTAGTACAAACTTCACAGCGTTCTCCATATAGGTAATGCCTCCATATTTTAAGGGCAAACATATCTGTAGCAAGTTCCAAATCATGGATTAGGTTGTTCGTTTCACACTTCTTCAGTTGTCTAGATGCATATGCTATTACTTTACCATTCTGCATCAATACACAACCTAGACCGTCCTTTGAAGAATCACTGTAGACTTTTAAACCTCCAGTTCCCACTGGAATGGTCAAGATCGGTGCCGATGTCAACCGCTTCTTCAGTTCTTGAAAGCTCTATTCACATGATTCTGTCCACTTGAAGGATACATTCTTTCTATTCAATTGTGTTAATGGAGAGACAATTTTGGAGAATCCCTCTACAAATAAACGGTAATATCCAGCTAGCCCAAGAAAGCTGCATACTTTTATAGAATTTGTGGATTGTGGCCAGTTATTGATTGCTTCAACTTTGCTTGGGTCTACTGAAATCCCTTCTCCGGATATAACATGCCCCAAGAATACCACTCGGTCTAACCAGAATTCACACTTTTTAAACTTTGCATATAATAGCTTCTGTTTTAGAATTTCTAAAACTTTCCTTAGATGTACTGCATGGTCTTCGAATATATGAAAATATCATCGACAAACACAATAAAAAACTTATCTAGGAAGTATTTAAACACCCTATTCATTAAATCTATGAACGCTGCTAGGGCAATTGTTAGGCCAAATGGCATCACCAAAAACTCATAGTGTCCATACCTCGTACTGAATGCCGTTTTTGGGATGTCTTCTTCTTTTATCTTCAGTTGATGGTACACTGATTGCAAATCAATCTTAGAAAAGATAGATGCGCCATGAAATTCATCAAACAAGTCATCAATTCGAGGCAAAGTATACTTATTCTTGATCGTGACTTTGTTAAGCTCTCGATAGTCTATACACATCCTCAAGGAGCCATCTTTCTTACGTGCGAACAATCTTGGTGCTCCCAATGGTGAATAACTAGGCCTAGTGAGGCCTTTATCTGCCAGCTCTTGCAACCAGGTCTTTAATTATTAAATTAGTTGGTGTCGTTCTATATGGTGGCTTCGATATTGGTACTGTTCCCTGCTGTAAGTTAATCACAAACTCTATTTTACGATATGGTGGCAGTCCCATCAGGAAACACTTTAGGGTATTCTTTCACCACTGGTACTTCACTGATGTTTGAATAATCTTGCTTTTCAATGATCATTACACTTACTATGTATCCTTCACAACCACTATTTAATAGACGTCGTGCTTTCATTGCTGAGATTACTAGAAATCTAAAATTCTTACTAACCCCAACAAAATAAAAAGGTTCTTCCCCAGGTGGTTGGAATGTCACAACCTTCCTCCAACAGTCAATAGTAGCATGATATTTTGATAACTAGTCCATACCCAAGATTATGTCATAGTCATTCATGTTCAACACAATTAAATCAACATAGAGTTCCATACTTTCAATAGGAATACTATACGCTCGTATGATCTTATTTGTTTGTTTTTGGATCTCCGAAAGGGGTCAGTAGATTATAACCTACATCATTTCTGGTACTCTACCCAGTCTTCTCAAATACTCAGTGGATGCAAATAAATGTGTAGTACCAGGACCAAATAATACCGATGTTGAAACACCAAAGATAGGAAGATTACCTGTGATAACAGATAGATTAGCTTTAGCATCTTCTCTGGTTATAGTGAAAACTCCAGCTGGTACCCTTTCGTGTGCTTTGGCTTTTGTCTTATTTGGGCAAGCGTTCGCCATATGTCCAGGTTGTCCACATGGAAAGCATACCTTAGAATCCAATAAGTAAACTCCACTATCTTGTTTTCCACAGTTAGGGCATGCCGGTAATGGTACAAAGGGTCTGCCTTTTTCAGACTTCATACGCTTACTTGGATATCCCTGTTCTTGACCCTTTTCAGATGGAAAACCAACCCTTGGATTCTGAGATTTAGGTGGCCTCTTATTTTCATTCCTAAACCAGCGTTGGCCTTGTCGTTGGGCAAATTGCTGCCGAACCTCTTGTGCCTGTCGAATTCTCAGTTCTGCCTGTTCCGACATCAATGCTCTCTCAACAACTATTGAATAAGTCGTCCCTTGAATTCCTGCCATGCTGACATCTCTATAGAGTTCTGGTCTCAAGCCTTCAATAAACCTCTCCACTTTCAGTGCTTTTGTGCTAACCATATGCTCAGCAAATGTAGACAGCAGTTCGAACTTGTAGATATATTCTGAAAGCATCATACTTTCCTGCTTCAACTGTATAAATTCGTTCATCTTTATTGCACGAACAAGAGCTGTAAAGTACTTATTTTTAAAGAGTTCCCTCAACTTAGCCCAAGTCATTGTTTCCACATTCTCAATAGCGCTTATCGTATCCCACCAATGACCTGCACTGCCACTTAACATGAAAGATGCACAAAGTACCTTATTCTCTTCAGAAACCTTACTATACTGGAACATATTCTATATGGTACTTGTAACACCCCAATTCTCATAAGGGTCATTACACGCCGTAGAACCTTGATCACGTTATACCAGGATAGGACATTCACACAATTTACAACAATCCCATAATGACAACATTAATAATGTAAATAAGGCTGTGGCCTTGGATAAAACATTTTGGTTCAAATGCAGGAAAACAGAATGTAAATGAATCCATTACCCACGCAGGGGACTTTCACAATATCTTTAAAATAGAAAAATGTTTACTCGACTGACTTCGACGGACAACATAAACATAATTAAAATGAACCACCAGACTCGAGCCTCATAACATCATGCATGACCATCCTCTGTATGCGTTACCCATGCTAGCTCCTCAACTCGCCCGATACCTGAAATGCATGAAACACATTTTCCCCATTTAAGGGGTTAACATTCGAATAGCTAGTGTAAGTACACAATTACACGACATTATATACAGATACGATTCAACAATATCACCACCTTTAGATTTTAGTAAACAATATTCCGGAATATCACATTTGCATCAAAACATCATTATCACAAAAACCATGTCATCACGTCTCAACACCACAATAATCCACACTTTGTAACCCGTGGCTGTACCTATTAGTATCGACCCCCAGAGGTCCCGTCAGATTGTCCGTAGGTGAGAAACCACTTCCGCGGCTGTACCCATTAGTATCGGCCCCCAGAGGTCAAGGCGAACTATCCCCGAGTGGAAGAACAACAACAGACACACACATGTTATCACATTTCATCATTCATGTCGAATTCGTAACACATATAACATAATGTAATACATGTACTTGCCTCGAATAACATGACGTGAAGGAAATGGTGAAAGGAAAGGGTTTCGGTCCAACTCCATTCAAAGGTTCATTCCTAAATCACTACACATAATCAATCACAACACTTCGGATGGTGGAAGATGTTCAAGCCGATTAGGGTTCAAGCCGATTAAGCTTGATTCGGATGGTGGAAGATGTTAGGATGTTGATTACTTCTTGCTAGGAACTCAAAAATATGGATGGGTGATGATATCTAGCCTTAATTCACGTTCTCCCTCAAACCAAGTCGCCATATTGTCGGGGAGAAGAAGAAGATGAAAAATGGCGAAATCAGGACTGAAGTCTGCTTAGACAAGTGAATATTGTTACGTATGTAACACCAGAGGCATTATGTACGTTAACATTTTGACGTACGTTAAGGCATCTGCATTGCGTAAGCAACGGACCCCATAGAACTCACTGCATCGATTCACAGGTTACATTACATACGTTGCATGGCAAGCTTAGTGTACGTAAAAGGTACTAGCGTACGCTACGGTCTAACTATAACGTACATAAAAAAATGCCCAGTGCTCACTGACCTGATGCCCAGGTATCTTTACATACGTTGAAGAGTACAAATAACGTACATAATGAACCCTTACATACGTTATATCTGGCAGGTAGTACACAAAGATTACTCCAGAGGCTACTAACCCAACTACACAGAAGAGTTAACGCACGCAAATGTTAAGCATAGAGTACGTTTTGCTCAGAGATCAGCAGTACTGTTCTAATCAATAGTGACACGACGAGACATACAAATATCCATCCAATATGATACACTCAAATACGAACATCAATAAATAACTCAAGAATCACGATAATAGAATAAGTACAATATACGATATGAAACACATGAAAGTCATATCGAGTACCGATGGATCACAACAGTTGGAATAACGGAAATAAAAAGTGTGGATATTACATTATCTCCCTCTAAAAAGAAGTTTCGTCTTGAAACTTACAAGGTGAATAATTCAAGGTATTTTGCCTTTATATTATTTTCTGTTTCCCAAGTAGCCTCTTCCTTTCCATGCCTCGACCATTGCACTTTAACCAAAGTAATGGTTTTGTGCCTAAGTTGCTTTACCCGATGCTCTAAAATCTGAATCGGTCTCTCCTCCAATGTGATGTCAGGGCCCAGTTCAATCTCTCCAAAATTAATAACACGGCTAGGATGCGACACATACTTTATGAGCTGGGATACATGAAATACGTTATGCACGTGACTCAAGGACGGCGGAAAACCCAACCGATTTGCAAGATCTCCAACTCATTCTAAAATCTCAAAAGTTCTAATATACCTTGGACTAAGTTTACCTTTCCGACCGAATCGGTAAACTCACCGAGTCGGAGATATCTTTAGTAATACATGGTCCCTAACCTCAAACTCTAACGGTCAGCGATGCGTGTCGGCATAGGACTTCTGTCGACTCTGAGCCGTTGATAGTCAACCATGAATCAAGGCAATCTTCTCTCTCGTCTCAACTACTAAATCCGATGAATTCAGATGCATCATCCCAACATAACGGCGATCTGCACCTCATTCTGTACAAAGCCTCAAATGATGCCATTTTGATCGAGGCGTGCCAACTATTATTGTATGTAAACTCGATCAACTGCAGGTGTGACTCCCAATCGTCTTTCCAGTCTAAAGCACAGGCTCTCAACATATCCTCTAATGCCTGTATCATCTGCTTTGACTGTTCGTCTGTCTGGGGATGGTGGGATGTACTGAGTCTCAACTCGGTCCCCAAATCTCGATGAACAGCCTGCCAAAAATGTGATACAAACCGACCATCTCGATCAGAAATAATACTCTTAGGAGTCCCATGGAACCTCACAATTTACGCAATGAACACTCGGGTTAGTCTCTCCGGTCCTCACTATCCTTTATACCCAGAAAATGAGCAAATTTGGTTAGTCGATTGACAATGACCCAAATCATGTATTCGGTCCGAGTCCTAGGCATGCTGGTAATGAAATCCATAAAAATATCTTTCCACTTCCACTCCAGAATAGGAAGTGTTCAAAATAACCCCACAGGTCGCTGATGATCGATCTTAACCTACTGACAGGTCAAACACTTCGATACAAACTCTCTAACATCCATTTTCAAGTTACTCCACCATAAATTACTCCTCACATCCTTGTACATTTTACTTGTACCAGGATGTACGGAATAAGGTGTAGTATGAGCTTCTCTCAAAATTTTATGTCTCAATTTCCAGCCCCGGAACCGGATGCTCCTGTCTGATAGCTGTGGGCTCCACCTTTGTTTGCTTCCGTCGTTTTAAACTATGCTGACTGAGTAGCCTGATTCTGAATAGCTAACTGCTTTGGGGCCTGAGATGTCACCGGAGTAGGCCTGGAGTCGCTTCGGCAGAAACAGGCCTTATGCCCAGCAATCCCACAGTTATTACACGTGATGGTCGGATTCAGACACTTAGTGCTGAAATAGCCCTGGTCTCCACAATTGTAATAGGTGATGGCCGAACTGGCCGCTCGAGACTGAGATTCCACAGGTCTTGGCGCCACAGGAGGTTGCTCAGAGAGGGTAAGGCCCGCACGAGGCTTCTTGAAGGTAGTCTGACTGCCTTCGGAATGATTACGATTCTTTGATTTCTTGCCAGAAGATGAAGTTTGATGCTTAGCAATTTCCTTAGCAGTAAGCTCATAAGAGCTTTCTCAATGTGAACAAGTTAACAAGATTAATGATACGATCCTCAAGATCCACAACTGAGTAATGAAATGAATTGAGTGATTAATGAGTTAATGTGATCGACATGATCAAGATGAAAATGATGATTGAGGATTATTGACTGATGAATAATGAATGAATGATTTTTATTGTTAGAAATTATACCATGGCGTCAGAAATCTTACTGTTCTTTCGATCTGAGGGGCTTGGCGCTTGCACAGGTCACACGTGAAGCGAAAGTCCAATGATACTAGTCTGATGAACGATGATTTCAATGAGACATGACTCGGAAGTTAGTATTCAAAACTAGCTCCGATACCAGCTCTGTAACACCCCAAACTAGGCAGATATTACAGTGTCGTGGACCCCCGATTGGGACTCACCAGGCGAGTAAAAATTACTGAATTACACAGTGCAAATGTAGTACCGAACCACATTACGTCATCAATTACTCCGATGAAGAGTTTCAAGTACAATACACCCAGGAGAACAGAATACATGTATATTTCATGTGGAGATAAAATATACAACACTGAATAAATGACTATCCAAACAGAAGTGCAGCGGAAAATACATTCAAGAAAACATGAACAAATAGATAGATTAGGCCCCCCACTAGTATCACTGGGACTCCTCGCCGCCAACGCTCTGTTCCCGTGCCTTTGCCTTGCCATGACCTGAAAACAATACCCCCCAACGGGGTCAGTTACACAGAACAACAATCCTCAATAGTTGAACAAAATACAATAATCACATGAATGAATTAAGAAATTGAGTTGAATGATGAGCATCATAGTACGCCCGAATGGAATGTGCAAGTGCACAAGTATCCGAGTGTCCGGAGTCCCGCATATGCACCCACAACTTGGCCTAATTAGTCTCACGGAGGCACGTTACTGTGTGCACAGTCTAATGTGTCCGGAGTCCCGCATATACACATGACCATCGTGTGCCTGACTAAAAATTCCATCTACCACCCGGCAACATAATACAATCCCGGAAGGTCACAAGAACAAAAGCGGCCGAGATGAGGAATAATGAATAAAAATCCGTCAAGAGTCAAGAATGACTTACCGAGATGGAATAAAGGTGCAATTAGTGATAACTTCAAATGAGATGATTGGAACCGTCGTTCCTCATGAATTAAATGATTAGCTTGATAATTACAAGTCTCAACATGATTGATATATTATGAATGAATTATATGTATGCATGAATAACAACGAAAGGAATGAGTATCCTTTTAACCGAGTAAGAATTAACTTACACAAATACCAGTGAAGAAAGTCCTTGCTCGAACAAACATCCTAAGTGGAAAATACTGGTCGCTCGAACAACCTTGAATAACATAATTACCAACAAACGCTCAATATACGTATCAAGCACGATTATAACCAACTCAAAAGTCGTATAACAATAACTAAACTCATTGGGGGCATTCTAACGATACGTTGCAAACATTCTCCCGTTGATTACAACTAATCCCCAATTATATCGAAAACCAACCTCCAAAAGTAAATCAATCCAACAAAACTTCATTAATGACATTAATGATCCAATAGGAACCACAACTCAAGGTTACGACAACATCAATCGGAAACCCACAAAATAACCAAAGTCAAACACCAAGGGTTCTTTAATAATTCCCCAAATATTCATAAAATCCGAAATATACACCAATAAATCCATCGGAATACATGTATCCAAGGTAGATAACTCATATCTAACACATTCCAACATAATAGCAAGCTAACACGAAGAGATCGGAAGGAAAACACTCAAATCCCAAAATTCTAGATTGAAGAAATATTTACCTTGCTTTGGTGTGTTGGAGAGGATTAGATGATGAATAATCTGAACTAGAAGCTTGAAAATGATGATAGTTGAATTCAGCTCGAAGAACACTTCACGGAATACCCAAAATCGCCCAAAACCGACGTGAGGAGGAGAAGATATGATGAAATGAATAAAACCGGACTGAACTGTCCTATATATAGTAAACCCAGTTTAGCGCGCGCTAGCTCCTGTGCTTAGCGTGCACTAGCGGGTTTACCGGGTAGTCCAGTACCCACTGCCTGCATCGATAGCATGTGCTACGTACCTTGGTAGCATGCGCTAATCGTCTCTTATTAGCGTGCGTTAACCTTGTGTTAGTGCGCGCTACCTCATGGTTGATGTCCAGAATACTGGAGTCCAGAACCTAATCTCCTCTGGTCTGATTGAGCCTTAGCGCGTGCTACCCTATGATTAGCGTGCACTACCAAACTAACCCTTGCGTACAATATACACACTCTTAGCGTGCGCTACGAATTATTCCATCTCAGTCCAGTACCCATTGGACTGTCTGTTCCAATACGCTAGCGCGCGCTGATGGATCCCAATAGCATGTCTACACACACCATTAACGTACGTTATACTCTAATTATAGTGTGCGTTATGAATCTCACTAATCCAGTCCAGTGCCTTCTGGACTGTCTGCCTGAACCACACTAGCGTGCGCTTATGCTGAGAGGTAGCGTGCGCTACCCGTACGCAATTATCGCGCGCTAAAGAGAGTACGTAGCGTGCGCTACTCCTCATACACAGCCCACTACAAAGATGACAAAGATGATATTCTCGGTCCGATTCTCCAACCAGGTTGAATGATGAATAAATTACTGATACACGATACAAATTACTCCGAACGGTGAATATAATGAATAAATATGATTGATGAATGACTATTACTAAGTGAAAATTACTGAGTGACAATATACTGAATGACAATTAATGAAATTACAACCGGGTATTATACCAGAATCCTCACAATGATACCAAAATCCTCAAAACGTTATCACAACTCAAAATACAATACACCGTTTCCAGCCAGCTCAAATATCTATCGGACAATATCATTAAATCTCGTTATGATAATCAAGTACCAACAATAACGAAAGCAGACATTCACAAATCAATTCACATAATTATAATATACCCCAAGGTCGCAACCAAAGGTCACGGAAGTATCTACACAGAAATACTCCAAAACGTGGGTGCCATTTAGGTCGTATCCCTCAACACATCAGCCCAGTCTCAACACATTACATACAATTTTAATATGCCCCAAGGTCGCAACCAAGGGTCACGGAAGTATCTACATAGAAATACTCCGGAACGTGGGTGCCATTTAGGTCTTATACCTTAACACATCGGCCCAGTCTCAAGTCTTTCGACTCCAATCATTTTCAAACAAACAAGGTAAGACACAAATTAAAGTAATTGCTAGAATATGCCTCCTCGTTTACCACTAACAATATCCAGCCCTTGGTTATACCTACGTAATCATCCAATCTCATAACTATCATTAGTCCACTCAGAATGACCAAATTAATTACGTAACTCCATATTTGATGAATCCACACACCATAGGCTATAGGAACTCATAACTTCAGCCCCACCAACCGTATTGTAATACCACCAGTATTACATGCTTTTTCACTTTGGGCGCTCACGTCTATTTCTCCTGTTTGATAAATAAATGTACTCCATTGCAATAAAACATATTTTGTATAATATGGTTATACGGTATCGCATCTATTATTCGTGTATTGTGATGGTATGATGATTGACGAACTTTCAGTGACATAACTCGATGTCGTTAGGTAATTATCGGTGCGAATATGACGGTGGCCAACGTCTTGTTCCCCGAGAGATTTCCAGACGACATGGAGAGGGAGTCGTGCCATAAGAAATTAATGTGATGATAATTTGGCAAACAAAACTGTCCTTTACGTACGTTATACTCCGACTCATTACGCGCGCTATATCTGAGCCATTACGTACGTTAAATATCGGCCCTTACGTACGTAACATCGGTCTTCGGTCTTCGGACAGGAATCTTCGTCCGGTAGTACGCGTGCCGACCAACTTTCGGCGTGATTGCGACAGGCAAGTCAACGAGGTGTTACGTACGTTAACCCGCTTTACATGCGTAACGATGTGAGTGAATCGTTCCAGCGAGTTCCTTACGTACGTTAAGTATTTTGCCATAACGTACGTAAAGCCTCTTACGTACGTAAACCGTAAGGCATAACGTACGTAAGGGCAATCTGAGTTTATAAAAGAACACTTTGCCTTTCATTTCTTCCGTCCCAATAATCATTCCTCTTCCCTGTACACTACTCTCCACCATCATTGAACCAATTCTAACCTCCCAATTCAAGTGCTATCCTATTAGAGTACGATAATCAAGCTTCGGGGAAGGTCTTGAAGGTGTTATCCTCTCATTCTCCTTCGTCCACCATCGTTCTTCATCATCTTTTGTCAGTAAAGGTAAGTTTATCCAACCTTGAACTCATTTCAGTATTGTTTAGTAAGTTTTAGTAAACCTCGAATGCCTTGGGTAGCTTAGAACCCTCCGTAATAATCGAACCGGTATATAGCTATCGCAATTGTTAATCGATATCCATCAAAGTTTGAAATTGGAATGAATAATGGTAGAACTCATAATCATATTGCTAATCACCAACTTCTCGGAATCATCTTGAAGGATTTCATGTATAACCGTATTATCATGTTGAATAAAACCGTTAATGAATCCTTGATGAAGTTACCAACAATTTCTAGCCAAATAGATACCGAAACATGTTAAGATGATGGATTAATCGTTCTAGACTTGCATATTAAGACAACGATGAAATCTTGATGATTGTTGGTTATCATTAACTAGGAATGTTGTGTTAGAACACTATTGTTTAGCGGAAGGATAACTTATAAAGACCGAACCTAAAGAAATTAATGGCACGCATTATGGATAAAAATGGAGAAATTCGATTCCGACATCATAAGCAACTAGGATAGGGTTCTAACAGGTGGGAGGGGGAGGAACGTCGTTGATCATTATTATTATCATAAGATGTTAATCGACAAACATGTAATAGGTCGGATTTCCAAGTGCGATCGTTCAAGCCGTTGCCTTGTCAAGAAATAACTCGCGTCGGATTTGAGGCAAGTGAATTTTGCTCAGACTTTACGTCTTATAATTTTAGACATAGTAAATGTTACTATTGTGGAATGGTGCTCTTACGATTATCTTGTCCGGAGTATTCCCGAGTAAATACTACCGTGACCCTTGGACGCGGCCTTGGGAGTTTTCTTGTTGGACCATGTTGCGGGATAAAACCTAAATGGTACCCACGTCCGGAGTAGTCCTGTGTAGATACTTCCGTGACCCTTGGTTGCGACCTTGGGAGTTTATGTGCTGATAAGAGGAATAACATGGAACATTCGGTGACAACTTTATTCCTTGAAATTATTAGATTTTACCTTTGAGTTTGGTTTGGATTGTTTCTGACCTAGGTTACTGGCACGACATGTCGTGCCAGGTAAAATTGTTGAATTTGTGCAGGACACACTCGAAGGTTACGGCCAGGCATGAGCTGTGTTGGAAGAAGGCCTGTTAATTTCTTAAATAATTTGAACATTCCACATTGTGTAATAACTGTATGTACGGACACTATTTGCTTTTGGTGCTTTGGGTTGTACGAAGACTTTCTTAATTACTTCCGTATATTACCACTGTTAAATAAAATATTTTAGAAAATATTTTCAAAAACTTGCCTTGTGGGTCCCTCATGGGATATACGGCACTGTGGCGACCCGGTTCATTTTGGGGGCATTAAAGAAAATGGTATCGGAGCCTAAACACTCACGTGGAAAGTTTTACCAAAAATATTTTGAAAACGTTTTGCCTTCAAAATCCAACACTTCTGACGACCGTAACTCCTCGAGGGATGTCGAGGTAAAATACATGTAAATTCTTAAGGATCAAGTATGATGTTTGGATTCAGTAAGAACTCAGAGAATGTTTGCATTAAACTAACCTGTTAGATTGAACGAACATCACCAATGGCACGTCGAGGAGCTAGAAGAAACGTAAATGACGCACAAGGTTCTGCTATGAACCAGCAGGAAGACAGAAACACCGGAGAAACTAATCCAGCCGGAAATCAACCACCACCTGTTAATCAGAACGAACAGGAAGCGGAAAACCAGAACAATGGGGGATTTGATCCAACCTTCGTTCAGACTCGCCTGTGCCATTGCCATGGGAATCGCTCAGTCAACCGGGCGTAACAAGTACTACCATTAACATAGAAGAGAACACCGGAAAGGACCGTTGGCCGAGAAATCTTGAAGGCCGACCGCCATTATTCGACGGGTCGTGGATAAGCACGTGGACGATTGGATCTCGGAAATGGAGATCGCCTTGAGGTGATCGGCTGCCCAGGAAACTGAAAAGTGCCACTCGGGATCAACCAGCTCCGTGACACCGCAGCCCGATGGTGGAGGACCTATAAGCCAGAGGACAGAATAGTCGGATGGCCCGAGTTTTCCAAACTATTGAGATACGAGTACTATCCCCGATCAGTTCAAACTGCACGAGCGTGGAGTTTCTTCAGCGCAGGCCCTCAGAATTTGCCAGTACAAGAAATCATTCGGGCATACAGGACCGAGCTAAGCTATGTCGCACAGATGGTTCCATCCGAAGACCAGCGAATTTGTCACCTTGCTCAACGGTTGCCGGAGGATGTTCAACGCTACGCGGCGGGGTTTCATTGCACCACGTTGAGGGCATATGAGGACGTAGTCACAGCATACGCCGGTACGGTTGTCAGTTCGGATGCCGGGCATAACCAAAAGAAGAAGAAGACCGCAAATCAGTCCGGGAGCACCAGCAGAGTGAATTTGGGAATTGGGTTCCCCTCCAAATCAGCAGCTTCGTCCCAACAGAAAGGAACATCTGACGGGCCTCCCCGCCGTAGCTGTTTCAATTGTGTCATAGCAGGGCATACCATGAGTCAGTGTCGTAAAGCATCGACAAAGTGCTTTTCATGCGGAAGGGGTGGGCACATGTCTCGCTACTGTTCTCGGATCAAACCTACACCAAACCCAGATCCTCAGAGTCAACAAGGCTCGGTACAGACATCCAGAGCGTCTGCCATGTCTGACTACCGATCTCCACCTCACCAGTCTCCTCTACACGGTGCCGGAAGAGGACGTGGTCGCGGGGGAGGTACTGCACCCTCCTCGGGGACACTGCCGTCCCGCGTGTTCGAACTAAGGGCTACTGACGACCAGACCACTCCTGCTGTCTCAGGTACACTCCTTATTAAATCTCACTGTTCATGTACTGCTTTGATACCGGAGCAACCCACTCGTTTATATCCATAGAATGTGTTAACCGTTTGCATCTCCTCAGTGTACCCCGTGAGTCCTTTATCGTTAAACTACCCGAGGGCGCAGGTGGAGGGTAATTTAGAAGTTCGAAACCTGTCCGATTCGTATCAATAACTGGCCGATGACCTAATCTCATGGTCTTTCCACTCCAAAACGAAGATGTGATTTTAGGTATGGACTGGATGACGATGCACAAGACGGTATTGGATACCTATCACCCGACCGCTTTCTATTACGACCCATGACGGTGCCACTCACACAATTAGAGGCCGAGAGCACTTCAAAGACAAAAGGGTCCCTCGCCTCCTTTTCACAGTAGCACCTCGTGATGATCGAGGAGCGACATCGGTGCTACATTCTTCAGGAGGGCACGTCACAATTGTCGGTTGCTAATATTCCTGTAGTGAACGAATTTCCGGACATATTCCCCGACGAACTACCTGGATTTCCACCACAAAGGGAGGTCGATCTCTCAATCGAACTTGAGCCAGGAACGACGCCTATCTCCAAGGCACCATACAGGATGGCACCAGCCGAAATGAAGGAACTAAAGTCACAACTCGAAGAATTGCTAAGGAAGGGGCTCATTCGTCCAAGTACTTCGCCATGGGGTGCACCAGTTCTTTTTGTGAAGAAAAAGGACCGCTCTCTGCGCCTGTGTATCGATTACAGGGAACTTAATAAGGTCACTATTAAGAACCGTTACCTACTTCCTAGGATTGATGATTTACTGGACCAACTGCAAGGGGCGACTGTGTTTTCAAAGATCGACTTACGTTCGGGATATCACCAATTGAGAATTCGAGAGGAGGATATTCCTAAGACCGCATTTCGATCGAGATAGGGGCACTACGAGTACATGGTGGTGTCGTTTGGCCTGACTAATGCTCCAGCTGTTTTTATGGAATTGATGAACAGGGTTCTGACAGAGTTTCTCGATAAGTGTGTGGTGGTTTTCATTGACGATATTTTAATTTATTACCGAAGCCGATGGGAGCATGAGGAACACTTGAGGCAGGTGTTGAGCGTTTTAAGGCAACGTCAACTGTATGCTAAACTTTCTAAATGCGAGTTCTGGATGCCAGAGGTAACCTTTTTGGGGCATGTGATTTCAGCAGGAGGCGTTAAAGTAGACCCCCAGAAGATCGAGACAGTTATGAATTGGGAACCACCTAGAAATGTCAAAGAGGTGAGAAGTTTCCTGGGGTTGGCGGGATATTATCGACGGTTCGTCGAGGCCTTCTCATGTGTCGCCACCATTAACAAATCCGCTTAGGAAGAACACCAAGTTTGTCTGGACAATGAGTTGTCGGGAGAGTTTCGACAGGCTAAAAAGGAAGCTTACTACGCCCAAGGTGTTGGTACTACCGCAGGTACAGAGGATTCGTAATATGCACCGATGCGTCTAAGCACGGGCCGGGATGTGTGTTCATGCAAAATGACAGGTTATCGCTACGCCTCTCGTCAACTTAAACCTTATGAGGTGAACTACCCGACACATGACTTGGAACTAGCTGCAGTGGTCCACGTTCTTAAGATTTGGAGACATTACCTATATGGGGTTACCTGTAAGATCTTTACGGACCACAAGAGTTTAAAGTACATTTTCACGCAGAAAGAGTTAAATATGAGACAGAGGCGTTGGCTGGAGTTAATCAAGGATTACGATGTAGAGATTCTATATCACCACAGGAAGGCCAACGTCAGAGCACGACCGAGTCGGAAAAGCGCAGAGGTGACACTATCTCGGTTTGACAAGATACCGAGTTGCAGCAAGATCTCCAGAAAAATGACATTGAAGTGTGGATACAACACCGCCAGGGACAGTTGTGCTCGATTGATATTCGCTCGTCCCTGCTGGACGAGATACGCCTAGCACAGATGGAGGATCTAGAACTTCGTGCGATCGGCGCAAAGGCCGAAGGGAGAGTTATTTCAGACTACAGGATCCAAGGGGGCTTAGTTAGATTCAAGAACATGATTTGCATTCCACCTAAAGACGAGCTTAAGCAAACTATACTCAAGGAAGCTCATTCTACTCCCTATTCGATACATCCCGGGGCGAGCAAAATGTACAAAGACCTGCGAAAGAGTTTCTGGTGGAAGAATATGAAGCAAGAGGAAGCAAGGTTTGTCGCTCGATGTATGATATGTCAACAGGTGAAGATTGAACACCGTATACCGGCCGGAATCATGCAGCCCTTACCCATTCCGGAATGGAAATGGGAGAGCATATCAATGGACTTTGTCACCAAGTTACCAGTGACGGCGGGGGAAAGGACACGATATGGGTTATTGTAGACCGACTGACAAAGTCGGCACACTTCATTCCAATTCAGGAGGCCATCGGAACAGAACAGCTGGCTACCATCTTTGTTCGGGAAATCGTGAGGTTACATGGCGTTCCCTCGGGGATTATTTCGGATAGAGACACTAGATATGTGTCCCACTTCTGGAAGGTCATCCCACTGTGCCATGGGTACTCAATCGCATTTCAAGATCGCCTATCATCCTCAAACGGATGGACAAACAGAACGCACCATACAGACCCTGGAAGATATGTTGAGAGCATGTGTACTCGATTGGGGCAAGGACTGGGCTAAACACCTCTGCTTAGTGGAATTTTCGTACAACAACAGCTGGCATGCAAGCATAGGCATGGCCCCCTTTGAGGACTTGTATGGTAGAAAGTGCAAGTCTCCCCTATGTTGGGACGATGCATCCGATGTCATCGCCACCGAGTTGGATCTAATCCAGGAATCTATTAAGAAGATATCCATTGTTCGAAAACACATGTTGGCAGCGCAGAGTCGCCAAAAGTCTTACGCTATGGACCGGCAGCGACCGTTGGAATTTATGGTTGGGGATCATGTTTGGGTTAAAGTATCGCCAATGCGGGGCATTCGACGCTTCGGCCAGAAGGGCAAGCTAAGCCCAAGATTTATTGGCCCGTTCGAAATACCGGACCGAGTTGGTAGACTCGCTTATCGGCTAGCATTACCACCATCGTTAGACGGAGTGCATAATGTCTTCCACGTCTCCCAGCTGAGAAAGTACGTGTACGATCCTAGCCACAAGATCAACTTCGAGGAAGTAGAGATTTCCAATGATGCTACCTTTAGGGAAGTTCCAACAGCGATTTTGGATCGACGCGTAAAGACACTAAGGAACAAGAACATACCCCTTGTTAAAGTTCAGTGGTCGCACCACGGTACGGAAGAAGCGACTTGGGAGACCGAGGCAAGCATGAGAGAGAATCATCCCGAGTTATTTTCTCAGTTTCGGGACGAAACTATTTTTAAGGGGGTGGTATGTAATACCACCAGTATTACATGCTTTTTCACTTTGGGCGCTCACGTCTATTTCTCCGGTTTGATAAATAAATGTACTCCATTGCAATAAAACATATTTTGTATAATATGGTTGTACGGTGTCATATCTATTATTCGTGTATTGTGATGGTATGATGATTGACGAACTTTCAGTGACATACCTCGATGTCGTTAGGTAATTATCGGTGCGAATATGACGGTGGCCAACGTCTTGTTCCCCGAGAGATTTCCAGACGACATGGAGAGGGAGTCGTGCCATAAGAAATTAATGTGATGATAATTTGGCAAACAAAACTGTCCTTTACGTACGTTATACTCCGACTCATTACGCACGCTATATCTAAGCCATTACGTACGTTAAATATCGGCCCTTACGTACGTAACATCGGTCTTCGGTCTTCGGACAGGAATCTTCGTCCGGTAGTACGCGTGCCGACCAACTTTCGGCGTGATTGCGACAGGTAAGTCAACGAGGTGTTACGTACGTTAACCCGCTTTCGTTACGTACGTAACGATGTGAGTGAATCGTTCCAGCGAGTTCCTTACGTACGTTAAGTATTTTGCCATAACGTACGTAAAGCCTCTTACGTACGTAAACCGTAAGGCATAACGTACGTAAGGGCAACCTGAGTTTATAAAAGAACACTTTGCCTTTCATTTCTTCCGTCCCAAAAATCATTCCTCTTCCCTGTACACTACTCTCCACCATCATTGAACCAATTCTAACCTCCCAATTCAAGTGCTATCCTATTAGAGTACGATAATCAAGCTTCGGGGAAGGTCTTGAAGGTGTTATCCTCTCATTCTCCTTCGTCCACCGTCGTTCTTCATCATCTTTTGTCAGTAAAGGTAAGTTTATCCAACCTTGAACTCATTTCAGTATTGTTTAGTAAGTTTTAGTAAACCTCGGATGCCTTGGGTAGCTTAGAACCCTCCGTAATAATCGAACCGGTATATAGCTATCGCAATTGTTAATCGATATCCATCAAAGTTTGAAATTGGAATGAATAATGGTAGAACTCATAATCATATTGCTAATCACCAACTTCTCGGAATCATCTTGAAGGATTTCATGTATAACCGTATTATCATGTTGAATAAAACCGTTAATGAATCCTTGATGAAGTTACCAACAATTTCTAGACAAATAGATACCGAAACATGTTAAGATGATGGATTAATCGTTCTAGACTTGCATATTAAGACAACGATGAAATATTGATGATTGTTGGTTATCATTAACTAGGAATGTTGTGTTAGAACACTATTGTTTAGCGGAAGGATAACTTATAAAGAATGTTGCCGAACCTAAAGAAATTAATGGCACGCATTATGGATAAAAATGGAGAAATTCGATTCCGACATCATAAGTAACTAGGATAGGGTTCTAACAGGCGGGAGGGGGAGGAACGTCGTTGATCATTATTATTATCATAAGATGTTAATCGACAAACATGTAATAGGTTGGTTTTCCAAGTGCGATCGTTCAAGCCGTTGCCTTGTCAAGAAATAACTCGCGTCGGATTTGAGGCAAGTGAATCTTGCTCAGACTTTACGTCTTATAATTTTAGACATAGTAAATGTTACTATTGTGGAATGGTGCTCTTACCATTATCTTATCCGGAGTATTCCCGAGTAAATACTACCGTGACCCTTGGCCGCGGCCTTGGGAGTTTTCTTGTTGGACCGTGTTGCGGGATAAAACCTGAATGGTACCCACGTCCGGAGTAGTCCTGTGTAGATACTTCCGTGACCCTTGGTTGCGACCTTGGGAGTTTATGTGCTGATAAGAGGAATAACATGGAACATTCGGTGACAACTTTATTCCTTGAAATTATTAGATTTTACCTTTGAGTTTGGTTTGGATTGTTTCTGACCTAGGTTACTGGCACGACATGTCGTGCCAGGTAAATTTGTTGAATTTGTGCAGGACACACTCGAAGGTTACGGCCAGGCATGAGCTGTGTTGGAAGAAGGCCTGTTAAATTCTTAAATAATTTGAACATTCCACGTTGTGTAATAACCGTATGTACGGACATCATTTGCTTTTGGTGCTTTGGGTTGTACGAAGACTTTCTTAATTACTTCCGTATATTACCATTGTTAAATAAAATATTTTAGAAAATATTTTCAAAAACTTGCCTTGTGGGTCCCTCATGGGATCTACGGCACTGTGGCGACCCGGTTCATTTTGGGGGCGTTACACGTATGCCCCAATGCCCAATTACATTTTACCTATGTAAGTCGTACACCTTATGATTTAACATCAAAATTAAAACACAACATATAGACTATATGGCATTTAATTTCTCTACTGATATTATCATTATTCCGATCAGGTTAAGGGTACATCATCTCGTACCCAGATATACATATATCGTATTAACATGTCTCAACTTTACCAATTATAAATTTAGCCTATTTGCATGTCTCGACTTTTCCTGTTGTACGTTAATCACATAAATTCATGAATTGATAATGGTATAAATAGGGGATAATCCAAAAATAATTATAAGATAGTGAGAATTAACTAGCATTAATACCCGAATGATAACATTCACACCATGGTCAATATCTTTCGCCTCTATTCCGTTTAGTTTACACGTTCGTGCTTGTTAACTAGAAAATCCACGTGCCTAAAGTTCGAGTGTCTTAGACCACTAACTTTATTGAGTGTAATTTACCATTAAAGTGTTTCCCGTAACACATTCACAAGACTATCTCATCGTTCGATCCTCGTCACACCGATTAGATAGAAATCCTCGGTTACTCGGAACTCAATTATATTTACCCATTTGTCACTATTTAATAACTCGTGGTAATTATACATATACATGTACTTAATACTTATGCCATTTTGAATATGCCATATCATGTCACGGTTATCAACGATCTTCGATTATCACAAAATTTGCACTACACACAAAATAAGATTATTCATACCAAAATCCTTAAATAATCAAGTAATCGGTGACAAAGTATAAATCAAGTGGTCGTATAACTTGCCTCTATCGACGGTGGTACGAAGAAGATTGACAGATGACGATTCCGAATTATATACGAGGCTTCCCCACGGGGCTCGTCGCAATAAGCAACACGGCCACCAATAAGGACGGACTTCGACGATAATCTCGGATATACCAAAACCAACTCATACGAGAATTAATTTGGTGAGAAATAACGAAATTGAATCAACGAGTCCCTAAGTTAAACGAATGATATTCAATGGAATCGGTCAACCAAGCATTTACGGTCAACAATCAATTTCAACGATCCGAGAGAAAGACCTTGTTTGCAACCTAAAAAAATCGAGAATGATAATACAAGGATTCAACTAAGATTAATAGGTCCCGAAATTACACAACAACAATAGGAGATCTTACGAAATCAATGGAGTAGAATGACGGTTTTACCTCAAGATCGATGAACACCAAGCAAAGCGAAGAAATCGAATTCGGGGTCTTGATCCTTAGATGTTGCTCGGTGTATTAGCTTGTAAAAGACACAAAAAATCAACCCCGTATGCACTTGGCCTAGCTCGAACGAAGGAAGGAATGGAAATAATGAGAAGAAAGCTGCTGAATTCGTGTTTATAAGATCTCTAACACAGAGTTGACCCTTCTTACGTGTGCTACCATTCTCTCCTAACGTACATTAGGGGCTGCGCAAAACTGGGCAGAGAGCTTCCTTCTTCATAACGTACGCTGTAATATCCTGAATGTTAGAATAATATTTTATCGTTGACCTTGTTGGAAAATTGGTAATGTGATTTTTTTCGATAATAGAAGTGATATTGAGTAAATGAGAGTAATATGTCGGGTAGTATTTTCTAATATCGTCGAATAATTATTGGTGAAAATATGACAGTGGCCAACGTTGTATTCTCCGATAAATTATTCAACGAGAATTAGAGAAATTATCCGGACTAAATATGAGATTATAAATGTACTTGGATGTATCGGAGATGTATTTATGGTCGTGGACTATTTAAAATAAGGAAGTAAACACCGAAAATGTAAATAGAAATAAAATTGTACATTTCTGGGAAGTGTCGTGGATAAGTATCAACTTTGAAACATTGCTTTATAATTTCGTTTATTAATATCCGTAGATAATATCTCTCTCTTCAAAACAGTATTTTTCTATTTTAGTTTTTATATATGTAAGTTGTCCAAAACGCTCAAGAACCCAGAGAACCTGAGCAACCTAGTCCAGGAGACGTCCGGTAGGTGTTTGACGGAATTCCCCATAGAGTTTGTGAATTCCAGTCTGGGTTGCCATCTTTGAACTCGATTATCTCTCAATCGGTAAGCTATTTTATGAATGCATCTCGATCAGTTTTTAAATAAAATACATATAAATATAAATATTGTTTGTAGCACAAGTATTGAGTCAGAATACTTGAATAAAACAAACCGTTTTCTGGTGAGTCAAACCATCTTTTCCAGGATAATAACTGAACCTGTTCGATGAATTTCCCCAGTGAGTCTGAGAATTCCAGACTAGGTTTCCTTTTTTGAACTCTATTATCTTACAACCTGGGTTATTTTGAAAATCCATCTCGAGCAGTTTGTAATAAAAATACGTAGAAGTATAAATGTTGTTTTTACCATAACTATTGAGTTGGAATACTTCGATAAAATGAGCCGTTTTACACTGAGTCAGCCCTGTTCGTATCAGTGATTTCCAGCAACAATTCTTGTGAAAGTTGATCGCGTTGCCTATTTTGAATATGTATATCTTTTAACTTTAAGGTTATTTTCCGATTATATTTCGTGTATTTTGTAGCAGATTGACATGGGTAAATAACTTGGTTTCTGTTTTGATATTTCTAGCCACTTAAATTATTATATTTATCGAACTATAATCGAGTCAACCCTACTTTGTTATAATACAAATCTATATCGAACGGATTGAATTCTTTATAGTTGTGTTCAGGGCTGGATAAACTCAATAAAGATGATTAATATCAGAGTATGATTCTATACATCTGTATTTCGATATTTATGATCACAAGGAGTTAATTGGAATATTTAGCATGCGTAAATCTTAAAGTCTTACGTACGTAAAGTATGTTCTGGATATTAGCGCATGCTACATAATGTGAATAACATACGCCAAGTCAACAGACAGCGTACGTAAAATTTATTAAGGATTAAGAGTTCGTAATTATTTGAGTTGGATCGTTCGGATTTGCGTTTGACCGAGATATTGTGGAACCATGGATTTGTTGATTGTTATCGAACTTGTTGTTATCGATTATTGCAATAGGCTGTGAAAATTGATCATCGATTAGAATCGTGTGTTGCGGTCGAGTTCGAGGATATCCGTGAACATTAGAACAAAAAGTGGATTTGGCTACACCAAAAAAGTGTGACGATATACATATAGTCACACATGCCTTTTCGAATGTGTGTGACAAAAGGTCGCACGACCGTAGGGTGTTTATGGTCACATTTTTGAGTTAATGTCCGTATCCATTAAAAAACAGTGACCAAAAGTGTTAATAAGTGTGACCGTAAACACTGTACAAGCTCACAAAGCATGTTTGTTTTGGGTATTTAGTCACATACAATTAAGCATAGTGGCCAAAAGTGTTGATAAGTGTGACCATATACTGTTTAAAGTGAAGAAATGTGTATTTTGTGTGACTATTGATCATCCAATGGCCACATGAATTTTATGTTTATGTGGCCTTTTGTAATATTTAGTCACACAAAGCATGTTTATTTTGGGTATTTAGTCACATACAATTAAGCATAAAATGGCCAAAAGTGTTAATAAGTGTGACCATATGCTGTTTAAAGTGAAGAAATGTGTATTTTGTGTGACTATTGTTCATCCAATGGCCACATGAATTTTTTTTTGTGTGGCCTTTTGTAATATTTAGTCACACAAAGCATGTTTGTTTTGGGTATTTAGTCACATACAATTAAGCATAAAGTGGCCAAAAGTGTTAATAAGTGTGACCATATGCTGTTTAAAGTGAAGAAATGTATATTTTGTGTGACTATTGATCATCCAATTGCCACATGAATTTTTTTTTGTGTGTGGCCTTTTGTAATATTTAGTCACACAACGAATTAAGCAAACGGTGACCAAAAGTGTTAATAAGTGTGACTATATACATCTTTTAGTCACATTTAAGAAATCAATATATATCAAAACAAATTCAAATACAATAAAATTGGAATGTATATAACTGAACCAAATATAAAATTCGTATATAACTCTATGTTCTAGGACCTCCTTTTATACACCAAGGAGTCCTAGTCGGCTTACAATACTTTCCTAAGTATCTATAATCTTTTCCATAAACAACTAATACATATCATATAAGCAAAGACTAACTATATGAACCAACAAGATACTAACTTATAACTAACATTGTAACTAATACACTAGTAGTATTAACTTCAAGCAGTCTTAATCTATGGCGGTCTTAACTTTGTACTTGAAGTACTAACTTTCACTAGCGAGTAACTTTCACTAGAAGTAGTCTCTTGACTAAAGTCCCGCAATAGATGAAAAGAAAAAAATTATAAGAGAATAATTTTCCAAAAATGTCAAAAATGCACGACCAACTATGGTATTTTTATCTTATCCGTGACTTTTAAGGTCAAATGAACTATTTACCAATTCAATTGATATAAATTTGGATATGTTTTTGATAAATAAACAATTTGTGAAAAGTCCTTATTGATCGATTTCTAAATAGTCACTTTGATGATGATAGTGTGGATGTTAGTATGTTACCTCTATGGCAAGAAATGACGAAAATCGTAGCTTCACCCCAAGGCCGTCCGATCGCTTATAAGCCTATTGGAAGAAATAACATAACATATGTAGTTAAACAAAAGGTCATTTCACTTTTGTGGGTCCCATCTCTATAAGACGGGTATAACTGATAGATCGACCCTCAATGAAATAACGGAGCACATCATACTCGTAAAGCTAGCACAATTAGTAGAAGAGTAAAATGTTATATCAGAGAAGATTCTTGGATTCTCACTGAGAATGGTTAATAAAGAACCTCTAACCTCGAGATCTGATTCACCACCTAAGTGCACTTGGGTGAATCATAGGAGCGATCATGCCGCAAAAGTAAAAATAATTATATCGGTGAAAAAGATAAGTGCTTGTTTAATCTAAAGAGTGTGTCCGATAATTTCAAGGTCGTGTTTATCATACCTGTTGTCGGGTCACAATGACGTCAACCTTCTTAAATATTTCCATGTGGTAATACATAGATATCCGCCTATACATAAACGATTAAATGCGATACTAGCTTTCAATATACCGGAACCGAAGGGCATAATGAAGACGAAAGACAAGAAATCAAGTTTACTACGTAATGAAAAGTGTTTACCTAAAACATTGAGCGAACATAATCAAGCCGATAATGACCGAAAAGTGCCAAAGGTATACGACTATCCAAAGGCAAGTTTTTATACTCTGCACAAGGGAAAAACGCAAACAACCTTATTATAACCAAGACTTGACAGTCAAGACCTAACGCTTTTATAAAACAATACCCATTTTGGCATTGGGGCACTAATGAGCATAACGATTCGTAACCATATGAAACAACCTTTGTCGTGAAAAATAGGCAAAACTAGCACTCTGAGAGAAAAAATAGGCAAAATTGGCATCAGCTGTCAACCCATGGACTGCCTCCTTTACATCATGAGCCTGAATACAATTAATTCCTTCTGGTTTGACTACCCATATCTGTTAATGAACAGAAGAATCAGTATTAACTTTATTATCCAGTTAGCATGTCATGAGTCCGAATAGATTCGGGTGAAAACATGTCATCTTTAGTATGTATTAACACAGGTCCAGATTAGCTTGACTCACAAACACTATTTAGTTCGGTTTTTAAAAATAATTATAAATAATGGTACGTTAACTACTATTACTTGATTAGTAATTTTACAATAATGTTTTAACGAAATCGATTAAGGAGATTATATGCATTGGATATAGACTATAAGTAACTTTCAGCCAATATGATCTATGACCGGGTCGAACATTCCGATAAAAGTAATATAAAAAGAAATGAAAGGCATACCTGAATTGTTTTGTCCAAGGAAACACACAACTTATCGCTTGAAGGTGGAACATAGAGGTATGTGACAGCCTTTGCGTGTTCACGAACCTCCCGAATTAACCGCATTCCCTTTTTACTAGTATCCCATACCTAAATATGAAAATGATTACCAATCATTCACAACAAGAAGACCTTATTGTAGGTTCACACATGTAATATCAACTTTTATTTAGGTCCAAACCTTGATGGTTCCATAAGAATGGATACTTATCATTCGACCATTAACGTTAAGCAAAGATAGAACCTTCCCATTCATAGATGCATCCAACTCGAACCTTTCTTATTCAGCTGTTCCAACATAGTTGATTGCTGCGCCCTATCGCCACTACCTTCCCTGGATTCACATGTGTCATGTATCAGGGGGGTGTGTGTAATATATAGTAGCTTTATGACACTTCCAACGAAATAACACAAGAGAAAATCTATAAAAATGGTACGACAGGTAATATTGCAGAGAGTAAAGTGGTATACATACCTATCAAACCAAAAATAAAGAACCGGATGAGCAATACGTAGCCCAAAAGTGATAATGTCACAAAACAAAAATCGTAGCACCAACCAGTTCAAAACAAACCAGAGAGTAGCCCAAACACGGCGCCAAAGGATCAATTCCAAGAGAAAGGTGCACAGTGCCATGTGAATAAATCAAGAAATTCAAGAAAATGGGAATCACCTTAGCTGCGTGAAAACCATCGTTGAGATCGGGAGAGTATCCATGGGCATTCACTTAGATTCGATAACAAAGATATGTGCCGATAAATTGAATCGGAGTATTGACCCGAACCGGTGTGTGATGTATGGGTCGATTGAAAGCCCCGCGACTAATTTGGAAAATTCGGGGCCTTGGAAACCCTAGAGCGGCGTCGCAAAAATCGGAGCAGACTCACCGAGTTGACTTGCGCGAGTTGAATCAGAGCGTCGGCCTCGAAAGGGGCGGCCGACCCGCAAGCTCACTTGAAAGCGGCGCAAGATTTCCGACACAATATCAATTTGAACAGGTTCGAATTTGGATCCAAACCGATGGCCCCGATGTGCGCGATGGTGAAGAAAATCGCGAGAACAGATCGAAAATCGGGATGAGCGACAATCAAAAATCGAAATGAATTGGAAAACTAATAGACAAAGATAAAGGAAAAAGCAACTATAGACGAAAAGGTGGCGGCTGCTAATGCAAATGCCAGTACACAATGGCAATGACCACGGCGAGAGGAAAATTGCCTAGTGTGTGTAAATCGCCCCTTCGGTGTGTGTTGCGTATTGCTTCAAGATATCTGATAATATTTTAGCATACAAATTCGATAACAAATAGTATTCCAACATTAATTTCTCATCCAACCTTTAATAATAGAACCCTACCTTCATGTTCCAATAATAAAAGAACCAGCAAAGATTCATGAAAGTAACTAAAATTGGTGATGAGATCCAAGAATAAACACATTAAAGTACATGATTTGTAAGATGAATAGACATGAAATCCCATTTGGAGTATAAACACTCTGGATGTGAATCGGTTATAGGTGGTAAGAACAGAGTGGGTGTCGGTGTGCGCACGCTTGTACATTTGTGATATTGTTCAGAGAAGAAGGTGAAGTGGTGGGTCTAATGAGAAGATGATAAATGATGTAGGGTTTCAGTCAATTGGTTTAAAAGATAAGAGGGAAAAACCCCGCTTAATAACTTTGGGGAAAAAGGGAGTGGGAATTCAAATTTTGGGGAAAACTTTTGAGGGAATGGCTAAGTTGTAAATATTTTAGTGTGACCATATATGACATTTGGTCATACTGTTCAAGTGTGTGACATATATTTGTCACATTTAAATGCATATCGTGATTAATGCTTCAAACTTACTTTTCAGTTGTCACACATTTCAAATTCATATGTGGCTAAATATTCAGCAAAAAATAGCAGTCACTTTTAAATAATGTGTGACAAACTTGACTATATGATTTAGCCACATACACAATTACTTCATGTGACCATATATGGATTTTGGTCACACTGTTCAATCGTGTGACATATATTTGTCACATATGTATATATATAGTGTGACTAATGTTTCAAACTTATTTGTATCTGTTACACGTCCCAAATTATAAGTGACTAAATAATCAAAAAAAATTACCGGTTACCTCTAGTCACATAAATATTCAAATGTGTAACAATGAAATTCTGAAATGGTCACACAAGTCGGATCAAGTGTGGCTGTTTATTTTATTCTGGTACATTTAGTCACATAAATATCTGACTGTGTGGCCTTTCAAAAAACAGCATGTGTGACGAAATCCCAGATTTGTACTAGTGGAATTGCTTTAATAGGAGTCAAGGAGCTCGTAGACGAAGACAAGGAAATTGATAATGACTTCACTACTGTCGTATTGGTATCGAGGCAATTTTATACTTGTTCAGTTTCTAATATTTAATGAATGGTTTCGCTTTCATTTCATTTATAATTCATAAAGCAATAATATTATAAATGTAAACCGTCGGGACGATGATTTGTTTATCATGCTTTGTTTTGAGATAAATCATAATGTATATGATTTAAATTGTGTTTGATTGAAGATGGAGAGGTGGGTTATCTTCGGTCTGTGTTATAGATTGTCAGATATCGAGGGTAGTTATCGTAATGACATTGGTATCATGATAAAGGTTTATTGGTACTGAATTAACTCTATTTCATTGAGGTTCTTTGAACTATTTGAATATTCGTTCAGGGTTGTTTGTTCGTGGAAAGGACATTGTCTTTGGCTTTGGGGTAATGTAAGTATTGTTCAGTTACGAGGATAATTATTCTGGTGAATTATTGTATATGTTGTATGTTCGTGTTTCGTATAGTGGGATTCATATTGATTGTTTCATTGAGGGATGTTGATCCCAGGACTGTTGTTTGAGATTATTGATCGTATTGATTATCCTTTAGAGATTGTGATCCCAGGATGGTTGTTTCGGATATTGTCCGTTGTGTCGATCTTTCATTATCTGTATGTCATTGTTCACTTTGGTGAGTCTCTTGGTCCTTATTGAATATGTGATTCTTTGAGTTTCATTATCATGTTTCATCGTGACATATCTGGAGTCATATCTGCATGCCGATTGGTTATTGTGGATGATTTTTAGTCGGGCACACGATGGTTATGCGTGGATGTTTCCACATTGAACTGTGCACACGAGACGTACTTCGTGAGGCTAATTAGGTACATGTCCCACGTATATCCTGGATGCCGTTTATGGGGTGGACATGTGCACGGACACATTTCCAGATCGGGCGTACTGTGACGTCCATCTTTGAGCCATATGGATTGGTCGTTCACCCTCCAATTATGGTTGGGTATGTTCGACGGTTTGCGACTGATTGTTCATACGCCCGAGGGGTATGTTCGACAGTCGGGGTTGTTTCTTTGAGATCCAGTATATGTTGATCGTGTTTGGAGTTTACCATGTTGAGGGTATTCTCAGTTATTGTTGATCCTTTGTTGATCGTGTTTGGAGTTTACCATGTTGAGGGTATTCTCGGTTATTGTTGATCCTTTATTGATCGTGTCCGAGGTTATCATGTCGATGATATTCTCGGTTGATGTTTTGGTTGATCATGGTTATTGATTGTATGAGCATTCAGACTGTACGTCGATGTTTCGGGTCATTGTTTTGTGGTAGTTGATCTACATATATATTGTGTGTTATTGGTTTCTATCCAGATTGAGATTTGACTGTGAAATCTTACGGACATGATTTGGCACAGATGGAATATTTCACGCTCATGAGTTATGATGATGTTTTTGAGGATTTTGGGTATTGTTTTGATACAGTACAGATGGTTGTAGTTGAGTTCATTTCGTTATTCGAGAATGCGACATGTGGATTATGGTAAGTATTGATTTGTTATGGATTGCTATGGATTGGTAAGGTTACGATGGTAAGATTACATTGATAGTAGTCTTACTTTGTTATTACATTGGTATGTAATTATTTATGATGATGTGATCAATATCATTATTGAGTACTGTGGCTGACCCCCGTCGTGGGCTTAATTTTTAGGTACTCGGAGATCGAGCTAGTAGCGGTCGTGAAGAGATGAGCTTCCCGGGTGATATTGGATATGGCATTATTCTTGGGAACCGAGTATTTTGACTGGTTGTTTTTTTCGCTGCCAATGTGTATTTTGAACTGTGTTTTATCCGCTGCGTGTGTATTATAAAATGGCTTTCCGGTATTTTTACCAACTCGTGTATAACTTTCAAAATGGTCTTTTTGGGTATTTCGTAAACTTAGGTTATTTCGTTAAACCCTTTTTCCTTAAACTATTTTGTCGGTACGTTTAAGTGGTGGCTTAGCGTAAATTCTGAAACTGTCGAGATTTGGCATTTCGCCTTGTATTTTCAAATAGTATTTTATGAAGATATTTGAGAACTATGTTTTGATAAAGATTTGGGTATTTAAAATATTACCGTCTTTGCCTCTTTGGCGTGTTTTAAATGTTTGCGAAAACGAGTTTTATCCTGGTGGGTTCCGGCGCGGGGCCCACGGCACTGTAATTTTCCCAGATGATTTTGAGGGCGTTACATACGCTATGGAGGAATTTTAACGTACGAAATAGCTGCATACGTACATAATGCAGTGTCCATAAGGCCCGTAACAGGTTGGCAGGTTGGAGAAATGGAGAGCAGGCAAGACGATCCCTTACGTACGCTGCACTCATATTGCGTTCGTGATGCACTTCTTCCTTACATGTACAGCAGGCGTTTCTTGGCATCCGTAACAAACAAATAGGTTTTAAAAGGCAAGCTGAAATGCTGGTTGTTTAGGACCATAATCTTCCATAAGTCACGGTGGCAACTTGTTGGTTATTCTATGGTCGAGGACCTCCTCTCGATCTCTAGGACCGTAACTGTAATACCCGAGATTTTCATTCTAGTTTCGTTGAATTTTCTTCGGTCAAATGGACTGTTGTCATCCGCGTCGTTGGAATCGCATGCTTGTACTGTGGTACATTGAGTTTTGTAGCCTATTCGTTATTGTTTTGGATCATAGCTGGTGCGTTCGCGTGATCGAGACATCGTTGAGTATCGAGCCGGGCAGTTGGAGGGCTGGCTGGGCTGATTACGGCCGTAAGGCCTCACCGATTACGGCCGTAAGGCGTCCGCACACCCTGGCCTGGGAGGACTCGGTTACGGCCGTAAGGTTCTTCAGGTTATGGCCGTATGGCCTTGTTACGGCCGCTAAGCACTGGATGGTTACGACCGTAGTGACTCAGCAGATTTCAGTCAGCAGCCCTGGGAGCTCAGTTACGGCCGTAAGACTATGCCGATTACGGCCGTAAGGTGTGCTCGTTGCGTACGCAAGACTTCGACCATTGCGTACGCTAACGTGCATTGACGAGGTTACGGCCGTAATGAGATGCTGGTCACGGCCGTAACTCTGTCGTCATAAATAGGCCTGGTGACGGGTCAGACTTCATTTCTCACTTTTTTTTTCTCCTAGTGGCGGATCTCGGACGGGTGCGACGGGGAGTGATGTTCTTGATCCTTAATCGGATATGTGATTTATTGAATTCGTTGTCATGTTGTATCGTGACATATCCGGAATCATATCGGCGTTCCGATTGGTTATTGTGTAGGATTTTTAGCCAGGCACATATATAGTCATGCATGGATGTTTCCGTATTGGACTGTGCACACGAGACATAGTTCGTGAGGCTAATTAGGTACATTGCCCCACGTATATCCTGGATTCCGTATACGGGGTGGACATGTGCACTGACACATTTCCAGATCGGGCGTACTGTGATGTCCATCTTGAGCCATACTATTTTGGTCGTTCATAGTCCATGTATAATTGGATGTGTGTGACGTTTTGTGACTAATCTTTCATACGCCCGAGGGGTATGTTTGTTAGTTGGGTTGTTTTCCTTGAGATCTAATATATGTGAATTGTATAATGTCTTGAGAAATCATTTATCATGTATATCTGACCCTGTGTTGGGCGAAATACTTGTGTTGTATTTTAGGTCGAGACAAAGGCAAGGCAAGGGAAGATCAGGTGGACGGTGAAGGGTTCGAAGGATACTGGGGCCCAAAGTCTTTTGTTGACCGGTTATGTTCAAGCTGTGTAATGTTATCTTTCCGCTTTATTTAAATTGTTGACCGAATGTATTGTTATTTAAGGTATATTCCATCTCCACATGGTTTATACTTGTATTTTGGATCCTATGTATAATAAGGCCGTTGGCCATACTACTGTAAACTCCTACTCGAAGTAAGTACTACTTATTGTGGTTCGGTATCACAAGTATTGCGTATTTAATCTGTATTTTGGGTATCGCATGGCGGGTCTCAGTGTGGGGTCCACGACACTGTAATGGCCGCCTTTTTGAGGTGTTACAGTTGAGAAGCAGTAGAGCGCTAAAGAAAGGGGAAGTGGATTTTAGAGTCGGCAATGGAGCGAGTGTTGTTGCACTAGCCGTTGGAACTTATTATCTAGTTTTATCCAATGCGTTTTTGTTAGTTTTGAACAATTAATAATATGTTCCTACTATGAATAGAAATATTATTCTAGTTTCTACATTAGATTGTGAAAGTTACAGTTTTCTTATTAAGAATAAGATTATTCGTATTTTCTTTGATGACTTGCTTACTACAAAGTTATATACTAGCCTTTACAATATTGATCTAGATTAGTCCAATACTTTGGAACTCTATAACATTGCAACCAATAAACCAATGCTCAATGATTCTAATTCGAATTACTTATGGCACGGTCGACTTGGACACATAAACGAGAAACGCATTTCTAAACTCCATCACGATGGACTTTTAGACTCTTTTGAATGTGAGTCATATGGGACATGCGAATCTTGTTTGTTTGGAAAGATGACGAAGAATCCTTTCACCAATAATAGAGAAAGGGCTAGTGATCTATTAGGCCTAGTACATACTGATATATGTGGACCTATTAGCACTCATGCCAGAGGCGGGTACCAATATTTTATCACTTTTACTGATGATTTTAGCCGATATGGATATGTTTATCTTATGAAGCATAGACATGAATGTTTTTTGAAATGTTAAAAATATTCCAGAGTGAAGTACAGAATCAACTTAGCAAATTAAAGCCCTTCGATCGGATCGAGGTGGCGAATACTTGAGTCAAGAATTCGATGATCATCTTAGGAGTTTTGGAATTTTTTTACAACTTACTCCTCCTGGAACACCTCAACATAACAGAGTGTTCGATAGGAGGAATCGAACTTTATTAGATATGGTTCGATCCATGAAGAGTCGAACGGAGCTTCCATTGCCTTAGAAACAGTAGCATTCATCCTTAATCGTGTTCCATCTAAAGCAGTTAAAAATGCACCATTTGGGAAATGGACTCGTAGACCAAACTTGTCTTTTCTAAAGATGCGGGGTTGCGAAGCATTCGTAAGTCACCAAGTGTTTCACAAACTGGTGTCCAGATATGAAAGATATTTATTTGTGGGATATTTTAAGGAAACTAAAGGATACTACTTTTATAAACCCGCAAGAGAACAAAGTATTTGTTGCTCGAAATGCTGTCCTCTTAGAAAGGGAATTTATTTCTAAAAGAGATAGTGGGAGAAAATAATTCTCGAGGAAACTCGAGAACCACAAGAAGACATTACTTCACAGATAAAAAAAGAATAGGCTCTGCAATTAGTTGAGGAGCCAGTTCAAAGTTCACAAGTTCCTCGCAGATCTGGTAGGGTGCGACATGAACCCGAGAGATATGGGTATCTCGTAACATAGGATGATGATGCATCTCTCGTAAATGATGAGCCTAGTACCTATACAGAAGCTGCTTCAGGACCATAGTCCGAGGAATAGCTAGAGTCCATGAAGTCAGAGCTGCAGTCCATGCACGACAATCAAGTTTAGAACTTGATAGATCCACCTAAGGGTGTACAAACCATTGGCTCAAATGGGTCTTCAATGAAATGAAAGACATGAACGAAAATATGCAAGCCTATAAAGCTAGACTAGTGGCAAAAGGTTATAGACACACTCGTGGTGTTGACTATGATGAGACCTTTTGCCGGTAGTCATGCTTAAATCAATTAGAATTTTATTTGCTACTGCCGCATAATATGATTATGAGATATGGCAAATGGATATCAAAACAGCGTTTCTTAATGGGAACTTACTCGAGGATGTGTACATGACACAACTTGGGGGTATTGTTCGTCGAATAATTCTAAAATGGTTTGCAAGCCTGAAAGCTCCATTTATGGGTTGAAGCAAGCTTCTCAGAGCTGGAATCTTCGTCTAGATAAAACTGTCAAAAAGTTTGGTTTTATTCAAAATAAAGATGAACCATGTGTGTACAAGAAGGTTAGTGGGAGTACAGTTGTTTTCTTAGTCTTATATGTATATGACATATTACTCATTAGAAATGAATATACCCACCTTGCAGACAGTCAAGACTTAGTTTGGAAGTTGTTTCTCCATGAAAGACTTAGGAGAAGCTGCTTAAATTCTTAGGATAAAAATCTATAGAGATTGATCAAAGAGAATGATTGGTCTGAGTCAAAGCATCTACATTAACAAACTATTGAAGAGGTTCAATTTGTAGGACTCCAAGAGAGGACTCTTGCAATATCACATGACATTCATCTGAGTACGACTCAGAGTCCTTCGACTCCTGATGATCGAGTCCACATGAGCAATATTCTGTATGCTTCGGCTATTGGATCGATCATGTATGCCATGATTTATACTCGACCAGATGTATCATTTTTCCTTAGCATGAAAAGTCGATACCAATCAAATCCAGGTGAAAGTAACTGCATAGCAGTGAAAACCATCCTAAAGTACTTAAGAAGAGCTAAGGATTCGTTCCTAATTTATGGATGTGTGGGAAACAAGCTGGCGGTAAATGGTTACGCCGATGAAAGTTTTGAACAATAGAGACAATTTCAAATCTCAAACTAGTTATGTGTTTGTATTGAATGGAGTTATTGTGAGTTGGAAGAGTTCTAAGCAAATCGCAGTTGATGATTTTGTAATAGAAGGTGAGTACATGGCAGCATCGGATGCAGCTAAGGAATCTGTATGGATCAAGAAGTTCTTTACTGAACTAGGAGTGGTACTGACCAGCCAAGGTCCCATCAGCCTTTATTGTGACAATAATGGTGCTATTGCACAAGCTAAAGAGACTAGGTCCCATCATAATTCGAGACATATACTTAGAAAATATCACCTAGTCAGAGAGATCGTCAGACGAGGAGATATTACAATATGCAAAGTAGCAACGAAAGAGAATGTTGCTGATCCATTTACCAAGCCTCTCTCACAAGAAAAGCATGTAGAGCATGCTAGATCGATAGGACTAAAGGTCATGAATGGTGTTGGCTGATTTGTACTTTTCAGACGTGTGATGTAATAATAAATTTTATGGTTGGTATTTAATAAATGTTGTTTTTAAATTCTTAGCCTAGTAAATCCTTATATCAAGAATTTACGGCGCTGTAGTAATCCTGAATATCTCAGGGTGCTACAGAATATGGTATCAGAGCTAAGATTTATGGATATATTGGCAGTCAGGTTAATTTAGGGTCCAAATATGTCTTTCGGTTGACCGGCCATGAATAACATCACTGCACTGCCTACTTATTCATGTGAGTTGTGGTTGTAAGTTTCCTAAACTTTATCATAATTCTTTTACATTATGTCCTTTTCGATAATTAAATGTTGGAACGATATTGTTCCCTTTATATTGAGTATGTATGCTCACAGTTTGTTGAGAGGAGGACTTGGACGGAGTCGCGGTCATGGACGCCTTTTTGAGGTGTTACAGTTGAGAAGCAGTAGAGCGCTAAAGAAAGGGGAAGTGGATTTTAGAGTCGGCAATGGAGCGAGTGTTGTTGCACTAGCCATTGGAACTTATTATCTAGTTTTATCCAATGCGTTTTTGTTAGTTTTGAACAATTAATAATATGTTCCTACTATGAATAGAAATATTATTCTAGTTTCTACATTAGATTGTGAAAGTTACAGTTTTCTTATTAAGAATAAGATTATTCGTATTTTCTTTGATGACTTGCTTACTACAAAGTTATATACTAGCCTTTACAATATTGAACTAGATTAGTCCAATACTTTGGAACTCTATAACATTGCAACCAATAAACCAATGCTCAATGATTCTAATTCGAATTACTTATGGCGCGGTCGACTTGGACACATAAACGAGAAACGCATTTCTAAACTCCATCACGATAGACTTTTAGACTCTTTTGAATGTGAGTCATATGGGACATGCGAATCTTGTTTGTTTGGAAAGATGACGAAGAATCCTTTCACCAATAATAGAGAAAGGGCTAGTGATCTATTAGGCCTAGTACATACTGATATATGTGGACCTATTAGCACTCATGCCAGAGGCGGGTACCAATATTTTATCACTTTTACTGATGATTTTAGCCGATATGGATATGTTTATCTTATGAAGCATAGACATGAATGTTTTTTGAAATGTTAAAAATATTCCAGAGTGAAGTACAGAATCAACTTAGCAAATTAAAGCCCTTCGATCGGATCGAGGTGGCGAATACTTGAGTCAAGAATTCGATGATCATCTTAGGAGTTTTGGAATTTTTTTACAACTTACTCCTCCTGGAACACCTCAACATAACAGAGTGTTCGATAGGAGGAATCGAACTTTATTAGATATGGTTCGATCCATGAAGAGTCGAACGGAGCTTCCATTGCCTTAGAAACAGTAGCATTCATCCTTAATCGTGTTCCATCTAAAGCAGTTAAAAATGCACCATTTGGGAAATGGACTGCTCAGAGACCAAACTTGTCTTTTCTAAAGATCTGGGGTTGCGAAGCATTCGTAAGTCACCAAGTGTTTCACAAACTGGTGTCCAGATATGAAAGATATTTATTTGTGGGATATTTTAAGGAAACTAAAGGATACTACTTTTATAAACCCGCAAGAGAACAAAGTATTTGTTGCTCGAAATGCTGTCCTCTTAGAAAGGGAATTTATTTCTAAAAGAGATAGTGGGAGAAAATAATTCTCGAGGAAACTCGAGAACCACAAGAAGACATTACTTCACAGATAAAAAAAGAATAGGCTCTGCAATTAGTTGAGGAGCCAGTTCAAAGTTCACAAGTTCCTCGCAGATCTGGTAGGGTGCGACATGAACCCGAGAGATATGGGTATCTCGTAACATAGGATGATGATGCATCTCTCGTAAATGATGAGCCTAGTACCTATACAGAAGCTGCTTCAGGACCATAGTCCGAGGAATAGCTAGAGTCCATGAAGTCAGAGCTGCAGTCCATGCACGACAATCAAGTTTAGAACTTGATAGATCCACCTAAGGGTGTACAAACCATTGGCTCAAATGGGTCTTCAATGAAATGAAAGACATGAACGAAAATATGCAAGCCTATAAAGCTAGACTAGTGGCAAAAGGTTATAGACACACTCGTGGTGTTGACTATGATGAGACCTTTTTGCCAGTAGTCATGCTTAAATCAATTAGAATTTTATTTGCTACTGCCGCATAATATGATTATGAGATATGGCAAATGGATATCAAAACAGCGTTTCTTAATGGGAACTTACTCGAGGATGTGTACATGACACAACTTGGGGGTATTGTTCGTCGAATAATTCTAAAATGGTTTGCAAGCCTGAAAGCTCCATTTATGGGTTGAAGCAAGCTTCTCAGAGCTGGAATCTTCGTCTAGATAAAACTGTCAAAAAGTTTGGTTTTATTCAAAATAAAGATGAACCATGTGTGTACAAGAAGGTTAGTGGGAGTACAGTTGTTTTCTTAGTCTTATATGTATATGACATATTACTCATTAGAAATGAATATACCCACCTTGCAGACAGTCAAGACTTAGTTTGGAAGTTGTTTCTCCATGAAAGACTTAGGAGAAGCTGCTTAAATTCTTAGGATAAAAATCTATAGAGATTGATCAAAGAGAATGATTGGTCTGAGTCAAAGCATCTACATTAACAAACTATTGAAGAGGTTCAATTTGTAGGACTCCAAGAGAGGACTCTTGCAATATCACATGACATTCATCTGAGTACGACTCAGAGTCCTTCGACTCCTGATGATCGAGTCCACATGAGCAATATTCTGTATGCTTCGGCTATTGGATCGATCATGTATGCCATGATTTGTACTCGACCAGATGTATCATTTTTCCTTAGCATGAAAAGTCGATACCAATCAAATCCAGGTGAAAGTAACTGCATAGCAGTGAAAACCATCCTAAAGTACTTAAGAAGAGCTAAGGATTCGTTCCTAATTTATGGATGTGTGGGAAACAAGCTGGCGGTAAATGGTTACGCCGATGAAAGTTTTGAACAATAGAGACAATTTCAAATCTCAAACTAGTTATGTGTTTGTATTGAATGGAGTTATTGTGAGTTGGAAGAGTTCTAAGCAAATCGCAGTTGATGATTTTGTAATAGAAGGTGAGTACATGGAAGCATCGGATGCAGCTAAGGAATCTGTATGGATCAAGAAGTTCTTTACTGAACTAGGAGTGGTACTGACCAGCCAAGGTCCCATCAGCCTTTATTGTGACAATAATGGTGCTATTGCACAAGCTAAAGAGACTAGGTCCCATCATAATTCGAGACATATACTTAGAAAATATCACCTAGTCAGAGAGATCGTCAGACGAGGAGATATTACAATATGCAAAGTAGCAACGAAAGAGAATGTTGCTGATCCATTTACCAAGCCTCTCTCACAAGAAAAGCATGTAGAGCATGCTAGATCGATAGGACTAAAGGTCATGAATGGTGTTGGCTGATTTGTACTTTTCAGACTTGTGATGTAATAATAAATTTTATGGTTGGTATTTAATAAATGTTGTTTTTAAATTCTTAGCCTAGTAAATCCTTATATCAAGAATTTACGGCGCTGTAGTAATCCTGAATATCTCAGGGTGCTACAGAATATGGTATCAGAGCTAAGATTTATGGATATATTGGCAGTCGGGTTAATTTAGGGTCCAAATATGTCTTTTGGTTGACCGGCCATGAATAACATCACTGCACTGCCTACTTATTCATGTGAGTTGTGGTTGTAAGTTTCCTAAACTTTATCATAATTCTTTTACATTATGTCCTTTTCGATAATTAAATGTTGGAACGATATTGTTCCCTTTATATTGAGTATGTATGCTCACAGTTTGTTGAGAGGAGGACTTGGACGGAGTCGCGGTCATGGACGCGGACGTAGAAATGCTGAGAGGGAAGATTTACCCTCTGTTCCTGATTCGTTGTTAAATTAGGCTAACGACGGTTCTGGCGAACAACGAGAGTCCATCAACAATGGACGAGAGCAAACCGTGGAAAAAAATGCTGGACCTGCTGTTCCCGACATCCTTCGTCTGGTGGTCAACCAAATGATCCAATTTGCTCAAGTTGTGGACAGAATGCAAGTGGCGGTTGGATTGCAGCCGAGAGAAAGACAGCAAGGCATCCCACACTTGGGAAATCGAGGAGATAGATGGCTACAGGAGGTGGCGAAGATGCACCCACTGAAGTTCGATGGTTTTTCTGAGACGCCGACATAAGATCACTGTCTGAGAGAGATGGAGAAAGTATTTGCAGGGATTAACTGCCCAGACGACTGGAGAGCCCCCATTGCCTAGTATTTTCTGACGGGAGAAGCTTCTAAGTGGTGGGAAGCCATCCGACCTATTTGTAACACCCCCGTGATTTACAGAGATATTACAGCGCCATATATTCTTTTTGGAGAACCTACCAGGCTTAGACCAACATAAAACACAATAACCATCAACTGAATCGAGACATTCACACTTAAAATCAACATTAACTCCAATACAACATACGACACAAAACATACCAATACATGGTCCTGTTAGATCACAGCAGATATAACAACTCACAACTGATCCAACAACATCAACAACAACTAATACCAAAACCTTAAACCATATATGATAGTACCCGCGCGAGTACAAAATCAAAACACGACTCTGACCATGACAAAATGACCACCGACTCAAAATAATACATGATATCAGTGTTGCTCATCATCCTCGTGCCTTTCCTGCGCCGGCTCGCCACTAAGACCTGTACCTGAATACACAACAAGCATATCTACCCCCAAAGAGGTCAGCAAACAACTGGTGCAAGTACAACGATTCATGAATATGTAGCACAAGTGAATAAATAACCAAATCACAGTGCCATCACAAATATTCGGGAATACCAAACCAAGATCATCATCACAAAACAATCTCTCGAGCTGTACTGGCCCTGTACCTCACGCGAGATACACACCCCAGGGAGGTTATACAACCCCACTGAGTGATCCGTAGGAAATGCGGCCTATCGAATCCCAGGGGACCCTGACTGGTTTTAACTCGGTTCACACATACTCAGTAACCACATGGCACAAACCACATTTTCTGAAATTACCACTTTTCACAAAATCACATTTTTCACATATTCACACGAAGTACATCAAACGCAATCAAAGTACTTGCCTTAATTACAATGGTACAGGGAACGGTGAACGAAAGGACCTACCGCTCAAACTTCCTTCAACAATTAGGTCCTAGAACAACACAGCACCATATCAAACACAGTACGACGGAAACGGAAAGATCTACCATAAGCTCTACTCTTAGGGATAATCAGTCGGGCACTATGGGGTCAGCATGGATCATACACAACTACGGAAGAAAACTCCAAACTTAATCCGTAAACTTCAATGGGAAGCAAAGGATTATAATTACAACATCATAATCCAGCATAATCACTTCTAGATCTGGACTTTAGAGGATGAAACCTCAACAAAACCCTAATATATGAAGAGCTACGGTTTTGAATGATTTACCTTGATCCGGACGATAAAAGCTGTTAAGATCTTGTTAACTTTGTTCCAGGAACTCTAAAACATTGTTGGGTAGTGTAGTCTGGCCAAAATTTGCAGTTCCCTACGTCCAGGTCGCCCAGCCGCCGGAGGAAAAAGAAGAGAGAAGAAATGACGTAAACTGAACTATGCTGTCCTAATTATACTGGACGTGATTAGAGCGAGCTACGAACAAAGTGTAGCATGCGCTATCGGGCTGAAAGGCATTCCACCGCCTTTGAAAGGCAGTGCAGAACTCTCTACACTGGCTGCGCTAGCGTGCGTTACCCGCAATAGTTAGCACGCGCTACCTGTTAGTTTTTCGAGTAGGGTCTAGAAACTTCTGCATGTACTAACCGACCATAATGGCGTGCGCTACCATGGCCAACCAATGTGCGCTAGAGATGCATGATTAGCGCGCACTAGCAACACAGTCTAGCGTGCGCTAACTGCTACTTCTCAGCATCACCATTAAGAAGTTTGGTGAAGACGAACACATCCTGATAGGCACATAACTCGACAATCACTAACAACCAACATGCCAGGTTCCAACTCCAATATACACACGGTTCCAGGCACCAAACAATATAATATGGGGATTTCTCAAATCAAATCCCAACAGAATACGACCAAAAATAAAATACATTATTAACAAAGTACACGGGTATTACACCCTTACCCTCTAAAAATAAGTTTCATCCCCGAAACATGAAACAGGAAGAGGGTCGTCGAAATATATAACCGAGTCACCAATCATATCTATACAAAATTTTATTCCTAAATCGTAAGCATGACACCAGTACATATCTATAAGAAAACATTGACACACAGCATGCCCCATTAAGCATAGTTCATGGGTTAACGATGACAGAGTTGTCTTCAACCTCTTCTTCTAGGTCCTCTTTGGGATCTTCCTCGGGATCCTCTTCGTCCTCTGCGACTGGAATTGGGGCCGCTGGGAGGATAGCAAGGATTTCCTCAGTGTTGGCCCATATCATCACACTCTCTTGCTGGATTTGGTCCTGGAGAGCCTCTCTCGCTTGAGTGTACTGTGCCTCCCTCTCTCGAAGAGTACGCCGTACTGCAGCCAACTGAGCTTCTAGCTGCGCAACATGCTCGCGTTCTCGTGTAGCTGCTTCCTGTGCAGTCTGACTTGCATCTCGACAAAATTGTGCTATGGCCTCTAGATAATTGATATGTTCTAAGCAACAGGTATGTTTAGTAGGGTCCATACTTACAAGATCATTCACTGATTCCTATCGGTCAACGTCTTGAGTCTACGATGGAAATACCTCTCAGGGCCTCATATACACATCAAACCGACTTTAAGTCGGCGGTCTTAGCGGGGCTACAGTTATCTCTTAGCAGCCGCTATTATGGAGGTGCCGTCATTCAGTGTCAATTATCTCTCGTCGCCACAACAATGATAATATTAATAATAAAAACTTAGCGATAGACTCGTAAGGATACCTGATAGGGATCGAGTCAATCATTGGTACGAATATGACCAAAATATTGGTCATGCTAGAAAAAATGCAATCACGGACTCTCGGTACTCTCACTTGATGTCAAGACATGATTACCATCTCTCAGATGTTGATCATAGACACTAGATCAAAAGAAAAGGAACTAACGAGAAAATAAAATTATTACATCTCGTTTCTTTTGAAACAAATTTCATCCCAAAACTTAGGATATGAAACAATCAAGGCAAGGCAACTTTAGATGACACACGTTATATGCTTCCAACAACGGACACAAGACTTCCTGTCGTACAGAGCCATTGTGGTCCGACTCAATACGCAAGAATATTTACGAAGCGCAACAATCATGAATCACTATAGGTGGTAATCTAGATAGTACACTAACCCAAAATACGAGCTTAACGCTGAACAAATGTATAATTCCGACAACCTAGAGGATTTGGAGAATGGCCTACTGGGGCGAATACCCGAATCTTAAGGAAATGAGATGCTCGATAATCACGATGCGAGATTAAGCAACAACAATTGAACCACAACGATCGAACAACAACGATACAATAATCGAATAACAACTTCGAAGTTCACGCTTCAACTTGTTGCGATTTTTCTTACACGCAAGTGCACGTCATCGTTTACAAGTAATAAAGTGATAAGTAGAGTATCGTTCCCACGAGGACTGAATCTCTAACTACCGATTTTTGTGTATTTCAATTTTATTTGAACAATCGAATTTGGGTTTTCGCAATTAATAACTAAAAGAATTACTAAGCGACTAAACAGTAGAAAACGATAGCTTGAATAAAAGAAATCAAATGATGAATAAGTCTAGGATTCTGAATCCACCTCAATTTATCCGAATTTACCCTCGATTATCCGTAATAAATAATTTTCCCAATTTATTGAAGGCGGAGATTGCAAATATATTCTACCGCCTCTCCCGAGGTCAATAGATTTATCTAAAGGCGAATAACGCACTCTATCTCTAGGTGAATTAATTCGTCAATAGGCGAAAAGCATAAAATCTCCCAAAGGCCACGTAGTTCCTATGAGTATATTCCTATCTCACAGAATAAAACGGTCCTCACCAATAGTTCCCCACCAAATCTCCTCTCCCGATTCGAAGTGAATGATTAAATCAATACAACTATTGGCCAGATAATTGCAAGCATTAAACACGATTGGGAAAACTCAACAAAAGGTAATTAATTGGATAATCTCAAGAAATTCGTCAAAACATAGGTTTCATCAAAACCCTAGATTAGGGCTTTAGCCTGACATACTAATAATTGAAATTACAGAATAAATAAATGAAAGCATAAAAATCAAATGCAGATGAAGCTCGGATTCCTCCGTTCTTCAGCTTCCGCCCTCTGCCCTTGAAGTCTTCTGCTTCCCTCTTCTTCTGCCGTCTCCAAGCTTAAGCTCCAAAAGATAAAAGATTCAAAGATAATTAATTAGGGTCTTAAACCCTATTTATAGCTCAGCATATCCTCCAAATCGCGTCCGTATCCGTCGGTCGAAAACTGGCTTCGAAACGGCCTTAATTCGCGCGGACAACCAAAAACCGCCAAGTGTGCCGCGACGCACTAAACTGCGCGGCCTGAGCTTTCACTGGATGCACAGGCGTCCTCAATTTATGTGCCGCGGCTCACTGGGCGTGCCGCGGCACAGTACTGATTTACTCGCCTTGGTGGTGTCTTCTGTCTGCCGCGGCCCTGCTTCCTTGTGCCGCGGCTCAGAGTCCAGATTTGCCGTTTTCGCCCGTTTTGCCTCGTTTTAGCTTCCGGACTTCAATTTCCTGTCAATCATACAAAATTAAGGCATTAAAGGCTCATTTAGACAATTTCACTCTCCAAAATACTACAAAATAATGATAAATAAGCGTATAAAAATACGCCTAACAAATACCCCCAAACTTAAGCCTTTGCTTGTCCTCAAGCAAAAAGAATTAAATTCAATAAAAGAATGTCGTGAATCATCGTGCAACTCAGAGTGTTCAACCTAATCAATACTATCCTGTAATTCTCTATAAAAAATACGAGTGTCATAAAAGCGAGCTGCACTCAGAATAATGATTCCGCAAAGTAATCAAGTTCAGTCCTAATCACTCGTTCATGGAGAAAATCCAGCTCAAAGATTAACAAAACGTGAGTCAAATCGACCGTCAATATGAAAGGCTAAAATAAACAAGCTAGTTCGTCCCGTTCCACAGTCTAATGGCACAATTTTCACGAGTTTCAGAACAAATAAACCTCGGATAGTATTCCCTTATATATATGCTCAAGAATTTGATTCGAGTTGACCACTAGGTTAGGATCTCGGGATGTTTCATCGGGATAATCCTAGGGTGGAACTTCCATTCTCATGTATTGGGAAACCGTTTGACGTAAAAGACACTCATGGGGCACATGGATGCTTCTAGTTACTAAGTTCCCGTCTACAGCGGAGAAACAACTCGAATATATAATTTTCGCATGTCCGAATCAAGGTTGCCGTTTTACGCGAGAGTAAACAGCGGGTCACGCGAATACCCCCGGTTACTAGGCTCCCTATCATTGGCACATGTGAAATATCTAAATCACTAGTCTAATCAGGGTTGTCGTTTTACGCGAGAGTAAACAACGGGTCACGCGAATGCCCCCGGTTACTAGACTTCCCTTCATAGAACAACATTATCTCGACTTTTGGGAAAAATTGACCGACTCTAAACTCAATCTAAGTGCCAACACGACAAATGAAACAGTACGACTCACTATCCGGAAAATGTAACCAAACGTATCGACGGTGATTTTAAAACAAGTATGTATCCTCTCTTATCCGCCAAGACCTCTACAATTATGAAAAAATTTCGGACCTAAATGAATACTAAGCAGAACAGAAATTACTGACTACAACGCGACTAGAACTCGACCGTTTCTTCAGAGAGAAAAACAGTGTCGTAACATCAGTATCACACAAATAGAAGCACGACAAATTCACGAATAGAGAAAAATTAAGACAAGCAAGGCTATAAAATTTTACGCAAAGTAATGAAAAGTGCAACGAAATAAAGTACAGCAATGAAATAAAGTACAGCAATGAATGTAGCAACTGAAAGTAAATCCCCCCCAAACTTAGGACGTACATTGACCTCAATGGACAAAAAATGATATGCAATAAAAGTAAAAGGTCAAGTACTCCCCTCCAGTCCGCTCAGGAGCTGGTGGCGGCATCATCCGGTGAGCTTGCACGCTTCTTGACTACGTTATGCGGAGTGTGAATAAATGAGCTTGCATCATCAAAAAGGAAGTTAAGTACGAGCTCTCAAGTTTAACATGATGTATGGGTTGGGGATAATGTAAATTCAGAACGTATACGTTGCACGAAAATTCAAAAGATTGCTTTTCCAAAGAAAATTTTTCACTTAGGCAATTTATCAAACACCTTGAGGGCACGAGTTTACTTGAAGAATAAACATGGCTATAGCTCGATTCAACCCCCAAGAACAGAAACACAATTCAATCATTATCAACACACTCAACTCATTCACATTCCAAACTAACCATGAAAATTTGATTAAAACTACCATGTTATCCTCTAAACAATCCTAAAACTTTTTGAAGGAAAATAACATGTTCAATCCATCCAAGGCATAAACAACTTCAAATCTAAACCATAAACAAGTAGAGATTAACGATTGGAACATACCTTTTGGTTTTGTGAAAAATGCAAGAAGAAGTCGCAGGAAAAAATGGAAGAAAGCTTCGACCGATTCACGCGCTGGGGAGGGAAAGAGAAGGGAAGAAGAAAACGTACCTGGGTGTTCGGCCGATTGAGACTTATAAGCTACCTGGCCTTTCAGATTCCGCCTAGTGTGCCGCGGCACAGCTAAAGTGAGCCGCGGCATAGGGTACAGTCCCTTTTACCTATGTTCTCGTGTTGTCGTGTGTCGTGGCACAAATTTCGTGTGCCGCGGCTCAGTGCTCAAGTGTGCCGCGGCTCATTTATGCCGTGCCGCGGCACAGGGTACAGTTGGTTTCGCCTCCCCTTACGATTTATGTGTGCCGCAGCTCACAATACTGTCCGCGGCTCGGACTTGATTTCTTCACAGGACTTTTACGCACGAATTTTGAGCAGAACACGTTAAACGCGAGAGGCAGAAGCAAATTGAAGCACAAAAATGAAGAAAAAATAAAAATAAAAAATGCAAGAAAAATAAAGGAACGCAAAATTCTACAACTACGAACTCGGGTTGCCTCCCGAGAAGCGCTAAGTTTATAGTCTTCATAGGACCTATTTGAAAATATTAGTTCGCTTTTCGCAAACTCCATTTGGTTTCGCCCGTTCATCGAACCGTTCATATATTTGTTAAAATTATGACCATTGGTCGTTAGCGATTCGACTTTCGGTTCGGTCATCAAATGTTGTTTGCGAAAAGGTTTCGACGTGAACAACTTCCGAAACACCCGTTTTTTCCATGACTAATTGTCCGTGGGCTTTCACTTACTCTCCTCCTTCACAAACGCACTCAAGACTGCAGCAGATTTGTCCTCATGCTCGAGAAATGCTACTTGTTCTACATCCTTCTTAAAAATTGAACCATCCGCCACCGAATCGAATTTTTCAACCGACTATGTTTTCGGTGCTTTCCTCTTTCAACTACATCTACACTTTCACCTTGTGACCTTTTATCAACACTTCCGGGACATGGGAAAGATTTGAATACTTGAAAAGTAACTTGCTCGCCTTGGACCCTCAGAGTTAACTCCACTTTTTCCACGTCTATAAGGGTTCGGCCAGTCGCTAAAAATGGTCATCCCAAGATGATTGGAATATCTTCATCTTCCTCCATGTCGAGTACGATGAAATCGGCCGGAAAGATGAACTTATCAACCTTGACTAATACATCCTCAATCACTCCCCTCGGATACTTAATCGATCGATCCGCCAATTGTAAGGAGACTGTTGTTGGCTTGGCTTCCCCAATATCCAGCTTTTTGAAAATCGAAAGAGGCATGAGGTTGATACTAGCACCGAGATCGCACAGTGCCTTTTTAAACGAGAGATTCCCCATGGTGCACGGTATGTTGAAGCTTCCCGGATCTTTCAATTTTGGTGGGAGCTTCTTTTGAAGAATTGCACTGCACTCCTCTTTCAAGGTGACCGTTTCAAACTCCTCAAGCTTTCTTTTCTTCGATAATATCTCTTTCATGAACTTAACGTAACTCGGCATATGTTCCAACGCGTTGGCGAATGGAATATTTATGTGAAGCTTTTTAAACACGTCAAGGAACTTAGAAAATTGTTTTCCCGCCTTTCTTTGGTGTATTCTCTGCGGAAAAGGGACAGGGGACATACATGTCTTCGGGTTATCCGGCAACTTTATTGAAGGTTTCAAATCTTGCGACTCCTCTGGCTTTAAATCCTTCTCTTCCTCAATTTCCTTCTTCTTTTCACACCGCTCGGGCTGATCCAGCACCTCTTTCCCGCTTCTCAAGCTGATTGCGTTTAGACTCTCTCTAGGATTTGTCTCTGTTGTACTCGGCAATGCTCCCTCCGGGCGAGCTGTCAACACATTAGTAATTTGGCCCAGCTGGACCTCCAAGTTCCGAATGGAAGCGGAATAATTTTGCAATGTTGCTTCAGTACGGGTCATAAATTGACTCGTATTTGCCGCCAATTTTGCAAGTGCTTCCTCGAGAGACACTTTGGGAGCGGGAGGGGGCTGCTGTTGATTCTGAGCGAATGGGGGCTGGTTTGAGTTCTGTCCGTTTCTCCATGAAAAGTTGGGATGATTGCGCCACCCCGGATTATAAGTGTTGGAGTACGGGTTATTCTGCCGATTCCCATTTCCCACGAATTGAGCCTGCTCCATCTGATGTTGTTCGAATGGGTTTCCAACTTGACATTCCGCGCTCGGGTGTGATCCGTTACACCAATTGCATGTCTCTATGGTAACGGGGGCTGGTGCGTGCGAAAATGCTTGGAGTTGTTGGGTCAAAGCGGCGACTTGAGCTGACAAAGTGGAAATCGGGTCATTACTTGAAACTTCCATAACTCTCTTCGGTGTCAATCTTTTCGATGGCCATTGGTATGCATTTGCGGCCATATCTTCCAAAAGCGAGTGTGCCTCGGCCATAGACTTTCCCATCAAGGCCCCTCCAGCGGCCGCGTCCACGAGAGTGCGTGTAGAAGCACTCAAACCAAGATAGAACGTCTGAATCTGAAGCCAATCAGGAAGGCTGTGATGAGAGCATCTTCGTAACAAATCTTTATATCGCTCCCACGCCTCGTGGAGTGATTCCATGTCGTACTGACCAAAGGTGGTTATTTCGTTTCTCAACCTTGCCGTCTTAGCAGGTGGGAAGAATTTGGCAAGGAAGGCTTGTGCTAACCCCTCCCATGTTGTAATCGACCCCGGCGGTAAGGAATTTAACCAAAATTTCGCTTTATCCCTCAAAGAGAAAGGGAAAAGCCTCAATCGGATGGCATCGTCGGTGACACCATTGGTCTTGAACGTGTCGCATATCTCAAGGAAAGAAGCAATATGGGCATTCGGGTCGTCATTCGGCAGTCCGCAGAATTGGCTCGTCTGCACCATCTGAATAATAACAGGCTTGATCTCAAAATTATTGGCTTGGATAGTGGGACGCCGAATTCCCAAAAAATTAGCATTGATCTGCGGTATGGCATAATCTCGAAGAGCTAGTTCCGGTTGAACTTGCCGCACATGGTTGTCTCCTCCTTGGACTTCGATATTCTCGGCCATGTTGACCGTCGTCTGCAACTCTCTTTTCTCCTTCTTGTTCCTTCTTAGAGTGCGCTCGAGCTCGGTATCCAAAGGTAGTAGGCCTTCGTTACCGAGTTTTCTCATGCACTACACGAAAGGTCCTGAAAGGAAAAACAAATAAACGAAATTAAATACACAAAAATAAAAATAAAACGTTCAAATTAAGACTAGAAATACTTAAATCGATATTAGAAAATTTCAATCCCCGGCAACGGCGCCAAAAACTTGTTGCGATTTTTCTTACACGCAAGTGCACGTCATCGTTTACAAGTAATAAAGTGATAAGTAGAGTATCGTTCCCACGAGGACTGAATCTCTAACTACCGATTTTTGTGTATTCCAATTTTATTTGAACAATCGAATTTGGGTTTTCGCAATTAATAACTAAAAGAATTACTAAGCGACTAAATAGTAGAAAACGATAGCTTGAATAAAAGAAATCAAATGATGATTAAGTCTAGGATTCTGAATCCACCTCAGTTTATCCGAATTTACCCTCGATTATCCGTAATAAATAATTTTCCCAATTTATTGAAGGCGGAGATTGCTAATATATTCTACCGCCTCTCCCGAGGTCAATAGATTTATCTAAAGGCGAATAACGCACTCTATCCCTAGGTGAATTAATTCGTCAATAGGCGAAAAGTATAAAATCTCCCAAAGGCCACGTAGTTCCTATGAGTATATTCCTATCTCACAGAATAAAACGGTCCTCACCAATAGTTCCTCACCAAATCTCCTCTCCCGATTCAAAGTGAATGATTAAATCAATACAACTATTGGCCAGATAATTGCAAGCATTAAACACGATTGGGAAAACTCAACAAAAAGGTAATTAATTGGATAATCTCAAGAAATTCGTCAAAACATAGGTTTCATCAAAACCCTAGATTAGGGCTTTAGCCTGACATACTAATAATTGAAATTACAGAATAAATAAATGAACGCATAAAAATCAAACGCAGATGAAGCTAGGATTCCTCCGTTCTTCAGCTTCCGCCCTCTGCCCTTGAAGTCTTCTGCTTCCCTCTTCTTCTGCCGTCTCCAAGCTTAAGCTCCAAAAGATAACAGATTCAAAGATAATTAATTAGGGCCTTAAACCCTATTTATAGCTCAGCATATCCTCCAAATCGCGTCCGTATCCGTCGGTCGAAAACTGGATTCGAAACGGCCTTAATTCGCGCGGACAACCAAAAACCGCCAAGTGTGCCGCGGCGCACTAAACTCGTGCCATGATGCAGAGCTTTGTTGGATGCAGGCGTCCTCAATTTCTTCGTGCCGCGACTCACCTGGGCTGTGCCGCGGCACAGAGTAGCTGATTACTCGCCTTGGTGGGTGTCTTCTGTCCGCGGCCCTGCTTCCTTGTGCCGCGGCTCAGAGTCCAGATTTGCCATTTTCGCCCGTTTTATCTCGTTTTAGCTTCCGGACTTCAATTTCCTATCAATCATACAAAATTAAGGCATTAAAGGCTCATTTAGACAATTTCACTCTCCAAAATACTACAAAATAATGATAAATAAGCGTATAAAAATACGCCTAACATCAACTCAAGACATCAAGTGAGCTTGTAATTACAAGATATTCACTTTATATAGGACTCACGAGATTTGAATCAAACTTGGGAAAAGTCACAACTGTGAACGGATTCATCTGAAACAATGTCACAACTCGTTCAAAGGACAAAAACCGAAGAACAAAACAAATTCAGAAGGTATCACTGAACATAAGCGAGTTAGGGTGGAAGAAGAAGTCAATAAAATTGGTTGTCACGATCCACTTTAAATCAAAGAAGTTTGTCCAACGAAATTTAGAACAACGAAAACAAGGTTATAACGTAACAAACAACTTCATAAGGTTGGATGACCAAATTCCTAAGCATTCTGACGAATGCGGAATGACTACTAACATCATGAGGATTTCTCGCTATTGACGAGATTCAGTTAACGGTAGAGATGTTAAACGGGCTAGCCCTAGCGGTTCCGGGCTAGCCCTAGCGGGCTTCGGGCTAAACGGTCCGGGCCAAAAAAGCCCGGATTTAAACGGGCTAGGAAATATCGGCCCTAACCCTAACCCTAACGGGTTTCGGGCTAAACGGGCTAAACGGGCTAAATATTTAAAAAATATATTTTTTATTTTTTATAAGTCATAAACAAAAAAAAACAGTAACAATATATTTTATATATATAGTAACAACTATACTATAATAAATATAATAAAAAATATATTTTTATGTATATACATATATATACACACACTATATTAACAAATACTATAATAATATATATTATATATAATATTAATATATATTACATATACTATAATATTAATATATGTTATATAAATATAGTATTACTGCAATATATATATATATATATATATATATATATATCGGGCTTCGGGCTAGCCCTAACGGGCTTCGGGCTAAACGGTCCGGGCCAAAAAAGCCCGGATTTAAACGGGCTAGGAAATATCGGCCCTAACCCGGTTTTTTGGCGGGTTAAACGGGCCAGCCCTACGGGCCCGAGCCCGTTTAACATCTCTAGTTAACGGCTCAAGTTGAAATTAAAATAAAGCACAACACAATAGACATGGTTTGCTTTGGTAGAATTATGAGCTACCAAAGGAAATATGGTCCAATATTCAACAAAAATGAGGTTATACAACGAGATCTTAAAACCAGTACGTGACGGAAACCACCATTACGATAAGCTCAGACATCAAGTCAATCATTGCAGTATCACCAAACTCACAAGTTCTGCAATGCAACAATAGAGTCAATCATAAGGGCTCAAGGCCCTAAATTGTACCAGCGCAGGAATCCCGATTATCATACTCTTCTTCCCCTCAAAGGGAGTTTTGTCCTTAATACATAGATTTACCGAGTTAGAGATGTAAAGCAAGAAGATAAAATCAAAGTCACAATTGTTGGGAGCATCGACAATTCCGACGTATTATGAAAGCATCACTTGCTAGCATATGGGATATCGGACGCCCCTTGATCATTGGATTTGTTCATAGATATTTGATCGAATGTTAACTGTTCACGGTTCCTTAGAATCCTCAGAATCGTCAACTGAGTTGAACATGTCAGAATTATGGATATACAATTCATAGGACACGGCCAACAACAACATTTTACATCCACTAATTCATCAAAACCAGATTGAAAAGATGAGATCAAGAACAAAATCTACATAATGGTTAACTCAAGGGGAAATCAAGGAATTGCCTCAATTCGATGAGGGACAATAGATTAGAAGATGTCATACTCCAAAATACCTTTGAATGGAACAAAATCGGCCAAGGTCACGAACCCTAGTCATCTTCAATTCACACCTTGGTGTCACCCACGGAGCAAAAGGAAAAAAGTGGAAATGATGAATCACAATTGCTGTCCGGTTCATATGCCGGACGGATTAGTGTGCGCTAACTACAAGTGTTAGCGTGCGCTAACAGGACCTCCAGCCTCAGTCTAGTAGCTTCTGGACTGCCCCAGAACTACCAGTTAGCGCACGTTACCCTCTCTATAGCGTGCACTAACTGCTGCACCTCAGTGTGCGCTACATAATAGCATAGTGTGCACTGCCGAACTCTCAGTCAAATGCAGTAGTTTCTGTATCTCGCGTTAGCATGCGCTATCTACAAGATAGCGTACGCTAACTGTTCTAATTCAGTAAAATGATCGTGAACATATCTCAATCAGCATTAGAACCGAATGTTTCCAATAAACGACAACATACAAATCCGAACACCATTAGTTTGTATGGATACAATATCACACAAGAAATCATCAGAGGACCATTAACAACTAAATTGAAATCCTACCTCTCGGTGCTGAGGGTTATTACTACGAAGGTGTATGGAACGACCTAACATTACACCATCAACTTGATCACAATTCTGAGCACTATTGCCCAAGATCTTCCAGATGTCTTCTGTCTACCTGCCCTGCTTATCAACTCAGTCACTGAGGGGGCTTCATAGGGTATCGTCTGATCTTAATACTCCCCCACTGTAGCATGAATCATTGTCGTATGAACCACATCACTGCTTCCACAATCGTCAACACATCCACTTCCATCGGGATTCGACATACCAAGACTTGTAATACTCTTTTGTACAGTAATACCACCGAATTCAATCAACATCTCCGAGTACTCAAAGTAGGCAACTCTAGAACATCGAATTTGGGAGGCACGTATACTATATACCAGGATGAGAATATATATATATATATACATGCATATTATACTTAAAATCAACTTTTGGTGACAATACCATGTCCGAAACGCAATCTTTTGCAAATAAAGGGCGAGTCACCTTTTGCCCAAAACTCGTGAATACTTTAGAAGAGGAAGTTTTATTTCTTATGTCAACATTCAAGTTTTTGCAAACAAAGCTTTTAAAATGTCGTGACTAGTTTAAAGAATTTGCATTTCAAATATCGCAAATTTAAAAATCTTTCCTCTTCTACCAAAACGTTTACTTGAGAAAAAGTTTTCGCCGAAATACGTGACCAGATAATAAGACGTCCGTAGGTCTTGACCGCTTTAAAGAAAGCTCACAACACTACCTTAAAAATATTCGTGTAGCGGATAAAATTGATACTTAAAATTTCTTTCTTGATGGAATGTAGGAATCAATAATATTCCCGGTTTTCCAATATACGTTATGTAACTATTTTCACCCGGACCGTATAGTATACTCATGCACATCCGAACAATCCTAGTACCATCAACAAATTCCAGCCCCTCAACCCAAGGTTAATCGAATTAACACAACACAACCACCACACATAAAGAAGGGAGCTTACAGTCGAAAGACTTACCTTCTCATTACGTCAATATACACTAGTTCCTTGGACGTATAAGGGGAGGAAAACATTAGACACAACTCCAATGGAACACAATTCACAAGAGGAACTCAAAGTCCAAGCATGTTCGGAAAGAGACAAACAATCTGGGCAGAAGAAATTAGAGTTCGGAAAGACTTACAGCGCAGGTCGCACGAGGTGGCAGCAACCCAGTGATATCATAACCAAACGACCAACTCAACTTTGACAGACCCAAAACACCAACAGCCTAGGTATCTATAAACCTAATCTCCGATACTAAATTCTGTAACACCCCTGTGATTTATAGAGATATTACAGCGCCGTAGATTCTTTTTGGAGAACCTACAAGGCTTAGACCAACATAAAACACAATAACCATCAATTGAACCGAAATATTCACACTTAAAATCAACATTAACTCCAATACAACATACGTCACAAAGCATATCAATACATGATCCTGTTGGATCATAGCAGATACAACAACTCGCAACTGATCCAACAACATAAACAACAACTAATACCAACACCTTAAACCATATATGACAGTACCCGCGCGACTACGAAATCAAAACATGACTCTGACCTTGTCAAAACGACCACCGACTCAAAATAATACATGATATTAGTGTTGCTCGTCATCCTCGTGCCTTTCCTGCACCGACTCACCACTAAGACCTGTACCTGAATACAAAACAAGCATATCCACCCCCAAAGGGATCAGCAAACCGCTGGTGCAAGTACAACAATTCATGAATATGTACCACAAGTGAATAAATAAACAAATCACAGTGCCATCACAAATATTCCGGAATACAAAACCAAGATCATCATCAAAATAATCTCCCGAGCTGTACTGGCCCTGTACCTAACACGAGATACACACCCCAGGGAGTCCTCGTCAGGCCCTCTCTAGTTGTACAACCCCACCGAGTGATCCATAGGAAACATGGCCTATCTAATCCCAGGGGACCCTCACTGGTTTTAACTCGGTTCACACATACTCAGTAACCACATGGCACAAACCACATTTTCTGAAATTACCACTTTTCACAAATTCACATTTTTCACATATTCACACGAAGTACATCAAACACAATCAAAGTACTTGCCTCAATTACAATGGTACAGGGAACGGTGAACGAAAGGACCTTCCGCCCGAACTTCCTTCAACAATTAGGTCCTAGCACAACACAGAGCCATATCAAACACAGTACGATGGTAACGGAAAGATCTACCCTAAGCTCTACTCTTAGGGACAATCAGTCGGGCACTATGGGGTCAGCATGGATCATACACAACTACGGAAGAAAACTCGAAACTTAATCTGTAAACTTCAACGGGAAGCAAAGGATTATAATTATAGCATCATAATCCAGCAAAATCACGGCTAGATCTGGACTTTAGAGGATGAAACCTCAACAAAACCCTAAAATATGAAGAACTACGGTTTTGAATGCTTTGCCTAGATCTGGATGATAAAAGCTGTTAAGATCTTGTTAACTTTGTTCCAGGAACGCTAAAACATTGTTGGGTAGTGAAGTCCGGCCAAAATCTTCACTTGCCTACATCCATGTCTCCCAGCCGCCGGAGGAAGAAAGAAGAGAGAAGAAATGACGTAAGCTGAACTATGATGTCCTATTTATACGGGACGTGATTAGTGTGCGCTACGAGCAAAGTGTAGCGTGTGTTATCGGGCTGAAAGGTAGTTCACCGCCTTTGAAAGGCGGTGCGGAACTCTCTACACTGGCCGCGCTAGCGTGCGTTACCCGCAATGGTTAGCGCACGCTACCTGTTAGTTTTCCGAGTAGAGTCCAGAAACTTATGCATGTACTGACCGGCCATAATGGCATGCGCTGCCATGGCCAACTAACGTGCGCTACAAATGCATGATTAGCGCACGCTAGCAACACAGTCTAGCGTGTGCTAACTGCTACTTCTCAGCATCACCATTAAGAAGTTTGGTCAAGACGAACACATCCTGATAGGCACATAACTCGACAATCACTAACAACCAACATGCCAGGTTCCAACTCCAATATACACACAGTTCCAGGCACCAAACAATATAATATGGGGATTTATCAAATCAACTCCCAACGGAATACGACCAAAAATTAAATACCTTATTAACAAAGTACACGGGCATTACACTATTGATCATTATGCCGATAGAGGAGAGTGCAAACTGATGATGTAAGCCTAATACTGCCCTCGTCCGATTAGGGAAGCTAAGGTTCGAGAGTTCTTCTCCACGCAACCGTCGAACATATCTGTGGCCCAAACGATTAAGACATTTAATCAGCAGCTGCCGTTTGTTCGACACCTAGTTAGAACCGACACAAAACTGATGATTCACTTTGATATGAGAATAAAGCCGAAGATATAGAGGTACATGTTAGGTTTTAAATGCACCACTCTCCGCCAGTATCAAGATAAAGCTCTGGCGTATGAAATGAAAGAAGCATCTATGTAAAAGTTCTCTGAGTCCAAGAAATAGAAACTCTCTGGTGGTTTTGCAGAGCACAAGAGTAGTGGGCCCAGCAAAGCCCAGTCATCCTTTCATTCGTTCAAGAGGCCTCCGCATCCATCCAAAGGTGGAAAGAACTCCAGATAAGTATCAACAATGGCAGATGCATCCAGGAAATGTTTTAACAGTGGTCGGATAGGACATTATCGACGTGATTGCTCACTTCCCTCCGTGACATGTTATGATTGTGGACGAGAAGGACATTGTGCGGTGTTCTGTGAAGAGGCTGCAAAATCTTTTGGATCTCGTAGCCAGTTCAGAAAGAGGCAAGTGTCCCTCAGACGCAACAGAGTGTTCAGCCAGCCCAGGATTTCGGTCGAGGTAGAGGCAGAGGGCAGTACGGCCGAAAAGAAGAATCGAGTGCTAGGTCCGCTCCTCCACGCCTTTATGAGATGTGAAGGCAGATGATCAGAATGCAGCTGTCGTATCAGGTACCGTTCAGATCCTTTCGCAACCAGTTAGTGTTTTGTTCGATATAGGAGCTACACATTCGTTTATATCATTGTCTTGTGTTAATCATTTGAACATTTCTTATTTTCATGAATGTGATCCTTATATTGTAGGTTTACCGAGTGCAGAAAGAATTATGGGGATTTAGAAAGTAGAGATTTTCCTGTATAAATTGGAGGCAAGAGTGGCCCTCCAATCTGATTGTAGTAGAGATACAAGGAGAGGATCTGATTCTCGGAGATGATTGGCTTAGCCGTTATGGAGATATTTTGAACTACTGGAAGAGGAATATCTCGATATAGCCGAAGTTGGTTCCAAATTATTATTCGAAGGATGGAGACCAAGAAGCTCTGGGAAAGTGATCAAAGCTATGAAAGCCGTCAAACTACTAAAGCAAGGCTGTACCGGGTACTGGTGTTATGCGATGAAGAAAGAAGAAGGAAGAGTAGAGCTTTCATTTATTCCTGTTGCGAGCGAATTTCCAGATGTGTTCCCTAATCGAATTACCTGGACTACCTCCACAACGGGATGTAGAGTTTACCATCGAGCTAGAGCTGGGAGCTACACCAGTTTCTAATGCGCCATATTGAATGGCACCTACCGAGATGTATGAACTGAAAAAGCAACTGGAAGAAGTGATGGACATAGGCTATGTTCAGCCAAGTGTTTTGCCTTGGGGAGCACCAATTCTATTTGTTCGAAAGAAAGATGGATCGCTTCGATTGTGCATCGACTACCAAGAGCTAAACAGGATGGCGATTAGGAATAAGTACGCGTTGCCACAGAGTGATGATTTGTTCGACCAGTTTCAAGGAGCGACAGTGTCTTCGAAGATCGATTTGAGATCGAGATACCATCAGTTGAGGATTAAAGAATCCGATGTCCCGAAGTCAGCATTCAGAACTCGTTACGAGCACAATGAGTTTGTAGTGATGCCGTTTGGTCTCACTAATGCACCCGCTATGTTTATGCAGTTAATGAATCGAGTATTCATAGAGTACTTGGACAAATTCATAGTTGTGTTTATCGATGATATCTTTGTCTACTCTAAGAGTCCGGAAGAGCATGTGCAGCACTTACGGATTGTTTTGAACCTCTTAAGAAATGAACAGTCATATGCAAAACATTCTAAATGTGAATTCAGGTTGAGGGAATTCATGTTCCTTGGTCATGTAGTATCAGCAGAAGGAGTCCGAGTAGATCCGCAGAAAGTCGAGGCAATCACGCAGTGGGAGTCTCCTAAGAATGTGAAAGAAGTCAGAATTTTCTTAGGACTTGCTGGGTACTATCGTCGATTCATGGAAGGTTTTTATAAAATCACCCGTCCCCTTACTCAATTGTTATAGAAAACCAAAAAGTTCGAATGAAATGGAAAGTGCCAAGTCAGTTTTGATGAACTGAAGAAGAGAATGATGACGGCTCCAATTCTAACACTACTGTTGTGTCAAGAATTAACACTCTCCGACCGGCGATCGCCTCGGAGATCGGGCGACCGAGTCACTGCCGAGCAGCCAAGGCTGAACTGCCGATCAGCGACCAGGCGACCGAGCCTTAACCCAGCGGACAAGCTACATCGACCAACCGAAGGTCCCAGGACCAGTCCCGGTGCCGAGCGATCGACATCAAATACGATCGCCTCTCGGTACTCGGCAACCGATTCCTGGCGACCGACAAGCGGACGACCATCCCTCCGCACCTGCCGACCGACCCTTGGTGACCGACCAATGCCGACCCTCGGCAACTGGCCGGTGGCGACCTCTGATGACCAGCTAGAGACGACCGCCTCATGTCGATCAGGGCCGATGGCCATCCAATCGGCAAAGGTCGAGTCTCAAGGCTGGCACCACGTGCAAGAACCGAGACAAGATCCGCGAATCTCGGATCATTGACCACAGCCTGGCAGAATCTCTCCACCAGCCGACAAGCCGCCGAAAGTTGTCAGTAGGGCCGCATGTGACAGTGATTCCGCCGAAAGTTGTCAGTAGGACCACATGTGACATTGACTCTGGACGCGTGCTGGCTCCTCATTGGACCGCCCAGCTGGCACCTGCCTCTTCCTTGGACTTTAGCCCGACAGCCCGGGTGATCGCCCCATTATAATATTGGCCGGCGGACGATCGCCCCATTATTATAATGGCCGGAAGGCGATCGCCCACCAAAGGACAAGACCCGGCTGCCACTATAAATAAGAGGCTGCCAGCACTTGTCCAAGGACGGAAATTCTTACGCACCGAATTTACGCTCCGAACTTCAACTTCCTTGGATTTCACGTCTGAAGCAAAATACACAGCACTTGGCTATCTCCAACTCTTGGCAACAGCTATCATTCGGTACTTCTTCTCCCGGCCTCTCTCATCAAGAAGACGATCGGCGGGGACGAAGAACACCGAGCTTCGCTCAAGAGCCGGATTAACAGAGTCTTTTTACACTCATTGTATTTAGATTTCTCTCATTAATACTTGTATCCACGAATATTTGTATTAATATCATCTCGCGAGAGCATTCAAGCCCGGGCCTAACAAACCCGGCAAATCTTGTATTATTTATCTTCTCTCGGAAGTGCTCCCACAAATTGTTGTTTGTTGTCCGTCTCCAGCAGTATTTAATCTTCGGATAAATATTTTGGGCAACAACAATTGGCGCTAGAGGAAGGGGATCCAACCCTCGAATTTTTATACCTACCGTCCCGAAGAACACTCACTTTTCTCGGGGCAGATACTTGAAGTGACACTCACTGCACTTCAAAGAAATCTTTCAGAAACCATGTCTTCCGCCTCCGTATCGAAGAAAGCCGGCCGGCCCGGCCTGGACCCCCGTTCCGTCGATCCGAGCGCGGCCCGATGGTGGAAGGCAGCCGCCGCGTTCAGAGACGCTCGATCCCATCCCTAGACGGCAGCCCAAGCCTCTCGCTCGATCAGCTCCGAACCAAGGAACAGATCGACGAGGTCATGGCCGTCCTACAGGAGCGTCGGAGTGCTCTCGACACGCCTCCTGTTATCACCCCCTCGGCCTCCCGCCGGAAGTCCAAGCGGAAGCTCAAGGCGTTACTGGCCGAGCGATCGCCAGGAGGCTCTCGTCCGCAAGAAGAGGCGCTCGGCAGCCAGGGCACCTCTGTCTTCGATTGCCTGGGCAGTGACCCGACACAGCGGCGGGCGATCCGGCCCGGCTACGAGGCAGCGGAGTTTGAGTCCATCACCAGGAGCTCGGCCTACCCGGCTCCCAGAAGGCAGCCCAGCCGTCTGGCTCCCCCTCGCCAAATTGCCGAGGTCGGCAGCAGCGGAGTCCGGAGATCGGTACACGATCGCCTTGGCTCCCACTCCCAAAGCCGATCAGCAAGCGACCGAGCCACGGCGATGGCTGCGATGCAACGTCAGATCGACGACATGAAGGCGCTCCTGCAATCCAGGGCAGGCGCCATAAAGACGATCACCGAGCCAAGCGAGCCGCTCGCGATCGACATCGAGCTCGCCCCTGTGCAGCACAAGATCGCTCCCCCGCAAACACCCTTGTACGAGGGGCGATCGGACCCCGAAATGCACCTGAGCAGGTACAACATCTACATGACCGGGTGTGGGGCATCTGACGCGACCAGGTGCCGAATGTTCCCTATGACGCTGGACGACCTCGCCCACCGGTGGTACACCTCGTTGCCACCCCGGTCCATTGGCTCCTTTAACGAGCTAGCGAATGTATTCACAAGGTACTTCGCCGCCAAGGTCGCTCAACCGGAAGGTCCCCATCGCATGCTGCGAGTCAAGCAAGGGAAAGAAGAATCCGACTCGGACTACATCGACCGGGTAGATGAGATCATCCTCAACGGCGAGCCCGTAAGCGATGAGATCGCCCTCCACGTGGTCTTAGCCGGATTCCATGGTCTTTCGCCTATGTTCAGGCATCTTACGAAGGACCCACCGATGACCTACGCGGTCTTCCGAGCTAAAGCTGCAGATTTTCTGGCCAGACAGAGGCTTCTTCTTAGCCTAGGAGTACCGCGATCGGCGCCCGAGCGACGACCTCCAGTCTTCCAGCCCGATCGCTACTATCCAGCAGAGCCGGAGGACTCGCTCACCGCCTACAGTCCACCATTTTAAATAACGGACTAAGGCTCGCGATCGCCTCCGCCGCACATCATAAAGCCATGGTCCTGGCAGCCGATGGAACCGGCTGCTTCGGCCATGCAAGGTCCCTTTCGGCCGAGATCGCCCGCCCTTCGTTTAAATACGAGGCCGGCGTAGTCTGAGGGCTCTCCAAAATTAATTAGTGGGCACGTGCCACTACCCCCGTCTCAACGTACACCGTCGAGGTTCGTCATCTCCATGGCGGGCCGAGGTGGAAGCAGAGCTAAACAAGCCGCGGGCGTGGAGTTGATTCATCCGACGCTGCCCCGCGCAAGAACTCCTCTAGACCGAGACCGCACGCCCTTCGTTTAAATACGAGGCGAGGCGCAGCCTAACAGAGGACCCTCATAATAAAGTGAGTCACGAGACACTCAATGTCTTCGCGCACCAAGACACGGTCATGGAGTCGGTCCATCGATCTCCGCGACTGTGCACGATTCCTCAAACAAGCGAAACCACCAAGTTTCCGAGGGGGATCGGCCAATGTTGTTTTTGCAGGTACAAGACCGAAAGATAGCTAGCCAATCGACCATCATAGCCCAAGTCCGAATCCTAAGTCAGCTCAGCAAGATCGCCAGTCCTCATCCTTACACGATCGCCAGCAAGAACCACCTCGCCCCATGTCTTCAACATAGGAGCAAGCTGGGGGCAATTGTTGTGTCAAGAATTAACACTCTCTGACCGGCGATCGCCTCAGAGATCGGGCGACCGAGTCACTGCCGAGCAGCCAAGGCTGAACAGCCGATCAGCGACCAGGCGGCCGAGCCTTAACCCAGCGGACAACCTACATCGACCAACCGAAGGTCCCAGGACCAGTCCCAGTGCCGAGCGATCGACATCAAATACGATCGCCTCTCGGTACTCGACGACCGATTCCTGGCGACCGACAAGCGGACGACCATCCCTCGGCACCTGCCGACCGACCCTTGGTGACCGACCAATGCCGACCCTCGGCAACTAGCCGGTGGCGACCTCTGATGACCAGCTAGAGACGACCGCCTCATGTCGATCAGGGCCAATGGCCATCCAGTCGGCAAAGGTCGAGTCTCAAGGCTGGCACCACGTGCAAGAACCGAGACAAGATCCGCGAATCTCGGATCATTGACCACAGCCTGGCAGAATCTCTCCACCAGCCGACAAGCCGCCGAAAGTTGTCAGTAGGGCCGCATGTGACAGTGATTCTGCTGAAAGTTGTCAGTAGGACCACATGTGACATTGACTCTGGACGCGTGCTGGCTCCTCATTGGACCGCCCAGCTGGCGCCTGCCTCTTCCTTGGACTTTAGCCCGACAGCCCGGGTGATCGCCCCATTATTATAATGGCCGGAAGGCGATCGCCCACCAAAGGACAAGACCCGGCTGCCACTATAAATAAGAGGCTGCCAGCACTTGTCCAAGGACGGAAATTCTTCTGCACTGAACCGAATTTCTGCTCCAGAACTTCAACTTCCTTCGGATTTCACGCAATACAGAAGCAAAATACACAGCACTTGGCTATCTCCAACTCTTGGCAACAGCTATTATTCGGTACTTCTTCTCCCCACCTCTCTCATCAAGAAGACGATCGGTGGGGATGAAGAACACCGAGCTTCGCTCAAGAGCCGGATTAACAGAGTCTTTTTACACTCATTGTATTTAGATTTCTCTCATTAATACTTGTATCTACGAATATTTGTATTAATATCATCTCGCGAGAGCATTCAAGCCCGGGCCTCACAAACCCGGCAAATCTTGTATTATTTATCTTCTCTCGGAAGTGCTCCCGCAAATTGTTGTTTGTTGTCCGTCTCCAGCAGTATTTAATCTTCGGATAAATATTTTGGGCAACAACAACTACCACAAGGAACTTAAGGATTCATAGTTTACAGTAATGCTTCAAATGCAGGTCTCGGTTGTGTACTGATGCAGAATGAGAAGGTGATCGCCTACGCTTCACGGCAGCTGAAGTCATATGAAGTTATTTATCCAACGCATGATTTGGAATTGGCAGCTATTGTTTTTGCCCTGACGATATGGAGACACTATTTGTACAGGACCTACTGTGAGATCTTCACAGATCATAAGAGTCTTAAATACATCTTCATCCAGAAGGATTTAAACATGCGACAGAGGAGATGGCTGGAATTGATTAAAGACTATAATTTGGACATCCTCTATCATCCGGCCAAGGCGAATGTAGTGGCAGACACACTAATCCGCAAACCCGTTTCTATTCGAATGCTGGAGACGCTCACATCCCAGTCCAGCATACAACAAGAATTGATCAGTGAAGGAAATGAAGTATGGTTACAAGGCATTCAAGGACAATTATGTGTGATGGAATTAACCTCATCGTTGCTCGAAGAAATCAAATCTAAGCAATTAGATGATCCACTGATGATTCAGTTACGTGATGAAGTGGGCAAGGGAAAGGCCCCAAGATTTGTGATTTGTGAGGATGAAGTTTTGAGATTCCAAAGTCGACTTTGTGTTCCCGATATTTATGTTTTGAAGTAGACAATCATGAAGGAAGCTCACAGTACGCCCTATTATATTCACCCAAGCACCAGTAAGATGTATAAAGATCTGAAGCAGAACTTTTGGTGGAGTAACATGAAGAAAGAGATGGCAGAATATGTCTTGAAGTGTTTGACTTGTCAGCAGGTTAAAATCGAACATCAGTGACCCGAGGGATGTTGAAGCCACTTCCAATATGGGAATGGAAGGGGAAAGATATATCGATGGACTTTATCACCAGCATGCCGAATACCTGGATGGGAATGAATATGATCTGGGTGATAGTCGACCATTTAACCAAGTCGGATCATTTTATAGGCATTAAAGATACTTGGGGACCATAGAGATTGGTGCGAGTATTTATTGCAGAAATAGTCTGATTGCATGGAACACTGAAGACCATTATTTCGGATCGAGATGGTCGCTTCGTGTCGCATTTTTGGAAAGCAGTTCATAAGGATTTGGGAACGGAGTTGAAATTTAGCACGGCATACCATCCTCAAACCGATGGACAGTCCGATAGGACTATTCAAATAGTAGAAGACATGTTGAGGGCTTGTGCCTTAGATTGGTCGACTGATTGGGAAATCCACCTACCATTGATTGAGTTCACCTACAATAATAGTTGGCATGCTTCCATTAAGATGGCACCTTTCGAAGCGTTATATGGGAGAAGGTGTAGATCACCCTAATGCTGGGATGATTCATATGACTTAATTGGGGCAGAACCAAAATTGATAATACAGACTCAGGAAAAGGTATCTCTAATCCGTGAAGGGTTGTCGACTTCCCAGAGTCGACATAATTCTTATGCAGACATGCGTCATTGCCCCATAGAATTTGAAATTGGGGATCATGTACTTCTTAAAGTTTCTCATACTCGAGGAATTTTTCATTTTGGAAGGAAAGGAAAGATGAGTCCGAGATATATCGGACCATTCAAGGTTCTTGAAAGAGTTGGGGAATTGGCGTATATATTGGCTTTACCTCCATCATTGAGTCACGTTCATAACGTGTTTCATGTCGCAACTTCGGAAATATATAGCATAACCCAGTCACGTCATCGACTTTGGCGAGATCGAAGTAGCTAGCGATGGCACGTTCGAAGAGAAGCCAATCAAGATACTCGAGAGTTGAATCAAGCAATTGATAAATAAACCAATATCCTTGGTTAAAGTTCAGTTGTCACGACATGGAGTCGAAGAAGCAACTTGGGAGACAGAAGACAGTATGGAGGCTAGATACCCAGAATTATTTCTCTTAAGTATGTAATACCCTGATAATCGTTGTGTGTTTTCATCTATATTTGAATTGTGGTATTTGATTATGTCGTATTGATAATCAAAGTGTGATTTTTCCGTATTCGTATTCCGATATTCATGATCATATCGTGTGGAGTTTGTCAATTCATACATGCTTCTGCATGAAACTAACAAACATTAAGAGTTGTACATAGCGTACGCTAGGAAATACAGGTAACATACGTTACGGTTGGAACATAGCGTATGTAATAGACAGTCAAGGCAGATAAGGTGTGGTCGATGTGTGGGGGGCCAGATGAGGATATTGTCGGATCCCCCGCGTGAACCTGGACAACTTTTGTTAAAGCAACTCAACAAAGCATAGCGTACGTTAAGAGGGGTATAATAACGTATGCTATGTTGATCAGATTACGTAAAAGTGGTTAGAATACATTATGGAGGACAGAAAACGAGACAGTGAGCTACTACCCGGTGATAGCGTACGTAAGGATTTGTTGCTAGCATACGTTAGACCGCTAACGTATGTAATGTATTTTGGATAACGTACGTAAGGTTTAAAACTCTATTTATAGACATCAAACTCTTTTCATTTCTCACTTTACCCTTCGTCCATTACAAGACTTCTAAGACTTGGAGAGTTACCCTCATGACACTAACCCTCATAACGGCCTCTGAATGCGATTGTTGAAGACAATGAGCATTGGGGATTAGTGTTCAAGCATACGATGTTGAGTTTCATAAAGTGTTTCGTCGTCTCCGTAGTAAGGTATGTGATGCTTTAACCACCTGAAATTCATATCCTTAGTGTTAGTTATGAACATGCTATTGAGATTATGGAGTTTGTTATGAACATTATTGAATCAAACAACAAGTTTAGGAAGATTGGATTGGACGAACGTAGACTTTTCATTGGTAATAGTTGAACCTTGATTATGCTTATCATAAGGATGTGATTTTCAAAGATTCTAACCTGCCTTGATGATGATTTCGTGATGATTATATGATGAACGAATCGATTATGTTATCACCTAGACTAGGTGAATTCGAGATGATGAACATAGGGATCATTCTTCGAGTATAATCCAGGGTTTGTTGAATCATACTTGTATATAATATCATGTAATTGTGTACTTGCACTAGCTATTTGAATGCTAACCCCTTAAATGGGGGAAATGCGTTTCATACATTTCAGGTATCGGGCGAGCTAAGGAGCCAGCTCGGGTAACGCATACAGAGGATGGTCAGGCATGATGTTATGAGGCTCGAGTCTAGTGGTTCATTTTAATTATGTTTATGTTGTCCGTCGAAGTCAGTCAAGTAAATGTTTTTTTGTTTTAAAGATATTGTGAAAGTCCCCTATGTGGGTAATGGATTCATTTACATTCTGTTTTCCTGCATTTGAACCAAAATGTTTTGGCCGAGGCCTCGGCCTTATTTACATAATGTTGTCATTATGGTATTATTATAAATTGTGTGAATGTCCTAACCTTGATGAAGGTTCTACGGCGTGTAATGTCCCTTATGAGAATTAGGGTGTTACATTTATGGCATCAGAGCCTTAGGTTGTGAATACCTAGACTTTTGGTCAATTTGGGTCTGTCAGTTGTGTCATAAGAGTCAGTTGTTGAGCCTAATATTATCGCGCTACCATCTTTTCGTGCGACCCGTGGCTGTAAGTCTCCTCAAACTATTACGCTTCTGTATTACTTTTATTATGTGAATTGGAATTGCGAGTTGGGGTACCAATGATGTAAATTGTGAATTGTGCTGATCTTGTATCATTTCATTTCTTATTCTTCAATATGTTGAGAGGTCGTGCTAGATCAGCTCGGGGATGCGACTGAAGCCGTGGTCTTGGCGCTAATGATGAGGGAGTTCTGCTTTCCCAGTCATCTGCAGATTCGGCTTCACATTCACTGCCGAATACTCTACCCCTGAGTTCTGACGAACAGCAGGACTTATCAGTCAGCTAGGGCCAACCGTCAGGTAATAACGCCGATGAAAGATCTACTGCTATACTTCAGCAGTTGGTAGCTCAATTGACTCAAATATCTCAAGATGGGCGCCAGAATCCGCCCCCGACTGTAGAAGACGAAGCCACCAAATGGCTTCAGAAAGTGACAAAGATGCACCCCCCTCGTTTTGCTAGTTCTATAGACTTCTTAGGTTGGGAGAATTTGCTCTTTCAGTTGGGAAGGACTTTCGATGTCGTAGCTTGTCCAGATGACATAAGGGTACCTATTGCTCAATACCTCCTTTATAAGGAAGCTGCGGAGTGGTGGGAGGCAGTGGCGCCCAGAGATTGTGTAGCCACTTGGGAGGAGTTTAAGAATGATATGGAGACAGAATACTGTCCACTACAGGTTTAGGAGTGCAGGATTGTCGAGTTATTTACAGCTACGTCGGCAGTTGGGCTATGTGAAGGATCAAGTGATAACCAAGGCCGATAAGATTCGCTACTTTAATATGCGCATGAAGCTGCATATCAGACAGAGCATAGCACCGCGATAGAGAAGGACATCTTCAATGGCTCAGACATGTGCACTTCATTGAACGTATACCAGGATCGCGCTCTAGCGATTGAGATGGAAATTTCGAAGTCAGAGTATGGTTCTAAGGCGAAGAAATAGAAGACTACTGCAATTTCTAATCAGGTAAGAGTGGTCGGTTTTCAAAGTCACAATCTGCTCCAGCATCTGGGAAAAAGTCATTTCATCAAGCTGGAGGCTCTCATGGTAACCGCTCAGTTCTGTCTACTATACCTGGTGGCAGGGTTTGTTTCAAATGTAGTCAAAGCGAGCATGTGGTGAAGGATTGCCCATTTTTGTTGGTTAATTATTTTTAATGCAGGCAGAGTGGGCATCGTGCAACTCATTGTGAGAGGGATACCAGAGCAGCCAGAGCTCTGACATCCACTACAGTACAAAAAGAGCTTAGTGTTGATCAGAGGACCCCAGTTGCTCAGACCCGTCAGAGTTCGAGCCTGGTAGGGGTCGGGGTCAGCCGGACTGCCGTGTGGTGTCGAGTTTGGGATAAGTACACCCCCGTCTATACCAAATTAGATGCACAGATGATACAGACACTTCGGTGGCATCAGGTACCACTCAGATAATTTCTCATCCAGTACTGGTCTATTTGATTCAGGTGCTACTCATTCTTTTATTGCATGGGATTGTGTATGTCGTATTGGTATTGACTGTTTATTTGAGTGTGAGCCGTTCGTAATGGGTATGCCTAGTGGGGATCATATGGTTGGGAACTGGGAAGTCATAGACTGCCCAGTGATGATCGGGAATCGAGATTGACCCTCGAACCTCATTGTTGTAGACTTAAAGGGTGAGGATTTGATTCTCGGGGACGATTGGCTGGATCATCACGGTGCTATCATGGACTATTGGACTCGTACTATCTCGATAGTAGCTGTAAATGGCATAGGACATGCTCTTGTGGGCTGTAAACCGAGAAGATCGGGGAGTGTGATCAGCACCTTGAAGGCGATGAAACATCTGAACAAGGGTTGTGTAGGCTATTGGTGCTACGCTTTGAAGGTGGGAGATGATGGAGTTGACATGTTGTTGATTCCAGTCGTTAACGAATATCCTGACGTACTTCGGATGACTTGTTGGCCACTAAGTATACACTATACAACTTGGAAAGTAATAGTACAAGTTGTATGGTTTTTGAATGTGAGTGCGTAGAAGAAGTTCGTTTAAGTGAGCTGCTGTAAGTACAGCAACTAGGCTTTTCTCCTGTTTGATTAGTGCATACAGGGTTTTGCAATGTATACTTGTGTAAATCACAGTTATGAAAACAATAAAGACAGAAGATAAATAACAAAGAATTTAAAGTGGTTCGAGGTAAACCCCTCTACGTCCACTGGTCCTCCACACAGGAGTAAAATGTTTATTATAATCACTATGTACACAACTATGTGACTATAACTAAACCTTGTCTCTGTAATGTTCACACAGATTGTTACAGGGACTGAAGCTTTTTGCCTTTCACACAGATTGGCTAGAGCTCTTTCTTGACTTGCTTCTTCACACACAGTTCGAAGCTTCATCTACAATGCTATTCTTCCCACACTGGTCGGAATACGGAAGGACCTACAGTCCACACAGGGCTGATGGTTATCACAGCGGTAAAGGTAAAATTCTTTGAACAGCAGCTTGATCTTTGATATATGTTGTTGTATGCCATGCTGTTCTTCATTGAGGACTTAGTATATTTCTTCGCTTTGAATACTTGCTGTATGCTTACGAAATATACTGTAATGTAATCGCTAGAATGTCAAACTGGTTTGTCAGAGCTTTTGCGATATATGAATTCTTCGTGTATATAAGTGTCCTCAGCTTGGGGCTATTTATAACCTTTGGAAAAATGCATCCGTTATAAATGTAACCATTGCAGGTAGGTGAGATGTTGATGTCTCTGATTGGCGGCTTGTTGAATATTTAAATTAAAGCATATCGCATTTAATGCTTCAGACATTCGTTCTGACTCCGCATTAAATGCTCTTCAGTGCATTCAAACTTGCCTCACTTCGGCTGTATTAAATGTTGTCCTATCAGCAATAAATGCTGCTTTAACCGTGAATACTTTATGAATAAACATAGTATATTTTACAACGGTTATAGAACATTCTTTATTCAGTCCTGTCGGATGTGTTTTACTTTTCCTAAGTAAAACATCTAAAGTTTGACTGTTGTATCCGATATATTGTCTTCTGCTGTTGCTGTAGGCTAGACAGTGAGATCCTCAATGTTGTATGGAAGGGTTGTATAGATGTTTCAGACAACCTTCATACTTAGAGTAATTTTAGCTCATTCGACTTCTTTGCTGTATGATAGCCATTATCAAAACAAGATACAGGATTGTTTATCCCAACAATTTCCCCTTCTTTGATAATGCCAAAACCTCTTTAAGATAACTTCTTGATCCAGAGAGACTAACTCTTGGTCTTCTGTCGAATGATTTGATCTCCAGTACTTAGTTTAAAAAAAATGAACTGCTTGCAGGCAAGTTCTAAGAAATCGAAGACATCTATATGGTTGTGTATTACAACTTTAAACTTATGATTGGCGCGCAGGCACAATCTTACAGTGTTTGTCTAGGTTGAATACAACTTAACTTATGAACTGTTCACAGACAAGTTCTTACATCGTTAAGACATTTGCAGTAAATACATTCGTAATCAAACAGTAAAAACAGTAAGTATAGATTACGAGTTGTAATCTTTGAAGATAAAAAATTTTATTATTAATCTGAAAAAGAAGCAAAATTACAAGTTCTCGAAATGGAAAATATATAGAGAGTGCATACTGCACCAATAAGCCTAGTGAACAGATATAGTGAGAAGGTCCAAACAAGCTAATTCTTATACTGAGAATGCCTCCAAGGTCTCTTGCCAGGATCATTCTCGGTCCCTTTCCACCAATTGATTAATGAGTCCTTGCTTCGATCCCTGTAGATAGCTGTTCCTTCAACGGATTAGTCATCTGGGTGGGTGAGCCGATCACCTTTTTGGTGCCTTAATTTCATCATTAATTGTATATGAAGCTTTCCTTCTGCTAACATCCTCGTGAATTCGTCTGCTGCATCCGACAGAGTCCTGAACTTGTTGAACATGGAGGACTCCTTGATGAGTTTAACAAAGTACCTCATTAGTTCGTTCTTCCTCCAGTCCTTTATTTCTTCAGCTATAGGCTATCGGTTAGTGGGCGAAGGAATCTCGGATGGTTCATGCATGTTGTTCTTCCAAGGAACGTTGGGATCATAGAACTCAGGATGAGAACTAGATACCCTGCATCCTCTTGTAGTCACGGCCAGGCGGCCTATTGCAGTAGCAACACTTTCTTCGAGAGCAGCCTCCATCTCTTTCTCTCTTTCCAGCCTCCATCTCTTTCTAGACTCTATGCCTTCTTCCCCCTTTTTGGCATCATCAAGATCTGTGACCTTTGCATCAATTCGTTCTAGGACCTTCATAGCTTTGTCCTATTTGGTCTCCAGATTCGTGATTTTGTCAACAAGAGTACTGAGCACCAGAGACATGTCATTAATTTTATTGTCATGTCCTGACAGTCTGGATCCAGTCTCTTGAAGGGGGACGACACTCTTGGCTTCAGATACTCTGAGCTTCTCTTGTTCTTGCCTAAGGAGTCTCTCCTGATACACCTGTAGTTGATTGAGCGTTTTTCATAATGCATTAGGCATTAGACGGAATGCATCCTCAATGTTAGAGATTGCATTCTTCAGGACAGAGAGCTCATCCTGAGCTATCTCTCGCATCTAATCGAGCTCTTTTCTGACATTGTACAATGCCTTCACTGCGTCTTGCATGAATATAGTCTGTCGGCCGATTGCATGGAGTTGCTCGATCCGGGACCCAGTGCGCGGTGATCCAGGGTGCTCTAGATTTTCATCCTCGGGCTCGTTGAGTTGACGTAGAACCAATTGGTGACGAGGGTGTCATGGTCTATTGTGTGGCAAGAATCTGTCATCAGAATCTGGATTGCAGCTCACAGAGATGGGAGATGCAAGGGCATCTTGCGCGGGCTCATTAGTGGTAGGTGCTTCGGAAGCAGGTGCTTCAGAAGGTTGTGCGGATTCTTCATTCTCGGGAACAGGAGGGACTGATTCCTCCTGAGTTGTTTGATTTTCTGTAGTGAGGCATACAGGAGGGACTGAATCCTCCTGCTGACTCTCAGCTTCCGCCTGCTCCAGCAGAGGGACTGATTCTTCTTGGCGGATGGCGCGGGCATCTTCTTCTTGGTCAGAGACAGGCTTGTCCCCATGATCGTGAACTTCTTGCTGTATAGGAGGGACTGATTCTCCTGTTTGTCATGAGTGTCTTCCTCTTTAGGGATGGGGGACTCATGTCGATCTGAGGTCCCTTGACCCTGTTGGCTTTGCATACGGGACATTTCTCTTTCCTATGCTTCTTCGCGGCTGATCCTCAGACCGGCCTGAAGAGCGTCGTCATCGGCATTTGAGTCCGGGTAGACTGATGGCCGTCAGAGGGAGTTATGTCCGTGGATTGGGACTTCCCTTTCAATCGAGCCTTTTCTTTTGCCAGATAGAATTTTGAAATCAGCTCTCGGCAAAAGTTATTATCCCATTGAATTAAGACTTCGATGTTCTGGGTATCCGTCACCTCCATAACGAAATTTTCTTCTTCTTTCCACTTTTCCCAGTTGTATAGGACGTCGTAAGGGGCGACCCTGTAGTTTTTCCAAGATACAAAGCGCTCAAAGGCTTGATCAATATGTACCTGGAGAAGAGTCTCATTGATGTACTGTCGGGGTGGGACTCCTTACAGTAGTTTGGTCTACTATAGGGATGGGATCCACAACAGGTGTGGGAGCCTGTATTGGAGAGGGGATCCTAACAAGGGTTGGTAACCTGATTGGAGAGGTATCCTGTATTAGTGTGGGTTCCCGTACAGGAGAGGCAGCTCTCGGCTCCAAATAGGCAGCCGATTCGCCAGTGTCTTCCAACTAGGCAAATAGTTGATCATCCATCATAGCCGCCACTGGCTCGGGATCTGCAGATTGTGCAGCAACTATCTCTTCCGAAGGGGTTTCGCCCTTGGGGATTTGAACAGCGGGTTGCGCCGTTGCGACATCTACAGTGGCCGCTGTAGCCGCTGTAGGCTTGGTCTTGGAAGCTTTCTTGAGCTTATTCTTTGGCTTCTCGCAGCCTCAGGTGGCTTGCTGTCAGAGATACTTCTTTTTCTTTTCTTCTTTTCCTCACGCACAAACTTGATTGTAACATCCCTGGGATCATCAGAAATAGGCATTGTCCGGGGATGAGGCCTGCTAGAGAATAGACCGTCTATATTGAATACAGTGGGCTTGCTCCCACCTATGAATTTCCCAGGTCCAATCTTCTTGGAATCTTTAGACTGCGGCACACCACAGTGAGTTAAGATGTAGTTGAGGATGAGGCCTAAGAATTTCTTCTGTGATACGGGCTTGGCGGCCTCCTGTATTCTCTTCAAAACTATTTGGCTCTAGTTAACCCGTTCGTCGGACATTATGGCTACCATCATCCTAAAGCGAAGGTTAGTGCATATCTCAAATGCTCCAGTCCTATTCGTAATGACTCGGCAGCAAAGATAGTGTAGATATACATACGGTAGGCAGACTTTCTTCGTATGGCATGAAAGGTGAACGTTCTTGTCCGATCCATATCATGTGAATAGCCCCCAGTAGGGCATCAACAGTTCTTCTGACCCGAAGGTCTTGGGTTCCTCCATACTCAGGCCATTGGACGATAGCCTGAATAGGTTTTCCAGCAGCTCTTGGTTCACAGAAACTTCAATACCACGAATGGTAGCAGTGATGTCAAAGACATCTCCTCCTCTTTTTTGGGAAAAGAACTTGATAGAGGCATAAAGGTAAAATTCTTCGACAATACGCTCGTTATAGAGCTCAGTGTGTTGACTTCCAAGGCGATATAAGCCTTGTTGCTTGATACTGGAAATGACTCGTTCCATTCCGTCAGTATCTTCAGTTTCAACATGGACTCTCTCCATGACAACAGATCTGGCGATGATTCGCCCGTCAATGATGGTTTCCTTCTTCTTCGGAGATTGAGAGGAAGTATGTGAAGTTGCCACTGTCTGTGAAGACATACAAAGAAAAGGTGCAGAATATTTTCAAAGTATGTAGGCTATTTGCTCAGGACTCGTTTAATTTTACAGAAAGCGTAAAGAGTCAAAGGGAGCAATGTACAGTCCTTTTATAGTGTGCAGGGAGGATTAGGGTTACACAGTTTGCGGTCAAATTGAAGGATGGGAACTGTCTTTTTGAAAGAACGAACATGATGAACGTAGAGTAATTGGTACATATTATCCATCCGATTTTGAAATGAAAACCGGTCGCACTTCTGACAGTTCGTCTCCCTCATTGCACGAAACAACGGTTTTGAAATTATTAATATTGTGGTGTTTGAGGTAATAAAGTCCATATGTTGTTTAAATCATCAAAAATAAAACGTTTGAATTTTAAAAATGGCACATGGACGAAAACTATTTTTAGTACGAATAAAATAATATAAGTTTAATTGATGTCCCACAGTGTATGTGCTGTATCCGCGAATAATACAGCATTCCCCCTTCAGAGGTACATATAGGATTCAATTCTTACATTATTGTTTGGATTAATACTGTATGCATGGGTCGTACTATATTCCCCCTTAATTAATGCACATATCAGGTGTAAGAAGGTTTTGTACCTTATTCTTACAGTAAGATCTGACTCGTTCTGGGTGTATAATTAATTAATGGTGGATACTGTATTCTATGGTCTTACATCATTCCCCCTCAATTAATGAGCAAAAGTGTAAAAACTTAAAGGGAGTCAGGCTATAACATTCCCAATTCTTGTCGAAGCATACAGAATCTGGTTGTGCTGAGAGGTTTTGTAAAGATGTCGGCTAGCTGGATATCTGTATGAACTTTCTCGATCCGAACATCCTTATTCTCAATATGATTCCTGATGAAGTGATGCTTCATATCAATATGCTTAGTTCGCGAGTGCAATACAGGATTGTGCATTATTGTAATTGCAATCGTGATATCGCACATTATTTTGTGTTTCTTTGGCAATGATTCCATAATCTGATAACTGTTGTTGCATCCATAGAATCTACATCTAACAACTTCCAACAGCATAGTATTCCGATTCAGCTGTATAAAGCGAGTTTGCCAGTTGCTTCTTACTAAACCATGACACAAGTCTAGGTCCAATAAAGTGACAAGTACCGCTGTACTCTTCCTATCTAGCTTGCAGCCTCCGATATCGGGCCAGCTAGACGTTAGGTACATGAGTGAGCTAATTAGCTTCTTGTAGAGTGATTGGTCAACCGGTTTCCAGCTTCGTCGGCACTAATCTGCACGGACGTGCTCATGGGGGTTGACGATGATTTGGAGTTATTCATCCCAACTTCTTGAGTAGCTCTTTGATGTACTTCTCTTGGTTGATGAATATTCTTGTAGGCAACTGCTTTACCTGCAATCCTAGGAAATAACTAAGTTCCCCCATCATACTCATTTCAAATTTAATTTGCATGAGATGAGAGAACCTTTGACATAAAGCAAGGTTAGTGGAACTAAATATAATATCATCTACATATATTTGAACCATTAACAGGTCGTCTCCTTCCTGTATCTTAAATAGAGTCTTGTCGAAAGCACCTTTCTCAAATCCATTATTTGTCAGGTACATGGATAGGGTTTCATACCATGCTCTAGGTGCTTGCTTAAGTCCATACAGAGCTTTCCATAGTCTATATACAAGGTCTCCGCCTTCTGTGTTGACAAACCCTGGTGGTTGTTCAACATAGACTTCTTCGGCGAGGTCTCCATTCAAGAATGCGCTCTTAACGTCCATTTGATATACTATGAAGCTCTTATGGGCGGCAAAAGCTAAAAATATCTAGATGGTTTCTAGTCTGGCTACAGGGGCAAATGTTTCATCATAGTCTATGCCTTCTTCCTGTCTGTAGCCTTGCGCGACTAGATGGGATTTGTTCCGAATAAAAAGTCCATTCTCATCCTTCTTGTTTCTGAATACCCATTTGGTTCCAATTACACCTTGATGCTCTGGTCTGGGTACAAGATACCATATATTGTTTCTTTCGAAACCATTAAGCTCTTCTTCCATAGAAGTGATCCAATGAGAGCTATTCAGAGCTTTATTGGTAAAAACAGGTTCGGATTGAGCTAAGAGTACAGCTAGGGTGCACGTGACAAGTCTTCTAAGTTTTGCTTGATATTTCCATACATGAAATGAATATTTCCCAGATTCGGATTCTTCTTGCGCATATAATACAGTTCCTTGTGTACTCTATATTCTTCAGCGGGTAGATACTCCACCATCAATATCTCCTATGATTAGCTCATGTGGGTGATCTCTCAACCATATTCTATTGGGTTCAAGTTCGGCATCCTGTACTATATCTTGTGGTGTTATAGTTTCAGCTTGTACAGCATCAGCTTCAACTACTTCTAATCTTACAGCTGCGGGGTTGATCTCTAAGTCTACGACATGCTCTATTAGAGTTGGAGGGTCATTAATGGATAGTGTTTGGATATTTTGGGTTAGGTCTTCTACTCCTGTAGGATCATGGTGAGGTTCATCGAACACGACATGTACAGATTCCTTGATTGTCAGCTTCCTTTTACTAAAGAATCTGAAAGCCTTGCTGACAGAGAAATATCCTACAAATATTCCTTCATCCGACTTTTCGTTGAAGGTTTTGAGTTGGTCTTTCCTATTATTCAGAACATAACATCTACATCCAAATATGTGAAAATATGAAACTAGTGGAGTTTTGTTGTTCCATAGCTCGTATGCCATTTTGTTGTGATGCTTGTTGATGATATAATGGTTTTGTGTATAGCGTGCTGTATTTGTTGCTTCGCCCCAGATGTTGACTCAAAGTATTTTGATGATGATTATATTCAAAACATTTAAACAAAATATATCTCATCGAGCTATTACATTGAAGGAAAATCCTGTTCCTAGCGCACGCTACAGGATATATAGTAGCGCACGCTATCGAGGGCAAGTCACCTGCAATCAGGCAAGTCACCTGCCGTTAAGTTGGAATCCTACCTGATGGATAGCGCACGCAAAGCCTATATTATTAGCGCACGCTAAGCTGCCAAACATAGCGCACGCTAACATCTATTTATAGCACACGCTATCGCATTTCTCTTAAACAAAGCAGAGGACAGTGAAGTCTGGACAGAAAAAGGGAAACCATTTGCGCACGCTACGGAAGTATAATTACGTACGCTATTCAGAAGTCTTAGCACACGTTACATGACAAAACTTGCGCACGCTACCCGAAAACATATTGGAAGTCCAGTAGCCACCGGACTCAAATAAGGAAGCGTTTACGTACGTTATATAACCTAACATACGTTATCTGGAAAATATGTAGCGCACGCTACAAGACATTTGTTAGCGCACGCTAAGCGTTCGAATTCCTACCATTGAACATTCTATCCGTTGGAACGCCAAGGTCAAAAAGAAGATCCGGAAAATCTGGTAAGCTAATATTAAATAATACTAGCGCACGCTAAAGTATAAGTACTAGCGCATGCTAAGTACAATTTTTATCCGTTGGAAAAGAGACATTGGGGAGACAAACCGACATGATTCAAAAGTCAAAAATGAAGACCAGTTGATCAACGTTAACGCACGCTACTATAGATCGTCTAGCGCACGATAGACTTGTATTATTATCGTTAGAACAGTTTAATGACCATTCAGCTCAATCAAGTCAAAGCTCGATAACGCACGCTATGAAGAATTATTAGCGCACGCTGTTAATATGTTTATCAGCATATGAAGAAGGACTTGACACTATAAATACCCACATCACTTGGGTATCTCAATACACAACTTCAAGCATTCAAGCATTCAAGCATTCAAAGTATTCTTGAGCTCAGATTTCTATTTATTATTGCATACTATGTTGTGAGAAGAAAAGATACAAGAGTGATACACATTGTAATATTTATTATACTTTGTATTCTTTTCATTTGGTTGTGAGTGTTGCATCACTCATACAGGAGCGTAAGAGAAATGAATTAAGAGTCACTAATCCTATGTTATTAGGATCTTTGATCCGGCATTGTTAGGATTACACTCCAACATTCATAAGTGAGGATTATCTAGTTCCGATAGAACACTAGATACAAAAAGTTTATTTTGAGTGTGGTTGTGCTTGGACCAATAGAAGACAAGCGGTTGTAATAGTTGTTGTGCTCGGACCGATAGAAGATGAGACAAGTGTGTGTGGTTGTTCTTTAGCCAATAGAAAAAGAATTCGTAGAGAGGACATAGGCAAGTTGTCGAACCTCTATAAATCATTGAGTCTTTTACTTTCCGCACATTTTACCTTTATCCGCGAGAATGTTCGATATTCCGCATTACCACTATCCAACTCCCCTTCTAGTGGTGAATTTATCTCTTCAGTTGGTATCGGAGCAGGTCTCTTTTTAAGGGTTTAACTACCTAAGGGAAAAAGATCCGCAAATGGCTCATCTTGGCCAAATCGAAGGAAATGCTCTCAACCGTCGTCCTTTCGTTGACGGTTCCAATTTCATGACATGGAAAAAGAAAATGGCTATATTCGTTCAAGCCTATGATATTGAAATACGGAAAGTTATTGCCCTTGGTCCGAAACTCGCCAAGAAAGAAGATGGATCGTTGAAAAAGTTCGACGAGTTCAATGACGAGGACTGGAGGAACACGCACATCAATTTACGTGCTACTCAACTTCTATATTGTGCCCTTAATCCCGAAGAACTCAATAGGATATCCTCCTCGAAAGTGCAAAGGAAATTTGGGAAATCCTCGAAGTAACTCATGAAGGAACCACCCAAGTCAAGGAGACTAAAATCAACATGCTTCTTCATGACTACGAACTCTTCTCCATGAAGGACGAGGAAACAATCAGAAATATGTTGGATCGGTTCTCGGTTATAACCAATGGACTTGCATCTTTCGGAAAACCTATATCTAGTAGCGACAAAGCTAAGAAAATTCTTCGTTCGTTGCCACGTGAATGGGATGCCACGGTTACAGTGATCATGGAGTTCAAAGATCTCAACAAACTCGAGTTTAGTGCCCTCATCGGGTCACTCATCAACTATGAGATCGTTCTCAAGTCTAGAGGTACTAAACCTAAGCCTCGTGAAAAAGTAGTCACATTCAATGTTGATAACGATGTTGAGGAATATGTTCCCGAAGATGAAGATGACGAGGAACTTGGTCTCTACACCAAGAACTTTAGAAGGTATAAAAATCTAATTCAAAGAAGGTGAAGCTTCCTCGGTCGAGACGGCAAGGCGGAGCAAAAGAAGTATGGCTATATTCCTATAAAAAAGTTTGACAATAATTCTTGGAAATGTGGTCAAGCCGGTCACTATGCCAAGGAATGCTGAGGATCCTCTTCAAAGCCCCAAATCGAAAGATTCAAAAAGAAGGAGGTTCTAGTCGCTTCTTGGAGTGATGACGAGGAGGAGACTGAAAGATCTCTCAACGCAAATCTCGCATTTATGGCACTCGACTCCAAAAGAAATATCGAGGTAAATTCTAAACTTAATGATGATGAATATGATACATTCGATTTTTGCGATTCACAAGAAGTTCATCACGACGATGAGTTATTAAGTGCGTTTGAATCTTTAAACATAGAATACGACGAGATGGTTAAATTAAATATGTCTTTAAAGAGGAAAATAAAATCTTTAGAACTCGAAAAATCCTCTCTTCGAAATAGAGGCAAAACTATTATACTCGATCATACCTTATGCCTTGAAAAAGAAAACGTTTTGAAAATTGAGTTGACGAAAACTCAAAAGGAGTTAAAATATATTTTGAATAAATTTACTCTCGGAAATGAGAAATTGGAAAAGCTTTTATCCATACAAAAATCCCCATTGCTAAAATACGGTCTTGGTTTCGACCCTTTTAAAAGGGAACACTCCCTTATCAATCTTGATAAAATAAAGAAAACCGAAACCGAGAATTCAAAAACTCCTTTCAAACAAAGAGTTCATGATAACGTTCATTCAAAGTTGAGAACCATCAAAGTTAAACAAATATGGGTTCCAAAAGGGATAATTGTTCCAAATGCTAACAGTATCGTTAACTTTGGAGGACCCAAAAGGGCTTGGGTACCGAAACGACCGAGAAACAATAATTTTGTAGGTACCGGCACCAAAGAAAAGCAAGTGGTACATTGATAGCGGATGCTCAAGGCACATGTGCGGCTCCGAGGAATTTTTGGAAGACCTCGAATATCAAGAACAAGGACATGTGACTTTTGGCAACAATCAAAAAGGAAAAATTAAGGGCATCGGTAAAGTCGGTAAGGAACCTTCTCCCTCTATCAACAAAGTATTATTTGTTGAAGGTTTGCATCACAATTTATTTAGCGTTTCTCAACTATGCGATGAAGGTTTTAAAATTTTCTTTGAACAAACGCATTGCACGGCATTTAGAAATAACAAAATTGCATTCATCGGTTTGAGATGTGGAAACATCTATATTGTTGATCTTAATGATAAAAGTTCATTTAATGAAAAGTGCCTTATTACTTTGGATGATAATGCATATTTATGGCATCGTAAGTTTGGGCATACATCTCTACCTATTATTTATATTTTATCAAGACATGATCTTGTTCGTGGTTTACCCAAACTCAAATTTGATCGGAAACATTTGTGTGAATCTTGCATAAAAGGGAAACATACTCGAGAATCTTTCAAACCAAAATTCGAAGTTTCCACTAGTCGCATTCTTGAACTTGTGCATATGGATTTGATTGGACCATCTAGATATGTTAGTCTAAATGGTAAATTTTACACTTTGGTTATTGTTGATGATTATTCTCGTTTTACTTGGGTTAGATTTCTTGCTCATAAAGTTGATACATTTTCCGAGTTTTCCAAATGGTGTCGTTTGGTACAAAATGTGAAAAGTCTCTCTATAATTTCTATTCGTACCGATCACGGAGGTGAATTTGATTGCACTCCATTTGATCTTTTGTATGACAAGTATGGTATTAATCACAATTTTTCGGCTCCTAGAACGCTTCAACAAAATGGGGTTGTTGAAAGAAAAAATCGATCTTTGGAGGAAATGTCAATGACTATACTTAACGAATATTCTCTTCCACAATATTTTTGGGCCGAAGCAATTTTTACGGCATGCTATGTGATTAAACGAGTTCATGTTCGTAGAACTCACCTTAAAACTCCGTATGAATTATGGAAAGGTAAAAAGCCAAATATATCTTACTTCCATCCTTTTGGTTGCAATGTGTTTATCCCAAATAATGGTAAGGATAACTTGGGAAAATTTGATGCTAAATCCGACTCCGGAATATTTCATAGTTATGCTACAAATAGCAAATCATATCGTGTTTAACATTAGAACAAATAAAGTTGAAGAATCCATTCATGTTAAATTCAACGATATGATCTCACCCCCGAGAAAGGTAGAATATTTTGATGATGCAGGTATTTTTCCAGATTCTCATCCCTCAAACGAAATGGGGAAAATTTTGGAAATCCAAAAGAAGACAATCGAGATGTAATATCCGCATTTTTCTTCCCCTTGTATTTTTATTTTCGGTGTATTTCTCGATTGTAGCGACCCTCGTGTATCTTTCAGTGTAACTTTTCCGTCATCTATTGATCTGATTCTCGTAATTGTTGTGTGGAACCACCGTTTCGGGGTTGCCGTGGATCCATTCTATGCTATGATGCGTTGTGAGGTGTTCCGTTTGATGTTTCATTCGTATTCCGGTGTTGTAGACCGTTTATATTCCGTACCTAGCGCACGCTAATTTTTCTGCATAGCGCACGCTAGAAGTCCCTTTGTAGCGCACGCTACGTTTACTTCGTAGCGCGCGCTAGCGAGTTAGCCCTGGGAGTGGCAGTTCAGCTCCCAGCCCTCTGGACTATCGGATTAGCGCACGCTACCTTGTCTAGCGTACGCTAATGTCGGGAGACTAGCGCACGTTAATTTGTTCAGTAGCGCGCGCTAATGTGGGTGTCCAGTACTGGACAATTTATTACTGAATTCGGTCAGGTGCCAGTTAGCGCACGCTACACTTGTATGGTAGCGCACGCTAACGGGTCAGGTGAGTCCTGGACAGTTTGTCACTGGACTCGACTGATGTCCAGGTAGCGCACGCTATTGGTCGATAGCGCGCGCTACCGATAGGTTGTTAGCGCATGCTACATTTGGAGTAGCGCACGCTAACGGCCAGAAGTCTGGCTACTGGACTAGACGCTAACTGTTTGGCCTGTATTTTTTTTTCCGTTAGCGCACGCTAACCTTGAGGATTAGCGCGCGCTAACACTCCCTGGCTATATAAACCAGGGAGTTGACCGAGATAAACATAATTCCTCATTTCCTCCTCTCTCCGCGGCGAAGGCGATTTCGGGGCGATTTTCTTGGCAATTTCTCCCTCCAATCATCTCATCCCACATCTTTGTTGAGTTCTTGGAGTGTTATAACAACATCAACGCGAATCTATCATCCCAATCCACGGTAAATCTCTTAGAACCCTACTTTTGGGCGATTTGGGGGTTTTGGGATTTTCTTCCGATCCGTTCCGTTTTGTTGGTGGATTCATGATGAATATGATTAATCTTGTCGGTATAATTAGTTTTCCTACGGATTCATGGTATATTTTCATGGTTTTGTGAAATCGAGAGGGTTTGGTTGTAGTCCGCCCTCGTTGTTATTTTTGTACGAATATACATGAATCGTAGGCGGGTTTTCGGGTGTATTCCATTTCCGTAATCGTTTAGGAGTGGTTGTGATTGTGTTATTCGAATCGTTAGGTTCATCCGTCGGTTCCTCGCGGTCGTGTTTGATCCTTCATTCCCGTTCGTGTCACCATCTATTTAATCGAGGCAAGTATCCTTATGAACTTACAATCTTGACATAGTAGTTTTGTGTCAGAATTGTGTGTGTGTGTATGCTCACTACGGGTTAGATCCGACGGGGTCTCGGTAGGGCTCCATGAAGCTGTGGAACCGCGAGCTTGCTTTTAACCACTGTGGGTTAGATCCGACGGGGTCTCGGCAGGGATCCACGAAGCTGTGGGTCCGCGGTTAATTGTGGTGCATTTTACAAATGTGATTTGATATTGGCATTTCCGGAAATGAGTGTTTTGGAACTATGATTTCTTGATTGCATGCATTACTATATGCGTAAGATGTAAATTGTTCATTTGGTTACTTGTACTAGCGTAATTGCGAACCCCTCTGGGGACCCGTTTTGGGGAAATTCGTTTTATGAATTTCAGGTCAGGTTCATCGAGACGAGCGCTACTGGACGATACGGATGATGGCCGTGCGTGATGATTGTGCACGAGTGACGTCTTAGTGTCTGTTATCTTTTCATCTTTTGTGGTCTTTGAACTAATAGTAGTACTCGAGTACTTAAGAGTTCTTGTTCGTCAGGATTGTATTGTTGCCTATTATGTTTGTGTTGATTGATGATGTTATATTTGACCGGCTGAACCGGGTGGATTATTCTGTTTTGCGTCTTTATGACGTGGTGTTATTTTATCGTTTCTGTGAGTCGATGTGTATGATGATGTTCAGCCTGGTGGGTCCGATATAGGGATTCATGGCGCTGTAATATACCTCGAATATCTTGAGGGTGTTACAGAAAATGGTATCAGAGCTCTAGGTTTATGTATACCTAGGCTTGTCGGTTTATTGGGTCTTGTGGTGTTTCGTTTTGCACATCATCGTCACGCTGCCATGATTCCGGTACTACCAGTGTCCGTAAGTTTTCCTTCCTCGGTTCATTATTTCCTTGTATCGTACCTTTGATTCTCGACTTGTGATTGTTCTTTTCTTGTACTTACCCTCGTATGGCTTTTGCTACTTATTTAACTCCAGTATGGATGCTGGAAGAGGTCGTGGTCGCGGTCGTGGTCGTGGACGCGGCCGGGGACGTGGGGCAGCCGGTGGGGCGACCACGTCGCAGTCTTCGGGAGCCGGCAGTACCGGCGACCGCCACAGTCATGCTTCTTCTCAGGAGCGCGCTGACCTTGGTATTGCAGCTGTTATGCAGCAAATGGTGAACCAAATGGCGGCAATAGCTCAGGCGGTTCAGAACCTGGATCAGGCCCATGCTAATCGGGGTGGAGCTGATCGTTGGCTCCAAGATGTTATCAAGATGCATCCTCCTCAGTTTCCGGGAGCTTCAGACCCGATTGGCTGGGAAGGGTGGATCAAGGAGATATCTAAGGTCTTCATTGCCACTAACTGTCCCGAGGACCGTAAAGTCCCTATTGCTCAATACTTTCTCACAGGGGACGCTACGGACTGGTGGGAGGCCGTTGGGCCCAAAGATCATGCTGCTTCGTGGGCCGAGTTTCAAGAATTGATGGAGACTGAATATTGCCCGTGGCCGGTCAGACAGGCTCGGGTACATGCTTTTTATGATGCTCAACTGTGGGATATCCCCGTATCTCAAGCTATTGCTGATTTTAACAAGAAGTTGGGTTATGTGAAGACCCAAGTTGTCGAGGAGAGCGACAAAATTTTCCATTTTTCCAGGCGGATGAAGTCGTCGATTCGGGACTATATATCGGGGCTCGTATGTACTACCTTGAAGGATTATCAGAGTAGGGCCCTTGCTTACGATATGTCTGTGACGGCGAGTGAGGCGGCCCGCGAGAGTAAGAAGCAGAAGTCCGCCGGGAATTTTTCGGGCCACAAAGGTGGGGGTCAGCAGAAATTTCAGTCTGCTAACTTTTCCGCTGGTGGTGGCCCAGCTCGATCTACTGGGTTTCTTCGTAGGGCTACCAGTGCCCCTTCTCGAGAGGTGAAGTGCTTTAACTGTGGCCAGCAGGGCCACATCAGTCGTATTTGTCCGAACCCTTTGCTGGCGTGTAATCAGTGTGGCCAGTCGGGTCACAAGGCGGATTTATGTGCTGAGAGGGAGAAAATCCTTGGTGCCCGGGCTTCCATTCCAGCGCCTAGGGAACCAAGTGCGAATCAGGGATCGTTTGCTCCTCAATCTCCGCCGAGTGCTAGCCGGGGGAGAGGTCGGGGTCAGCCCTCTAAGGGGGGAGCTTCCAGTGTCGGCTCAGCCCACCCGCGTGTCTATGAGATGCGGAGAGCCAATGACCTAGCGGCCACCGTGGCGACAGGTACCGTTTATATTCTCTCTCATCCTGTCAGTGTGCTTTTCGATTCCGGTGCTACGCATTCGTTCATATCTTTGGATTGTGTGCGCCGTTTGAGTCTCGACTGTTTGATGCCTTGTGAACCCTTCATCGTTAAGCTTCCTAGCGGTGATAGGATCGTTAGTGATCAGGAGGTTCGAGACTGTTCTGTACTTATTTGTGAGAGGACTTGGCCCTCTAATCTTATTGTTGTGAGTATCGAGGGTGAGGATTTGATTCTTGGGGATGATTGGCTCGAGCGGCATGGTGCGATCATGAACTACCGCACGAGAATCATCACTATGTTAGTCGAGGACGGCACCGAGCACTCTTTCGCGGCGCGAAAGAGGGGAAACCAGAAATTCATTATTAACGCCTTGAAGGCGATGAGACTCCTGCGAAAGGGGTGTACTGGCTATTGGTGCTACGCCTTGCAGGCAGAGGGTGGTGGAGTCGAGCTTTCGTCGATTCCAATCGTTAGCGAGTTTCGTGACGTATTTCCTGATGAGTTACCGGGATTGCCACCGGATCGTGAGGTCGAGTTTGCTATAGAGTTAGAGCCGGGCGCGGCTCCTATTTCGAAGGCGCCCTATCGCATGGCACCATCGGAGATGTCCGAGTTGAAGAAGCAGTTGAGTGAGCTTCTTGAGTCGGAGTATGTTCGACCGAGCGCCTCTCCTAGGGCGCACCGGTCCTGTTTGTGCGGAAGAAGGATGGTTCACTACGTTTGTGTATCGACTATCGCGAACTAAACAAGGTGACCATCAAGAATAAGTATCCTTTGCCGAGAATTGATGACTTGTTCGATCAGTTGCAGGGAGCTGCGGTGTTCTCGAAAATTGATTTGAAATCGGGGTTCTATCAGCTCCGGGTGAGGGAATCCGATGTGCCGAATACAGCTTTTCGAACGAGATACGGACATTATGAGTTCGTAGTTATGCCTTTCGGGTTAACTAATGCGCCGGCGGTGTTCATGCAGTTGATGAATAAAGTTTTTATCGAGTATTTGGATAAGTGTGTCGTCGTCTTTATTGACGATATTCTTATTTATTCGAGGAATGAGGAAGAGCATGCCCATCATTTGCGGGTAGTATTAGATATTTTGAGGACCGAGCAACTCTATGCAAAGTTCTCGAAATGTGAGTTACTTTGAAGGAAGTGATGTTTTTAGGTCACGTGATTTCAGCCGAGGGGGTTCGTGTGGATCCGCAGAAGATTGAGGCAGTGTTGGATTGGGCACCGCCCAAAAATGTGAAGGAGCTCCGTAGTTTCTTGGGTTTGGCTGGCTACTACCGTAGGTTCGTCGAGGGTTTCTCGAAACTAGCTCGGCCACTTACGCAATTGCTCCAGAAATCCGAGAAGTTCGTCTGGAATGACGAGAGGCAGTTGAGTTTTGAGGAACTGAAGAAGCGTTTGACTTCAGCCCCGGTTTTGGCGTTGCCATGTGGCAACGAGGGTTTTGCCGTTTATAGCGATGCTTCGGGTCAGGGTCTTGGGTGCGTATTGATGCAGCACGGCAAGACCATTGCCTATGCGTCGAGACAGTTGAGGCCGTATGAGCTGAACTACCCTACTCATGATTTGGAGTTAGCGGCAGTCGTTTTTGCGCTCAAGATTTGGCGTCACTATCTTTTCGGCTCTGCATGTCAGATTTTTACCGATCATAAAAGTCTGAAATACAGATTTACTCAGCGAGAGTTGAATATGAGGCAGAGGAGGTGGTTAGAGTTGATTAAGGATTATGACCTCGAAATCCTTTATCATCTGGGCAAGGCGAACGTCATGGCCGACGCCTTGAGTCGGAAACCGGTTGCGTTGCGAACGCTTGAGATCCTTACGTCTCAGTCTGAGCTTCGGCGGGCTTTGATCGAGTTAGATGTTGAAGTTTTGTTGCCTAGAGCCGTTGGGCAACTTTGTGCTTTAGAGATTTCGTCGTCTTTGATCGATGAAATTAAGCTGAAGCAGTTAGAGGATCCGATGATTACTCAAATCCGAGAGAACGTTCTTAAAGGGAAGTCTCCTGGGTTTTTTATTCACGAGGATGGTGTTTTGAGATTCCAGAGTCGGCTTTGTGTGCCGAACGACTCAGAGTTGAGGCAGAGTATTTTACGGGAGGCCCATGCTACACCTTATTCCGTTCATCCTGGTTCGAGTAAGATGTACAAGGACCTGAGAAGGAATTTCTGGTGGAACGATATGAAGGAAGAGGTCGCACAGTTTGTAGCGAGGTGTTTGACTTGTCAGTAGGTCAAAATCGAGCATCAGCCATTTGAGTTATTCTGATCACTTCCCGTTCCGGAATGGAAATGGGAAGATATATCGATGGATTTCATTACGAGTTTGCTGAGATCGAGGTCGGTCATGAATATGGTATGGGTGATTGTTGATCGTCTGACCAAGTCGGCACATTTTCTGGGCATCAAGGACACTTGGGGCCCGGAGAAGTTAGCTCGTGTGTTTATCGCGCAGATTGTGAGGCTTCACGGAACCCCGAAGTCTATTGTTTCGGATCGTGATGGCCGTTTTGTATCGCACTTCTGGCAGGCGGTGCATAAGGCGTTGGGTACCCGTTTGCGTTTGAGTACCTCTTTTCATCCCCAGTCAGATGGACAGTCGGAACGCACTATCCAGACGTTCGAGGATTTGTTGCGTGCTTGTGCTCTCGATTGGAGTAGAGACTGGGAGGAGCATTTGCCATTGATCGAATTCACGTACAACAATAGTTGGCACGCGTCGATTCGGATGGCACCGTATGAGGCACTTTATGGGCGGCGATGCCGATCACCGATTTGTTGGAATGAGGCGTCCGATTTGGTCGGGACCGAGCCGGATGTCGTTTTAGAGACGAGACGGAAGATAGAAGTAATTCGAGAACGGATGTTGACTGCCCAGAGTCGACAGAAGTCGTATGCCGACGCCCGTCGCCGACCTTTGGAATTCGAGGTGGGAGACCACGTGTTGCTAAAGGTGTCGCCGACGAAGGGAGTTTTTCGTTTCGGGAAGAAGGGGAAGTTGAGTCCGAGATTTATTGGACCCTTTGAGATTCTCGAGCGAGTCGGTGAGTTGGCATACCGTTTGGCGTTACCTCCAGCCTTGAGTCATGTTCATAGCGTTTTTCATGTTTCCCAGTTGAGGAAATATGTCCCGGATCCTAGTCACGTCATCGATTATGGTGAGATTGATGTCGCCGAGGATATTACTTTCGAAGAGCGCCCCTTGAAGATTTTGGAGCATCGTGAGAAACGACTGAGGCATAAGACCATACCTTTGGTCAAGGTGCAGTGGTCGAGGCACGGCGTCGAGGAGGCAACTTGGGAAACCGAGGATAGCATGCGTGCTAGGTACCCCGAGTTGTTTGTTTCTTAAGTTTCGGGACGAAACTTATTTTTAGAGGGGTAGAATGTAATATCCGCATTTTTCTTCCCCTTGTATTTTTATTTTCGGTGTATTTCTCGATTGTAGCGACCCTCGTGTATCTTTCAGTGTAACTTTTCCGTCATCTATTGATCTGATTCTCGTAATTGTTGTGCGGAACCACCGTTTCGGGGTTGCCGTGGATCCATTCTATGCTATGATGCGTTGTGAGGTGTTCCGTTTGATGTTTCGTTCGTATTCCGGTGTTGTAGACCGTTTATATTCCGTACCTAGCGCACGCTAATTTTTCTGCATAGCGCACGCTAGAAGTCCCTTTGTAGCTGTCGCTACGTTTACTTAAATGCGCGCCAGCGAGTTAGCCCCGGAGTGGCGGTTCAGCTCGACCCTGCGGACGATCCGATTAGCGCACGCTACCGTGACTACCGAACGCTAAAGTCGTTAGACTAGCGCACGTTAATTCGTTCAGTAGCGCGCGCTAACGTGGGTGTCCAAGATCTTGGGCGATTTATTACCGAATTCGGTCAGTGCGATTAGCGCCGCTACACTTGTATGGTAGCGCACGCTAACGGGTCGGTGAGTCTGGGACGATTTGTCACCGACTCGGCGATGTCGAGTAGCGCACGCTATTGGTCGATATCTCGGGCTAGAGATAGGTGTTTAGCGCACGCTTCACTTGGAGTAGCGCACGCTAACGGCGAGTCGCTCTCTTGGACTAGACGCTAAGCTGTTTGCTTTGTATTTTTTCCCGTCGGCACGCTAACCTTGAGGATTAGCGCGCGCTAACACTCCCTGGCTATATAAACCAGGGAGTTGACCGAGATAAACATAATTCCTCATTTCCTCCTCTCTCTGCGGCGAAGGCGATTCCGGGGAGATTTTCTTGGCGATTTCTCCCTCCAATCATCTCATCTCACATCTTTGTTGAGTTCTTGGAGTGTTATAACAACATCAACGCGAATCTATCATCCCAATCCACGGTAAATCTCTTAGAACCCTACTTTTGGGCGATTTGGGGGTTTTGGGATTATCTTCCGATCCGTTCCGTTTTGTTGGTGGATTCATGATGAATATGATTAATCTTGTCGGTATAATTAGTTTTCCTATGGATTCATGGTATATTTTCATGGTTTTGCGAAATCGAGAGGGTTTGGTTGTAGTCCGCCCTCGTTGTTATTTTTGTACGAATATACATGAATCGTAGGCGGGTTTTCGGGTGTATTCCATTTCCGTAATCGTTTAGGAGTGGTTGTGATTGTGTTATTCGAATCGTTAGGCTCATCCTTCGGTTCCTCGCGGTCGTGTTTGATCCTTCATTCCCGTTCGTGTCACCGTCTATTTAATCGAGGCAAGTATCCTTATGAACTTACAATCTTGACATAGTAGTTTTGTGTGAGAATTGTGTGTGTGTGTATGCTCACTACGGGTTAGATCCGACGGGGTCTCGGTAGGGCTCCACGAAGCTGTGGAACCGCGAGCTTGCTTTTAACCACTGTGGGTTAGATCTGACGGGGTCTCGGCAGGGATCCACGAAGCTGTGGGTCCGCGGTTAATTGTGGTGCATTTTACAAATGTGATTTGATATTGGCATTTCCGGAAATGAGTGTTTTGGAACTATGATTTCTTGATTGCATGCATTACTATATGCGTAAGATGTAAATTGTTCATTTGGTTACTTGTACTAGCGTAATTGCTAACCCCTCTGGGGACCCGTTTTGGGGAAATTCGTTTTATGAATTTCAGGTCAGGTTCATCGAGGCAATGGCGACTGACCAAGATACGGATGATGGCCGTGCGTGATGATTGTGCACGAGTGACGTCTTAGTGTCTTTTATCTTTTCATCTTTTGTGGTCTTTGAACTAATAGTAGTACTCGAGTACTTAAGAGTTCTTATTCGTCCGGATTGTATTGTTGCCTATTATGTTTGTGTTGATTGATGATGTTATGTTTAACTGGCTGAACCGGGTGGATTATTCTGTTTTGCGTCTTTATGACGTGGTGTTATTTTATCGTTTCTGTGAGTCGATGTGTATGATGTTGTTCAGCCTGGTGGGTCCCATATAGGGATTCACGGCGCTGTAATATACCTCGAATATCTTGAGGGTGTTACACGAGAGCTTACCGAAAGATTGGAGGCACATCAAAGACCATCCAAAAGATCTCGTGATTGGAAATATTGAAGACGGTGTTCAAACTCGAAGGAGAACCACCAAATATTTTGCTCATTGTGCTTTCGTATCCGAAATTGTTCCCAAAAATATATTCGAGGCTCTTGATGATGAAAGTTGGATGATGGCAATGCAAGAGGAGCTTGTTCAATTCATGCACAATAACGTATGGAATTTAGTCCCCGCTCTTAAAGATAAAATCAATTGTGACGAAGACGGTTACCCAATTCGAAATAAATCTCGTTTGGTCGCACAAGGATATAATCAAGAAGAAGGTTTGCTCCCGTGGCTCGACTCGAAGCCATCTGTTTGTTATGTGAATTTGCGGCTCACAAGAAGATCACGCTATTCCAAATGGGTGTGAAAAGTGCATTCTTGAATGGCTATATTCAAGGAGAAGTTTAGGTCAAGCAACCTCCCGGTTTTGAAGATCACCAATTCCCGGATCACGTCTACAAGCTCAACAAGGCACTCTACGGTTTGAAACAAGCACCCCGAGCATGATATGATCGTTTAAGTCAATTCTTAATTGCTAATGATTATAAAATAGGTAAAGTCGATATTACCTTGTTTGTAAAAATATTGGATAATGATATACTTGTTTGGCAAATTTACATTGATGACATTGTTTTTGGGACTATTAACGGATCATTGTGCCAAGATTTTTCTAATCTTATAAAGGGAGAGTTCGAGATGAGTATGATGGGAGAATTAACATTCTTCCTCGGGCTTCAAATTAAGCAATGTGAAGATTGAAATTAGAAAAAGATGAAAATGGCAAACCCATGGATCAAAAATTATATCGATGTATGATTGGATCTTTGCTTTATTTAACTGCTTCTAGGCCAGACATAATATTTGCTACGTGCTTATGTGCTCGATTCCAGGCTAATTCCAAGGAATCCCATTTAATTGCTTGTAAACGTATCTTTCGTTACTTGAATGGGACCATCAGTTTAGGTCTATGGTATCCTTCTTGCTTGGATTTTAATTTGATTGCATACAGTGACGCCGATTTCGGCGGATGTAAAATTGATAAAAAGAGTACTAGTGGTACGTGTCACTTCATTGGCTCATGTTTAATATCTTGGGGAAGTAAAAAGCAAACCAGTGTAGCGTTGTCTACAGCTGAGGCCGAATATGTTGCTGCAGGGAGTGCCTGTGCTCAGGTATTATGGATTAAAAACCAACTCCGCGACTACGGCATTTATTTTGAAAATACCCCTATTTTATGTGATAATACTAGTGCAATTAATTTGAGCAAAAATCTCGTGTTGCATAGTAGGACTAAGCATATAGATATTAGACATCACTTTTTACGTGATCATGTGCAAAAGAAAGACATCTGATTAATTTTTGTCGGGACGAAAGACCAACTTGCTGATATATTTACGAAACCTCTTCCAGAGGAATCATTTAATAATATTTGTTTGCAACTGGGTATGGGACATCTTGACAATTTTTGAAATTAGTTATCTACTTGAGAAATCAATTTCTTAGAAACGTTTCATTCGCTAACGCGTGCTAGCTTTATCCTTTTAACGTGCGCTAATTTTCCATTCCTGAAAGAATTTTTCTTCGATAGCATACGCTAACCCATATTTCTTGCGTACGCTAACTAAAATCCTTCTTATTCTGATATATGCTACTGGACAGTCCAATAAGCAACATATAAATTCATAGCGCACGCTACCCCTATATTCCTTGTGCGCGCTAATTAAACTTTTCTAGTTCCCTATATAAGCTCTGAACAGTCCAGAATACCATTCACCCTTTCATAACGCATGCAATCGCTTAGATCCCCTTTCGCATCAAGAACCGTAGCCAAACCCGATTCATATAATTCTGATTTCTTCCATCAAATCTTTCAAATTCTCTCAAATTCATGTCTAGCAAATGAAGAAAAGCTATGGAAAAGGCATACAAAAGCACAAAACGTACCCGCGATCCAGATTTTTATACTTCTCGTTTCGTGTCTTATACCGCATTCAAGGTATTTTCGTAAATCCTCCCTCAAGAACACCTGATGGATTGATATTACTTCAATTTCCATAGTCTGGAACGGGTAAACATTGCTATTTCAGAATTCTTCTCTTCAATCGGAATCTCTCGTTTTGTTATCGCCGGACGGTTTTTCTTGTTCTGGGAAATCCATTGATGAAGAATCTGGAGTTATTGAGCTTGAAGTCAAAGAATTCTTAAGCTCGAAAGCCGTCATCTATATCACCGATGAGGTCTTCGAGAATAACGACTTCGGCATTAATATTCGGCTCCTATTGGTCGCGCTAACCAAGTGCATCATGCCTAAGGTCAACACGCAGCATAAGTTGGTTGGAATCGACAAGTATGTGGTATACCGAGTGCTGAATGACGATTTTATTGATTTCACCGCCATTGTTACGAGCTGGATAAAAGTCAAAGGCAACCTCTTCTGGTCGAAAAACTACGCCTCATGGTCCCGCAAGGGTGGAATGCCATACGGATCCATCCTAACGGCGATTTTCAAATTTGATAAGGTGGACTTAACGAAGGACAAGGCCGTTCCTGTGTCACACGGCCATGAGATTTCCAACTACTCACTCAAGGCCAACCATTATGTGCGAACCATCAACCGGGGCTGGATTCTCTTTCCGTACCTTAATGAAGATGATCAAGTGGAGAAAGGGACTAGAATGCCGACACCTTAAGAGAAGATTACTAGACGACGGCTGCACACCATTCGAGAAATGCAAACAGGGTTCTTTGTGAGGAAGCCTACTTCTAAAGGCAAACGTCCGATGAGAGAGTAACTTACCAAGGAAGAGGAGAGTGATCTCGTTTCCCGGATGTGTAGCATCGAAACTTCACATCTGGAGATCCGTGAAGATGTTCGTTCTCTCCGCTTGGAGGTTCAAGGAGTTCGCGGGCTGCTTGAAGACTTTATTCGTTTCACTCATCCATCTTTCCCGCTTCCACCCTCCTCATCCGAGCAAGCACCTTAGTTTTTAGGACATTGACTCTCGATGTAGCAAACTTTTATTTCATATGTTTTGATGTCATGTGTTTCGGTTATTTGTGTGTAATGTTTGGATTATTTTCAATGAAATTCGCATTCTCTTCGATTGGTTATCTTGATTTTCCATGTTCTTCATAATTATTGGTTTACATGTACTTTGGTTCGTTAATGTTAATTATGTGTTCTGTTTTGAACCATGTTATTAGCATGGTATTTTGTTATATACGCAATATCTCAGGGGGAGTCCTTTTTGTTTATGTCAAAAGGGGGAGAAACACTCCAAAACCGAGCATACTAACATATCGAACAAATTACTTTGATTCAACATTTTTTAAATGGTTTTACAGGTATATATTAAATGTTTTGACATCATCAAAAAGGGGGAGATTGTTGACTCAAAGTATTTTGATGATGATTATATTCAAAATATGTAAACAAAATATATCTCATTGAGTTGTTACATTGATGGAAAATCCTGTTCCTAGCGCACGCTACAGGATACATAGTAGCGCATGCTATCGAGGGCAAGTCACCCGCAGTCAGGCAAGTCACCTGCAGTCAAGTTGGAATCCTACCTGATGGATAGCGCACGCAAAGCCTATATTATCAGCGCACGCTAAGTTGCCAAACTTAGCGCACGCTAACATCTATTTATAGAACACGCTATCGCATTTCTCTTAAACAAAGTAGAGGACAGTGAAGTCGGGACAAAAAAAGGGAAATCATTTGTGCACGCTACGGAAGTATAATTACGTACGCTATTCAGAAGTCTTAGCGCACGTTACATGACAAAACTTGCGCACGCTACCGAAAAACATATTGGAAGTCCAGTAGCCACTGGACTCAAATAAGGAAGCGTTTACGTACGTTATACAAGCTAACATACGTTATCTGGAAAATATGTAGCGCACACTATAAGACTTTTCTTAGCGTACGCTAAGCGTTCGAATTCCTACCATTGAACATTCTATCCGTTGGAATGCCAAGGTAAAAAAGGAGATCCGTAAAATCTGGAAAGCTAATATTAAATAATACTAGGGCACGCTAATGTATAAGTACTAGCGCACGCTAAGTATAATTTTTATCCGTTGGAAAAGAGACGACTCAGTTGCTGGCAGTTTAGATGTCAGCTGAAAAACATTAGAAGACTTAGCTAAATAAGTTTGTTAATGCAAAAGTTAAGATGGATGCTACAGTTAAGTATGATGTTTAAAGCAGTAAATCACATAACACTTATAGTGGTCTCATAGGTGTGGTAATCCTCTACTAGTGCACCTTTCTCTATTCTACTTGGAGATGAATTCACTATAACTTTTGATTGTCACAATGAACTAGTTACAACAGCTTTTAACCAGTAAAAATCCTTAGACACAGTAACCCTTTCATTTGGTTGCTTTTCACCTCTTGATCAAAAACCCATGGATGCCTCATAACTCTCAAGTTGTTTATCACCTTCCAATCAAGAACCCGTGAATGTCGCATAACCTCAACTTTCAAGAACCTCGTTCAAGAAAGTACCCCTTACTCAAATCTCAAGGACAAGAGATGTTTTCTACAACTTTAAGAGCTTTTTGAACTTGTATCTTGGAACACAGCTCTTCACGATGCTTAGTATGTAGATTGACTTTTGGCTTTCTTGTTTTGTAGGTGTTGAGAACATTGTAGTTCTACTCATCACATCTTTAGATATTCATAGTACGATTCTTGAGCTCTTCTCCATAACCATTGCATCTCTTGAACAAATTAGTTTGCTGGAGAGAGACCTATTTCTTTATTATTATTTTTTTTATGAGGTTTTGTTGTTTTCTTCAAATTTGCCCATTTGAAGATCTTCCTTCAATATTAAATATCTCCGCCGCAATATTTGATTTCTCTAATGAACAATGTCTTTTGGGCTTGAATCTAGAGGAGTATCTTGTTCCTCCTTTTCATGCAAGTTACTTGAATCACTCAATTTGTCTATTTCTTATTCTGTTCATGTGTGCATGGTCTTGCTATTTTTGTTGACTTTTCAACATTGCTGGCGTGGACATGGCTGATTGATAATTGATAATTTTTTGAGTATCAGACGTTCCTTGCGGTCCATACTCTGCTGAATAACTTTGCTATCCATACTAGGCTGACACTTTATAGTTGGGTTACTCAGTTGTCAAACTTTGTCGTCTCATTACAGTTGGATTACCCGGTTGGCATACTTAGCTTTTCATTTTAACTTAGTTGTATGAACTCGGCTATTCTATACTTAGCTTAAAATAAATTTTAAGGGTTATAGAAGATGCTCATTTGGTTCTTCTTTGCAATGACAAGTACTTAAAGCTACATTTAAATTAGAATTGAATATATGGATGATATCATCAAAATCTTAAATGTATTCCTAACAAATTTCCCCTATTATGATGATGGCAATATTTAATATTTGTTTTAAATGTAAAAGTTATCACACATAGATAAACTTGCACAAAAGTAAACTTAGTCTATTTGAGACAACTAGAAATTGTCATCAAGTCGACTTTATATACCATTTATATAGTTGAGTACATTAAAGTTCTTGAGAATTTTAAAGAGCAATAAAATGAAAAATTACAAGACTGAAAAATATATAGGTCAGCTTCTTCCTCGACCTCTTCCTCTTCCTCTGATCCCAATTGGCGGAAGCATCTTCAATTTGTTGGCTCCAATTGGCATTTCAATTACTCAAATAAGTCCATATTTCTTTATTTCCTACTGAAGTGCCTGATCATCTAGATTGCTATTAGCATCAATTGGAGATTCTTCAACTTTGAATGAAGGAATCCCTGATAAGCATTAAATAATTTATTGGCATACTTGACCAGGATTATCCAGAGATTTGGATAATTCTGCTCCATTCAATAAAAGTTTGATGTGGGGAGTTCTCATGATCTTGCAGGTACTCCCAGATGTTGTACTTCCTGATGAATCTTTTCTTTGGTTCCAACCATATAGAAAGAGCTTCTTAATAATAGAAGTCTTCTACAGGAATCAGCTCCTTGTTCCCCATCCAAGTATTGGTTCTTTCTTGTTGGTTCTTTTCTTCTTGGCTTCTCGAGATGGGTTGGTAGGTACAGATGAGGCAGTTCTTTTAAGGGATTTGGAGCTTGTTTCAGGCTCAAGCTAGTGAGTGAAACGTGATGGAGGGTTTATTGGGATGAAAACAAGGGTATCTTGTCTTCTTTTTGTTCTTTCTTCTCCCCCTTTTTTGCCAGCATCAACTAGCTGTAAAGGCGGTTCCTCCACTCTTGTCATACAATCTTGCATGCCAAGGGGCATCTTGACTGAGGCATGTGCAGGTGAAGATCGTTTTCTAGTACGGGTCCACCTGTATGGCTAAGATCCCTTCAACAACCTCCTGTCTCATTTTCTAGTTACCTGAGGTAAGTGTTGACGTGGCTGAGTTGATAGAGTTTGTTCATCTTGATTCAGGGAGACAATTGGGTCTGCAGCACGAGGGGACTTGGCTGATTCAGACTACTTATTGTCAGGCTCTTTATATGTCCCTTCCCTTTGGTTTTGTTTAGGTTCTCTTTCACCATTTTGCTCCTCCTCATTTTTATTTTCCTCGCCCTCCTCCTCCTCCTCATTTTCAACAATTTCCCTCCTCCTTCTGCAGAGCCATAATGATCCCTATCATTTTCATGGATGTGCATAGTTTCTTCCCACTTTCTTCAACTTCTTCATTATATTCTTCTTCTTTTTTTCTTCTACTTTTTCTTTTCAACCTTTTTTTTGTTTTACTTTTTCTTCTACCCCTTTTTCAACTACTTCATTTCAAGCTATATTTCCTCAGTGCTAAGAGTTTTACCATGGTCCACATCTTCCATGGTGCAGTAAATGAAGTGGTCCATGGTCCTCTTGAAGTTTGTCACAAACCACTCATAACTCATTAGTACATTTATATTATTTTCATTACAAAAGTACTGATTGAGTTCTTCAGTGACTATGGGGTAGTCACATCCACTTTGATCAACAATATCTCTTAGGTCAGAAACACTTAAAAACTCTTCGTCTTCAACAGTTTATGGTACTTAAGCTTCCTTAGGAGTGCTGGGAAGTTCTGGGAGTTGTTCTGCTTCAGTTGGTTCATCTCCCTCTCCTTCTTTAGCTATTTCTACCGCTGAAGGGATCAAGTGATCGGTTGAGTAGCTGGATCTTCAGCTAGGATGATACGAGTTTGAGCTAGGATGGGGTTCTTGGCTGGTATTTCAGCTGCTGGCTCAGCAGCTATGTTTTCTTCCAAAGACTCAGCAGGGTAGTTGGTTGGTATTGTATATTTCTTCACAACTCTCCTTCTCTTTTTCTCAGCTAGTTTAGAAGACAGTGTGGCAGTATCAGTAACCTTCTTTGCAGGTGATTTTCAATTCAGAAAGTGTGCAGAAAACATTAAATTGTCGTTGTACTCGTCCTCTGGTGTTGGTGTAGGTTCTAGGATTGTTGGTTCATCAGCCACAGGTAACTCACCTGAAAGGATCATAGCTGCGTTCATATGGTTGATGTCAGCTCAGTTGATGGGACTTCAATTTGTTCTTTAGATGGTGGGATCTCAGCTGCGGGCAACATGGTTGCTGCAGTTTCCACCTCTTCTCCTACTTTATATTCTGACTCCAGCTTCTGAAGTCATTTTTGCAAGTAATTTTTCAGCTCTCAGTTGCTACTTGGCTAGGGCTTTAGATGCATCAGGGTCGAAGTTACCAAGGCGTTTGTTTGCATGGAACTTTTCGGATTTTCCCTTGTAATCCGCATGTTTTACTTCGAACTTTTGTAATTCATTCGTACGGGGTGTGACATTTACCACATTGTATATTTTTATATATTTTCCAGAATCGTTAGTGTTTGAGCCATTAATTGATGATTTTGTTGGACACGTTGTTGTGACTGAATAATTGTATACCCCGTTATATAGTTTTCGTGTGCACCGAGACGCCAGAGCAGTGCTGCAATTTCATGAGTTACGCACGTTGTTGTAATATCAGGGATTTTCGCTTCTGTTTGCCTTGAATTATTTACTGTTTTTGTCGATCATTTTGTTCCGTTGATGATTATTCGGAATTTCTCTTTATTATGGATGGCATGATGGACCGTGTCGTGGTGTTCGTCGGATATGACTTGCTGTTGTGTAGTCCGTACAGGTCATGTATATACATGTGTGACATGGCATATGGTACTCCACTGTCTTTTCGCCTCTTTGAGGGCGTTGTGACCCCTAGTTATCATCCCCTCTCGAGTTGGTTATGTTCTAGGTGCTCTTGGAGCCGTGTCGGGCTCGATATTGGTCCCTTAGTGTAGCACACAAACAGTCCACATGAGCAGGTTCTCGTGCGTGATGCTCGTGCGCAACCATTGCACCAGACAGTGTAGTCTGGCCAAGAACAGGGACTCACGAGCAAGCCACACGAGCAGGTCCTCGTGCGTGCTACTCATGCGTGATGCTTGATGTTGGGAAGTGGCCTAACGCATGACCAGGTGCACGAGCATTTGGTCATGCGTCCCTGTTAGTATAAAACGAGACAGACGGGTTTTCTCACCTCATTTCACCCATTTCTCCACTTCTTCTCGCAGCGGACGATAGGGTGAACTAGGTTTCGAGGTCTTGGGCAATTATACTCCATCCTAATGTGTTTTGGGAAGGCTACAGGTGATCATATCAACGTCTAATCCTTCCTCTTCGTCGAATCAAGGTAATTCTCTTGGTTTTCCTAGAATTGTCCATTTTTGGGGTTTTAGTTTTGATTCCGTTTCTGTCTGATTTTGATGGATCGATTGAGGTTATTAGGTGTTGTTAGACATGTTATACGTATTTTATATCCATATATTCGATTCGTTCAACTCGATTGATGATTCTAGGGTTCTTGAGAAACTATGAACATTTTATGTTCGATTAAATATTTCAATGAGTTCCTTCAGTCATTGGTTGTGAATTCCAAAGTTATTGGTCCTTATTCTCGCATTGATTATGTTATTGTTGTTTTTGCGTAGGTTGTAGGTGTTCTTGGGTTCTCGGTCGAGTTGTGTTCGTCGGAATGGTGGGTAGGCAAGTATTTTGCTTATATGTTGTGTACCTTGTGAATATGACTTACGTGTTGGAATGAATGATTGTGGTTAGTTGTGATAATCTTGAATGTAAAACGTTGGGATATACATGTTGGTTGATTGTACACTTGAATGTATATCGTGTTATATGTATTGATTGTGAGATATGTGTTTGTGCATCAATTGCTTTGGTGAATTAGATGATGATATTATGTTTTGTAACGTATGCAAGATTGCGATAATCCTATTGATCGGTTGTACATGTTGTTGTGCAATGTGTTGTGTTTAGATCATGAGTTATGCTTGATTATGTGTTATTTATGATGATGGTTAGACTGTTGAGATTGTGTTATGTGCGCATGAGGAGTGATTTCGTGGTGATCAATGTGATTGATTGACCGTGCTCATTGTTGAAGGAATGTGAACGTGAATGTTATGTGTGGTAATGCTAAGTTCACTCATGTGGGTTCGACTGGGCCTACGAGGAGTCATGGCAGACAACCATGGGATCGGAACTTAGTATGTGGTGCTGCGGTTCAATCGTGCGGGTCTGACGAGGCCAATGATGACACATGATGGAGGATCATGGGGTCAGGACAAAGTACGTCCAACCGTGTGGGTTCGACGGGGCCTACGGTGACTTCTGGCGGTAGATCACGGAATCGAGGACTGGTATTTGTGACTTTTGTGTTTGGTTAAGACCGTGCGGGTTGTTGAACCTACGGTGACTCGTGACGGTGGATCACGGAGTCGGGAAGTATGTTTTGATAAACAAGGTGCTTGAAAAGAAGGTTTTTGTGAAAACTAAATGACTGGGCTAAGACCCAAATGATTTGTGTAAAGGTTTTCGTGTTGTAAAACCCTTCAGTGTTGTAATAAGATTTTGGGCTGAGACCCTACGATTTGATAAAGGTTCTTCCAAAACTTAGGACATGAGTTCCTAATGACTTTTGGGGTTTTAAAACTTCCGAGATGATTGTTGTTTCTTTTAAGACTACAATTTGTGTTGTTTTCTAGAGTTCGAAAACTTCTTGGGAGTACTTGGTAAATGGTTTTCCTTATCTGATACGTGGTTGTTAATTGCTTGTTACATTTCGTATAGAGATACTTGTACTAGCCATTCGAATGATAACCCTTAAATGGGGGAAATGTGTTTCATGCATTTCAGGTATGCTTGGTTCGTGGGAGCAGTAACAGGGTCGGCATGGGAGATGATGGGCCGCAACACTAATCAAGAGTTATGGAGTTCAGTTGTTGTTGCATCATTGTATTGTTCTCAGTCTTCCGATGTGTTGTATTGTTTTGTATTTTGGACCCCTACGTGGGCACGAGTTGTGGGATTATATTTTGATTATTTAAGTTATGTGACCTTATCGATCTGTATCATTATTCGGTTTCACCCTAGCCGTTCAAATATTTGGTCGTCTGGTTGTGTTCAGCCTGGTGGATAGGGTCAACGGCGTCTAATATTTCCAGTTGAATTTTTGGGGTGTTACATTTATGGTATCTGAGCCTAGGTTGTGGAAACCTAGGCTGCCGGGTCGAGTTGAGTCGTGTTTTGTTGTATCGTTTGAAATGTCGAGTGACAAGTTGAGTTGTTTGTTGGCATACTATGTCGTCTGTGCTGTTGGTTGAGATTAGTATCGTGGGCATCCGTCATCTTCGGCGACCTGTGGATGTAAGTGTTCTCTCCTATGTGATATATATGTGTATCATGATTTCGTTTATGTGTATTTTGTGAGATGAAGTCTGTGTTCGGTACTTGTGGTGTACTACATGTGTATTGAGCTAGATGTATTGATGGTTTGGACACCAAGTGATGCGGTATGATGTGTAAACCTTGGACATTGACGTGTTCCTGGAAGTGTGTTTATGATAGAGTTTGATGAGAAACTCCGATAGATGGTTTCGAGATATGTTTTAGTGTAGTGTTCATGAGGTGTGTTTGTTAAATCGGAAACTTACATGCCGGATGAGCATATATTTTGAGATCGATTGCTCTAAAAGTTGTTGTGATTTTATCCGCTGCGTGTCTGTTTGAGAATAATTTCTGAAGGATTTCATAAGCTTGAGTATGTTTGTGGAAAAACGATTGTTGAAAACGTTTCGACGGTACGGTTAAACAACGGTTTTGTATGGATTTTGAAATTGGTTGAACTTTGGCGGGTCGGCCTTGTATTTGCAAATGAAACTTTGCGATAGTATTTGAAAGTTATGTTTTGAAGTATTTTGATCATTTTGCAAAATATTACCGTCGGGAATTTTTCTTTGTCATGAATGGGAGAATTTTTGAAAATGATGTTTAACGTATTGGTTTTATTTTTAAATGACTCGAGTCTACGATTCAAAGATATTTCACACCATAAAACTCTTGTATTTTAAAACAAAAATGTGTTTTTTATTTTCAAAATAAGAGTGAAAGATGAAAAATCTTACTCGACTTAAACTTTAAAATTTGGATGTAGTTGTTTATCTGTGGTGATATTCAGTGTGTATGGGTGGTTTCTCACTCGGGATGGTTCGGTGAAACCTCTAGGGGTCGATGCCAAGGGAGCATGACCACATGATACCTTAGGTGTTGTAATTTGTGATGGTAATTGTATGGTAACATGTGATTACCATGTGTATTATTCATTGTGATGAGGATATGTGATGACGTGGTTGTCTTGGTAATGTTGCTTCCGAAGGAATTCGATAATCCGATTTAATGTTTTGCAAATGATTTCAAAACAAGGATTTGTAATTGTTTTTATTGTATATTCGTGTTGTGTTACTATGGTTTGCCACATACTATGTTGTGAAAGTTTTGTGGTATGTTGGTTATGTGATGCTATGTTTCTATATTGATCGAATGTGTGTTCAGTATGCCAAGAGGTCGAGGTCGAGCCCGTGATCATGGACGTGGACATAATCGGTAGCGTGATGGGGCGACTCGCTCATTGTCGAGTGCAAATCAGCTCAGTACAGAGGGTCGGGATGACTAGTCGCGTGATCAGGGGCAATCTGCGAGAGATGATGTTAATGTTGGCACTGCCACCATCCTTCGGCAGGTGGCAGTCCAATTAGCACAGATGAATCAAGTAGTGCACCAGAATGAGTCTCCAGGTGGAGATAATGAAGCTAGTAAGTGGCTACGAGACGTGATGAAGATGCATCCACCTCGTTTTGCGGGTTCCTCTAATATGTTAGGTTGGGAGAATTGACTCTACCAACTGGGAAGGACATTTGATGCAGTAGCCTGTCTGAATGAAAGAAGGGTACCCACTGCTCAGTACCTCCTCGACTGGAAAGTTGCAAACTGGTGGGAGGACGTAGCACCAGTGATCGTACAGTTAATTGGGCTGAATTCAAGACCGCCATGGAGGCCGAATATTGTCCACCGCCTATTCGAGAGCGCACGATTGTAGAGTTTTTCTCGGCTACGCCTCAGGATGTGTCGATATCCGAGGCAATAGTCGATTATAACCAACAACTGAGTTATGTGCGTGATCAAGTGAGAAGCGAAGCGGACAAGATCCGATACTTTAACATGCATATAAAACCCCGTATACGTGAGAGCATGGCTCCTATCAGGTGCACCACTTTGAGAGATTATCAGGATCGAGCTTTATCCATTGAGATGGCCATTTCTGTGTCGGAGGCGAATTCCGAGAGAAAGAAACAGAAGATTTCGGGTAGTTTTTCAGAGGGTCAGAGAAGTGATCCGTGAGCCTGTTGTTTCGTATCATCCTTCTAGGAGCACTCCTCGTCCATTTGATCAGTCCAGGAATCTTACTCCGGTGGTGAGTAAAATGAACGGTGTGAAGACTTGTTTCAACTGCAGTCGCGTGGGCCATGTACGGTAGAATTGTCGATCGCCTCTAGTTAATTGTTTCAAGTGCGGTCAGGTGGGGCACCAAGCGGTGCATTGCGAGACTGTCACTGAGCTGTTGAGGAACCAAAATTCCAACCCTACTCGAGGAGGGCCCTGTGGTGCCTAGTAGTATAGTCGGGTGCTGTTGTGGATTGTATCTTGTGTGGTTGTTTGATTTTCATTGTGTGTATGCTTATGTTTTGTTATGTAACACTTTGGCGTTTCTCACTTTAAGTTTCGGGACGAAACTTATTTTTAGTGGGGTAGAATGTAATATTCGGGATTTTTGTTTCTGTTTGCCTTGAATTATTTGCGGTTTGTGTCGATTATTTTGTTCCGTTGATGATTATTCAGAATTTCTCTTTATTATGGACGGTATGATGGACCGTGTCGTGGTGTTCGTCGGATACGACTTGTTGTTGTGTAGGTCGTATAGGTCGTGTAAATGCATGTGTGACCTGGCATATGGTACTCCACTATCTTTTCGCCTCTTTGAGGGAGTTGTGACCCCTTGTTATCGTTCCCTCTCGAGTTGGTTATGTTTTGGGTGCTTTCAAAGCCGTGTCGGGCTCGATATTGGTCCCTTAGTGTAGCACACGAGCAGTCCACACGAGTAGGTGCTCGTGCGTGATGCTCGTGTGCAACCAGTACACCAGACGGTGTAGTCTGGCCAAGAATAGGGACGCATGAGCAAGCCACACGAGCGGGTGATCGTGCACGCTGCTCGTGCGTGATGTTTGATGTTGGGCAGTGGCCTAACGCATGAGCATTTGGCCGTGCATGATGGTCGTGCGTCCCTGTTAGTATAAAACGGAACAGACGGGTTTTCTCCCCTCATTTCACCCATTTCTTCACTTCTTCTCGCGGCGGACGATCGGGTGAACTAGGGTTCGAGGTCTTGGTCGATTCTACTCCATCCTGATGTGTTTTGGGAAGGCTCTAGGTGATACTATCAACGTCTAATCCTTCCTCTTCGTTTAATCGAGGTAATTCTCTTGGTTTTCCTAGAATTGTCCATTTTTGGGGTTTTGGTTTTGATTCCGTTTCCGTCCAATTTTGATGGATCGATTGAGGTTATTAGGTGTTTTTAGACATGTCCTACAGATTGTATATCCATATATTCGATTCATTCAACTAGATTGATGATTCTAGGGTTCTTGAGTAACTATGAACATTTAATGTTCGATTAAATGTTTCAATGAGTTCTTTCAGTCATTGGTTGTGAATTCCAAAGTTATTGGTCCTTATTCTTGCATTGATTATGTTATCGTTGTTTTTGCGTAGGTTGTAGGTGTTTGTGGGTTCTCGATCGAGCCGTGTTCGTCGGAGTGGTGGGTATTGGTTATTGAGGCAAGTATTTTGCTTATACGTTGTGTACCTTGTGAATATGACTTACGTGTTGGAATGAATGATTGTGGTTAGTTGTGATAGACTTTAATGTGTAACGTTGGGATATACATGTTGGTTGATTGTACACTTGGATGTGTATCGTGTTATATATATTGATCGTGAGATATGTGTTTCTGCATCAATTGCTTTGGTGAATTGGATAACGATATTATGTGGTGTAACGTATGCCGGATTGCGATAATCCTGTTGATCGGTTGTACACGTGGTTGTGCACTGTGTTGTGTTTCGATCATGAGTTATGCTTGAATATGTGTTATTGATGATGATGGTTAGACTGTTGAGATTGTGTTATGTGCGCATGAGGCGTGATTTCGTGGTGATCAATGTGATTGATTGACCGTGCTCATTGTTGAAGGAATGTGAACGTGATTGTTATGTGTGGTAATGCTAAGTTCACTCGTGTGGGTTCGACGGGACCTACGAGGAGTCATGGCAGACGACCATGGGATCGGAACTTAGTACGTGGTGATGTGGTCCAATCGTGCGGGTCTGACTAGGCCTACAATGACACATTACGGAGGATCATGGGGTCAGGACACAGTACGTCAAACCGTGTGGGTTCGATGGGGCCTAGGTGACTCATGGCGGTAGATCATGGAGTCGAGGACTGGTATTTGTGACTGTTGTGTTTGGTTAAGACTGTGCGTGTTGTTGAACCTACGGTGACTCGTGACGGTAGATCACGGAGTCGGGAAGTATGTTTTGATGAACAAGGTGCTTGAAAACAAAGTTTTTATGAAAACTAAATGACTGGGCCGAGACCCAAGTGATTTGTGTAAAGGTTTTCGTGTTGTAAAACCCTTTCATGTTGTTATAAATAACCCAATCCAGAGGACGTGCACAAAAAAACTAAAGTACTGAAATAATGAACAACTGATCAACTTACATATACGAGCAAAAATTATCTTCAAGCCTACAGTGAAAATTCTTATTGAAGAGATATTTATTCCTTAACTGTGAACAACACACTACAGCATGGAACTAAAGTACCTACAATTTTTGTTTGGGATACTTGCAACACAATACTTTATCGTCAAGTACAATAGCCCTCTATGGACTAAGAATAAACCTTTCTGACCTATGTGGGAAGAAGAGAGTTCTGAACAAAGCCTCAATTTATGTGAAAAGAAATCATTCAAGGAAGCCTACAACCAATCTATGTGAAGTTGAACGGCTTAAAGCTACAGTTAGGTGCATATATTTTTGTGAAAGATACAGTGACCGGTTTGGTAAAAGTGACATAGTTGTGTACGCCTTCATTTTAATAAAATTTCACCCTTGTGTAGAGAACCTATGGACGTAGAGGATATTGCCTCGAACCATATAAAACCTGTGTTATTACCTGCTTTACTTGCTTATTGCTTACTGCATGTGATTGTTTTTATACATTGAAGACCCTGTAAGCACCAGGCATACATGAGTACTTGAAGTTGTTGCAGTTATAGCAACTTGCATTAGCCTTTCGCTGCACATTACAAACTTCGAAAGAGAGTACAACTTATTCAACCCCCACTTGTAAGTTTTTATTTAAGCATACTGTGACCAACAACTGGTATCGGAGTGGTTGGTTCTATAAAGAATTAGATGATTTTTAACGTGAGCTAGATCCATAATCACAAGCTTTCAGAACTGCATACTTTCATCTCTCACGTTTATCATATACTGTTATGATTCATCCGTAACACAAGAAGGACCTATCTGTAACACCCCTAAAATGGCGGCTATTACAGTGTAGTGGACCCAACATTGGGGCCCACCAGACAATACAAATACATAAATCAACCATACTATAATTGTAGTACCGAACCACAAAGTATTAACCATCACTCCGATGAGGAGTTTTTACATAGTACGACTGTAATCTTCACGACACAAAATCCAATTATAATTATAAACCATATAAAGATGGAGTATACCCCACATAATAATACAACTGAAAAGAAATAATACCCAGCAGAAAAAAATACATGGTTTACTCATAACAGAGAAAAGTAGACTCGGGCCCCCCAAACTAGTCTCACGAAGGAAGTGTCTCATGTGCAAAGTCTAATGTGGAAACATCAACACATGAGCATATATGCCCGACTAAAATCCTACATATGACCAATCACGCAGATATGACTCCAGATATGTTACGATACAACAAGGATCAAAGAACTCACCGAAGTGATAACAACGATGAATGATACCAACAATATCAAAGGTAGTGAAATTTGAGTGTACAGTACCACAACAAAATGTTCGATACGATCAACAACACCTCAATATGAACTATAGATTCATAAAGCTTCACATATACACGAAATGTGTTGGCCACAAAGTATACAGAAAACAGCTTAGAAGGTAAAAATACAATAAGCTGTACAATTTTCGAAGTTAATTGTGTAGCGGAAGTCTGATATTGTGTTTCTGTAAATACAACAACTAGGTACTCTCCTGTTTGCTTGGTGTGTATAGGGTTTTCACAATGTATACTATAAATCACAGTTGAATCAAAACAGTAATGACATAAAGTAAATAACATAGATTTAAGTGGTTCTAGGTAAACCCCTCTATGTCCACTGGTCCTCCATGCAGGAGTAAAGAGTTTATTAAAATCATAACGTACACAACTATGTGACTTTAACTAAACTTGTCTATGTATCGTCCACACAGATTGATACATGGACTGCAACTTTGGATCGTTCACACAGATTGAAGCTTCATCTTCAATGCTATTCTTCCCACATAGGTAGGAATACGTAAGGAACTTAGTCCACATAGGGCTAATGATGATCTCAACGGTAAAAAGTATAACAATTCCAAACAGCAGCTATATCTTTTACGAGCGTTCACTGTATGCTGTGTTGTTTGCGTTGAGGACTTGGTATATTTCTTCGCTTGAATACTGCTGTATGCTAATGAAATATACTGCTCTTTTATAGCTAGATTATGAGTAATCTGTCAGATGTATGCGCGAGAATGAGTAATGCAAGTGAGCAATGTCCTCTTGCTTGGGGCTATTCATAACCTTGGAAATAGATCTGTTACAAATATCGCCATTGGCTGGTTGGTGAGATGTTGACGTCTCTGATTGGCGGCTGCTGTCAGACTTGTCTCTTTTTGGCCGCATTAAATGTTGTCCTATCAGCAATAAATGCTGCTTTTAACCATGAATACTTTATGAATAAACAATGGGTTTGTCTAAATACACCCATTCTTTTTACTGAGTATACCAAAGTGATAGTCCAGACGGATAGTCCAGACTAGGATGGACGATGGGACATGGCATTGCTCGTACACTTCGATGCAGGAGATTCCTTTAGTAGCTATCCAGTAAACTTTTTTAAAATAAAAAAGTATATATTAAAATTGTACTTAAATTACACATCTCGAGAAGTATAATAACATAAAACACAAATATTCAAAATTTTAGTTTTTATGTGTCAAAATCACTTTTCAAATATGGCCGTGAAATCGTCGGATGTTTGAACCGTGAAATCAGCCGCATGTAAAATGACTTACTTGATCATAGTTAAGAACGTTAGCTGCCCGCGTTTTCTAATCATTAATAATAAATAAATAAAATTAAATAACACTTATATATTAATTTTCTAATCATTAGTATCCAATTACACATTGTTACGATTAGAGTGAAAAAGTTCATTATACAAATTTTGCCGACTTATATATGGGAAGGCCCATGCCGGGTCATATTTGTAACGAAACCATTGCGGATGGTTATGAGGTAATGGAGAATTTTCTTGTAATTCTACTTGAAAATCTATCAACTACTCCACCACTCACATAATTAATGGTCCAAAACAACCACAACCGTTAATACGGTTGTGATTATAGCATTTTTCACTTTATTTTATTTTATTTTATACAAAATCACCATCTCTTTCAAATTTAATCAACTTTATTATATAAAAATATAATCTCGCCTATATACTAATGCAGAATACGTTGATCCTAAGTGGCAGCTTCTCATGCTTCGGATGCCACATGTCTTCTGCTGGTACTTCGTGTGCTTATGTGTCAGCATCTCATGCTTCAGATGACACGTAATCAATTACTGACCTAATCATCATTGCATTAATTACATTATAATTATACCTCTATATAAAAGAGGGTTATAGAGAATAAAAATTGACTATAAATCTTCTTAAAAATATATCTCGATAAGTATCTTAATTTTTTTTAATTTTCAGTCACTCAAAAAATAGGAAATTCGTGTGAGAAAAGAAGGGAATTATTGTGCTGTTGTAATAATAATTAATTATGTGAGAGACGTTAGTTTATTTATTTTATTTTCTAATATGCATTGGATGATGCATATCTGCAATATTTTGTACAATTGCTTCCATAACATTCATTGTGTTATACTACACATTTAAGAGTAAAATATTTAATCCAGAAATGATATTAAACTCATCAGATAGTAGATTGACATTAAAATTTAAAAAATGACAGTTTCCACTAATTATGCTTTTCTATGGTTATGCACTCTCTCATGTTGGCACATCTGCCAAGACTCGTATTCAATCGTTGTCAGTTTTATGTAGCCGTATCACAGTGAAGAGCACAAGAGACTTTAATTTTTTTATTGCGACAAGAATAGTGTAATCGTAAATAGAACAACTAATGTAATTTACAATGAAATGCGAAAAAATTTATGGTGAATGGTTGGGTATTATGTGTTTCTATGTGTCTTTTTTCTTATACTCCCGTATTTTATACGGGTGGTATACTAGTTAATAATAAAATTGATTAAATTTTGAAGGAGGTGGGGTGTTGTTGTATATGGAGTAATTTTTATTTAATTATCATTCTTAGTTAAATAATTGTATCTTTTGAATTTATTTATTTAATCTTATCAAACACAAAATCCAATTGTTTAAATAAAAGATTGAAAAATGTATATAACAATAAATATATATAAAATAAAAACATAATGATTATACCCATAATTATAAACTATATAAACATAATAATTAAGTAATGATTAAGCTTGGAATTTTTTTTTCGAAAAAAAGTAGTTTGACTTTTTTGGTATGTTTAGCAACCCCTTAAACAATATTTATCTCACAAGGGTTTAGAGTTTTTTCTTTTTCAGTCCTGTTGGATGTGTTTTACATTTCCCAAGTAAAACACCTACAGTCTGACTACTCTATCCAACGTAGTATAACTTCTGATGTATGATGTAAGCTCTGTAGGATGGACTCTGTAGAAGATCTCTTGCTGTATGGATAGGATGTATGGAGTTTCCTAACACTTCCATACTTAGAGACATTCTGACTTCTTAAGACTTCTTTGCTATATGTTGGAGATTATCACAACTAGAATATTTATCCTAACAATTTCCCTCTTTTTGATAATGCCAAAACTTCCTCTAGATACAGAGAGGTTGTCTTCAAGTCTTCTGTTCGAACGATCTGATCTCCATTACTTAGTCTAGAAATTTGAACTGCTCACAGGCAAGTTCTAAAATGAAAATCCCACATGGCTAAGTGTATTACAATTTAACTTATAATTGGCGCATATGCACAATCTTACAGAGTGTATTCTAGATTGTATACAACCCAATCTATGAACTGTTCACAAACAAGTTCTTACAGCTTGAGAATTAACAAACTGTACTTGCTGAAATATGACAAAACTTCATAATCAAATGGTAAAAACATTAAAAGTATATTAAGATCTGTAATCTTTCAAGAAATCAAATTTTATTGATGATTGGGAGAATTACAAGTCTCGAAAGATAAAAGTACAAAGATATATACTACATCAGTAAGCATACAGTAGAAAAAAATACAGCATAAAACTAACAGAGGATAGCTCTTATAGTGAGAGTGCTTCCAAGGCCTCCGATCCGGATCATTTACAGTTCCTCTCCGCCAGTTGACTAAGGAGTCATTACCTCGATCCCTAAAGATACTTCTTCCTTCAGGGGATTGATTATAGTAAAGGATCCAGTCTTCCGGATGGGTGACCCGTTCACCCTTCTGGTGCTTAGATTTCATCATCAGTTGTAGAGGGTGATTTTCTTCTTCCAGTAGCCTTGAGAATTCATCGGCAGCATACCCCAAAGTCTTGAACCTGTTGAATATAGAAGACTCCCTATTGAGGCGAACTGCTGTCGGGAATGCTTCACTTCCTCTTATTCTTATCGCCCGAGATCCTCAAAGTGACTTCCCTCGGGTCAGTTGAAATGGGCATGCTTTGAGGATGAGGCCTCGTAGCAAGAAGTGGTGATTTGTTGAAGATGGTGGGTTTGATCCCACCAATGAACTTTCCAGTGCCAATCTTCTTGGCATCCGCTGACTGCTTCACTCCACAACGCGTGAGAATATGATTCAGGATGAGGCCAAATGACTTCTTGGCAGTTTCGGGCTTAGAAGCCTCTTCTTGAATTCTTTTAAAAACTATCTAACGCCAATTGACCTTCTCTCTTGACATGATGGCCACCATCATTCTAAATTGCAAGTTGGTGCATATCTTAGATGCACCAGTCCGGTTTTCAACAACCTGGCAACGAAAATCGTGCAAGTAGACATATGGTAGAGTAAAGTTTTTCTTGTGGCATGAGAGGTGGACATTGGTACCCATGAAGTCATTGGTGAAAAGTTACCAAAATGCTGTCAAAAGGGTTTTAGACCCGAAGGTATCCAACTCCTCCATCTTCAAGCCATCAGACTGCAGCCTATAGATCTTTTCGAAGAGCTCTTTGTTCAGAGGGATCTCAATCCTTGAACAGTACCAATAATGTTATAAATCTCACCTCCTTTCCTCTGAGATGTATATTTGAAAGAGGCGTCTAGGTAGAATTCCTCCCTAATCTGCTCACCGTAAGCATTAGCATGGTGGCTTCCAGGGCGATATAACCCTTGTTTTTTCACTCTGAAAACAACTAGTTCCATGCCTACGTTATCTTCTCCTTCAAGATCGATTCTCTCAATCAACATAGCTCTGACGAAGATATGCCCATCGATAATGGTTTCATTCTTCTTCATTGAGAGGGAAGATGTCTGTGAAGTAGACATTTTTCAAGAGAAAATTTGTGAAGTGACAGGGAATTACACAGAACATGTAGAGAAATTGCAGAAAGTATGTAGAGTGTTTGCTTAAGACTTGTTTAATTTGCTGAAAGCATACAGAGTCTATGGGAGCAAATTACAGTCCTTTTATATGGCGCAGGGACGATTAGGGTTAAATAGTGAACAGTCAGATTTAAGGGATGGAAGCCATTGTTTAAAGAACATAGAAGTTGGATTCAGAGTAACTTGTACATCTAATCCATTAATTTTGAAAATGATGACCGATTGCACGAAACGAAATGAAACAAAACATAACTTGCACTTCTGACAGTTCGTCTTCCCTTATTGCACTAAACGGTGGTTTGAAATTTTAAAATCGCGGTATTTGAGGCAATAATGTCCAGGTGTCTTTAGAACCATTAAAGGATAAGACTTTTGAGATTTAAACAGGGCACGTCGACTTAAAACAGTATTTGAAAGAATAGAATATTATTATAATATTCCTACAGCGTATGTGATGTATTCGCGAAGATACAACGTTCCCCCTTAAAAGGTACATACAGGATTCTATTCTTACAATAATTTTTGGATTAATACTGTATTAATGGGTCTTACTGTATTCCCCCTTAATTAATTCACACTTCAGCTGTAGGAAGGTTTTATGCCTCTCTTTTTCCTACGGTAAGATTTGACTTGTTCGGAGTGTACAATTTAATAAAGTGGATACTATAGTCTTGGGTATTACAGCATTCCCCCTCAATTGATAAGTAAAATGTAAAAACTTATATGGAGTCAGGCTGTAGCATTCCCAGTTCTGTAACACCCCCAAATCCCATTGGGTTATTACAGTGTCGTGGATCCCACACCCGGAGATCCACCAGGTGAACACGATTAAAATACATTAAAATAACCAACAAGGGAAATCACCATCCATACCATGATATCCCACACAACATTCCGAAAAGGAATTTCAACGACAGAAGTGGACTACATGGCCAAATTAAAATACAACAACATCCACGAGCATCTGCTCGGGTAATACAACACGACAACAACTGACAAGACTGGAGTACACTCCAACTGACTGACCAACAATGAACAACTCGGACTAGTATCGATCGAATGCCTCGTCGCCATCGTCATGCCCCTATGTCTCAACTCTCTCCTCGCAAGCACCTAAAACATGAAAACATGTTCCGCCCCCACGGGGTCAGTCATCGAGAAAATGAACATCAAATACATGTATAATATGATATGCATCCAAAGGCAGAATGAAACGGTACAATGATAATAACAATACGAGATGCTCACAAACCAAGGTAAGAATCGAGCATTCATGAGGTACTATGCCCACGACATATTACTAATACCTGCTCAACAGATCAAAACATGAATGCCCAATGGCGTATCATAATTATATAACACCACAATGAAATTACACGAACATGAACCAAACCAGAACTGAGTTAAACATGAATCACAAAGCCCGAGGGCTCCAATGAAATTACCAAGACGTCATAAAGACCTGAAAGTTACTCAGCCGAAGTTGTCAATCAACATAAACACCTGAAACCGGAACAACCCGAGGCTGTAATTAATGAAGGAGGCCGAAGCCACGGCACGAAGCCGTTGTACAGTAAGACCATCCAATGGTCGTGACCTACTGAGCTGTAGGTGTTGGGAACCCAACCACGAAGGTTCAAGCCCCAAGCTTACCCATAATAAGATCATAAACACGACCGTGACCTACTGAGCTGTAGGTGTTGGGAAGCCAACCGCGAAGGTTCAAGCCCCAAGCTTACCCATAATAAGGTCATAAACATAATTAACCACAAACGGCAATGATTCAAAGATTGCCGAATTCACAAGAATGATAGTGTGCTGCCTTGAGTCGGCCAACACGATGACAATAACATACGGATGGGCACCGCCCGTGGAAGTCCCAATTCAATACCTCGATTGCCTTAGAATGGCAAACCGAGAACAATGATGCAGCGGATGATTCACTGAATGATTGAGCGTTTTGATTGCCTTAGAACGGCCAATCGATGACAATGATACGAAGGAGGCCTCAACACCTTTAATCGGTTACCGATGCCGAGGATGAGAAATGAATACGCCAATGCCTTCAATCGGCCAACACAACATGAATGATAGGACACCAACATTAATAACAATGATTACAATAATGTCTTAGATCGACATTAATATTAACAACAACAATCGGCCATTAATGAACAATAATAAACATTTGGCATTAATTGCCGAAGAGTATCGTATCGAACGACCCCCTAATATCAATGAACTTATGAAGAGACTAAGTCTCGGAATGAAACAACACATTCATACACATATATGATAACATTAATCTCATTGACTAGTACAAGTATAAAACTTGCCTCAAACCGACGGCGAGAAAGTCCTTCCACGAACAACGCCCTTAATGAAATTGTCGGCCGCTTGAACAACCTTGAACAATATAAATACCAACAATTCGCTCAATATACGAATCGAGCATGATCACAACCAACTCAAAAGTCGAAACAACACTACCCGAAACTCATTGGGGCATTAAAACAAACACGTTGTAAACAATCTCCAATCGTTTACAACCAAAACTCAATTATATCAAAAACCAACCTCCAATGAATGATTCAATCCAACAAAATCTCATGAATACCATCAATAATCCAATAGGAATACTTAAATAGGGATTTCAACAACATCTAGTCGAAACCCCCAAAAATTCCAAAGTCAACAGCAAGAGTTTCTTGGAAAATTCCTCAATGATTCACAAATTCCGAAAATTACATCAATGAATCCGTATAAATACATGTATCCAAGGTAGATAATCTACATCTAACATATTCCAACATAAAAGAAAGCTAACACAAAGATATCGTGAATAAAACCTTCAAATCCCGAAATTCATGCTTCACTGAAAAATTACCTTGATTTGGATTGATGAAACTGATTAAGTGATGATTAATCCAACTAAGGAGCTTGAAGATGATGATTGGTGAATGCAGCTCGAAAAGATCTCTCCAAGACATCCAAAATCACCCAAAACCGACGGAAGGAGGAGGAGAAAATGAAAAATGACGATTCTGGATCGAACTGTCCCATATATACTGATCCTCGATTAGCGCACGCTATGACCTGATATTTAGCGTGCGCTAGCGATTAACTGGGCAGTCCAGTGAGCCCTGACTGCCTTGTTAGCGTGCGCTACGAACTTGGTAGTGTGCGCTAACTCCTTCCCAATAGCGTGCATTAACCAATTGTTAGCGTGCGCTAACTGATGTCTGAAGCCCAGAAACTGAAGTCCAGATCCTCCTGTCCTATGACCTATACACGATTAGCGTGCGCTACCAATGCGACTTAGCGTGCGTTACTAGCACAGCTAGCGCATGTTACTTACCACTCGTAGCGTGCACTACGAATTAATCCAATTTAGTCCAGTACCCACTGGACTCTACCTGATCGACCTTAGCGCGCGCTATACATATTGCATAGCGTGCGCTACCTCAAACTTCTAGCGCGCGTTACTTACCACTCGTAGCATGCGCTACTACATCTCAACTGCAGTCCAGTGCCTTCTGGACTGTCTGCCTCACTTGCACTAGCGTGCGCAAATACTGATGCCTAGCGTGCGCTAACTATACTCCATTAGCACGTGCTAACAGGAGTACGTAGCGTGCGCTATCTTACACACATACTACCAACATATGGTGATGATGATGACAATAATCTTGGCTCGATCTCAAACAGTGATGAATGACGAATAGCAACGGATATTCGATTCCAAAGTATGCCAAACAATGGTCACGACTGAATGAACATGAATGATGAATGTTTATTTATGAGTGAAAAAAAATTCTGAGTGACAATTACTGAATGATAATCAATGAATTTATAACCGGGTATTACATACCCCCCCCTTAAAAAGAGTTTCTTCGCCGAAACTAAGGGTAACCAACTCGGGATATGAACTATCCATCATGATCTGAAAAAAATAATGCACATATAGTCCTCGGGACCAAATCAATCGCACGCCCAAGTCCCCAAGACTTGACGTCTCGAATCATAGTGAATGATTACCCAAATTATCACGAAATCTCGAGCACAACGCTAAAGGGACGAATTCCCAACAAAAGACCTAAATCTCAAAATTCTCAAATATGATCATAATAAAATAGACCAACAATAAATGATCCACAGTCACGATACATTATTACGGATAGAGTTACACAGTCATCCAAAAACAAGGTTACATCTCAAATGTACCCAACATCAATATCCTTCCATATCATCGATCTCCTCTATCTTAACGATTTAAGGTAGACCCAAATCTGAACTCACAGCGCAATATGATCCCGGAAGGTTATAAGAACTAAATGATCACAAGGAATGATAATAAATTGGAATCCAACAAGGATCAAGAATGACTCGTCGGGGTGAATTAATATCGCAAGGAGTGATAACTCAATGAAATGATTGGAACCATCGTTCCTCGTGAAATAAATGATTAGTTTGATACTTATAAGTCTCAACATGATTGATATATGATGAATGAATTATATGAATGAATGAACGACAATGAAATGAATGATTATACTATTACCGAGCAAGAATTAACTTGTTCAAAACTGGTGATGAATGTCCTTACCTCTGGCTCTCGAAGCCTGATAGGGCCCCTTGGATGAGGTACGGGCTGGAGTAACAAGACCTCTCGAGGTTTGCGAGCTCCCTTGAGATCTACTGGTACTAGAACTCTTGCAGTATTTCTGAAGGTGTCCATGTGTCCCACACAGGAAACAAGTAACGGCCTGCATCGAGCATCGGGTACTGCGATGTCCTATTACATCACAGTTAAAGCAAACAATGGTCGAACTCGTTGCCTTAAAAGAGGATGCTCCCTCTACATGAATATGACTAGGAAATGATCTCTTGGATGTTGGAGCCCAATGTCCCTCTGAACGAGCTAGCATTCGAGTCCTCTCACCCAAAGAAATAGAAGGATGCTTCTGAGTAAGCTCCTTGATCAAAACCTCTGCTCCAAGAGCCTTCCCGATGAACACACTAAGTGAATTACAATTGTGATTGAACAACTGCATCCTCAACTGCGGATTTAGCCTCTTGCTAAAATACTTGATCTTATCTGCTTCAGTACGGATAACAGACGAAGCAAACTGAAGTAGTCCCTGAAACTTCTCAGCGATGACAATAACATTCTCGTCCTCGACGGATTCGGGGTTCAAAGCCTCTGATAACTTGGCTTCCCGAAGTGGAGCCGGATAATACCTCTCTATCATTAGGTTCTTGAACTCGCTCTAAACACAATCACGATCGGTAGTTTTCACAGAAAGCCACCAAGAATAAGCACCCTTACTCAAGTAGTATGCCGCTACTGCCACTTTACTCCCTTCCGGACACTGAACCATGTCGAAGAGTTTATCAAAATGCTCAAGCCAATGAACAATATCAGCTGGTTCCGACGAACCCTCAAAAGTAGGCGGCCTCTGACGAGAGATATCGCTAATAACCTGACTCACTCCTACAGTCTGTCCATGAAACGGTACCTGGAATCCCTGCTGCGGTGGACCACGAACCATAGAGGTCTGCATGGTCTCCACCATCCGCGTCATCTGAGTCATCTGGGCCATCATGCCCTGCATAAATATGAATGGGTCAACCCGAACACCTTCCGAGTGAGCTGCATCTCGGGTACAACTCCCTGACAGCGACTGATTATCTGCTGATGAATGAGTAGCCTCGCTATCTGATGAATTAATGATATCCCTCGCATTCGCACGGGTACTCGCATAAGGTCCCGGGTTCCGGCCGGCACCGCGGCCTCTTCTCCTGCGTCCTCTGACAGCTCTATCCATACTGAAGTAGGAAAGTCACATGATGATTATAGATCCCGCATGAATATCGCATCATGATTATGTTACTGAATGATAACAATGAGCATACATGCTCTAACACAATTAATGCATTAATAATATAATAAAATGATTGTCAACATGACGCCGGAATATGATAAGATCGCATGAAAGATCAAATGAGGTAACATGATTACCTGATGGAATTCCTGAAATGATTACCTTGAACAAGTTAACAGGGTTGAAAATTCGATCCACAAGATCAACAACTGAACAATGAGATAGACTGAATGATTAATGAATTGATTGGGTAATGAGATTGAGTGAGTGATGAATGAATTAACTGAGTAATGATATTGACTGAGTGATGAATGAATTAACTGAACAATGAGATTGATTGAGTGATAATTGAATTAACATGATCGACAAGATAAAAAATGATGATTGAGGATTTCTGACTGATGACTGAGTTGATTCTTATCGCTTATACAGATCACAAGTGTTCCAAAACAATTATCCATAAATCAATCGTAACACTAATATCATATATAGGTTTCAACAAAGCATGTATAGTTAATGACATGATGAATGTATGAACAGAAAGAGAATCGAGTCCTTACACAGGTTATACGAAGCTTCGAGGTCTTGCGATACTAGTCTCTACTGATGACGACTCGATGAATGAATGACTCGTGCAGTCGTAAAAATTTCACGACTCACAAAACTCGACTGTCCAGATTGTCATAACCTGACAGTCCCACTACTACCTCGAAGGGAGAGCCACATAACTCACATATCAGGGTAAATCACAACCCAACTCTCTGATACCATCTTCTGTAACACCCCCAAATCGCATTGGGTTATTACAGTGCTGTGGACCCCAAACCCGGAGATCCACCAGGCGAACACGGTTAAAATACATTAAATTAACCAACAAGGGAAATCACAGTCCCTACCATGATATCCCACACAACATTCCTTAAAGGAATTTCAATGACAGAAGTGGCCTACATGGCCAAATTAAAATACAACAACATGCACGAGCATCTGCTCGGGTAATACAACACGACAACAACTGACAAGACTGGAGTACACTCCAACTGACTGACCAATAATGAACAACTCGGACTAGTATCGCTCGAATGCCTCGTCGCCATCGTCATGCCCCTGTGTCTCAACTCTCTCCTCGCAAGCACCTAAAACATGAAATCATGTTCCGCCCCCACAGGGTCAGTCATCCAGATAATGAACATGAAATACATGTATAACATGATATGTATCCAAAGGCAGAATGAAACGATACAATGATAATAATAATAATACGATGCTCACAAACCAAGGTAAGAATCGAGCATTCGTGAGGTACTATGCCCACGGCATATTACTAATACCTGCTCAACAGATCAAAACATGAATGCCCAATGGCGTATCATAATTATATAACACCACAATGAAATTACACGAACATGAACCAAACCAGAACTGAGTTAAACATGAATCACAATGCCCGAGGGCTCCAATGAAATTACCAAGACGTGATAAAGACCTGAAAGTTACACAGCCGAAGCTGTCAATCAACATAAACACCTGAAACCGGAACAACCCGAGGCTGTAATTAATGAAGGAGGCCGAAGCCACGACATGAAGCCGTTGTACAGTAAGACCATCCAATGGTCGTGACCTACTGAGCTGTAGGTGCTGGGAAGCCAACCGCGAAGGTTCAAGAACCAAGCTTACCCATAATAAGATCATAAATACGACAGTGACCTACTGAGCTGTAGGTGTTGGGAAGCCAACCGCGAAGGTTCAAGCCCCAAGCTTACCCATAATAATATCATAAACACGACCGTGACCTACTGAGCTATAGGTGTTGGAAAGCCAACAACGAAGGTTCAAGCCCCAAGCTTACCCATAATAAGATCATAAACACGACCGTGACCTACTGAGCTGTAGGTGTTGGGAAGCCAACCGCGAAGGTTCAAGCCCCAAGCTTACCCATAATAAGGTCATAAACACAATTAACCACAAACGACAACGATTCAAAGATTGCCGAATTCACAAGAATGATAGTGTGCTGCCTTGAGTCGGCCAACACGACAACAGTAACTTACGGATGGGCACCGCCCGTGGCTATCCCAATTTAATACCTTGATTTCCGTAGAATGGCCAACCGAGAACAATGATGCAGCGGATGATTCAATGAATGCTTGAGCGCTTCGATTGCCTTAGAATGGCCAATCGATGACAATGATACGAAGGAGGCCTCGGCACCTTTAATAGGTTACCGATGCTGAGGATGAGAAATGAATACGCCAATGCCTTCAATCGGCCAACACAACATGAATGGCAGGACGCCAACATTAATAACAATGATTACAACAATGTCTTATATCGACATCAAGATTAACAACAACAATCGATACATCGATATCGCAAACCGGCTATCGACAATAACAATAACAACGAGTATCACAATGCCTTGAACCGGCAATTAATGAACAATAATAAACATTTGGCATAATTGCCGAAGAGTATCATATCGAATGACCCCCTAATATTAATGAACTTATGAAGAGACTAAGTCTCGGAATGATACAACACATTCATACACATATATGATAACATTAATCTCATTGACTAGTACAAGTATAAAACTTGCCTCAAACCGACGGCGAGAAAGTCCTTCCATGAACAACCCCCTTATTGAAATTTTCGGCCGCTTGAACAACCTTGAACAATACAAATACCAACAATTCGCTCAATATACGAATCGAGCATGATCACAACCAACTCAAAAGTCGAAACAACACTACCCGAAACTCATTGGGGCATTAAAACAAACACGTTGTAAACAATGTCCAATTGTTTACAACCAAAACTCAATTATAAAAACCAACCTCCAATGAATGATTCAATCCAACAAAACCTCATGAATACCATCAATAATCCAATAGGAATACTTAAATCGGGATTTCAACAACATCTAGTCGAAACCCCCAAAAATTCCAAAGTCAACACCAAGGGTTTCTTGGAAAATTCCTCAATGATTCACAAATTCCGAAAATTACACCAATGAATCCATATAAATACATGTATCCAAGGTAGATAATCCATATCTAATATATTCCAACATAAAAGCAAGATAACACAAAGAGATCGGGAATAAAACCTTCAAAACCCGAAATTCAAGCTTCAATGAAAAATTACCTTGATTTGGAGTTATGAAACTGATTAAGTGATGATTAATCCAACTTAGGAGCTTGAAGATGATGATCTGTGAATGCAACTCGAAAAGATCTCTCCAAAACATCCAAAATCGCCTAAAACCGATGGAAGGAGGAGGAGAAAATGAAAAATGACGATTCTGGATCGAATAGTCCCATATATACTGATCCTCGATTAGCGCACGCTATGACTTGATATTTAGCATGCGCTAGCAGTTAACTTGGTAGTCCAGTGAGCCCTGACTGCCTTGTTAGCATGCGCTACAAACTTGGTAGCGTGCACTAATGCCTTCCCGATAGCGTGCGTTAACCAATTGTTAGCGTGCGCTAACTGATGTCTGAAGCCCATAAACTGAAGTCCAAATCCTCCTGTCCTCTGACCTGTTCACGATTAGCGTGCGCTACCAATGCGAATTAGCGTGCGTTATTAGCACAGTTAGCGCACGTTACTTACCACTCGTAGCGTGCGCTACGAATTAATCCGATTCAGTCCAGTACCCACTGGACTCTGCCTGATCGACCTTAGCGCGCAATATACAGATTGCATAGCGTGCACTACCTCAAACATCTAGCGCGCGCTACTTACCACTCGTAGCGTGCACTACTACAACTCAACTGCAGTCCAGTGCCTTCTGGACCGTCTGCCTCACTTGCGCTAGCATGCGCAAATACTGATGCCTAGCGTGCGTTAACTATACCTCATTAGCGCATGCTAACAGGAGTACGTAGCATGCGCTATCTCACACACATCCTACCAACATATGATGATGATGACAATAATCTTGGCTCGATCTCAAACAGTGATGAATGACGAATAGCAACAGATATGCGATTCCAAAGTACGCCGAACAATGGTTACGACTGAATGAACATGAATGATGAATGTTTATTGCTGAGTGAAAAAAAAAATTCTGAGTGACAATTACTGAATGATAATCAATGAATTTATAACCGGGTATTACAAGTTCTTGATGAAGCATGCAGAATCTGGTTGTGCTGAGAGGTTTTGTAAATATGTCGGCCAACTGAATATCTGTATGAATCTTCTCGATCCGAACATCTTTATTCTCAAGATGATTCCCGATGAAATGATGCTTCATATCAATATGCTTAGTTCACGAGTGCAATACAGGGTTGTGAGTTATTGTAATTGCGCTCATGCTATTGCACATGATTGGCGTCTCTCTGGCACTGATTCCATAATCTTGTAACTGCTGTTGCATCCAGAGAATCTGCATACAGCAACTTCCAGCGGCATAATATTCCAACTAAGCTGTAGATGGTTTGGCGAAACCTATGGGGGTCGATGCTAAATGGCATGGCAACGGATTATCATGTGCGTTGTTATTCGTGATGGTGTGGCGTGGTAACATGTGGTTACCCTGTAGGTCATTTTGACGATATCGGTTATCAAGTAGATTTGATATTTCGAAATATTGTTTTGCAAATAATTTCAAAATGAGACGGTTAAAGTCTCTTGTTTCTAAGTTTTGGTAAAACAACCCGAGATACCAAAAGTACTTTAAAAAATTTTTATTTCGAGTAAACATGCAAATTCAAAGGTTTCCAATGATATCATTTAAAAGGATACCTCGTGGATCTTCTTATCGTGTTGCTATTAGATACCTTATGTCGATATGTTGTGCTGTGTTGGCATTTTAATGTATCGTTTTGAGATGTTGGGTTTCATCATGCTGAGTGGTTACTTACTCAGTATGCCGAGGGGCAGAGGTCGTGGTCGTGACCATGGTACGGATGGTCGTAGAGACCAGATGTGGGATCAGGAGAATAATGCCGGGAAGGTTGCTGTGCTAGCACCTCGCTCTCGTTGATTTGGTTTCAGGGACGAAACCTCTTTTAATAGTGATAGAGTGTAATAACCATTTTTTTGTTTGCTTTCATATTGTTCGACTCTATCGACTCGTTTGTGTGTGTTGATATTTCTGATCTCGTGTTATTTTTCGCCTTTGTCATTCGAGCGAGTTTTGATATTGTTCCAGATTGCTCTGTTTATCGTTGTGACCTTTCCAAGTTCGTTCGATTTCCTGTGAACCTTGTGTGGAATTGACACCCGTGGTTCCTACAAGTTTATTGTTATCTTGATTTGAGGTGTGAACTTCAGAGTTGTTGTTTGATTGTTGTTGTTCGATCATTGTCATTTGATCGCTGTTGATCGATTGTTGTTGTCCGATCTCGTACCGCGAAGAATTGTCGTTCACCTTTAGTCAGCTGTTTCGATTGCGATCAATTGGGAAATCGAACCGTGCATTGCGAGATAGTAGCTGAGAGGTTTGGGGATTGAGTTGCGTCTCTACTCTGAAAGCATACGGAGATGCCTAGTGTGGGTTTCGAGAATTTCGGCGTGGTCGGAGTTCTTCGTGGTTACCCTCGCGAATCGTTGTGTGTTTAATTTCTATTTTTCGACTGTGCGTTTTTTCTGGTAATAGGTTCCTTTTGTTTTGTGATTGTTCGTATAATTGACTTGATTGTGCTATCTGTTTTGTGATACTTGACACTTGTTGGTTTTATTATGTCTCTGCTTGTGACATTATGATGGTTTTCGTTGAGTTTGATTTCACGTCGTGTGTTTCATTGCGTTGCTTGTAGCATTTCGCTGATGGTATGAGTTATTCGGTTCTTGTGTATCTCGTTGAGATGTTCCTGGTAGGATATTGCTCATCCCTATTTTTTTAAGTTTCGGTACGAAACTTCTTTTTAGAGGGGTAGAATGTAATACCTGAGATTTTCGTTTCGGTTATTTTGAATTTTTCTAGATATTTATCGGTTGTCGAGTGTCGGTATTATTTTCTAGATGATTGATTTTTGTGTTTATATGGATGTGTGTGATTATTTATTGCATTATGTTTTCATTTCGGATCGGTGATGTTGTCCGCGAGCATTTTGTCGAGTTCGTTCCGTGCCTTTGTGGAAATTTGAGTCGTTGAGTCATGGCGGCTGGGCACTGTCCGGCCAGGTATGGCAGGGACCGTCCAGGTGTGCACGAGCATGGCACACGAGCATGGTGCACGAGCTGGGCGCACGATCCGGCGCTCGTGCGGCCTTGACTGCATGCGCACGAGCAGGTGCTCGTGCCCGGTGCTCGTGTGTCTCGGCAGATTGCTGACAGTGGCGCGCACGACTCGGCGCACGGCCGGCCGCTCGTGCGTGTTGGCCCGTGCGCCGCTGGGCAGTATAAATATGATCGAGCAGACGGGTTTACACTCATTTTCTCATTTCTCTTCTTTACTTTCCGCGGCTGGGGCTTGGAGGACACGAAAACATGTTGTTCAAATATCAATCCACGAAGTTCTTGAGTTTTTAACATCGATTAATCATCCCATAACCTCCTCCGATCGACCGAATCAAGGTTAGATTTCCTAAAAATCTAGTTTTGGGGAAATTGGGGATTTCATTTGATTTCGTCCGTTTGATCCGGAATAAACTAGATTAGTAATGGATTATTGATTATTAAGTTGTATTCTACCAATTTCCTTGTTGTTACATGGTTTGATTACTATGGTTCGTCGTTTTGTCGAGTTCCTAATCGACGCCTCGAAGGTGTCCGGTAAAAGGTCTTAGAGGGTGATTCGGGCGTTATATGATAATTAATCCTCGTACGACCATTGATTTATTGATGACATGTTTTAGGAATGAAATCTTTGTGAAGAACTCGAGTCGGATCCCTTCCGTTCCCTGTCTTCTTCGGGGTTCGATATCGGTTATTGAGGCAAGTATTCTATTTATACGATTTTTGTCTTATGAATTGAGTTTACGTATTGGATTTACGATGATTTGGTTTACCTTCCTGGATATGATTCATGTGATTGGATTATTCGAACTTTGTTGGTATTAATGATATTCTTGCTTGTTTAACGTTGTGAAGTCGTGTGGGGCATGTTAATCAATTGATTTGTGTTGGTCTTGATTGCTCGGGTTTGATGTCTCATGTTGATTATGATTATTGTGTTGGATTGATTATACAGTTGGAAATGTATTTAGGTGTACAATTGGATATTCGAACGTTTTTGTATTAAGGTGTGTTATTCGTGGTGATGAATTGCGTTGTTTGATATGTGTTGGGAAGTGTATGTTTGTGTGGTCTAGGTACGGTCAGTCGTGGCCTCTGGAGTTCGGTACATGAGGTGTACGAACAGTGTGTGTGGTCCAGGTACGATCCGTCGTGGCCTCTGGAGTTCGGTACATGAGGTGTACGGACATTGTGTGTGGTCCAGGTATGGTCCTTTGTGGCCTATGGAGTTTGGTACATGATGTGTACGAACAGTGAATGTGTGGAACCGAGTACGGTCCGTCTCCGGGATTCGTTACTTGACGAGTACGAACAATGAGTTAATTAATAATGTTTTGATATTAAACCTCGGACGTGATGATATCTTCAGTAATTTATTTTGAAACAAGAACCGGGCTGAGGCCTTAATGATTTTTCAAAAGAGGTTTTGTAATTTGGGACTCGAGGTCCAAAAGAATTTATACATTAAAAATTCCCTAGATGCCGAGTTTAATTTTAAATACTTCATCGATTGTTTTCTAATTAATAAAACCTCTCGGGAATGTTTTGTCAATTGATTGTCGTACTTGATTCGTGATTGCTTTTACTTGATACATTTTGTATACTATTATACTTGCACTAGTAAAACAATGGAGTTCTACTAATCCCGATTAATCGGGGGGTGGATATCTGTTTTGCGTCCAGGTACAGGCAGGTTCGGGGGAGCAGTTACAGGATTGGCACAGGAAGTGACGAGCTATGATACTAATCAAGAGTTGAGAATTTGATCGAGTTATGTTGTATCGACCGAGTTATAGTCAGACTTCCGCTGTTGTGTATCTTTACCCCTGCATGGGTAATTATTGTAAAGAGTTGTACTTCATCTCATTTGCATTAGTCATGTGACCTCATCGGTCCGTGTGGTTGTATTGTGTTGTGCGGCGATTTATATGCCTCAATGGCCATCGTCATAATGGTCGGGAACCAACCAAAGAAGACAGATGCTGGGCAAGCACCTAGCGATCGACGTCCAAGGCGATCGTCTTTAGGCATCTGGCGATGGCCTCTAATGTCCGACCGGAAACGATCGTCTCATGCCATGTGTGAATCCGAAACCCGTCAAAGTCCGCGGAGACCAAGGTGAAGACCCACGTGCAGATCCGCAAAAGGCGCCGCAAGAACAGGCCCTACTCCATCCCATCAGCAGCTGTCAGTGATAAGGACGGCCTCACCAACCAACAGACTCGCTGAAAGGACCTAAGGTGGGACCGCCCAGGACAGCGACAAGAGGCACCTGTCGCCTCCTTATTGGTTTGCGCATCTGGCTGCCAGCAGCAGCTGCGGACTTTAAGGAAGCAGTCCCACGTGCTGGGATGATCGCCCGCCTTATTTAAATACAGGAAACGGCGATCGCCCGCGGTTGACGAAGACGTCCCAGCAACCCTGTCACCTATAAATAGAAGGCCTCCAGCATTGGCAAGGGAAGAGTTAGAACATTAACATAGTGATAGTTGACAACGTGAACACATAACACTAAAAGCAAACAATACAGAGAACTATCCATCTTTGGAACAAGAACTCACAGAGCTTCAACTCTGGTTCTTCTGGCAATCTTCAGCACTCGGTAGCTAAGATAACTAGAGTCTTTAAACTCATTATAATTGTACTCTAACATTAATATCTGTACTCACTAGTATTCATATTAATAACATCTCGCGAGAGCATTCAAGCCCGGGACTAACAACCCCAGCAAACATTGTGTTTTTTATTTCCCCACGGACATGCTCTCGCACTTTGTTTGTTACTCGTCCATTCCAGCATATCATCTCCGGATAATATTTTGGGTAACAACAATTGGCGCTAGAATAAGGGGCATCTCAACCTTCATTTTTTATTCCGACCGTCTCGAAGAACATTCACTGTTCTCCGGGGTATATACTTGAAGAAACACTCACTGTTCTTCAAAGAAAAACCTTCTGAATCATGACGTCTGCCACGACCTCGAAAAGGGCCACTCTACGATCTGCCGGACACCTTATTCTGGCCAAGGCCGAGTCCCAACCTACGGCGGAGGGCGACCGCAGCGATGCCAGACTCTCACTCCCGCCCCCGAGGGACGGCCCCAGCCTTTCATTAGATCAGTTCCAAACCGCGGAACAGGTCGAGGAGGCCATGGCCATCCTCAGGGAGAGACAGAGAGCATGCGACTCGCCCACCATTACTCCATCAACCATCCACTGTGCGGGCAAGCGGAAGCGCAAGGGGCTACATGTCGAGAAATCGTCAAAAGCCCCGAGCCACAGGAAAAGGCGCTCGTAAAGCGGGACAATTCCATCTTCAGCCGCCTAGGGAATGATCCCTCATGGCAACCCGGGCATTCGGGCCCCAGCCGGGAGACATCGGTGTCCGAATCCGTCACCAGGAGTTCGGCATACCATACCCGACTCCCAGAAAACAGGCTGTCCAATGGGCTCCCACTCGCCCCAGAATTGAGCTCGGTGGAGGAGAACTCATCACCTACCATGGGGCCAGGATATCGGTACATGATCGCATCGGATCCCGCTCCGAGAGCCAATCCGCGAGCAGTCAGGCTACGGCGATGGCCGCAATGCAGCGCCAGCTCGACGAAATGAAGGTGCTCATCGAAACTGGGGCAGGCGCCAAGAGAACGATCGCCGGACCAAGTGAGCCGCTCGCGGTCCAGATCGAGCTCGTCCCCGTACAACCAAAGATCACCCCTCCTTAGACACCTCTATATGAGGGGAGGTCGGATCCTGAGACCTATTTGAGCAAGTTCCGGATCTACATGACCGGATGCGGGGCATCGGACACGACGAGGTGCCGAATGTTCCCACTGACATTGGGCGATCTTGCCCATAGGTGGTACATCTCATTGCCACCACGCTCAATCAACTGTTTTGAGAAGCTGGCGAACGACTTCACGTCGTATTTCACTGCCAAAGTCGTTCGGCCAGAAGGCCCCTACCGCATGATGAAGATCAGGCAGGGTAAGGACGAGCCCGACGAAGACTACATCGACCGGGTGGAGGAAATAGTCCTCACCGGCGAGCCCATAAGCGATGAGCTCACCCTCTACTCAGTCCTAGGGGTATTCTATGGCCATTCACCCATGTTCAGGCACCTCACGAAGGACATCCCCCCGACCTACGCAATCTTCCGCGTCAGGGCCTCCGACTTTCTGGATAGGTGGAGGATGCTCACCATTCGCTTAGGCGAGGGATCTACCGGAGAAGGGAAGGCGCCATCTTCCATCCCGAAGAAGGCGGTCGCCAAGCCCAGAAAGGCGGTCGCAAAACCACCCGGTGAGTTCAAGGCCTTCGAGGATGTAGAAGTTCAGCTCCTCCGCAACCTCAATCTATCTCCGGCCCATATCTTCAATGCCATCAAGGGGCGCGAGTGGCTTAGCAAGCCGAAGCCGATGAGGGACAACGGTCATCTGGACCGCAGAAATTTTTGTGCCTACTCAGACAACTCTGGAGACTGTACGAGGAAGGCAAGTTGAAGAACTTGGTAACCAAGCTAGAACCCCGGGCAGAAAGGGCCGGGGGACGCGATCGCCGTCAGAACGACAGAATCCTTCCCAATCAGGTCGCCAGGATCGAGCAAAACGAGCCAGAGTACTCAGACGAGTCAATCCCTCCGATCAACCCCAGTGGCCGGATCAATATGCTTCAGTCGGGAGGTGAAAACCTCGGAGGCCTTTCCCCGGTTTCCACCATGTCAAATAGGAAGCAGAAGGCCGAGTTGAGGGCGTTCGCCGGGGTCCATGTCGTGGTGCCCCCAGGGCCGACCATCTCCAGAGATGCGCTCATCACCTTTTCCAACAAGGATAGGAAGGGAGTGCAGTGCCCCAAAGAGGATGCATTGGTAATCTCTGCATGTATCCTTGGGAAAATAGTCGACCGCGTGCTGGTTGACAATGGGAGCTTTTGTAATATCATATTTAAATCTGCTCTTGACCAGCTCGGCAACCTGACCAAGTTCATCAAGCCATTTGATACCGTGCTTCAAGGATTCGGCGAAAACACGGTCCAAGCCTATGGAAGGATCAAGCTCTCTGTCGAGCTAATATGCTGTTACGATCCCAAGGTTAGGATCACTAGGAACCTCAATTTTGTAATCATAGATAGGCCCAGCATATATAATGGGTTCCTAGGTCGCCCCTTTCTAGAAACCTTCGAGGCGGTCGCCTGTTCTTGCTTTTACTGTATCAAGTTCCCCACTGCCTATGGGACGGTTGGTACTGTACAAGGAGACCAGCTAATGGCAAAGAAATGTTTGAATTACTCCTGTGTCATAGCTTCCTCTTTAAACACTTCCCGTACTATATATAACATTGAGTCGATCGACATTCAACCAATGGAGATCGACGAACCAAGCACCTCATACCAGCCCGACTCAGAGGACGGCATCTCACATCGATTGACGGACGACATCGAGCCAAGGATCGGTTTCAAGCCAATCCTCGACATTGATGCAAGGATCGAGTCCGGAAATCGTTCCAAATGAGAAGCGACCGTCCCCATTGAAGAGTTGGAAAGTTGAGCGGGAAGTACAAATCGGCACAAGCGTCAGTCTCGAGTTAAAGGACGATCTGATTAGTTTGCTACGTAATAACATCGTAGTCTTTGCTTGGCCGCATCAAGATATGGTCAGCATTAGTCCTGAGCACGCTTTCCACTATCTAAAGATCTACCCGGCAAGGAAGTCTGTTCAGCAAAAACGTAGGAAATTCGGTCCTGAGAAGTACGCTGCACTCGACGCAGAAGTCAAAAAGCTACTCGACAACAAACTAATCAAGTAGCTACCGACGAGCCACAGTGGGTAGCTAACGTGATGCTCATTAAAAAGGCGAGCAACTCCTGGAGGTTATGCATCGACTTCACCGACCTCAACGCGGCATGTCCAAAAGACCACTTTCCGATGCCTCATATTGATCACTTGGTCGATAGCACGACAAGTTGCGAAATGATGTCGTTCATGGATGCCTTCGCCGGGTGCCATCAGATCCCAATGGCTGAGAAAGACATAAAACACACGTCGTTCCACACGGAAAAAGACGTGTACTTTTGGGTCCGAATGCCGTTTGGTCTGTAGAATGCGGGGGCGACCTACCAATGGCTAGGGTTGCGAACAAATGTAACATTTCGATTCGGTTCGAAGGATCGCTCGATTCGTGGCTCGATTCAGGGCACCAAACGTAGAGTTGAACCCTATAAAATAGGATTCAGGAATCGGACTGAACGGTTCGGCTCGATTCGAGGGGCTTTGGACCAAGACGTAAACCCCTCCCATCCCGGGCCGAACTATTCGGCTTCGGCGAATCGGACCAAACTATATTCGAACTATACTGAACTTATAGAGTTGTAGTGGACTTTAACTCGATCCGAATCGAGCTATATTCAAACGGTTCGAAAATTCGAGCCGAATGGAATCGAAATATAAAAAAAAATTACCTTCGAGCCGAATCGAACCTCAAATTCTGAGGTTCAAAATTTTCGAGCCGAATCGAACCTAAGGTTCGAATCATTTCGAGCCGGACCGAACCCAGTACAGGTTCGGTACAGTTCGGCTCGTTTGCAGCCCTACCAACGGCTAGTCAACGGGATGTTCACCAACCAGATCGGCAAGACCATAGAGGTTTACATTGACGACATCGTGGTCAAGAGCCTCAAAAAGGAAGATCACCTCAATGACCTTGCCGAGACGTTCGTCATCCTCGAGAAGTTCAACATGAAACTGAACCCCAAGAAATGCAACTTCGGGGTAAGTTCCGGAAAGTTCCTGGGGAACATCGTGAGCCAAAGGGGGATCGAGGTAAACCCCACCAAGATCCAGGCGATTCTCGACATGCAGGAGCCAAGAAGTGTCAGACAGGTGCAATGCCTCACAGGTTGTCTAGCTGCCCTTAACCGTTTCATTTCTCAGCTCGGAGACAAAAGCAAGCCATTTTTCGCCACCATAAAGAATAAGAAATTTGCATGGACGATGGAAAGTCAAGTGGCGTTCGCCAAAATCAAGGAGTATCTGTCTAATCCCCAAATTTATCAAAGCCAATCCCCGGCGAAAAGCTATTTCTTTACCTGGCGGCCTCGGAGGTCGCGCTGAGCGCTGTATTAGTGCGAGCAGAGGGGCAAGCCCACCTGCCGATCTACTTCGTTAGTCAAGCGTTCCAAGACGTGGAAACGCGTTACACGCCTCTGGAGAAGATCGCCTACACATTAGTCATGACTGTTCGCAAGCTGAGGGCCTACTTCTTCGAACACCAAGTGGAGGTTCTGACGACTCTCCCCTTAAGGCAAGTTTTGCACCGACCAGACACCAACAGGCGACTCCTCAAGTGGTCACTGGAGATCGCCCAATACGGTATTACGTACGCTCCTCGCACGGCAATCAAAGGCCAAGCTCTGGCGGACTTCGTGGTGGAATTAACGTTCCCACCCCGTCCGACCCAGGTCGGCCGCCCTGCCTGGAAATTGTACGTAGATGGCTCGGCAACCAACTCGCGAGCAGGGGCAGGGATTGTCCTCATCAGCCCCGACGGCTAAAGTTTCACAAACGCTATGCGTTATGGGTTCCGTGCGACCAACAATGAAGCCGAGTATGAAGCCTTGGTAGGCGGGCTCGATCTAGCACTCGCCCTGGATGTTCGACGCCTCCACATCTTCATGGACTCCCTCTTGGTCGTGAACCAAGCCAAGGGGGAATATGAGGCGCGCGGCGAACAAATGATCAAATACCAAGAATTGGTCGCCGAAATATGCAGAAAGTTTGAAGAAGTGCTGATCGAACAAGTCCCGAGAGAGCACAACTCCCAAGCCGATGCCCTATCCAAACTAGCATCGTCAGATGGGGCGGCAGACTTCTCTAACATCCAAATCACGAAGTCAGCAAAGTCGGCGATCGACAGGAGCCTGATCACCATAGTTGCCATCGCCGAAGAGAACTGGATGACTCCGTTCATTAAATACTTGAAGGATGGAACAGTCCCCGCCGATCGTATCAAAGCTCGCCAGCTTCAGCTCCGTGCAACTAGATACACCCTATTGGACGACCTGCTTTACAAGCGAGCTTTCAGCCTTCCTCTCCTCAAGTGCATTACGCCAGAGGAAGTCCGACTCGTTTTAGCCGAGATCCATGACGGGATCTGTGGAAATCACGCTGGAGGGCAAGCTCTCATCCACAAGACGACCCCGCAAGGTTTTTTCAGGCCTACACTACAAAAAGACGCGATCGCCTATGCCCGATCATGTCACAGGTGTCAAGTGATGGGCCCGAACATCAAGCTCTCCCCCGAACAACTCACTTCTATGTAAAGTTCATGGCCGTTCACCCAATGGGGCATCGACCTCATTGGTCATTTGCCGACGGTGCCATAGGGATGTAAATTTGCCATAGTGGGGGTCGATTATTTCACAAAATGGGCTGAGGCCGAGACACTCAACAAGATCGGACAAGAACAAGTAATCAAGTTCATTTGTAAGAACATCATATGCCGGTTCGGTCTACCCCAGGCTATCATCTCCAACAACGAGAAGTAGTTCGATGGCTTGGAAGTCATGCAATTCTGCGAGAAATGGGGAATTAAAAAGTTATTCTCGGCCCCTTACCACCCTCAGACAAACGGGCAGGTAGAGGCTGTAAACAAGATTCTCAAACACACGATCAAAACAAGACTCAAATCCAAACAAGGACAATGGGCGAGCGAGCTCCCGGATGTTTTGTGGTCCTACCGAATGATGACCCGAAATTTAACCGGCGAAACCCCGTTCGCCCTCGCCTTCGGAACAGAAGCAGTGTTCCCTTCAGAGATCGCCGTCCTCAGCCGCCTAACTGAACAATAGATGACGACGGACAATGATGTATCCCGATGGATCGACTTGGATATGTTCGAAGAACAACGACTGACTTCAGAAATGAAGAACACAATCCACAAAATGAAATCCGAGAAATTCTTCAATTCGAAGGTTAAGGAAAGGCGATTCCAAGTGGGCGACCTAGTCCTCAAAAAGGTCCAGTCTCACACGGGAGTATTTGACCCGAATTGGGAGGGACCGTTCAGGATATTTAAATGGCTGACCAGGGGAGCCTACGAACTCCAACACCCAGACGGCACTCCGGACTAATATCCGTGGAACGCCGTACATTTGAAGAAATACTACCAATAAAAACTCTGTATTCAGTTACCCAATATACAAAGAGTTTAATGAGATTTTCTGATCCCCTCTATATGACTCGCCTCGACAAAACAAACAAATAAAGAGAGGACGACTCGCTCGACCTACAAGAGGTCGTCATCTAACCTGAAGGACCTATGCAAGCGATCGCCCCTCCAAGCACAACGTATACCGTCGAGGATCATCATCTAACATGGCGGTCCGAGGTATAAAAGTTCAGACATGGTTCTGGGAGTCGATGGAACCGATAGCCCGTCCATGCAAGGTTCCTTTGAGCAAAGATCGCCCGCCCTTTCGTTTAAATACGAGGCGGACGTAGCTGAAGGACCCTCCAAAACAAATCAGTGGACGCACTTGCCCGTCCTCGGATCCATCATCTAATCTGATGGACCGATGCAGATGATCGCATCCTACCTCCATCACAACGTATGCCCTCTTAGGCGCGGAAGTGGAATATCTCGATGATAGCTGAAGATGGTTCCGAAATACTGTTTGAGGGATGGAGACCAGGAAGCTCAGGAAAGTTTATCAAAGCGATGAAAGATGTTAAACTACTAAAACAAGGCTGTACCGGATACTGGTGCTATGAAATGAAAAAGGAAGACGGATGAGTATAGCTTTCATCCATTCCTGTTGTGAACGAGTTCTCGGATGTCTTCCCTGACGAATTACCTGGACTACCTCCACGACGGGATGTAGAATTCACCATCGAGCCGGAACTAGGAGCTACGCCAATTTCTAAGGTGCCGTATCATATGGCACCTACTGAAATGTACAAATTGAAGAAACAACTGGAAGAGTTACTGGACAAAGGCTATATTCAACCAAGCGTTTCGCCCTGGGGTGCACCAGTTCTTTTTGTTCGTCAGAAAGATAGATCACTTCGATTGTGTATTGACTATCGAGAGCTGAACAAGATGACGATTAAGAACAAGTATCCGTTGCCACGGATCTGATTTGTTTGACCAGTTACAAGGAGCAACAGTATTTTCTAAGATCGATATGAGGTCGGGATATCATAAATTGAGGATTAAGGAATCCGATGTTCCAAAATCAGCGTTCAGAACTCGCTATGGACACTATGAGTTTATACTGATGCCGTTTGGTCTCACTAATGCACCTAATGTGTTCATGCAATTGATGAATCGAGTGTTCATAGAGTATTTGGATAAATTCATAGTCATATTTATTGATGACATTCTGGTTTATTCTAAGAGCCCGGAAGAGCATGCACATCATTTGCGGATCGTTTTAGACCTTTTGAGAAGTGAGCAATTGTACGCCAAGCTTTCTAAGTGTGAATTATGGCTGAAGGAAGTGATGTTCCTCAGTCACGTGGTATCAACAGAAGGAGTCCGAGTAGACCCCAGAAAGTCGAAGCAATTTTGGATTGGAAGCCTCCTAAGAACGTGAACGAAGTCAGAAGTTTTCTAGGACTTGCTAGGTACTGTCGACGGTTCGTGGAAGGGTTTTCCAAAATTACCCAACCACTTACTTGATTACTAGAGAAGACCCAAAAGTTTGAGTGGAATGAGATGTGCCAGGCCAGGTTTGATGAACTGAAGAGAGATTGACGACAGCACCAATTTTATCACTACCACAGGGAACTGAAGGATTCACAGTTTACAGTGACGCTTCAAACCAAGGTCTCGGATGTGTATTGATGCAAAATGATAAGGTGATCGCCTATGCGTCATGACAGTTGAAGCCTTATGAAGTAAATTATCCAACGCACAATTTGGAACTAGCAGTGGTGGTTTTCGCTTTGAAAATCTAGAGACATTATCTGTATGGGACTCACTGTCAGATCTTCACGGATCATAAGAATCTCAAATACATCTTCAGTCAGAAAGAGTTAAACATGCGACAGAGGAGATGGCTGTAATTGATTAAAGATTATGACTTGGAGATTCTTTACCATCCAGGCAAAGCAAATGTGGTGGCTGATGCACTAAGCCGCAAACCCGTTTCTATTCGAATGCTGGAAACTCTTACCTCCCAGCCCAACATTCAACGAGAATTTATTTGCGAAGGAATTGAGGTATGGTTGCAAAGAGTCCAAGGACAGCTGTGTGTGATTGAACTAACTTCACCATTAATCGAAGAAATCAAATCTAAGAAATTAGATGATCCTCTGATAATTCAGTTACATGATGAAGTGAGTATGGGAAGGCCCCAAGATTCGTAATTCATGATGATGGAGTTTTGAGATTTCAGAGCCGACTTTGTTTTCCCAATGTCGATGTTTTGAAGCAGACAATTCTGAAGGAAGCTCACAGCACGCCCTATTCTATCCATCTGGGCACCAGTAAGATGTATAAGGATCTGAAGCAGAATTTCTGGTGGGGAAACATGAAGAAAGATGTAGCGGATTATGTCTCGAAATGTTTGATTTGTCAGCAGGTTAAGATCGAATATCAAAGACCCTCTGGAATGCTGAAGCTGCTCCCAATTCCAGAATAGAAATGGGAAGATATATCCATGGACTTTATCACTAGTATGCCGAGGTCCAGAACAGGAATGAACATGATTTGGGTATTAGTTGATCGTTTAACTAAATCGGCTCATTTTCTGGGCATTAAGGACACTTGGGGACCAGAGAAGTTGGCACGAGTGTTTATTGCAGAGATTGTCCGATTGCATGGTACTCCGAAGACCATTATTTTTGATCGAGACGGTCATTTCGTGTCACATTTTTGGAAAGCAGTGCATAAGGCCTTGGGAACCGAATTGAACTTCAGCACTGCTTATCATCCGCAGACATACGGAAAGTCCGAGAGGACTATTCAAATAGTGGAAGACATGTTGAGAGCTTGTGCCTTAGATTGGTCGACTGATTGGGAAGTTCTTCTACCGTTGATTGAATTCACCTACAACAATAGTTGGCATGCTTCCATTAAGATGGCACCATTTGAGGCATTATACGGGAGGAGATGCAGATCGCCCCTATGTTGGGTTGATTCATCAGACTTGATTGGGACCGAACCGGAATTGATCGTACAGACACGAGAGAAGATAGCCTTGATTCGCGCAAGACTGTTGACCGCCCAGAGTCGACATAAATCTTATGCAGACGTGCGCCGTCGCCCATTAGAGTTCAGTATTGGAGATCACGTGCTTTTAAAAGTTTCTCCTACTCGGGGAATCTTTCATTTTGGGAGAAAGGGAAAGCTGAGTCCAACATATATCGGACCGTTCGAGATTCTTAAGGGAGTTGGAGTGTTGGCATACAGGTTGGCACTACCGCCGTGATTAAGCCATATTCATAACGTATTCAACGTATCCCAGTTATGGATGTATATACCAGATCCCAGTCATGTCATTTATTTCGGCGAGATCGAAGTCGCTAAGGATGGTACGTTTGAAGAGAGACCGATCAAGATACTCGAAAGTCGAGTCAAACAATTGAGAAATAAACCGATCGCTTTGGTTAAGGTTCAGTGGTCGTGCCACGGAGTGGAAGAAGCCACATGGGAGACGGAAGATAGCATGAAGTCCAGATATCCAGAGTTACTTTCGTCTTGAGTTTCGGGATGAAACTCCTTTTTAGAATGAAAGTATGTAATATCTGGATTAATTATTGAGTATTTCGTCTGTAATTGAACCCTGTATTATTCGGATTTATGATATCGATAATTGAAGTATGATCTTTCTCGTATTCGTATCCATATGCATGATTATATCAACATATAAATCTTCACATGCAATTACGTAATAACGTACGCTATGAATGAAGCATAGCGTACGTAAGGCAGCCAATAATTGAGCAAGGCGGCTAGCACATGAGCCAATCGGTGGTGGGATCGGCCAGATCCTCACAGCATGAACCTGGACAGTTTTAAGTCAACGGATGTTAACATACGCTAAGGTATGTATATATCATACGCTAATTGGTATTGATTACACACGTAACTTGATGGTGTAGCATACGTAAGCGAGTACAGAAACGAGACAGTAAGATATCATTGGACGATAATGTACGCTAAGGAGAACATATAGCGTACGCTAAGTGAATAACGTACGCTATGCACAAGGGCTAATGTATGTTAAGGTCAGAAAATTATAAATGGGACAGCACCCCATTTCATTTCATTTCATTTCCTTCATTTGTTCTTCACCTCCCTTCATTCCCAGAGAGTTCCCAGCCACCTAAAACACCCATAGACCATCTATACTTGATCATTGGAGATTGGACATCACTTATACTTGATCATTGAAGTTGAGAAACATCTTGGATTGGCACACAAGCAACCGGAGTTGGACTCTACCTATTGTCTCGGTGTTTTCTTCATCTTAAGGTATGTTAATGCTATCTCCAACCTTGGATTCGTGTTCTTAAGGATGTTATGATCATACTACTGATAATATTAGGTTCCATAGATGATTTATTCAACCAAACATCATGTTTAGGAAGTTGGGATGATTATGCTTAAGTTACCATTATTGAGAACATTATAGTTAGAATCTTGTTACATCAAATAATAAGAGTAGTGTTCTGATGTTGATAATCTGTATTGAATGGTGCTTCCATAATGATCGTGGACTTGGTGTTGATATCAACTTTGATAAATGGAATTAGATAAAGGATCACCGAAGGTTGTATAATTTTTTATAAGTTAGATTGGTTAATTAATCTTATTGATGAAGTTGAATGTAATGATGATATTGGTAATAAGCGTATCAACCTTAGATCACCTGAACTTCATATGAGAAATTGTAATCAAGATTGAGTATGACGTTGTGATGTTATGTGAATCCTTGAATTCAAATGTCTATAAACCGTAAGATCATTCAAGTTGCTTGAGTAATGAATATGTGGAGTATAACGTACGTTAAACACTGAGAATTACGTACGTTATATCATCAGACAAGCCAGTCATCTGACCAGAGAAGAGAACCGTCAATTCATGCTTAGCGTACGCTAGACTTTGGAATTTATGCACGTTAACATGCATACTTAACGTACGCTACGTTGGATAAGTAACGTATTGTAACACCCCAAACTAAGCGGATATTACAGTGCCATGGACCCCCGACTGGGACCCACCAGGCGAATGAAAATTAATGAATTAAGTGATATAATTGTAGTACCGAACCACAGTATATCATTAATTACTCCGATGAGGAGTTTCAAGTACAACACACCCAGGATAAAAACACAATACGCGTATATTTTATATGAAGATAAAATATACAACACCAATTAAAATGAGTATCTAAATGGAAGTCTGCAGCGGAATACAAATGAAGGAAACATGACGACTGAAAGGACTGGGGCCCCCTACTAGTATCACTGGGACTCCTCGCCGTCAATGTTCTCTTCCCGTGCCTTAGCCTTGCCATGACCTGAAAACAACATCCCCCAACGGGGTCAGTTACACAGAACAACATTCCTCAAGAGTTGAATAAACACAAACATGATATATCTTAATTATGAAATGACGCTGAAGATAGGCATTATAGTGCGCCCGTAATGATATGTGCAAGTGCACAAGACGAGTGTTCGGACACACCCGTCCTTGTACCTAATTAGTCTCACGGAGGAACGTTACTGTGTGCACAGTCCAATGTGTCGGTGAACCCAACACATGACCATCACGTGCCCGACTAAAAATTCCACACATCCCCACCCAGCCACGAATATGAACTCAGAAGGTCATATGAACAAGAAATGACCATGAAGAATATTAATGAATAACAATCCGACAAAGTCAAGAATGACTCACCGAGATGAAATGATAGTAAAATGAATTATAGCTTAATGAAATGATTGGAACCGTCGTTCCTCGTGAATGAAGTGATTAATTGACAATTAGAAGTCTCAATACGGTTAATACATTATGAATGAATTATGATTATGAATGAACAACAACGAAAGGAATGAATATCCCTTTTAACCGAGTAAGAATTTACTTACACAACCGGTGAAGAATGTCCTTCCTTGAACAAACGTCCTACAATGAGATGTCGGTCACTCGAACAACCTTGAATGACATGGTTATTGACAAATGCTCAATATACGTATCAAACACGATTATAACCAACTCAAACGTCGATACAACAATATTCAAACTCATTGAGACATTCTAAAGAATACTTAGCAAACATATATCCTTTGATAATATCCAAACCCGAATATATCAAAATCAAACTCCAAAATAAGTAGTTCAAACCAACAAAACACCTTCAATGATATTAATAATCCCTTAGGAATCCACAACTCGAGTTAACGACAACATCTAATCGAAAACCCCCAAAATATATCGATGTCAACCCCAAAGTGTTCTTGATTCAACCCCAATATTCATGAAATCCGAAATATACGACAATAACTCCGTAGGAATACATTTATCCAAGGTAGATAATCCATATCTAACATATTCCAACAACAATCCAAGCTTACACGAAGAAATCGGAAGGAAAATGCCCAAAATCCGAAATTCTAGATCCAAGAGATTATTACCTTGATTAAATGTGATGGGGATGATGAAATGATGATTAATCCGAATGATAAGCTTGACGATGATGATTTGTGGATTCAACTCGAAGAAAACACCCCAAATCTCCCGAAATCGCCCAAAACCGCTGAAGGAATGAAGTGAGATGAAGAAATGACGAAATGGACTGCACTGTCCAATATATACTGTCCTCGGATTAGCGCGCGCTAGCTCCTGTGCGTAGAGTGCGCTAACGGGTATACTAGGTAGTCCAGCATCCTCTGTTCGCAATGGTAGCATGCGCTACGTACCTCTTATAGCGTGCACTACAACCATGTACTTACCGTGCGTTAACACAAAATGTTAGCGTGCTCTAACGATTTATCTGGTGCCCAGTACTGAAGTCCAGAACCTCCTGTTCTCTGATCTGATTGCGGTAGCGCGTGCTATACACAAATATTAGCGTGCGCTACAGACACCGATTAGCGTACGCTAATATACTTGTAGCGTGCGCTAGGAATTATTCCTAATCAGTCCAGTAGCCACTGGACTCTGCCTGATCCGACCTTAGCGCGCGCTACACCGACTGCATAGCGTGCGCTAGTCCAACCTACTAGCGCGTGCTACTTACCATTCGTAGCGTGTGCTACTTACAACCCAACTGCAGTCCAGTGCCTTCTGGACTGCCTGCTAGAACTACATTAGCGTGCGTTAGTGTTGAGAGGTAGCGTGCGCTACCTGAACTCAATTAGCGCGCGCTAAAGAGAGTTCATAGCGTGCGCTACTCCTCACACACAGCCCACTATGAAGATAACAATGATGATAAATACCGCACGATTCTCCAACTAGATTGATGATGAATGACATTTGATACACGATACAATTACTCTGAACGGAGAATACAATGATTGAATATGAGTGACAAATGATCATTAATGAGTGAAAATTACTGAGTGACAATTACTGAACGATAATTACTGAATAATAATGACTGAATTACAACCGGGTATTACATACACCCCCCCTTAAAAGAGTTTCGTCCCCGAAACTAAGGGTCAAACAACTCGGGATGACTCTCCCGCATACTATCCTCACTTTCCGAAGTAGCCTCTTTGACTCCGTGTCTAGACCACTGAACTTTTACCAAAGGAATCGTCTTGTTCCTCAACTATTTGACTCGCCGCTCTAACACTCGTATAGGATGGTCCTCATATGAATGATCATCGGCGATCTCGATTTCGTCGAACTGAAGTATGTGACTCGGGTCGGCAACATACTTCCGTAACTGAGAGATGTGAAACACATTATGAATTCGGATCAACGCCGGAGGTAAGGCCAATCGATAAGCTAACTCGCCTACTCGATCCAAAATCTCAAACGGTCCAATGAATCTTGGACTCATCTTTCCCCTCTTCCCAAAACGGAAGATACCTCGACTTGGGGATACCTTGACCAAAACATGGTCACCCGTATCAAACTCTAATGGCCGACGACGGTTATCTTCATAAGATTTCTGTCGACTCTGAGCGGTCAACAAACGACTCCTGATCAAAGCTACCTTTTGACGGGCGACTATAAGCATATCGGGCTCGATGCCGATTGATTCTGATAAGTCATCCCAACACAAAGGAGATCGACAACGACGACCGTACAAGGCCTCGTAAGGTGCCATATTAATCGAAGCATGCCAACTATTATTGTACGTGAACTCGATCAACGGTACTTGGGCTTCCCAATCATCTTTCCAATCGAGAACACATACCCTCAACATGTCTTCCAAAGTCTGAATAGTCCTCTTTGATTGTCCGTCGGACTGAGGATGAAAAGTTGTACTGAGATTAAGCTGAGTTCCCATAGCACGATGAACTGATTTCCAAAAATGAGATACGAATCGTCCATAACGATCGGAAACGATACTTTTAGGAGTACCATGTAGTCTCACTATCTCTTTGATGAACAAATGGGCAAGTCTCTCGGGACCCCACGTATTCTTAATCTCAAGGAAATGAGTTGACTTAGTTAGACGATCCACAATTACCCAAATTGTATTCATGCCACGACGACTCGTCGGCAAACTCGTGATGAAGTCCATTGAAATATCTTCCTACTTCCACTCTGGAATAAGGAGCGGTTTTAGCATACCTGTCGGTCGCTCATGTTCTATCTTTACTTGCTGACAGGTCAAACACCTCGAAACAAATTCCGCGACTTCTCGCTTCATATTACTCCACCACTAATTTTGTTTCAAGTCCTTGTACATCTTGCTAGACCCCGGATGAACGGAATAAGGGGTAGCATTAGCTTCTCTCAAGATCGAGTTTTTCAACTCGTCATTCGTCGGTACGCACAACCGATTCTTAAATTGCAAAAGTCCATCCTCGTGGACCACAAACCCAGGGGCTTTCCCCTGAGTCACATCATCTCGAATGCGTGACAAAAATGGGTTTGAACCCTGATTTGTACTCACTGTAACCAAACCTCGATCTCGGGTCTCATAAATTCCTGTTGAAGTTCCTTCTGAACTGTTAATCGAGTAAGCATCTACTCCTGAATGGACTTAAGACTCAAGGCGTCGGCGACAACGTTCGCCTTGCCCGGGTGGTAAAGTATCACAATATTATAATCTTTTCTTAGTTCCAACCACCGTCTCTGTCGCATATTTAACTCCTTCTGAGTAAATATATACTTTAAACTCTTATGATCGGTGAATATCTGATAGGTAACGCCATAAAGATAATGACGCCAAATCTTCAATGCAAATACCACGAATGCTAGCTCTAGGTCATGGGTCGGATAATTAACCTCGTAAGGTCTCAATTTCCGTGAAGCATAAGCAATAACTTTCCCGTTCTGCATTAGTACACATCTGAGACCCTGTCCGGAGGCATCACTATAAACCACAAATCCTTCTATCCCTTGCAGTAAAGAAAGGACAGGTGCTGAAATTAACCGGCTCTTGAGTTCCTCAAAACTCTATTGACATGCTTCGGACCACGTGTATTTCTTATCTTTCCGTAAAAGGTTCGTCATGGGTTGAGCGATTTTAGAAAATCCTTCAACAAATCGCCGATAATAACCAGCTAATCCGAGGAAACTTCGGGTTTCCTTAACATTCTTCGGAGGTTGCCAATATCGGATAGCCTCCGTATTCTGAGGGTCGACACGAACTCCATCTGATGAAATTACATGTCCGAGAAACGTCACTTTGGACATCCAGAACTCACTTTTGGAAAACTTCCCATAAAGTTGCTCTCGTCTCAACACGTCGAGCACCTGATGAAGGTGAAACTCGTGCTCCTCCCAATCACGAGAATAAATTAAAATGTCTTCAATGAAGACAACCACGAACCGATCCAAATAGTCGATGAAAACCCGATTCATTAACTCCATGAATACCGCAGGTGCATTAGTTAACTCAAACGACATTACTACAAACTCATAATGACCATAGCGTGTTCGGAACGCCGTCCTAGCGATATCCGACTCTCGAATTCGCAACTGATGATATCCAGATCTTAAGTCGATCTTGGAAAATACTGAAGCTCCCTGAAGTTGATCCAAAAGATCATCGATACGGGATAGAGGATATTTATTCTTGATCGTCACCCGGTTCAATTCCCAGTAATCAATACACAAGCGAAACAAACCATCCTTCTTCAAGACAAATAACACTGGTGCTCCCCACGGGGACGCACTCGGTCGAATATAACCCTTCTCGGTCAAATCCTCTAATTGATTCTTCAACTCTTGCATTTCGATCGGGGCCATCCGGTACGGTGCCTTCGATATTGGGGACGTACCAGGCTCCAACTCAATCGTGAATTCCACATCTCTCTGTGGAGGCAAACCAGGTAACTCGTCTGGAAATACATCGGCATATTCTCTCACTACAGGAATATCCATCAACATTACTGATGGTTTCTCGATCTTGGTCCTATAGCACCAATAACCGACACACCCCTGATTGAGTAATCTTACTGCTTTCATCAAGTTGATGACTCTCCCGGAACAACTAGGATTACCTCCCTGAAATACACATTCGACCCCATCGTCTGAAATGATAGTGACCATACGCTTACGGACACTAATGACGGCATCGTGACGATCCATCCAATCAATACCCAAAGATGACATCATCTCTTGGTAGATCTACCACGATTAGGTCTGCTAACCAATCACGGCCATGAAACTGAATCGGACAATCCTTAATCTCACGATTCCTGATAATTCTTCTACCATCAGGTAGACCAATGACATAAGGCTCATAACTAGTAGCACTACCCAGACGTAATCTACTCAAACATGACTCGGAAATGAATGAATGCAATGCACTAGTATCAAAAAGGGTACACACAGGTTGAGATAGAATATAGAGTGTACCTGAGATCATCCGGGCCTCTAGATCGTCGTTTTTCTTCATCTCATAAATTCGGGGCTTGCTGGCCCCCGAACCGGATGCTCCCGTCTGATAGCTTTTAGCTCCGCATTTATTTGCTCCTGTCATCTTGAACGATGCAGACTGAGTGGCCTGATTCTGCACCGCTGAATGTCTCGGGGCCTGAGATGACACCGGAGTAGGTTTAGAGTCTCTTCGGCAAAAATGGGCCTTATGCCCAGCAATCCCACAGTTATGGCACGTGACAGTCTGCCTCGGACACTTGGTGCTGAAATGACCCTATTCTTCATAGTTAAAACAGGTGATAGCCGAACTGGCTGCTCGTGACTGAGATTCCGTGGGTCTAGCTGCCATAGGGGGTCGCTCAGAAAAAGTAGAGCCCGTACGACGTTTCTTGAAAGTGGCCTGACTGCCGTCAGACTGATTACGATTCTTTGACTTCTTGCCAGTAGATGAAGGTTGTTGCTTAGCAATCTCCTTAGCAGTAAGCTCATAAGTAAGAGATTTCTCAATGAATTCGGCCAGAGTGGTGCAATTGTGATTAAGCAACTGCATCCGCATACGAGGCTTCAACCTCTTGCTGAAATATTTGATCTTGTCCGCCTTAGAGTGAATAATGGATGAGATGAAAGGAAGTAGCTCCTGAAATTTCTCGGCCATGGTGAGAACATCATCGTCCGTTGAGAGGTCAGGAGTGAGTAATTCTGACAACTTAGCGTCCCTGAGTGGGGCCGGATAATACCTCTCCATCATGAGAGTCCTGAATTAATCCCAAGTACAAGATCCGTCGGTGGGCTTCAACGATAACCACCATGAATGTGCGCTCTTACCAAGATAGTAAGCCGCAACTGAAACTTTGTGCCCCTCGGGACACTCCACCATAGCAAACAACTTCTCGAAATGTTCAAGCTAGTGAACAATATCCACCGGCTCAGATGAGCCCTCAAAATTAGGTGGCCCCTGGCGAGAGATGTCGCCAATGATACTGCTTACACCCCTGTCTTGCCCCTGAGATGGCGGCAGAGGAGCCTGTTGATTCTGAGTAATTGAGTTCTGCATCGTCTCCATGAGGCGTGCCATTTGAGTCATCTGGGCCATCATGCCCTGCATAAAAGCGAGTGGATCAACCCAAACACCTTCTGATTGAGCTGTGTCCCGGGTACGACTCCCTGACAGTGAGTGATCATTTTTGGGTGAATGAGTGGCAGCGTCGCAGCTCGATGAATTTGCATTATTCCTCGCGTTCGCGCGTGTATTCACACGAGCTCTCGGGTTTCGGCCCGCACCACGGCCTCTTCCCCCGCATCCCCTGCCAGCTCTTTCCATACTGAAGTGGAAAGTCATATGATAATTATATATCTCGCATGAATATCACATTATGATTACGTTATGAAATGATGAAAATGAGCATACACGCTCAAACACAATGATTATATGAATGATCAACTGAAGTGACGTGATTATCTAATGGAATTCTTGAAATGATTATCTTGAACAAGTTAACAAGACTAATGATATGATCCTCAAGATCAAAAACTGAACAATGAAATGAACTTAGTGATTAATGAATTAACATGATCGACTTGATCAGAAATGAAAATGATGAAAGAGGATTGTTGACTGTTGAATGATGAATGAGTGATTCTTATTGCGAGAAATTATACCATGGCGTCAGAAATCTTACTGTTCTTTGGTCTGAGGGGCTCGGCTCTTGCACAGGTCACACGTGACGCGAAATTCCAATGATACTAGTATGCTGAACGATGATTTCAAATGAGACATGACTCGGAAGGTAGTATTCAAAACCACGCTCCGATACCAACTCTGTAACACTCCAAACTAGGCGGATATTATAGTGCCATGGACCCCCGACTCGGACCCACCAAGCGAATGAAAATTAATGAATTATGTGATATAATTGCAGTACCGAACCACAGTATATCATTAATTACTCCGATGAGGAGTTTCAAGTACAACACACCCAGGATAAAAACAGAATACGTGTATATTTTATATGAAGATAAAATATACAACACCAATTAAAATGAGTATCTAAATGGAAGTCTGCAGCGGAATACAAATGAAGAAAACATGAAGACTGAAAGGACTGGGCCCCCCCTACTAGTATCACTAGGACTCCTCGCCGTCAACGTTCTCTTCCCGTGCCTTAGCCTTGCCATGACCTGAAAACAACATCCCCCAACGGGGTCAGTTACACAAAACAACATTCCTCAAGAGTTGAATAAACACAAACATGATATATCTAAATTATGAAATGACGTTGAAGATAGGCATTATAGTACGCCCGTAATGGTATGTGCAAGTGCACATGACGAGTGTCCGGACACACTCGTCCTTGTACCTAATTAGTCTCACGGAGGTACGTTACCGTGTGTACAGTCCAATATGTCGGTGAACCCAACACATGACCATTGCATGCCCGACTAAAAATTCCACACATTCCTACCCAGCCACGCAATATGAACCCAGAAGGTCATATGGACAAGAAATGACCATGAAGAATATTAATGAATAACAATCCGACAAAGTCAAGAATGACTCACCGAGATGAAATGATAGTGAAATGAATTATAGCCCAATGAAATGATTGGAACCGTCGTTCCTCGTGAATGAAGTGATTAATTGACAATTACAAGTCTCAATACGGTTAATACATTATGAATGAATTATGATTATGAATGAACAACAACGAAAGGATGAATATCCTTTTAACCGAGTAAGAATTTACTTACACAACCGGTGAAGAATGTCCTTCCTCGAACAAACGTCCTACAATGAGATGTCGGTCGCTCGAACAACCTTGAATGACATGGTTACCAACAAACTCTCAATATACATATCAAACATGATTATAACCAACTCAAACGTCGATACAACAATATTCAAACTCATTGAGATATTCTAACAAATACTTAGCAAACATATATCCTTTTATAATATCCAAACCCGAATATATCGAAACCAAACTCCAAAATGATTAGTTCAAACCAACAAAACACCTTCAATGATATCAATAATCCCTTAGGAATCCACAACTCGAGTTAACGACAATATCTAATCGAAAACCCCCAAAATATATCGAAGTCAACCCCAAAGTGTTTTTGATTCAACCCCAATATTCATGAAATCCGAAATATACGACAATAACTCCATAGGAATACATTTATCCAAGGTAGATAATCCATATCTAACATATTCCAACAACAATCCATGCTTACACGAAGAAATCGAAAGGAAAATGCCCAAAATCCAAAATTCTAGATCCAAGAGATTATTACCTTGATTAGATGTGATGGGGATGATGACATGATGATTAATCTGAATGATAAGCTTCAAGATGATGATTTGTGGATTCAGCTCGAAGAAAACTCTCGAAATCGCCCAAAACTGCCGAATAAATGAAGTGAGATGAAGAAATGACGAAATGGACTGCACTGTCCAATATATACTGTCCTCGGATTAGCGCACGCTAGCTCCTGTGCGTAGCATGTGCTAACGGGTATACTGGGTAGTCCAGTATCCTCTGTTCGCAATGGTAGCATGCGCTACGTACCTCTTGTAGCATGCGCTACAACCATGTACTTAGCGTGCGTTAACAAAAAATGTTAGCGTGCGCTAATGATTTATCTGGTGCCCAGTACTAAAGTCCAGAACCTCTTGTTCGCTGATCTGATCGCGGTAGCGCGCGCTACACACAAATATTAGCGTGCACTACAGACACCGATTACCATACGCTAATATACTCATAGCGTGCGCTAGGAATTATTCCTAATCAGTCCAGTAGCCACTGGACTCTGCCTGATCCAACCTTAGCACGCGCTACACCGACTACATAGCGTGCGCTAGTCCGACCTACTAGCGCGCGCTACTTACCATTCGTAGCGTGCACTACTTACAACCCAACTGCATTCCAGTGCCTTATGGACTGCCTGCTAGAACTACATTAGCGTGCGTTAGTGTTGAGAGGTAGCGTGCGCTACCTGAACTCAATTAGCGCGCGCTAAAGAGAGTTCATAGCGTGCGCTACTCCTCACACACAACCCACTATAAAGATGACAATGATGATAAACACGGCAAGATTCTCCAACTAGATTGATGATGAATGACGTTTGATACACGATACAATTACTCTGAATGGTGAATACAATGATTGAATATGAGTGACAAATGATCATTAATGAGTGAAAATTACTGAGTGACAATTACTGAACGATAATTACTGAATGATAATGACTGAATTACAACCGGGTATTACACGTACGTTACGTAGAGCAGTCAGGGTTTGTTATGTTGTACCTTTGACCATAGTTTGGATTGTTAGATGTTCGTACGTTAGATATTCGACGTGATTTGAACTCTATATTATTTATTTTGTTTAAGGTTTGAGTTTTGAAACGTGATTAATTGAAGGGGTGACCTTCGAGTGTTTTGATATTCATGGAAGTGTTATACTTGTCGTTGATTCAAGGCAAGTACCTTATTTATGTTTTATGTGTTGATGTTATACATATTGTCGTGCATATGTGTCGTTGTTGTATGTCCACCTCGTATTGGTCCGATGGGATCATCTTGGGATCTATGCTAGCGTGCGATGGATCATCGGACAGGTTTTTTCACCTTGTGTTGGTCCGATGGGATCATCTTGGGATCTTGGCAGTGAACGCTGGATCATCGAAATTACCATGTGTACATTATGATGTCATGTTATGATTATCATTTGTGTATGGTACTTATGAGTTTTCTCGTAGGGAGAGGCTCATTGGCATTTTTGTCATTTATTTTATTATTCGTGAGATGTTGAATAATATGTTGTGGTACTTGTACTAGTATCGTTGTGCTAACCCCTTCGGGGGTGACCATTTGTTTATGTTCAGGATGTAGGAGAGCAGGGAAACAACCATTAGAGCCGCAAGACGATGGGGGTGCAGAGTGATGTTCTGGCCGAAATAATTTGTGGAGTTTAAATGTTGTTTTTAATAAAGTACTCGAGTACGTTGTCCTTTGTTATATTTGATTTGGGTATGTATTGATATTAACTGTTGGACGTTGTATTGTCGTTGTTGTTTTGGACTTGTATTTTATTGCTGTTGTCATCGTTTATTGTTGTTTATTATTGTCATTTCGTTTTCTCAGCCTTGTAAATTCTTACGTAAAGGATTTACGGCGCTATAATATTCCTGAATATATCGGGGGTGTTATAGTGCTACTAGTTGTTAACCTTCTACCATTGGGCTACCAGACGGTAGAAGAATTATCGGAGATCGTGAAGTTAAGAATTGTCCGATTCAGCTTAATGGTCATGATTGGTTGGCGGACCTGATCGTGGTAGATTTACCTAAAGACGACATTATTTTGGGTATTGATTCGATGGATCGTCACGATTCTATCCTTAGTGTCCGCAAGCGTATGGTTACTATCATTTCAGACGATGGAGTCGAGTGTGTATTTCAGGGGGGTAATCCCAGCTGTTCCGGAAGAATATTAATATGATGAAAGCACTGAAATTACTCAATCAGGGGTGTGTTGGTTATTGGTGCTATATGACCAAGACAAGAACCCATCAGTGACGTTGGCGGATATCCCGGTAGTTAGAGAATACGCCGATGTATTCCCAGACGAGTTACCTGGTCTGCCTCCACAAAGAGATGTGGAATTCATGATAGAGTTGGAGCCTGGTACGTCCCCAATATCGAAAGCATCATATCGTATGGCCCTGACTGAAATGCAGGAAATGAAGAATCAACTGGATAAATTGACCGAGAAATGTTATATCCGACCGAGTGCATCCCCGTGGGGGGCACCAGTGTTATTTGTCAAGAAGAAGAATGGTTCATTTTGCTTGTGCATTGATTATTGAGAGCTGACGATCAAGAATAAATATCCCCTACCCCGCATCAATGATCTCTTAGATGAGCTCCAGGGAGCTTCAGTATTTTCTAAGATCGATTTAAGATCTGAGTATCATCAGCTGTGAATTCTAGAGTCGGATATCGCAAGAACAGCGTTTCGAACACGCTATGGGCATTACGCGTTTGTGGTGATGCCATTTGGGTTAACTAATGCACCTGCGGTATTCATTGAGTTGATGAACCTAGTTTTTATCGATTATTTGGATCAGTTCGTGGTTGTTTTCATAGATGAAATTTTGATTTATTCTCATAACCGAGAGGAGCATGGACTTTACCTTCATCAGGTTATCGACGTGTTGAGACGAGAGCAACTGTATGGAAAATTTTCCAAATGTGAGTTCTGTATGTCCGAGGTGACGTTTCTCGAGCATGTGATTTCATCAGACGGAGTAAGTGTCGACCCTCAGAAGATGGAGGCTATCCGAGATTGGCAACCTCCGAAGAATGTTAAGGAAATCCGAAGCTTTCTCGTATTAGCAGGCTATTACCAGCGATTTGTGGAAGGGTTTTCTAAAATCGCTCAACCTATGACTAACCTTTTGCGGAAGGATAAGAAATACACTTGGTCTGACGCGTGTCAGCAGAGTTTTGAGGAGCTCAAGAGCCGTTTAATTTCAGCGCCTATCCTTTCTTTACCACAAGGGACGGAAGGATTCGTGGTTTATAGTGACGCATCCGGACACTGTATCGGATGTGTATTAATGCAGAACGGGAAGGTGATTGCCTATGCTTCATGGAAATTGAGGCCTTACGAGGTCAATTATCCGACCCACGACCTGGAGCTAGCAGCCATTGTATTCGCGTTGAAGATTTGGCGTCATTATCTTTATGGCGTCACCTGTCAGATTTTCACTTATCATAAGAGTTTGAAGTATATATTTAATCAGAAGGAGTTAGACATGCGGCAGAGACGGTGGTTGGAATTGATTAAAGATTATCATATTGAGATTCAATACCACCTGGGTAAGGCGATCGTTGTCGCCGACGCCTTGAGCCATAAGTCTATTCAGGGGCAAATGCTTTCTCGTTTAACTATTCAGAAGGAACTTCAACAGGAATTCCTAAGGCCTGAGATCGAGGTCTGGTTACAGCGAGTGCAAGGGCCGCTTTGTATGTTAGAGATTTCATCGCCACTTTAGGAGGCGATCTGAGTGAATCAGGGTTCAGACCTATTTTTGTTGCGCATTCGAGATGATGTGGCTCAGGGGAAAGCCTCTGCATTTGCAGTCCATGAGGATGGACTTTTGCGTTTTAAGAACTGGTTATGTGTTCCGGTGGATGACGAGTTGAAAAACTCGATTTTGAGAGAGGCCCATGCTACCCCTTATTCTATCCATCCGGGGTCTAGCAAGATGTACAAAGACTTGAAGCAAAATTACTGGTGGAGTAATATGAAGCGAGAAGTCACAGAATTTGTTTCGAGATGTTAACCTATCAGCAAGTCAAGATAGAACATCAGCGACCGGCGGGTATGCTGAAACCGCTTCCTATCCCAGAATGGAAGTGGGAGGATATTTCAATTGACTTCATCACGAGTTTGCCGATGAGTCGTCGTGGCATGAACGCAATTTGGGTAATTGTGGACCGTTTAACTAAGTCAGCTCATTTCCTTGAGATTAAGGATACATGGGGTCCTGAGGGACTTGCCCAATTATTCATTAAAGAGATCGTGAGATTACACGGTACCCCTAAGAGTATCGTTTCGGATCGTGACGGGCGATTCATGTCGCATTTTTGGAAATCCGTTCATCGTGCCATGGGAACTCAGCTAAATTTCAGCATATCTTTTCACCCTCAGTCCGATGGATAATCAAAGCGAATATTTCAGACGTTAGAGGACATGTTGAGGGCATGTGTTCTCGATTGGAAAGATGACTGGGAAGCCCAACTACCGTTGATCAAATTCACGTACAATAATAGTTGGCATGCCTCGATTAAGATGGCACCTTACGAGGCCTTATACGGTCGTCGTTGTCGCCTGGGATGACTTATCAGAATTGATCGGCACTGAACCTGATATGCTATGAGCCGCTCGCGAGAAGGTAGCGTTGATCCGGAGTCGGTTGTTGACCACTCAGTGTTGACAAAAATATTATGCAGATAATCATCGTCGACCATTAGAGTTCAAGGTAGGTGACCACGTTTTGGTCAAGGTATCCCCGAGCCGAGGTATTTCCGTTCGGGAAGAGAGGAAAGTTGACTCCGAGATTCATTGGACCATTTGAGATTTTGGATCGAGTAGGCAGTCTGGCTTGTCGATTGGCTTTACCTCTGGCTTTGAGCCGAGTTCATAATGTGTTTCACGTCTCTTAGTTGCAGAAGTATGTTTCCGACCCGAGTCACATACTTCAATTCGATGAGATCGAGATCACGGATGATTATACATATGAGTAGCCTCCTGTACGAGTCTTAGAGCGGCGAATCAAACAATTGAGAAACAAGGCGATTCCTTTGGTTAAAATTCAGTGGTTTAGACATGGAGTCGAAGAGGCTACTTGGGAAATCGAGGATAGTATGCGGGAGAGTTATCCCGAATTGTTTGTGTAATACCCGGTTGTAATTCAGTAATTATCATTCAGTAATTGTCACTCAGTAATTTTCACTCATTATTAATCATTCAACATTCACGTTCATTCATTTGTATTCACCGCTGGCGTACTGGTCGTTGTGTATCAGTTTTGGTGCGTCATTCAACCCGGTTGAAGAGTCAGGCCGAGCGTATCATCATTATCATCTTCGTAGTGGGCTGTGTGTGAGGAGTAGCGCACGCTACGTACTCTTCTTAGTGCGCGCTAATTGAGTACGGGTAGCGCATGCTACCTCTCAGCATTAGCGCACGCTACGGTGGTTCAGGCTGACAGTCTATAAGGCACTGGACTGCAGTTGAGTTGTAGTAGCGCACGCTACGAATGGTAAGTAGCGCGCGCTAGTAAATTGGGTTAGTGCACGCTATTCAATCGGTGTAGCGCGCGCTAAGGTCGATCAGGTAGAGTCCAGTGGGTACTGGACTGAATTTGAATAATTCATAGCGCACGCTATGAGTAGATATTAGCGTACGCTAATGGTGTTGTAGCGCAAGTTGAGTTTTGGGTGTAGCGCACGCTATCGCGAGCAGGTCATAGGACAGAAGGTTCTGGACTTCAGTTACTGGGTATCAGATGTAACACCCTAGATATATTCAGGAATATTACAGCGCTGTAAATCCTTTACATAAGAATTTACAAGGCTGATTAAAGGAAAAGACAATAACAGATACCAATTTATGAAATTGCTGAAATAAAATACAACTGTCTAGTTCAAAACCGAGAATACAAATATCCAATGAAGAGTTATTATTACATCACTAAAATCCAAACATTATAAACAGACAACGTACTCGAGTACTTATTGAAATAACCAACAAACAACAGACAGTAAACCCGGCCGGAACATCACTCTGCACCTTCGTCGTCATGCATCTCCAGTGGTTGTTTCCCCGCTCTCCTGAATCCTGAACATACACAAATGTTCACCCCCGAAGGGGTTAGCACAACGATGCTAGTACAAGTACAATAACCATACAACATTGATATAATCAACAATTATATCATAACAAGTTTCTCCCACGAGAAATATTCACAACACATATCATATCATAACAGTATCAACATACTGATGGTATTCCAACGATCCAGCGCACACAGCTATAGATTCCCATGATGATCCCGTCGGACCAACACATGGTGGAACTACCTGTCCAAAGATCCAGCGCACACAGCTATAGATTCCCATGATGATTCCCGTCGGATCAACGCATGGTGGACATATAATCACAACATATTTACACGATACAATCACATTGTCATAATATAAACAATTCTAATTAAAGTACTTGCCTCGGTTCGTTGACAAGAATAAACTTCCACGAATATCAAAATACTCGAAGGTCGTCCCCTTCGATCAATCACGTGTTAAGCTCGAACCTTAACAAAAGAAATAGCATAGAATTCATTTCACGTCGAATGAACGTCTAACAATTCAACAATAACGGTAGAAAGTCCTTAATATGCAATCTGTCTGGATAGCTTAACGCACGCTACGAATCCTATGTAGCGTACATTAATGCTACTCGTTAGCGCATGCAGTACACACAGCCTAGCGTACGCTAACCAGGCGTGGTCAGTGCCTCACTGATCAGCCAACTGACTCAGCTGATGACTTAAGGCACGCTAAGTCCCAGTCGTTGCGTACGCTAAACGTACTCGATAGCGCGCGTTAATTCTCGTAGCTTAGCGCACGCTAAGAGTGCATGGCAGTTCACTAGAGGGCAGCAAATTATACAAATGGTGACGAAGTAAGCGAATCCCTCAATCATTAATGTTTGTTATCCGGCTTCATGTTATGATCATAACCTTTATGAATGATCTCATGGATACTAACAACTTCTAGGTGCAAGTATACGTATAATCATCATAACACTATAATCCATCTTGATTACAATTCTCATGCGAAGTTGGTGATCTCCGGTTGATGTATTAGATTCTACTATCATTATACATATTCAGACTTCATCTGGAGGTGAACTAACAATTCCAACTTATACAAAAGAATATATCCTTAGACGATTCTTCCCTTAAATCCTTATACCCGAAAATAATACCACCTCCAATTTATGATCACTAAGATAACATAAATCAGACGGATAATAACTTCAGAATGTTCTCTTATCACTTGAAGTACCAGGATTCCAACTACGAGGTTCCAATGATAATATCATAAGCATAGACATTCCAATCTTAAAACATGATGTTTGTTGAATAATTCACCAATGAAATTCAATATCACGTTAGCATGATCATCTAATCCCTTGGAATCCAAATCTAAGGCTGGTGATAGGTTGAACATACCTTAATATGCCGAAGTCACTGAACCACAAGGTAGAATCCGACTCCGGTTGGTTATGTGCCACTCTAAGGTGTTACTTCTCTTCAATGATCACTCACAAGTGATAACCAATATTCAAGGATCACTAAGATATGTTCTAAGTGTGTTAGAGGGATGATTATAGCTCTCTGGCCTCTCAAGAATGAATAATGGACGAAGGAAATGTAAGCCAAAAGGGGTGGTTGTCTCATTTTTAATATTCTGCACTTTAGCTAATTAGCGCACGCTACTAAGCATTCCTTAGCGCGCGCTAATAAGAGTTGACTTCAAAACTGTCCAGGTTCGTCCGCGGGAATCTTACCCGGACCCATGTCCCGGCTGGCGCATGTGCTAGCCACCTACCTCAATAATTCAGTGTCTAGCGCACGCAACTACTACATACGTAGCGCGCGCTAGTAATAGCCGATAGCGCGCGTTAAGCTACATTCTTAGCGTGCGCTATCACGAGTTTGCATGAGAAAATTTGCGTGTTGTTATACTTAAGTACAAGGATGCCAATGCAAGAAATATCATACTCCAATAATCAAAACCACAAATCCGAATAATACAGGGTTGAATACAGATGAAATACACCGTAATAAATCCGGATATTACATACTCTCCTACTAAAAAGGAGTTTCGTCCCGAAACTCAAGACGAAAATAATTTGGGATATCTGGAATTCATACCATCTTCCGTTTCCCATGTGGCTTCTTCCACTCCATGGCGTGACCATTGAACTTTGACCAAAACGATTGGTTTGTTCCTCAACTGCTTAACTCGACTCTCGAGTATCTTGACTGGTCTTTCTTCAAACATCCCATCATGAGCAACTTCGATCCCGCCGAAATCAATGATATGACTAGGATCTTGTATATATCTCCGTAACTAGGATACGTGGAACACGTTATGAACATGGATCAATGACGGCGGCAATGCTAATCTGTATGCCAACTCTCCAACTCTCTCAAGGATCTCAAATGGTCCGATATATCTCGGACTCAGCTTTCCTTTCCTTCCGAAACGAAGTATTCCTCGAGTAGGAGAAACCTTTAAAAGTACGTGGTCTCCCGTACTGAACTCCAAAGGGCGACGGCGTACGTCTGCGTAAGATTTCTGGCGACTCTGGGTGGTCAACAGCCTTTCACGAATCAAGGCTATCTTCTCTCGAGTCTGCACGATCAACTCTGTTTCTGTTCCGATCAAGTCTGATGAATCGTCCCAGCATAGGGGCGATCTGCATCTCCTCCCGTATAATGCCTCGAATGGTGCCATCTTAATGGAAGCATGCCAACTATTGTTGTAGGTGAATTCAATCAATGGTAGATGAATTTCCCAATCGTTTGACCAATCTAAGGCACAAGCCCTCAGCATATCTTCCACCGTTTGAATGGTCCTCTCGGATTGTCCGTCAGTCTGCGGGTGATAAGCTCTACTGAAGTTCAATTCGGTCCCCAAGGCCTTATGAACTACTTTCCCAAAGTGAGACTCAAAACGGCCGTCTCGATCAGAAATGATGGTCTTCGGCGTACCATGCAATCGAACTATCTCCGATATAAATACTCGTGCCAACCTCTTTGGTCCCCACGTGTCCTTAATGCCTAGAAAATGAGCTGATTTGGTTAAACAATCAACTATCACCCAAATCATGTTCATTCCTGTCTTGGTTCTCGGCATACTGGTGATAAAGTCCATCGATATGTCCTCCCACTTCCATTCAGGGATTGGAAGCGGCTTCAACATTCCGGCAGGCCGTTAATGCTCGATCTTAACCTGCTGACAAGTCAAGCATTTCGAAACATAGTCCGCTACATCTTTCTTCATGTTGCCCCACCAGAAATTCTGCTTCAAGTCCTTATACATTTCTTGGTGCCGGGTGGATAGAATAGGGCAAGCGTGAGCTTCCTTCATAATCGTCTGTTTGAACATTGACATCGGGAGCAGTCGGTTCTGAAATCTCAAAACTCCATCATCATGGATTACGAATCCGGGGGCCTTCCCCTTGATCACTTCGTCATGTAACCGAATCATCAGAGGATCATCTACCTGTCTAGATTTGATTTCTTCGATTAATGACGAAGTTATTTCCATCACGCACGGTTGTCCTTGGACTCTTTGTAACCACACTTCAATTCCTTCTCGAATCATTTCTCGTTGAAGGCTAAGTTGGGAGGTCAGAGTCTCCAGCATCTGAATAGAAACAGGCTTGCGGCTGAGTGCATCGGCCACTACATTCGCTTTGCCTGGGTGATACAAAATCTCCAAGTCATAGTCCTTAATCAATTCTAACCATCTTCTTTGCCGCATGTTCAATTCTTTCTGGCTGAAGATGTATTTGAGACTCTTGTGATCCGTAAAGATCGGCGGTGAGTCCGTCTGAGATAATGCCTCCAGATCTTCAAAGCAAAAACTACTGCTGCTAGCTCCAAATCATGTGTTGGGTAATTCACTTCATAAGGTTTTTGCTGTCGTGAAGCATAAGCGATCACCTTGTCATTCTGCATTAATACGCATCCGAGTCCTTGGTTCGAAGCATCACTGTAAACTATGAATCCTCCAATCCCCTGTGGAAGTGATAGAATCGGTGCCGTCGTCAATCTCTTCTTTAATTCGTCAAAACTAGTCTGACACGACTCGTTCCACTCAAACTTTTGAGTTTTCTGCAGGAGTCGAGTAAGTGGGCAGGAGATTTTGGAAAACCCTTCCAAGAATCAACGATAATACCCAGCAAGTCCTAAGAAGCTTCGGACTTCTTTCATGTTCTTTGGAGGTTTCCAATCCATAATTGCTTCGATTTTCTGCGGATCTACTCGGACTCCTTCCGCTGATACCACATGACCGAGGAGCATTACTTCCTTTAGCCAGAATTCACACTTAGAGAGTTTGGCGTATAGTTGCTCGCTTGTCAAAAGTTCTAATACAATCCGCAAATGCTGTGCATGCTCTTTCGGGTTCTTAGAATACACCAGAATGTCATCAATGAACACGACCACAAATTTATCCAAATATTCTATGAACACTCGGTTCATCAACTGCATGAATACAGCAGGTGCATTAGTGAGACCAAATGGCATCACTACAAACTCATAGTGTCCGTAGCGAGTTCTGAATGCTGACTTTGGAACATCAGATTCCTTAATCCTCAGCTGATGGTATCCTGATCTCAAATCAATTTTAGAAAATACTGTTTCTCCTTGCAATTGGTCAAACAGATTATCAATCCGTGGCAACGGATACTTGTTCTTAATTGTCATCTTGTTCAGCTCTCGATAGTCAATACACAGTCGAAGCGATCCATCCTTCTTTCGGACAAAAAGGACTGGCGCTCCCCAGGATGAAACGCTTGGCTGAATATAGCCTTTGTCCAGTAACTCCTCCAGCTGCTTCTTCAGTTCATACATTTCAGTAGGTGCCATACGATACGATGCCTTAGAAATTGGTGTAGCTCCGGGTTCCAGTTCAATAGTGAATTCTACATCCCGTCGTAGAGGTAGTCCAGGTAATTTGTCAGGAAATACATCTGGAAATTCATTCGCAACAGGAATGGATGAAAGTTTCATAATTTCATCTTCTTTCTTCATTGCATAGCACCAATATCCTGTACAGCCCTGTTTCAACAATTTGACAGCTTTCATTGCTTTGATCAACTTTCCTGAGCTTACTGGTTTCCATCCTTCAAACAGTACTTCGGAGCCATCATCAGCGATCAGCAAAATATTCCTCCTTCGGTAGTTTACAATTGCTCCATATCGATTAAGCCAATCGTCTCCGAGTATTAGGTCATCTCCTTGCATTTCTATCACAATTAGATTTGAGAGGCACACCCTACCCCCAAATGATACAGGAAAATCTCTAGTCTCTAAGTTCCCAACAATCCTCTCTCCACTCGGTAAACCAACAACATAAGGTTCACAAGTATGAAAACCAGAAATATTCAAACGATTTACACAAGACAAAGATATAAAAGAATGCGTAGCTCCTGTATCGAATAAAACGCTAACTGGATGGGAAAGGATGCGGGCCGATGCACGATGCGGCGGCATCCTGATCGTCTGTCCTCCTCATCTCACACAGACGTGGGGGAACAGATCCGGCACTCGATGTCCCCTTTCGGTCCCATTGTCCTCTGCCTCGTCCGCGGCCAAAATTTTGAGGCATCTGAACACTTTGCTGCGTCTGTTGGATACTAGCTTCCTTCTGAACTGGCTGCGATGAACGGGTTCCATTGTATTTGGTGGCGTCCTTGCAAAATGTCGCACGGTGCCCTTCCTGTCCGCAGTCAAAACATGTAACTGGAGTGCGCAAACAATCACGCCAAAGGTGGCCTGGGCGACCACAGTTAAAGCACTTCCTAGCTGTATCCGTCGTGGCTGACATTGTTTCGTAATTCTTTCCGCTCTTAGATGGGTGCGGAGGTTTCTTGAAAGAAAAAGAAGACTGGGCCTTGCGGGGCCCACTGCTCTTGTGCTCTGTAAAAGTACCAGAGACTTTCTGTTTCTTCCACTCCATAAACTTCTCCATTGCTGCATCTTTTATTTCGTATGCCAATGCCTTATCCTGGTATTGGCGGAGAGTGGTACATTCAAAACCGGACATGTACCTCTGGATTTCTGGTTTCATCCTCATTTCAAAATGAATCATCATCTTCGCATCTATTCTGACCAGATGTCGAACAAATGCTAACTGCTGGTTAAACGTCTTAATCGTCTGGGATACGGGTTCGTCTGATGGTTGAGCGGAGAAAAATTCCCGAATTTTGGCTTTCCTCACAGGACGAGGCGATCGAGCTTCCATCATCATTTTAAATTCTGTCCAATCAGCATCATGATCTGCAGGTCGGATAGCTTCCCACCACTCGGATGCCTCCCCAATCAGAAAGTACTGGGCAATAGGAGCTCTCCTATCGTCTGGGCAATTAATTCCAGCAAAATTTTTCTCCAATTCCTTCAACCAATGATCCCAAGTGGGAGTCTCGGAAAAGCCGTCAAATTTGGGGAGTTGCATTTTCGCTACCTCTTGCAACCATCGGTCACCTCGATTTCCCATTTATGGGATCCTTTGCTGTCCATCTCCCTGCTGAGTGAGAATCTGCTTAGTATGCCGAGGGACAGCGGACGCGACCGTGACCGCGGTACAGTTGGTTATGGAGATTAGATGCGGGACCAATAGGATATGGCCGGGAAGGTTGATAGTCAAGCACTTCATTTTCGTTGTTTAGGTTTCGGGGACGAAACCTCTTTTAAGGTGATATGATGTAATACCCACATTTTTTTCTTCTCGTTTCCATTTCGTTCGACCGTATTGAGGCGATTGTGTACGTTAATGCTTCTGACCTTGTATTGTTCCTCACCTTTGTCATTCGAGCGGGTTCTGATATTGTTCCGTATTGATGTGTATATCGTTGTGATCTTTCCAAAGTTCGGATCAATTTCTTGTGAACCGTGTTCGAAATTAACACCTCGTGATTCCTAAAAGTTTATTGATGTTTTGATTTGAGGTGTGAACTTCATAGTTGATCGTTGTTGTTCGATCATTGCTATTTGTTCGTCATTGTACAATCATTATTGTTTGATCTCGTAATCATGATTATTGAACATCTGGGCCATTTTGTGATTTCCATAAGTGTTGGGAAATTGTCTTCGTATTTGATCTTCCAAACCTTTGAGTTACTGGAATTTCATACCTTTCAGCATTGGAATCGTGATTTGATTTTGTATTGCTCGGTTTTATCAACCGCAGCGATTCATGCTCGCTGCTTTTCGTAAGCATTCTTGCGTATTGAACCAGATCGTAGTGGCTTTATACTGCATGGAGCTCTGGTGCGTTGTCGAGAGTAGCCTTGCTTTTGTTTTAAGTTTCGGGACGAAACTTATTCTTAGGAGGGTAGAATGTAATACCCACGATTTTCGTTCCGGTTATTTTGGATTTTTTTCGGATATTTCGCGGTTGTCGAGTGCCGGTATTATTTTATCGACAACTGATTTTGGCGTTTATGACCATAGGTGATGATTGGTTATCCGTTGTTTTCATTTCGGATCGATGATGTTGTCCCCGAGTGTTTTGTCGTGTTTGTTCCGTGCGATTTCGGAAAATCGAGTCGTCAAATCATGGTGGTCGGGCACTGGCCGGACGAGTGGAGGCACTGGCCGGACGAGTGCAGGCACTGGCCGGGCGGGTGCGGTAGGAACCGGCGTAGCGCACGCTACGGCCGGGAGGCAGCGCACGCTACGGTCGGGAGGCAGCGCACGCTACGGCCAGTTGGTTGCGCGCGCTAGTCGGCCGAGGCTGTAGGGGCAGAAAGGTTCTGGACTTGGGAGGATCGGCAGGTAGCGCATGCTAATGTCGAACATTGCGCACGTTACGGCCGGCAGGTAGCGCACGCTACGGCCGGAAGGCTGCGCACGCTACCTGGCCGAGCCAGGAAGTCTCTGGATTGTGGCCCGGACCAACAACGCACGTGTTCAGCGCATGATGGCGGGTACCGGCCGAACATTATCGATCATGACCGTCAGATAGCGCACGCTAGCTCGGCAGTCTAGCGCACGCTAGGCTGCACCAGTATAAATATGACCGAGCAGTCATATTTTCACCCGTTTTTCATTTCTTTCCCTTCCTATCTGCGACTGGAGTCTTGGAGGTGATGAAGGCATGTTGTTATACATCTAATCCACGAAGTTTGGGAGCTCATATCATCGATTAATCACCGCATAACATCCTTCAATCCAGCGAATCAAGGTTAGTTTTCCTAAAATCCTAGTTTTGGGAAAATTGGGGGTTTTGGTTGATTTCGCCCGTTTGATCCGTGATAACTCATATTTGTGATGTATTGATGATTATTAAGTCATATTATACCAATTTCCTTGTTGATCCATGGTTCGATTGTTAAATATTCTTCGTTTTGTTGAGTTCCTAATCGGTGCCTTGAAGGTGTCCGGTGAAAATCCTTAGAGGGGGTTTCGGGCGTTCTACGATTATTCTTCCTCGTACGATCGTTGATTTTTGATGGTATTATGTTAGGGTCAGGTTCCGTGCGAAGAACTCGATTAGGAACCCTTCCGTTCGCCGTTTCCCGATCGGGTATGTTACCGTCGTTTTCGTCGGAGAGTTGTGGGCGTTCGAGGTTTCCCGATTGAGCCATGTTCGTCGGAGTGTCCGGTATCGAATATCGAGGCAAGTATTTTGCCCATACATTATGTGTTTTGTGAATATGATGGTTGAAAATTGAAGATACGTGCTAAACGAATTATTTGCAACCATTTTTCTAAAGAATCGGTATATTTACCATCATTGTTTTCTTAAAAGATAATTCTTGTGTTCGGGAATTCATATGCTTAATTGACTATGCGTATTGGTGTGTAGTATAGGATCCCCTTATTTTTGAGTGATGCAATTATGTGTGATTTTGTTGTTGGTAAGTTAAAGTTCAATTATTTTGTTAAGATTTTGTGTGGAGTCATGCGGATGTGTGTGAATATGTGAACTTATGTGATATTGGTTGTCGTTTGGTGCTGTTTAGATGGTGTGCTTATGTGTTAATTGTATAAGCTTTGGGTCGTGAGTATGTGTTGGACATTTGGCCATTCTAGCAAAATACCTCGACTATATATATTTGACTCTTGAGGATTTCGGTTTTGGAAATATGAATTGATGAGAGTTGTAAGTTTTTCTCGGGTACTCTCACTCGGGAATTGACTCGATGGGGTCACACGGGGACCTGGTGGCTTAGAGGCTGGACCGGGTCGCGAGGGTTACTTCGAATGGGCATTCTCACCTGGGGATTGCTCGACGGGGCACACAGGGACTTGGTGGCTTGAGGGCCGGACCGGGTCGCGAGAATTGCCAGAATGTTTGTAACGATGATTAATTATGATATGTCCGGAGTATCACAATGCTTGTTGCTCGGAGTCGAGAGACATTATATATCGAGTCTTGGTGTTTGGCTAAAATGGCATAAAAATAATGTGTTATGTGTAATGTATTTTTGGAAGTAAATTGAAGTGAATGAACGGGGCGTGGACCCCATGTTGGTGATCGAAATGGTTAGGTCATGGACCCTGTGTTTTGTGACTGGAATGAATTGGGTTGTGAACCTCGTGTTTTGTTAATCGGATTTGCATTTTGGAAAATGAACTTTGGGGCGGTGACCCTAAGTGGCTTTGGTAGAATTAAGAACTTCACAATCGCAAATGTTTTCAAAACTCCCGAGATTTAGAAATGTTTTCAAAGTGCTTTCTTGTTTTGGTTTCTACTTTCAAGGTTTGAACTATTTTTGATTAAGCAAAATATCTCGGGAAGTCTTTTGTTGTATTCTCGGAATGTGTTATGTATGGCTCGTATTTGCACTTTATACTTGTACTAGCAAAACAGTGGAGTTTTGCTAACCCCCGAGTATTCGGGGGTGGATGTCTGTTTTTGCATCCAGGTACATGCAGGTTTGGGAGCGAAACTCAGGATCGGCGCGAAGGATGATGGAAGGCGAATGATACTAATCACACGATGGCCAATGTTGGATGCAGTCAGTCAGAGTTTGTGTATGGTCTTTCTTCTGTCGTATTTTTGGTTTGAGAGTGTATTTTACCCATGCATGGGTATGAGTCGAGGTAGAAATGTGCATTTTGACTTGTATGTTTGTGATGAAAGACCAAGTTGGTCTACAGATTTGGTATTTTATCATGTCGGTATGTAATTTATTGTGTGGTTTTGATGTCTAGCTGGGTGGATCCTCACGGAGAGGGTCTGCGGTGTGTAATATTCCCAGTTTGATTCTGGGGGTGTTACAAGATTCCCAGGACGTTGTTCATATTCGGATTTGAATTTCTTCCACAGACAGATAATCTCATGATACACTAGTCCACTAGGATGCGTGTCAAGAGATAATTAAATATCATTCAATTTCTTCTTACTCAGCCCACCCTTTATGAACTCAAGTTTATGTTGTCTCTTTGTGGAAGGAATTCCAAGAGAATGACATTTTTGATCACAAGTCCATCTGACACATTTATAACAAACATACATTTTATTGGCTCGTCGTTTCTTGGCATATGAACTTTTACCAATCCTTGGTAAGAATCTAGTGGGTGGTTCGAATGATTCCCCAGCTATTCATACTTTGGCTTCAATAGTAAAGCGAATGTCATGTGGGATATCATACAACATGAATAATCACATTCGTTCGGCTCGAGCTCTGTAAATTCTTAAGATTGCATTTTTACTGAGAAAAGGAAATTGTTTTTCAATATTTTTAAGGCTTTTTCTATTTTTTATTTTTTTGGATTTTTTAAAAGAAAATTAAAATTCACACACACAAGAGGTATTTAAAAGTAGCAAAATTCAATTCTTCCTAAGTGAGTTTCTTTCTGGAAAAGGCATAATAGGATCTTATCTTATCTGGTTGACAATGATGTTCACGTGTCCTGATTGTTTTGTTTCCTTGTCATGCTCTGTAAAAAGAAACTTACAAAGTATTATATTTAAATTACGTAAAAAGAAAATCACACAAGAAAATAAAATAAAGCTTGGGTTGCCTCCCAAGAAGCGCTTGTGTAACGTCGTTAGCTTTACGTTAGTATGATTTTGATTTAAAATTTTTCAATGAAAGTTATACTTTCAATTACTTGTACTTGACATTATATTCTAGGGTACCTATTTTACAAGTACCTATAATAGTGAACGTTCAATTACTTTCAACGAAATTGCAATTGATTAAAGTAAAGATGTTTTAATTCATAGTTTCTAGCAGCTTTCCCTAATGCAATACAAGATGTAGATGTATCTATAACTGTAATACCCGAATTTTCAGTATAAATTTTTCGCATTATTTTATCTGAGGTATATTGTATAGCTTGGTGCCTATACAGTATGGATAAAATAAATTGAGGATCGAGAGAGTTATACTTATGTAATTGACGTTTTGATTAATAGTTATATTGAGAATTTGTTGTATCAGGTTGAACTGATTTGGATATCAGGTATATCGTATTTGGGTTGAGTATATGTGTATTCAGTATGCCGTATGTTCGTATCCAGTATGTCGAGACGTTGGACAAGAACAGTTGAATTTTTGGCTAAGTATAAAAGCCATTACGTACGTTAAGCCTTGGAGCTTACGTACGTAAAATGTGTTAGCTTACGTACGTTATATAGTGTATATAACGTACGTAACAAGAGGAATCAAACTTGTGCCCGACAGGTGGGACCCGTGGTCGGCGCCTTTCGGTGAAGAACGTGCATGGGCAGGTCAACTACGTATTACGTACGCTATATAGGGTGTATTACGTACGTAATATGAGGTTTTACTGTAGCAAGTCAACGTACATATTACGTACGTTATGGAAGAAATGTTACGTACGTAAGGAAGTTCACAAAATAGGTCAGTTAACTCTGGACTGCCATTACGTACGCTATCAAGGTAAGATAGCGCACATAATAGGTTGTTACGTACGTTAACAAGGACATGTTACGTACGTAACGAACAGAAATGTTTTATAAGAGAACGCCCGTCTTTCATTTCCCTTGGACATTTCATTTCATTTTTCATCTCCAAACACTGAGAGAGGGGGATTTTGGCCTTCCTAAGTCGATTTTGAGCTTGAGAGCTTGGATTTGAGACTTGGATACGAAGATGTTGATGATTCTTGAAGAGTTTACTAGTGCTTTTCATCTTCTAAGAGGTATGTTGGATAATCTCTTCTTGAATTTCGGATTTTTGATGTTGTTGTTTATGAATGATTCGTATGAAGATGATTATGATCTTGTTATTACGATTCTTGAAGATATATGAATTATATGTTGAAGGAAGATGATGATATGATGGTTTGTATCTTGATTATGTTGGTTATGATTATGAAATCCTAGAGTTCTTGATGTTCTTGGTAGTATTGTTGCGATTTTTGATGTTAGGAGAATCGTATGTTGAAGAACATGATGATATACACCTTGAATTATGATTAAGGATTGTTTAGATGTTAGAAAACATCGGATTATGTTGTTTTATGGATTATGAACGCGCATAATTAGAAATCAAAGTCATGCACATGCATCGCCTAGGACTGGGGCTAAACCACTGGTCCCATCCGAGGCCTCTATGGACCCTCCCGGACTGGATAGCCAACAAGCTTGTGAATCAGGAGCGAAATCACATATTCCTCTGAGGCCCCATCGGACCCACCCTGAGTGAGCAATCACACACATATACATTAACATTCCATATTAAGCATAAGGGTTTCACGAGAATACTTGTGTAACTCCCCCAAATCCCATTAGGTCATTATAGTGCCGTGGATCCCACACCAGGAGATCCACCAGGGTGGTAACGGCTTCGTGGTATCGGTATCGAGGCAAGTTTCTACTTGTTCAGTTTATAATATTTGATGAATGGTTTCGTTTTCATTTCATTTATAATTCGTATAGCAATGTTGTTAGAAATGTAAGTTGTCGGGATAATGGTTTGTATATCGTACTCTGGTTGTAATAAATCATAAGGCATATAATTTAATTGTGTTCAGGGAAGACGTGAGTTATCTTTGGTCAAGGATATAGAATATCGGATATCAAGGATAGTTATCTTGATGACATAAGTATTGGGATAAAGGTTTATTGGTATTGAATGGATGGTACCTTATTTGAGATTATTTGTATAAATGTGTATTCGTTCAGGGATGTTGTTCGTGGAAAGGATGTTGTCTTCGTCTTTGAGGTAATTTATGTACTGTTCAGTTATGAGATAATTATTATGTTGAGTTGTTGTATATGTTGTATGTTGAGGCTTCGTATATTGAGATTTGTCCTGGTTGTTCGTTGAGGGATGTTGATCCCAGGACTATTGTTGGTATTGATGGTTGTGTTGATCGTCTCATTGGGGGATGTTGATGGATATGGCCCTCGGCTTTGAGGTAATTTAAGTATTTGTTCAGTCATGTGGATAATTAGTATGTTGAGTTGTTGTATATGTTGAGGTTTCGTGTAATGAGTTTCGTATAGGTTATTCGTTGAGGGATGTTGATCCCAGGACTGTTGTATTGAGATCGTAGATCGTGTTGGTCATTCATTTGTGGATGATGATCCCAGGATTGATGTTTTGGATATTGATTAGTCGTGTTGACTTTTCATTGTCAGTCTGTTGTTGTTCACTTCGGTGAGTCTTTTGATCCTTATTGGATATGTGTTTCTTTGAGTTTCGTTGTCATGTTGCATCGTGACATATCTGGAGTCACATCTGCATGCCGATTGGTTATTGCGTAGGATTTTTAGCCGGGCACATGATGGTTATGTGTTGATATTTCCACATTGAACCGTGCACACGAGACGTAGTTTGTGAGGCTAATTAGGTACAAGACCACACGTGTATGTGATCAATACCCGGGGTGGCTTGTGCACGGACACATTTCCGGATTGGGCGTACTATGATTTCCATCTTTGAGCCATATTGTTTGGTCGTTCATCCTCCATTTATGGTTGGGTATGTTCGACGGTTTGTGACTGGTTTTTCATACGCCCGAGGGGTATGTTCGACAATCGGAGTTATTTCTTTGAGATCCATTATTGTTGATCATTTGGAGTTTACCTTGTTGATGGTATTCTCGGTTATTGTTGGTCCTTTGTTGATCGTTTGGAGTCTACCTTGTTGAGGGTATTCTTGGTTATTGTTGATCTTTATTGATCGTGTTGGGAGTTTACCATGTTGAGGGTACTCTCGGTTATCATTGATTCTTTGTTGGTCGTGCTTGGAGTTATCATGTTGGTGATATTCTGAGTTGACGTATTGGTTGATCTGGTTATTGATCGTGTAAGCATTCGGACTGTACGTCGATGTTTCGGGATTGGTATTCATTGTCATATGGTAGTTGATCTACAGATATGTTGTGTACTATTGTTTATCCAGGTTGAGTTTTGATTGTGTAATCCGACGGACAGGAGTTGACACATATTGAATTATTTCATGATTATGAGTTATGATGATGTTTTGAGGATTTTTGATATTATTTGGAATACAGTACAGTTGGTTGTGGTTGAGTTCATTTCGTCATTTGAGAATGCGAAATGTGAATTATGGTAAGGATCGATTTGGTATGGATTGCCATGGATTGGTAAGGTTATGACGGTAAGATTACTTTGGTAGTATTCTTACTATATTATTACATTGGTATATAATTATTTATGATGATGTGATCGATATCATTGTTGAGTATTGTGGTTGACCCCGTCGTGGGCTTTATTTTTAGGTACTCGGAGATCGAGCTAGTAGCGGTCGTGAAGGGGTGATCTTCCCCGGTGATACTGGTTGTGGCATGATTTTGAGTATTGAGTATTTATTTATGGTTGTTTTATTTCCGCTGCAAATGTGTAATTTGAACTGCATTTATCTGCTGCGTGTGTATATTTCAAAATAGCTTTTCGGTATCTTTATCTGCTGCATGTGTCTATTTTAAAAGGGCTTTTTGGCACTTTGCGAACTTGGGTTATTTCGTTAAACCTTTTCCTAAACTATTTTATCGGTACGTTTAAGTGGTGGCTTAACGTACATTTTAAACTGTTGAGATTTGGCACTTCGCCTTGTATTTTCAAATGGTGTTTTATGACGGTGTTGGAGAACTATGCGTTTAAAAATATTTGAGTATTTAAAATATTACCGTCATTGGCCTTTTGGCATTTTTAAACGTTTTTTAAATGGTTTGTAAACGGTTTTTAGCCTGGTGGATTCCGGTGCGGGGCCCACGGCGCTGTAATATCCCGGATGGTTTTGGGGGTGTTACAATAACAGGCCGTGCAAAATTACGCATATAAGTTACTCTTCGTGGTGGTCCGTTCGCCACATCAAGTTCTTCAGGTATTATTTCGAGAGGTATTTTTTATTTTCTTCTATTTTTGGTTCCTCTCTTGGTTCCCGTTGAATTTGATTAATATTTTTAATATAGGGTTGGAGATCTTGTTTAAGAGATCTACGCCCTTGCATTCAAAGAAAATAACAGAAGTACGAGAGATAACAAAAAAAAAAAGTAAAGGACATAGAAAATATCACAAAAATAGTAATTCTAACACTGATACCCGGCAACGGCGCCAAAAACTTGTTCCGCTGAAAATGTACTTGTAAAAACAGCGACTCGCAAGTATACGAGGCGTTTGTAGTATTGATGGGTTTACCAAGGTCGTTTCACTTGAGGATCGTTTTTGTTTTTTAAAATTACAATAATTATGAATTCACAAAATAATAATATCTAAATGTTCTAAATAATGGGTTTTGATGATTTTTGCTAATTTGCAGAAATACAAATAGAGGAAATAAATTCTATTTAAGAACTTAATTACAACGATTTAAATAAGATAAGGCAGTAAGAATAAAAATGACTTTAATATAGAATTGTGTTGTTTTTTATAATAAAGATTCTAGGGATTCGGATTATTAAATAAATAACTCGAGCATTATAACAATTTATTAAATGTGAGATTTAATAATTAGATAAATATTATATCTTCAGGAAAAATAATTTGATAACTTTCGTATTCACAAATTATTTTAACATAAGATTATATTTAAATAATCTAATTATTTCATCCAACTAAATAATACTTTTCGGATTCATATTTAGTTCCTTGGGTTAAATAGTCCCTTTCAGATTAATAATTAATTAAATTTAGATTTACAAAAATATTTCCTTCCGGTCTCTATTTTTGTATTTGTGAATTATATATCAATTTAAATTAAAGAAGGCATATTAATAAATTTAATATAAGCTCGAGTATTTAATTTAAGTCATCCTAACCCTAGAATATAAAATTTAGCTTATATTCATATTGATAGGTGAAATTACAGGACAAATAAACATTGACATATTCAGTTTAAATACAGCAAAAATTAAAAGAGCTTACTTGATGTAGATAAATTAAACTGAAAGGAAAATGCTGAAACTGATAGAGAGAGACTTATCCCAATACGCCAATTGATCCAAGCAGCTTGAATGTAACGTATGAACTTAAATTACAAAATTATAATTATAAATAAAAACATAAAGGTGAATTTTATCTGATAAAATATTATTAACAAAGCGTCATTTGGAATATAATCTGGGGTACAATATTTATTCATGTGTATTATAGTATAATTACATAAAATATAAATACAGGAAATAAATACAAAAACTGAAATATAAAACTTGCAATTTTATTTCTACGAATCAGTGTCTAGCAGTGTTGTGTTGCAGCGTTTGAGAGCACTGCTATTTATAGCAGTACACTAGCACTCAGATTGCAATTTGAAAGATGTAATTATTGCAGCATCTTATATCTTCAATAATGTTATCTGATCCTCAACAATGTTGCACCGTCCAACATCAATCAGCAGTGCAAAGGAATGGGAGAGGAAATAGCAAGGAAAAGTTATCTGCAATGTTATCTCTTCTGATCCACCACGTCATCTCTGACGTGGCAAAATTTCAACGCGCGCGTGAGATCTACGCGCCAATCGGACGGCTCTGAGCTGGCGTGTGTCTCTTACGCGCTGGTCCTGCGAATGTTCTTTATATGCCACAGTGGAGGGGCGTGGCCGGCATGTGTCCTGCAGACATTGAAAGACATGTGGCATCGTATTATTGGTTCAGGTGTGACAGGCGTGTGACGAGCATGTGCCCTGCTGACGTTGCATGACACGTGGCGTCATTTTATTGGACCATCCTTACATATGTGCACTGACGTGGAGGTTGGTTGGCATGTGCTGTGACGTCATGCTGACATCATCCGACGAATATGCTTCCGCCATTTATCCTGATATTAGTGGTCCGCGAATTTTAATTTTCCTCTACAACTTTGAACGGCCATAACTTCTTCATACGAACTCGGATTCGAATGAACTTTTTTATCAAAATGATCATCTGATGAGACGAATAAAACAATACCACTCATTAATATATTTGGAATCCTTAAAAATATCGCTCCTAAAATGACAGATATGTCTTCACCTGGTGTGCTAATCTGCAGATAAAATTTAATTCCCATTAATATAACAAAAATTACACATTATCACTAAAAATTATACTAGAAGTAAAATAATGAAAACACACGAAAAATAATGTAAATTATCACAATGGGCAGCAGTCTATTGTAGGCCAAATCTCCTTAGCCTCGGCCCTCCCCTTAAAGAGAGAGAGTTAGAAATCCTTTTTTGATGTTTTAAACCTTTATTCAGCCCCCAAGATACGTAGAATAAGCATATCTACAGTCGATTTCAGTTAAATTAGGCAAATCAATTCTTCAAGATCTTTAAGTGTTTGTTGTCACATTTGAAATATGATTATATACGGAGTATATAGGGATTTTTCTTATTGTCTAGCGGAACAGAAATCAGTACTTTCGTTCAAATCATCGTAATCCAATACCATTCACGAAGTGTTCGATAAAAATCCCCTTAGAGTATGGTTTCAAATTTCCAGTGTTATCTTGATTAGAATCGGTAGCTCTGATATGAATCTTGCTATATTGATCATCTTAGGTTTGAAAATAGGGTTTCATAGGCTCATGCTTGCATTTACCGAGCTAGTTAAGCCGTCGAATTCTAGGCGAGTATTTAATTATATTTATGTATTATCTTGTAATTTAAATTATATAAATGTTTTTTTGGAAGTGATTATTTGTATTTTGAAATTGACTAATGTTTATTTATGTTTTGAAATATTTTTGGGAATATTTTTGAAACAGATTAATGAGTTCTGAGGTTTGAAAAATAATAATTACAAATGATGTTGAAAAAGGATTTTCAAAACATTTTCTGAAAAGAAACTGAAAGTGGTTTTTCAATAACATCAAGGGCTGACCTTCCTAAATTTATATAGAGATGATGGCATTTCATAAATATTTTGTTGAAAACAATTTGGAGATATTGCTTGTGATTGTGATTGAAGAGCATAGTTGTAACGTTTGATGATTTGATACTGGCATCATCAAAGTATGTAGCAACGGATTGTGAAATGTGAAATGACGTGATATTTTTAAAAAAGCTGTACCAACAATGATATTCTTCAGATATTTTGAGACTTGTGGACCGGGTAAAGCCAAGGAATTGCCCTGATGAGGGCTATGGGGTATATGTTATTATTCAGGTAGTTCGGGCGGCCCCTGACTTGGTATATACCACCCAGAGGGTAATCCAACTAGGGATGTCCCGACGGGGACTCTGGAGTATAATATTATCGTCCAGAACATGCATTCGGATTGGGTATATACCTGGATGCCTAGTGATTTGAAGAGATATGATATGCATTATTCTAGAATAATGACGTGGATTTTGCTGCCGCTGTCACAATACTGTTAGTACGTTGGTAAATGATGGATATTCTTTTCTCTGGCATTTTCACTGTACTCAGCCCCAAATCAGTTCAACTCGATACAACAAATCCTCAATATAACTGTCAATCAAACACGTCAATTACACAGGTATAACTGTCTCGGTCCTCAATTTATTTTATCCATACTGTATAGACAACAAGCTATACAATACACCTCAGACAAAATAACACGAAGTATTTATATTGAAAATCCGGGTATTACATACTAGCCCCCTTAAAATAAGTTTCGTCCTCGAAATTTGCACCCTTGCCACAAACAACAGATCAACCAAAATTTCCAACTCATCACAAAAACAATCAAGTGTCGCCACAAGCGAAATAACCAAACCAATATACTTACAGGTGCGTGAAGCCGATGATCTCTCGTGATACTAGCACACGACTCCGACACGAAGTCTCAATACAATACCAACACACATCAATATCACAAATAGCAATTTGAAAAGATTTCAAAAATTTTGGAAACTCCAAAAATCGATTTGACTCAAAAGTCGGAAAAACTCATTTTCAAAAATCACGTTACTACCGTACTGGTAGAGCCACATAACACACACGCCTGGGTTTCACAAAACCCAAGCTCTGATACCATCTTCTGTAACACCCCCAAAACCATCCGGGATATTACAGCGTCGTGGGCCCCCCGTGTAATATCCGCATTTTTTCTTTCTCTTGATATTCTCGTTTTGGTGTATTTTCAATTTTGGCAACTTGCTCGTAACCGTATTGACATTTAGAGGATATTTAATATTGGACTTTTTGTCGTTCGAGCTTGTTTCGGACTCGTTTTACTCAATTCGGTGTTTTATGTTGTTTTCGTCGCTATTTCGGGTATTCTCGTAAATCGTCGTTCGGAACCGCCATTTCCGGGTTGCCGATGATCCATCTCATGTTATTATGCGTGTTGTGAGCTTTTGTTTGGTGTTTCGACCATGTATCGTTCATTTCAGATGTTTTGGGCCGTTACGTAATTTCCCAAAGTTTTGGGATAATTACAATGGTTGTTGTTTTCCAAACCTTTGGGTAGTCGGGAATATGTTTTCTTTTAACACTTTCATTCGTCGCCTCGAATCCTTTACGTTCGTACCATCATAAATTGTTCACCGTTGTATTTCGACTCTTTTCGGTACCCTCCCCCCCTTGTCTAATTCTGGCCTGTACTCCCCAGGAAGGGATGTTACGTACGTAACACACCTTTGGTTACGTACGTAACGGCCTGTGCAAAATGGTACAGGCATTTATGCCTTTTTGGTTACGTGCGTAAAGACCTTATGGCTTACGTACGTAACACAGCTTATGTACGTTAGCAAGTGGTGGCTAACGTACGTAACGCGACTTGGGTATATAAACCCAGGAGTTGACCGATTTCGGCCATTATCATTTCTCCTCCTCTCCATCCGACTCCTAGGTGATTTTCTTGGTGTTTTCCGGTGATTTGAAGCTTAGCGACTCCGAGCCATCATCTTCTTCGAGTTTTTGGAGTATTTTATCAACATCTAATCATGTTCTTCGTCTTTAATTCGAGGTAAACTCCTAAAACCTTCTTTTAGGTAAATTGGGGGTTTTCACATTTTCGTCCGATTCGTTCCGTATGATAGGCTAATTCATGATGAATATGATTAATCTTGTTGTATTGTTGGTTTTCCTACGGATTCATGGTATATTTCATGGCATTTTTGTAATCGAGAGGGTTTGGTTGTGGTCCGCCCTCGTTGTTGTTTTTATACGAATATACATGAATCGTAGGTGGGTTTTCGGGTGTATTCCAATTCCGTATTCGTTAGGATTGGTGGTGATTGTGTTCCTCAAATTGTTAGGTTCATAATTGTCGGTCCCTAGCATTCGTCGGCATCTTTCCTTCCGTTCGTTGCGTCGTTTATTATTCAAGGCAAGTATTTTTGGAAACCTTTATGCTTAACATGAAATGGTAATGTATATTGTGTGTGCTTTACTCACCTCGGGAGGGTCCGATGGGGCCTCGGGGGAATCTATGACTTCACTCTAGATTCACGAGTTTGTTTCGCTAGCCAGCTCGGTAGGGTCTTTAGAGGCCTCATGTGGGATTCATGGTGGCGTCCTGGTCCTAGGCGATGCCTGTGCGTGACTTGTTTTATAAAGTGGCCAGCTCGGGAGGGTCCTTAGAGGCCTCGGGTGGGATTCATGGTGGCGTCCTGGTCCTAGGCAAATTGATTATTTGACTGTTTGTTTCTGGAAAAGACATGTCTAGTTTTGGTTTTTGAAATGATATTGGTGCATGTACTATGAAATGTGTAAGCGATTGGTTTGCATTGATTACTTGTACTAGCGTAATTGCTAACCCCTCTGGGGACCCGTTGTGGGGAAATTCTTGTTATGGATTTCAGGTTATGATCATCCGCACAAGCGAGCGCTGGGACAGTACGAGGATGTTGGCCAGGGTCATTGACATATGCATTTGAGTCCTTTTATTTTCGTTATTTCATTCGATATGGTTATTGTCCACTTTTGAAACTTATAGACTGTACTCGCAAGTACTTAGGCTTTTCTCTTCGGATTAAGATTTGTATTCGTCAAGTTATTTATGTTTGCCATTGTTGATTATTCCGCCGGTTGTATTGGGTGTGTGATTTGATTTCCAATTGGATGATGTTTATTTTTACTGTGGTAAATTGTGTCTAGCCTGGTGGGTCCCATGTAGGGGTCCACGGCACTGTAATATACCTTGAATATCTCGGGGGTGTTACAGAAAATAGTATCGGAGAAAACTAGGTTTATGGATACCTAGGCTTGTTGGTTATTTGGGTCTAGTTGTGTTTTGTTTTGCATATTGTCACCTGCCGCCACAATCTCGGTACTTCTAGTGTTCGTAAGTTTTCTTATTCGGTCCTTTATTTTCTTGCATTGTATTTCGCTTCTTGAATCGTAGTTGCTTTGTCCCCCTTACTCATCATCAATATATACATTATCTCTTAACACCAGTATGGATGCCGGAGGAAACCGTGGTCGTGGTCGTGGTTGTGGACGCGGGCGAGGATGTGGGGCATCCGGTGGGGCGGCCACGTCGCATTCTTCGGGAGCCGGCGTGCCGGTGACCGTCACAGCCATGCTTCTTATCAGGAGCGCGCCGACCTTGGTATCGCGGCCGTTATGCAGCAAATGGTAAACCAAATGGCGGCGATAGCTCAGGTGGTTCAGAACCCGGATCCAGCCCATGCTAATCGGGGCGGAGCAGACCGTTGGCTCCAAGATGTCATCAAGATGCATCCTCATCAGTTTTCGGGAGCATCAGACCCGATCGGCTGGGAGGGGTGGATCAAGGAGATATCTAAAGTCTTCACTGCTATCAACTGTCCCGAGGACCGTAAGGTCCCTATTGCCCAGTACTTTCTCACTGGGGACGCTACGGATTGGTGGGAGGCCGTTGGACCCAAAGACCATGTTGCTTCATGGGCCGAATTTCAGGAATTGATGGAGACTGAATACTGCCCGTGGCCAATTAGACAGGCTCGAGTCCATGCCTTCTATGATGCTCAACCACGAGATATTCCCGTATCCCAAGCTATTGCTGATTTTAACAAGGAGTTGGGCTATGTGAAGACCCAAGTTGTCGAGGAGAGCGACAAAATTTTCCATTTTTCCAGGAGGATGAAACTGTCAATTCGGGACTACATGTCAGGCTCAAATGCATACTAATTTGAAGGATTATCAAAGTCGAGCTATTGCTTATGATATGTTGGTGACAGCCAGTGCGGCGGTTCGGGAGAGTATGAAACAGAAATCCACCGGAAATTTTTCGGGTCACAAGGGTGGAGGTCAGTAGAAGTCTCAGTCTGCGAATATTCTTGGAGGTAATTCGGCTCGTTTCTCTGGAGGCTATCGAGATACTGCCAGTGCCTCTGTTCGGGATGTCGAATGCTTTAACTGTGGCGAGCCGGGCCATCGGAACCGGGAGTGTCCTCGTCCGTCTCTGACTTGTCATATTTGTGGTCAGTCGGGCCACAATGCTTCCTTTTGTGAGCGGGCAAGACGGCTTCTTGGTGCTCAGCCTTCTTTTCCAGCACCTATGGAGCCGAGTGTGAATCGGGGCTCGTTCGCTCCGCAGTCTCCGCCGAGTGTCGGCCGAGGTAGGGGTCGGGGTCAGCCCGCTAGGGGAGGAGCTTCCAGTGTCGGCTCTGCCCATCCGCGTATCTATGAGATGAGGAGGGCCGATGATCCAGCAGCTACCGTGGCGACAGGTACCGTTCATATCCATTCTCATCCTGTCAGTGTGCTTTTTGATTCTGGTGCTACGCATTCGGTCATATCGCTAGAGTGTGCGCGTCGTTTGGGTCTCGATTGTTTGTTGCCTTGCGAGCCTTTCATCGTTAAACTTCCTAGCGGTGATAGGGTCGTTGGCGATCGAGAGGTCCGAGACTTTTCTGTGTTTATTTGTGAGAGGGCTTGGCTCTCTAATCTTATTGCTGTTAATATTGAGGGTGAGGACTTGATTCTCGGGGATGATTGGCTCGAGCGGCATGGCGCAATCATGAACTACCGCACGAGAATCATCACTATGTTAGCCGAGGACGGCACCGAGCACTCTTTCGTGGGACGAAAGAGGGGAAACCAGAAGTTCGTTATTAACGCCTTGAAGGCGATGAGACTCCTGCGAAAGGGGTGTATTGGTTATTGGTGCTATGTCTTGAAGGCGGAGAGTGTTGGAGTCGAGCTTTCATCGATTCCAATTGTTAGTGAGTTTCCTGACATCTTTCCTAACGAGTTACTGGGATTTCCACCGGATCGTTAGGTAGAGTTTGCTATAGAGTTAGAGCCGGGCGCAGCTCCGATTTCGAAGGCGCCGTATCGCATGGCACCTTCAGAGATGTCAGAGTTGAAGAAGCAGTTGAGTGAGCTTCTTGACTCGGGGTATGTTCGACCGAGCGCCTCGCCTTGGGGCGCACCGGTCCTGTTTGTGCGGAAGAAGGATGGTTCACTGCGTTTGTGTATCGACTACCGCGAGCTAAACAAGGTGACCATCAAGAACAAGTATCCTCTACCGAGGATTGATGACTTGTTTGATCAGTTGCAGGGAGCTACGGTATTCTTGAAGATCGACTTGAGATCGGGGTACTATTAGCTTCGGGTGAAGGAGTCAGACATTTCGAGAACAGCTTTTCGGACGAGATACGGACACTATGAGTTTGTAGTTATGCCTTTCGGGTTAACTAATGTGCCGACAGTGTTCATGCAATTGATGAACAAGGTCTTTATCGAGTTATTGGATAAGTGTGTCGTCGTCTTCATTGACTATATCCTTATCTATTCGAGGAACGAGGAGGAACATGCGTATTATTTCCAGTGTTATCTTGATTAGAATCGGTAGCTCTGATATGAATCTTGCTATATTGATCATCTTAGGTTTGAAAATAGGGTTTCATAGGCTCATGCTTGCATTTACCGAGCTAGTTAAGCCGTCGAATTCTAGGCGAGTATTTAATTATATTTATGTATTATCTTGTAATTTAAATTATATAAATGTTTTTTTGGAAGTGATTATTTGTATTTTGAAATTGACTAATGTTTATTTATGTTTTGAAATATTTTTGGGAATATTTTTGAAACAGATTAATGAGTTCTGAGGTTTGAAAAATAATAATTACAAATGATGTTGAAAAAGGATTTTCAAAAGATTTTCTGAAAAGAAACTGAAAGTGGTTTTTCAATAACATCAAGGGCTGACCTTCCTAAATTTATATAGCGATGATGGCATTTCATAAATATTTTGTTGAAAACAATTTGGAGATATTGCTTGTGATTGTGATTGAAGAGCATAGTTGTAACGTTTGATGATTTGATACTGGCATCATCAAAGTATGTAGCAACGGATTGTGAAATGTGAAATGACGTGATATTTTTAAAAAAGCTGTACCAACAATGATATTCTTCAGATATTTTGAGACTTGTGGACCGGGTAAAGCCAAGGAATTGCCCTGATGAGGGCTATGGGGTATATGTTATTATTCAGGTAGTTCGGGCGGCCCCTGACTTGGTATATACCACCCAGAGGGTAATCCAACTAGGGATGTCCCGACGGGGACTCTGGAGTATAATATTATCGTCCAGAACATGCATTCGGATTGGGTATATACCTGGATGCCTAGTGATTTGAAGAGATATGATATGCATTATTCTAGAATAATGACGTGGATTTCTTTGTCATTGTCACAATCTTGTTGAAATGCGTTGGTAAATGATGGATATTCTTTTCTCTGGCATTTTCACTGTACTCAGCCCCAAATCAGTTCAACCTGATACAACAAATCCTCAATATAACTGTCAATCAAACACGTCAATTACACAGGTATAACTCGGTCCTCAATTTATTTTATCCATACTGTATAGACAACAAGCTATACAATACACCTCAGACAAAGTAACACGAAGTATTTATATTAAAAATCCGGGTATTACATACTAGCCCCCTTAAAATAAGTTTCATCCTCGAAATTTGCACCCTTGCCACAAACAACAGATCAACCAAAATTTCCAACTCATCACAAAAACAATCAAGTGTCGCCACAAGCGAAATAACCAAACCAATATACTTACAGGTGCGTGAAGCCGATGATCTCTCGTGATACTAGCACACGACTCCGACACGAAGTCTCAATACAATACCAACACACATCAATATCACAAATAGCAATTTGAAAAGATTTCAAAAATTTTGGAAACTCCAAAAATCGATTTGACTCAAAAGTCGGAAAAACTCATTTTCAAAAATCACGTTACTATCGTACTGGTAGAGCCACATAACACACACGCCTGGGTTTCACAAAACCCAAGCTCTGATACCATCTTCTGTAACACCCCCAAAACCATCCGGGATATTACAGCGTCGTGGGCCCCCCGTGTAATATCCGCATTTTTCCTTTCTCTTGATATTCTCGTTTTGGTTTATTTTCATTTTTGGCAACTCGCTCGTAACCGTATTGACATTTAGAGGATATTTAATATTGGACTTTTTGTCGTTTGAGCTTGTTTCGGACTCGTTTTACTCAATTCGGTGTTTTATGTTGTGTTCGTCGCTATTTCGGGTATTCTCGTAAATCGTCATTCGGAAACGCCATTTCCGGGTTGCCGATGATCCATCTCATGTTATTATGCGTGTTGTGAGCTTTTGTTTGGTGTTTCGACCATGTATCGTTCATTTCAGATGTTTTGGGCCGTTACGTAATTTCCCAAAGTTTTGGGATAATTACAATGGTTGTTGTTTTCCAAACCTTTGGGTAGTCGGGAATATGTTTTCTTTTAACACTTTCATTCGTCGCCTCGAATCCTTTACGTTCGTACCATCATAAATTGTTCACCGTTGTATTTCGACTCTTTTCGGTACCCTCCCCCCCTTGTCTAATTCTGGCCTGTACTCCCCAGGAAGGGATGTTACGTACGTAACACACCTTTGGTTACGTACGTAACGGCACTGCAAATGGTACAGGCATTTATGCCTTTTTGGTTACGTGCGTAAAGACCTTATGGCTTACGTCGTAACCACGGCTTATGTACGTTAGCAAGTGGTGGCTAACGTACGTAACGCGACTTGGGTTTATAAACCCAGGAGTTGACCGATTTCGGCCATTATCATTTCTCCTCCTCTCCATCCGACTCCTAGGCGATTTTCTTGGTGTTTTTCGGTGATTTGAAGCTTAGCGACTCCGAGCCATCATCTTCTTCGAGTTTTTGGAGTATTTTATCAACATCCAATCATGTTCTTCGTCTTTAATTCGAGGTAAACTCCTAAAACCTTCTTTTAGGTAAATTGGGGGTTTTCACATTTTCGTCCGATTCGTTCCGTATGATAGACTAATTCATGATGAATATGATTAATCTTGTTGTATTGTTGGTTTTCCTACGGATTCATGGTATATTTCATGGCATTTTGTAATCGAGAGGATTTGGTTGTGGTCCGCCCTCGTTGTTGTTTTTATACGAATATACATGAATCGTAGGTGGGTTTTCGGGTGTATTCCAATTCCGTATTCGTTAGGATTGGTGGTGATTGTGTTCCTCAAATTGTTAGGTTCATAATTGTCGGTCCCTAGCATTCGTCGGCATCTTTCCTTCCGTTCGTTGCGTCGTCTATTATTCAAGGCAAGTTTTTTTGGAAACCTTTATGCTTAACATGAAATGGTAATGTATATTGTGTGTGCTTTACTCACCTCGGGAGGGTCCGACGGGGCCTCGGGGGAATCTATGACTTCACTCTAGATTCACGAGTTTGTTTCGCTAGCCAGCTCGGTAGGGTCTTTAGAGGCCTCGTGTGGGATTCATGGTGGCGTCCTGGTCCTAGGCGATGCCTATGCGTGACTTGTTTTATAAAGTGGCCAGCTCGGGAGGGTCCTTAGAGGCCTCGGGTGGGATTCATGGTGGCGTCCTGGTCCTAGGAAAATTGATTATTTGACTGTTTGTTTCTGGAAAAGACATGTCTAGTTTTGGTTTTTGAAATGATATTGGTGCATGTACTATGAAATGTGTAAGCGATTGGTTTGCATTGATTACTTGTACTAGCGTAATTGCTAACCCCTCTGGGGACCCGTTGTGGGGAAATTCTTGTTATGGATTTCAGGTTATGATCATCCGGACAAGCGAGCGCTGGGACAGTACGAGGATGTTGGCCAGGGTCATTGACATATGCATTTGAGTCCTTTTATTTTCGTTATTTCATTCGATATGGTTATTGTCCACTTTTGAAACTTATAGACTGTACTCGCAAGTACTTAGGCTTTTCTCTTCGGATTAAGATTTGTATTCGTCAAGTTATTTATGTTTGCCATTGTTGATTATTCCGCCGGTTGTATTGGGTGTGTGATTTGATTTCCAATTGGATGATGTTTATTTTTACTGTGGTAAATTGTGTCTAGCCTGGTGGGTCCCATGTAGGGGTCCACGGCACTGTAATATACCTTGAATATCTCGGGGGTGTTACAGAAAATAGTATCGGAGAAAACTAGGTTTATGGATACCTAGGCTTGTTGGTTATTTGGGTCTAGTTGTGTTTTGTTTTGCATATTGTCACACTGCTGCCACAATCTCGGTACTTCTAGTGTTCGTAAGTTTTCTTATTCGGTCCTTTATTTTCTTGCATTGTATTTCCGCTTCTTGAATCGTAGTTGCTTTGTCCCCCTTACTCATCATCAATATACTTCTGTTATCTCTTAACACCAGTATGGATGCCGGAGGAAACCGTGGTCGTGGTCGTGGTTGTGGACGCGGGCGAGGATGTGGGGCATCCGGTGGGGCGGCCACGTCGCATTCTTCGGGAGCCGGCAGTACCGGTGACCGTCACAGCCATGCTTCTTATCAGGAGCGCGCCGACCTTGGTATCGCGGCCGTTATGCAGCAAATGGTAAACCAAATGGCGGCGATAGCTCTGGTGGTTCAGAACCCGGATCCAGCCCATGCTAATCGGGGCGGAGCAGACCGTTGGCTCCAAGATGTCATCAAGATGCATCCTCATCAGTTTTCGGGAGAATCAGAACCGATCGGATGGGAGGGGTGGATCAAGGAGATATCTAAAGTCTTCACTGCTATCAACTGTCCCGAGGACCGTAAGGTCCCTATTGCCCAGTACTTTCTCACTGGGGACGCTACGGATTGGTGGGAGGCCGTTGGACCCAAAGACCATGTTGCTTCATGGGCCGAATTTCAGGAATTGATGGAGACTGAATACTGCCCGTGGCCGATTAGACAGGCTCGAGTCCATGCCTTCTATGATGCTCAACCACGAGATATTCCCGTATCCCAAGCTATTGCTGATTTTAACAAGGAGTTGGGCTATGTGAAGACCCAGTTGTCGAGGAGAGCGACAAAATTTTCCATTTTTCCAGGAGGATGAAACTGTTAATTCGGGACTACATGTCTGGGCTCGTCTGTACTAATTTGAAGGATTATCAAAGTCGAGCTATTGCTTATGATATGTTGGTGACAGCCAGTGCGGCGGTTCGGGAGAGTATGAAACAGAAATCCACCGGAAATTTTTCGGGTCACAAGGGTGGAGGTCAGTAGAAGTCTCAGTCTGCGAATATTCTTGGAGGTAATTCGGCTCGTTTCTCTGGAGGCTATCGAGATACTGCCAGTGCCTCTGTTCGGGATGTCGAATGCTTTAACTGTGGCGAGCCGGGCCATCGGAACCGGGAGTGTCCTCGTCCGTCTCTGACTTGTCATATTTGTGGTCAGTCGGGCCACAATGATTCCTTTTGTGAGCGGGCAAGACGGCTTCTTGGTGCTCAGACTTCTTTTCCAGCACCTATGGAGCCGAGTGTGAATCGGGGCTCGTTCGCTCCGCAGTCTCCGCCGAGTGTCGACCGAGGTAGGGGTCGGGGTCAGCCCGCTAGGGGAGGAGCTTCCAGTGTCGGCTCTGCCCAGCCGCGTATCTATGAGATGAGGAGGGCCGATGATCCAGTAGCTACCGTGGCGACAGGTACCGTTCATATCCATTCTCATCCTGTCAGTGTGCTTTTTGATTCTGGTGCTACGCATTCGGTCATATCGCTGGAGTGTGCGCGTCGTTTGGGTCTCGATTGTTTGTTGCCTTGCGAGCCTTTCATCGTTAAACTTCCTAGCGGTGATAAGGTTGTTGGCGATCGAGAGGTCCGAGACTTTTCTGTGTTTATTTGTGAGAGGGCTTGGCTCTCTAATCTTATTGCTGTTAATATTGAAAGTGAGGACTTGATTCTCGGGGATGATTGGCTCGAGCGGCATGGCGCAATCATGAACTACCGCACGAGAATCATCACTATGTTAGCCGAGGACGGCACCGAGCACTCTTTCGTGGGACGAAAGAGGGGAAACCAGAAGTTCGTTATTAACGCCTTGAAGGCGATGAGACTCCTGCGAAAGGGGTGTATTGGTTATTGGTGCTATGTCTTGAAGGCGGAGAGTGTTGGAGTCGAGCTTTCATCGATTCCAATTGTTAGTGAGTTTCCTGACGTCTTTCCTAACGAGTTACTGGGATTTCCACCGGATCGTTAGGTATAGTTTGCTATAGAGTTAGAGCCGGGCGCAGCTCCGATTTCGAAGGCGCCGTATCGCATGGCACCTTCAGAGATGTCAGAGTTGAAGAAGCAGTTGAGTGATCTTCTTGACTCGGGGTATGTTCGACCGAGCGCCTCGCCTTGGGGCGCACCTGTCCTGTTTGTGCGGAAGAAGGATGGTTCACTGCGTTTGTGTATCGACTACCGCGAGCTAAACAAGGTGACCATCAAGAACAAGTATCCTCTACCGAGGATTGATGACTTGTTTGATCAGTTGCAGGGAGCTACGGTATTCTTGAAGATCGACTTGAGATCGGGGTACTATTAGCTTCGGGTGAAGGAGTCAGACATTTCGAGAACAGCTTTTCGGACGAGATACGGACACTATGAGTTTGTAGTTATGCCTTTCGGGTTAACTAATGTGCCGACAGTGTTCATGCAGTTGATGAACAAGGTCTTTATCGAGTTATTGGATAAGTGTGTCGTCGTCTTCATTGACTATATCCTTATCTATTCGAGGAACGAGGAGGAACATGCGTATTATTTCCAGTGTTATCTTGATTAGAATCGGTAGCTCTGATATGAATCTTGCTATATTGATCATCTTAGTTTTGAAAATAGGGTTTCATAGGCTCATGCTTGCATTTACCGAGCTAGTTAAGCCGTCGAATTCTAGGCGAGTATTTAATTATATTTATGTATTATCTTGTAATTTAAATTATATAAATGTTTTTTTGGAAGTGATTATTTGTATTTTGAAATTGACTAATGTTTATTTATGTTTTGAAATATTTTTGGGAATATTTTTGAAACAGATTAATGAGTTCTGAGGTTTGAAAAATAATAATTACAAATGATGTTGAAAAAGGATTTTCAAAAGATTTTCTGAAAAGAAACTGAAAGTGGTTTTTCAATAACATCAAGGGCTGACCTTCCTAAATTTATATAGAGATGATGGCATTTCATAAATATTTTGTTGAAAACAATTTGGAGATATTGCTTGTGATTGTGATTGAAGAGCATAGTTGTAACGTTTGATGATTTGATACTGGCATCATCAAAGTATGTAGCAACGGATTGTGAAATGTGAAATGACGTGATATTTTTAAAAAAGCTGTACCAACAATGATATTCTTCAGATATTTTGAGACTTGTGGACCGGGTAAAGCCAAGGAATTGCCCTGATGAGGGCTATGGGGTATATGTTATTATTCAGGTAGTTCGGGCGGCCCCTGACTTGGTATATACCACCCAGAGGGTAATCCAACTAGGGATGTCCCGACGGGGACTCTGGAGTATAATATTATCGTCCAGAACATGCATTCGGATTGGGTATATACCTGGATGCCTAGTGATTTGAAGAGATATGATATGCATTATTCTAGAATAATGACGTGGATTTTGCTGCCGCTGTCACAATACTGTTAGTACGTTGGTAAATGATGGATATTCTTTTCTCTGGCATTTTCACTGTACTCAGCCCCAAATCAGTTCAACCTGATACAACAAATCCTCAATATAACTGTCAATCAAACACGTCAATTACACAGGTATAACTGTCTCGGTCCTCAATTTATTTTATCCATACTGTATAGACAACAAGCTATACAATACACCTCAGACAAAATAACACGAAGTATTTATATTGAAAATCCGGGTATTACATACTAGCCCCCTTAAAATAAGTTTCGTCCTCGAAATTTGCACCCTTGCCACAAACAACAGATCAACCAAAATTTCCAACTCATCACAAAAACAATCAAGTGTCGCCACAAGCGAAATAACCAAACCAATATACTTACAGGTGCGTGAAGCCGATGATCTCTCGTGATACTAGCACACGACTCCGACACGAAGTCTCAATACAATACCAACACACATCAATATCACAAATAGCAATTTGAAAAGATTTCAAAAATTTTGGAAACTCCAAAAATCGATTTGACTCAAAAGTCGGAAAAACTCATTTTCAAAAATCACGTTACTACCGTACTGGTAGAGCCACATAACACACACGCCTGGGTTTCACAAAACCCAAGCTCTGATACCATCTTCTGTAACACCCCCAAAACCATCCGGGATATTACAGCGTCGTGGGCCCCCCGTGTAATATCCGCATTTTTTCTTTCTCTTGATATTCTCGTTTTGGTGTATTTTCAATTTTGGCAACTCGCTCGTAACCGTATTGACATTTAGAGGATATTTAATATTGGACTTTTTGTCGTTCGAGCTTGTTTCGGACTCGTTTTACTCAATTCGGTGTTTTATGTTGTTTTCGTCGCTATTTCGGGTATTCTCGTAAATCGTCGTTCGGAACCGCCATTTCCGGGTTGCCGATGATCCATCTCATGTTATTATGCGTGTTGTGAGCTTTTGTTTGGTGTTTCGACCATGTATCGTTCATTTCAGATGTTTTGGGCCGTTACGTAATTTCCCAAAGTTTTGGGATAATTACAATGGTTGTTGTTTTCCAAACCTTTGGGTAGTCGGGAATATGTTTTCTTTTAACACTTTCATTCGTCGCCTCGAATCCTTTACGTTCGTACCATCATAAATTGTTCACCGTTGTATTTCGACTCTTTTCGGTACCCTCCCCCCCTTGTCTAATTCTGGCCTGTACTCCCCAAGAAGGGATGTTACGTACGTAACACACCTTTGGTTACGTACGTAACGGCCTGTGCAAAATGGTACAGGCATTTATGCCTTTTTGGTTACGTGCGTAAAGACCTTATGGCTTACGTACATAACACAGCTTATGTACGTTAGCAAGTGGTGGCTAACGTACGTAACGCGACTTGGGTTTATAAACCCAAGAGTTGACCGATTTCGGCCATTATCATTTCTCCTCCTCTCCATCCGACTCCTAGGCGATTTTCTTGGTGTTTTCCGGTGATTTGAAGCTTAGCGACTCCGAGCCATCATCTTCTTCGAGTTTTTGGAGTATTTTATCAACATCTAATCATGTTCTTCGTCTTTAATTCGAGGTAAACTCCTAAAACCTTCTTTTAGGTAAATTGGGGGTTTTCACATTTTCGTCCGATTCGTTCCGTATGATAGACTAATTCATGATGAATATGATTAATCTTGTTGTATTGTTGGTTTTCCTACGGATTCATGGTATATTTCATGGCATTTTTGTAATCGAGAGGGTTTGGTTGTGGTCCGCCCTCGTTGTTGTTTTTATACGAATATACATGAATCGTAGGTGGGTTTTCGGGTGTATTCCAATTCCGTATTCGTTAGGATTGGTGGTGATTGTGTTCCTCAAATTGTTAGGTTCATAATTGTCGGTCCCTAGCATTCGTCGGCATCTTTCCTTCCGTTCGTTGCGTCGTCTATTATTCAAGGCAAGTATTTTTGGAAACCTTTATGCTTAACATGAAATGGTAATGTATATTGTGTGTGCTTTACTCACCTCGGGAGGGTCCGACGGGGCCTCGGGGGAATCTATGACTTCACTCTAGATTCACGAGTTTGTTTCGCTAGCCAGCTCGGTAGGGTCTTTAGAGGCCTCGTGTGGGATTCATGGTGGCGTCCTGGTCCTAGGCGATGCCTCTGCGTGACTTGTTTTATAAAGTGGCCAGCTCGGGAGGGTCCTTAGAGGCCTCGGGTGGGATTCATGGTGGCGTCCTGGTCCTAGGCAAATTGATTATTTGATTGTTTGTTTCTGGAAAAGACATGTCTAGTTTTGGTTTTTGAAATGATATTGGTGCATGTACTATGAAATGTGTAAGCGATTGGTTTGCATTAATTACTTGTACTAGCGTAATTGCTAACCCCTCTGGGGACCCGTTGTGGGGAAATTCTTGTTATGGATTTCAGGTTATGATCATCCGGACAAGCGAGCGCTGGGACAGTACGAGGATGTTGGCCAGGGTCATTGACATATGCATTTGAGTCCTTTTATTTTCGTTATTTCATTCGATATGGTTATTGTCCACTTTTGAAACTTATAGACTGTACTCGCAAGTACTTAGGTTTTTCTCTTCGGATTAAGATTTGTATTCGTCAAGTTATTTATGTTTGCCATTGTTGATTATTCCGCCGGTTGTATTGGGTGTGTGATTTGATTTCCAATTGGATGATGTTTATTTTTACTGTGGTAAATTGTGTCTAGCCTGGTGGGTCCCATGTAGGAGTCCACGGCACTGTAATATACCTTGAATATCTCGGGGGTGTTACAGAAAATAGTATCGGAGAAAACTAGGTTTATGGATACCTAGGCTTGTTGGTTATTTGGGTCTAGTTGTGTTTTGTTTTGCATATTGTCACACTGCTGCCACAATCTCGGTACTTCTAGTGTTCGTAAGTTTTCTTATTCGGTCCTTTATTTTCTTGCATTGTATTTCCGCTTCTTGAATCGTAGTTGCTTTGTCCCCCTTACTCATCATCAATATACTTCTGTTATCTCTTAACACCAGTATGGATGCCGGAGGAAACCGTGGTCGTGGTCGTGGTTGTGGACGCGGGCGAGGATGTGGGGCATCCGGTGGGGCGGCCACGTCGCATTCTTCGGGAGCCGGCAGTACCGGTGACCGTCACAGCCATGCTTCTTATCAGGAGCGCGCCGACCTTGGTATCGCGGCCGTTATGCAGCAAATGGTAAACCAAATGGCGGCGATAGCTCAGGTGGTTCAGAACCCGGATCCAGCCCATGCTAATCGGGGCGGAGCAGACCGTTGGCTCCAAGATGTCATCAAGATGCATCCTCATCAGTTTTCGGGAGCATCAGACCCGATCGGCTGGGAGGGGTGGATCAAGGAGATATCTAAAGTCTTCACTGCTATCAACTGTCCCGAGGACCGTAAGGTCCCTATTGCCCAGTACTTTCTCACTGGGGACGCTACGGATTGGTGGGAGGCCATTGGACCCAAAGACCATGTTGCTTCATGGGCCGAATTTCAGGAATTGATGGAGACTGAATACTGCCCGTGGCCGATTAGACAGGCTCGAGTCCATGCCTTCTATGATGCTCAACCACGAGATATTCCCGTATCCCAAGCTATTGCTGATTTTAACAAGGAGTTGGGCTATGTGAAGACCCAAGTTGTCGAGGAGAGCGACAAAATTTTCCATTTTTCCAGGAGGATGAAACTGTCAATTCGGGACTACATGTCAGGGCTCGTCTGTACTAATTTGAAGGATTATCAAAGTCGAGCTATTGCTTATGATATGTTGGTGACAGCCAGTGCGGCGATTCGGGAGAGTATGAAACAGAAATCCACCGGAAATTTTTCAGGTCACAAGGGTGGAGGTCAGTAGAAGTCTCAGTCTGCGAATATTCTTGGAGGTAATTCGGCTCGTTTCTCTGGAGGCTATCGAGATACTGCCAGTGCCTCTGTTCGGGATGTCGAATGCTTTAACTGTGGCGAGCCGGGCCATCGGAACCGGGAGTGTCCTCGTCCGTCTCTGACTTGTCATATTTTTGGTCAGTCGGGCCACAATGCTTCCTTTTGTGAGCGGGCAAGACGGCTTCTTGGTGCTCAGACTTCTTTTCCAGCACCTATGGAGCCGAGTGTGAATCGGGGCTCGTTCGCTCCGCAGTCTCCGCCGAGTGTCGGCCGAGGTAGGGTTCGGGGTCAGCCCGCTAGGGGAGGATCTTCCAGTGTCGGCTCTGCCCAGCCGCGTATCTATGAGATGAGGAGGGCCGATGATCCAGCAGCTACCGTGGCGATAGGTACCGTTCATATCCATTCTCATCCTGTCAGTGTGCTTTTTGATTCTGGTGCTACGCATTCGGTCATATAGCTGGAGTGTGCGCGTCGTTTGTGTCTCGATTGTTTGTTGCCTTGCGAGCCTTTCATCGTTAAACTTCCTAGCGGTGATAGGGTCGTTGGCGATCGAGAGGTCCGAGACTTTTCTGTGTTTATTTGTGAGAGGGCTTGGCTCTCTAATCTTATTGCTGTTAATATTGAGGGTGAGGACTTGATTCTCGGGGATGATTGGCTCGAGCGGCATGGCGCAATCATGAACTACCGCACGAGAATCATCACTATGTTAGCCGAGGACGGCACCGAGCACTCTTTCGTGGGACGAAAGAGGGGAAACCAGAAGTTCGTTATTAACGCCTTGAAGGCGATGAGACTCCTGCGAAAGGGGTGTATTGGTTATTGGTGCTATGTCTTGAAGGCGGAGAGTGTTGGAGTCGAGCTTTCATCGATTCCAATTGTTAGTGAGTTTCCTGACGTCTTTCCTAACGAGTTACTGGGATTTCCACCGGATCGTTAGGTAGAGTTTGCTATAGAGTTAGAGCCGGGCGCAGCTCCGATTTCGAAGGCGCCGTATCGCATGGCACCTTCAGAGATGTCAGAGTTGAAGAAGCAGTTGAGTGAGCTTCTTGACTCGGGGTATGTTCGACCGAGCGCCTCGCCTTGGGGCGCACCGGTCCTGTTTGTGCGGAAGAAGGATGGTTCACTGCGTTTGTGTATCGACTACCGCGAGCTAAACAAGGTGACCATCAAGAACAAGTATCCTCTACCGAGGATTGATGACTTGTTTGATCAGTTGCAGGGAGCTACGGTATTCTTGAAGATCGACTTGAGATCGGGGTACTATTAGCTTCGGGTGAAGGAGTCAGACGTTTCAAGAACAGCTTTTCGGACGAGATACGGACACTATGAGTTTGTAGTTATGCCTTTCGGGTTAACTAATGTGCCGACAGTGTTCATGCAATTGATGAACAAGGTCTTTATCGAGTTATTGGATAAGTGTGTCGTCGTCTCCATTGACTATATCCTTATCTATTCGAGGAACGAGGAGGAACATGCGTATTATTTACGAGTGGTGCTAGACATTTTGAGGATCGAGCAACTCTATGCAAAGTTCTTGAAATATGAGTTATAGCTGAAGGAAGTGATGTTTCTAGGTCACATGATTTCAGCCAAGGGTGTTCATGTGGACCCACAGAAGATTGAGGCGGTGTTGGATTGGGCACCGCCTAAAAACGTGAAGGAGGTCCGTAGTTTCTTGGGTTTAGCTGGCTACTACCGTAGGTTCGTCGAGGGTTTCTCAAAACTGGCTCGACCGCTTACACAGTTACTCCCAAAATCCGAGAATTTCGTCTGGAATGATGAGAGAAAGTCGAGTTTCGAGGAGCTAAAGAGGCGTTTGACTTCAACCCTGATTTTAGCATTGCCATGTGGCAACGAGGGTTTTGTCGTTTATAGCGATGCTTCGGGTCAGGGTCTTGGGTGCGTGTTGACGCAGCACGGCAAGACTATTGCTTTTGCGTCAAGACAGTTGAGGCCGTATGAGCTCAACTACCCTAGTCACGATTTGGAGTTAGTGGCAGTTGTTTTTGCGCTCAAGATTTGACGTCACTATCTTTTTGGCTCTGCATGTCAGATTTTTACCGACCATAAAAGTCTGAAGTACATATTTATTCAGCGGGAGTTGAATATGAGGCAGAGGAGGTGGTTAGAGTTGATTAAGGATTATGACCTCGAAATCCTTTATCATCCGGGCAAGGCGAACGTCGTGGCCGACGCCTTGAGTCGGAAACCAGTCTCATTGCGAACACTTGAGATCCGTACGTATCAAGCCGAGCTACAACGGGATTTGATTGAGTGGAGTGTTGAGATTTCGTTGACTGGATCCGTAGGGCGACTCTGTGCTTTAGAGATTTCGTCGTCTCTGGTCGATGAAATTAAACTGAAATAGCTGGAGGATCCGATGATTGTGCAAATCCGAGAGAATGTTCTTAAGGGAAAGTCTCCTGGGTTTGTGATTCATGAAAATGGTGTGTTGAGATTCCAGAGTCGGCTTTGTGTACCGAACAACTTGGATTTGAGGCAGAGTATTTTACGTGAGGCCCATGCTATGCCTTACTCCGTTCATCCTGGTTCGAGTAAGATGTACAAGGACCTGAGGAGAAATTTCTGGTGGAATGATATGAAGGAGGAGGTCGCACAGTTTGTCGCGAGATGTTTGACTTTCCAGCAGGTCAAAATCGAGCATCAGCGACCATCCGAGTTATTGCAGTCACTTCCTGTTCCGGAATGGATATGGGAAGATATATCGATGGATTTCATTACGAGTTTGCCGAGATCGAGGTCGGGCATGAATATGGTTTGGGTGATTGTTGATCGCCTGACCAAGTCGGCACATTTTCTGGGCATCAAGGATACTTGGGGCCCAGAGAAGTTGGCTCGTGTGTTTATTGCGCAGATTGTGAGGCTTCACGGTACTCCGAAGTCTATTGTTTCGGATCGTGATGGCCGTTTTGTATCGCATTTCTGGTAGGCGGTGCATAAGGCATTGGGTACTCGTTTGAGTTTGAGTACCTCTTTTCATCCTCAGTCATATGGACAGTCGGAACGCACTATCCACACGTTTGAGGATATGTTGCGTGCTTGTGCTCTCGACTGGAGTAGCGACTGGGAGGAGCATTTGCCATTGATCGAATTCACGTACAACAATAGTTGGGACGCATCGATTCGTATGGCACCATATGAGGCGCTTTATGGGCAGCGTTGTCGATCACCGATTTGTTGGAACGAAGCATCCGATTTGGTCGGGACCGAACCGGATATTGTCCTAGAGACAAGGCGGAAGGTGGATTTTATTCGAGAACGGATGTTGACCGCTTAGAGTCGACAGAAGTCGTATGCCGACATCCGTCGTCGACCTTTGGAATTCGAGGTGGGGGACCACGTTTTGCTAAATGTGTCGCCGACGAATGGAGTTTTTTGCTTCGGGAAGAAGGGAAAGTTGAGTCCGAGATTTATTGGACCTGTTGGCCACTTAAGTATACTAGATACAGTTTGGAAAATAGTTTAAACAACAAACTGTACGGAATCTAAATCTTAGTGCGTAGCGGAAGTCTTGGATACAGTAGGTTGCTGTGGATACAGCAACGAAGTGTTTGGTGTATACTTAATATATCACAGTAATTTAAAACAGTAAAAGCTGAAGGTAAAAAACACAGTAATTTAAGTGGTTCGAGGTAAACCCCTCTACGTCCACTGGTCCTCCACACAGGAGTAAAAAGTTTATTATAATTACTGCGTACACAACTACGTAATTATAAATAAACCTATCCTTGTATCGTTCACACAGATTGATACAAAGAATGTCACTTTCAACCGTTCACACAGATTGGGTAAAGCTTTCTTCTTGACTAGCTTCTTCACACACAGTTCCAAAGCTTCGTCCTTATTCGTCCCACACAGGTCAGAATAACTTGTTGAGTTCACACAGAGCTCGGTTTTTACACAGAGGTAAACGGGTAGGTAACCAAGTAAGAACAGCAGCTTTAAAGTTCTTGAGCTGATGATGGCTGTTCTTGATGTTGAGCACTGTATATCTCTTTCGTTCTTAATTGCAGTATGCTTTGGAGATATGTTTGCTCAGATGATAACTTTGATAGCTTGAGTATTAGGTTACTTGGGGTAACTGATCTTCAATGTCTTCATAGGATATATATAGTCTCTGAAGAAAGTATCTGTTGAGATGTATCCGTTTGAATAAGATTTCCTTCAACGGGAATATGACATGATCCGGATTTCGCGGGATTACGAAGATTCGAAGGCGCGGTATTTAAATACTTTATCCTTGAGTATTTAAATACTTCTTTGTTCAACGGGACTTGACTTGTGTTCCTTCTTGTCCTTTTGTAGGCTGTATGGAAGATAAGCGTATTTTGGGTGTCGAGACAGTTTCCATACTTGGTCTTTTACAAGTCTTCTTCTTTGTCTTGTGAGCTTCACTTATCTTGATTCGAGGCGAGTCTTCGATCTGAGATAAAGCCTTAAAGCCTCGTCTGATTTCCTTTCTTGTATTTGGCATATATGTCAAAACCTCTAAATAACATTCGATATAGGGATTCGAGTATCCCATTTGTTTCGATACAGGTGTTTGTTTTCCCAACAATTTCCCCCTTTTTGACAATTTGCCAAGACTAACTTTCTTAACTCTTCGAGTCTTCTTGATGATGCCAAAACCTTCTTCATGAAGCATTCTTCTTTGATGACTTAAGCGATTTCTTGGTCTTTTGTCAAAAGGTCGACTTAGTGACTTAGTCTACAATAATGAAGCGCTCGCGAGCACGTTAAATCTGATTTGAGATTTATTACAACTTAAGCCTATGATTGGCACGCAGGCACAATCTTACAATGTATTCTAAGTTTACAACTGAAATTATGAACTGTTCGTAGACTAGTTCGTACAGCGTATTTTTCAATCAAGTTTATCTAACTTTAGATTCTTATCAAACAATTTTAAGTAATCATACATTAACACAGTAGATTACGAGTTGTAATCTTTCAAGACAAACAAACTATTTTATTGATATTCAAAATGATTGAGTACAAAGTTTGCTGTTTCGAATAGCAATAACAAAAACAAAAATAATATACATAAATTTCATCTCCTTATCTATAATCCGCATGCCTCCATGGTCTTTTTCTGGGTTCGTTCTCGGTGCCGCGCCACCAGTTTTGAAGTGAATCATTGCCTCGATCCTGGTAAATCGCTCTTCCTTCATATGAACGATCAATGGCAAGTATCCAATCTTCTGGATGGGTGACCCGATCTCCTCTTCTATGTTTTGATTTGATTTCGATTTGGAGAGGGAGTTTTCCTTCTTCTAGCATCTTCGTAAACTTATCTGCCGCTTCCGCTAAAGTTTTATAATTTTTGAAGATGGCGGATTCCCTGATGAGTCTGACAAAATATCTCATCAGTTCGTTCTTCCTCCAGTGCTTCACTTCGTCGGCAGTTGGGTTGCGGTTGGTCGGCAGACGAATTTCCGAAGGTCTCTGAATAAGAGTTTGCCAAGGGACATTGGGATCATGGAATTCCGGTCTGGAGCCTGAAATTTTAAAACTATGGGATGGAGGTGCCAGCTTGTTCAATTCGGCAGTGATACTGTTCTGAGCAACCTCAAATTCCCTTTCTTGTTGCAGCCTTATTCTCCTTGCAGCTTCTCGTGCCTCTTCCCCCTTTTTGGCTTCATCAAGACTTTGCAGGATTTCAAGAGCGGCGTCTTGTTTGGTCTCGATGCTGGTTATTCTTTCGACAAGGGAGGAAAGAGTCTGCGACATTTCTTGAATGCATTTGTCGTGAGCACGCAGTTGAGATCTGTTCTCAATCATTGCACAGGCGGTCTTGGATTCAGCTATCCTTGTCTTTGTAGCTTCCTCCTTCAGCAGTTGCTCCTGTTTATCTTCCATGATCTTCAAGGCTTGCTTGAAAACTTCTGGCAAAAGAATGAATGCGTCGACAACTCGAGATACTTCGTGTTGAAGAGTGGTCATTTCTTTGACTGCAGAGGTGTGCATCCAATTCAGTGCCTTTTCAACGGAAGATAGAGCGTTTACTGCATCTTGGATAAATACAGTCTGAAGGCCAAGAGCTCGCAAGCGCTCTTTTCGTGCGGCGGAGATCGGAGAGTCTGGTTGGGCGAAGTCTGCAGCGCCGTTCAACCTTCTTACATTCACGGATGGACGTGAAGTAAGTTGGACATCCTCAGGTTCGGTACCGTCCTCAGATTCCATTGTTCAAGGGGCGGGAGCAACTTCCTGTGGTTCGGCGATAGTTGGTTCAGAAGCGTCTTGTGGCGAAGGTTCTTCGGCAATCATGGATGCGGGAGGGACTGAATCCTCCTGTTGGCTTGCAGGAATAGCTTCTTCGGTCGCAGCAGGCTCGGGTGCCTGTTCCAAAATTTCTTGAACTTCCTCGACTGGAGGGACTGATTCCTCTTGGTCGGGAATGTTCTCCGGCTGTGGCGAAGGGGGATTGGCTTGGGTAAAAGGCCCTTCGTCTTTTCTGGGTGGAGAGGCGTCTCGGGCTTCAGCCTCTTCACGACTCATTCTCAGACCTGCTTGAAGAGCATCGTCGTCGTCGTCTGAGTCATGATCGTCGTCATCTTTTGGATTAATGGGAGAATCCTCTGACTTCTTCTTTCCTTTTCTTCGGGCGTCAGATTTGTGCAGCAGGTGGCTTTCAATTAGATCTTTGCAAGAGGCATTGTCCCATCGAAGCAGGGCCTCAATTTCGGTTGAGTCTGTTACTTCGGAGACGAATCTCTCTTCGTGGCTCCAATCGCTCCAATTGTACAGTGTTTCGTACGGAGCTAGCCTGTAGCCTTTCCATTGCAGAAATCTTTCGTACGCGTGTTCGATTTGAACCGATAGAAGTGTTTGATTTATGATCGAGTCAGGGGAGGGACTTCGAATAACGTCTGGAGACGCTGTTTGAGGATTCCAGTGCAGTATGGGATCTGTCGGAAGATGGACTCCTTGCGAGGATGGTGCCGAAGGAAATTGGATCCTGTACGGGTGTGGGATCCCGCAGAGGAGAAGTAGATTTTGGCTCCGAATGGGCAGCCGACTCGCTAAAGTCTTGAGCGTTGGCAGATGTCTCTATATCCGTCGTAGCCGCCAAAGGCTCGGGATCTACTGTCGATGCAGTAGGAGACACCTCTTCCACAGGGGTTGGGCCACAGGGTTCTTCATCAGTGGGTTGCGCCACGGGCGAGACATCCTTGGAGTGCTTGGCTTTGATTTTTGAGAGCCTCCTGAGTCTCTTCTTGGACTTCTCACCAGCAGAGTGTTTCTTGCTGTGAGATCGCTTTCGCTTCTTTGAAGATTCCATTTCTGGGACCTTCACGGTTTCATCTCTTGGGTTGGCAGATATTGGCATGTGCCTGGTTCTCGGGTGGTTGCAATGCATTGTGCTCTGGTTATACGCAGTGGGTTTGACACCTCCTAAGTATATCCTCGAGCTATTTTTCTTGGCATCGGCGGATTGCGTCAGTCCGCACTTCGTCAGAATGTAGTTCAGCATTAAACCAAAGGATTTCTTTTGGGTGGCAGGTTTGCACACCTCTTCTTGAAGACGTTTCAGAATGATTTGGCACCAATTGACCTTTTCACAGGTCAAAATAGCTACCATCATTCTGAACCTTAAGTTCGTGCACATCTCGAACGCACCGGTTCGGTTTTCAATGATCCTGGAGCAAAAGTCATGAAGATAAACGAAATGAAGAAGAAAATTTTTCTTGTGACAAGTGGTTGTCACCATATCAACCACTTTGGACCCTGTAAATAGTCTATAAAACTTGGTAATGAGCTCTTGAGACCCGAACGTCTCAAGTTGGTCCATGGTCAGGCCGTCGGCAGGCAGCCTGTAGATTCTCTGGAGTAGATCGCGATTGATGCAGATTTCCACTCCCTGGACTGTTGCAGTGATGTCAGCAACATGTCCTCCCTGGGCTAGTGACAGAAAACGGACAGCTACGTTGAGGTAGAATTCCTCAACCAGATGGGCGTCGTATTTGTCGGCGGTCTTGCTCCCGAAGCGATAGAGACCTTGTTGTTCAAGACGAGTAATGATATACTCCATCGGTTCTGAGTCGTTGGTTTCCTAGAGAATACGCTCGATGATGACAGGTTTGGAGAAGATCCGGCCATCAATGATGTTGGATGATTTCTTCAGAACAGGGGAAGAAGATTGACTAGCCATTGATGTTTTCTTAAAACAAAGGTGGAAGAAAACAGTCGAAATTCGCAGTGAATATGCAGAAAAATATGTAGGCTGTTTGCTTGAGAACTCTTGTAATTGCGAAAGCGTAAAGAGTCTCTAATGGCGAATCTGATCCTTTTATACTTGGGCGCGAAATAGGGTTTTGCAGTACGAATGGTCGATTTTAAGGGATGGGAACCGGTTTTGAAATCAACGGTTAGGATGGATTGAGTGTAAGCTGTACGCTAATCCATTAAAAGGTTTTAAAATACAATGGTCCCACTTGACATAGGTTGATACCTAAATGCCTAAAACGGCGGTTTAAAAATAATAAACAATTTAAAAACATCGCGGCTTTTGAGATTGATTATCCAGATGTCGTGTAAGGCATTTAATGAACATGACGTTTGACATAAAAAGCAGGCACGTGGACAAAAATTATTTTAAAAGGAAATAATATTATATTATATCTTGAATCGAAATCTATAGCATGTCTTTGTTCTCCGCGTCGTCTGACGTTCCTCCTTAAAAAGGTACTAATAGGTTTTGAATTCCATCTGACAATATTTGGATTAATCTTTGTATTCATGGGTCCTACAATATTCCCCCTTAATTATTGCACACACAGTGTAGGATTCATATGCCTTCGTTCGCTACTGATCTTGTATTGATGATTACGAGTGTACGAGATAATTAATGTTGAATCTTGTATTCACGGGACTCTGACATTCCCCCTCAATTGTTGAGTAAAAGCGTAAATTTACTTACATGGAGTCCGGGTAGAATTCCCAATTACATTACGAGCATGTTGAATCTTGCTTTGTGTCGAGAGGCTTGGTGAAAATGTCGGCCCGGTGGATGTACGTATGGACTTTTCCGAGCGAACATCCTTGTTCTCGACATGATTCCCGATAAAATGATGCTTCATGTTGATATGCTTAGTGCGCGAGTGCAAAAGCGAGTTGTGCGTGATTGCAATTGCACTCGTGCTATCACACATGATTGGAGTCTCTCTAGCATCGATTCCATAATCGATAGTTGTTCTTTGCATCCAAGGATGCGCATACGGTGCCTACCAATGACATAGTACTGATTGGTAGTGGAAAGAGAGTTAGCCAATTGCTTCTTCTTGAACCAAGAAATGTGTCTAGGTCGGAGAAAGTGACAAGTTCCACTTGTACTCTTCCTATCTAGCTTGCGACCTCCGAGATCCGAGTCGTATCCAACTAAATCGAATCCGCCTTCCTTAGGATACCACGATCCTGCATCATTGTTCCTTTAATGTACTTCAGATTCATTTAGTTGTATTGAAGTGTGATTCCTTAGGTGAAACTTGGTATCTCGCACACACTCCAACAAAGAAGCTGGATATCGGGCTGCTAGCCGTTAGTACGGGAGCGAACCAATGAGCTTCTGTAGAGTGATTGGTCAAACGGCTTTCCGGCTTCATCGGCACTAATTTGCACGGAAGTGCTCATGGGGTTGGCGAGGATTTGGAAGTGTTCATTCCAAATTTGTTGAGAAGTTCCTTCTTGTATTTCTCTGGTTGATGAATATACCTGTATGCAACAGCATTACCTGCAAACCTAGGAAATAACTAAGTTCCCCCATCATACTCATTTCAAATTTACTTTGAATGAGATGTGAGAACCTTTGACATATATCAAGGTTAGTTGAAACAAAAATAATATCATAGACATAGATTTGTACCATTATAAGGTCATAACCTTCTTGTATCTTGAACAAGGTTTTGTCGATGACACCTTTCTCAAATCCGTTGTTGGTTAGAATCTTTGGGACGGGGTTTCGTACCGTGCTCTAGGGGCTTGTTTAAGTCCGTACAGCGCTTTCCTTAGCCTGTAAACTAGATCGATACCGTCTGTGTTGGCAAACCCTGGTGGTTGTTCAACATAAACTTCTTCTACAAGTTCTCCATTCAGGAAAGCACTCTTGACGTCCATTTGGTATACGATAAAACTCTTATGGGCGGCAAAGGCTAAAAATATCCTAATGGCTTCTAGTCTCGCTACAGGGGCGAAGGTTTCATCATAGTCGATTCCTTCTTCCTGACAATAGCCTTGTGCTACTAGTCTGGATTTGTTCCTTATGATAAGTCCATTTCGATCCTTTTTGTTTCGAAATACCCATTTGGTTCCTATAACCGATTGGTGGGTCGATGCAGGTACAAGATACCATACATTGTTTCTTTCAAACCGTTAAGCTCTTCTTCCATAGATGTTATCCAATGAGAGTTGTTAAGAGCGTCTATGGTCGAAACAGTTCGATCGGGGCTAAGAATACAGCGATAGTGCACATATTCACTCCTAAGTTCGGATTGAGATTTCCATTCAGAAACTGTGAAACTTCAAAGATTAGATTCTTCTTGTGCACAAAGTACATTTCCTTGTGTACTGTATTCTCCTACGAGTAGAAACACCGCATTAATGTTTCCAATGATCGGCTCTTGCGGGTGATCTCTCAACCATCTTCGGTCGGGTTCTAGTTCAGATCCCGCATTGTATCGAAAGTTTCGTGGGTACGGCCTTGACATGCAGTCGGCTTCATCCACATCGATTCTTACAGTGCGGGGTTGATTTCTAAATCAACGAGTGTTCTATGGGTGTAGGTGGATCCAAGATAGATAGATGGTGAATGTCCCGAGTGATATCATCTACTCTGTAGGGTCATGGTGTGGTTCGTCGAACACTACATGAATCGATTCCTCGATCGTCACCTCCTTTTATTAAAGATTAAAGCTTTGCCGACGAGGAGTATCCTACGAATATTCCTTCATCTGATTTTTCATCAAAGGTTCTAAGTTGGTCCTTCCCATTGTTCAATACATAACACCTGCATCCAAAAATGTGAAAATACGAAACTAATGGAGTTTTGTTATTCCATACCTCATAAGCTGTTTTGTTGTGGTGCTTGTTGACGATACAGCGGTTTTGAGTGTAGCACGCTGTATTGGTTGCTTCACCCCAGAAACGCTGTGGCAATTTGCTTGCGGCAATCATTGTCCTTGTTGCTTCTTTCAACGTCCTATTCTTTCGCTCGGCAACACCATTTTTTTGAGGTGTACGGGCAGCTGAGTATTCGTGCTGTATTCCATTCTCCGAACAGTATTGCTCTATAAAGCGGTTAGTAAATTCAGTACCTCTGTCGGAACGAAGCGATGAGAAAGTAGGTTTCCTTTCCCTCTTGTTCTTCCTTCAGACTTATCACCGAAGCGAACTTTTGGACCACGACCTTCTACAAAATCAGATAGCTTGCTCCTATCTCCAGTCATGTGACGAGAGCATCCACTATCGAAGTACCAGGTATCCTCCTCTAGAATGTCCTGTAACAAAGAAATTAGGTAGATTTAGGTCCCCTTTGATTTTTGGGTCCATATATGTTAGTTCCTTTAGGTACCAGATTTTCTGAAGAATTGGTTTCTTGTAGGATGTACTGCACAAGTTGTTGCGATATCTACGGGGCATATCCGTAGTTGTTATAATCATGATAATTACTATGCATGTAAAATTCAGGTTATTATTATTATTCCACGAGTGCCGTCTAGGAGGTGGAGCCATTTTCTTAGCCTAACAGCTTGTCTTCGGGTCTCCGGTTGGATTCCCAATGCCGTTGTTGATACCGAATCGCATCTGCTATCTTGAGGGATAACGGGGCTCGTATCCAATACCTAAACGCATCTGCATCGAGGGTACCGCTGCGCGGGCCTTTGGTGGTTGGATCGCCTTCTTTATGAATAGTATCGGCTTTGATGATATGCTTGTGGAGCATCTTTGTAGATTACGCCTTCGAGTGGTTGTTGGTTCCACTGTCTCGAATAGTAGAGTTGTGGGGGAGGAATTGCGGCCTTCGGTTTTCTCAGTACAAGAGTTCCTTTATGGGACTAGGAGTATCTTCCGATTCGGAATGTGTTCCACACTCTTGACGAACACAAGACTAGTTTTACCTTTATTCGAACATGAGCCGTATCCTAAGCCACTTTTATCATGAGCGTGTTGCCCGGTTGCTAGAATTTCTTCCATTCTTTTGGACGATTTTTCAAAAGACTTGAATGGTCTCAAGTTCGGTTTCGCTTCTCGAGAGTTGTAATTTTGGTTTGTAGTAGAACCAAATCATTTGTCTTGCTCTCATTATGGGTTTTAACCTCATTTAGTTCATGAGCAAGTTGATGATTGCTCTCCATGAGTTTTTCAAAATCGACTTTCTTGGTTTCACAATCAAGAGACATATTTTCATAATTTATTTTCATAAGTCATTTTCATCTTTCGGCTCTAGATTTGTTAATTGAAGCCGCATATTCTCGATTTTAGAGTCTCATGGGCCTTTTGAATGTTTTTAAACTCATTCATCATATTTTCAAAGTATGAGATGCATTAGGTGGAATAACCGAGGTTGAACTTACCTCATCGTCATTGTCTTCACCTTACGGAACATCTTTGGCCATAAAGCACATGTATGCTTTATCATCGAACTCATCGTCGATGAATCACTTCATGACCACCAAGACATTCTCACGATTTGATGGTGTGGGGAGGCTTCGATTCTCCAATCGGGGCCACCGGTCCTCCACACAGAGTAAAGTTTATTATAATTACTGCGTACACAACTACGTAATTATAAACAAACCTATCCTTGTATCGTTCACACAGATTGATACAAAGAATGTCACTTTCAACCGTTCACACAGATTGGTTAAAGCTTTCTTCTTGACTAGCTTCTTCACACACAGTTCCAAAGCTTCGTCCTTATTTGTCCCACACAGGTCAGAATAACTTGTTGAGTTCACACAGAGCTCGGTTTTTACACAGAGGTAAACGGGTAGGTAACTGTAAGAACAATGACTTTAAAGTTCTTGGTGATGATGGTCATTCTTGATGTTGAGCACTGTATATCTCTTTTGTTCTTAATTGCAGTATGCTTTGGAGATATGTTTGCTCAGATGATAACTTTGAGAGCTTGAGTATTAGGTTACTTGGGGTAACTGATCTTCAATGTCTTCATAGGATATATATAGTCTCTGAAGAAAGTATCCGTTGAGATGTATCCGTTTGAATAAGATTTCCTTCAACGGGAATATGACATGATCCGGATTTCGCGGGATTCTGAAGATCTGAAGACTGTCAGTATTTAAATACTTTATCCTTGAGTATTTAAATACTTCTTTGTTCAACGGGACTTGACTTGTGTTCCTTCTTGTCCTTTTGTGAACTGTATGGAAGATAACTGTATTTTGGGTGTCGAGACAGTTTCCATACTTGGTCTTTTACATGTCTTCTTACTGTACTGACGAGCTTCACTTATGCTGATTCGAGGCAGGTCTTCGATACAGGATAAAGCCTTAAAGCCTCGATACAGTTTCCTTTACTGTATTTGGCATATATGTCAAAACCTCTAAATAACATTCGATACAGGGATTCGAGTATCCCGGCTGTTTCGATACAGGGTGTTTGTTTTCCCAACAGGACCCTTTGAGATTCTCGAGCGAGTCGGTGAGTTGGCATACCGTTTGGCGCTACCTCCGGTCTTGAGTCACGTTCATAGCATTTTCCATGTTTCGCAGCTGAGGAAATATGTTCCGGATCCCTTAAAAATTTTGGAGCACCGTGAGAAGCAACTGAGGCATAAGACCATCCCTTTGGTCAAAGTGCAGTGGTCGAGACATGGTGTCGAGGAGGCAACTTGGGAAACCGAGGATAGCATGCGTTCTAAGTACCCCGAGTTGTTTATTTCTTAAGTTTCGGGACGAAACTTGTTTTTAGAGGGGTAAAATGTAATATCCGCATTTTTCTTTTCTCTTGATATTCTCGTTTTGGTGTATTTTCATTTTTGGCAACTCGCTCGTAACCGTATTGACATTTCGAGGATATTTAATATTGGACTTTTTGTCGTTCGAGCTTGTTTCGGACTCGTTTTACTCAATTCGGTGTTTTATGTTGTTTTCGTCGCTATTTCGGGTATTCTCATAAATCGTCGTTCGGAACCGCCGTTTCGGAGTTGCTTAGGATCCATCTCATGTTATTATGCGTGTTGTGAGCTTTTGTTTGGTGTTTCGACCATGTATCGTTCATTTCAGATGTTTTGGGCCGTTACGTAATTCTTAAAGTTTTGGGATAATTACGATGGTTGTTGTTTTCCGAACCTTTGGGTAGTCGGGAATATGTTTTCTTTTAACACTTTCATTCTTCGCCTCGAATCCTTTACGTTCGTACCATCATAAATTGTTCACCATTGTATTTCGACTCTTTTCGGTACCCCCCCCCCTCTTGTCTAATTCTGGCTTGTACTCCCCAGGAAAGGGATGTTACGTACGTAACACACCTTTGGTTACGTACGTAACGGCCTGTACAAAATGGTACAGGCATTTCTTCCTTTTTGGTTACGTACGTAAAGACCTTATGGCTTACGTACGTAACACAGCTTACGTACGTTAGCAAGTGGTGGCTAACATACGTAACGCGGCCTGGGTTTATAAACCGAGGAGTTCACCGATTTCAGCTATTATCATTTCTCCTCCTCCCCATCCGACTCCTAGGCGATTTTCTTGGTGGTTTCCGGCGATTTGAAGCTTAGCGACTCCGAGCCATCACCTTCTTCGAGGTTTTGTAGTATTTTATCAACATCTAATCGTGTTCTTCGTCTTTAATTCGAGGTAAACTCCTAAAACCTTCTTTTAGGTAAATTGGGGGTTTTCACGTTTTCGTCCGAGTCGTTCCGTATGATAGATTAATTCATGATGAATATGATTAATCTTGTTGGTATTGTTGGTTTTCTTATGGATTCATGGTATATTTCATGGTATTTTTGTAATCGAGAGGGTTTGGTTGTGGTCCGCCCTCGTTGTTGTTTTTATACGAATATACATGAATCGTAGGCGGGTTTTCGGGTGTATTCCAATTCCGTATTCGTTAGGATTGGTGGTGATTGTGTTCTTCGAATTGTTAGGTTTGTAAGTTTCTGTCCGTAGCATTCGTTGGCATCTTTCCTTCCGTTCGTTGCGTCGTCTATTATTCAAGGCAAGTATTTTTGGAAACCTTTATGCTTAACATGAAATGGTAATGTATATTGTGTCTGCTTTACTCACCTCGGGTAGGATTCATGGTGGTGTCCTGGTCCTAGGCGATGCCTGTGCGTGACTTGTTTTATAAAGTGGCCAGCTCGGGAGGGTCCTTAGACGCCTCGGGTAGGATTCATGGTGGCGTCCTGGTCCTAGGCAAATTGATTATTTGACTGTTTGTTTCTCGAAAAGACATGTCTAGTTTTGGTTTTTGAAATGATATTGGTGCATGTACTATGAAATGTGTAAGCGATTGGTTTGCCTTGATTACTTTTACTAGCGTAATTGCTAACCCCTCTGGGGACCCGTTGTGGGGAAATTCTTGTTATGGATTTCAGGTTATGATCATCCGGACGAGCGAGCGCTGGGACAGTACGAGGATGTTGGCCAGGGTCGTTGACATATGCATTTGAGTCCTTTTATTTTCGTTATTTCATTCGATATAGTTGTTGTCCACTTTTGAAACTTATAGACTGTACTCACGAGTACTTAGGCTTTTCTCTTCGGATTAAGATTTGTATTCGTCAAGTTATTTATGTTTGCCAATGTTGATTATTCCGCCGGTTGTACCGGGCATGTGATTTGATTTCCAATTGGATGATGTGTATTTTTACTGTGGTAAATTGTGTCTAGCCTGGTGGGTCCCATGTAGGGGTCCACGGCACTGTAATATACCTTGAATATCTCGGGGGTGTTACACCCCGCCGGAACCCACAGGCTAAAAACCGTTTAAAAAACCATTTCAAAAACGTTCAAAGACGTCAAAAAGGCCGATGATGGTAACATTTCAAAAAACTCACAAAAGCCATTTACAAAATACCAAATACCGTCGTAAAATACCATTTGAAAATACGAGGCGAAATGCCAAATCTCGATAGTTCAAAATGTACGTTAAACCACCACTTAAACGTACCGATAAAATAATTTGGGAAAAAGAGTTTGACAAAAATAACCAAAGTTCGTAAAATGCCAAAAAGGCCATTTGAAATACACACAAGTTGGTAAAAATACCAAAGAGCCGTTTTGAAATATACACACGCAGCGGAGATAAACACAATTTAAATTACACATTTGTAGCGGAAATAAAACAACCAGAAATAAATACTCAATACTCAAAAACATGCCACAGACAGTATCACCCGAAAAGCTCATCCCTTCACGACTGCTACTAGCTCGATCTCCGAGTACCTAAAAATAAAGCCCACGACGGGGTCAGCCACAATACTCAACAATGATATCGATCACATCATCATAAATAATTACATACCAATGTAATAATACTGTAAGAATCATACCAATGTAAACTTACCGTCATAACCTTACCAATCCATGGCAATCCATACCAAATCGATTCTTACCATAATTCACATTTCGCATTCTCAAATGACGAAATGAACTCAGCAACAATTATACTGTATTCCAAAAATACCTATAATCCTCAAAACATCATCAAAACTCATAAGTATGGAGTAATCCAATCTGTGCCAAATCCTGTCCATCGGATTACACAATCAAAACTCAACCTGGATAAACCAATAATACACAACATATTTGTAGATCAACTACCACATGATAATGATAACAAATCCTGAACATCGACGTACAGTCCGAATGCTTATACAATCAATAACCAGATCAACCAATACATCACTGAGAATATCATCGACATGATAACTACAATATGACTAACAATGGATCAACGATAACCGAGAATACCATCAACATGATAACTCCGACACGATCAACAAAGGATCAACAATAACTGAGAATACCATCAACAAGGTAAAGTCCAAATGATCAACAAAGGACCAACAATAACCGAGAATACCATCAACAAGGTAAACTCCAAATGATCAACAATAATGGATCTCAAAGAAATAAACCCGACTGTCGAAACATACCCCTCGGGTGTATGAACAACCAGTCGCAAACCGTCAAACATATCCAATCATACATGGAACTATGAATGACCAAATGGTATGGCTCAAAGATAGACGTCATAGTACGCCCGATCCGGAAATGTGTCCGTGCACATGTCCACCCCGTATACGAAATCCAGGATATATGTGGGGCATGTACCTAATTAGCCTCACGAACTACGTCTCGTGTGCACGGTTCAATGCGGAAACATCCACGCATAACCATCATGTGCCCGGCCAAAAATCCTACACAATAACCAATCGGCACGCAGATATGACTCCAGATATGTCACGATGCAACATGACAATGAAACTCAAAGAATCACATATCCAATAAGGATCAAAAGACTCACTGAAGTGAACAATGACAAACTGACAAAGAAAAGTCGACACGACTAATCAATATCCAAAACAACGATCCTGGGATCATCATCCCCGACAAATGATCAACACGATCAACGATCTCAATACAATCAGCCCTGGGATCATCATCCCTCAACGAAATACTCAATACGAATACCAATATACAAAACATCATCGTACAACATATACAACAACTCAACATAATAATTATCTCATAACTGAACAATACATAAATTACCTCAAATCCTACGACAACATCATTTCTACGAACAACATCCCTGAACGAATACACAGTTATACGAATAATCTCAAATAAGGTACCATCCATTCAATACCAATAAACCCTTATCCCGATACTTATGTCATCACGATAACTATCCTAGATATTCGATATTCTATATCCTTGACCAAAGATAACTCACGTCTTCCTTGAACACAATTAAATCATATACCTTATGATTTAATACAACCATAGCACTATATACAAACCATTATCCAGAAAACTTACATTTCAAACAACATTGCTATACGAATTATAAATGAAATGAAAACGAAACCATTCATCAAATATTATAAACTGAACAAGTAGAAACTTGCCTCGATACCGATACCACGAAGCCGTTACCAAAATCCATTGTATTTGTCTACGATCTCCTCAGCCCCGACGAAAAGCAATCTACAAACTCTTCGACCTCAACCGCAACACAGCGGTCATAATCCACGATCAAAACATCACAACCTATTGCAATAACCGATTAACACAAATTCGATAAAAATCAATAACCGACATACCCAACCAACAAACTCAACGGTTCAACAAAACCTCGATCATATATATAAAACCAAATAATCCAACTCAACAAATACGAACTCATATCCACAATACAAGCCGTAACTCGATGATCACAAATAACAATCAATAACTGATCAACAAACACAACTGTTCTACAATATCCCGATTAAACACAAATCCGAACAACAAAATCAATCGGTCATGAACTCAAAACCACAACACGATTCATAATCCGATAATCATATCAATAATCAAATTAAACCAAGTGTCTAGGCATTACCGATTCCACATTCAATCTTAAATACGATTACAAGTTTCCTCCTTGTATATTCATAAGAAAAATCAATTACCGATTATCATCATCAATCCGGACGATCCGATTAATTCAACATTATATATAACCATATTCCAAAGGTTTCAAATAATTCCATTATCCGAATTGAACACTTGTTCAATACGTATAAATTCTCAAACTCAAAAGTGAGTCATAATCTTATCAAACCCGGAACCATATTCGTATTCCTATACGAATATTGTACCAAAATACATAACTTAGTTTTAGATATGAATATTCCATATTCATATCCAAAACACCAACATCACTTGAACATGATCATTAATTCATATAATCCAAGAATTCCTTAAGAACACAACTTATTCCGACATCACATTCGAAATCTCCAAACGACATAATCCGATGTGTTCTAACATCTAAACAATCCTTATTCATAATTCTAGGTGTATATAATCATGTTCTTCGATATATACTTCCCATAACATCATGAATCGCAACAAACTACCAAGAACATAGAGAACACTACGATTCTATAATCATAACAACATAATCAAGACATTTGATCATCAATTCATTATATTCCCTTAACAAAATTCCCATAAATACCAAGAATCATCACAACAATATCAATTCAATCACCATTCATACGAAAACGTGTAGAATTTCCCAAGTTCTACTCATTGAAACATTTCATCGAACACTTTGAAGGCATAGTCCAATTCAATCATTTTAACAAAGAAATACTCGAATTTATTCCATAAAACTTCAAGAGTATTGAATGATTACGAGTATACAATCAAGTTCTATTAATAATCTGAATCAAAACGAATCAAATCGGCCAAAACACCAAGAAACCTCAAGAACATCCAAAAACCAAAAGTTTAGGTGATCTTACCTTCGATCCGGGTGGAAGATGATGTTAATCCATGAATAAAACTTCCAAAACATGTTGTTCTATGTTTCTCTTACTCAAATCCATCCATCTATGGTGAAAAATTACGGAAGGAACGAAGAAAAATGAAAAATGCCCAAGATGACTCGGTCCAGGCCTTATATAGGCCGAGTCTTGTCGGCACGTTACGGCCGTAATCGTCCGTGGATTACGTACATAACCGGTTGTGTCCTACCCTACTGTCCATTTCGGCTAACACCCTTACGTACGTAACCGGCAGCTGGCTTACGTACGTAACTGGCCCTTACGGCCGTAACCGGCTGTTGTGCGGCGATTAATACGCCTCGATGGCGATCGGCATAATGATATGAGAGCCAACCATAGAAGACATATGCTGGGCATACACCCAGCAGTCGGCGCCCATGGCGATCGTCTTTTGGTATCTGGCGATCGCCTTTGATATCCGACCCCAGACGATCGGCTCGTGCCACGTATGAATCCAACATCCGTCAAAGACGTCAAAGACCGAATCTTGGACGGAGACCCACATGCAGATCCACAAAAGGCACCGACAAGATAAGGCCTTTGACCCCAGCCTGTCACCTACCTCACCTACCGACAGGCCCGCCGAAAGGTGCAAAGTGGGTCTTCCCCTGACAACGACTCAGGACGCGTGCAGGCTTCCCATTGGCTCGCACAGCTGGCTGCCAGCAGCAGCCTCGAACTTTAAGGAAAAAGCCCCATGTGATAGGACGATCGCCCACATTATTCTAATATAGAATACGGCGGTCGCCCGCGATCGCCGGAGAGGACCCAGCAACCTTGTCCCCTATAAATAGCAAGCCTCCAACATTGGCCAAAAGGATCATCGTGAATACAGTGAAAAACACACAGAGAGAGAAAGAAGACTCATCTGGCAATTACTTACACATTCATAGTGATATTCATACACACTTACAGAACATCAAAAGAAAGAACTCACATATCTTCATATCTGGTTCTTCCGGCAATCTACACGCTCTACAGCTTAGATAACTAGAAGTCTTTACACTCATTGTAATAGATTCTAACATTAATATTTGTACTCCACAGTATACATATTAATAACATCTCGCGAGAGCATTCAAGCCCGGGATTAACAACTCTGGCAAATCTTGTGTTATTTATTTTCCCACGGAAGTGTTCTCGCATTTGTTTGTTACTCGATTATTCCAGCAATATTATCTCCGGATAATATTTTGGGCAACAACAATTGGCGCTAGAGGAAGGGCATCAAAACCTTCATTTTTATTCCTACCGTATCGAAGAACACTCACTGTTCTCCGGACATATACTTGAAGAAACACTCACTGTTCTTAAAAGAAAAGCCTTCAGAAACATGACATCTGCCACGACTTCCAAAAGAGCCACCCTGCGATCTGCCGGAAATCTCATTCCGGACCAGACCGAATCCCAGCCAACGGCGGAAGGTGGCTGCGGCGACGCTCGGCTCTCACTCCCGCCCCCGAGGGATGGTCCCAGCCTCTCACTCGATTAGTTCCAGACTGCGGAACAGATTGAGGAGGCTATAGCCATCCTCAGGGAGCGACGGAGGGCATGCGACTCGCCCACCATTACTCCGTCAGCCATCCGACGATCAGGCAAGCGGAAGCTCAAAGGGATATATGTTGAGAAATCGACAGAAAGCCCCCAGCCGCAGGCAAAGTCTCTCGTAAGGCGGGACGACTCCGTCTTCAGCCGCCTAGGGAGTGATCCCTCATGGCGACCCGGGCATTCAGGCCCCAGTCGGGAGGCATCGAAGTTCGAATCCATCACCAGGAGTTCGGCATATCCGACTCCCAGAAGACAGGACGGTCAACGGGCCCTCACTCGCCCAAGAAATGAGCCCGATGGCAGGGAACTTGTCACCTACCTTGGGACCAGGAGACCGATACACGATCGCCTTGGCTCACACTCCGGGTGCCAATCAGCGAGCAGTCAGGCCACGACGATGGCCGCCATGCAGTGCCAGCTCGACGAAATAAAGGCGCTCCTGGAAACTGGGGCAGGCGCCAGGAGATCGATCACTGGACTAAGCGAGCCACTCACGATCCAGATCGAGCTAGCCCCAGTTCAACCAAAGATCGCTCCCCCTCAAACACCTATATATGAGGGGAGATCGTATCCTGAGACCCATTTGAGCAAATTCCGGATTTACATGACCTGATGCGGAGCATCAGACGCGACAAAATGTCGAATGTTCCCATTGACATTGGGAGACCTCGCCCACAGGTGGTACATCTCACTACCGCCTCGCTCGATCGATTGTTTCGAAAAGCTGGCGAACGACTTCACGTCGTATTTCATCGCTAAAGTTGCTCGGCCGGAAGGCCCCGCTTAGGCTCCGGAAAAGAGGATGCTTAGCCTCCGCTTAGGCGAGGGATCTGCCGGAAAAGGGAAGGCACCATCCCACATCCAGAAGAAGGCGGTCGCCAAGCCCAGAAAGGCGGTCGCAAAGCCGCCTGGTGAGTTCAAAGCCTTCGAGGATGTGGAAGTTCACCACATCTCTGGAGATTGTTTGAGGAAGGCAAATTGGATAACTTGGTCACCAGGCCAGAGCCCCGATCAGAGAGGGCTGGAGGGCGCGAGCGCTGACGAAGCGATGGGATCCCTCCAAATCCGGTCGCAAGGATCGAGCAGAATGAGCCAGAGTACTCTGATGAATCGATCCCTCCGGTCAACCCTGGCGGCCGGATCAAGATGCTTCAAGCGGGAGGTGGAAACCTCGGTGGCCTCTCCCCGGTTTCCACTTTATCGAACAGAAAGAGGAAGGCCGAACTGAGGGCGTTCGCCGGGGTCCATGTCGTGGTCCCACCAAAGCTGACCATCTCTAAAGACGCGCTCATCACCTTATCCAACAAGGATTGGGAGGGGGTGCAGTGCCCCAAAGAGGATGCATTGGTGATCTCTGCATGTATCCTTGGGAAGATGGTCGATCGCGTGCTGGTTGACAATGGGAGCTTTTTCAACATCATATTCAAATCTGCTCTTGACCAGCTCGGCAACCTAACCAAGTTCATCAATCCAGTCGACACCGTGCTCCAAGGATTCAGCGACAGCACAGTCCAAGCGTATGGAAGGATCAAGCTCTCTGTCGAGCTAATATGCTACTACGATCCCAAGGTTAGGATTACTAGGAACCTAAATTTTGTAATCATAGATAGGCCCAGCATCTATAATGGGTTCCTAGGTCGTCCATTTTTAGAAACCTTCGAGGCGGTCTCCTCTTATTTCTTTTGCTGTATAAAATTCCCCACTGCCGATGGGACGATCGGTACTGTAAAAGGAGATCAGCTAATGGCAAAGAAATGTTTGAATTACTCCTATGTTGTAACTTCTTTCAATACTTCCCATGCAATTTGTAACGTCGAGACAATCGACAAGCAACCTATGGAGATCGACGATCCAAACACATCGTACTGACCCGACTCAGAGGACACCATCTCACGTCGATTAACGGACGACATCGAGCCAAGGATCGGTTTCGAGCCAAGCCTCGACATCGACCCAAGGATCGAGTCCGGAAATCGTTCCAAACAAGAAGCGACCGTCCCCATTAAAGAGTTGGAAAGTGTAACGATAGATCCGGCTCGCTCGGAGCGGGATGTACAGATCGGCACAAGCGTCGACCTCGAATTAAAGGAGGATTTGATCAATTTACTACGTAAGAACATCGGAGTCTTTGCCTGGTTGCATCAAGATATGGTTGGCATAAGTCCTGAACACGCTTGCCACTATCTAAAGATCAACCCGGCAAGGAAGCCTGTTCACCAGAAACGTAGGAAATTTGGTCCTGAGAAGTACGCAGCACTCGACATAGAAGTCAAAAAGCTATTCGATAACAAACTAATCGGGGTAGCTCCAGACGAGCCACAGTGGGTCGTCAACGCGGTGCTCGTCAAGAAACCAAACAGCTCCTCGAGGTTATGCATCGACTTCACCGACCTCAACGCGGCATGTCCGAAAGATCACTTTCCAATGCCTCATAATGATCACTTGGTCGATAGTACAGCAGGTTGCGAAATGATGTCATTCATAGATGCATTCGCCGGATACCATCAAATCCCAATGGCGGAGAAAGATATAAAGCACACATCTTTCCACACGGAGAAAGACATATACTTTTGGGTCCGAATGCCGTTTGGCTTGAAGAACGCAGGGGCAACCTACCAGCGACTAGTCAATGGGATGTTCGCCAATCAGATCGGCAAGACCATGGAGGTCTACATTGACGACATCGTGGTCAAAAGCCTCAAGAAGGAAGACCACCTCAATGACCTTGCCGAGACGTTCGCAATCCTCAAGAAGTTCAATATGAAACTGAACCCCAAGAAATGCAACTTCGGGGTGAGCTCCGGAAAATTCCTGGGGCACATCGTGAGCCAAAGGGGGATCGAGGCGAACCCCACCAAGATCCAGGCGATCTTCGACATGCAGGAGCCACGGAATGTCAAGCAGGTGCAATGCCTCACAGGTTGTCTGGCTGCCCTCAACCGTTTCATATCTCGGCTCGGCGATAAAAGCAAGCCTTTCTTCGCGACCATAAAGAACAAGAAGTTCGAATCGACGAATGATAGTCAAATAGCATTCGCCAAAATCAAGGAGTATCTATCAAACCCCCAGATCTTGGCAAAGCCGATCCCCGGCGAGAAACTATTCCTTTACCTGGCGGCCTCAGAGGTCGCACTGAGTGCCATTTTGGTGCGAGCGGAGGGACAAGTCCACTTGCAGATCTATTTCGTGAGCCAAGTGCTCCATGATGCGGAAACGCGATACACACCCCTATAGAAGATCGCCTATGCTCTAGTCATTAGTGTTCGCAAGCTAAGAGCCTACTTCTTCGAATATCAAGTGGAGGTTGTGACAACTCTCCCTCTAAGGCAAGTTCTACACCGACCAAACACCAACGGGCGACTCCTCAAGTGGTCACTGGAGATCGCCCAGTACGGTATCATATACGCTCCTCGCACGGTGATCAAAGGCCAGGCTCTGGCAGACTTCGTGGTGGAATTAACATTCCCTCACAGTCCGACCCAGATCGGCCACCCCGCCTGGAAGGTGTACGTGGATGGCTCGGCGACCAACTCATGAGCTGGGGCAGGGATTATCCTCATCAGCCCCGATGGGCAAAGTTTCAAAAATGCCGTGTGTTTCGGGTTTCGTGCGACCAACAATGAAGTCGAGTACGAAGCCTTGGTAGGCGGGCTCGATCTAGCCCTTGCCCTTGATGTTCGTCGCCTCCATATCTTCGTGGACTCCCTCTTGGTCGTGAACCAAGTCAAGGGAGAATATGAGGCGCGCGGCGAACAGATGGTCAAATACCAAGAATTGGTCGCCGAAATGTGCACGAAATTCGAGGAAGTGCTAATTGAACAAGTCCCGAGAGAGCACAATTCCCAGGCCGATGCCCTATCCAAGCTAGCGTCATCAGATGGGGCAGCCGATTTCTCTAACATCCAAATAACAAAATCAGCAAAGTCGGCGATCGACAGAAACCTGGTAACCACAGTTACCATCGCCGAAGAGAACTGGATGACTCCGTTCATTAAATACTTAAAGGACGGAATGGTCCCCGACGACCGTATCAAAGCTCGTCAGCTTAAGCTCCGTGCGACCATATACACCCTATTAGACGACCGGCTTTACAAGTGAGCTTTCAGCCTCCCTCTTCTTAAGTGTATCACGCCTGAGGAAGGTCGGCTCGTTTTAGCCGAGATCCAAGATGGGATCTGTGGAAACCATGCTAGCGGGCGAGCTCTCATCTATAAAACAACCAGGCAAGGTTATTTTTGGCCTTCGCTTCAAAAAGATGCGATCGCCTATGCCAGATCGTGTCACAGATGTCAAGTGATGGGCCCAAACATCAAGCTCTCCCCCGAGCAGCTCACCTCAATGTATAGCCCATGGTCGTACGCCCAATGGGGCATCGACCTCATAGGTACCTTGCCGACAGCGCCTGGGGGTTGCAAGTTTGCCATCGTAGGGGTCGATTATTTTACAAAATGGGCTGAGGCCGAGCCACTCAATAAGATCGGTCAAGAACAAGTAATCAAGTTCATCTAGAAGAACATCATATGCCGATTCGGTTTGCCCCAGGCTATCATCTCCGACAACGGAAAGCAGTTCGATGGTTTGGAAGTCATGCAATTCTGCGAGAAGTGGGGAATCAAAAAGTTGTTCTCGGCCCCTTACCACCCTCAGACGAACGGGAAGGTAGAGGTTGTAAACAAGATCCTCAAACATATAATCAAAGCACGACTCGAATCCAGGCAAGGACGATGGGCGAACGAGCTTCCAGATGTTTTGTGGTCATATCGAATGACGACCCGAAACTCTACCGGCGAGACCCCATTCGCCCTCGCCTTTGGAACAGATGCCGTGATCCCGTCGGAGATCGCCGTCCTCAGCCACCGAACCGAACAAGAGATGACGACGGACAATGATGTGGCCCGACAAATCCATTTGGACATGCTTGAAGAACGGCGACTGACCTCGGAAATGAAGTGCACAATCCACAAAAGGAGATCCGAGAAGTTCTTCAATTCGAAGGTCAAGGAAAGACGGTTCCAAGTGGGCGACCTAGTCCTCAAAAAGGTCCAGACCCACACTGGAGTCTTTGGCCCAAATTGGGAAGGCCCCTTCAGGGTATCTAAATGGATAAGTAGGGGAGCTTACGAACTTGAACATCCTGACGGCACTCCGGGCCAATATCCCTGGAACGCCATACATTTGAAGAAATACTATCAGTGAGAACTTTGTATCAAGTTTCAGTTACACATTGTACAAAGAGTTTAATGAGATTTTCCAATCCCATCTATATGATGCGCCTCGACAAAAACAAACAAAAAAGAGGACGGATCGCTCGCCCTACAAGAAGTCATCGTCTAAACCTGACAGACCTATGCAATCGATCGCCCCTCCAAGCACAACGTATACCGTCGAGGGTCGTCATCTAACATGGCGATCCGAGGTAGAAAAGTGCAGTCGTCGTCCTGGATGTCGATGGAACCGACAGCCTCGTCCATGCAAGGTTCCTCTGGGCTGCGATCGCTCGCCTTTCGTTTAAATACGAGATGAGTGTAGCCGAAGGACCCTCCAATTAAAATCGTGGACACGCTCACACACCCTCAAAAGTACATCATCTAACATGATATACCCGGACAAGGCGACACGTCCCTACCCCATCACCATGTATACCTTCGAAGGTCGCCATCTAACATGACGACCCGAGGTAGAACAATGCCAACAAGCCGCGGACGTGGAGTCGAATAAACCGACGACACCATGTGCAAGGACTCCTCCAGACCGAGACCGCTCGCCCTTCGTTGAAACACAAGGCGGGCGCAGCCTAACGGAGGACCCTAACAATAAAGTGAGTCGCGGGACACACCAATGGATGGAATGTACCTCCACATAAAGACACGGTTAAGGATGTCGGTCCATCGAACTCAGCAACCGTTCACACAGTCTTCCTCCCTCAAAGAATCGACATAACTCAAGTTAGCTCGTCCAACATACTATTTTTGTTCCCTTACTTACACTAAGTAAACAAAAACAAGGGGCAAAGTGGGGCTATTCCTGAAATGCGATCGGGAGTGAGGGACCATACACGATCGGCTTCATTCAAACACACACATGACGATCGGTTTTGTCCAAGAAATTTACAAGTAAGAATTTCCAACTATGTCAATACATTCGGATCCACTCAACATTCAAACAATCGATCAGGCGAACAAGGCATCAGAAGCAATTATATACACACTTGTATAGATTCGCATGCAAACTTTCAAAGGCGATCGTACTTACAAAGAATCAGATGCGAAAAAGGAGTATTTTATTCAAATCAAGAAGTTCGTACAATACAAAGCCCGAAGGCAATACAAAGAAAAAGCAGAAAAATACAAAGCGAAGGAAAATAAAAATCGCTTAGGCTCCCCCGGCTGGTCTTCGCCCAGAGGTGGCGGATCGACACACGCTCCCTCACCGGCCTCAGGATAAATGAGTTTATCCGGGAAAGGATACCAACTCAAGTCGATCCCCAAGTCGGTGAGGTCGAGGATCGGCAGGGAAAATTTCGGATGCAAAGGGTGCTCGAGTACATAGGCCTTGAAGCTCTCCATCATAGGACCGATCTCGATCCCTACCTTCTTGGAGGCTCGGACAGCATCGGCGTAGGCCATATAGTAGGCGAACTCGCCGACGAGTGCCACATTAAGGTAGGGATAGGTGTCGATCGCCTTGATCTGCCCTTTCAAATCTGAGGTCGCCTTCTCAGCATCCGACAACTCGACCACCTCGGCGGCCAATTCTCCCTTTGCTTTCTCCAGCTCTCCCTTCGCCGTCTCCAGCTCACTGTTGAGCCGATCTACCGCTGCCTTCATTCCGGCCGCCTCCTCTTGCGAGTCCGAATGCATCCGGTGAGCTTCCGTCACCTGGTCACGGAACCGATCGGCTACCTCCTTGGACCGGCTAAGCTCCTGCTTCATCCGATCGAGATCCTGCTTGGCCCGTTTGGTCGTCTCTAAGTATTCCTTCTCCATGGCCTCTATCCGATTGGCGAAGTCGGCATTCTGGCTCTGAGCGGCCTCAAGATCTTGATGTAGGCGAGCATTAGAGGGTTGCCGCTCATAATCCTTGGCGGCTTGGACGGCCATCGTCGCCGCCTGGAGAGTCAGGGTGATGGTCGCCTGCATGGCATCTCCAGACCGCCGACGAGCAATCGAGTCAAGGTCGGTCGTCCAAGCCTTAGGCAGAGAGGAGATGGCCTTGGAGACGTAAGAAGGGACATCAAGGGACTTCTGCAGAGGTTTGCTCGCCAGGAAATCCAGCACCATCGGCGATACATCCGGATCAGCAAGACGGACCCTGCGACACAAACAAAAAGAAACAAAGGAGTTAGTATATACCTTACACAAATTTCCTAACTCAGAAAGATCCAACCGGTCTTACCTGTTGACCAATTCGGGGTTGCGGCCAAAATAGGGCTTGCCCCGAGGTGTTTCCGCTTCGGCGATCGCCGCAGCCTTCAAGAATCCGGCCGAGGGCCTGGAGCGAGACCCCTCCACCATCGGAACAATGGAGAGAGGTGGAGCGGCGAGTGGCGGCTCCAAGATGGGTACATCCACCTCAGCTGTCGACAGGGACCCCTCCGGCCTCCGCCTCTTGCGGGTGCGCTGGAGTTGTTCCTCCTCCTGAATTTCTGGCTCGGCGACCGGCGCCACAGCGGGCCTCACCGCAGGGATGGGGCGAGATGTCGTCGCAGGAACGCGACCCGTCTTCTTTCCCTGATGAAGACGATCGATGAGACCAGGGTTAGACATTGCGATCTCTTGCGGTGGCTCGGCGTAGCGGGGAAAATGAATCTTTGTCAAAGAAGAAATTCAGACCAAGTTAAGCATCTATCTCAATCAGGCAATCGCCATGCAGGAAAGAGGAAATAAAAATCCATACCTGGAGCTTTCAGATGACGAGGGAAGCGAAACAATCGAGCCCCCAATCGATGAAGCACGTGACCGAGTGAGCGAACGTCTATGTAGGAGTTCGGCAAGGCGTGAATTCGCTCCCAGACGATCAAGAAATCAAAGGGGAGATCGCCGATCGCTGGAACAAGGAGTCCTGCAAAATGAAAACAAAATTAGATCAGTCCAAGACGTATCTGATCAAAGGGAGAGTTAAAACCCTTACTCGAATTCCTCTCCCGAAAATTGGTGGGGATCTCCAACTCTTCCTCCAGCCTATCACTCGACGTCGATCGCCATGCTCCGTCGACCCAGCACCATTTTTCCAGGTCGCCCAGAGTTTTGTTCGGCACACCGAGGACCACTCTTCCCATTCAACCTTGAATGTGATTACCGCCGACCGACCCTTTCTGCGCAGCCAGTTTGAAGAGATAGTTCATTTCCATCGCAGAAAGGAGACAGAACAAATGGTGACCGCCGAAAAGTGTAAAAGTACAGATGATATGTAGCCAGGCGTTCGGCGTCAGTTGGAGCGGCACCAAATTCCAGGCGACCAATAAATAGGATACGGCGAACGGCAAGGGGAACCGCAGGCCGGCCTCCATAATCATCTCACTAACGGCGACCAGACCCTCGGGAGGTTGATCGGCAAGTTCATTTTCCGAGGGCACCTGCAGCGAAACATCATAAGGAATGTGATATTTCGCCCTCCAGCGACTCAAGTCTTTTCGGGTCTCCGAACTCCGAATTTGACCGAGAGTCCACTGAGAAGGGTCAGCGGCCCGAAACACCATCCGCTTCACGTGCTCATAAGGGTGGGCGGCGGAATACGCTTCGAAATCAAATTCAGGACACGGTCCGGCGATCCCCTCCATAAGTTTAACAAAATCCATATAAGCGCGGCCAAATATGCTATCCCGTTCCCAAGACAGACACACCATTTCATCTTCATCCATCGGCGAGTCCCCCCGCTCCACCACCGCCACTGATCTCGCCACTTCGGCCTCATTGAAGAGCTCCTCAAGTTCCGCGGGTGCAATCCCCGCACGAATGGCCTCGACGTCCGTTTCCATGTGAAGTCGCACAGGAATTTCCTCCCGGTCAGTTGAAGCCGCGGCGGCGGAGGAGCTTCTGGCCTCGAAGGTTTTAGATCCTCCAGACTTGTTCTTAAAAAGTAAAGGGGGAGAGAATATTTGTGATCTTACCTAAAAATAAGGACGGTCGGCACAAGGATCTTCGAAAAAATTCTGCAGAGTCTCGACTAAAATGCAAGGATGCGTGAAGAGTGGAAATGAAGTAACCCTAACCCCTTTTATAGGCGGGAGCAGGGGTCTCTGTGCAAATAGGCAAAATCCCGAGGGCTGGAGTGCAACCGTCGGGGGGGACACATTAAATGCAGCCCTCAAAACCCGCGTACGCGTCTTTTCGAGGGCACGCCAGGCGACAAGTCTGACAAAACCATCGGACTCCTCCAATGATAGCACGACGCGTCTCCTTGCAACGTTTCAAGAGCCCGCCTCCGTTTCCCGCTGATTCCAGCGCAAAAGGAGATCGTCCAAATTTGAAATCAGATCGTCCTGACGATCGTCCTTATCATAAACAAATGAGCCAACCATCTAAACACTGGCGATTGCCAACAGTGCCACCTCACCCCGTGTTTTCAACATCGAAGCGAGCTGGGGGGCAATTGTTGTGCGGCGATTAATACGCCTCGATGGCGATCGGAATAATGATCTGAGACCCAACCATAGAAGACATACGCTGGGCAAACACCCAACAATCGGCGCCCATGGCGATCGTCTTTTGGTATCTGGCGATCGCCTTTAATATCCGACCACAGACGATCGGCTCGTGCCACGTATGAATCCAACATCCGTCAAAGACGTCAAAGACCGAATCTTGGACGGAGACCCATGTGCAGATCCACAGAAGGCGCCGACAAGATAAGGCCTTTGACCCCAGCCTGTCACCTACCTCACCTACCGACAGGCCCGCCGAAAGGTGCAAAGTGGGTCCTCCACTGACAGCGACTCAGGACGCGTGCAGGCTTCCCATTGGCTCGCACAGCTGGCTGCCAGCAGCAGCCTCAGACTTTAAGGAAATAGCCCCCCGTGATAGGACGATCGCCCACATTATTCTAATATAGAATACGGCGGTCGCCCGCGATCACCGGAGAGGACCTAGTAACCTTGTCCCCTATAAATAGCAAGCCTCCAACATTGGCCAAAAGGATCATCGTGAATATAGTGAAAAACACACAGAGAGAGAAAGAAGACTCATCTGGCAATTACTTACACATTCATAGTGATATTCATACACACTTACAGAACATCAAAAGCAAGAACTCACAGATCTTCATATCTGGTTCTTCCGGCAATCTACACGCTGTACAACTTAGATAACTAGAAGTCTTTACACTAATTGTAATAGATTCTAACATTAATATTTGTACTCCACAGTATACATATTAATAACATCTCGTGAGAGCATTCAAGCCCGGGATTAACAGCCCCGGAAAATCTTCTGTTATTTATTTTCCCACATAAGTGTTCTCGCATTTGTTTGTTACTCGATTATTCCAGCGATATTATCTCCGGATAATATTTTGGGTAACACCACCGGCCACAACCTTACATACGTTATCGTCCAGTCCTTACGCTCAGCGAGTCACTGTCGACCATGATCGGCCATCCCTGTGAGTCACTGTCGACCATGATTGGCCACTACAGGTCCTCTCGGCCACGACTCGGCCAGCCGTCCCATAACATACGTAACACTTAATCTGTTATGTACGTTGACTTGATACAGTATTATACTCGTATTACGTACGTAATACACCCTGTATAGCATACATAAATCTATCCGTTGACTCACCTGTCCACATCCACGTCGAAAGCCGCCGACCACGGGCCCCAATATCCGATCACAACTCGGTCCTATCTGATTCCTCTTGTTACGTATGTAATACTTTACGCATAACGTACGTAAAACGTACCAACTTAGAGTACGTTAGCCCATAAACTTAACGTACGTAATGGCCTTCTGTACTTAGCCAAAATCCAACTATTCCTGTCTGACGTCTCGACATACTGGATACGAATATACGGCATACTGAATACACATATACTCAACCCAAAAATATTCTCATACGATACACCTGATATCCAAATCAGTTCAACCTGTTACAAAAAATCCTCAATATAACTGTCAATCAAACACATCAATTACACATGTATAAGTGTCTCGGTCCTCAATTTATTTTATCCATACTGTATAGACACCACGCTATACAATATACCTCAGACAAAATAACGCGAAAAATTTATACTGAAAATCCGGATATTACACTTTACACTCGTATTCATAATCGCCATATGTTGATTGGTACCTGAAATGCATGTAACTGCATGTCATTAGCGCACACTAGTGTTACTGACTAGTGCACGCTAACAGAAGCGACTTAGCGCACGCTACGTTAAGTGATTAACGTGCGCTATGTCAATAGACAGTGTACATAATTATATTACGGTTGTGAGTTCGTAATGGATTGAGTTGGATTGTTTGGACTAGTAATCGAGATATTGTTGAGCCGTTGGGTTTGTGAATTGGTTATATCGATTGTTGATTGTTATTGAACTTGTTGTTTATTGATTATTGTAATAGGTTGAGATTATTGATCGGTGATTAGAACTTTGCGTTGCGGTCGTGTTCGAGAATGTTCGTGAATTTCATTGATCGGACCCTAGAAGCTTGTAGGGGACGGCAAGGAATTAGTAACAGCTTCATCGGTATTGAGACAAGTTATTTCTTGCTCAGTTTATAATATTTAATGAATGGTTTCTGCTTCATTCATTTATAATTCGTATCGCAATGTTTATAATGGTAATCACAGGAGATTTGGAATTATAAGTTGTATTCGAGTTTTGGGAATTAAATCATAACGTATATGATTTCCATTTATTGTTGGTATACTTGGTATCGAGGATACATTGTGGTATAGACGAAGACATGAATTATATACCGTCCGTGACATTTTGGATCATCGAATATTCAGGATAATGGTTGGTGATGGTTTAGATATCGAGATTGCTCTCGAAGGACTGAAAGCACGTATTTTAATCATTTTTGTTATTTGTGTCGATCATGTTGTGATACATTCGTGTATCGTTGTTGTCATGCATTTTTGTATTGTTGTTGTCGTACATTGTGTATCGTTGTTTTGTGCAATTGTGCATTGTTATCGTTATGTCTACCAAGGTTGGTCCGACGGGATCATCTTGGGATCTATGCTAGCATGCGCTGGATCATCGGACAGGTTTTTCCACCATGGTTGGTCTGACGGGATCATCATGGGATCTATGCAGTGAACGCTGGATCATCGAATTACCATGTGTTGTTGTTGTGCATATGTATTTTATGGGTTTGCCATAAGTATACATTGTTGTTACTGATGTGAGTATATTGACGTTGTCATATGAGTATGCATTTGTAGGTCTTGTGTTAGGACCATGTCCGTATGTTGTATTTGATCTGATCTTAGATTAGACTGACGTGATTCACCGTGGCATTGCGTATCCTGAGGTATGTTCCGTATTTTCCTTCTTGGTTCTTGTCCTGGGATGGACAATCAATTGTCGTGTTGAGATTTGATGATGTTTATTTTCGATGGACCGAATTGGTCAGAGTTGGTATATTTCCGTATTGCGAGTTATGATGATGTTTTGAGAATATTGGGATTGTTTGAGGTACCGTATGGACGTTATACTTGAGTTAATTGATTAATCGAGATTACGAGATGTGCATTGCGATAATGGTTATTCTGATGAGAATTATTACGAGTTTGGTAAAGTTATGACGGTAAGATTACATTGGTGGTATTCTTACTAAGTGTTTTTCATTGGTATGTAATTATTGACGTGATGTGATTGTTATCATTGTTGAGTGTTATGGCTAACCCCCTCGTGGGCTTTATTTTTAGGATATTGGATATCGAGCTTGTAGCGGTCGTGAAGAGATGAGCTTCTCGGAGGATACTGGCTAGGGCATGTAATTATGTGTTGATTTTCCTGATCAGTTGTTGTATTCCGCTGCTAGAGTATTTTTAATTGTTTGTCTTTCCACTGCGTGCGTATTTTTAAATGGCCTTTTGGTATCTAGTAACTTAGGTTACTTTGGCAATCGTTTTCTAAACTATTTTGTCGGTACGTGTAAGCGATAGCTTAATGTATGTTTTCAAATGGTTGAGTCTTGGCATTTTGGCCTTGTGGTTTCAAATGAGATTTTTACGACGGTTTTGATAAACGGATTTTATTAAGTCTTCGAATGTTTTTAAAGATAGTACCATCGCTTGACTCTTAGGCGTTTGTAAATATTTGTAAATCTTTCCTTCAGCCTTGTGGGTTCCGTCTCGAGGCCCACGGCACTGTAATATTCCTGGATGGCTCTGGGGGTGTTACAAAAGGACTCACTCATATTTGGGTACCTAAATCCCTTGTCTGATTGCAGAAAAGATGGAAGCATTACCATCAAGTCACCTCTAATTCAACCGTAGGAGGTGATGAATGGTTTGTGGACTCTGTGTGCTAAATACATATGATAGGAAATCAGAAGGTTCTGTCAAACTACATCAAAGAAATTGGTCCAGGTGACCTTTGGGGATAGCTCAAGTGGACAAACTAAATACAATCTCCTAAGCATAAGTCAGTTATGTGATGAGAACAACCTAGTAGTTTTCACTAAATGTAAATGCATGGTTATTGATCTCCAAACTGGAGAAGTAAAGCTACAAGGCTACAGAAGAAGGAATGTCTACCTGATAGATAGGAAAACAGGCATACCCATTACATGTTTCATATCTATAACAATAGATGAAAATGGATGGCTCTGGCACAAGAGACTTGTTAAACCAATATTTTTATACACATTTTGATGAAGTTTTATTAAACAAAATAATCATAATATATTACACAAATTGATGTTGTATTTTAAATCATAACATGTTTTACGTTTTAATATTATTTGTTAAAGATAGCGTATGCTATATACTATATATAACGTACGTAATGTACTTAATTTAACCGTTGGTCAAATTCAAGAAAGTCAACAAAATTGAACGGTCTTATGTAATATAACGTACGTAACACATTGTCTATAACGTATATTACAGGCTTTGAATTTGAATTTATGATCTAACATTTGATTTTCCTAGTGACGTCATCTAGTATGTCATATCATCCAATGACTATCTGAAGACCCTATTACGTACGCAACTGTTGATGATAACATACATAAAGGATGGATTAATTGCTACTGGATAGTTCTTGAGTTAAATAATGTACGTTACAAAGATTACGTTACGTACGCTATTTAAGCTTACGTACGCTACGCATGCTGCATAACATACGTTACAAGTGTTTTCTATTCCAATGGGAAAATGGCTTCAAAGTGCTATAAATAGAAGGTTTCCAAGGTGTTGAGCTACACAAGATTACACAAGAATTACACAAGCATTCATACTATTATCTGAGCTTTATTCGCAATATTTCTTCATAGATTTATTCATTGTAACTGATACAAGAAGAATTGTGCTAACAATCTTTGATATACATTCTTGCATCACTGTGAGCTATTTGTTTGAAAGACGAGTAAGTGTACTCGCAAAATCTTTGTATTTTATAGAGGTTATTTTGTACTCGATAAACAAGATATAGTTGTCAGTCTTGAGCCAAGAAATCAAGAAATTACAGTTAAGCACTAAGCTAGAAAGTGCTATTGTAATACAGTTGGCACTAAACTATAAAGTGCATTCAGTTGTGAAGAAAAGTCCTAGTCGATACACTAGGTAGGGGATGTAGGCTTTTTGAGAGCCGAACCTCTCGAACAATTTCTTGTGTTCTTTCTTTTCCGCACTTCTCTTACTCCGATTAATTGCTTCCGCACGGAAAGAGTTCATTACTCTTCATACCACTATTCAACCCCCCCTTCTAGTGGCGGTACAAATCCAACAATTGGAAGTGGAGCAGTCTCTTTTTCACCAGTCTAACACCCGCAAGAGAAAAGATCCAGATATGGCCTACATTCATACTTCGCTTGAAGGTAACGCTCTTAATCTCCCTCCTTTCTTCGATGGTTCAAACTTTATGACTTGGAAGAAGAAAGTGTCCATCTTCATCCGGGCTCATGATATTGATATTTTGAAAGCCATCGCTCTTAGTCTAACGATTCCAAAGAAAACTGACGGTTCTCTAAAAAGCTTTGAAGAGTACGATGAAACCAATTGGAAGAATGATCACTTCAATAGTACAGCCAATCAACTGCTTTACTATGCTCTTAATCCCAAAGATCTCAACAGGATCTCATCTTGCGAAACGGCCAAAGAAATTTGGAAGATGATTGAAATCACTCATGAAGGTACGTGTCATGTTAAAGAGAGGAAAATTAATATGCTTCTTCATAATTATGAACTATTCACAATGAAAGTAGAAGAAAGCACTACTACCATGCTTGACCGCTTTTCTCCTATTACAAACAGTCTAGCATCGTTTGGCAAACCAATCTCAAGTAGTGATATAGCTAAAAAGATCCTAAGATCAGTACCCAGAGAATGGGATGCTACAATAATGGCTATTATGGAGTCAAAAGACCTTAACAATATGGAATTTAGTGCTCTTATTGGATCCCTTATCAATTATGAGATTGTCATTAAATCTCGAAACTCTAAGCCGAAGCCCAAAGAATGAGAAAGGCCGATCGCCTTTAAAGCTAAAGAAGATAGTGATCCGGAAGATGAGCCTATCGAAGAAGATGATGAAGAAACTGCTTCTATGCCAAAAATATCAAAAAATTCAAAAATCTCTTACAGAGGTGACGGAAAAATATGTTACGGGAACCTCGAAATGAATCTAAAAAGACTCATTTCCCTCAAAACAAAAAGTTCGACAATACTTGTCGAAGATGTGGTGTCTCAGGGCATTATAAAAAGACTGTCGTGCTGCTGCTTCCATGAGCTCATCCAAACCTCCTAATGAAAAATTCAAGAAGAAAGAGGTATATGGTGCTACATGGAGTCACAACGAAGATGATGAAGAACCACAAGTGCAAAGCAATCTAGCTCTAATGGCTCGCAAATCAGTCGACAGCGACACAGAAAGCGAGGTAATTGATTCATCTCATGAAGAACTCCTTGATGCCTTCGAATCTTTAAATAATGAGTATGAAAAATTTTGTATAATAAATAAAGATTTGGGAAAGAAAATAAAATCTCTTGAAGATGAAAATTCAAAAATTTTGAATAAAGACATATCGCTTGATCATATATCTTGTCTAAAAGCTGAGAAAAATCTGAGAGATGATTTACACAACACTCAGAACAAACTCAAACTGTATATCACAAAATTCTCATGTGGAAATGATAAATTTGAGCAACTCTTATCAGTTCAAATTTTTTCTATATCAAAAACAAGGACTTGGATATAACTCTTTTTCAATAAAAAAGTCCTTAGATAAAACTTCGACGAACTCGAAGAATTTAAAAACAGGAATCTCGTCTTGTCCAAAATGTTTGAAAAATGGACATACTAAAACTTTTTATACGAGCTCTAGAGGAAATATTAATGTTAAACAAATATGGGTACCTAAAGGAACTATAATTCCAAACAAAGTTTATATGTCTAATACAACTGGACCCAAATTAGCTTGGGTACCTATAAAACGGAAGAAAATTGTTTTTCTAGGTACAATCAAGGACACAATCAAATAAATGGTACATTGATAGTGGATATTCTAATCACATGAGTGGAAGCGAGCATTTTTTTACGGAGCTCAAGAAGGAAGATCAAGGATGTGTCACGTTTGGTGATAACAAAAAGGGTAAAATTAAAGGCACAGGTAAAGTAGGTAAGAATCCTGTACCAACTATAGAGAATGTTCTTTTTGTTGATGGACTTTGTCATAATCTTCTCAGTGTTTCAATTATGTAATACTGGACTCAAATTAATTTTTGAAACCACCCATTACACTGCAATGAGAAAAGATCAAATTGTTTTTATTGAACTAAGATATGGTCATATTTATATTGTTGATCTTCAAGATGGAATCATCATTGAATGAAAAATGTTTAATCACATACGATGAAAATGCCACTATTTGGCATCGAAAATTGGGGCACGCCTCTTTACCGCTTATTTCAAAATTACCCAGAAATGATATTGTTCGTGGTCTACCAAAACTAAATTTCAGAAAAGACCACATTTGTGAAGCCTGTATGAACGGTAAACATGCAAGAGGCTCGTTTAAACCTAAAATAGAAATTTCCACTAGCCATATTCTTGAATTAATTCATATGGATTTAATTGGACCATCTCGGCATGCTAGCTTGAATGGTAAACTTTATACGATGGTGCTTGTTGATGAGTTCTCAAGATTTACATGGGTAAAATTTTTAGCAAATAAACACGATGCTTTTAACGAATTTGTTAGGTGGTGTAAGCTTATTCAAAAGGAAAAAGATTCGCCGATTATCGCCATCAGAACCGATCACGGTGGAGAATTCGACTCAAATGATTTTAAACATTGGTGTGATAAATATGGTATTGGGCATAATTTTTCTGCACCCCGAACACCCCAACAAAATGGAGTTGTCGAGAGGAAGAATCGCTCTCTAGAAGGAATGAGTCGAACAATGCTTAATGAGTACGGGCTACCAAAGTATTTCTGGGCTGAAGCTGTCAATATAGCCTGTTATGTGATAAATCGAGTTCATCTTCGGAGAAACAAGATGATGACTCCATATAAAATATTCAAAGGTAAAAAGCCTAAATTATCCTATTTTCATCTATTTGGTTCTAAAGTTTTTATTCACAACAATGGTAAGGATAATCTGGGTAAATTTGATTCAAAATCTGATATTGGTATTTTCCTTGGATATTCACTTAATAGTAAAGCTTATCGTGTTTTTAATTGTAGAAGAGGCTCGGTAGAAGATACCATTCATATAAAATACGATGATACAGCTTTACCCCCGAGAAAGGTTGTATTTGATGATGCAGGTATATTTCCAGCAAAAGAAGTGTCTGAAGCATCAAAGGAATTGGAGAAGCTTGACATCAACTTGGAAAAACACGAGGAAGATACATATAACCTTCCTAAGGAATGGAAAAATTGTAAAAGATCATCCTATGAAGCAAATCCTTGGAAAATCAGTGAAGGTGTGCGAATAAGGAGAAATGTTAATGATTGCTTGAATGATATTGCACTCATTTATCTCATGGAACCAAAGAGTATTGATGAAGACATAAGTGATGAAAATTGGGCAGTCGTTATGCAAGAGGATCTCAATCAATTCGAATAAAAAATAAACTCAAGTTGAGGTAAATTACACCCAAGTCTTTAAATAAGAATCCATACGACCTACTCGGCTCGAGTTGAGGGTGCCTGTTATGCCCCTTTGCTTCGAATAAAAAGATCAAACGTCATCAAATGGATGTAAAAAGCTCATTTCTAAACAGTGTTATCCTGGAGGAGGTCTATGTCAAGCAACCTCACGGATTTTAAGATTATGATCATCCAGATCATATTTATAAGCTCCATAAAACTCTCTATGAATTGAAACAAGCTCCTAGAGCATGGTATGAACTTTTAAGAACTTTTCTTATTTCAAATGGGTATACTAGAGGTCATGTTGATAATATTATATTTATTAATAATTTTGGTAATAATATGCTTATATGTCAAATATATGTCGACGATGTAGTATTTGGTGCTAATAACGATTCTCTGTCCCAAGAGTTTTAAGATTTTATGAAAGGAGAATGCAAAATAAGCAAGATGAGGGAGTTAAAATTCTTTATTGGACTCCAAATTAATCAACTCGAAGAAGTAATATTCATTCATCAAAGCAAGTACGTCAATGAGCTTCTAAAGAAATTTAAGATAGAAGGATGCAAAGAAATCTCTACACCTATGTCTTCCACTCTTAAACTCGACAAGGATGATAAAGGTAAATCTATTGATCAAAAACAGTATCCAAGTATGATCGGCTCATTACTTTACTTAACTGCCTCTTGACCCTATATTATGTTTGCTACATGTCTCTGTGCTATATTCCAATCTAACCCCAAGGAATCTCATCTTAGCGCAATGCATTTTTCGGTATTTAAAAGGTACTAATGGTTTAGGACTTTGGTGTCCATGAAGCATTGATTTCGAACTTTTTGCATATAGTGATACTGATTTCGGTGGATGTAAAATTGATAGAAAAATTACCAGTAAAACCTGTCATTTCATGACTTCAGGTTTAATTTCATGGGGGAGTAAGAAACAGACTAGTGTGGCTACTTCCAAAGTTGAAGCAGAATATGTGGCTGTGGGAAGTGCATGTGCACAAGTTTTGTGGATCAAAAATCAATTACAAGGTTATGGCATTTCTCTTAAAAATACTCCTACTTTTTGTGATAATACTAGTGCCATAAATTTAAGCAAAAGCCCCATTTTGCATAGTAGGACAAAACATATTGAAATTTGTCACCATTTTATTCGTGATCATGTCCAAAATGGGAATGTTCATCTCCAATTTGTAGGGAATAATGAACAATTGGCAGACATTTTTACAAAACAATTTGTAGAATCATTTAATTTTATTAGACTAAGTTTGGGAATGGGACATATTGATCATCTTTAAAAATTTGCATCATACATATATCAAAATGGTCATGAAAATCAGAAAGAAATCATCAGAGAATTTGTACTATTCATTTAGTCAACATTGCGGCCGCTATAGACAATGCATTACGGCCGCTATCAGTTGCTTTCAGTCATCATTTTCAGGACAATATTATGTATGCTATATCAATGGACTACATACGTTAAGGTTGACTACGTACGTTACGAGAATACTTTTACGTAGACAGAAGCCACTTGACTAGATGTTACGGCTGTTATCACCAAATTTAATGTACGTTAAAGGACTTAACGTCCGTTATTCATACACTTTTACGTACGTTAAACTACTACTGATTTGGGCAGAAACTACTGGAGCATTCTTTATGTACGTTATACTCACGTATAACGCACGTTAAACCAGCTGAATAACGTGTGTAACCTCACATAATGTACGTTATATTCTTTTTCCAGTTTCTAAAAACCTGACTGACCCTATTTTCCCTCATAAACCCTAACTCCCAAATTCCTCACCCGCGGCACAACTCACCTAAATCTCCTTGCGATTTTCATCAATCCCCCACCGACTTCACCAAATCTACCCTCCATCCTCCATCAAAAAGATGAACACTCATCAATGAAAGAAAAGAAGAGGAGAATCTACCTCCAATCCGGCAAAGACGAACTAATTCGTGAATCATCAGACAGAAAAGATTTTCAGAGAAATTTTAATCGATGAAGAGGTAACAACTAGCCACTATTTTGATTTTGAGTCTTTGAAAAGTATTGGAGTTCATTTGGACGAGTTCTTTGACATGTTAGTTTCTCTAAACCTATCTTTGAGGACTTAGTGCGAGAATTTTATGCAAATTTCTCGACAAATTCTAATTCTGATGGTTTAGTTGTGATAAGCTCTATGGTTCGTGGAAATCTATTACTTTTGATGCCGTTAAACTATCCGAAAAGTTTGGATTACAAAACAAAGGAATCGTTTGTAATGTGAATTTTGTGTCAGAAAACGATTCTATTAATCAGGAGATTAATGATAATCTAAATGAGATTGTTGTCCCTGATTTTCTGAAAACTCAAGCTGTGATCGACGTTCGTTCGGACAAGTTTGAAAACAATGATTTTGGTTTGAATATTCGCTTAATACATGATTCAATTACTCATTCGTAAATGTCAAAAGTAAATGCACAACAAAGGCTTGTTAACATTGATATGAAAATAATCTACCATGTACTAAATTACCATCAAGTTAACTTCGCTCGAGTTGTGATGAAGTGGTTCGTCGATTAAACGACCATCAAGTTAACTTCGCTCGATTTGTAATGAAGTGGTTCGTCGAGAAAGGGTCGATTTTTCATAAGAAAGGATATGTGAGAAAAGACCGTCAAAGAAAATCCGGGATGCCGTTTGGATCCATATTGACAAGAATATTTGAGGATGCTGGAGTAGACTTTTCAGGACTTCATGGGGTAGATATTTCGAAAGGGAATATGGTTCATGAAGGAACCATTTGTTCGATGAAGTATCTGCAAACTCGGAATAAAGGATGGATTTATATAGCCTATTTAAAAGACGATGATTCTCTTGTGGATGGTGGTGCCTTACCTCATATTGAGGATCGTCTCTTTGAGAGAGGCCCTCAGGCTGAGATATCATGTCTACATATTCCTGTATCTCAGGCTGGTCCATCTCGAGCGAGTTAGACAGGTTCCTCTTCCTCCTCATTGCTAGAAGCCTGAGTCAAGAGTTTGGAAAGGGGTATGCAAGAAGTTAAGAGTCGAGTCACGAGGTCGGAAGCAATGCTGGAGAGCATCTGCACCCACTTTGCGATAGCCATTCCTCCCCAGCCTTCAGATACCGACCTTGATTAGTATTAATCTTCATGTTGATGACTATCTTCTGATATCGACCGACACTTCATATGTTATTAAAACTTGTTCTTATTTTGCATCTATCACTCTTTTTGGATGATTTGGTTTTTGACTTGGTATTTCTTGATTATTCCAAGTTCACTATTTTGCGATCAATTCATATTCCCCGAAATTATACTAATCATTTTTCTAATAAGCATTGTTTTGCATATTATCAACTCGGCCTTTTTTGTTAATGACAAAAAGGGGGAGTAATATACTTGTTCTGAACTTTTATTGAGTAACTGTTTTTGTACCACTATTTTTAGGATATATTTTGTGGGTATAATTGCTTATCTGAGGGGAAGTTACTCTCAGGGGGAGTCTTTGCAAAATTAACTAAATTTCATCCACGTTTTAAAAGTTCTAAACAAGATTTCAAATAATTATTTTGTCATCATCAAAAAGGGGGAGATTGTTAAACCAATATTTTTTATACCCATTTTGATGATGTTTTTATTAAACTAAATAATCAAAATATATTACACAAATTGATCTTGTCTTTTAAATCATAACATGTTTTACATTTTAATATTATTTGTTAAAGATAACGTACGCTATATACTATATATAACATACGTAATGTACTTAATTTAACCGTTGGCCAAATTCTAGAAAGTCAACAAAATTGAACGGTCTTATGTAATACAACGTATGTAACATATTGTCTATAACGTACGTTACATACTTTGAATTTGAACCTATGATTTAACCATTGATTTTTCTAGTGACATCATCCAGTATGTCATATCATCCAACGGCTATCTGAAGACCCTATTACGTACGCAACTGTTGATGATAACGTACGTAAAGGATGAATTAATTGCTAATGGACAGTTCTGGAGTTACATAACATACATTACAAAGATTTCGTTACGTGCGCTATTTAAGCTTACGTACACTACACATGCTGCATAACGTACGTTACAAGTGTTTCCTATTCCAACGGAAAAATGGCTTCAAAGTGCTATAAATAGAAGGTTTCCAATGTGTTGAGCTACACAAGAATTATACAAGAATTCATACTATTATCTAAGCTTTATTCACAACATTTCTTGAGAGATATATTTATTGTAACTGATACAAGAAGAATTGTGCTAACAATCTTCGATATACATTCTTGTATCACTGTGAGCTATTTGTTTGAAAGACTAGTAAGTGTACTAGCAAAATCTTTGTTATTCAGAGAGGTTATCTGGTACTGGATAAACAAGATATAGTGGTCAGTCTTGAGCCCAACAATCAAGAAATTGAAGTTAAGCACTAAGCTACAAAGTGCTATTGTAATAGAGTTTGCACTGAACTATAAAGTGCATTCAGTTGTGAAGAAAAGTCCTAGTCGATACACTAAGTAGGGGACATAGGCTTTTTGATAGCCGAACCTCTCGAACAATTTCTTGTGTTCTTTCTTTTCTGCACTTCTCTTACTCCGATTAATTGCTGCCACACGAAAAGAGTTCATTTCTCTTCCTACCACTATTCAACCCCCTTCTAGTGGCGGTACCAATCCAACAAGACTATGTCATCTGAACTTCAAATCTCTTAGCAAAATAACTCACGAAAGTTAGTCAGAGGGTTTCCATACAAAGTATTCAACAAGGAGACTCTCTGTGATGCATGCTAGAAGGGAAAGCAAACAAAGGCTTCTTTCAAATCAGTTTAACCTACCACACTTACCAGCAGAATTATGGACCTACTTCACATGGATCTATTTGGTCCTATCAAGCCAAGAACTCTAAGTGGAAGGAAGCATGCATTAGTAGTTGTGTATGACTACTCAAGATACACTTGGATAGTTTTTCTCTACAATAAGAGTGAAACTCTAACCAAACTACCTAAACTTTTGAGGAAAATCCAGAATGGGAAATCCTTATCTATAATAAATATCATATCAGACAAAGGAGGAGAAATTTCACAATAAAGCCATAACTGAATATTGTGATCAGAATGGGATTCACCATGAAGTATCAGCTGCAAGAACACCGCTACAAAATGGTGTAGCTGAAAGGAGTAACAGAACCCTCAAGGAAGTAGCCAGGATAATGATTGCTGAGACTTATCTTCCAAAAAGGTAATGGGATGAAGATGTTAACCCAACATGCCATGCTCAGAGCAGGAGTATGATAGTAGTGACGCACTGTAAAACTCCTTATGAGTTTTGGAATAAAAGACTACCAAATGTTTCATATTTTCATATTTTTGGTTGTAAGTGTTTCATCCACAACAATGGCAAAACCAAACTGAATGCCTTTGATGCAAAAACTGATGATAGTCTCTTTATGGGATACTCACAGATAATCAAGGCATATAGAGTCTTTAATAAAACAACATTAGTTGTGGAAGAAACACCTCATGTTGTCTTTGATGAATCTATTGTTTAGTACACAAAATAGGTTGAACAAATTGAGAAAAAGATCAAAGCCACATCTTTAGAAGAAGTTATCATCAATGACACAAGGTTGATGGACCAAGCTGATGAAGACTCAACAGCAGATCAGCCAGGTTCACCTACCATAGTTGATCACATCATTGCTGAAGTTGATCCAATCACATCAGAACCAAACACATATGCAAATCAACAAAATCTAGCTGGAGAACAAACAGACCCAAATACAGCTGAACCAAACATAGCTGCAAATCAACAAAACCAAGCTGAAGGATAGAAAGACTCAACAAATCCTCAGCCCACTCCCGAAGGAACAAGCAATGATGATCAACAACCAAAAGCAGAAGATGAAGATGATACTCCTAAATGGTTAAAGGATCACCTCATTCAACAAATAATTGGGAACCTAACTGATGGAGTCAAAACCAGGAAATCAAGAGAACTAATAAGAATGGCAATGCTCTCTTTCTTCATGTCCCAAATGGAGCCCAAAACAACAGAACAAGCCCTAAATGACTACACATGGGTAATTGAAATGCAAGAAGAGTTGAACTAATTGGAGAGGACCAATGTATGGGAGCTGATAGACAGACAAAATCACAAGAATGTTATTGGCACCAAATGGGTTTACAAAAACAAATGTGATGAAGATGGAGCTGTTGTTAGGAATAAAGCCAGATTGGTTGCAAAGGGATTGCTCAATGTGAAGGAATAGATTTTGATAAAACATATGCACCAGTAACAAGACTAGAAGCAATCAGATTGTTCATTGCCTATGCAGCCTTCAGGAATTTTGAAGTATATCAAATGGACATGAAAAGTGCCTTTCTCAATGGAGAACTGGAAGAACAAGTTTGTGTTGAGCAACTCCCTGGATTTATCAAAGGAGACAAGGTTTACAAGATTTTGAAAGCTTTAAATGGACTCAAACAGGCACCAAGACCCTGGTATGAGACTATCCGTATTTCTTGGAAAAATAGATCCTGCAAGGGAAAGGTGGACAAAACTCTATTCAAAATTGAACATAAAGACCACATACTACTAGTTCAAGTATATGTAGATGATATCATATTTGGCTCAACAAACCCTGATCTATGTGAAAATTTCTCAAACCTCATGCAAGGAGAATTTGAAATGAGCATGATGGGTAAACTGAACTTCTTTCTTGGTTTACAAGTCAAACCTGTTAACTGGAATATTCATCAACCAAGCAAAATATACAAGGGAGCTGATCAAAAGATTTGGCATGGAGTCACCCAAGCACTTGAGAGTACCAATGAACACATCTCTCCACATTGATTTAGATGATGGAGGCATTCCAGTGGATCCAACCCACTATAGAGGACTAATTAGATCACTCCTATACCTCACTACAAACAGACCTGATATTTCATATGCAGTCGGAGTGTGTTCAAGATTTCAGTCCAAGCCAAAGCAGTCCTATCAGGAAGCAGTAAAAAAGATAATAAGATACATAAAATATACAATCAATGTTGGATTATGGTATCCAAAAGATGATAACTTGGGTTTAGGGTTTAGGGTTTAGGGCTTACTTTGCAGGATGTAAAATCAAGAGCAAAAGCACTAGTGGAACGTGTCGGCGCCTATTGAGAATTCTATGAGAATTATTCCTTGGAACCAGACTAATATTTTTGTGCAGTAAGAAGCATGTGTCCAACTCAATATTAACAACTGAGTCAGAATACCTAGTTGTAGGTAGATATTGTGCACAAATTATTTGGACCAGACAACAGCTAAGGGACTACAACATCATTGCAAATGAAGTCCCAATATGGTGTGACAACAATAGCACAATTGCTATAACAAACAATCTGGTCCTACACTCGAGAACAAAACATATAGATGTCAAACATTATTTCATCAGAGACCATGTGCTTAACAAAAGAGTAAGGGTGGAAAAAGTCAGCACAGAGTACCAAATAGCTGATATATTCACAAAGCCCTTATCAGAGGAAAGGTTTCTTGAGCTAAGCAGGGATCTTGGACTTCTAGATTGAGAATCTAGTGCCTAGCTGAAAATCTAAAGATGAAGAAAAATCAGCCACGATTGGAAAAGTTAGCTGATGAAAACTCAGCAAGGGTTCGATAGTTAGTTGATGTAAAATGCATCCAGGGTTCGAAAAAGTTAGCTGATCAGAATCACAGATGCATAAAGTTAGATGATCAGAATCACATCCATGATGCATAAAGTTAGCTAATTTGAATCACAGATGTAGAAAGTTAGCTGATCAAAATCACAGATGCAGAAAGTTAGCTGATCACAATCATAGCCATGATGCCGAAGTTAGCTGATCAGAATCACAACCATGATAAAGATAGTCAGCTGATCAGAAGTCAAATGGTTAACCAATTAAGTTTCTAATTCCTTTTAAAATATTTATTTATTTATTTAAATATAACACATGTGCTAAAACGCACGCTTCCAGTAGCGCCACGTCTACATCATGTTGTCCAATCATGCCACATGAACCGCTACTTCCTTAATTATTTTTTAAAACCTGGTGTGGCTACTTAAGACGATTGAAATCATTTCACAAAAACTTATTGTCTTCCCAAGTTTTCAAACAAGAACCCTAGTTTTTCCGAAAAGCAATAATCTAGAGTTTCGCTACATTAAAAAAACTCAAAAATTTGCAGAAATGGATACGGAGACTTATATCATGAACATCAACCTCAAGATGGTGAAGGAGCCGATTATTTTCAGTACTGTGGTGGACTTCTTAGGGCTTTGGAGGAGAACAACACCCTGCAAATGGCGGATTTAATTCTCAGTATGAAGAAGAATGGTATTTACCACTATTTGGACATCAACCCATCGTAACTATACAAGGAGGTCATAATATGCTACTACAAAGAAGCCGAAGTCACTGAAAGAGGAATAAAGAGCTTGATTTTTAGAGAACCCATCCTGATAACCCAACAAACTATAGTGATTGCTTTCAAATTGGAGAATCGAGAAATTAAAGTTGAAGCCCTAAAACAAAACCCCTTGGAAAGCTGGCAATGGATAAAGCTATATGAGCAACCCATGAAGATGAAAAACACTGCCTGAAAATCGGATGTGTAGAAAGAATTCTGGTATATGATGGACATAACCAATAAAATAGTCATGGATATGTCAGGGAGCTTTGACCAAATTTCCTCATCCAAAAACACTGTAATGGGAGCTATGATGCAGAGGCAGAGGATTAACTGGCCTGACTACATCGTAAGGCAGTTAGTGAGAGAAGTTAACAAAGCTAACTGGGATTCCACTTCCAAGAAATTCAGCCAGTAATTAGCTTTTGGCACACAAGTACGCTGGATTCTTGAGTTTCTCGGATAGGCAAAAGGAAAAGCGGAGACATTCCACAGCAGCAAAAGACTTGGTCACCTGGACCTTGCTGCATTGGAACAATATTCAACTGATCAACCAAGAGCCTTAGAGATGCTTGCGAAGATGAAGTCGGGACATTTATCCTACAAGGAGGCAACAAAATCGGAAGATGAAAATGAAGTTGAATCAGTCGCAACATCCCAACTGCAACTGAGATTTCCCTTCCTGATCCAACCTCAGTTGAGATTACTGCAGCTAACACTTTGATGAAAAAGTTAGCTACAGCTGAAGAAAAGCCAGCTGCACCTGCCCATGAAGTGAGTGAAGACAGTGACAATCTCCCTCTAACCAAAATTTTCAGGAAGCGAAAGTCACCTGAAAAGGAAGATTTCAGACAAGCTTCATCACCTGAATCCTCCAAGAGACAGAGGGGATTGGTAGAGTACTCATCTGACTCATCAGATAAAAACATGCCTGAAGATCACCAGACTGACATACCTGATGTCTCATCCATCGCAGCTGCAACACCAATCATCACCTCCCCAGGTCCTGGAGATCAGTCCACAGAACTGATCGTTATTCAAGAAGAAGAAACTCCTGAAGAACCTCTACCTGAACACCCCAGCATCCTTGAGGTGGAAGAAGCTGAGGAAATCCTTGAAGAAGCAGACATTCAATATAAATTCAACCTCAAGGAAAACAATACATTTAACATCGGCCAAGGAACAACTCAGGTCAGTAATAAAGCACGTTGATAAGCTTTCAATTGTTGATGTGTACAAAGAATGGAAGAGATTGAAGACCCTAAGTTTCAATTCTCTGAAGGAACTTGTGGATAGGATTGGTTGGGACTACCGTATTTCTACTGAACAACTCATCCAAGTCTTCTGCATGAAACTGAAATGAGTTTATTAATTAATGAAAATTGGTTTATTTCCAATTTTAAAACCAACATGGACAAATTTATTCTCTGTGTTATGGAGGGGGTAGCTCAGGGAAAAGTTTTTGATGAAGTTAATGAAGATAAGAATATTGTTAAATATGGAGTTGAAAAGGAGAGTGGTGACAGAGAAGTAGAAAAAGAAGAAAGTGTTGTTGTTGTTGTTGTTGTTAAGGAGGAGGTAGTAGAAGAAGAAGAAGAAGAAGAAGAAGAAGAAGAAGAGTAAAAAAAGAAGAGGATGGCAAGAAGGATGATCAGGTTGATTCTAATCATGATGAAGATCAGGATGCACCTGATCAAGGATCAAATTCAGCTCAACAATCACAAGCTGAAAAGTCAGAGAAGCAGGTGGAACATGCATCTGAAAAATCCCATCCTGCTGAAAAGTCAGCTGCATATGAGAACTCAACAGAAAAATCAGCTGCTGAATCAGCTGCACATGAAACCACAGCTGAGAATTTCCACCAGGCAGAGGCAACTGAATTTCAGCTACCCTCTAACTTAACCAAACTGATCCGCATAATGGTGGAGGAAACAGTTGAAAAACTTCTGGATGTAAAGGTTTAACCGCACTTGCTATCACAAAACAACAAAATGGAGTATCTGCTTAATAGGAAGGACCCTTCCCCACCACCAACATCTGTCAGAATGCCCCTTGGCATGCAGGAGTTCATGACAAGGGTGCAAGAACAACTAGCTCAGATTATTGATGCTGGCAAAAAGGGGGGAAGAAATTAGAACCAAATGGAAACATCAGTCCTTGCTAGTGGTTCCCAAAAGTGCACCTAAAGTCATTCACCTTCCTGAAGCCTCAAGTTCTCAGAAGAGGCAGAGCACATCTGAACCTTCAGAGGTCTATGCAGCAAAGAGAAAGAGAACCATGCAGAAATTACCTCAACCACTTCAATGGGAAGAGAAGGAGCTGTATTATGTGGAGGAATTCTTTCTAGTAGAAGTTGAACCTATGTGGGGAACAACAAGAAAATAGTTCATAGAGAAGTATTACATCTAGGAAATACTTCAAGATCCTGATTGTCCCCCACAAAAAAAAATTATTGACTACATGGAGCTCAATTGGCCTAACTTATGGGAAATATTGAAGAAGCATGCTGAATAAGAATTTGATGCATATCCCATGATCCCAGATTTCAGACCTCAAGAGTCAAGAAGCCGCCACACTTATCAATGGGGAACTGGATGAGAATGCTCTTCAGGAGGAAATAAAACAAGTATGCATTGAGAACAAATACACCTCCCCTGAAGATCAAGAATTCGCTTCCTCTATTGTGAAGGAGCAATATGGGCTAATTCTAGTAGTAAAAAGGCCCATTGGAGGTAAACCATCGAAGTCACTCCCTTCAGCAAACATCAGAGGAAGAGGGAGGACTTAAATTTTATTTGTCAATCACTTGTAATTTGCTATTTGCTTGTAATTTTATTTACAAAAGGGACTGTATTGTACTGAAATTCCCAAGTATAGAAGTGTATACATGTAATATCCACATTTTTCCTTTCTCTTGATATTCTCATTTTGGTGTACTTTCGTTTTTGGTAACTCGCTTGTAACCATATTGACATTTCGAGGATATTTAATATTGGACTTTTTGTCGTTCGAGCTTGTTTCGGACTCGTTTTACTCAATTCGGTGTTTTATGTTGTTTCTGTCGCTATTTCGGGTATTCTCGTGAATCGTCATTTGGAACCACCGTTTCGGGGTTTCCGAGGATCCATTTCACGTTATTATGCGTGTTGTGGGCTTTTGTTTGATGTTTCGACCATGTATCGTACATTTCGGATGCTTTGGGCCGTTTTGTAGTTTCCCAAAGTTTTGGGAAAATTACGTTTGTTGTTGTTTTTTCCGAACCTTTGGGTAGTCAGGAATATGTTTTCCTTCAACACTTAAGTTCGTCTCCTCGAGTCCTTTACGTTCGTACCATCATGAGTCCGCTGCATTTTGATTCTTTTGTCGGTACCATCCTTCCTATTTTTTTTGGCCTGTACTTCCCAGAAAAGGATGTTACGTACGTAACACACCTTTTGGTTACGTACGTAACGGCCTAGTGTAAGATAGTACAGGCATTTCTGCCTTTTTGGTTACGTACGTAAGGCCCTTATGGCTTACGTACGTAACATAGCTTACGTACGTTAGCAATTGGTGGCTAACGTACGTAACGCGTCCTGGGTTATAAACCCAGGATTTGACCGATTTCGGTCATTTTTCATCCTTCTCCTCTCCTCCGACTCGTTGGCGACTTTCTTGGTGTTTTCCGGCGATTTGAAGCTTAGCAACTCCGAGCCATCATCTTCTTCAAGTTTTTGGAGTGTGTTATCAACATCTAATCGTGTTCTTCGTCATTAATTCGAGGTAAACTCCTAAAACCTTGCTTTGGGTAAATTGGGGGTTTTCACATTTTCGTCCGATTCGTTCTGTACGATAGATTAATTCATGATGAATATGATTAATGTTGTTGGTATTGTTGGTTTTCCTATGGATTTATGGTATATTTCGTGGTATTTTTGTAATCGAGAGAGTTTGGTGATGGTCCGCCCTCGTTGTTGTTTTTATACGAGTATAGATGAATCGTAGGCGGGTTTTCGGGTGTATTCCAATTCCGTATTCGTTTGGGATTGGTTGTGATTATGTTTTTCGAATCGTCAGGTTCGTGATTGACGGTTCCTAGCGTTCATCGGTGTTTTCCCTCCCGTTCATTGCGTCGTCAATTATTCAAGGGAAGTAATTCTTGGAAACCTTTATGCTTAACGTGAAATGGTAATGTATATTGTGTGTGCTTTACTCACCTCGAGAGGGTCCGACGGGGCCTTGTGGGAATCTATGACTTCACTTTGGATTCATGAGTTTGTTTCGCTAGCCAGCTCTGGAGGGTCCTTTGAGGCCTCGGGTGGGATTTGTGGTGGCGTCCCGGTCCTAGGCGATGACTGTGCGTGATTTTGTTTTATAAAATGGCCAGCTCGGGAGGGTCCTTAGAGGCCTCGGGTGGGATTCGTGGCTTCGTCCCGGTCCTATGCAAATTGTTTGACTGTTTGTTTCCGGAAAAGACATGTCTGGTTTTGGTTTTGAAATGAATTTGGTGCATTGTAATATGAAAAGTGTAAGCGATTGGTTTGCCTTGATTACTTGTACTAGCGTAATTGCTAACCCCTCTGGAGACCCGTTGTGGAGAAATTCTTGTTATGGATTTCAGGTTATGATCATCCGGACGAGCGAGCGCTGGGACAGTACGAGGATATTGGCCAGGGTCGTTGACATGTGCATTTGAGTCCTTTTATTTCCGTTATTCCATTCGATATGGTTGTTGTCCACTTTTGAAACTTATAGATTGTACTCGCGAGTACTTAGGCTTTTCTCTTCAGATTATGATTTGTATTCGTTGAAGTTATTTATGTTTGCCACTATTGATTATTCCGCCGGTTGTGCCGGGTTTGTTAATTGATTTTCAACTGGATGATGTGTGTTTTTACTGTGGTAAGTTGTGTCTAGCCTGGTGGGTCCCATGTAGGGGTCCACGGCACTGTAATATACCTTGAATATCTTGGGGGTGTTACAATACAGTCGATCTGAATAACAATTCTTGGTTGTCTCAAAAAGACTGAGTTTGCCTTTCTTTCAGCTTATTTTGTTTGTGTGTGATGACTTTATTACATTTGAAACATAAGTTTTGCCATTATCAAAATAGGGGAAATTTGTTAGGAATACTTTTTGTGATTTTGATGATGTCATCCTTGTATTTGAAGTTTATTTTAAATGTATATTTAAAGTACTTGGCATTGTAAAGAAGAACCAAATTAGTATCTTTTGTAGGCCTTTCAACGGTTAGACTATGCATTGATAATGTTGATCAGATAGAATTTTGGTTAAGTATAGAGCAGCCTAGAATCAGTTGAGCAAAATACCAGTTGAGATTGACCAGATACAAATATCAAAGCAAAATCTCCGCTAAGCTTGATCAGATGAAACATCAATTGGGTTTCGGTCAAGACAAAATATCATCCGTGTTTGACTAAGTCCGAAGTACAGCTTAGTATCACTGAAGACAATTTTGGCCAAGTATAAAATAGTCAAAATATCAGCCGGGTTTTGGTCAAAGGAGAATATCACCTAAGGTTGACCAGTCAGACTTCAGTCGGACTCAAAGCAAAATATCAGCTAGGTTTGACCAAGGCAGAATATCAGTCAAGTTTTTATCCAGCCAAATTATCAACCAAGTTTTGAACATCAGATATGTCCACGTCAGCAAACGTTGAAAAGTCAACAAAGACGGCAAATCACATGCAGATGTAAAGGCAAGGAGACAAAGGGATTGTTTCCCCGAATTTAAGAGATAGAATATTCATCGACATTCGCGCCCTGAAGACTTTCCAAATATAGTTATCAAAGAAAAACGGCAGATTAATCCTACATCATCAAACCGTCGAATTTGAAGAAAGAGACAAAGTCGTGCAAAGAGCAGAAAAACTAGACAATGAAGTCTACTCTCCAACAGACGGATTTGTTCCAAGATGCAACAGCTATGAAGAGCACAAATACCGCACTATAAATATCTGAAGAACACTTGAGTAGAAGAACAATGCAAACTATACCTAAAAGTAATCAAAGCAAATGAAAGCAATATACATCTGTAACATCAAAGAAGAGCAAGATCATAAAGTATCATATATGTATAAGCTCTTAAGTTGGAGAAGACAAACACTCTTGTCTTAAAAGTTTGAGTACAGGGTACTTTCTTGAACGAGGTTCTTGAGAGTAAGAGGTTGTACGGCATGTACAGCTTCTTGATTGGAAGGTGATAGGCAACTTGTGAGTTGTTGAGGCATCCAGGGTTTTCGATCAAGATGTATTAGGCAACCAAGGAAAGGAGTTACGACGGCCACTTTTCACTGGTTGAAATTCGTTCGCACTTCGTGACATGCTGCCTTATTTCTTATCTGGACTCGATATGTCCTTAGCTTGGGTCTATACTCGGATCATATCATAATCGCGAATATACCCGAATTCTACGACCTAGTCACCTTAGGAACACTGCATCCTTCGGCTTCAGGGTAATAGGATATGACGGTAGCTTTGTCTAGAACCGCAGCCACGCTGCTCGATTCATGACTTAGACTAACCGCCCCTCAATGCAGATAGATAGAAAAGGGAATCTAGAGGTACTCGTACGGACTCTAGCAGTGGCTTCTGCCCGAAGGTCGTAGCACTTAGCTCCGCACAATACTTACTCCCGATTTCTATTGAACAATAGTTAATGTCGTGACGATCATGCATATTATGATATGCCAATATATTTATTTGATAATAACTGGACTTGGGTATTTTAGAGAAATCAATTAAGTAGGTTGGTGATCAGAGGGCCTATTATGAGACTTTTAATATTTGTTTTCTATAATTTCATAAATTTGGTAGTTCGGTATGGAATATTTGTACGTCCAAAAATTTCGAACTTGATTTCGAAAAGCCCGTTACGATATAGGGATTTGAGGTCATAAGTTGCATGAAAGTGGTACGTTACAAAATTTACAATTCTGCCCCTTCCTAGTTTTTAAGTACTATTATTATTACTAAATCATGTTAAATTTATTTAAGTCGGAACATGATGATTATGTAATACCCGTAATTTTCTCTTCCAGTAATTTTTCGCTTTTGATATTTTTCTGATTTCCAGAACCTGCTTACGAGCGTTTTGACATTTGGATAACGTTTTGTTCTGCATGTTTGGTCATTCGAGTTTGCTTCGGGGTTGTTTTACCCGAATCCGTGTTTTGAGCGACATTTTCTGCTATTTGGTTCATTTCTTGTGATGGTGGTTCGAAACTATGATTTCGTGTTTCCTATAAGTCCGTTTAACTTTGTTAGATGTGTTGTGAACTTCGAGTTGGTTGTTTGATTTCGTATTGTGATTTTCGGACGTTTTGGGCCGTTTTGTAATTTTCCAAAGTTTGGGGGTAATTACTTCCATTGTCGTATTTCGAACCTTCGGGTAGTCGGAATCGTATTTTCTCTTAGCGCTTGAGTTCATCTTTGTGCACTCTTCGTGTGCATGTCTTCAGCTTGTGTTGTTGTTGTCATTTTGTTGTTTCGTCGCGCTCGTACTCGACAAGCTGAACTTAGCAGTTTTGCAACTGCTAAGTGCCTTACGTACGCTATGCGATGAGCATAACGTACGTTAACATCAGGTGCCTTACATACGTTAAGCCCTACTCATAACATACGTAAGGGTCTTTACAGTTTCGGACAGTGAGTTTTGTCCATCAATTGCGCACGCTATGTGATGATCATAACGTACGTTAAATGTGCGCCTTACATACGTTAAGTCCTTGCCATAACTTACGTAATGGTATTTGGTATTTCAGATAGGAGGTTCTGACCATCGATTACGTACGCAATCTTTCATGCCTTACGTATGTAACGTTTCTAACGTACGTTAAGCCTCTTTCCTAGCGTACATTAAGAAGGCGCAGGTATTTATATTCAGGGGTTGACCGTGTTCGTCATTTTTTACCCTTCCTTCTCTCCCTCTGTGGCTGTGGCGATTTGTGGGCGATTTGTGGGCGATTTGTGGGCGATTTTGGAGTCTTGTAACTCCAAGTCTTCATCTTCCTTAGGTTCTTGGTGTTGATTAACATCATCAATCCGTGTTCTTCGTCTTTGATTCGAGGTAACTTTCTTGAAACCCTTCTCGATGTATTTTGAGAATCTTCAAGATTTGAGTTGTTCTTCATAAATCGTGTTGTTGTATATCATCAATCGGTTGTATTGATTCTATCCCTATGATTTGATTCATATTTCTTATCGTATTCGGGTTCGGCTGAAGTTCTTGATGTTCTTGGGGAAGTATTGAACCCCAAGTGTTCGATCCTTTGTCTCTACAAATTCTTATTGAGAATTTCGTATGTTTTGCATCTTCCTTGCAATCGATCTTGTAGTGATTATATTATTCTTATGTTTTCGACCTAGTTGGAGGATTCGAGGGTTTCCGGTAGAGCTTTCTCGTTGCTTCGCGTGCTTTGGACTTGAGGCAAGTATCTCGTCTATATTCCTTATACTTTGAGAATGTGATTTGTCGTGAATTTAATGTGGACATGTTAGTGATTGAATATTGAACCGTAACATACTTTTAAATGAATATGTGATTTCTATGAAAGTAAATGCAAACATAAACTTGAGTTTTGTGAAGAATGATAACAACCATTTCACGTTATATTGTGCTTAAAACGTACACTAGAAATGAGTAGTCATCCAAGGGATTGTGGAATCGAGTAATGTTTGTATTATTCGCTCATTAGCCCTTTTCCTGAATGATGGTGTGTTGTGAATGTTGTGCCTTTGTGGAAGTTATGATGCATTAACTTATGCTTTATGTGTTTGCGGTTGTGGTGAATATTGTACCTTTGTTGATGTGTATCTTAGTGAATTGACATGTTATCTGGGTAGGGATCTGTGGGGCCTCCGGCGGCGCGTGCTTGCGAGTACAGCGAGAGGATATGATTTGACCATAAGTTTATCAATTCGGGTAGGTCTGGAGAGGGCTCCGAGAACCGTAACTTTCGAGTGCGATGTCACGATAACTTATGGGCGTGTTTAAATGATGTTATCCGAGTAGGGACCCGTGAGGCCTCCGGCGGCGTGTGCTTGCGAGTACGGCCAGACGATATGATTTGACCATAAGGTTATCTAGTCGGGTAGGTCTAGATAGGGCTCCGAGAATCGTCACTTGCGAGTGCGATGTCAAGATAACTTATGGGTGTATTTGAGTTTATTTATGATAGCTAATCTGGGTGGGTCCCGTTGAAGCCATGGAGGCAATTTAGGTGTTTGCTTTGATATCTCTGAATTTGTGAATGTTTGAATCTTGGTTCCCGGTTATATTGGTGGATATGGTTTTGTCTTTGAGGTTTAGGTTGAGAATTGAATCATTTATATGATTTTGAAAGAAAACCCTTTTAAAAAGATGAATTATAAATCTTTTCATGATTTTACACTGAGACCCCCAACGTATTCAATTACACTTTTAAATGTGTTTTGAAGTTATTCTTCCGATCCTCCCAAATGGAAACTGTTTTCGAAAGGAATTTAGACTCGGGGACCGCGTTGCTACCTTGTTGAAAGGTTATTTTCATAACGGTTGTATTCTTGATGTATAACTTTATAGCTTGGTTACTTGCTAGCGATTTCTATCGCTAAACCCTCATTGGGGACTATTTATATTCTTTTCAGGTGTCCTGATTGGAGAGAGCAACCACAGGATCGGCTTGGAGGATGATGTAAAGCAGCGATATTAGTCACAATTGTAGTCGGTTGTCCGTCAATGATCTGTCGGTCTGAATGCTCATTTCTAGTTTCTTTGTCATCCTTAAGAGGATGGACATGTTGTGTAATTGTGACCGAGTCGTAATTTGGTTTATCAGTTGTACCGTCATGCTGTATTTTGAGAGACCTAATCGGTCTAAGGTTTATGTTTTGGTCGAGTTGACCACGTGTGGGTTTTGTTTTGTAGTCTCCGGCCTGGTAGATCCTTGCGGAAAGGGGTCTACGGCGTGTAATATCCCTGACTATATATATTGTGATTAACTCTTGAGGTTTGTGGTTTTGGAAATATGAATTGATAAGAGTTGTAAGGTTGTTCTCGAGTACTCTCACTCGGGGATTGACTCGACGGGGTCACACGGGGACCTGGTGGCTTAGCGGCTGGACCGGGTCGCGAGGGTTACTTCGAGTGGGCATTCTCACATGGGGATTTCTCGAAGGGGCACACAGGGACTTGGTAGCTTGAGGGCCGGACCGGGTCGTGAGAATTGCCAGAATGTTTGTACTGATGAATAATTGTGAGATGTCCGGAGTATCATAATGCTTGGTGCTCGGGGTCGAGAGACATTATATATCGAGTCTTGGTGCTTGGCTAGAATGGCATAAGAGTAATGTATTATGTGTAATGTGTTGTTGGAAGTGAATTGAAGTTGATGATCGGGTCGTGGACCCTGTGTTTTGTGACCAGAATGGTTGGGTCGTGGAACCTGTGTTTTGTGACCAGAATGGTTGGGTCGTGGACCCTATGTTTTGTGACCGGAATGGTTGGGTCGTCAACCCCGTGTTTTGTTAACGGATTTGCATTTTGAAAAATGAACTTTGGGGCGGTGACCCTAAGTGGCTTTTGAGGAATTAGAACTTTTCAATCACAAATGTTTTCAAAACTCCCGAGATTTGGAAGTGTTTACAAAGTGCTTACTTGTTTCGTTTTACTTTCATGACTTAAACTATTTTTAAATTCAAATATCTCGGGAAATCTTTTGTTGTATTCTCGGAATGTGTTATGTATGGCTTGTATTTGCACTTTATACTTGTACTAGCAAAACAGTGGAGTTTTGCTAACCCCCGAGTATTCGGGGGGAGGATGTCTGTTTTTGCATCCAGGTACATGCAGGTTTGGGAGCAAATCACAGGATCGGTGCGAAGGATGATGGAAGGCGAATGATACTAATCACATGAAGGCCAATTTTGGATGCAGTTAGTCGGAGTTCGTGTATGGTCTTTTCCGCTATCGTACTTTTTGTTTGTGAGTGTATTTTACCCTTGCATGGGTATGAGTCGAGGTAGAAATGTGTATTTTTTACTTCTATGTTAGTGACGAAAGACCAAGTTGGTCTACAGATTTGATATTTTATCATGTCGGTATGTAATTTATTGTGTGTTTTCGATGTCTAGCCTGGTGGATCCTCACAGAGAGGGTATGCGGCGTGTAATATTCCCGGTTTGATTCTAAGGGTGTTACATTTATGGTATCGGAGCTTAGGTTGCGGAAACCTAGGCTGTCGGGTCCAGTCGGGTATTGTCGTGCCTTGTCCTGACAGATTTTGCCTGTCCAAGTCGTGTCGCGACGCGTCGTCTGTAATGTCGGCCGTGATTAGTATCAAGATGCAGCCATCATCTTCGTGCGATCTGTGAATGTAAACCTCCCTACTATATTGTGCCTTGTGTTATATGAGCTTGTTTGATTTTGTGTTATGACGTGAAGTTTAAAGGTGATTTGTGATTATGTGGCCTATGCTTGTTTGATCCTCGTATGATGCTAGAATGAAAGTGGTGCCAACGTATATATATATATATATATATATATATATATATATATATATATATATATATATATATATATATATATATATATATATATATATATATACACACACACATCCTGATATAAGTCATTTTTGCAAGAGTAATGGCCTTGGTGTGGTTTCGCAAAGAAAAATTCATCAATGTGATATTTTAAAACTTTACATGTTTTTGGGGAGTCACGTATATTTTATTTTAAAACATCCTCCAAAGGGAGGAAAAAGCTTGATTTTCGTATGATGACCTCAAGGTCGAAATTTTTGGAGAATTCAAACTACCGATATTTTATGTTCATCTTGTATTATAAGTTTTCAAAACATAATTTTTAAACTCAAGTGAGGTCTACAAAATGCAATGAATACGTGACTCTCGCTTTCAACTTATCAGTTTTATGGTTGTTAGTCGAGAAATACGTGATGATGTTCTTGTTGTTCGGGTAGTGTTGCCAGTTTTAGATTAAAATTGTGATGTGAATGTTGAGTCGTTCGGTTTGTGTACATTGAGATAGCTCTCTTTAATAAGAGGTGAGATTTCCGTTTTTGAATAACAATTGTCTTTTGATGGTTTCTCATGAAGTGTTAAATCGATGGCTTTGAGATTCGAACGTGTTGTTGTTTATTTGTGACCATCGATTCTAGTAATGTCATATATATGTTCGCGATCATGTTGCTGAGATGGAGCAGCTAGCGCACGTTGAGTGCGAGGCTAGCGCGCGCTAATGCAGCATGGATAGCGCACGCTAAATAATTATTGTAGCGCGCGTTAGTTAGATGGGACAGAGGCTAGAGAACCGCATTTCTTTTAACTATTAGGCCTAACCTTGGCAATTGATCACCCGTAACTGTATTCTATGTGTGTTGTCTAGTGATGACAACCGTTTTGTGTGAACGTGTGTTGTGACCTTTCATTCGCGCTAAGTGATAATTGATTTTGTTCGGTGAGTTGATAAATTATGTCTGCTGTATGTGTGTGTTCGAAAATGTTTTCCTGAAACTTTCATAAGTTTGTGCAAGTTGCTAAAAATCAAATTTTGAAACTAATTTGACGTTGCGATTAAATCGGCGGCTTCGTATGAACTTTGAAAATTGTTTGAAATTTGGGAGCCGGCCTAGGATTCTCCAATAAAACCTCGGCGGTATTGAAAGAGTTGTTTTAAAGTACCTTGAACATTTTGTAAAATGTTATCGTCGTTGATTTTTGTGTAGTATTGGGAGAATTTTCGGAAATGACTTTTAGCGTACTATTGTATTTTCGAATAATTCTAGTACATGATTTTCAAAAATCTTTCACATCATAAAAATATTTTATTTTTATTTACAAAAATATATAGTGAAAGATGAAAAATCTCACTCGATGTAAAGTTCAAACTCGGATTTGGAAATGATAGAGTATGTAAGAATGGTTTGATGATCTAGCATGGTTAACTTGTTGGTTGTTAACGGTGATGATGATGCGTAGAGGCATGATGATTTTGATAACGCCGGTTACAAGGAATTATTATTTTGGCAAATGATTTCAAATGAGACGGTTAAAGTATGTTGTTCACAAGTTTTGATGAAATAACCCGAGGTACCAAAAGTACTTTTAAAGTTTATTTTGAATAGCATATAAATCCAAGGATTTCCAAAAGATTTCCTTTAAAAGGATACCTCGTGGATTTTCTTTTCGAGTTGTTATTCGTTACCTTATGTGATATGTCATGCTAAGTTGGTACTTTAGCATATTGTTTTTGCGAAGTGGTGCAATCGTATTGAGTGAGAATCCGCTTAGTATGCCGAGGGACAGAGGACGCGGCCGTGACCGCGGTACAGTTGGTTATGGAGATTAGATGCGGGACCAAGAGGATATGGCCAGGAATGTTGCTATTCAAGCACTTCGTTCTCGTTGTTTAGATTTCGGGGACGAAACCTCTTTTAAAGATGATATGATGTAATACCCATATTTTTTTTCGCTTCCGTTTCGTTCGACCGTATCGATTCGATTGTGTTCGTTCATGCTTCTGACCTTGTGTTGTTCTCACCCTTGTCATTCGAGCGAGTTCGCATATTGTTCCAAATTGATGTGTATATCGTTGGAATCTTTCCAAGTTCGGAATGATTTCTTGTGAAGGTGTGCGAAATTAACACCTCGTGGTTCCTACATATTTATTGATGTTTTGAATAGAGGTGTGAACTTCAGAGTTGATCGTTGATGTTCGATCATTGCTATTCATTCGTCGTTGTCCAATCATTATTGTTTGATCTCGTAATCGTGATTATTGAACATATGGGCCATTTCGTAATTTCCATAAGTGTTGGGAAATTGTCTTCGCATTTGGTCTTCCAAATCTTTGAGTTACTGGAATTTCATACCTTTCAGCGTTGGAATCGTGATTTGATTTTTGTATTGCTCAGTTTTATCAACCGCAGCGATTCATTTTTGTTGCTTTTCGTAAGCATTCTTGCGTATTGAATCGGGTCGTAGTGGCTTTATACTGCATGGAGCTCTGGTGTGTTGTCGAGAGTCGCCTTGCTTTTGTTTTAAGTTTCGGGACGAAACTTATTTTTAGGGGGGTAGAATGTAATACCCACGATTTTCATTCCGGTTATTTTGGATTTTTTTCGGATATTTCCCGGTTGTCGATGTAACACTCCGAGATATTCAGAGTATATTACAGCGCTGTGGACCCCCACATGGGACCCACCAGGCCACAAACAAGAAAACTCCACTCGACTAACCATCCCGATTAGCGAGGACACACATTCAATTATATGACATAAAAGTTACGCCCGGAGCAACCGGCGAAATGATCATCAACCAACAATGTAACAATTTAAAAGTAGTACAATACGGAGTTTGAAATGAAAAGCCTAAGTACTCGCGAGTACACTCTATAAGTTTATAATTATTAGAACAACCAAATCGAAATGGACGAAAGAAATAGAGAGACCCAAATGCACATGTCAACGACCCTGGCCAACGTCCTCGCATCGTCTGTGTGCCCGCCGTCCGGGATAATCATAACCTGAAATCCATAATAAGAATTTCCCCGAAACGGGTCCCCAGAGGGGTTAGCAATTACGCTAGTACAAGTAATCAAGGCAACCAATCGCTTACACATTTCATAGTACATGCACCAATATCATTTCAAAAACCAAAACCAGACATGTCTTTTCCGGAAACAAACAGTCACAATTAATTTGCCTAGGACCGGGACGAAGCTACGAATCCCACTCGAGGCCTCTAAGGACCCTCCCGAGCTGGCCACATTCATAAAACAAATCAAGCACCACACGTCACCTAGGACCGGGACGAAGCCACGAATCCCACTCGAGGCCTCTAAGGACCCTCCCGAGCTGGCTAGCGAATCAAACTCATGAATCCAGGATGAATCCATAGATTCCCTCGATGCCCCGTCGGACCCTCCCGAGGTGAGTAAAGAACACACAATATACATTACCATTTCATGTTAAGCATAAAGGTTTCCAAGAATTACTTGCCTTGAATATTTGATGACGCAAAGAACAGAAAGGATAATCACCGACAAACGTTAAGAACCAACGGAACCGAACCTAACGATTCGAAGAACATAATTACAACTAACTCTAGCCGAATACGGAAATGGAATACACCCGAAAACCCGCCTACGATTCATGTATATTCGCACAAAAATAACAACGAGGGCGGACCACAACCAAACCCTCTCGATTCCACAAAACTATGAAAATATACCATGAATCCGTAGGAAAATTAATGATATCAACAAGATTAATCATATTCATCAAGAATCCATCAACAAAACGGAAAGAATCGGACAAAACCCCAAAATCCCCAATTATCCAAAAGGTAGGGTTTTAAGAGATATTACCTTGAGTATTCAAGTATTTAGATTCGTAGAACACGCGTTGGATTGATTGTCCGGGCTTCACAATCAAAGAAGAATGATGAAAATCAACCCCCCAACTGATAATGATGAGAAGCTCTCCTCCTCTCTCACTCTCTCTCGCGTCAATGGAAGAAGAAGAAGGAAATGAGCTGTTCACGCTCAAAACAACACAATTATAGAGGGTTGACCACATTGTGTGACGCGGCACAGCTGGGGTGTGCCGCGGCACAGGCCAAAAATTTACTCCCAGGGTTCGGCAGTGTGCCGCAAGACGGCTGCGTGCCGCGCACCGTGCATCGGGTTTTGGTCGCATATGCCACACGAGTGTGCCGCGGCACCGGACGGGTGTGCCGCGGCACTGACTTGGCACCGTGCCGCGGCACCGGATGGGTGTGCCGCGCACACAAGATGCCGCTCGACCAACAACTGGAGAAATGTGTGTGCCGCGGCGCACACACCTTGAGCCGCGGCTCACACCCCCTTTTGGGTCCTAAATGATGAAAAATGATCCGGGAAGAGAATAAAAGCAATAGGAATCAATGTTTGGGAACCAATAACACGAAATGGATCCACGGCAACCCCGAAATGGCGGTCCCGCATAACAATAACGAGAATACAGTTCAACAGATGACAAGAAGGATACACTGAAAGATACACGAGGGTCACTACGATCGAGAAATACACCAAAAATAAAAATACAAAGGAAAGAAAAATGCGGATATTACATTCTACCCCTCTAAAAACAAGTTTCGTCCAGAAACTTAAGAAACAAACAACTCAGGATACCTAGCACGCATGCTATCCTCGGTTTCCCAAGTTGCCTCCTCGACACCGTGTCTCGACCACTGCACTTTGACCAAAGGGATGGTCTTATGCCTCAGTCGTTTCTCACGATGCTCCAAAATCTTCAAAGGACGCTCCTCAAAAGTAATGTCTTCAGCGATATCAATCTCGCCATAATCGATGACGTGATTTGGATCCGGGACATATTTCCTCAGCTGGGAAACGTGAAAAATGCTATGAACACAGCTCAAGGCTGGATGTAGCGCCAAACGATATGCCAAATCACCGACTCGCTCAAGAATCTCGAAGGGCCCAATAAATCTCGGACTCAACTTCCCTTTCTTCCCGAAGCGAAAAACTCCTCTCGTCGGTGACACCTTTAGCAAAACGTGGTCTCCCACCTCGAATTCTAAAGGTCGACGACGGACATCGGCATATGACTTCTGTCGACTCTGGGCAGTCAACATCCGTTCTCGAATTAATTCTATCTTCCGCCTCGTCTCTAAAACGACATCCAGTTCGGTCCCGACTAAATCGGATGCCTCATTCCATCAAATCGGTGATCGACATCGGCGCCCATAGAGTGCCTCATACGGTGCCATCCGAATCGACGCGTGCCAACTATTGTTGTACGTGAATTCGATCAATGGCAGATGCTCCTCCCGGTCATTGCTCCAATCGAGAGCACAAGCACACAACATATCCTCAAATGTCTGGATAGTGCGCTCCGAGTGCCCATCTGACTGGGGGTGAAAATAGGTGCTCAAACGCAAATGAGTCCCCAACGCCTTATGCACCACCTGCCAAAAGTGTGATACGAAATGGCCATCACGATCCGAAACAATAGACTTCGGAGTACCGTGAAGCCTCATAATCTGTGCGATAAATATACGGGCCAACTTCTCCGGGCCCCAAGTGTCCTTGATGCCCAAAAAATGTGCCGACTTGGTCAGACGATCAACAATCACCCAAACCATATTCATGCCCGATCTCGATCTCGGAAAACTCGTAATGAAATCCATCGATATACCTTCCCATTTCCATTCCGGAACGGGGAGTGACTGCAATAACCCAGCCGGTCGCTGATGCTCGATTTTGACCTGCTGACAAGTCAAACATCTCGCTACAAACTGCGCGACCTCCTCCTTCATATCATTCCACCAGAAATTCCTCCTTAGGTCCTTGTACATCTTACTCGAACCAAGATGAACGGACTAAGGTGTAGCATGGGCCTCGCGCAGAATACTCTGCCTCAACTCCAAGTCATTCGGTACACAAAGCCGACTCTGGAATCTCAAAACACCATCCTCATGAATCACAAAGCCAGGAGACTTTCCGTTAAGAATTTTCTCTCGGATTTGAGTAATCATCGGATCCTCCAACTACTTCAGCTTAATTTCTTCGATCAAAGACGACGAAATCTCTAAAGCACAAAGTTGCCCGACAGTCCCAGGCAACAAAACCTCAATATCTAACTCGATCAAAGTCCGCCGAAGCTCAGACTGAGACGTAAAGACCTCAAGCGTTCGCAACGCAATCGGTTTCCGGCTCAAGGCGTCGGCCACGACGTTCGCCTTGCCCGGATGATAAAGGATTTCGAGGTCATAATCCTTAATCAGCTCTAACCACCTCCTCTGCCTCATATTCAACTCCCGCTGAGTAAATATGTATTTCAGGCTCTTATGATCGGTAAAAATCTGACATGTAGAGCCGAAAAGATAGTGACGCCAGATCTTGAGCGCAAAAACGACTGCCGCTAACTCCAAATCATGAGTAGGGTAGTTAAGCTCATACGGCCTCAACTGTCTCGACGCAAAGGCAATGGTCTTGCCGTGCTGCATCAATACGCACCCAAGACCCTGACCCGAAGCATCGCTATAAACGGCGAATCCCTCGTTGCCACATGGCAGCGCCAAAACCGGAGCTGAAGTCAAACGCTTCTTCAGCTCCTCAAAATCGATGCCTCTCGTCATTCCAGACGAACTTCGATTTCGGAGTAATCGTAAGTGGCCGAGCTAGTTTTGAGAAACCCTCGACGAACCTACGGTAGTAGCCATCCAAACCCAAGAAACTACGGACCTCCTTCACACTTGTGGGCGGTGCCCAGTCCAACACTGCCTCAATCTTATGCGGATCCACTCGAACTCCCTCGGCTGAAATCACGTGACCCAAAAACATCACTTCCTTCAGCCAGAACTCACATTTCGAGAACTTCGCATAGAGTTGCTCGGCCCTCAAAATGTCTAACACTATCCGCAAATGATGGCCATGCTCTACCTCATTCCTCGAATAGATCAGAATATCGTCAATGAAGACGACGACACACTTATCCAGATACTCGATAAAGACTCTGTTCATCAATTGCATGAACACCGCCGGCGCATTAGTTAACCCGAAAGGCATAACTACAAACTTGTAATGTTCGTATCTCGTCCGAAAAGCTATTTTCGGCACGTCGGACTCCCTCACCCGGAGCTGATAGTACCCCAATCTCAAATCAATCTTTGAGAATATCGCCGCTCCCTGCAACTGATCGAACAAGTCGTCAATCCTCGGCAAAGGATACTTGTTCTTGATGGTCACCTTGTTCAGTTCACGATAGTCGATACACAAACGTAGTGAACCATCCTTCTTACGCACAAACAAGACCGGTGCGCCCCAAGGCGAGGCGCTCGGTCGAACATACCCCGATTCAAGAAGTTCACTCAACTGTTTCTTCAACTCGGCCATCTCTGAAGGTGCCATGCAATACGGCGCCTTCGAAATTGGAGCCGCGCCCGGCTCTAACTCTATAGCAAACTCGACATCACGATCCGGTGGCAATCCCGGTAACTCGTCAGGAAAAACATCAGGAAACTCACTAACGACTGGAATCGACGAAAACTCGACTCCACCATTCTCCGCCTTCAAGGCGTAGCACCAACAACCAGTACACCCCTTTCGCAGGAGTTTCATCGCCTTCAGGGCGTTAATAACAAACTTCTGGTTTCTCTTTCGCCCCGCGAAAGAGTGTTCAGTGCCGTCCTCGGGTAACATGGTAATGATCCTCGTGCGGTAGTTCATGATTGCACCATGCCGCTCCAGCCAATCATTCCCGAGAATTAAATCCTCACCCTCGATACTCACGACAATAAGATTAGAGAGCCAGGCCCTCTCACAAATAGACACAGAACAGTCCCGGACTTCTCGATCACCGACAATTTTATCACCGCTAGGAAGTTTAATGATGAAAGGCTCGCAAGGTGACAAACAGTCGAGATTCAAACGACGTACACACTCTAGAGAAATGAATGAATGCGTAGCACCCGAATTAAAAAGCACACCGACAGGATGAGAATGGATATGAACAGTACCTGTCGCCACAGTAGCGGCTGGGTCATCGGCCCTCTTCATCTCGTATATACGCGGCTGGGCGGAGCCGACACTGGAAGCTCCTCCTCTAGTGGGTTGACCCCGACCCCTACCTCGGCCGGCACTCGGTGGAGGCGGCGAAGCAAATGAGCCCTGGTTCACACTCGGCTCCATAGGTGCTGGGTGAGAAGAACGGGCGCCGCGAAACTGTCTGAGCTTCTCGCAAAAAGAAGCTTTGTGGCCCGACTGACCACAAGTATGACAAGTTAAAGGTGGACGAAGACAATCCCGGTTCACGTGGCCTGGCTTGCCACAGTTAAAGCATCTGGGGTCCCGGACGAAGGTTCCGGCGACACTTCGGAAACTCCCAGAGAAACGAGTCGAACCACCCGTAGAAATGTTTACAGGTTGAGATTTCTGCTGGCCTCCGCTCTTGGGACCAGAAAAATTTCCGGCCGACTTCTGCTTCTTGCTCTCACGAGCCACATCACTCGCCATCACGGACATATCATAAGCAAGAGCTCGACTCTGATAATCCTTCAAAGTAGTGCAGACGAGTCCTGACATATAGTCCCGAATGGACAGTTTCATCCTCCTGGAAAAGTGAAAAATTTTGTCGCTCTCTTCGACAACTTGGGTCTTCACATAGCCCAATTCTTTGTTAAAATCGGCAATGGCTTGAGATACGGGATATCCCGTGGTTGAGCATCATAGAAAGCATGTACCCGAGCCTCGTCTCGACCGCCACGGCAATATTCGATCTCCATCAATTCCTCAAATTCGCCCACGAAGCAACATGATCTTTGGGCCCCACGGCTTCCCACCAATCCATAGCGTCCCGGTGAGAAAGTATTGGGCAATAGGGACCTTGCGGTCCCTGGGACGATTGGTGGCAACGAAGACTTTGATATCTCCTTGATCCACCCTTCCCACCCGATCGGGTCCAAGCTCCCGAAACCGAGGAGGATGCATCTTGATGACATCCTCGCCGGCCGATCCGCTCCGCCCGATTAGCATGGGCCTCGATCGGGCCTGACCACCCGAGCTATAGCCGCCATCCGGTTAACCATTTGCCGATAATGCCCGCAATACCAAGATCGGCGCGCTCCTGAGAAGAAGCACGACTGTGACGGTCACCGGTACTGCCAGCTCCCGAAGAATGCGATGTGGCCGCCCCACCGGCTGCCCCACGTCCTCGGCCGCGTCCACGACCACAACCACGACCACGACCACGGTTTCTGCCGGCATCCATACTGATGTTGAGAGATAACAGAAGTATATCGATAATGAGTAAGGGAGGAAAAACAACTACGATTCAAAAGTGGAAATACAATGCAAGAAACAAAAGAGCCGAATAAGAAAACTTACGAGCACTGGAAGTACTGGGATGCTGGCAGCAGTGTGACAATGTGCAAAACAAAACACGACTAGACCCAAATAACCAACAAGCCTAGATATCTATAAACCTAGAGCTCTGATACCATTTTCTGTAACACCCCGAGATATTCAGAGTATATTATAGCGCCATGGACCCCCACATGGGACCCACCAGGCCACAAACAAGAAAACTCCACTCGACTAACCATCCCGGTTAGCGAGGACACACATTCAATTATATGACATAAAAGTTACGCCGGGAGCAACAGGCGAAATGATCATCAACCAACAATGTAACAATTTAAAAGTAGTACAATACGGAGTTTGAAATGAAAAGCCTAAGTACTCGCGAGTACACTCTATAAGTTTATAATTATTAGAACAACCAAATCGAAATGGACGAAAGAAATAGAAAGACCCAAATGCACATGTCAACGACCCTGGCCAACGTCCTCGTACTGTCCAGGTGCCTGCTCGTCCAGATAATCATAACCTGAAATCCATAATAAGAATTTCACCGAAACGGGTCCCCAGAGGGGTTAGCAATTACGCTAGTACAAGTAATCAAGGCAACCAATCGCTTACACATTTCATAGTACATGCACCAATATCATTTCAAAAACCAAAACCAGACATGTCTTTTCCGGAAAAAAATAGTCACAATTAATTTGCCTAGGACCGGGACGAAGCCACGAATCCCACTCGAGGCCTCTAAGGACCCTCCCGAGCTGGCCACATTCATAAAACAAATCAAGCACCACACGTCACCTAGGACCGGGACGAAGCCACGAATCCCACTCGAGGCCTCTAAGGACCCTCCCGAGCTGGCTAGCGAATCAAACTCATGAATCCAGGACGAAGCCATAGATTCCGTCGAGGCCCCGTCGGACCCTCCCGAGGTGAGTAAAGCACACACAATATACATTACCATTTCATGTTAAGCATAAAGGTTTCCAAGAATTACTTGCCTTGAATATTTGATGACGCAACGAACGGAAAGGATAATCACCGACGAACGTTAAGAACCAACGGAACCGAACCTAACAATTCGAAGAACATAATTACAACCAACTCTAGCCGAATACGGAAATGGAATACACCCGAAAACCCGCCATTCATGTATATTCGCACAAAAATAACAACGAGGGCGGACCACAACCAAACCCTCTCGATTCCGCAAAACTATGAAAATATACCATGAATCCGTAGGAAAACTAATGATATCAACAAGATTAATCATATTCATCAAGAATCCATCAACAAAACGGAAAGAATCGGACAAAACACCAAAATCCCCAATTATCCAAAAGGTAGGGTTTCAAGAGATATTACCTTGAGGATTCAAGTATTTAGATTCGTAGAACACACGTTGGATTGATTGTCCGGGCTTCACAATCGAAGAAGAATGATGAAAATCAACCCCCCAACTGATAATGATGAGAAGCTCTCCTCCTCTCTCACTCTCTCTCGCGTCAATGGAAGAAGAAGAAGGAAATGAGCTGTTCACGCTCAAAACAACACAATTATAGAGGGTTGACCGCATTGTGTGCCGCGGAACAGCTGAGGTGTGCCGCGTCACAGGCCAAAAATTTACTCCTGTGGTTCGGCAAGCAGCCGCAAGACGGCTTGCGCAGCCGCGGCACCCTGATCGGGTTTTGGTCGCAGATGCCACACGAGTGTGCCGCGGCACCGACGGGTGTGCCGCGCACGACTTGCACCGTGCCGCGGCATCGATGGGTGTGCCGCGGCACACAGTATAGTTCGCTCGACCAACAACTGGAGAAATGTGTGTGCCGCGGCGCACACACCTTGAGCCGCGGCTCACACCCCCTTTTGGGTCCTAAATTATGAAAAATGATCCGGGAAGAGAATAAAACCAATAGGAATCAATGTTTGGGAACCAATAACACGAAATGGGTCCACGGCAACCCCGAAATGGCGGTTCCGCATAACAATAACGAGAATACAGTTCAACAGATGACAGGAAGGGTACACTGAAAGATACACGAGGGTCACTACGATCGAGAAATACACCAAAAATAAAAATACAAAGGAAAGAAAAATGCGGATATTACAGTCGAGTGCCGGTATTATTTTCTCGTCAACTGACTTTGGCGTTTATGACCGTAGGTGATGATTTGTTATCCGTTGTTTTCATTTCGGATCGATGATGTTGTCCCCGAGTGTTTTGTCATGTTCGTTCCGTACGATTTTGGAAAATAGAGTCGTCGAATCATAGTGGTCGGGCACTGGACAGACGGTTAGGGGCACTGGCTGGACGGTTGCGGTCACTGGCCGGACGAGTGGAGGCACTGGCCGGACAGGTGCAGGCACTGGCCAGGCGAGTACGGCAGGAACCAGTGTAGCGCATGCTACAGCCGGGAGGGAGCGCACGCTACGGCCGGTTAGCTGCGCGCGCTAGTCGGACGAGACAGTAGGGGTAGAGAGGTTCTGGACTCGGGAGGATCGGCAGGTAGCGCACGCTACTATCGGACACTGCGCACGCTACGGCCGGCAGGTAGCGCACGCTACGGCCGGAAGGCTGCGCACGCTACCTGGCCGAGCGGTCTAGTCCAGGAAGTCTCTGGATTGCGGCCCGAGCCGACAGTGCACGTGTCCAGCGCATGATGGCGGGCCCCGGCCGAACATTCTCGACCATGACCGCCCGTTAGCGCACGCTAGCTCGGCAGCCTAGCGCATGCTAGGCTGCACTAGTATAAATATGGCCGAGCAGTCCAGTTTCATTCATTTTTCCCATTTCTCTTTCTCTCATCCGCGGCTGGAGCCTTGGGTATCTTGGAGCCATGATGTTTGTCAACTAATCCATGAAGTTTCTTAGCCTAATCATCGATTGATCATCACATAACATCCTTCAATCCAACGAATCAAGGTTAGTTTTCCTAAAATCCTAGTTTTGGGAAAATTGGGGATTTCCTTTGATTTCGTATGTTTAATTCGTTATAACTTAGAATAGTGATGGATTGATGATTAGTAAGTTGTATCTTATCGAATCCCTTGTTTTTCCACGGTTGGATTGTCGAGGATTCATCATTTTATTGAGTTTCTTATCGACGCCTTGAAGGTGCTCGATAAAATGTCACAAAGAGGATTCGGGCGTTCTACGATCGTTCTTCCTCGTACGATCATTAATATATTGATGGTATGATGTTAGGGTCAGGATCCTTGCGAAGAACTCGAGTCGGAACCCTTCCGTTCGCCGTTTTCCGATCGGTTGTGTTACCGTCGTTTCCGCCGGAGAGTTGTGGGCGTTCTAGGTTTCCCGGTTGAGCCATGTTCGTCAGAGTGTCCAGTATCGACTATCGAGGCAAGTATCTTACCCATACATTACGTGTTTTGTGGATATAATGGTTGGTAATCGACGATATTTGCTAAATGAATGTTTACAACTATTTTTCAAAAGAATTGATATATTTACAATCATGGTTTTCTTTTAAAGATGATTCTCGTATTCGGGAATTAATGTGCTTGATTGACTATGTGGTTAGTGTCGAGTATAGGATCGCCTTACTTCGGGGGATGCCATTATGTGTGAATATGTTGCTGGTAAATTTAAAGATCAACCCTTTCGTTAAGATTGTGCTTGGAGTCATACAGATGTGTGTAAATATGTGAGTTGTGTGATATTGGTTGTATCGTTCGGTGTTGTTGAGATAAGTGTACTTCCTTGTGGATAGCATTAATTCTGGGTCGTGAGTATATGTTAGATAATATGGCCATTTTAGCAAAATACCTCGACTATATATATTGTGATTGACTCTTGAGGATTGTGGTTTTGGAAATGTGAATTGATAAGAGTTGTAAGGTTGTTCTCGGGTACTCTCACTAGGGGATTGACTCGACAGGGTCACACGGGGACCTGGTGGCTTAGCGGCTGGACCGGGTCGCAAGGGTTACTTCGAGTGGGCATTCTCACTTGGGGATTGCTCGACGGGGCACACAGGGACTTGGTGGCTTGAGGGCCGGATCGGGTCGCGAGAATTGCCAGAATGTTTGTACTGATGAATAATTGCGATATGTCCGGAGTATCACAATGCTTGGTGCTCGGGGTCGAGAGACATTATATATCGAGTCTTGGTGTTTGGCTAGAATGGCATAAGAGTGATGTATTATGTGTAATGTGTTGTTGGAAGTGAATTGAAGTTGATGATCGGGTCGTGGACCCTGTGTTTTGTGACCAGAATGGTTGGGTCATGGAACCTGTATTTTGTGACCAGAATGGTTGGGTCGCGGACCCTGTGTTTTGTGACCGGAATGGTTGGGTCGTGAACCCCGTGTTTTTTTAACGGATTCGCATTTTGAAAAATGAACTTTGGGGCGGTGACCTTAAGTGGCTTTTGAGGAATTAGAACTTTTCAATCACAAATGTTTTCAAAACTCCCGAGATTTGGAAGTGTTTACAAAGTGCTTAGTTGTTTCGTTTTACTTTCAAGACTTAAACTATTTTGAAATACAAATATCTCGGGAAATCTTTTGTTGTATTCTCGGAATGTGTTATGTATGGCTCGTATTTGCACTTTATACTTGTACTAGAAAAACAGTGGAGTTTTGCTAACCCCCGAGTATTCGGGGGGTGGATGTCTGTTTTTGCATCCAGGTACATGCAGGTTTGGGAGCAAATCACAGGATCGGTGCGAAGGATGATGGAAGGCGAATGATACTAATCACATGAAGGCCAGTTTTGGATGCAGTTAGTCGGAGTTCGTGTATGGTCTTTTCCGCTGTCGTACTTTCGTTTGTGAGTGTATTTTACCCTTGCATGGGTATGAGTCGAGGTAGAACTGTGTATTTTTGACTTGTATGTTAGTGACGAAAGACCAAGTTGGTCTACATATTTGATATTTTATCATGTCAGTATGTAATTTATTGTGTGGTTTCGATGTCTTGCCTGGTGGATCCTTACGGAGAGGGTCTGCGGCGTGTAATATTCCCGGTTTGATTCTAGGGGTGTTACATGGGGAAGGGGAAAGCCCCTGGGTTTGTGATTCAGGATGATGGAGTTTTGAGATTTCGCGGCAGATTATTTGTACTGAATGACATTGAATTAAAGCAGAAGATCTTGAGTGAGGCTAATACTACACCTTACTCTATACATCCTGGTACGGGCAAAATGTACAAGGATGTAAGGAGTAACTACTGGTGGAGAAATTTGAAGACAGACGTGAACAAGTTTGTATCGAGGTGTTTAACCTGTGAGCAGGTTAAGATTGAGCATCAGCGACCTGCGGGACTATTGAGACCACTTCCTATCCCGGAGTGGAAGTGGGAGGACATTTCCATGGATTTCATTACCAGTATGCCTAGGACTCAGACTGGAATGAACATGATTTGGGTTATTGTCGATCGACTAACCAAATCAGCTCATTTTCTGGGTATTAAGGATACTTTAGGGCCGGAGAGACTAGCACGGGTATTCATTGCGGAGATCGTGAGGTTGCATGAGACTCATAAGAGTATTGTCTAAGATCGAGATGGCCGATTCATATCACATTTCTGACAATACGTTCATCGAGCTTTGGGGACTGAGTTAAGACTCAGTACATCCTACCACCCTCAGACAGATGGGCAGTCAGAGCGGACGATTCAGACGCTGGAGGATATGTTGAGAGCCTGTGCTTTAAATTGGAAAAATGATTGGGAGTCGCACTTGCCATTGATCGAGTTCACGTACAACAATAGTTGGCACGCCTATATCAAAATGGCACCATTTGAGGCATTGTATGGGAAGAGGTGCAGATCGCCGTTGTGTTGGGATGATACATCCGAGCTAATCAGCACTGAGCCAGATATGGTAGTTGAGACGAGAGAGAAGATTGCACTGATTTGCGATAGGCTGTTGAAAGCCCAGAGTAGATAGAAGTCGTATGCCAATACGCATCGCCGGCCGTTGGAGTTTGAGGTGGGAGACCATGTTTTGCTTAATGTGTCGCCTACATGGGGAGTTTACCGCTTCGGTCGGAAGAGTAAACTTAGTCCGAGATATATTGGACCATTCGAGATTCTAGAGAGAGTTGGAGAGCTTGCATATCGGTTAGGCTTGCCGCCGTCCCTGAGCTACGTATATAACATATTTCATGTTTCCCAACTTAGGAAGTACGTACCGGACCCTAGCCATATTTTTAATTTTGGAGAGATCGAGTTGGGGCCCGACATGACCATCAAAGAGAGACCGATTCAGATTCTAGAGCGTCGGGTGAAGCAACTTCGGCACAAAACCATTACCTTAGTTAAAGTGAAATGGTCGAGACATGGATCCGAGGAAGCTACGTGGGAGACGGAAGAGAGTATGAAGTCAGATACCTCGAGTTATTCGCGTTGTATGTTTCGGGAGGAAACTTATTTTTAGGGGGAGAGAATGTAATATCCATACTTTCTATTTTTGGTTTATGTTCATTTCGGACGACTCACTTGTCACTGTTTTGGGATTCTAAATCTATTTTATTCTTGGAGTTTTTTCATTCGGACGAGTTTCGGAGACGTTTTTACGTACTTTCATCTTGAGTTATGTTTTGTCGCATGTACGTTCGAATCTCGTAAAACTCATTCGATTTCATTATTTCTCCGTTCCCATAAGTCCATATGGTTGAGTTGCTCATGTTGTGAGTTTTGGATTGTTAATTCGACATTGTATCGTGATTTATGGACGTTTAGGCCGTTTTGTAACTTCCTATAAGTTTAGGGAATTTGTCCCCCATGTCGTATTTCAAGTTCCTCAGTAGTCGGAATTGTACATTCGGTTGAGAGATTTTACTTGCGGGCTTTTGTTTTCTTGTCATGTCTCGTTGGTTGCTGGCATCTTTCAAGTTTTCGTGTCGTTCGAGTCGAATACAGTCTGGCCGAATCCTGACTGTACTTTGTGCAGGAGCCGTTAGCGCACGCTAACGTTTTTCCGTAGCGTGCGCTATGAGGGTAAAACTAGCGCACACTAGATTTACATTTTTTACGTGCGCTAATACGTCTGGGCAGAATACCCTGGAACTAGGCAGAAGGTTCAGTATTTCGGAATTGAACCAGATAGCGAACGCTAATTGAGTGGTAACGTACGCTAATTTCTAACGCTAGCACGCTATCATGTTAGAGCTAATTTCTAACGCTAGCGCACGCTATCTTGTATCTGCGTACGCTAACGAGAGGACAGAAATCTCTGACTGTTTTCCCGCACACCCCGATGGCGCACGCTAATTCTTAGGGCGTAGCGTGCGCTAAGCCTGTCCGATATATATAGGACAACAACAGTCAACTTCGTCATTTTTCCATCCTCTCATCTTCTCTTCGGCTTTGGGCGATTCTAGACGAAGGAAAGAACCGATTTCGACCAATATTATCATCTACTAACACCCCTGCATTCCTTGAGAGAATTCATCAAGTTATTAACATCTTTCGCCAATCACAAGTAAGAATCCTAAAACCCTTATTTTGAGATTTTAGAGGAATTTTGGGGGTTTCTTTCAATTTGACCCTTTTGAATCCGAGTTGTCATAAAGTATTACTAGACTTCAATTGTATACTTGTATTCATTCGTGGTTCTTGAGGATTTGTAGATTAAACTCCTATTTTTCCATTGTTCGTCACTTATACTCGATGATACCCTAGTAATGTTCGATAAATTGTCCCATCGGGTAGAACTAGGAAGAATTCCTACGTATTCACAATATTGAGATTGGTTGTATATCGTTCTTGTGTTAGGAATGGATTTGTGAAGATTATTCGGACCGAAACCTTTCCTTTCACCGTTTTCTTCACATCGTGTTATCCAAGGCAAGTACATGTATTACATTTCATTGTGTGTACGGTTCTGATGCTAATGATGTAAATTGTGTTATTAAATGAATGTGATTGTTGCTCTTCCACCCGGGGATGGCATATATGGCCTCTGGGGGCCGTTACTAATGGGTACGGCCACGGAAGTAGACTTGGGTGCGTGTGTTGATGTTCCTCCACCCGGGGACGGTTCGACGGGATCTCTGGGGGCCGATACTAATGGGTACGGCCGCGGAAGTGGTTTCTCACCCGGGAACGGTCCAACGGGGCCTTTAGGGGTCGATACTAAGGGGTACGGCCGCGGGTTACCAAGCATGGATAGTTGTGATGTTGAAAACTTGTGGATATATTGTTTTTGGTGTAAATGTGATATTCCGGAATATTAATTTCAAATATTTTTCTCAAATGGATTGCTTGTGTCGAATCGTGTATGTATATAATGTAGTGTAATTGTGTACTTGCCCTAGCTATTCGAATTAGGGGTGGGCATAAAAAATCAAAATCCCGATCCTATCCCAGTCCCGTCCCAATATTACCCGGGATGGGACGGGATCCAAAATTAAAAACACTAGGCCCGTCCCGTCCCATCCCATTAGAGTAACTACGGTACGGGACACGGGACAAAAAATATGAGGCCCGTAAGGCCCGTCCCGTCGCGCTAAGTTTTTAACCCTTTTTAAAACCATATTTTTTTATTATTTATAACCCTTTTGTAATTAATTTTTAATAATAAACTATTTTTATTTTTACTATCTATATTTTATAATTATACACAAACCTAATTAACTGATATAAAGTTAGTAACTGATATTTTACAAAAATAAAATAGATATGTTGTATTCAATGTTAATTATTGTTATTTTAAAAGTTTAATTTAGGCTATTAAATTAGTTTGTTGGATATTTTTCCAGAATTTAGATGTATAAATTTATAGATTTTCTTACTTTTTTCTAATTTATATTTTGAACTTTTTTATGCAGGACTAAACCCGTCCCGTCCCGTCCCAACCGGGATATGGCCCGCGTGGGATGAAATTTTGAAATCACCAATCCCGTCCCATCCCGTCCCGCTTGTTATAACACGGGACGGGACGTGGGATGACCCTAGGCCCATCCCATCTCGTCCCATGCCCACCCTAATTCGAATGATAACCCCTTAAATGGGGGAAATGCATCTTATGCATTTCAGGTATTGGTCGAGCCGAGGAGCTAGCACGGGATATGCATGCAGAGGATGGTCCAGCATGATGACAAGGCCCGAGTTGTATTTCATGTTTTACTATTGCATTTATCTTGATGTTGGATTTAGACTGAGTGTTTTATAAATTGGTTAAAGTCCCATGGGTGGGCAATGGATTCAGGTGGATTTTTACTTTACGACACTTGATTAAAATGTTTTGGCCGAGGCCACAACCCTATTTTACTATGATGATTGTGTCTTTTGGAATTTTCACATTTGGATTATGTGTCGTGTGTTAGCCTGGTAGACCTCACGAGGGTTTTACGGCGTGTAATGTCCTATTTGTGATTTGGGGTGTTACAGGTTGGCACTACCGCCGTCATTAAGCCATGTTCATAACGTATTCCACGTATCCCAGCTACGGAAGTATATACCAGATCCCAGTCATGCCATTGATTTCGGCGAGATCGAAGTCGCTAAGGATGGTACGGTTGAAGAAAGACCGATCAAGATACTCGAAAGTCGAGTTAAACAATTGAGAAATAAACTGATCGCTTTGGTTAAGGTTCTGTGGTCGCGCCACGGAGTGGAAGAAGCCACTTGGGAGACGGAGGATAGCATGAAATCCAGATACCCAGAGTTATTTGCGTCTTGAGTTTCGGGACGAAACTCCTTTTTAGAAGGAGAGTATGTAATATCCGGTTAAATTGTTGAGTATTTCATCTGTATTGAACCTTGTATTATTCGAAATTACAATATCAATAATCGAAGTATGACATTTCTCGTATTCGTATCCATGTGCATGGTAATATCAACATGTAAATTTTCACATGCAAGTACGTGATAACGTACGCTAAGACGAAAGCATAATGTACGTTATTTTCCAAGGATAGCGTACGCTACAAATGAAGCGTAGCGTACGTAAGGCAGCCAATAATGGAGCAAGGCGGATAGCACATGCGCCAGCTGGTCGATGGGTCCGGATAAGATTCCCGTGGATGAACTTGGACAGTTTTGGGGTCAACGGGTGTTAACATACGCTAAGGTATGTAACTACCGTACGCTAATGGGTATTGCTTACGTACGTAACTTGATGGTGTAGCATACGTAAGCGAGTACAGAGCGAGGCAGTAAGCTATCATTGGATGATAGCGTACGCTAAGGAGAACAGGTAGCGTACGCTAAAAGGATTAGAGTAGCTTTCGTATGTAACTGTCTAATGCATGATTAGCGTACGCTAGGCTTCGTAGCTTTCGTACGCTAACATGCATAATTAACGTACGTTATGGTTGGTACGTAATGTACGTTATGCAGATCAGACAAGTTAAATTTTGTTGAATGCTGGATCATCGGAATTACCATGTGTATGTTGTGATGTCATGTTGTGATTGTCACTTGTGTATGATATTTATTAGTTTCTCGTAGGAAGAGACTCGTTAGTATTTTGTCATTTATGTTAGTATTGTTCTTCGTGAATCATTGAATAATATGTTGTGGTACTTATACTAGCATCGTTGTGCTAACCCCTTCGGGGGTAAACATTTGTTTATGTTCATGATCCAGGAGAGCAGAAAAACAACCACTGGAACTGCATGACGACAAGGGTGCAGGGTGATATTCCGGCCGGGTTTAATTGTCTCTTGTTGTGTTGTTTTAATAAGTACTCGAGTACATCAACGTTTGTGATGTTGGATTTGGTTATGTATTAATGTTCTTCAGTTAGATGTTTGTATTTTCAGTATTGGCCCAGAACTGTTGTATTTTATTTCAGTTACTTTCATATATTGGTATCTATTATTATCTGTTCATTTCTTCAGCCTTGTAAATTCTTATGTAAAGGATTTACGGCGCTGTAATATTCCTGAATATATCGGGGGTGTTACTGAATATGGTATCAGAGTTAAGATTATAGATATCTTGGCCGTTGGGTTAAAATAGCGGTCGTATATGTCTTTTGAGATAACCGGCCGTGAATAACATCACTGTACTGCCTACGTCTTCGTGCCAGAAGTGGTTGTAAGTTCCTAAACTCTATCTCATCCTTTACATGTTATACCTCTTTATACTTGAACATTAGAACGATATTATTTTCTGTATATTGAGTATTTATGCTTATAGTATGTTGAGAGGAGAACGTGGACGTGGTCGCGGTCGCGGATGCGGACGTAGGAATGCTGAAAGAGAAGCTTCGCCTTCTAATTAGGCCAGCCACAGCTCAGGCGAGCCACAAGAATCTATTAACAATGATCCAGAACCTGGTGTTCCAGACATCCTTCGACATGTGGTCAACCAGATGACGTAGTTTGCTCAAGTTGTGGACCGAATGCAGGTGGCAGTCAGATTGCAATAGGTAGAGAGACAGCAAGGCATCCCAGACTTGGTAAATCGAGGAGACCGATGGCTGCAGGAGGTGGCAAAGATGCAACCACCCAAATTCGATGGCTTTTATGAGACACCAATGTGGGATCGTTGTTTAAATGAACTAGAGAAAATTTTTGCAGGGATTAGTTGCCCAGATGACCGGAGAGCCTCTATTGCTCAGTACTTTCTGATAGGGGAAGCGTCAGAATGGTGGGACGCCATCCGCCCTATAGATCATGATGCCGACTGGGAGGAATTTAAATTGATGATGGAAGCTCAGTGCTGTCCCCGTCCTGTGAGGGAAGCCAAAGTTCGGGATTTTTTCTCTGCGCAGCCTTCGGATGTGCCAGTATCTTAGGCGATTAAGACGTTTAACCAGTAGCTGGCATTTGATCGACACCTGGTCAGGACAGATACAGAAATGATGATCCATTTTGATATGAGAATAAAACCAGAGATTCAAAGGTACATGTCTGGTTTCGAATGTACCACTCTCCGTCAAGATCAGGATAAAGCATTGGCATATGAAATCAAAGAAGCAGCGATGGAAAAGTTTGCAGAATCCAAGAAGCAGAAAGTCTCTGATAGTTTCACAGAGCACAAGAGCGGTGGGCCCCGCAAGGCCCAGTCATCCTATCATTCATTTAAGAAACCTCCTCATCCATCCAAGAGCGAAAAGAACTTCGGAGCAGTACCAGCCACGATGGATGTAACAAGGAAGTGCTTTAACTGTAGTCAGACGGGACACTATCGACGAAATTGCCCCCTTCCCGCCGTGAGTTGTTATGATTATAGTTTAGAGGGACATCGTGCGGTGTTATGTGAAGAGGTTGCAAAATATTTTAGAGCTCATATATCACATCCAGCTTAGAAATAAGCGAGTGTTCAGCAGACGCATCAAAGTGTTCAGCTGCCCCAGAATTTCAGTCAAGGACGAGACAGAGGACAGTTCGACCGAAGGGGGACATCGAGTGCCGGATCTATTCCCCCACGACTGTATGAGATGAGGAGGGCAGATGATCAGGATTCTGCTGTCGCATCAGGTACCGTCTAGATTCGTTCACAACCAGTTAGCGTTTTATTCGATACAGGGGCTACACATTCTTTTATATCATTGTCTTGTGTAAATTGTTTGAACATTTCTGGTTTTCATAATTGTGAACCTTATGTTGTGGGTTTACCGAGTGGAGAGAGAATTGTGGGAAACTTAGAAACTAGAGATTTTCCTGTATCAATTGGAGGCAGAGAGTGGCCCTTAAATCTGATTGTGATAGAAATGCAAGGAGACGACCTGATACTCGGAGATGATTGGCTTAATCGATATGGAGCTATTGTAAACTACCGGAAGAGGAATATCTCGATGATAGCTGAAGATGGTTCCGAAATATTGTTCGAGGGATGGAGACCAGGAAGCTCAGGAAAGATGATCAAAGCGATGAAAGCTCTCAAACTGCTAAAACAAGGTTGTATCGGATACTGGTGCTACGCAATGAAGAAGGAAGACGGAAAAGTAGAACTTTTATCCATTCCTGTTGTGAATATATTTCTGGATGTGTTTCCTGACGAATTTCCTCGACTACCTCCACGACGAGATGTAGAATTCACCATCGAGCTAGAACCAGGAGCTACACCAATTTCTAAGGCACCGTATCGTATGGCACCTACTGAAATGTATGAATTGAAGAAGCAACTGGAAGAGTTACCAGACAAAGTCTATATTCATCCAAGCGTTTCGCCTTGGGGTGCACCAGTTCTTTTTGTCCGAAAGAAAGATGGATCGCTTTGATTGTGTATTAACTATCGAGAACTGAACAAGATGACGATCAAAAACAAGTATCCATTACCACGGATTTATGATTTGTTTGACCAGTTAAAAGGAGCAACAGTGTTTTTTAAGATCGATCTGAGATCGGGATATCATCAGTTGAGGATTAGGGAATCTGATGTTCCGAAGTCAGCATTTAGAACTCGCTACGGACATTATGAGTTTGTAGTGATGCCGTTTGGTCTTACTAATGCACCTGCCGTGTTAATACATTTGATGAATCGAGTGTTCATATAGTATTTGGACAAGTTCGTGGTTGTGTTTATTGATGACATTCTGGTTTATTCTAAGAGCCCGGAAGAGCATGTGCAACACTTAGGGATCGTTTTGGACCTCTTGAGAAGCGAATAATTGTATGCCAAACTTTCTAAGTGTGAATTCTGGCTAAAGGAAGTAATGTTCCTGGGTCATGTGGTATCAATAGAAGGAGTCCAAGTAGATCCCCAGAAAATCGAAGCAGTTATGGATTGGAAGTCTCCTAAGAATATGAAGGAAGTCAGGAGTTTCTTAGGACCTGCTAGGTATTATCGTCGGTTTGTGGAAGGGATTTCCAAAATTACCAGGCCACTCACTCGGTTACTGCAGAAAACCCAAAAGTTTTAGTGGAATGAGATGTGCCAGTCCAGCTTTGATGAATTGAAGAAGAGATTGACGATGGCACCGATTTTAGCACCCCCACAGGGAATTGTAGGATTCATAGTTTAAAATGACGCTTCAAACCAAGGTCTCAGGTGTGTACTAATGCAGAATGAGAAGGTGATCGCCTACGCATCACGACAATTGAAGCTCTATGAAGTAAATTATCCAACGCATGATTTAGAGTTGGCAGCTGTGGTTTTCGCCTTGAAAATTCGGAGACATTATTTGTACGGGACTCACCGTCTGATCTTCACGGATCATAAGAGTATCAAATACATCTTCAGTTAGAAAGAGTTAAACATGCGGCAGAGGATATGGCTGAAATTGATTAAGGACTATGACTTGGAAATTCTTTATCATCCAGGTAAAGCAAATGTGGTGGACGATGCACTAAACCGGAAGCCTGTTTCTATTCGAATATTTTTCACCTCCCAGACCAGCATTCAACGGGAATTGATTCGTGAAGGAATTGAAGTATGGTTGCAAAGAGTCCAGGGACAACTGTGTGTGATGGAATTAACTTCATCATTAACCGAAGAAATTAAATCTAAGCAATTAGATGATCCTCTGATGATTCGGTTACGCGATGAAGTGAGCAAAGGAAAAGCCCCAGGATTTGTAATTCATGATGAGGGAGTATTAAGATTCTAGATCCGACTTTGTGTTCCCGATGTCGAGGTGTTAAAGCAGACAGTCATGAAGGAAGCTCATAGCACGCCCTATTCTATCCACCCAGGCACCAGTAAGATGTATACGGATCTGAAGCAGAATTTCTGGTGGGGCAACATGAAGAAAGACGTAGCAGACTACGTATTGAAATGTTTGATTTGTCAGCAGGTTAAGATCGAGCATCAACGACCTGCCGGAATGCTGAAGCTGCTCCCGATTCCTGAATGGATGTGGGAGGACATATCGATGGCCTTTATCACTAATATGCCGAGGTCCAGAACAGGAATGAACATGATGTGGGTGATTGTTGACCGTCTAACCAAATCGTCTCATTTTCTGGGCATTAAGGAAACTTGGGGACCAGAGAATTTGGCACGAGTATTTATTACAGAGATAGTCCGATTGTATGGTACGCCGAAGACCATTATTTCTGACCGAGACGGTCGCTTTGTGTCTCATTTTTGGAAAGCAGTTCATAAGGCCTTGGGAACCGAATTTAACTTCAGCACAGATTATCATCCACAGACAGACGGATAGTCCGAGAGGACTATTCAAACAGTGGAAGACATGCTGAGAGCTTGCGCCATAGATTGGTCGAATGATTGGGAAGTTAATCTACCGTTGATTGAATTCACCTATAATAATAGTTGGCATGCTTCTATTAAGATGGCACCGTTTGAAGCATTCAATGGGAGGAGGTGCAGATCGCACCTGTGTTGGGACGATTCATCAGACTTGATCGGAACGGAACCAGAATTGATCGTACAGATGCGAGAGAAGATAGCTTTGATTCGTGAAAGACTGTTGACCGCCCAGAGTCGACATAAATATTATGCAGACATGCGCCGTCGCCGATTAGAGTTCAGTATTGGAGATCACATGCTTTTAAAAGTTTCTCCTACTTGGGGAATCTTTCATTTTAGGAGAAAAGAAAGCTGAGTCTAAGATATATCGGACCGTTCGAGATTCTTGAGAGAGTTGGAGAGTTGGCATACAAGTTGGCACTACCGCCGTCATTAAGCCATGTTCATAATGTATTCCACGGATCCCAAATACGGAAGTATATACCAGATCACAGTCATGTCATTGATTTCGACGAGATCGAAGTCGCTAATGATGGCATGTATGAAGAGAGACCGATCAAGATACTCGAAAGTCGAGTTAAACAATTGAGAAATAAACCGATCGCTTTGGTTAAGGTTCAGTGGTCGCGCCACGAAATGGAAGAAGCCACTTGGGAGACAGAGGATAGCATGAAATCCAGATACCCAGAGTTATTTGCGTCTTGAGTTTCTGGACGAAACTCCTTTTTAGAAGGAGAGTATGTAATATCCGGATAAATTGTTGAGTATTTCATCTGTATTGAACCTTGTATTATTCGAAATTGCAATATCAATAATCGAAGTATGACCTTTCTCGTATTCGTATCCATGTGCATGATAATATCAACATGTAAATTTTCAAATGCAAGTACGTGATAACGTACGCTAAGAAGAAAGCTTAACATACATTATTTTCCAAGGTTAGCGTACGCTACGAATGAAGCGTAACATACGTAAGACAGCCAATAATGGAGCAAGGCAGCTAGCATATGCGCCAGCTGGTTGATGCGTCCGGATAAGATTCCCGCGGATGAACCTGGACAATTTTTGGGTCAACGGGTGTTAACGTACACTAAGGTATGTAACTAGCGTACGCTAATGGGTGTTGCTTACATACGTAACTTGATGGTGTAGCATATGTAAGCGAGTACAGAGCGAGGCAGTAAGCTATCATTGGACAATAGCGTACGCTAAGGAGAACAGGTAGCATACGCTAAAAGGATTACGTACGTTATACGTGAAGGCTAACGTACGTAAAGTCAGTAAACATTATAAATGGGACCGCATCCCATTTCATTTGTCTACGTTTTCTTCACTTATCCTTCACTTCTTTGAAGTCTAGAGAGCCTCCCCCTTCTACATAAACACCCATAGACCATCTATACTTGATTATTGGAGATCGGATATCACTTATGCTTGATCATTGAAGTGGAGAAACATCTTGGATTGGCACACAAGCAACCGGAGTTGGACTCTACCTATTGTCTCAGTGTTTTCTTCATTTTAAGGTATGTTATGCTATCTCCAACCTTGGATTCATGTTCTTAAGGATGTTATAATCACACTACTGAGAATATTAGGTTTCATAGATGATTTATACAACCAAACATCATGTTTAGAGGTTGGGATGATTATACTTAAGTTATCATTGTTGAGAGCATTATAGTTGGAGTCTTGTTACGGCAAACAATAAGAGTATTGTTCTAAGATTGTTAAGCCGTATGGAATGGTGTTGTCATAATAATCGTAGGCTTGGTATGAATATCACTATTTCTAAACGGACTTAAGAAAAGGATCATCGAAGGTTGTATCATTTCTTATAAGTTGGATTGATTAATTAATCTTCATGATGAGGTTTGGATGTATTGATAATATTGGTAACAAGTGTATCAACCTTAAATTACCCGAACTACGTAAGAGAATTAGTAATCAAGATTGGAGTATGACATCATGATGATATGCTTATCCTTGAAGTTGGAAGACATTGAACATCATTAGATCATTCAAGTTTGCATGAGTGTAACATCTATGAAGACAACGTACGTTAAAACACTGAGAATTTCCTGCGACGAGTCAGTCATCTGATCAGGGGGGATAGTGTCAGATGCATGTTTAGCATGCGCTAGGCTCTGTCGCTTACGTACGCTAACGGGCAGACTAAACGTACGCTACGTTGGGTACGTAACGTACGTTATATCATCAGACGAGTCAGTCGTCTGATCAGAGAGGAACTGTCTAATGCATGATTAGCGTACGCTAGGCTTCGTAGCTTACATACACTAACGTGCATAATTAATGTACGCTATGGTTGGTACGTAACATACGTTATGCAGATCAGACAGGTTACATTTTGTTGAACTTTCGGCCATAATTTAGGATGTTAGATGTTCGTACGATAGTTATTCGACGTGAGATGAACTCTATATTATTTCTTCTGTTTTAGGTCCGAATATTACTACGTGATTGATTGAAGGGGCGACCTTTGAGTGTATTGATATTCGTCGATGTTTTATTCTTGTCATCAATTCGAGGCAAGTACTTTAATTGTTTTACATATTGATGTTATACATATTGTCGTGCATGTATGTCGTTGTTGTATGTCCACCTCGTGTTGGTCCGACGGGATCATCGGGGGATCTATGATAGCGTGCGCTAGATCATCGGACAGGTTTTTCCACTTCGTGTTGGTCTGACGGGATCATCGGGGGATCTAGGCAGTGAACGCTGGATCATCGGAATTACCATGTGTATGTTGTGATGTCATGTTGTGATTATCATATGTGTATGATGTTTATGAGTTTATCGTAGGAAGAGACTCGTTAGTATATTGTCATTTATGTTAGTATTGTTCTTCGTGAATCGTTTAATAATATGTTGTGGTACTTGTACTAGCATCGTTGTGCTAACCCCTTCGGGGGTGAACATTTATTTATGTTCAGGATCCATGAGAGTAGAAAAACAACCACTGGAACTGCATGACGACGAGGGTGTAGAGTGATGTTCCGGCCGTGTTTAATTATCTGTTGTTGTGTTGTTTTAATAAGTATTCGAGTAAGTCGTCGTTTGTGATGTTGGATTTGGTTATATATTAATATTCTTCAGTTGGATGTTTGTATTTTCTGTATTGGACCAGAACTGTTGTATTTTATTTTAGTTACTTTCCCCATGGTGCACGGTATGTTGAAACTTCCCGGATCTTTCAATTTTGGTGGGAGATTCTTTTGAAGAATTGCGCTGCATTCCTCTGTCAAGGCGACTGTCTCAAACTCCTCGAGTTTTCTTTTCTTCGACAATATCTCTTTCATGAATTTAACGTAGCTCGGCATTTGTTCCAACGCGTCGGCAAATGGAATGTTAATATGAAGCTTTTTGAACACGTCAAGGAACTTAGAGAATTGTTTGTCCGCCTTTTTCTACTGTAGTCTCTGCGGAAACGAGACGGATGGCACATATGCCTTCGGGTTATCCGAAAACGTTATCGAAGGTCTCCAATCTTGTGACTCCTCTGTTGCTAAATTATTCTTCTCCTCAATTTCACTCCTCTTTTCACACCTCTCGGGCTGGTCACATACCTCCTTCCTGCTTCTCAAAATGATTGCATTTAGACTCTCTCTAGGATTTGTCTCGATTGTACTTGGCAATGCTCCCTCCGGGCGGGCTGTCAACACATTAGCAATTTGGCCCAGCTGGACTTCCATGTTGCCAATGGAAGCGAAATGATTCTGCAATGTCGCTTCAGTACAGGTCATGAATTGACTCGTATTCACTGCCAATTTCGCAATTGCTTCCTCGAGAGAAACTTTTGGAGCAGGAGGGGGCTGCTGTTGGTTTTGAGCGAACGGGGGCTGGTTTGAGTTCTGTCCATTTCTCCACGAAAAGTTGGGATGATTACGCCACCCCGGATTATACGTGTTGGAGTACGTATTATTTTGCCGGTTTCCGTTTCCTACAAACTGAGCTTGTTCAATTTGGGGCTGCTCGAACGGATTTCCGACTTGACACTCCGCGCTAGGGTGAGATCTGTTACACCAATTGCAAGTCTCAATGGTAACGGGGGAAGGAGCATGCGAAAATGCTTGGAGCTGCTGAGTCAAGGCTGCGACTTGGGCTGACAATGTAGATATCGGGTCATTACTCGAAATTTCCATCACTCGCTTCGGCGTTATTCTTTCAGATGGACATTGATATGTATTTGCGGCCATATCTTCCAACAACGAGTGTGCCTCGGCCATAGTCTTTCCCATCAAAGCCCCACCGGCGGCTGCATCCACGAGAGTGCGTGTAGAAGCACTCAAACCATTGTAGAACGTCTGAATTTTAAGCCAGTCTGGAAGGCCGTGATGTGGGCATCTCCGTAACAAATCTTTGTATCGCTCACACGCCTCGTGGAGCGATTCCATATCATACTGAACAAAGGTGGTGATCTCGTTTCTCAATCTCGCCGTCTTAGAAGGTGGGAAGAATTTAGCAAGGAAGGCTTGCGCTAACTCTGCCCATGTTGTGATCGACCCCGGCGGTAAGGAATTCACCCAAAATTTCGCTTTATCCCTCAAAGAAAAAGGGAAAAGCCGTAATCGGATAGCATCGTCGGTGACACCATTGTTCTTGAATGTGTCACAAATCTCAAGAAAAGAAGCAATATGTGTGTTTAGATCGTCATTCGGTAATCCACAAAAATGGCTAGCCTGCACCATCTGAATGATCGCAGGCTTGATCTTGAAGTTGTTCGCCTGGATAGTGGGGCGCCGAATTCCCGAAAAATTAGCATTAATTTGCGGCATGGCATAGTCTCGAAGTGCCATTTCCGGTTGAGCTTGCTGCACAATATTATTTCCTCCTTGAATTTCGATATTTTCAGCCATGGTCACTGTCGTCTGTAACTCTCATTTCTCCTTTTTGTTCCTTCGAAGAGTGCGCTCGAGCTCGGTATCCAAAGGTAGTAGGCCTTCATTACCGAGTTTTCTCATGCACTACGCGAAAGATCCTGAAAGGAAAAACAAATAAATAAATAAAATTAAATACACGAAAACAAGTAAATAAAAACATTCAAACTAAGACTAGAAATACTGAAATCGATATTAGCAAAATTTCAATCCCCAGCAATGGCGCCAAAAACTTGTTGCGATATTTGTTGAACGCAAGTGTACGTTATCGTATACAAGTAATAAAGTGATGAGTGAGTATCGTTCCCACGAGGACTGAATCACTAACTACCGATTTTATGTATTCTAGTTTTATTCGAACAATCGAATTTTGGGTTTTGCAATTAATTACTAAGAGAATTAATAAAAGACTAGACAGTAGAAAACGATAGCTTGAAGAAAGGGAATCAAATGATGAATAAGTCTAGGCTTCTGAATCCACCTCGGTTTATCTGAATTTACTCTCAATTATCTGAACTTAATAATTTTCCCAATTTATTGAAGGCGAAGATTGCTAATATATTCTACCGCCTCTCCCGAGGTCAATAGATTTTTCTAAAGGCGAATAACGCACTCTATCCCTTGGTGAATTAATTCGTCAATAGGCAAAAAGCATAAAATCTCCAAAAGGCCACGTAGTTCCTATGAGTATATTCCTATCTCACAGAATAAAACGGTCCTCACCAATAGTTCCTCACCAATTCTCCTCTCCCGATTCGAATTGAATGATTAAAACAATACAACTATTGGCCAGATAATTGAAAGCATTAAACACGATTGGGAAAACTCAACAAAAAGGTAATTAATTAGATAATCTTAAGCAAATCCGTCAAAACGCAGGTTTCATCAAAATCCTACATTAGGGTTTTAGCCTGACATGCTAATTAATGACAATACAGAATTAATAAATAGAAGCATGAAAATCAAACGCAGATGAAGCTCGGATTCCTCCGTTCTTCGGCTTCCGCCCTCTGCTCTTGAAGTCTTCTGCTTCTCTTCCTCTTCTGCCGTCTCCCCAAGATTCTCTGATTCCAAGATTTTTCAAGCTTCCCAAGATCCAAAGATGATTAATTAGGGTCTTAAACCCTTATTTATAGCTCTGCACAGTCTCCAAATCGCGTCCATGTGAGTAGGTCGAGAACTGGCTTCGAAACGGCCCAAATCCGCGCGGAGGACACAAAAACCGCCTAGTGTGCCGCGGCTCACTAAATCTGTGCCGCGGCACATGGTCTTCAGCTGGAACCTGGGCTCCTTTTAATTCATCTGTGCCGCGGCTCACAGATCTGCCGCGCACGCAGTCTGATCTACTTTGTGCCCGGTGGTTGTCTTCCTGTGCCGCGGCCCACTTGCCTTGTGCCGCGACTCACAGCCAAAATTTGCTGTTTTCGCCCGTTTCGCCTCGTTTTAGCTTCCGTACTCCAATCTCCTGACAAACATACAAGATTAAGGCATTAAGAGCTCATTTAAGCAAATTTACTCTCCAAAATAATACAAAATAATGATAAATAAGCGTATAAAAATACGCCTAACACTCTCAAAAAAAGCTACATTTTTAGTTAACTAAATAAGTAAAACTACATTTGATATGCATAGGGTTTCAACTCTCAAAAAAAGCTAAGCCACTCCCGTATTATCATTTTCCTTCACATTCATTCTCTCTTCCTTCCTTCGCCTCGACGGAGGTGCTCACCACTCGTGTACTTTCTTCATCTTCAACCTTCTCGCCTCCGACCTCTCTATATGTAATACCCGGGTATAATTTTTTTCGTTTCACTATTGAGTTGTGCATATTCATTTGGAATTGTACAAATACTGTTGTATTGTATCATTCGTGTTTGTTGAGGTGCGTTGGATTGTAGTTCTTTCTTTCCGGTTGAGAGTTGGTGGAACAACTTGGTTGTCCACTTTGTTAAGCTAACGTAGGTTAGCTTGTGTGCTTAACGTACATTAGGTTTTAGGCATTACGTACGTTATGATGTTCATGCTACGTACGTAATGAGTGGTAGGTGGAGGGAACCTTCCTCGGACTCGACTTTCGGACGGTGGGTCCCGGGCATCTTTCGATCAGATTTCACTATTGCAGTCAACGGATCCTTACGTACGTTAGGGTGTGAGCCTCACGTACGTTATCCATGCAGCTAGTTAACGTACGTAAATCGTTGTTGTTTACGTACGTTAAGGTCTTCGTATTTTTGTTCAGTTGGTTCTGGATTAGCATTACGTACATTAATATATGGGTATAGCGTACGTAATGTCCCTTACGTATGTTAGGCTTGGTGTATAGCGTACGTAATGAGCTTGTCAGTTTATTTATGTTGGTTTCGTATTTCTTTTCCTCACGAACCAAAATCGAGTTTCTCTCCCTAGAATCATCCTCCTGGACTTGTTCTTGATATTTAGCCTCTTCCAACATGTTCTTGATCATCATAACTTGATTTGTAGCTTGGAGTTGGAAGCTTTCTTGTGTTCCTTTGGTGTTTGTTGAGTTCTTCTTGTTCTTCATTGGTAAGTTCTCTTAATCTCTTGTTCTTCAAGTGATTTCCGATTATGATGATGATGTTGTTGTTGTTTTCTTCAGGTACTGATTGGTTGTTGGAGTATATCATAATTCTTGATGAGTTTCTATAACTTATCATGAAGAACATGATGATTTTGTCTTGAGGAGGAGGTGTTCTTGATGTTTTAGAATGTTTGTAGGTTTTAATCATGTCTAGGATGGATTATGTTAAGATTGGTATATGATTAACATAGTCTTGATATTATTGTTTTTGTTGTTGTTTGTGCTTTGTAGGGATTATAACCATTTTAGTAAGGATTTATGATGAATTATGTAATGATTATCATAATCTTGAAATGGTTGATTTAATCTTGTTGATTAATTATTGTTTAGACATCATGATTGTTGAGGTGATGATGTTCTTGGGGTATTGATGATGATATTAGTGATATTATCATTTTGAGATGTCTGTTTTGATGATTGTTCTTAAGTGATTCTTGTTGAATTGATTTCACAAGTGTTAAGAACGTAATAATCATGTTAATCGATCATTGAGGTGATGGAGGATGTTAGAATTCATAGTTGAGAACTATGATATTCGTTGGTGGAGTTTAACCGATTCGGGGTTGAATCGGGATTGTTTTGGTGTTACTTTCCATTGATTTTGTGTTATTGAATGAATCGTATTTCATTCAAGGTTGTTCGAGTGCTTCTAATCATCGGAGGATGCTGTTCGTCGTTTCGTGGAAGGACGTTGATCTTGGAAGGGCTTTCTCGCCTTCGATTTGAGGCAAGTTTTATACTTGTACTGGTCAATGAGATTAATGTTATCTTATATGTGTATGAATGTGTTGTATCATTTCGAGACTTGGTCTCTCTATGATTTTGTTGATATAAGGGGATTGTTTGACACGATACCCTTGGGCAAATTATGCCAAATGTTATTGTTGTTTGGTGGAAGCCATTCAAGGCATTGCGATACTTGTTGTTAATGTTATTGTCGATGCCCGGTTCGCGGTATCGATGTATCGATTGTTGCAGATGATATTATTGTCGATTTAAGACATTGTTGGGATCGTTGTTATTGGTGTTGGTGTTTTGCTATTGATGTTGTATTGGCCGATCGAAGGCCTTGACATATTCGATTATCATCTCTGTTTTCGGTGGTCAGTTAAAGGCGCCGGGATATCTATGTTAATTGTATCGTTGTTATCGGTTGACCATTCTAAGGTAATCGATGTATTAAATTTGGATTGTCGAAGACATTTCCCATCCATTGAGTCGTTGTTATCGGTTGACCATTCTAAGGTAATCGATGTATTGAATTGGGACTGTCGATGACATTTCCCATCCGTTGAGTCATTGTTATCCGTTGACCATTCTAAGGTAATCGATGTATTGAATTAGGACTGTCGAGTACATTTCCCATCCGTTGATGTCGTTGTGATCGATTGGCCATTTCTAAGGCAGTCGAGGTATTTGAATTGGGACCGCCGAGGACGGTGCCCATCCGTGAGTTATTATTGTCATGTTGTCCAACTCAAGGCAGCACACTATTATTCTTGTAAATTCGGTAACCTTGGGATCGTTGCCGTTTGTGATTAATTGTGTTTTGGAAGCTAGTCTCGGCTAGTGTTCGATGGGTAAGTTTGGGGCTTGAACCTTCGCGGTTGGTTTCCCAACACCTACAGTTTGGTAGGTCACAGTCACTGGGTGATCTCATTATGGGTAAGTCTGGGGCCTGAACCTTTGTGGTTGGTTTCCCAGCACCTGCGATTCAGCAGGTCATGGTCATTGGATGACCTCATTGTGATACGGCTTCGTGCCGTGGCTTCGGCCCTCATTGTGATACGACTTCGTGCCGTGGCTTCGGCCCTCATTGTGATATGGCTTCGTGCTGTGGCTTCGGCCCTCATTGTGATACGGCTTCGTGCCATGGCTGCGGCCCTCAGATGATACAGCTTCGGGACATTGTGATGATTGGCAGCTTCGGCTGAGTGGTCTTCAGACCATTTTGATATTGTGGCAGCTTCGGCTGAGTGGCTTCCAGTCCAATGTGATGTATTGGTATTTCTGTTGGAGCCTTCGGGCATTGTGATTCATATTTGTTTCAGTTCTGGTTTGATTTACCTTCGAGTAGTTCATGGTTGTGTTCTATATTGACGATTTGGTGTCAGGCACTTGTATTCTAACATGTTGAGCAGGTACTGATCGTATGCCGCGGGCATAGTGTTTCACGAATGCTCGATTCTTACTTTGGTTTGTGAGCATCTCATATTACCATTGTTGTACCGTTTCATTCTTCCTTCGGATGCATATCATGTTGTACATGTATTTGATATTCATTATCTAGATGACTGACCCCGTGGGGGCGGAACATTTTTTCATGTTTTAGGTGTTTGCGAGGAGAGAGTTGAGACACAGGGGCATGACGATGGCTACGACACATTCGAGCGATACTAGTCCGAGATGATTTGGTGTTCATGTCGGTCACACAGTTTGGAGTCCTCCAATTTTGTTCAGTCGTTGTCGTTTTGTATTATCCGAGCAAGGCTCGTGGATGTTGTTGTATTTTATTTTGGCCATGTAGGCCCATCCTTGTCGTTGAAATTCCATATCGGAATAGTATGTCGGACATCATAGTAGGGTATGTGATTTCCTATTTTGGTTAGTTTGTTGCATTTTAGTCATGTTCGCCTGGTGGATCACCTGGTGTGGGGTCCACGGCACTGTAATAACCCAATGGGATATTGGGGTGTTACATCAACTTCCTTTTGTTAACGATCCTGTTGCTGACAGAGGAATATCCTACAAATATCCCTTCATCTGACTTTTCGTTGAAGGTTCTAAGTTGGTCTTTCCCGTTGTTCAGGACATAACACCTATAACCAAATATGTGAAAATACGAAACCAGTGGAGTTTGAGGGTTCGTCGGAACCAGCTGATATTGTTTATTGGTGTAACATCCCCGTATATTCAGGAATATTACAGCGCTGTAAATCCTTTACATAAGAATTTACAAGGCTGAATAAAGGAAAAGACAATAACAGATACTAAATCATGAAATCACTGAAATAAAATGCGACAGTTCTGATTCAATACCGGGAATACAAATATTCAAATGGAGAATATTAATACATCACTGAAATCCAAACATCACAAATTACGACGTACTCGAGTACTTATTAAAATGACCAACAATAGACAATAAATCCGGCCGGAACATCACTCTCCACCCTCGTCGTCGTGCAGCTCTAGTGGTTGTTTCCCCGCTCTCCTGGATCCTGAACATAAACAAATGTTCACCCCCGAAGGGGTTAGCACAACGATGCTAGTACAAGTACCACAACATATTATTCAACATCTCACGAAGAATAATAATAACGTAAATGACAAAATACCAACGAGTCTTCTCCTACGAGAAACTCATGAAATAACATACACAAATGATAATCACAACATGATATCACAACATATACATGGTAATTCTGACGATCCATCGTTCACTGCCTAGAACCCACGATGATCCCGTCAGACCAACCCGTGGTGGAAAAACCCATCCGATGATCCAGCGCATGCTAGCATAGATCCCCCGATGATCCCGTCAGACCAACACGAGGTGGACATACAACAACGACATATATGCACGACAATATGTATAACATCAATATGTAAAACAATTAAGGTACTTGCCTTGATTTGATGACAAGAAAGACTTCCACGAATATCAAAATGCTCGAAGGTCATCCCCTTCGATTAAACACGTTGCTAAGCTCGAACCTTAACAAAAGAAATAATATAGAATTCATCTCACGTCGTACGAATGTCTAACAATCTAATTTACGGCCGAAAGTTCATAAAACGTAATCTGCCTGAACTGCTTAGCGTAAGCTACGTATTCTATGTAGCGTGCGTTAAGCCTGCTTGTTAGCGCACGTAAACAACGAAGTCTAGCGTACGCTAACTATGTATCGACAGTCCTCTCTGATCAGCCGACTGACTCGCCTGATGACATAACGTACGTTACGTACCAAATGTAGCGTACGCTAAACATGCCCGATAGCGTACGTTAATCTACAAAGCTTAGCGTATGCTAAGCGTACATGGCAGTTTCACTACTGGGCAGCAGTCTGTTCTAACAGTGATGAAACTTACGAACTCCTCAATGATTAACGTACGTTATCCGTCGACATGTCATATTCATAACCTATGAATGTGTTGTGAATAGTGCCCTAGGACATTCGATGTGCTTAGATTTGTAATTGTCACATTTAAATAAAGTTATTTGATATCATTTATTTCTCGTTGATTATTATAATGTGTGCATGTTTTAATATTATAATAATTGAATAATAGTTATTCACGAATAATAAGATTATTCAAATGTCCCTGGTAAAATCGCGTTGAGTAGAGACTCAAGTGATTAATATACTAGTATAAGTTTGATTGATAATCATCGGATGATTATGCGTATGGTACGGATCAATCTTATGGGTATTGGTTGGAGAACTAATACTGGACTGATCCGCATTGAGATCACTGCATGGAATTGTCATAAGTGAATCTCAATATAACAGTATGTCAATAAATCCTTGAACCTGAGATTATCATAGAGTCCAACATGATAACTGCTATGCCTTGACGTAATCCAACGTCATCTGAAACATGGTGATCATAAATGTTAGCGATCGGGATAAGTGGGAGTCATGTAGAGGGCAATAAATAATCAAGATGGGGATTTGTCCCTCTCTTAAGTGAGAGAGGTATCTGCTGGGCCCCTCGATAAGTAGGACTGAAGGAAATGCATGGCCATGCTCAAATGAAGAGTCATTTGATTCAATCAGTCTACTTAAGATAGAGAAAGCATTTGAACATAAATAAGTATGACAGACTCCATGACTTAGTTCAAATATGATATCGCGTGACAAAGGGATTTGACACGTTAATAGGTTTAATGGACTATTAACTTATATTATTTGGGTAATCATAATGTCTTGCTAGAGGCCGCTTATGATTTATTATTTAATAAGGTATTAAATAATTGCCAACATAATATAAGCCTTTTAGTCATACGCACGACAATTATAGACAAGTAGGAATAAATATCAACTGGGAATAATAAATATAATATTGGATATTATATTTATAAGGAGATTAAATAATAAGTAATATATATAATATTGTATATTATATATATTGTATTATTTAATAAGTTGAGGGGCAACTAAGCAAATACTAGATTATTGAATCTAGGGATTACTTAGTATAAATAAGAGACCCATGACAAAGAGTTGTCATAAGAACTCAATAAAAAAAACACCTCCCTCTCCAAGAAAAAGAAAAAGTCGACCTCTTCCTCATACTGTAGGAGAACGAAGTCGGTCGTCTAATCCTCTTCCCTTAGTTGATCTTGATCAATAGTACAATTTTTCTAGTAAGGAACTTGTGTTGTACTATTTATCAATATTATTCGTAAGGATCTAGCAATCCGGCTTGTGGAATTGTTCGTGTGTGGATCACCAAAAGAGGAAGGAGATATTCATCTGCTTCTAGTCCGGATCTAGAATTGTTCAATCGGATTAAGGTAATTCGATTAACTCTTTAATTAAATGATTAAGTTACTGCATGAGATCCTAAATTGGGTTTTCACGTTTATTGTTCCGCTGCGTTTTTACTCCGATTATTCTGTATTCAATGCATAGAAAACCCAACAGTGGTATCAGAGCCAACTTGCATGTAATTTAATTGTTTGTGTAGAACATGTTTATGTGTAAATTATGTTCCTGATTATGTTTATAAAATATAGATTTTATAAAATAATTTTTCTGGTTTAATTTGATTCAATCGGATCGTCAAAAATAAATTTTCTGGACTGTTTTCGCGAATTTCTTCTCCAGAACTGTTCTGGAACATATTTGTTCCGAGTCGGGTCGGATCCGGGTCGGGTCAGAGCTGGACCCGCGGGCTAATTTTATTAAAAAAAAAGTTTTTGCAATACCAGGATTTCGAACCCTGGTCAATCTGCCCGCCTTCCACCGACTTACCAAGTGGGCTCCAACTTTGTTTTGGAAACAATACACGGAAGGTTTTATTAGAGGCAAATAAATCTGTTTTAAATATTGCAAAAATAATTCTGCAAAAAATGGGATTCGATCCCGCGCCAATCGGCTTTCCCTCCGCACCACTTACCATCTCGGCTGGGTCCTGTTTTTGGTAACTTTTCAGTAGTTCTTTTTATAAGCCCTTTTAATATAAAAGTAAATTTGGCAATTATAGTTGCAAGATGTTGCAACTGTAACCGCTGGGTTTTGAACCCGGGCGGACTTCTTCCCAGGGCACAAAGACAACCATCTCGGCCAAGTCCAGATTTGTTCATGTGATGACTTCAATTTTATTTATAGTCTGACTGTCAGACAGATTTTAATTTCTATTATTACATGCTTTATTAATTATTTGATAATTATTTATGGTATGTGTGTGGTGTATGGCATGACCATAAATTGACCAATGTGATTGGATAATTTAATTTCTTATGGCTTGGTTTTACGGCCTGCGTGTCGTTTAATTATAATTGGTTTTACGGCCTGCGAGTCGTCTATTTAAATTGTTTATTATTTTACGGCCTGCGTGTCGTTTGCACTTCTTGTAATTTAATTTATTAGTATAGTATTAAATTTCATTAATGTAATGAAGACAAGAAGGATGAGATAGACGGACTCGAGGAGCAAATTGATCGCGTATGACGTTCCAAGGAGTTGGGAAGATCAATGAAGACCATATTTAACCCTTTAGATGACCTTTGTGATTTTCATGTTGGCTCATGAAAATCACGTTATGATTATGGTCATGCTATACACGGTCCAATGCTTTATTGTCATGTGATGCGATGTATGTTTAAATTTATGCATGTATGTGATTCTATGTATGTTCATATATATGTTAGCAAACATAGACATTAACATAGGATAAAAATCCCTCGTTAAAATTTTAATGCCGTTCATTTGAAAAACACCAATCAAGACTTCGATCATCATGAGTGGGTCATGCCAAAACTGGGCACTCGGATTATTTTAGTAAAGTAGGATAGGTAATGGTGATACCTATACGTTTAATGAATTTGGAAATCAAAATAGTTTTGAACTTAAGTCATAAGATGGGATTATAACAAGCTTGGGCATACAATGCCAAATCCCATGCTATAATATAAGAGTTACATATGATGTAATCGATAAAGAGTTATCCACCTAAAGTAGCTCAATTCTAGGCATCATGCCAAAGCTGAGTTTAGGATTGTGCGAAATGGGATCTTAGCCCACTAAAATTACAAATGTTGTAAATTGAGGGTACTTTGTTTTAGTGGGAGTATTTTTCGAGAAATAAAATAATGTGACTAAATATTTTGCATATTGAATTTTATAGAATGGCATAAAACAACACATCCACCATTTCACTACGACCTGTCCTTGAGAAGGACAAGCTTAAAGAAAACGGCAGCAACTATCTGGATTGGATCCGGAGCTTGAGAATAGTTCTCAAGCAAGAAAGAAAGTTGTATGTTCTTGAGGAAGAAATTCCCGATGAGCCAGCTGGCAATGCAAACAAAGAAACAAAAGACAAATGGAAGAAACATTGTGATGATTCCATTGATGTCGATTGTCTTATGTTGGCCACCATTTGTCCAGAACTTCAGAAGAATCTGGAGGAAATGGAAGCTTATGAGCTAAATGCTCACCTCAAGGAAACTTTCTCAAAGCATGCTAGGCAAGAGAGGTATGAGACCTTTCAAGCCTTGTATGCTTGCAAGATGGTTGAGGGGACATCTGTCAGCGCTCACATGCTCAAGATGAAAGGATATATTGATCATCTTGAAAGGCTTGGTTTTCCACTTTCTAAGGAGCACTCCACGGATGTGATCCTAAACTCATTGCCCGAAAGTTTCGGTCAGTTCATTATGAACTATAATATGAATGTGATGGAGAAGTCCATTGCTGAGCTGCATGGGATGCTTAAAACGGCTGAGCAGAATATTAAGAAGAAACCAAGCCATGTGTTGATGGTCAGCAAAGGGAAATCCTTTAAGAACAAAGGCAAGGGCAGGGGTAAGGAAAATGTTGCCAAATCTAAAGACCCTACTAGGCCGGGTTTCAAGGCTAAAGCTCCCAAAGATGGAAATTGCCATCATTGCAATAAACCAGGACACTGGAAAAGAAATTGCAAGATTTACTTGGAAGAGCTAAAGAGTACCAAGGGCAGTGAGATTGCCACAGGTATATTTGTTATAGAAGTTAACTTATCTACCTCTAACTCCTGGGTTTTAGATACTGGATGTGGATCTCACATTTGTACAAATGTGCAGGGGTTGATAAGCAGTAGAGAACTGAAGAAAGGGGAAGTGGATCTAAGAGTCGGCAATGGAGCAAGAGTTGCTGCACTAGCCGTAGGAACTTATGATCTAGTTTTACCCAATGAGCTTTTGTTAGTTTTGAACAATTTCTATTGTGTTCCTGCTATGAATAGGAATATTATTTCAGTTTCTACATTAGATTGTGAAGGTTACAGTTTTCTTATTAAGACTAAGATCATTCATATTTTCTTTGATGACTTGCTTTATGGTACTTCAAAGTTATATACTGGACTTTACAATATTGATCTAGATGAGTCCGACACTTTGGAAGTCTATAACATTACATCCATTAAACCTAAGCTCAATGATTCTAATCCGACTTACTTATGGCATTGTCGACTTGGTCACATAAACGAGAAACGCATTTCTAAACTCCATAATGATGGACTTTTAGACTCTTTTGACTATGAATCGTATGGGACATGCGAATCTTGTTTATTGGGCAAGATGACGAAGAATCCTTTCACCGGTCATGGAGAAAGGGCTAGTGATCTGTTAGGCCTAATACATACTGATGTATGCGGACCTCTTAGCACTCATGCCAGAGGCGGATACAAATACTTCATTACATTAACCGATGATTTTAACCGATATGGATATGTTTATCTTATGAAGTATAAACATGAATCTTTTGAAATGTTCAAAATATTCCAGAATGAAGTACATAATCAACTTGGCAATAAAATTAAATCCCTTCGATCGGATCGAGGTGGCGAATACTTGAGCCAAGAGTTCGATGATCATCTTAGGAGTTGTGGAATTGTTTCACAACTTACTCCTCCCGGAACACCTCAGCATAACGGAGTGTCCGAGAGGAGAAATCGAACTTTATTAGATATGGTTCGATCCATGATGAGTCGAACAGAGCTTCCATTATCATTTTGCGGCCACGCCTTAGAAACAGCAGCATTCACCCTTAACCGTGTTCCATCTAAAGCAGTTGAAAAGACACCATTTGAGAAATGGACTGGTAAAAGACCAAACTTGTCTTTTCTAAAGATCTGGGGTTGCAAAGCGTTCTTAAGGTGCCAAGTGTTTGACAAACTGGCAGCCAGTTCTAAAAGATGTTTATTTGTGGGATATCCTAAGGAAACTAAAGGATATTACTTTTATAAGCCCGCAGGGAACAATGTGTTTGTTGCTTGAAATGTTGTATTCTTAGAAAGGGAATTTATTTCCAAAAGAGATAGTGGGAGAGGAGTAGTTCTCTAGGAAACTCGAGAACCACAAGAAGACATCGCTTCACCGATGGAAACCGAACAAGCTCAACAATCAGTTGAAGAGCCCGTTCAAAGTACATAAGTCCCACGCAGATCTGATAGGATGCGACATGAACCTGAGAGATATGGTTATCTCGTAACAGAGGATGATGATGCATCGCTCATAGATGATGAGCCTAGTACCTATACAGAAGCTGCTTCATGACCAGAGTCCGAGGAATGGCTAGAATCCATGAAGTCTGAGATGCAATCCATGTATGACAATCAGGTTTGGAACTTGATAGTGTAATACCCGGTTGTAATTCATTCATTTTCATTCAGTAATTATCAGTCTGTAATTGTCACTCAGTGTATTTTCACTCAATTATAATCATTCATCAATCATGTTCATTCACCGTGTTCACCGTTCGGAAAAACTTCGAGTTGTGTATCGTTATTGTTCATTGTTTCAACTTTCCTCTTATGAGTTCGACTTTGTTAGATCACCATTAATTTTTGGTAACTCCAAAAATTCTAAATCTTTGCAATATTATAGAGCATCGAGTTAGCTTTCCAATGGTTCAAACGGTGAGTCAATCGGAGTCCGGACGAGAGAGTTATGGTCGTTTTAGCTCACCCGCTCATTTTTCACTTGCCGATCACGCGACCGGATTGTCCGTGTCGTCCGACACGGCCCGTGCACTCGTCCGAAATGCCGAAGTATTCGCCACAGACTCGACCGTGTCGCTTGGCACGGCCGAGTCGAACTCTTCCGGATAAGCGTAACCGATCGCCAGACGCCCGACCGTGTCCCAGACACGGCCGAGTCATGCCGAGTCAGCCGCTTGACGGGTCACTATCGGAAGGCCCTCCGCGCCGCGACCATGTCAAGCGTGACACGGTCGAGTCCTGCCGGGTGTGTGCGACACGGCCGTGCCGATCGGCACGGCCGTGTCCGTAGGGTAGTCAACCCTATAAATTCGTTTTTGAGCATTTCAGCTCATTTCTTTCCCTTTTCTTCACCTACAACCGAGAGAGAGAGCTTGAGGGAGGGTTTTTCCTTCACAAATCATTTGAGTGTTTGATTTTCTTCATCTCCTTTCGATCGTGAAGCCCTGATAATCAATCTAACGCGTGTTCTTCGGATTAAAGTACTTGGATCTTCAAAGGTAATATTCTTCAACACCTTGGATTTCGACTTTTGTGTTGAGTTATGATGTGTTGGACGTTATAATCATGTTATATGAAGGGATATGTATATGATTATGAGTTTGTATAAGGATTCATTGGATTATTGAGGAATTATTCAAGAACACCTTGAATATCGAGTTGGAATTGGGGATTTTCGACTAATTGTTGTTATAATCACGTTTTTGGACATTCATAACGAATTATTGATCGTATTGGAGATGTTTTGTTGGTTTGAAACACTTCTTGGGTATTTGAGGTTGGTTTTGTTGAGTTTTAGTTGTAAACAACCGGAGTTTGGCCACATCGTATTCGATATAATGCCCCAATGAACTTAATTTAATCGTATCGACGTTTTGAGTTCATTATATTCGTGTTTGATTCGTATACTGAACGAGTTGTTGGATATTGTATAATTCAAGGTTGTTCGAGCGACCGATATCTCAATTAGGACGTTGTTCGTGGAAGGATAATTGTCACCGGTATTTTGTAAGTTGATTCTTACTCAGTTATAAGGATATTCATTTCCTTTTGTTGTTGTTCATTCATAATCGTAACTCATTCATCATTGTGTTAACCGTATTAAAACTTGTCATTGTCAATTAATCACTTACCACAAGGAACGACGGTTCCCAATCATTTTGTTGAGCTATCATTCATTTCACTATCATTTTATCTCGGTGAGTCATTATTCGCTTTCCGATGTCACTTTTGTTATATCGTGGCATTCCGGTCATCTTGGCGTGCGGTTGGTATGTGTAGGATTTTCATGTCGGGCACAATTATGTCGTGTGTTGGTTGTTGGCCTCACATTGATCGTGCACACGAGTCGATTGCTTCGTGAGATCGACAGGCACAAGACCACGTGTGTATTCGATTGATACACGTTGGTGGCTTGTGCACGGACACATTTCCATCCCGGGCGTAGTGTGGCGCCACCCTTTGAGCCGCATGTTAGTTGATTCATACAAACATGTTTGATTGCGTATGTTTTCAACAAGATTGGGTTATAATCTAACCGCTTCATTTTAATCGAACTTGTGGTTTATACTACATATTTATATGATTGTGTTTATTCAACTCTGGAGGATTGTTGTTCTGTATAACTGACCCCGTTTGGGGATATTTGTTTCTCAGGTCATGGCAAGGCAAAGGCACAGGGAGAGCACGTTGACGGCGAGGAGTCCCAATGATACTAGAAAGGGGCCCCAGTCTGTTCCGTCATTTATTCAGTCATTTATGTTTCCTTTATTTATTCCGCTGCAGACATTCCGTTTGAATACTCATTTCATTTAGTGTTGTGTATTTTATCGTCACATAAAATACACATGTATTATATTTTATCCTGGGTATGTTGTATGAAACTCCTAATCGGAGTAATTGATGTTGTAATGTGGTTCGGTACTACATTTACCCTGTGTAATTCATCCTTTTTCATTCGCCTGGTGGGTCCCAGTCGGGGGTCCACGGCACTGTAATATCCGCCTAGTTGGGGTGTTACAGAGTTGGTATCAGAGCGTGGTTTTGAATACTACCTTCCGAGTCATGTCTCATTTGAAATCATCGTCATCGGGCTAGTATCATTGGACTTTCGCGTCACGTGTGACCTGTGCAGATGCCGAGCCAATCAGACCGAAAGAACTGTAAGATTTCTAACGCCATGGTATAATTCTGGCAATTATCATTCATTCATAATTTATCAGTTAACAATCCTCAAACATCATTTTCATTTTGATCAGGACGGTCATTTTAACTCATTAATCACTCAATTCATTTCATTACTCGGTTGTTGATCTAGAAGATCATATAATTAATCTTGTTAACTTGTTCAAGATAATCATTTCAATAATTTCATCAGAAATCATGTCACCTCGATTAAATCGTTCATGTAAACACTGTGTTAGAACGTATGCTCATTTTCATCACCTCATGTCATAGTCATAATGTGATATTCATGCAAGAGATATAATCATCATGTAACTTTCCACTTCAGTATGGAAAGAGCTGGCAGAGGACGAGGAGGACGAGGCCGTGGTGCGGGCCGAATCCCGAGAGCTCGTGTGAACACACGTGCGAATGCGAGAAACAATGCCAATTCATCGAGCAGCGACGCTGCCACTCATTCACCTGGGCGTGATCATTCACTATCGGGAGTCGCAGGACACGGCTCAGTCAGAAGGTGTTCGGGTGGACCCACTTGCTTTTATGCAGGGCATGATGGCCCAAATGTAGCAGATGGCACAACTTATGGAGACGATGCACAATTCAGTAAATCAAAATCAACAGGCTCCTCCGCCGCGCCTCGAGGCAAGAGAGGGGTGTAAGCAATATCATTAGCGATATCTCTCGCCAAATGACCACCTACCTTTGAAGGCTCATCCGAGCCGGCGGATATTGTTCATTGGCTCGAACACTTTGAGAAGTTATTTGCTATGGTGGATTGCCCGAAGGGCATAAAGTTTGATCGCGGCTTACTATCTTGGTAAGAGCGCTCATTCATGGTGGTTATCGTTGAAGCCCACAGACGGATCATGTACTTGGGATCGATTCAAAACTCTCATGATGGAGAGGTACTATCCGGCCCCACTCAGAGAGGCCAAGCTGTCGAGTTACTCACTCCCGACCCTTCATCGACGCGGATGTTCTCGCCAAAGGCCGAAATTTCAGGAACTTCTTCCATTCGCCTCATCTATCATTCGCTCTGAGGCGGACAAGATCAAGTATTTCAGCAAGAGACTGAAACCTCGGATGCGGCTACAGCTGCTTAATCATAATTGCACCACGTTGGCCGAATTCATTGAGAAAGCTCTTACTTACGAGCTTACTGTTAAGTAGATTTCTAAGCAACAACCTTCATCTGCTGGCAAGAAGTCTAAGAACCGTAATCAGTCTGACGGAAGTCAGGCCACCTTCAAGAAACCGCGGGCGGGCTCTACTTTTTCTGAGCGACCTCCCCTGGCGTCTAAACCCGCGGAATCTCAGTCTCGAGCGGCCAGTTTGGCCGTCACCTGTTTCAACTGTGAAGAACAGCGTCATTTCAGCACCAAATGTCCGAAGCAGACTGTCACGTGCCATAACTGTGGAATTGCTGGGCATCGGGCCCGTTTTTGCCGAAGGGACTCTAAACCTACTCCGGCGTCATCTCAGCCCCTGTGTCCTTCAAGAAGGCGTAATCGTGCCACTCGGGCTGCTCAAGACGAGAGGAGCTAAAGGCGAGCCAAGAGCTATCGACGGAGCGTCGGCCTGGGGCCTAAAGCCCCGAATTTATGAGATGAAGAAGACCGACGATCCAGAGGCCCGGATGATCTCAGGTACACTCGATATTCTATCTCAACCTGTGTGTACCCTTTTTGACACTGGTGCATCGCATTCATTCATTTCCGAGTCATGTTTGCGTAGACTACGTCTGGGTAGTGCTACTAGTTGTGAGCCTTATGTCATTGGCCTACCTGACGGTAGACGAATTATCGGTAATCGTGAGATTCAGAATTGTCCGATTCAGTTTCATGGTCGTGTATGGCCAGCGGACCTAATCGTAGTAGATTTGCCGAGGGACGACGTCATCTTGGGTATTGACTGGATGGATCGTGATGATGCCATCATTAATGTCCGTAAGCGTATGGTCACTATCATTTCAGACGATGGGGTTAAATGTGTTTTTCAGGGAGGTAATCCCGGCTGTTCTGGTAAAGTCATTAATTTGATGAAAGCAGTGCGATTACTCAGTCAAGGATGTGTCGGTTATTGGTGCTATATGACCAAAACCGAGGAATCATCAGTAATGTTGTCGGATATTCCGGTAGTAAGGGAATATGCCGATGTTTTTCCAAACGAGTTACCTGGTTTGCCTCCACAGAGAGATGTGGAATTCACGATCGAGTTGGAGCCTGGTACGTCTCCGATATCGAAGGCACCGTACCGGATGGCCCCGACCGAAATGCAGGAGTTGAAGAATCAACTTGAAGAATTGTTCGAGAAAGGTTATATCCGACCGAGTGCGTCCCCGTGGGGAGCACCAGTGCTATTTGTCAAGAAGAAGGATGGTTCGTTCCGTTTGTGTATTGATTACCGGGAATTGAACCGGGTGACGATCAAGAATAAATATCCTTTACCTCGCATTGATGATCTTTTAGATCAACTTCAGGGAGCTTCAGTATTTTCCAAGATCGACTTAAGATCCGGATATCACCAGTTACGGATTCGAGAGTCGGATATCGCGAGGACGGTGTTTCGAACACGCTATCGTCATTATGAGTTCGTAGTTATGCCGTTCGGGCTAACTAATGCACCTGCGGTATTCATGGATTTATTGAATCGGGTTTTCATCGACTTTTTGGATCAATTTGTTGTTGTCTTCATCGATGACATTTTGATTTATTCTCGTAACCGAGAGGAGCACGAGGTTCATCTTCATAAGGTTCTCGACGTGTTGAGACGAGAGCAACTTTATGGAAAGTTTTCCAAATGCGAGTTCTGGATGTCCGAGGTGACTTTTCTCGGACATGTAATTTCATCAGACGGAGTTCGTGTCGACCCTCAGAGGACGTAGGCTATCCGAGATTAGTTACCTCCGAAGAATGTTAAGGAAATCCGAAGTTTTCTCGGATTAGCAGGCTACAATCGGCGATTTGTGGAGGGATTTTCTAAAATCGCTCAACCCTTGACGAACCTTTTGCGGAAAGATAAGAAATACACGTGGTCCGACGCGTGTCAACGGAGTTTTGAGGAACTCAAGAGCCGGTTAATGTCAGCACCTGTACTTTCCTTGCCGCAGGGGACGGAGGGATTTGTAGTTTATAGTGATGCGTCCAGACAGGGTCTCGGATGTGTGCTCATGCAGAATGGAAAGGTTATTGCCTATGCTTCACGGCAATTGAGACCTTACGAGGTTAATTATCCGACTCACGATCTAGAGCTAGCAGCCGTGGTGTTCGCTTTGAAAATTTGGCGTCATTATCTTTATGGCGTTACCTGTCAGATATTCACCGATCATAAGAGTTTAAAGTATATATTCACTCAGAAGGAGTTAAATATGCGACAAAGGCGGTGGTTAGAACTAATCAAAGATTATGATATCGAGATCCTTTACCACCCGGGCAAGGCGAACGTTGTCGCCGACGCCTTGAGTCGTAAGTCCGTGCAGGAGCAGATGCTTACTCGTTTAACAGTTCAGAAGGAGCTTCAGCAGGAATTCCTTAGACCCGAGATCGAGGTCTGGCTCCAGCGAATTCAGGGACAGCTTTGTATGTTGGAGATTTCATCGTCACTTGAGGAGAAAATCAGGGAGGATCAAGGTTCAGACCCAGCATTGATGCGCATCCGTGAAGATGTGGCTCAGGGGAAAGCCCCTGGATTCGTGGTCCACGAGGATGGACTTTTGAGGTTTAAGAACCGGTTGTGCAGATCGCGAATGACAAGTTGAAAAACTCTATTTTGAGAGAAGCTCATGCTACCCCTTATTCTGTTCATCCGGGTCCAAAGAAGATGTACAAGGACTTGAAACAAAATTACCGGTGGAGTAATATGAAGCGAGAAGTCGCAGAATTTGTTTCGAGATGCTTAACTCACAACAAGTTAAGATTGAACATCGCCGGGCGGTATGTCAAACCTCTTCCTATTCCCGAATGGAAGTGGGAAGATATTTCTATGGATTTCATCACGACCTTGCCGACGAGTCGTGGCATGAATACGATCTCGGGTGATTGTGGAAAGCTTAACTAAATCAGCTCATTTTCTAGAGATTAAGGATACTTGGGGTCCCGAGAGAATTGCCCAGTTATTCATCAAAGAGATAGTGAGACTGCACGGTACTCCTAAAAGTATCGTTTCCGATCGTGACGGACGGTTTGTGTCACATTTTTGGAAATCAGTTCATCGTGCTATGGGAACTCAGCTTAATCTCAGTACTGCCTTTCATCCTCAGTCCGACGGACAATCAGAGAGGACTATTCAGACATTAGAGGACATGTTGAGAGCTTGCGTCCTCGATTGGAAGGACGATTGGGAATCCCAACTACCGTTGATCGAGTTCACGTATAATAATAGTTGGCATGCTTCCATTAAGATGGCACCTTACGAGGCCTTGTACGGTCGTCGTTGTCGATCTCCTTTATGTTGGGATGACTTGTCAGAATCAATCGGCACCGAGCTCGATATGCTTATAGCCGCCCGGGAGAAGGTAGCTTTGATCAAGAGTCGTATGTTGACAGATCAGAGTCGACAGAAATCATATGCAGATAATCGTCGTCGACCACTAGAGGTCGAGACGGGTGACCACGTTTTGGTCAAGGTATCCCCGAGTCGAGGTATTTTCCGTTTCGGAAAACGGGGGAAGTTGAGTCCGAGATTCATTGGACCATTTGAAATTTTGGATCGAGTAGGCGAGTTAGCTTATCGATTGGCTTTACCTCCGGCTTTGATCCGAATTCATAATGTGTTTCATGTCTCTCAGTTGCGAAAGTATGTTGCCGACCCGAGTCACATACTGCAGTTCGACGAAATCGAGATCGCCGACGACCATTCATATGAGGAGCGTCCTATACGAGTCTTAGAGCGGCGAATCAAACAGTTGAGAAATAAGTCGATTCCTTTGGTCAGGATTCAGTGGTCCAGACACGGAGTCGAAGAGGCTACTTGGGAAACCGAGGATAGTATGCGGGAGAGTTATCCCGAGTTGTTTGACCCTTAGTTTCGGGGACGAAACTCTTTTAAGGGGGTGTATGTAATACCCGGTTGTAATTCATTCATTTTCATTCAGTAATTATCGATCGTAATTGTCACTCAGTGTATTTTCACTCAATTATAATCATTCATCAATCATGTTCATTCACCGTGTTCACCGTTCGGAAAAACTTCGAGTTGTGTATCGTTATTGTTCATTGTTTCAACTTTCCTCTTATGAGTTCGACTTTGTTAGATCACCATTAATTTTTGGTAACTCCAAAAATTCTAAATCTTTGCAATATTATATAGCATCGAGTTAGATTTCCAATGGTTCAAACGGTGAGTCAATCGCAGTCCGGACGAGAGAGTTATGGTCATCTTAGCTCACCCGCTCATTTTTCAGCTTTTGGCCGATCACTGCCGACCGGACTCGGTCGTGTCGTCCGACATGGCCCGTGCCGTACTCGTCCGGAAATGCCGAAGTATCTGCCCATAGGACTCGACCGTGTCGTTTGGCACGGCCGAGTAAAACTCTTCCGGATAAGCCAGAACCGACTGCCCAGACGCCCGACCGTGTCCCAGGACACGGTCGAGTCATGCCGAGTCGCTGTCGGACGGGTCACTATCGGAAGGCCCTCCACGCCGCGACCGTGTCAAGCAGGACACGGTCGAGTCCCTGTCGGCCAGCTGTGCGACACGACCGTGCCGATCGGCACGGGCCGTGTCCGGCAGGGTAGTCAACCCCTATAAATTCGTTTTTTGAGCATTTCAGCTCATTTCTTTCCCTTTTCTTCACCTACAACCGAGAGAGAGAGAGCTTGAGGGAGGGTTTTTCCTTCACAAATCATTTGAGTGTTTGATTTTCTTCATCTCCTTTTGATCGTGAAGCCCGGATAATCAATCTAACGCGTGTTCTTCGGATTAAAGTACTTGGATCTTCAAAGGTAATATTCTTCAACACCTTGGATTTCGACTTTTGTGTTGAGTTATGATATGTTGGACGTTATAATCATGTTATATGAAGGGATATGTATATGATTATGAGTTTGTATAAGGATTCATTGGATTATTGAGGAATTATTCAAGAACACCTTGAATATCGAGTTGGAATTGGGGATTTTCGACTAATTGTTGTTATAATCACGTTTTTGGACATTCATAACGAATTATTGATCGTATTGGAGATGTTTTGTTGGTTTGAAACACTTCTTGGGGATTTGAGGTTGGTTTTGTTGAGTTTTAGTTGTAAACAACCGGAGTTTGGCCACATCGTATTCGATATAATGCCCCAATGAACTTAATTTAATCGTATCGACGTTTTGAGTTCGTTATATTCGTGTTTGATTCGTATACTGAACGAGTTGTTGGATATTGTATAATTCAAGGTTGTTCGAGCGACCGATGTCTCAATTAGGACGTTGTTCGTGGAAGGATAATTGTCACCGGTATTGTGTAAGTTGATTCTTACTCAGTTATAAGGATATTCATTTCCTTTTGTTGTTGTTCATTCATAATCGTAACTCATTCATCATTGTGTTAACCGTATTAAAACTTGTCATTGTCAATTAATCACTTCAGTCACAAGGAACGACGGTTCCAATCATTTTGTTGAGCTATCATTCATTTCACTATCATTTTATCTCGGTGAGTCATTATTCGTTTCCGATGTCACTTTTGTTATATCGTGGCATTCGGTCATCTTGGCGTGCCGTTGGTATGTGTAGGATTTTCATGTCGGGCACAATTATGTCGTGTGTTGGTTGTTGGCCTCACATTGACTGCACACGCAGTCGATTGCTTCGTGAGATCGACAGGCACAAGACCACGTGTGTATTCGATTGATACACGTTGGTGGCTTGTGCACGGACACATTTCCATCCCGGGCGTAGTGTGGCGCCACCCTTTGAGCCGTACTGTTAGTTGATTCATACAGCATGTTTGATTGCGTATGTTTTCAACAAGATTGGGTTATAATCTAACCGCTTCATTTTAATCGAACTTGTGGTTTATACTACATATTTATATGATTGTGTTTATTCAACTCTGGAGGATTGTTGTTCTGTATAACTGACCCCGTTTGGGGATATTTGTTTCTCAGGTCATGGCAAGGCAAAGGCACAGGGAGAGCACGTTGACGGCGAGGAGTCCCAATGATACTAGAAAGGGGCCCCAGTCTGTTCAGTCATTTATTCAGTCATTTATGTTTCCTTTATTTATTCCGCTGCAGACATTCCGTTTGAATACTCATTTCATTCAGTGTTGTGTATTTTATCGTCACATAAAATACACATGTATTCTATTTTATCCTGGGTATGTTGTATGAAACTCCTAATCGGAGTAATTGATGTTGTAATGTGGTTCGGTACTACATTTACCCTGTGTAATTCATCCTTTTTCATTCGCCTGGTGGGTCCCAGTCGGGGGTCCACGGCACTGTAATATCCGCCTAGTTGGGGTGTTACAGATAGATCCACCTGAGGGTGTTAAAACCATTGTGTGCAAATGGGTCTATAAAAATAAGAAAGACTTGGATGATAATCTGCAAGCCTATAAAGCTAGACTAGTGGCAAAAGGTTATAGACAGATTCATGGTGTTGACTATGATGAGACTTTTTCGCCAGTAGTCATGCTTAAATCAATTGGAATTTTATTTGCCATTGCCGCATACTATGATTATGAAATATGGCAAATGGATGTCAAAACAGCATTCCTTAATGGAAACTTACTCGAGGATGTGTACATGACACAACCTGAAGGTTTTGTTCATCCAGAAAATTCTAAAAAGGTTTGCAAGCTTCAAAGATCCATTTATGGGTTGAAGCACGCTTCTCGGGGCTGGAATCTTTGTTTTGATGAAACTGTCAAAGAGTTTGGGTTCATTCAAAATGAAGATGAACCTTGTATGTACAAGAAGGTTAGTGGGAGAATAGTTGTTTTCTTAGTCTTATATGTAGATGACATATTACTCATTGGAAATGACCTTCCCACCTTGCAGACAGTCAAGACTTGGTTGGGAAGTTGTTTCTCAATGAAAGACTTAGGAGAAGCTGCTTACATCTTGGGATAAAGATCTATAGAGATAGATCAAAGAGATTGATTGGTCTGAGTCAAAGTACATACATTAATAAAATATTGAAGAGGTTCAATACGCAAGACTCCAAGAGAGGAATCTTGCCAATGTTACATGGCATTCATCTGAGTGAGACTCAGAGTCCTAAGACTCCTGATGAGCGAGCCCGCATGAGTAATATACCATACTCTTCGGCTATTGGATCAATCATGTATGCCATGATTTCTACTCGACCAGATGTATCGTTTGCCCTTAGTATGACAAGTCGATACCAATGGAATCCAGGTGAAAGTCACTGGACAACAGCGAAAACCATCCTAAAGTACTTGAGAAGAACTAAGGATGATTTCCTAGTTTATGGAGGGGTGGGAAATGAGATGGCTGTAAGAGGTTACGCCGATGCAAGTTTTGAAACCGACAGAGACGATTTCAAATCGCAAACTGGTTATGTGTTTGTATTTAATGGAGGTGATGTGAGTTGGAAGAGTTCCAAGCAGAGCACGGTTGCTGATTCTGTTACAGAAGCCGAGTACCTGGAAGCATCGGATACAGCTAAGGAAGCCGTTTGGATCAAGAAATTCGTTACCGAACTAGGAGTGGTGCCGACCATCCAGGGTCCCATAAGCCTTTATTGTGACAATAATGGTGCTATTGCACAAGCTAAAGAGCCTAGGTCCCATCATAATTCCAAACATATACTCAGAAAATATCACCTAGTCATAGAGATCATCAGACGAGGAGATTTTACAATATGCAAAGTAGCAACGGAAGAGAATGTTGCAGATCCACTTACCAAGCCTCTCTCACAAGAAAAGAATGTTGAGCATGCTAGAGCGATAGGACTAAAAGTCATGAATGAATGGTCCTAGTGCAAGTGGGAGATTGTTGGGAATAGTACCATAGGACATTCGATGTGCCTAGATTTGTAATTGTCACATTTAAATAAAGTTATTTGATATTATTTATTTCTCGTTGATTATTATAATGTGTGCATGTTTTAATATTATAATAATTGAATAATAGTTATTCATGAATAATAAGATTATTCAAATGTCCTTGGTAAAATCGCGTTGAGTAGAGACTCAAGTGATTAATATACTAGTATAAGTTTGATTGATAATCATCGGATGATTATGCGTATGGTACAGATCAATCTTATGGGTATTGGTTGGAGAACTAACACTGGACTGACCCGCATTGAGATCACTGCATGGAAATGTCATAAGTGAATCTCAATATAACAGTATGTCAATAAATACTTGAACCTGAGATTATCATAGAGTCCAACATGATAACTGCTATGCCTTGACGTAATCCAACATCATCTGAAACATGGTGATCATAAAGGTTAGCGATCGGGATTAGTGGGAGTCGTGTAGAGGGCAATGAATAATCAAGATGGGGTTTTGTCCCTCTATTAAGTGAGAGAGATATCTGCTGGGGCCCTCGATAAGTAGGACTGAAGGAAATGCATGGCCATGCTCAAATGAAGAGTCATTTGATTCAATCAGTCTACTTAAGATCGAGAAAGCATTTGAACATAAATAAGTATGACAGACTCCATGACTTAGTTCAAATATGATATCGCGTGACAAAGGGATTTGACACGTTAAAAGGTTTAATGGATTATTAACTTATATTATTTGGGTAATCATAATGTCTTGCTAGAGGCCGCTTATGATTTATTATTTAATAAGGTATTAAATAATTGCCAACATAATATAAGCCTTTTGGGTCGCACGTACGAAAATTATAGACAAGTAGGAATAAATATCAACTGGGAATAATGAATATAATATTGGATATTATATTTATAAGGAGATTAAATAATAAGTAATATATATAATATTGTATATTATATATATTGTATTATTTAACAAGTTGAGGGGCAACTAAGCAAATACTAGATTATTGAATCTAGGGATTACTTAGTATAAATAAGAGATCCATGACAAGGAGTTGTCATAAGAACTCAATCAAAAAAAATGCCTCCCTCTCCAAGAAGAAGAAAAAGTCGACCTCTTCCTCATACTATAGGAGAACGAAGTCGGTCGTCTAACCCTCTTCCCTTAGTTGATCTTGATCAATAGTACAATCCTTCTAGTAAGGAACTTGTGTTGTACTATTTATCAATATTATTCGTAAGGATCTAGCAATCCGGCTTGTGGAATTGTTCGTGTGTGGATCACCAAAAGAGGGAGGAGAAATTCATCTGCTTCTAGTCCGGATCTAGAATTGTTCAATCGGATTAAGGTAATTCGATTAACTCTTTAATTAAACAATTAAATTACTGCATGAGATCCTAAATTGGGTTTTCACGTTTATTGTTCCGCTGTGTTTTTACTCCGATTATTCTGTATTCGATGCATAGAAAAACCAACAGAATGATCTTACGGATTCAATCATCTTTGAATTCAAGGAAATGAATATCATCACAATTATTATATTCAACTCGATTATCATTCTCATGTGAAGTTCGGTGATCTCAAGTTGATGCACTAGATTCCATTATCATAATACATTCAGACTTCATCTTAAAGGTGAACTACCAATTCCAACTTGTAAGAAAGGGTACAACCTAAGATCATTCTTTCTAAGGTCCTTTTTAACAAAAGTGATATCAACTCCAAGTTTACGATCAATATGGCAACGTTATTCATACGAATAATCAATCTCAGAATATTCTTCTCATCATTTGACGTACTAGGATTTCAACTACGATGTTTCAACGACGATATCATAAGCATAATCATTCCATCATCTAAACATGATATTTGTTTGAATAATTCACAAATGGAACTCAATATCTAGATAGCATGATTCATCTTATTCTTCAGAACATGAATCTAAGGCTGGAGAAAGAATTAACATACCTAAAGATGAAGAAAACACCGAGTCAAAAAGGTAGAATCCAACTCCGGTTGTTAGTATGCCAATCCAAGGTGTTTCTCCACTTCAATGATCAATCACAAGTGACATCCAATCTTTAATGATCAAAAACAGGTGGTCTAAGTGTGTTTAAAGAGGATATAAGGCTCTCTGGTCTCTAAAGAACGAAGGACAAGTGAAGGAAATGTAAACCAAGTAAAATGGGTTGTTGTCCCTTTATAACATTTCTGTACGTACGTTATTTAGCACACACTATCGCAAAATCCTTAGCACACGCTAATTAGCGTTGACTACAAATTTGTCCAGGTTCGCCCACGGGAATCTTATCCCGACCCACGTCCAGCTGGCGCATGTGCTAGCCGTCCAGCTCAATAATTGACTGATTAACGCACGCTAAGCAACATTCGTAGCGTATGCTAATTCTGATAGATAACGTACGTTAAGCTATCCTTGTTAGCGTATGTTATCACGTATTGGCATGGGAAAATTTATATGTTGCCATACTCATGTACAAGGGTTCAAATACGAGAATATCATACTTCAATTATCGATATCACAATTCTGAATAATACAGGGTTCAAAACAGATGAAATACACAATAATAAATCCGGATATTACATACGCTCCTACTAAAAAGGAGTTTCGTCCCAAAACTCAAGACGTAAATAACTCTGGATATCTGGACCTCATGATATCTTCCGTTTCCCAAGTGGCTTCTTCCACTCCGTGGCGTGACCACTGAACCTTGACCAAAGCGATCAGTTTGTTCCTCAATTGCTTAACTCGACTCTCGAGTATCCTGATCGGTCTCTCTTCAAATGTGCCATCTAGAGCGACTTCGATCTCGTCGAAATCAATGACATGACTAGGGTCTGGTATATACTTCCGTAGCTGGGATATGTGGAACACGTTATGAACATGGCTCAATGACGGCAATAATGCCAATCTGTATGCCAATTCCCCAACTCTCTCAAGAATTCCGAACGGTCCGATATATCTTGGACTCAACTTCCACTTTCTTCTGAAAATAAAGATTCCTCGAGTAGGAGAAACCTTTAAAAGTATGTGATCTCCAGTACTGAATTCCAATGGGCGGCGGCGTACGTCCGCGTAAGATTTCTGTCGACTCTGGGCGGTCAACAGCCTTTCGCGAATCAAGGCTATATTTTCTCGTGTCTGCACGATCAATTCCAGTTCCGTCCCGATCAAGTATGATGAATCATCCCAACATAGGGGCGATCTGCATCTCCTCTCGTATAATGCCTCAAATGGTGCCATCTTAATAGAAGCATGCCAACTATTGTTGTAGGTGAATTCAATCAACGGTAGATGAACTTCCCAATCCATTGACCAGTCTAAGGCACAAGCCCTCATCATGTCTTCCACTGTTTGAATAGTCCTCTCAAACTGTCCATCTGTCTGCGGATGATAAGTTGTGCTGAAGTTCAACTCGGTCTCCAAGGCCTTATGAACTGCTCTCCAAAAATGCGATACAAAGCGACCGTCTCGGTCAGAAATAATGGTCTTTGATGTACCGTGCAATCGAACTATCTCTGAATCAAATACTCGTGCCAACCTATCTGGTCCCCAAGTGTCTTTAATGCCTAGAAAATGAGCCGATTTGGTTAAATGATCAACTATCACCCAAATCATGTTCATTCCTATCTTGGTTCTCGGTATATTAGTGATAAAGTCCATCGATATGTACTCCCACTTCCATTTAGGAATCGGGAGCGGCTTCATCATTCCGGCAGGTCGTTGATGCTCGATCTTAACCTGCTGACAAGTCAAGCATTTCGAAACATAATCCGCTACATCTTTCTTCATGTTGCCCCACCAAAAGTTCTGCTTCAAGTCCTTATACAACTTACTGGTACCCGGGTAGATAGAATAGGGCGTGCTGTGAGCTTCCTTCATAATCGTCTGTTTCAGATCATCGACATCGGGAACGAAAAGTCGGTTCTGAAATCTCAAAACTCCATCATTATGAATTACGAATCCGGGGACCTTTCCCTTGATCACTTCATCACGTAACTGAATCATCAAAGGATCATCCGCTAGCTTAGATTTGATCTCTTCGGTTAACGATGAAGTTATTTCCAACACGCATAATTGTCCATGGACTCCTTGCAACCATACTTCTATTCCTTCTCGAATCATCTCTAGTTGAATGCTGATCTGGGAGGTCAGAGTCTCCAGCATCTGAATAGAAACAGGTTTGCGGCTAAGTGCATCGGCCACTATATTTCCTTTGCCTGGATGATAAAGAATCTCCAAGTCATAGTCCTTAATAAGTTCCAGCCATCTTCTTTGCCGCATGTTCAACTCTTTCTGACTGGAGATGTATTTGAGACTCTTGTGATCCGTAAAGATCTGATAGTGAGTCCCGTACAGATAATGTTTCCAGATTTTCAAAGCAAAAACTACTGCTACTAGCTCCAAATCATGCGTTGGGTAATTCACTTCATAAGGTTTCAGCTGTTGTGACGCATAAGCGATCACCTTATCATTCTGCATCAATACGCATTCGAGTCCTTGGTTTGAAGCATCACTGTAACTATAAATCCTCCAGTTCCCCGTGGGAGTGCTAAAATTGGTGCCGTCGTCAATCTCTTCTTCAATTCATCAAAGCTATTTTGGCAGAACTCGTTCCACTCAAACTTTTGAGTTTTCTGCAGTATTCGAGTAAGTGGGCGGGTAATTTTGGAAAACCCTTCCACAAACCGACGATAATATCCAGCAAGTCCTAAGAAACTCCGGATTTCTTTCACGTTCTTTGGAGGCTTCCAATCTATAACTGCTTCGATCTTCTAAGGATCTACTCGGACTCCTTCAGCTGATACCACATGGTCGAGGAACATTACTTGATTTTGCCATAATTCACACTAAGCAAGTTTAGCATACAATTGTTCATTCCTCAACAGGTCTAACACAATCCGTAAATGTTGTGCATGCTCTTTCGGGCTCTTAGAATACACTAGAATGTCATCAATGAACACAACCATAAATTTATCTAAATATTCGATGAACACTCGGTTCATCAATTGCATGAATACAGCAGGTGCGTTAGTGAGACCAAAGGGCATCACTACAAACTCATAGTGTCCGTAACGAGTTCTGAATGCTGATTTCGGAACATCAGATTCCTTAATCTTCAGCTGATGATATCCTGATCTCAGGTTGATTTTAGAAAATACCGTTGCTCCTTGTAACTGGTCAAACAAATCATCAATCTGTGGAAACGGATACTTGTTCTTAATCGTCATATTGTTCAGCTCTCGATAGTCAATACACAATCAAATCGATCCATCCTTGTTCCGGACAAAAAGAACTGGTGCTCCCCAAGGCGAAATGCTTAGCTGGATATAACCTTTGTCCAGTAACTCATCCAGTTGCTTTTTCAGTTCGTAAATCTCAGTAGGTGCCATACGATACGGCGCCTTAGAAATTGGTGTCACTCCGGGTTCCAGCTCGATGGTGAATTCGACATCCCGTCGTGGAGGTAGTGCAGGTAACTCGTCAGGAAATACATCCGGAAATTTGTTCACCATAGGAATGGATGAAAGTTCCACAATTTCGTCTTCTCTCTTCATTGCATAGCACCAATATCCGGTACAACCCTGTTTCAATAATTTGATTGCTTTCATCGCCTTGATCATCTTTCCCGAGCTTCCTGGTTTCCATCCTTCAAACAGTATTTCGGAACCATCATCAGCAATCAGAGAGATATTCCTCTTTCGGTAGTTTACAATAGCTCCATATCGATTAAGCCAATCATCTCCGAGTATTAGGTCGTCTCCTTGCATTTCTATCACAATCAAATTTGAGAGCCACTCTCTGCCTCAAAACAATATAGGGAAATCTCTAGTTTCCAAGTTTCCAACAATACTTTCTCCGCTCGGTAAACCCACAACATAAGGTTCACAATCATGAAAACCAGAAATATTCAAACGATTTACACAAGACAAGGATATAAATGAATGCGTATCTCCTGTATCGAATAAAACGCTAACTAGTTGGGAAAGGATCTGAACAGTACCTGATGCGACAGCAGCATCCTGATCGTATGTTCTCCTAATCTCGTACAGATGCGGGGGAACAGATCCGGCACTCGATGTACCCTTTCGGTCCCACTATCCTCTGCCTCGTCCGCGGCCAAAATTCTGAGGCATCTGAACACTTTGCTGCGTTTGTTGGATACTGGATTCCTTTTGAACTGGATGTGGTGTACGGGCTCTAAAAGACTTTGCAGCCTCTTCACAGAACACCACACGATGTCCCTCTCGACCACAATCAAAACAAGTCACGGCAGGTAGGGGGCAATTCCGTCGATAGTGCCCTGTCTGGGCATAGTTAAAGCATTTCCTAGTGACATCCGTCGTGGTTGATACTGCTCCGAAGTTCCTTCCACTCTTGGGTGGGTGCGGAGGTTTCTTAAACGAATGGAAGGATGAATGGGCCTTGCGGGGCCCGCTGCTCTTGTGCTCTGTGAAACTACCAGAGACTTTCTGCTTCTTGGATTCTGTAAATTTCTCCATTGCTGCTTCCTTGATTTCATACACCAATGATTTATCCTGATATTGACGGAGAGTGGTACATTCAAAACCGGACATGTACCTCTCGATTTCTGGTTTCATTCTCATATCAAAATGGATCATCATTTCTGCATCTTGTAATATCCGGGGGTAATTTTTTTTCGTGTTACTATTGAGTTGTACGTATTCATTTGGAATTGTACAAGTGTTGTTGTTTGGACGGATACAATGTATATTGTATTAGAATATTTCGGGATCGAAATATTTTTACTGGTCGTCAGTTTGGTTTCGTCGTTTGGTTGTTGCTTGGCGAGTTTGGAATTTTGGCAATGTTTATAGCAATAGAGTACGCTACCTGTGTAGCATTACGTATGCTAATTTGTTGCGATTACGTACGTTACGCCTTGAGGTTTACGTACGTAATGCGTGGTCGGTGGTAGGAACCTTCCTCGTAGTCAACTTTCGGCTGGTAGGGCCAGGCAGGGGCGGAGGGAGGGGGGGTCCAAGGGGGTCCACAGACCCCCCGCAGATGGAAATTCCCTTATAAAATAGGGAAAGTTATATATGTAGTTGTCCGACCTCCGTAATTTTTATAGCTCCGGACCCTCCTGAGTAAATGCTCTGCTTCCGCTGCTGGGGCCAAGGTATCTTTGGGGTATCATATATATATATATATATATATATATATATATATATATTATCATCACATGTTACTCTCACTTTCTCACCTTTCTCTCTCACGTCCTTATCGTCCTCTCTTCTCCTTTTCTCTCCAACCCTCTCATCCTCTCTCTCTCTCTCGTTCTCGTTCTCTCTCTGTTCTCTCCATCTCCCTCGTTTTTCTTTTTCCGACAAGGTGGAGCTGAAGGACGGGCAGCCGGCTTCTTCATAGTTTCTGGCGATGGACTAGAGTTGACGACCGGAGTGATGGACTGACGTCTCCGGCGATGACCGAAGATCGGCGGCGGCGTGGTGGCTCGTGACTGGAGCAGCGATGGCCGGTCGGAACATCCATAGCGTACGGCGTTGGAAATCCGGTCGAGTTGTTCCGACCTTTTTATGGCGAGATGGAGCTCAAGTGCCGGCGCTCTTCATGGTTTCCGGCCATAGATGCGGCTCCATAGTTTCCAGCGACAGAAGATGGTTTCTGACCGGAACGGACGGCGGAACGAAGGCACGACAAACTTCCGGTGAGGAGTTACAGGTAGAGATGGTGAAAACCGGCCATGGACGGGAACGGGCTAGAGTTGGACGAGGTCCGGCGGGTCAGTTTTCCGGCGGCTGAGTTCCAGCAGGAGTTGTTAATCTGACCGTATTCTGGTGAAGGTTGCCCGGCCGATCGACTTTTTCTGGTAAGTTTGTGCGTATGTGCAGTGTACGTTATATATATATATATATTGTGTGCAAGTGTGTTATATATATATATATATATATATATATAACGTGTACAGCAATGTGTGTGTGTTGTGTGTGTGTATATATATATATATATTGTGTAAAGTTTGTGTGTGCATGTGCAGGAATATATATATATTATGTAAAGTGTGTGTGGTTAGTACAGTGTATGTGTGAGTGTGTCATGTGAATATATATATATATATATATACCCACTGTACATAATATATATATATATATATGTGTGTGTGTGTGTGTGTGTATACTGGTAACTACGAGTATAGTATGTGTTCGTATTGGAATTGGAGTTATCTATTATGTTGTTTTCGGTCGATATCGTGTCATCGAATGTATTGTATTTCATTCAAGGTTGTTCGAGTGTTTGTGATTGTCAGAGGACGCCGTTGATCGATTCGTGGTAGGACGTTGATCATGGAAGGACTTTCTCGACTTCAGTTTGAGGCAAGTTTTATACTTGTACTAGTCAATGAGATTAATGTTATCATATATGTGTATGAATGTGTGTATCATTTCGAGACTTGGTCTCTTTGTGATTTTGTTGACATCAAGGGATTGTTTGATACGATACCCTTCGGCAAATTATGCCAAATATTATTGTTGTTCGTAAATGGCCGATTTAAGGCATTGCGATACTTGTTGATAATATTGTTGTCGATAGCCGGTTCACGGTATCGACATATCGATTGTTATTGTTGATTGATGTTTCATTGAGATATTGTTGTCGATAGCCGGTTTGCGTCATCGACATATCGATTGTTATTGTTGATTGATATTACATCAAGATATTGTTGTGAATCGTCGTCATTGATATCAGTGTTTTTCTATTGATGTAGTATTGGCCGATTGAAGGCATTGACGTATTCGATTATCATCTTCGTTATCGGTAACCGATTAAAGGTGCCGAGACATCCATTGTATAATTGTTATCAGTTAACCGTTATAAAGGTAATCGATGTATTGAATAGGGATTCTCAAAGATAATTCCCATCCGTTGTATAATTATTATCGATTGTCTGCTCTAAAGGTAATCGATATATTGAATTGGGATTATCAAAGCTAATTCTCATCCGTTGTATAATTGTTATCGATTGACCATCCTAAAAGTAATCGAGGTATTAAATTGGGACTGTCGAGGATAGTTCCCATCCGTTGAATTATTATTGTCGTGTTGGCCGACTCAAGGCAGCACACTATTATTCTTGTGAACTCGGTAATTTTGTGATCGTTGAGGGTTGAGGATTTCCCGGATTGTTGTGTTGTGATTATTGCTTGTGTTAATCGGTCCTTAGGGATTTTGATCCCAGGATGGTTGTTTTGAATATTGTTGGTCGTGTCGATCTTTCATTACTCGTGTGTCATCGTTCACTTGGTGAGTCGTATGATCCGTATTGGATGTGTTATCCTTTGAGTTTCGTTGTCATGTTGCATGGTGACATATCCGGAATCATATCTGCGTTCCGATTGGTTATTGTGTAGGATTTTTAGCCAGGCACATATATAGTCACGCGTGAATATTATTTCCGTATTGGACTGTGCACACGAGACGTAGTTCGTGAGGCTAATTAGGTACATTGTCCCACGTATATTTCTGGATTCCGTATACGGGGTGGACATGTGCACTGACACATCTCTGGATCGGGCGTACTATGATGTCCATCTTTCAGCCGTACAATTTTGGTCGTTCATAGTCCATTTAAATGTTTGGATCCGTTCGTCATTTTGTGATTAAGCGTTCATACGCCAGAGGGGTATGTTCGACAGTCAGGCTTGTTTCTTTGAGATCTGTATTGTGATGATTTACAGCTTCGGGCTGTTCGGCTTTCAGGCCATTATGATATACAGCTTCGGTTGAGGGCTTTCAGGCCATTGTGATGTATTGGTATTTCCGATAGAGCCTTCGGGCATTGTGATTCGTATTTATTTCAGCGTTGGTTTGGTTTAGCTTTGGGTAATGTATTGTTGTGTTCTATATTGATGATTCGCCGTTGGGCACTTATATTCTAACCTATTGAGAAGGTATTGATCGTATGCCGTGGGCATAGTGTTTCACGAATGCTCGATTCTTACTTTAGTTTGTGAGCATCTCGTACTACCATTGTTGTACTGTTCATTCGGCCTTAGGATGTATATCATGTTGTACATGTGTTTGATATTCATTATCTGGATGACTGACTCCATGGGGACGGAACATGTTTTCATGTTTTAGGTGTTTGCGAGGTGAGAGTTGAGACATAGGGGCATGACGATGGCGACGAGGCATTCGAGCGATACTAGTCCGAGGTGATTTAGTGTTCATATCGGTCAGACAGTTTGGAGTACTCCAGTTTTGTTCAGTCGTTGTCGTTTTGTATTATCCGAGCAAGGCTCGTGGATGTTGTTGTATTTTATTTTTTTGGCCATGTAGGCCCATCATTGTCATTGAAATTCCATATCGGAATAGTATGTTGGACATCATAGTAGGGTCTGTGATTTCCTATTTTGATTAGTTTGTTGTATTTTAGTCATGCTCGCCTGGTGGATCACCTGGTGTGGGGTCCACGACACTGTAATAACCCTATAGGATTTGGGGGTGTTACAGAAGATGGTATCAGAGAATTGGGTTGTGAGATACCCTGACTTGTGTGTTATGTGGCTCTACCAAGGCGGTAGTAGCGGGGCTGTCAGGTTATGACAATCTGGACAGTCGGGTTTTGTGAGTCGTGATAGTTGGACGACTGTATGAGTCATTTTTTTTTCATCGAGTCGTCGTCAGTGAAGACTAGTATCGCAAGACCTCGGAGCTTCATATGACCTGTGTAAGGACTCTATTCTCTTTTATGTGCATACATTCATTATGTCATTGATTAAACCTGTTTTGTTGACACTTGTATGTGACGATCGGGTGCGATTGATTTATGATTATTTGCTTTGGAGCTTGTGGGCTCTGTATCGGCTATGATTAGCGCGATCGATGTGATCGTTTATCTGTTGAGTATGTATACTCGTGTTTGGTGTTGACCTAGAATTCTGGCCGTTGAGGCGTATTTGAGCTATGGTCATGATTGAACGTTATTCTCTCAATCTGAAAAGAGGACGTCACAGAGGGGGTAGAGGCCGCAGCGTGAGCCGAAACCCGAAACCTCGTACCAATACTTTGGTGGCTGATGAATCATTTTCGGAGTCGTGCTCGAGAACGCACCGATTGTGATTGTGCTTGGAGTGAGTTCAAGACTCTCATGTTAGAGAGGTATTATCCGGCTCTACTTCGTGAAGCCATGTTGTCGGAGGTTTTGAACCCCGAATCCGTCAAGGACGAGGGTGTTATTGTTATTGCTGAAAAGTTTCAAGGACTTCTTCAGTTTAGTTCATCTGTTATCCGTACTGAGGCAGATAAGATCATGTATTTTAACAAGAGACTGAACCCGCGGTTGAGGATGCAGTTGTTCAATCACAATTGTAGTTCACTTGGAGAATTCATCGAGAAGGCTCTTGGAGCAGAGCTTTCGATCAAGGAGCTTGCTCGGAAGAACCCTTTAGTTTCTTCTGGTGAGAGGACTAGGATGCAGGTTCGTCTAGAGAGACATCAGGCTCTGACGTCCCAGAGGTCACTTTCTAGTCGTCTTCGTGCTGGGAAAGCATCTTCTTCTCAGACGACGAGTTCGACCGCTGTTTGCTTTAACTGTGATACCTTAGGACATCGCAGTACTCGGCGTTCGATGCAATCTATTGTTTGTTTTTTTTGTTGGAGGCAGGGACACTTTCAGAAATACTGCAGGAGTTCTAGTGCCAGCAGGTCTCGGGAGAGCTCACGGGCCTCGAGAGATTTTGTTGCTTCAGTCCGTACTTCATCCAAGGGGTCATATCGGGCTTCGGGAGCCAGATGTATAGACAACTGAGGAGGGGCGGCGAGTTTAGATTTGGGTCTTCTTCGAGTCGATGAGATCGAGGATCCCGATGATCTGGAGGAGGTTGATTTCGGGTACATTTGAGATGTAGCCTTGATTTGTATTTTCCTTGTCTTTCGGATTGATGTTTGACTCGGTCTGTATTTTAGTATTGTCGTTGCGAACCATTTATGGTTGATCTATCTTGTAATGATTGTATCTGAGAATCTTGAGACTTGAGTCATTTGATGTGATTTCCTTTCCTTCTGGTCTTGTAACCGAGATTTCGTGATAGTCTGGGTAATTATTCATTGTGATTCGAGACGTCAAGTCGTGAGGACTTGGGCGTGCGGTTGATATGGTCCCAAGGACTATTCGTGCGTTGTTAATTTCTTTTGTGGTGCGAGTCAGTGATTGCATGGGCGTCCGATGCTGACGAGAACGGGGAAGTGTACACCGATGATTGTAGGCATGTGCAATGAGCGGCTCCCCCGGGACGTGTACGCCGGTGTTACGAGTCATGCGATTAGTACGACTTCCTAGCTGGTCTCTAGCAGAAGAGTCATGATTCGGCTAATCTCGCACTTGGTTGAGTGTATTTATCACTTGATTTTTTCGCCTTGTTCAAGCAGAGGAGACGTGGGGACCCGTGGGGTCGGCCCAGTTACTCAGGCGGAATTGCTCGTATTAAGGAGTATTCCTGGAGATATTGTTTTCTTATGCTGATGGATAGTCCGTGCCCCCGATTTGTGCACCCTGAGTTTCGGGGACGAAACTCTTTTTAAGGGGGGGAGTATGTAATATTTGGGGGTAATTTTTTTTTCGTGTTACTATTGAGTTGTACGTATTCATTTGGACCAATACAATGTATATTGTATTAGAATATTTCGGGATCGAAATATTTTTACTGGTCGTCAGTTTGGTTTCGTCGTTTGGTTGTTGCTTGGCGAGTTTGGAATTTTGGCTAAGTTTATAGCCATAGCGTACGCTACCTGTGTAGCATTACGTACGCTAATTTGTTGCGATTACGTACGTTATGCCCTGAGGTTTACGTACGTAATGCGTGGTCGGTGGTAGGAACCTTCCTCATAGTCAACTTTCGGCTGGTAGGGCCAGGCAGGGGCGGAGGGAGGGGGGTCCACGGACCCCCCCCAGCGGATGGAAATTCCCTTATAAAATAGGGGAAATTATATATGTAGTTGTCCGACTTCCGTAATTTTTATAGCTCCGGACCCTCCTGAGTAAATGCTCTGCTTCCGCCGCTGGGGCTAGGGTATCTTTGGGGTATCATATATATATATATATATATATTATCATCACATGTTACTCTCACTTTCTCACCTTTCTCTCTCACGTTCTTATCGTCATCTCTCTCCTCCTTTTCTCTCCAACCCTCTCATCCTCTCTCTCTCTCTCGTTCTCTCTTTTCTCTCCATCTCCCTCGTTTTTCTTTTTTCGACAAGGTGGAGCTGAAGGACGGGCAGCCAGCTTCTTCATAGTTTCCGGCGACGGACCGGAGTTGACGACCGGAGTGATGGACTGACGTCTCCGGCGATGACCGAAGCTCGACGGCGGCGTGGTGGCTCGTGACTGGAGCAGCGATGGCCGGTCGGAACTTCCGGAGCGGACGGCGCTGGAAATCCGATCGAGTTGTTCCGACCTTTTTCTGGCGAAACGGAGCTCAGGCGCCGGCGCTCTTCATGGTTTCCGACCATGGACGCGGCTCCATAGTTTCCAGCGACCGGAGATGGTTTCTGACCGGAACGGATGGCGGAATGGAGGCGCGGCAAACTTCCAGCGAGGAGTTGCAGGTGGAGATGGTAAAAACCGGCCATGGACTGGAACGGGCTGGAGTTGGACGAGGTCCGGCGGGTCAGTTTTTCGGCGGCTGAGTTCCAGCAGGAGTTGTTTTTCTGACCGGATTCCGGCGGAGGTTGCCCGGACGATCGACTTTTTCTGGTAAGTTTGTGCGTATGTGCAGTGTACGCTATATATATATATATATTGTGTGCAAGTGTTATATATATATATATATATTGTGTGCAAGTGTTATATATATATATATATATATATATATATCTATATAACTATATATATAACGTGTACAGCAGTGTGTGTGTGTTGTGTGTGTATATATATATATATATATATATATTGTGTAAAGTTTGTGTGTACATGTGCAAGTATATATATATATATATTATGTAAAGTGTGTGTGGTTAGTACACTGTATGTGTGTGTGTCATGTGAATATATATTGTGTATTGTGTGTGTGATGTATGTATATTATATATATATATATATATATATATATGTATACGGGTAAATACGAGTATATTATGTGTTCGTATTGGAATCCGAGTTATCTATTATGTTGTTTTCGGTTGATATTGTGTCATCGAATGAATTGTGTTTCATTCAAGGTTGTTCGAGTGCTTGTGATTGTCGAAGGACGCCGTTGATCGATTCGTGGTAGGACGTTGATCGTGGAGTGACTTTCTCGACTTCGGTTTGAGGCAAGTTTTATACTTGTACTAGTCAATGAGATTAATGTTATCATATATGTGTATGAATGTGTGTATCATTTCGAGACTTGCTCTCTTTATGATTTTGTTGACATCAAGGGATTGCTTGATACGATACCCTTCGGCAAATTATGCCAAATATTATTGTTGTTCGTAAATGGCCGATTTAAGGCATTGCGATACTTGTTGATAATATTGTTGTCGATAGCCGGTTCGCGGTATCGACATATCGATTGTTATTGTTGATTGATTTTCCATTGAGATATTATTGTCGATAGACGGTTCGCGGCATCGACGTATCGATTGTTATTGTTAATTGATATTCCATCAAGATATTGTTGTGAATCGTCGTCATTGATATCAATGTTTTTCTATTGATGTCGTATTGGCCGATTGAAGGCATTGACGTATTCGATTATCATCTTCATCATCGGTAACCGATTAAAGGTGCCGAGACATCCCTTGTATAATTGTTATCGGTTAACCGTTTTAAAGGTAATCGATGTATTGAATTGGGATTATCAAAGATAATTCCCATCTGTTGTATAATTATTATCGATTGTCTGCTCTAAAGGTAATCGATATATTGAATTGAGATTATCAAAGCTAATTCCCATCCGTTGTATAATTGTTATCGATTGACCATCCTGAAGGTAATCGAGGTATTGAATTGGGACTGTCGAGGATAGTTCCCATCCATTGAATTATTATTATCGTGTTGGCCGACTCAAGGCAGCACACAATTATTCTTGTGAACTCGGTAATTTTGTGATCGTTGAGGGTTGAGGATTTCCCGGATTGTTGTGTTGTGATTATTGCTTGTGTTAATCGGTCCTTAGGGATTTTGATCCCAGGATGTTTTTTTTGAATATTGTTGGTCGTGTCGATCTTTCATTATTCATGTGTCATCTTTCACTTGGTGAGTCGTATGATCCGTATTGGATATGTTATCCTTTGAGTTTCGTTGTCATGTTGCATCGTGACATATCCGGAATCATATCTGCATTCCGATTGGTTATTGTGTAGGATTTTTAGCCAGGCACATATATAGTCATGCGTGAATATTATTTCCGTATTGGACTGTGCACACGAGACGTAGTTCGTGAGGCTAATTAGGTACATTGTCCCACGTATATTTCTGGATTCCGTATACGGGGTGGACATGTGCACTGGCACATCTCCGGATCGGGCGTACTGTGATGTCCATCTTTGAGCCATATGATTTTGGTCGTTCATAGTCCATTTAAATGTTTGGATGTGTTCGACATTTTGTGATTAAACTTTCATACGCCAGAGGGGTATGTTCGACAGTCAGGTTTGTTTCTTTGAGATCTGTATTGTGATGATTTACAGCTTCGGGCTGTTCGGCTTTCAGGCTATTATGATATACAGCTTCGGCTGAGGGCTTTCAGGCCATTGTGATGTATCGGTATTTCCGTTGGAGCCTTCGGGCATTGTGATTCGTATTTATTTCAGCGTTGGTTTGGTTTACCTTCAGGTAATGTATTGTTGTGTTGATGATTCGCCATTGGGCACTTATGTTCTAACCTATTGAGCAGGTATTGATCGTATGCCGTAGGCATAGTGTTTCACGAATGCTCGATTCTTACTTTAGTTTGTGAGCATCTCGTACTACCATTGTTGTACTGTTCATTTTGCCTTTGGATGCATATCATGTTGTACATGTATTTGATATTCATTATCTGGATGACTGACCCCGTGGGGGCGGAACATGTTTTCATGTTTTAGGTGTTTGCGAGGAGAGAGTTGAGACACAGGGGCATGACGATGGCGACGAGGCATTCGAGCGATACTAGTCCGAGATGATTTGGTTTTCATATCGGTCAGACAGTTTGGAGTACTCCAATTTTGTTCAGTCGTTGTCGTTTTGTATTATCCGAGCAAGGCTCGTGGATGTTGTTGTATTTTATTTTTTTGGCCATGTAGGCCCATCCTTGTCGTTGAAATTTCATATTGGAATAGCATGTTGGACATCATAGTAGGGTCTGTGATTTCCTATTTTGATCAGTTTGTTGTATTTTAGTCGTGTTCGCGTGGTGGATCACCTGGTGTGGGGTCCACGACACTGTAATAACCCAATATGATTTGGGGGTGTTACACATCTGTTCTGACCAGATGTCAAACAAATGCCAGTTGCTGGTTAAACGTCTTAATTGCCTGAGATACTGGCACATCTGAAGGCTGAGCGGAGAAAAACTCCCGAACTTTGGCTTCCCTCACAGAACGAGGGCAGTACTGAGCTTCCATCATCAATTTAAATTCTGTCCAGTTAGCATCATGGTCTACAGGCCGGATGGCTTCCTACCACTCGGATGCTTCCCCTATCAGGAAGTAATGAGAAATAGAGGCTCTCCGGTCGTCTCGACAATTAATTCCGGCAAAAAATTTCTCCAATTCCTTCAACCAATGGTCCCATGTGGGAGTCTCAGAAAAGCCGTCGAATTTGGGTGGTTGCATCTTTGCCACCTCCTGCAGCCTTTGGTCGCCTCGATTTCCCATGTCTAGGAACCCTTGCTTTCTATCTCCCTACTGTAATCCCACCGCCACCTGCATTCGGTCCACGATATTGGCGAACTGAGTCATCTGGTTCACCACCTGACGAAGGATTTCGGGCACAACAGGTTCCAGTTCATTATTAATAAATCTTTGCGGCTCGCCTGAGCTGTGGCTAGCCTGATTAGAAGGCGAAGCTTCTCTTTCTGCATTCCTTCGTCCGCGTCTACGACCGCGACCACGTCAACATCCACCTCTCAACATACTGTAAGAATTGTTACTACCCAAAATATTATCCGGAGATAGATATTGCTGGAATGGATGAGTAGAAAACAAGGTGCGAGAGCATGTCCGTGGGGAAAGTAAATAACACAAGATTTGCTGGGGTTGTTAGTCCCGGGCTTGAATGCTCTCGCGAGATATTATTAATACAAATACTTTGGAGTACAAATATTAATGTTAGAGTACAATTACAATGAGTGTAAAGACCCTAATTATCTTAGCTATTGAGCGTGAAGATTGCCGGAAGAACCAGATATGATTCTCTGTGAGTTCTTGTAACAACGATGGTGTGCTGTGACGACTGTGAGAAATCGACGGTCTCTTACAGCGTGTATTAGCTGTATGTCTGAGCTCCTGGACTTGCGAGTCTCTTCGAATCTGTACTGTAGGGAGTTCTTGCCTCTGCCGACCGTCTTTTGGTGAAGAGGTGCTGAGAGAGAAATCCTGAGATGGATTCAAGAGAGGAAGCCAAGAGTCTGAGAGTATATATGTATTCTGAATGTGGTTGCCAACCGAGAGGAACCTTTTTCCAGTTGCTGGAGGTTCTCTATTTATAGCACTGGGAGTTGCTAGGCGATCGCATCTGTTGTATTATAATAAGTGGGCGATCCTCTTTAGCACATGAATTGGTCTCCATAAAGTCCGCGGTTGCTGCTGGCAGCCGGCTGTGCGGACCAATGAGAAGTCTGCACGTGTCTTGAGTCGCTGTCCCGGGAGGTCCCACCTTGTACCTTTCGGCGGGTCTGTCAGTAGGTGAGAAGGTGGTGACATGTTGTGGTCAACGATCCATGTTCTTCGGTGCCTCTTGCGGGTCTGCACATGGGCGCTTGCTTTGAGATCCAGTCTCTGTAGACTTTGACGGACGAAGGTCTTGTTCGTGGCACAGGACGATCGTCCTAGGTCGGGCACCAGAGTCGATCGCTAGGTGCCAAAAGGCGATCGCTTTGGGATTCAATCGCTAGATATTCGAAGGTGGTCTGTTACCTTCGTTCTGACAAGGTCGCCATAGCTCATTTGGTCGTGAACTCGGTCGCTCGGCCCTTATGCCGATCGTCGTCGAGGCGTATAAATCACTGCACAACAATTTCCCCCCAGCTCGCTCCGATGTTGGAAACGTGGAGTGAGGTGGTTCTACTGGCGATCGCTTAAATTTGACGAGTGACTCAGCATTTTGCGGAACTGGTGATCGTCTTTGAGCGGATTGGTTTTAATTTGGATGACATGGTCGATCGCTGAAATGAGTAGGATGTGATAGCGGTCGTGGAGGCATGTGTCGGGTTCCTGTTGGTGGAGATCGATGGTTAGTTACGACTCCTCGTCTGGCGTGTCCTTGAAACGATGCGTACGCGGGTTTCAAGGGAGGAATTAATTGTGACCGTTGCACTTCAACCCCCGAGATTCTTCATATTTGCACGGAAGTACCTACCATCTCCTATAAAAATGCACCGGGTTACATTGTTAAGACCCTTATGCGCTTTTATCGGAGAAGAAGAATATTGCCGAAGAATTCTCTGAAGCTTTGACTGCCGATCGTCGATCGATTCAATCCTTGGTAAGAAAACACTCCTTTTCTCCTCTTCTATTCGAAAATGTCTGGAGTATCTTCATCGTCTGGAATGGGCACCTCCTCCGCCGTTGGGACTTCTAATGTTCGGGAAGGACCCTCTGGAGAATTCCATTTGGAGACGGCCGCCGAAGCTATCCGCGCCGGTATTGATCCTGCGGAAGTCGAGGCGCTATTTAATGAGGCCGACGCTGCTAGGGAGGCGGCGGCTGAGCGGAAACACTCGCTGGCGGATAGAGATTCGGTGGTGAGGGCGTATTAGAAGTAGCATAGTGCTTTTGGCCAAGCATATTTGGCCTTTGCAGACATCATGGAGAGGTTGGCCGGTCCGTTCCCCAAGTTTGATTACCGGGAGTACTCGATCGCCCACCCCTATCAGTCGACGAAGTGGTCGCTGTTTCGGTCCGCGCAGCATTCTCCGTGGTCCCTCGGCCAAATCAGGAGCTCGGAGACTAAGAAGGACCTGGCCGTCTGTAGGGAGAGGTATCATGTCCCCTCGGACGTGGATCTTTTCGTACTGGCGGAGAACGAGCGAGCTGACCAACCCCCGGAGGGTATGGTCGCCGTGAATGAGGCGATTATGGAGGCCGGGCTGTGGTTCCCTCTGTATTTTGCCGTCTCCCATTTGCTGGCCGTTTAGAACGTGGCGCCGCTTCAGCTAACGCCGAACGCTTGGCTCCAGATCGTCTTTGCCCTCACCTTGTTCGGCGATCACCGACTGTACCTCCATCCCTTGCCATCGGAGATGAATCACTTGTTCAAGATGACGGTTCAGAAGGGGTCTGTCGGCGGCTATCATATCCAAGGTCATTCCGGTCGGGTGATCCTTGGGATTCCGAACAAGGTGCGGGGCGATCCGGCGAAATGGTTCTGGGTCGGCGGCGCATGGAAGGCATCGGCGAGCGACAATCCCACGGGCGAGCTGCATATTCCAACTAGCTTTCGGGAGAGGAATCCGGGTAAGGGTTCTGACTCTCCCTTTGTTTGGATATGTTCTGAACTGATCTAATTTGGTCTTCCTTTTGCAGGTTTCCATATTCCGGCGGCCAACGAGCTACCTTTCGATTTCCTGGTCGTCTGGGAGCGGATACGAAGTCTTCCGGATGACGATTTAGATGCTCGCCAGATTAACAAAGAGAGTCGTTGGTTGTCTGCTCGGCTATTCCATTTCTCAAGACATATTTCGGTCCCAGTTATAACTTTCTACGATCTCCTTTTGATCGGCGATTGTCATGTTTGAGGAATATGTGTAACCATCGTTTGATTGTTTCTTATTGCAGAGGTCCTCTTCCCTCGCTTTTTGGAGCCTCCACCGGAGATAGCCATGTCGAACCCCGGATTTTTGAGTCGTCTGCACCAGAAGAAGTTGTCTCGAGTTCCTCCAGTGGCAATACCTCTTATTCCGGAGGTGAGGCCTAACTTAGAGCCGATCGTAGCGGAGGAGGAGGTTCGGGAGGAGGGCCTCCGGTCGAACCGCAAGTGGCAGAGATCGGGAGAATCTCCAGTCTCTGCCCCTATTGGTGAGGTGCCGATCGCCGCGCCTCCACTCACCGCAGCCCCCCCGACGGATGAGCCTACGCCTTCTGCGACTTTCTTGCAAGAAATGGCGATCGTCGTGGCCGAGACCCCTCGCGGGAAACCGTACTTTGGTCGCGACCCTGAGAAGTCCGAGAGGTAGACTTTTCTTGTTTGCTGAGTTTCGTTACTTGCGTGGGAGATGTGCTAACTTTTTGTTGATTGATGCAGGATCCGTAGCACTGACCCAGCTTGCCCGCCGCTGGTATTGGATTTCCTGGCGAGCCGATATCCTCGCCAGGCCTGTGATGTCCCGCTATACGTCAACCTGGCCGTTTCTGCTCGCCAGCGATCCGGGAATACAATGCAGGCTGCTTTCTCTCTCTCTCTCTTCAGGCGGCGACGATGGCTGCCGAGGCTGTGAAAGAATTCGAAGGGCGTCCTTCTACTTGGCGTCTCCGAGCAGATCTCGGGGCCGCTCTGAAACAAAATGCCGAGTTTGATCATAGGATCGTGGCTATGGAGAAGGACTCCTTGGATGCAACTAAATGGGCAAGTCATGAACTTGAGCTGGCGAGACAGGATTCCGAGCGAGCCCGGGCGACGGTCGACCGTTTTTGGGACCAGATCACAGATGCCCGTCGTTCGCACGCGGCTGCTCAGAAGGAGGCTGACCAGTTGAAGGTGACTGTCACTTGACTGACTAGCGAGCCGGCATCGTCGAGGGGAGAGACGACCGCTAAAGAGTCCGAGGTCCAAGGCGCGCAACAGGCGGTTGCAGAGTTGAAAGGAAAGCCGGAGGCGACCGAGGCCGATCCTTTTCTCAACGTGGAGTTTGTCAGCGAGTTTGCCTATTACATGGCGTTCGCTGACTCGCTCCGTGCTGCTAAGAAGGGAGGGCTGGAGGTCGGCCCTCTTGCTGAAAACTTCAAGGCATACGCGCTGGAGCACCCTCTTCATCCTGCCTTCTCTGTGCCGATGTCGGACCTCTCGGAAATCGGCTTAGACCTGATCTGGTACCCGACTCCCGAGAATATCGTTCATCCAAATGCTCCGGAGGACGGGGAGGCAGCTCCAGAGGCTGGCGAAGGATCGCGGGCCGATCCAGTGGTTGAAGACGAAGGCCAGGCAGGGGCCTAAGGCTCTACGTCCTTATTTGTTTTTGCTTTTATCTTGTAATTTTGTAGATTTCCTTGTAGTACTTAGGCTTTCGGGCGACCGTGTATGTACTTTGAAATCCCAAGTAATGAAATGAAAGTTTGCTTCTTCGATTTATTACTTGAATGATTGCTTTTCTGAGTCTTTGCATGACTTTGTACAAATGTGTGAGGAGAGATTGTTGCGTGTATAACTCCAAGTGAATTGATAAACTCATATAGATAACTATTACAACAAATTCGATCGCTGCACATACATCTGAAAAATGCCGATCTCCGTATGTAATTGAATAGATAACTTCCCCCTTGTTTTTTTTTAGAGTGAGTGGTCTTCAATTTTGCAGATTCCTTGAGGAAGTCCGTCCATCTCGGTCTTGAGGAACCGTGCAGGATCACGGAGTTCGATGGACCGATCTCCATGACCGTGTCTTGTGCGCGAGCGACATTCCGTCTGATAGCTAAGTTCTCGCGACTCACTTAATTGTTAAGGTCCTCCGTAGGTTGCGCCTCGCCTCGTATTTAAACGAAGGGCGTGCGGTCTTGGTCTGGAGGATTCCTTGCGCGGGGCGTCGTCGGATTAATCCACTCCACGACCGCGGATTGTTAGCACTTTTCTACCTCGGATCACCATTAAGATGGCGACCCTCGACGGTATACATTGTGATGGGGGAGGGACGCGTCGCATTATCCGGGAAGGATCCACCATGTTAAGTGATGGACCTTTGAGGGCGGGCGAACGTGTCCACATATCTGTTTTCGAGGGCCCTGAGACTACGCCCGCCTCGTATTTAAACGAAGGGCAAGCAATCGTGGCCCAAAAGGGACCTTACATGAGCACAGAGAACGGTTCCATCGTCCTCCACAACCATGTCGACACTCTTCTACCTCAGACCATCAAGTCAGATGACGATCCTCGACGGTATACGTTGTGTAAGGGGGGGAGATCGCTTGCCTAGGTTCTTCATGTTGATGACGAACTTTAGAGGGCGAGCAAATAATCCTCTGATTTGTTTTGGAGAGTCCTTCGGCTATGCCCGCCTCATATTTAAATGAAGGGCGAGCGATCGAAGCCTGTTGGGATATCGACCTTTATCTGAAATTTTTGGGATAACAATACCCGGTATCAAAACAGTTAGGATAAAAAATCCCTCTATCGAATAGTGGTGATAAGATGTTTTGACAATGTGCCAATCCTGCATATAGTAAGCAAACTGTATCAAAAAGCTGATCTAAAGTGTCAACCTGTATCGAAGACATCTCGTAAGATCCAACATACAGTGGCACTTATCACTACAGCAAAGAAGTCTCATAAAGACTAAGTATGGAAGCTGTCTCGAATCGTCAATACAGTGATCCTTCCATACAGCTCTCAACAGGACAAGAAGGAATCTTCAGTATTCGCTAAAAGTCAAGTCCCGTTGATAAAGAAGTATTTAAATACTAAAGGATAAAGTATTTAAATACTGTAAGTGAGAAGATCTTCACAATCCCGCAATATCCGGATCTCAGTCAAATGTCTGTTGTCACAGAATCTTGCCCAACGGATAGATTTCAAATGGATATATCTCAAAGACTATATATATCTCCAGAGTTTGAAGATCATCATCCATGAATCAACTGAACGATTGAACTTTTGAACGACTTACAAACGATCAAGCTTACAAAGAAATATTCAGAGCAAAACATATCTCCCCAAGCTTTCTGCTATTCACATATAAGAGATATACAGTGCTCAAACCTTGAAGCCCAGAAAGTCATAGCTGTTGTGCAACCCTGTTCTATCTTTGAACAAACCCAGATCAGCCCTGTGTGGACTGAGTAATCTTTGCTTCTCCCGAACTGTGTGTGAAGGATTTGCATCGAAGAAGACGAAGCTTCAGAACTGTGTGTGAAGAAGCCAGTCAAGTGTTAGCTCAAACCAATCTGTGTGAACGGTTGAAGCTAAGATCTTTATATCAATCTGTGTGAACGATATATTGATTAAGTGGTGTTATAATTACGTAGTTGTGTACGCAGTAATTATAATAAACTTTTTACTCCTGTGTGGAGGACCAGTGGACATAGAGGGGTTTACCTCGAACCACTTTAAATATTGTGTTATTTACCTTCTGCCTTTATTGTTTTAATAACTGTGATTATTTAAGTATACTCTGCATATCGAGTTGTTGTATCCTCAGCAACTTACTGTAGCTAAGACTTCCGCTATGCACTCAGATTTAAAACCGTACAGCTTGTACTTTAAAACTCTTTCCAAGTTGTATCCAGTATACTTAGTGGTCAACAAGTGGTATCGGAGCGGTTGATTCTAAAAAGAATCAGTCGTATTTTTAACCGAATCAGATCCATATCAATTACTTTTTAAAACAGTTTTTTTCATTCCTTTATTCTCACATGGATACATCTATGATCAACAAAGTACCCATGTTCTCTATTAATGAATTTGATGATTGGAGAATAGGGATGGAGGCTCATCTTGCAGCAATGCACGAAGAGATAATTTTTGTTATACAGGATGGCCCCATCAAGATAATGAAGGTAAACATGGCCGCAGGGATTGAAGGCCAAGCCCATGCTGAGATGCTCGAGAAGGAGCGCGAGTAATGAACTACAGATGAAAGAAAGCGCGCCAACCTCGACAATGTAGCTAAGAACGCGTTATTTGTCACTCTTGACAAAGGCACGTTCTCAAAGGTAAAGAGCTGTAAAACAGCCAAGGAAATCTGGGATAAACTCAAGTTGATTTGTGAGGGAGCTGAGCTCTCAAAAGAAAACAAAATTTCAAAACTGACTCAGCAATTTGAATCTTTTGAAATGAAACCAATTTTGACACTTGAGGAAATTGACCTCATATTCACTGGTATTGTTGGTGAACTTGAAGCTTTAGACAACATTTATACCCAAAAAGAGAAGAATTTAAAAAATTTCAGATCTCTTCCTGCCCGATGGGACATTAAGACCACAGCTATGCGTGTATCATGTAATCTAAATGAAATATCTACTTTTGATCTCTTCTCTGACCTCAAAGCTTTTGAGTATGATATTGACAGAAGAGAGAAAGCTGAAGAATCTCCTTCAAAGGTTACAGCACTAGCCACTGTATCGAACCGTCGACACAGCATGCCCAGCTCGTCGAAGCCTAGTCACAAGAATGCTGACAGTGACGATGACATCCTGTCTCAAGATGAAATGGCGCTTCTCATGCATAAGTTCAAGAAGTTCATCAAGTAATCGGGAAAAACTCCCTACAGGCCCAAACCTGTCCACAAGGTAAGTACCGAAACTTCATCCGGTGATGCTAACCTGTGCTATAATTGCAGGAAAACAGAACATTATGCAAATAAATGTCCTCATCCCAAAGTTCAAAGGTTGCTGGAGGCCGAGCAACAAGAGAGGGATGAACGAAGACGTGCTTTGAAAAACAAGCTCAAGGCCCTGATTGGAGATTCAGAAGCCTCCCCCACACCATCCAAATCCAAAGAATGTCTTCAGGTGATCACTGAAAGTGATTCATCTGACGATGAGTTCGATGATAAAGCATATATGTGCTTTATGGCCAAAGACATTCCGGAAGATGAAGATAGTGACGATGAGGTAAGCTCAACCTCAATCATCCCTTCCAATGCATCTCATACTTTTGAAAATGTGATGAATGAGTTTAAGGACATTCAAAAGGCCCATGAGACATTGAAAAATGAGAATATGCAGCTCCAACTGTCTAACCTACAGCTGAAAGATGAAAGTGACTTGCTGAAAATAAATTATGAAAATATGTCTATTGATTATGAAACCAGCAAAGTCGACTATGAAAAACTCATGGAGAGCAATCATCAACTAGCTCATGAATTAAGTGAGGTTAAAACTCACAATGAGAGTGTTGTGTCGAGATTTATTCACCTCGACAGGCGATCGACTACAAGGGCCGAGTGACCGAATCCACGACCAATCAAGCTATGGCGAACCCGCCTAAACGAAGATACCAGACCACATTTAGGTATCTAGCGATCGACTCCAAAGGCGATCGCCCTTTGGCGCCCAGCGATCGACCCTGGTGCCCGAATTAAGATGATCGTCCTATGCCACGAACGGAGACCATCGTCCGTCAAAGTCCATAAAGACTGGATCTCAGAGCAGCACCCATATGCAGATCCGCGACAGGCGCCGCGTTTCATGGATCATTGACCACAGCCTGTCACCACCTTATCACCTACCGACAAACCTGCCGAAAGGTACAAGGTGGGACCGCCCGTGACAGCGACTCAGACGCGTGCAGACTTCTCATTGCACCGCACAGCTGGCTGCCAGCAAATCCTGCAGACTTTAATGAGACCAGCCCATGTGCTAGAAGACGATCGCCAACTTATTATAATACAGCAGAGGCGATCGCCCATCATCTCACAGTCCTATAAATAGAGAACCCCCAACAACTGGAAAAGGGTTCACGCTCCATTCAGTTCAGAGAATACACTCAAAGACATACATACTTTCAGGCTCTTGGCTTCCTCTCCCGAATCTACCTCAGGATTTCTCTCTCAGCGCCTCTCAACCAGAAGACGGTCGACAGAGGCAAGAAGTCTCCACAGCGCAGATTCGAAGAGACTCACAAGCCCAAGAGCTCAAACATACAGCAGTTACACACCATGAGAGACTGTCGATTTCTCACGGTTGACACAGCTCATCAACGTTGTTATAAGAATTCACATAGCATCATATCTGGTTCTTCCGGCAATCTACACGCTCACTATCTAAGATAACTAGAGTCTTTACACTCATTGTAATTGTACTCTAACATTAATACTTGTATCCCCAAATATTCGTATTAATAATATCTTGCGAGAGCATTCAAGCCCGGGACTAACAACCCCGGTAAATATTGTGCTATTTACTTTTCCCACGGAAGTGTTCTCCCATTTGTTTACTATCCATCCATTCCAGCAATATTCATCTCCAAATAATATATTGGGTAACAACAATTGGCGCTAGAAGGAGGGGATCTATACCTTCATTTTTTATTCCTACCGTCCCGAAGAACACTCACTGTTCTCGGGGCATATACTTGAAGTGACACTCACTGCGCTTCAAAGAAAGCCTTCAGAATCATGACGTCTGCCACTACATCGAAGAGAGCCACTCTCCGAACCGCCGGACACCATATCCTGGCTCAATCCGAGCCCCAGCCGACGGCAGAGGGAAGCCGTGGCAACGCGAGACTCTCGATCCCGCACCTGAGGGGTGGCCCCAACCTCTCACTCGACCAGTTCCAAACTGATGAACAGATCGAGGAGGCTATGGCCATCCTAAAGGAGCGATGGAGAGCATGCGCGTCGCCCGCAATAACTCCCTCGGCCATCCGCCGCGTGGGCAAACGGAAATTCAATAGGCTACTGGGCGAGCGATCGTCAGAAAGCCCCGATTCGTGAGAAAAGGCTCTCGCACGACCGGACGATTCCGTATTCAGTCGCTTGGAATGCGACCCATCATGGCGACCGGGGCATTCTGGCCCCAACCACGAGACGATGGAATCCGAGTCCCTCACCAGGAGTTCGGCCGACCCGACTCCTAGCTGAGCATAGGTCAGCCGTCTGACTCCCGCTCCGAACGCCAGGGGGTCAGTGCATGATGCAGATTACATCGACCGAGTAGACGAAATCGACCTCACCGGCAAGCCCATCAGTGACGAGCTCGCTCTCTACTCGGTCCTGGGGGGATTCTACGGTCATTCACCCATGTTTAGGCATCTCAACAAGGACATCCCCCCAACCTACGTGATCTTCCGCGCTAAGGCTGCCGATTTTCTGGCCAGGCAAAGGCTACTCACCCTCCGCCTAGGCGAGGAAACGCCTCCTCCTGCCCGAAAGACGGCGATCGCCAAGACCAAAAAGACGGTCGCCAAGCCATCCGGCGACCACAAGGCCTTCGAGTATATGGAAGCCCATCTCCTCCACAAGTTCAACCGAATTCCGGCCCACATTTTCCACGCCATCAAGGGGCGAGAACCACTGAACAAGCCAAAGGCGATAAGGGACCACGGTCATATGGACCACAATTAATATTGTGCTTACCACAAGAGTCCCGGCCACAGCACCAACCAATGCCGCGACCTCCTCAAACATCTCTGGAGATTGTTCGAGGAAGGCAAGTTGGACAGTTTATTGGCTTAGCCGGAGCCCCACCAATCTCCCAACACGGTCGCCCGAGTCGAACGCGAACAGGCCAGAAAACTCATACGAGTCGACCCCTCGATCAACCTCGGCGACCGTATCTACATGCTTCAATCAAGAGAAGGGAACTTCGGAAGTCTCTCCCTGATTTCCCACCTCATTGAACAAAAGGCTACTGCCTGAGCTAATGCTTCGAAAAAGAGGATGACTCGCTCGCCCTCTAAAGTTCGTCATCGACATGATGGACCTAGGCAGCGATCGCCTCCCCTAGCACAACGTATACCATCAAGGATCGTCATCTGACATGATGGTCCGAGGTAGAAGAGTGCCGCCATGGTCGCGGAAATCGATTAAACCGACGATCCGTCCATGCAAGGTTCCTTTGGGCTTCGATCGCTCGCCCTTCGTTTAAATACGAGGCCGGCGTAGCCGAAGGTCTCTACAAAGCAAATCAGAGGATTACTCGCTCGCCCTATAAAGTTCGTCATCTACATGAAGAACCTAGGCAGGCGATCTCCTCCCCTTACACAACATATACCGTAGAGGATCGTCATCTGACTTGATGGTCCGAGGTAGAAGAGTGTCGCCATGGTCGTTGAGGACGATGGAACCGTTCCTATCGCCCGCCCTTCGTTTAAATACGAGGCCGACGTAGTCTCAGGGCCCTCCAAAACTAATCTGTGGACACGTTCGCCCGCCCTCAAAGGTCCATCACCTAACATGGTGGATCCTTCATGGACAATGCGACGCGTCCCTCCCCCCGTCTCAACGTATACCGTCGAGGGTCGCCATCTTAATGGCGGGGCGAGGTAGAAGCAGAGCTAACAAGCCACGTAAGTGGAGTTGATTTATCCGACGATGCCCCGCGCAAGGAATAATCCAGACCAAGACCACACGCCCTTTGTTTAAATACGAGGCGAGGCGCAGCCTTCGGAGGACCCTACCAATTAAGTGAGTCGCGAGAACTTATCCATCAGACGGAATGTCGCTCGCACGCAAGACATGATCATGGAGATCGGTCCATCGAACTTTGCGATCATGCACGGCTCCTCAAGACCGAGATGGACGGCCTTTCGAGGTTTCGACAAAATTGAAGACCGCTCACTCAACAATTTATTTTTGTCCCCTTACTTCCACTAAGTGAACAAAAACAAGGGGGAAGAGTACGGAGCTATTTATACGACGATCATCCTTATTCAACGACATATAGAGATCGTCATTTTTCAGATGTTTGTGCAACGATCGTATTTGTTGTAATAGTTATCTATATGAGTTTCTCAATTCACTTGGAGCTACACTCGCAACAATCTCTCCTCACACATCTGTACAAAGTCATGCAAAGACTCAGAAAAGCAATCATTCAAGTAATAAACCGAAGAAGCAAACATTCATTGCATTACTTGAAATTTCAGTACATACACGGTCGCCCGAAGGCCTAAGTATTACAAGAGAAAAGCTACAAAATTATAAGGCAAAGAGCTAAAACAAAAAGAACGAAGAGCATCAGGCCCCTGCTTGGCCTTCGCCTTCAACCTCGGGATCGGCCCGCGACCCTTCGCCAGCTTCCGGAGCGGCCTCCCCGTCCTCCGGAGCATCAGGATAAACAATGTTCGCCGGAGTCGGATACCAGCTCAAGTCCACGCCGATGTCAGCGAGATCCAAGATAGGCACGGAGAAGGCAGGATGAAGAGGGTGCTCCAACGCATATGTCTTGAAGCTTTCGGCAAGAGGACCGACCTCCAACCCACCCTTCTTAACAGCACGGAGCGAGTCAGCGAACACCAGATAATAGGCAAACTCGCTGACAAACTCCAAGTTGAGAAAGGGATCGGCCTCGGTCGCCTCTAACTTCCCCTTCAGCTCCGCAACCGCATGTTGCGTACCCTAGAGCTCGGCCTCCCTTGCAGCCATCTCTCCCCTCGACGCCGCCAGCTCACTAGTCAGCCGAGCGACGGTCACCTTCAGTTGATCAGCCTCCTTCTGAGCGGCCAATTGCAACCGTCGGGCATCTGTCATCCGGTCCCGAAATCGATCGGCCATCGCCCGGGCTTGCTCGGCATCCTGTCTCGCCATCTCAAGTTCATGACTCGCCCGTTTAGCTGCATCTAAGGAGTCCTTCTCCATAGCCACAATCCTATCGGCGAACTCGGCGTTCTCTTTCCGAGCGGCCTCGAGGTCCGCTTGCAGACATGTAGTAGAAGGACACCCCTCAAACTCCTGCGCAGCCTGGGCAGCCATCGTCGCCGCCTGGAGGGAGAGAGCGAAAGCAGCTTGCATTGCATTCCCAGATCGCTGGCGAGCGATCACATCTAAGTCCATCGTCCAGGCCTTCGGCAAAGCAGAAATGGCCCGATTGACGTAGAGTGGAACATCGTAGGCCGCGCGAGGAGATCGGCTCACCAAGAAATCCAGCACCATCGGCGGGCAAGATGGATTAGTGCTACGGATCCTGCATCAAAACGACAAAAGTTAGCACATCTCCCACGCAAGTGATGAAATTCGACAAACAGACAAAGTCTACCACTCGGCTCTCTCGGGGTCGCGACCAAAGTATGGCTTCCCGCGAGGGGTTTCAGCTCAGCGATCGCCATCTCTCACAAGAAAGCTGCAGAGGGCGTAGGCTCAGTCTCCGGGAGAACAGCGGTGATCGGAGGCGCGGCGATCATCACCTCATCGGTAGGGGCAGAAACCTGAGGTTCCCCCAATCTCTGTCGCTAACGGTTTGCCCGAAGCCCCTCCTCCTGAGGTTCCTCCTCCGATATGATCGGCTCCACGACGGGACTCACCTTCGGAATGATAGGAAATGCCACAGGAGGAGCTCGAGATGACTTCTTCTGGCGAAGACGGCCCAAAACTCCAGGGTTCGACATAGCTATTTCTGGTGGGGGGCTCCAAGAAACGAGTAAAGCGAACCTCTGCAATAAAGAGCAATCAAACAAATGGTTAGACACTCTCCAAGCAGGACGATCGCGAAGCAAATGGAGATCGCAGAAACTCATACCTGAGACCGAGAGATATCTCGGAAAACGGAATAGCCGAGCAGATAGCCAACGACTCTCCTTGTTAATTCGGTGAGCGTCTAGGTCGTCGTCTGACAGACTTTGAATCCACTCCCAGACGACCAGAAAATCGAAAGGTAGCTCGTCGATCGCCGGAATGTGGAAACCTGCAAAAGGAAGACCAAATTAGATCAGTTCGGAACATATCCAAACAAAGGGAGAGTCAAAACCCTTACTCAGAGTTCTCTCCCGAAAGCCAGTGGGAATGTTCAGCTCGCCAGTGGGGTTGTCGCTTGCTGAGGCTTTCCAGGCACCGGCGACCCAGAACCACTTCGCCGGATCGCCCCACACCTTGTTCGGGACTCCGAGGATCACTCGACCGGATCGGCCTTGAATATGATAGCCTTTGACCGAGCCTTTCTGAGCCGTCAGCTTGAATAGGTGGTTCATCTCCAACGGCGAAGGAAGGCGGTACAGTTGGTGACCGCCGAACAAGGTAAGAGTGCAAATCATCTAGAGCCAAGCATTCGGCGACAACTGGAGCGGCGCCACATTCCAAGCAGTCAGCAGATGGGAGACGGAGAACGACAAAGGAAACTACAGCCCAGCCTCCATGATTGCTTCGTTCACGGCGACCATGCCCTCCGGAGGATGATCGGCTCGCTCATTCTCGGCCAGCACAAATAGATCCACATCTGAAGGGATATGAAACCTCGTCCTCCAGACAGCCAGGTCCTTCCTGGTCGCCGAGCTCCTTATCTGACCAGCGGACCATAGAGATCGCTGCGCAGCCCGAAATAGCGATCGCTTAGGGGGTTGGTAGGGATGAGCGATCGAGTACTCCCGGTAATCGAATCGAGGAGACGGACCGGCCAACCTCTCCATAATCTCAGCAAAATCCACATAGGCCTGGCCGAAGGCACTGTGCTACTCCCAGTAGGCCCTCACCACCAGATCTCTCTCCATCTGCGAGCATCGGTGCTCAACCGCCGCTTCCCTAGCGACGTCGGCCTCATTAAATAGCGCCTCGACTTCCGTGGGATCGATACCAGCGCGGATATCTTCGGCGGCCGTCTCCAGATGAAATTATGCAGAGGGTCCTCCCCAGGCAGTCGAAGCCCCGGCGGCGGAGCTGGAGCCTACTCCGTGCGAAGAAGATGTTCCAGACATTCTCGAATTAAGAATAGGAGAAAAGGAGTGTTTTATTACCAAGGATCGAATCGATCGACGATCGGCAGTCAGATCTTCAGGAAAAATCTTCAGCGGTATTATCCTTCTTTCTCCGATGAAAATGCGTAAGGGTCTTAACCCTGCAACCCAGCACCTTTTTATAGGAGATGGCAGGGACTTCTATGCAATTAAGGAGGACCTCAAGGGTTGGAGTGCAACCGTCGCATTTAATGCTCCCTTGAAACCCGCGTACGCGTCTTTTCAAGGACGTACCAGACGAGGAGTCGTACATGACCGTCGGTATCCCCTAACAGGAACCCGACATGTGCCCCAGAGACTTTTCCACATCCGCTGCCATTTCCCGCTCTTTTCAGCGACCTACCAGGTCATCCAAATTCAAAATCAATCAGCTCAAAGACGATCGCCAGTTCAGTAAAATACAGAGTCACTCGTGAATATTCAGCAATCGCCAGCAGAACCACCTCACCCCACGTTTCCAACATAGGAGCGAGCTGGGGGCAATTATTATGTCGAGATTTATTCACCTCGACAGGTGATCGACTACAAGGGCCGAGCGACTGAATCCACGACCAATGAAGCTATGGCGAACCCGCCTAAATGAAGATACGAGACCACCTTCGGGTATCTAGTGATCGACTCCAAAGGCGATCGCCCTTTGGTGCCCAGCGATCGACCCTAGTGCCCGACGTAAGACGATCATCCTATGCCACGAACAGAGACCATCGTCCGTGAAAGTCCACAAAGACTGGATCTCAAAGCAGCACCCATGTGCAGATCCGCCACAGGCGACGCGTTTCATGGATCATTGACCACAGCCTGTCACCACATTTTCACCTACCGAAAAACCCGCCGAAAGCTACAAGGTGGGACCGCCCGTGACAGCGACTCAGACGCGTGCAGACTTCTCATTGGACCGCACAACTGGCTGCCAGCAACTCTTGCAGACTTTAATGAGGCCAGCCTATGTGCTAGAAGACGATCACCCGCTTATTATAATACAGCAGAGGCGATCGCCCAGCATCTCCCAGTCCTATAAATAGAGAATCACCAACAATTGGAAAAGGGTTCACGCATTATCCATTCAGTTCAGAGAATACACTCAGATACATACATACTTTTAGGCTCTTGGCTTCCTCTCCCGAATCTACCTCAGGATTTCTCTCTCAGCGCCTCTCAACCAGAAGACGGTCGGTAGAGGCAAGAAGTCTCCACAGCGTAGATTCGAAGAGACTCCCAATCCCAGGAGCTCAAACATACAGCAGTTACACACCGTGAGAGACTGTCGATTTCTCATGGTTGACACAGCTCATCAACGTTGTTACAAGAACTCACAGAGCATCATATCTGGTTCTTCCGGCAATCTACACGCTCACTAGCTAAGATAACTAGAGTCTTTACACTCATTGTAATTGTACTCTAACATTAATACTTGTATCCCCGAATATTCGTATTAATAATATCTTGTGAGAGCATTCAAGCCTGGGACTAACAACCCCGGCAAATTTTGTGTTATCTACTTTTCCCACCGAAGTGTTCTCGCATTTGTTTGCTATCCATCCATTCCAGCAACAGAGAGCAAGACAAATGATTTGGTTCTACTTCAAGCCAAAATCAAAACTCTCGAAAAACGAGAAGATGAACTTGAGACCATTCTGAAATCGTTCGAGTAATCGTCCAAAAGAATGGAAGAAATTCTAAGCACTGGGCAACATGCTCATGATAAAAGTGGCTTAGGATACAGCTCATGCTCAAACAAAGGGAAAACTAGTACAGTGTTTGTCAGGGGTGTGAATCCCATTCCTGTGTCGAAAGAAACTTCGAGTCCTGTGAAGGAACCAGTTGCACAGCGAACAGTAAAGGCTGTCATTCCGCCACCTCAATCATACTCCAGACAGTGGAATCACCAGCCATTCAGACCTGAAATGCACAATCAACAGCATGCTCCTCGAGCATATCAACAGCGCCAACAGCCGTTCAGAAGGAAGGCTGTATCCAAATATCAAAGGCCCGCACGGCAGTACTATCAGTACAACATGCCTAGGTATTGGATACAAGAGCCCCGTTATTCCTCGAGAAAACAGGTATCCACACAGTATCATCAACATCGTTGGGAATCCAATTGGAGACCCAGAAGGCAAGCTGTTAGGCCAAAGAAAATGGCTCCACCTCCAAGATGGCACTCATACTAGACTAATAATAATAACCCTGAATTTTACATGCATAACAATTATCATGGTTATAGCGACTACGTATATGCCCCACGTAGATACCGAAATAGTGTACCGAATGTGACCTATAGTAAACCAATTCCTGTCAGGAAAATTTGGGTACCTAAAGGCACTAACAATCATGGACCCAAAAATCAAAGGGGACCTAAATCTACCTAATCTCTTTGCATACAGGACATCCTAGAGGAGGACACCTGGTACTTCGATAGTGGATGCTCTCGGCACATGACCGGAGATAGAAGCAAGGTATCAGATTTCGTAGAAGGTCGCGGTCCAAAAGTTCGCTTCGGTGATAAATCTAAAGGAAGAACAAGAGGAAAAGGAAACCTTCTTGTAGGAAAATTCAATGTCACCGATGTTGCATATGTTGAAGGCTTATAGTACAATCTACTTAGTATTAGCCAGTTCTGTGACAAACAGTTCTTGGTGAAATTCTATATAGATCACTGTAGAGTCAAGAACATCCAGACCAAAAAAGTTGTGCTTACAGGAAGCAGATCAGGTAACATGTATATTGCTGACTGGAAGCCCACGAGCTCCTCAATTCCATGCTTTGTTGCCAAAGGCACTGCAGATCTAAGCTGGTTATGGCACAAGAGGATGTCTCACGTCAATTTCAAGACAATCAACAAGCTCTCAATACAGGGAATGGTAAGAGGATTGCCAAACGTGTCATTCAAAAAGGATAGCGTCTGCGGACCTTGTCAGAAAGGCAAGCAAATCAAGTCCACCCTGAAGAGCAAATCCTACCTTTCAAACCAAAGAGTGTTGGAGATGCTACACATGGATCTCTATGGTCCTGTAGACCCGGTAAGTTTGGGAGGTAAGAAATATTGTCTTGTTGTTGTTGATGATTACTCTAGGTATGCTTGGACAATCTTCTTAAGAAAGAAGAAGGAAACAACATCAAAGCTGCCCGAGCTCCTGAGAAAGCTTCAAAATGAAAAGGCATTGAGTATCGTGTCCATTCATTCCGACAGAGGTACAGAATTTACTAACTGCTTTATAGAGCAATACTGTTCGGAAAATGGGATACAGCATGAATACTCAGCTGCCCGTACACCTCAACAAAATGGTGTTGCCTAGCGAAAGAAAAGGACGCTGAAAGAAGCAGCAAGGACAATGATTGCCGCAAGCAAGTTGCCACAGCGTTTCTGGGGTGAAGCAACCAATACAGCATGCTACACTCAAAACCACTGTATCGTCAACAAGCACCACAACAAAACAGCATACGAGGTATGGAACAACAAAACTCCGTTAGTTTCATATTTTCACATTTTTGGATGCAAGTGCTATGTGTTGAACAATGGGATGGATCAACTTAGAACCTTTGATGAGAAGTCGGATGAAGGAATATTTGTAGGATATTCCTCCGTTAGTGATGCTTACAGGATCTTTAACAAAACAAAGATGACGATCGAGGAATCAGCTCATGTAGTGTTCGACGAACCTCACCATGACCCCACAGGAGTAGAAGCTATTACTTAGGACATCCAACAACTTTCCATCTTAGATACACCAACTCCCATAGAACCTGTTGTTGACCTAGAAATCAACCCCGCAGCTGTAAGAATCGACGTAGATGAAGCCGATGTTGTACAAGTTGAAGCTATATCTACTGCAACTCAAGATACAGTATGAGACCCTGAATTAGAACCCGACAAAAGATGGTTAAGAGATCACCCGCAAGAGCTGATCATTGGAAGCATTAATGCTGGTGTTTCTACTCGTAGGAGAATACATAGTACACAAGGAAATGTATTGTGTGCACAAGGAGAACTAGATACTGAGATATCACCATTCCTTAAATGGAAATCTCAATCCGAGCTTAGAAGACTCAACATGTGCACTATTGCTGTATTCTTAGCCCAGTCCGAACCTGTTTCTACCATAGACGCTCTTAATAATTCTCATTGGATAACATCTATGGAAGAAGAGCTTAACAATTTTGAAAGAAACAATGTATGGTATCTTGTACCCAGACCTACGCATCAATCGGTTATAGGAACCAAATGGGTATTTCGAAACAAGAAGGATCGAAATGGACTAATCATAAGGAACAAATCAAGACTAGTCGCACAAGGCTATAGACAGGAAGAAGGCATAGACTACGATGAAACGTTTGCCCCTGTAGCCAGACTAAAAGCCATTAGGTTATTTTTAGCCTTTGCCGCCCATAAGAGCTTCATTGTATACCAAATGGATGTCAAGAGTGCATTCATAAAAGGAGACCTTGCCGAAGAAGTTTATGTTGAACAACCACCAGGGTTTGCCAACACAGACGGCATCGACCTAGTATACAGGCTGAGGAAAGCACTGTATGGACTTAAGCAAGCCCCTAGAGCTTGGTATGAGACCCTGTCCCAGTATCTAACCGATAATGGATTTGAGAAAGGTGCTGTGGACAAGACCTTGTTCAAAATACAGGAATGTGATGACCTTCTAATGGTGCAAATCTATGTAAATGATATAATTTTTGGTTCAACTAACCTTGCTTTGTGTCAAAGGTTCTCTCATCTCATGCAAAGTAAATTTGAAATGAGTATGATGGTAGAACTTAGTTATTTCCTATGTTTGCAGGTAAAGCAGTTGCTTATAGGTATCTTCATCAACCAGGAAAAATACAGCAAGGAGCTTCTCAACAAATTTGGAATGAACACTTCCAAATCATCGTCAACCCCCATGAGCACCTCCATGCAGATTAGTGCTGATGAAGATGGAAAGCTGGTTGACCAATCACTCTACAGGAAGCTTATTGGCTCGCTCCTGTACCTAACGGCTAGCAGGCCCAATATCCAGTTTGCTGTAGGAGTGTGTGCGAGATATCAAGTAGCACCCAAGGAATCACACTTCAATACAGCTAAACGAATCCTGAAGTACATTAAAGGAACAGTCGATGTAGGACTATGGTATCCTAAAGAAGGCGGATTCGATTTAGTTGGAAACAACGACTCGGATCTCGGAGGCTGCAAGCTAGATAGGAAGAGTACAAGTGGAACTTGTCACTTTCTTGGACCTAGACTTGTTTCTTGGTTCAGTAAGAAGCAATTGGCAAACTCACCTTCCACGGCTGAATCAGAATACTATGCTGCTGGTAGTTGCTGTATACAGATCCTTTGGATGTAGTAATAGTTGACAGATTATGGGATTGAAGCTAAGGAAACGCCAATCATGTGTGATAGCACGAGTGCAATTGCAATCACGCACAATCCTGTATTGCACTCGCGCACCAAGCATATCAACATGAAGCATCATTACACAAGGAATCATGTCGAGAAAAAGGATGTTCGGTTAGAAAAAGTTCATACAGACATTCAGTTGGCCGACATCTTCACCAAGCCTCTCGACACAACAAGATTCAACATGCTTAGACAAGAATTGGGATTGCTACAGCCTGACTCCTTGTAAGTAATTTACTGTTTTTACTCAACAATTGAGGGGAAATGCTGTAAGACCCAAGAATACAGTATCCACCATTAATTATTTGTACACTCAGAGCCTTCAATACAGCATTGTAGGGAACAAAGCAATATGAATCATCCTACAGCTGACGTGTGCAATAATTAAGGGGGAATACAGTATGACCCATGAATACAGCATTAATCCAAAAGTTGATGTACGGAACTAAATCCTATATGTACCTTTTAAGGGGGAACGCTGTATCGTCGCGGATACAGCACATACTATAGGATTTCGATTCAGTATACATATTATATTATAATATTTCATTTTAAAAATAATTTTTGTCCATGTGCCCTATTTTCATATCAAACGTCATTTACATTAAATGCCTTACACGACATCTGGACAATAGAATCTCAAAAGCCGTGATGTTTTAAAATTGTTTAATATTTAAAACCGTCGTTTCAGGCATTAAGGGTAATAACAAATGTCAGAAGTGGGACCCGCTCATATTTTAAAATTCACTGGATAAGTGTACCAGCTATACTAAGTCCATCGTGACTGTTCATTTCAAACGCCAGTTCCCATCCCTTAAATCTGACCATTCGTACTCTGAAAACCCTTCTTCGCCGCCCACTATAAAAGGACTGAAATTGCCATTTGAGACTCTTTACGCCTTCTGGATATTTTGATAGCACTCAAGAAAATACGGCCTACAAGTTTTTCTGCCTATTCGATTTGTGTATTATGATACTTGTACTAGCATCGTTTTGCTAATCCCTTCGGGGATGGACATTTGTTTTGATGTTCAGGTAGCCGAGGAGTGGGGAAGCAGCCACAGTACCGACATGACGACGAAGGGGCTCAGTGATGTTAATTATTGTTGCCTTGTCTTTCTTGTTTATTTTCAGTACTCGAGTACGCGTGTCTTTGTAATAATGGACTCATTTGAACTGTTTGAAATGGTTTTGTATTTTAAACTTTAATGGTACTTTTGTATTTTTCCGCATTTCTCAAATTAGCCTTGTAAATTCTTATATAAAGGATTTACGGCGCTGTAATTATTCCGAATATCTCGGGATGTTACAGAATATACACACACATACACACACACACATTTGCACTCTTAATAGTAATTTATATCTTTTGCTAATACGATATTTGCTTTTATGTTAGGATGAGGATGCTTTCTTTGCTGATTATGCAGAGTCTCACTTGAAGCTCTCTGAGTTGGGGGATTTTCAGTGTTTGGTTTTGGTATATGATTGATGATTGTGGCGCACATGGTGTTCCCTTTTTGTATGTCTGAGGTTTGTTTCACTCGTTTCTCCGCTAGCCTTCTTTGCCTTTGGAATTGCAGATTTGCTGATGCCTTTGCCACAGCGAGCAGTGGTTGTGCTTCGAGTTAGGAATGATGACTGATTCTTTTTTGTAGAATTTTATGTCCAATATCAGGGAATGAAAAAACACTTTGGGGTTTCATTTATTGTCCTTTTGATGGATGTGTGTAATACCCGCCATTTTCATAATGCAATATTATTATTATAATAATATAATAATATATTTCATATTATTTAATTTCATTTAGAGGATCAAGAACATTTATTTGGATGTATCACAAGTCCTAGCCCGAGTCATATCGTCATATATATATTTAAGTGGTCATTATTTATTTTATAATAGTGTTATTAATTATTCGAGTATAATACTAACACTACTAACATTATTAATATTAACATTATTATTAATAATATTAGTAATACAGTTTTTTATTAAGTATTAATATTATTATTGTCTTTATCATTTTCCATATTTTTTTATCATCAATATTACCAATTAATTACTATTCTACATTTACTATTTTTAGTATTATTATTATTATACCATTTATATTTTAACCATGTGTCTTAAGTTAACCAAACTATTGAGGACCATAAAGTCGTCTCATTTTCTATAAAAGAACTTGATGAACCTGCAGCGCCATTTGAGTTTTCTTTGGTTGGAAAATTCTCGCATGGATTCCCTACGATGAAAATCCTCAAGTCCGTAATGGGAAACTTGAATCTAAAAGGTTCTTTTTCGGTCACTCTTCTTGAACAAAAACATGTTTTGATACGACTTTCATGTGAAGAAGACTTTACTCGCCTTTGGAGCCGCCAAGTTTGGTTTATGGCCGGCTTCCCGATGCGCATTTTTAAGTGGACTCCTGATTTTGATCCTTTAGTCGAGGCGCCATTTGCTCCGGTTTGGGTTTTATTTCCGTATCTTCCTGTCCACTTATTTGACAAGTGTAGTCTTTTTCAAATTGCTTCTGTTATAGGGAAACCACTTCGAATAGATAGTGCGACGGCGGAATTATCTCGCGCTTCCACTCCACGTGTTTGCATTGAAATTGATATAACTCAAGCAAGGTTACCGGAAATTGAAATTAGGCTCGATGGGAAAATTAGGATGCAACCGGTAGAGTATGAAAACTTGCCTAGCTATTGTTTATATTGCAAGCATCTTGGGCACAATATGAAGAGCTGCAAATCTTTCAACCAACCATCTACCGTGAAATTCGATAATGACTTCTTGGACAAACCCATACCGAAGATTGAGGTTCTGGCCGTGGTTCGGAAAGATAAATGCGGCCAGATCAGCCCCTAGGCTCCCGCCGGCTCGGTCTCTGGGCCCAAACTCGGGGCCAAGGGTAGTATTATTCCATCAGCTGAACGAGTGGATATGAGAAAGATTAAAGAGGATATCTTTAAATCTTATGAACTTTTGGAATATGATTCCAATGCGGAGTCGGTCACCATTGAATTCCCCTACTACATGCCTTACGCTTATGTGGAAAAGAAATACTACTCGGATGGGGATCTTCCTCATCGATTGTCTCCGACTATCTTACCTCCCAAAAAAGCTTCAAAAAAGAAAAAAAAAAGAAGAAGGATCTGGGCAAGGAAAAAATGATCGAAACCCAGAATGATAATACCGTTGACGAATGGCTCGAGGCTAATAATCGTGCATCAGAATCGATTATAATAGAAAGCCGTTCGTCCAAAGATGATGAGGGATTTATCCAAGTCGTCGGGAAAAAAAAAGGAGATAAAAGAATAGGCGGAAGTAATTCCGTGAGGATTTTCTAAATCTTGCTTTTCGTGATATTTGCCATGTTTGGGATTCGGCACCCCCGAATAATAGTAGTTTTCTATTTGTTCGTTTGTAAAATTGGCTTTGTAAGGGAATAGGCCCCCATAACCGTGTTTTGATTTATGGACTTTTTTCGTTTTTAAAAAAAAAAGTATAATTAACCACACTAATCATAGTTAAGAACTCTTCTTCTCCCCACCGATCGTTCCCTCATCAGAGTTCTCACTTCATCAAAATTCCTCAATCCATATCTAATACACAAACCTAATTCAACTAACACACTTAAAAATTTTACAACTATAAATAACCAAAGTTCTACCACGAAAATCCTTTACACTATTTTTCATTGATCAAAAAAAAAATATACACATTATACAAATACAACGCCGGTTCTCTGCAACTAGAAGAAGAAGAAAATACATAGATACAGAACAAGAAGGATTAATCGTGTTTTCTCATTTGAAGTTCTGTTCTGGGAGTCCAATCTCGAAACTGGAAGTTCAACCACCTTCTGTGTAACACCCCAATTCACAAATGGGACATTACACGCCGTAGAACCCTCTTGAGGTCTACCAGGCTAACACATGACACATAACCACAATGAAAATCCCAAAAGATGCACTCAAAAGTAAATAGGGCCGTGGCCTCGGCCAAATCATTTCAACGGAGTACATAAAACATAATGTAAATATCAATTCGTTGCCCACGCAGGGGACTTAAACCAAGTTCAAGGATAAACAGTTTAATTCCAATACTCGATATATGCAATGACCAAACATAGAAATAAACAATACAGACTCGAGCCACTATCATCAAGCCATCCCATCCTTCGCGTGCGTGCCAGTACTGCTCCTCGGCTCTTAGGTACTGAAATGCATAAGACGCATTTCCCCATTTAAGGGTTAGCATTCGAATAGCTAGTGCAAGTACACAATTACACCACATTATATACAAAAATACGGTTTTACACAATCATCTCAAACATAAGTCATTTGCCACATATATATTAGGAATACTACATTGGCAATCAAATCGATTCAATCATCACGATATCACAAAATCACAATGGTATCCGTGGCGTACCCCTTAGTATCGACCCCGGACATCCGTCGAGCACTCAGTGGGATACCACTTCCGGCCGTACCCCTTAGTATCGACCCCGGACATCCGTCGGACACTCGGTGTAAGTTCAATCACTCACGCACACAAGTTCCCTTCGCGGCCGTACCCCTTAGTATCGGCCCCGGACATCCGTCGGACACTCACGGTGGAAGGAAGACAACTCACGTACCCAAAATCACCATTCATCATTCATTTCGAAAATCACAATATACATAACGAAATGTAATACATGTACTTGCCTTGAATGAAGCGAAGCGAAGGAAGCACGACGGAATAGGTTTTGGTCGAACAATCCTCCCAAATCGATCCTAACACAATAACGGTATACACAAGTCTCAATAATGCGGAAAGGTAAGAATTAATCCTAATTCTACCGTTGGGACAATTCATCGGACACCAAGAGTGCATAAGGAAATGAAATCGGTCAATGGTAGAACAACGGGATTTCATCCCGATCAAAAACAAGAAAACCAAGGGTCACGAGTATACTATCAAATCTAACAACAACATCGGCTAATTCGGATTAAAACATAAGATTACCACCAAACCCTCCCCAAAATCATACTAGGGTCAAAGGAGTGCTTACCTCTTGAAGAATCAAGCACTCAAATCCGAAAACCACGTGTTAGATCCGCAATCCGAGCCACCCGATCGAAAAGGGATGAAGAAATCTACACAACTAAGTGATAGATGGAGAAACTCTCCCTCTCAAGACTCTCTCTCTCACGGTTGAAGAAGGGGAGGAAATGAGCGATTCTCGGCGAATAAGAAGCGAGATATAGCGGCGACCGCGTTGTGTGCGCGGCTCGGCTAAAGCGTGCCGCAGCCTGAGGCAAGTGTGCCCGGTGGTGGTGGCCGCTCGTTGTGCTGCGGCTCATCCAAAGTGTGCTGCGGCTCGGACTCGACATGTGCCGGCAACCTTTGCCGGGATGCAGCGGCACGCAGTCTGATCGATTTTGGCCCGGCAAGTGACACACGGGTGTCTGCGGCCGGACAAGTGTCTTGCGGCTTGGCTTGTGTGCCGCGGCGCACAATCCTTGTGCCGCGGCACTGCAGTCTGATTTGTTTAGGCAACAAGCAAGGCGATGTGTGTGCCGCGGCTCACAATCCTTGTGCCGCGGCCCACACCCCCCCTCGGGTCCCAAAATGACGAAAAATGATCCGGAAGGAGAATAAAAGCAACATGGATCGATATTTGGGCAACAATAACACGAAATGGAAGTACGGAACCCAAAACGAATCTGAGGTACACAACCAAAGTCGAATAAGGGACAAATTCCCTAAACTTCTAGGAAATTACAAAAACGGCCCAAACATACGAAAAATCACGACACAACGTCGGATTAACAATCCGAAACTCGCAACATACTCTACACAAGCATACGAACTCATGGAAGTAAGAAAACAACGGAATCGAACGAATTTAATGAGAATCGAATACACATGAGACAGAATATAACACGAGATAAAATTACGTAAAAACATTATCAAGACCCGTCTAAACGGAAAACTCCAAGAATAAAATAAGTTCAGAATTACAAAACGATTGCAGGCGAGTTGTCAGAAGCGAAAATGCACCAAAGAAAGAAATTACCAAGGATAGAAAACGCGGATATTACATTATCCCCCTAAAAATAAGTTTCGTCCGAAACTTACAACACGAATAACTCGGGTATCTCGACCTCATACTCTCCTCTGTTTCCCACGTGGCCTCCTCGGATCCATGCCTCGACCACCGCACTTTGACCAAAGGGATGGTTTTGTGCACGAGTTGCTTAACTCGGCGCTCTAAGATCCGAATCGACCTCTCCTCGAAGGTAATGTCGGGCCCCAACTCGATCTCTCCAAAATCAATAATATGGCTAGGGTCCGTACGTACTTCCTAAGTGGGAAACATGAAATACGTTATGCACGTGGCTCGGGGACGGCGGCAAGCCTAACCGTCTGCGAGTTCTCCAACTCTATCTAAAATCTCAAACGACCCGATAAATCTCGGACTAAGCTTACCCTTGGCCAAGGCGGTAAACTCCCCGTGTCGCGACACCTTAAGCAAGACGTGATCCCCCACCTCAAACTCCAACGGTCGGCGACGTGTATCGGCATAAGACTTCGCCGACTACGGGCCGTCAACAATCTACCACGAATCGGGGTAATCTTCTCCCTCGTCTCAACTATCGAGATCGGGCTCGTGCGATTAGCTCGGACGTATCATCCCAACACAACGGTGATCTGCACCTCCTTCCATACAACGCTTGAATGGTGCCATTTTGATCGAGGCATGCCAACTATTGTTATACGTGAACTCGATCAACGGCAAGTGTGTCTCCCAATCATCCTTCCAATCTAAGGCACGGGCTCTCAACATATCTTCTAGTGTATGCGTATCGTCCGCTCAATTTGTCCGTCTCGAGGGTGGTAGGATGTACTAAGTCTCAACTCGGTTCCCAAAGCTCTATCAACGGCTGCCAAAATGTGATATGAATCGGCCATCACGATCCGAAACAATGCTCTTAGGGGTCCCATGCAATCTCACTATTTCCGCAACAAACACTCGTGCAAGCCTCTCCGGCCCCAAGTGTCCTTTATACTTAGAAAATGGTGATTTGGTTAGTCGATCAACAACGACCCAAATCATGTTCATTCCGTCCGAGTCTTGGGCATATTGGTAATGAAATCCATAGAAATATCCTCCCATTTCCACTCGGGATAGGAAGTGGTAATATGACCCATGGTCGTGATGCTCAATCTTAACTTTGTGGTCAAACACTTCGCCACAAACTCGCTAACATCCATCTTCAAATTACTCCACGGTAGTTACTCCTCACGTCCTGTACATTTTACAAATGCGAGGATGTATGGAGTAAGGCGTGGTATGAGCTTCGCTCAAGATCTTGTCTCGGCTCAATATCACATGGTACACAAAGTCTGCGAAACCTCAAAACTCCATCATCGTGAACCACAAATCCGGGGCTTTCCCTTTCCTCACATCCTCCCTCGGATGGACCAAAAGCGGATCGTCAAATTGCTTCGCCTTGATATCATCGATCGAGGCGAAGTGATCTCTAATGCACATAGCGGCCTGAACTCTCGAACCCAAACCTCAATATTCGACGGATGAAATCTCGGCTGGATCTTACTCTGCGGTGTAAGTACCTCTAACATCTGCAAAGCCATCGGTTTTACGCTCAACGCATCGGCCACTACGTTGGCCTTACAGGATGGTAAAGTATCTCGAGGTCGTAATCTTTAATTAACTCTAACCACCTACGCTGCCTCATGTTCAACTCTTTACAGTGAAGATGTACTTCAAACTCTTGTGATCCGTAAAAATCTTACATGATGACCCATAGAGGTAGTGCCTCCAGTTTTTAAAGGCGACCATGACTAACTCTAAATCGTGCGTGGGATAGTTTACTTCGTAAGGTTTCAATTGGCGGGACGCATAAGCAATCACTCTGTCTCTCTGCATCAAAACACATCCTAGACCAAGGCGAAGCATCACTATACACTACGAAGTCCTCGTTCCCCAGGCAATGCTAAAGCGGGCGCGGTAGTCGACGTCTCTTTAACTCGTCAAAGGCTGTCTGCTGTCTGCGGTCCACTCGAACTTCCGAGTTTTGGAGCAGGCGAGTGAGTGGTCTAGCGATCTTAGAAAATCCCTCAACGAATCTGCGGTAATAGCCGGCGAGACCAGAAAACTCCTCACCTCCTTCACATTCTTAGGCGGCTCCCAAGCCATCACGCCTCTATCTTCGCGGATCTACCCGAACCCCCTCTGCTGAAATCACGTGCCCGAGGAACGTCACTTCCTCGAGCAAAACTCACACTTAGAGAACTTCGCGTACAAGCTGCTCGAGTCCTCAAAGTGTCTAACCTGATCGGAGATGTAAGGCGTGATCCTCCCGACTCGTGAATAGATAAGAATATCGTCGATAAAAGCGACTACGAATTTGTCCGATACTCAATAAAACCCTTGTTCATCAAGCGCATGAACAACTTTGGGGCATTAGTTGGCGAAAGGCATAACCACAAACTCGTAATGGCCATATCTCGCCCGAAGCTGACTTTGAATATCGGCGTCCAATTCTCAAGTAGTAGCGATCGCAAATCAATCTTTGAAAAGATGTCGCCCCGAAGGTGATCAAACAAATCGTCAATCACAGGCAAAGGGTATTTATTTTTGATGGTCGACTTGTTTAATTCTCGATAATCGATGCATAAGCAGCGACCCATCTTTCTTCTTAACGAAAATGCAGGCGCACCCCAAGGCGATGCGCTCGGTCGAATATACCCTTTATCTAACAATTCTCCCATTGGTTCTTCAACTCTAACATCTCCGACGGTGCCATACGGTGCGGTGCTCGAGAAATAGGTGCATTCGGCTCTAGATCGATAGGAAACTCCACCTCTCATTGGGGTGGTAATCCCGGCAAGTCGTGCAGGAAGACATCGGGATACTCACTAACAAGCTGGAATTGACGACATGTTAACTCCACCATCTTCCGCCTTGAGCATAGCACGATGGCAAACCACATTACAGTTAAGAAGTTTCATCGCCTTCAAGGCGCTAATCACGCTCCCGATCTACGACTACGGTACGAGAGTATGCTCGGTGCCATCCTCGGCCACGATCGAGATAGTACGAGTCCGATAGTTCATGATAGCACCGTGACGCTCTAACTAATCGTCCCAGGATTAAATCCTCACCCTTAAGGTCGATAACGATGAGGTTCGAGGCGATCTCGGCTCCGATCCTCACGGGGCAATCCTAACTTCCCGGTCCCCAACCATCTTGCTAGGCGTACCCACCACAAGCGGTTCACACTCAAACAAGCGATTAAAGCCAATACGATTCACACAATCCGACTTGATAAAGGAATGGGTAGCACCGAATCGAAAAGCACTAAGCTGGATGAGTAAGGATGCGAGTGGTACTGGCCTTCTGGAATGTCTGCCTCCTCTGTGCGCCTCATCGATACGATCGGGGTGGATGAACCCGAGCTCGAGGCTGGCGATCCATTGTCCCCGACCTCTACCGCGACCGAACCTGCGGAACTGAGTAGGCTGGAGTATTATGATCCCTCGATCGGTAGTGGTAGTCGGAACTCTAGCGACCACTGGTGGCTTTCTCACAATGAGCGCCGATGCGATCGCGCCAAGTGAAGCAAGCAACGGGGGAAAAGGGCAATCCTTCATCAAATGCTCATATTGGTTGCGGTTAAAACAAACCACGACACCCGGCGGATTTGGCCGAGCAGTTACCACGAGATCCAGGCACGATGGAGCGGCCTCTTCCCGGTATGGGAGCGAGCGAGACCTCAAAAGCGACCACCCTTCGGTCGAGAATCCACCGGTAGTCTTACGCTTCTTAGCTTAAGCAAACTCACGATTAGGAACCGCCATCTCGATCGCTAGGGCGCGATCTGGTATTCTTTCAAGGTGGCACACATGAGCGGTGCCATACTCTGCCTAATATGCGGCTTCATGCGCATATTGAAGTAACGGATTTTATCGGCCTCCGTCCTCACACGATCTCTCACGAAACCCAATGCCGATTGTAAGTAATGATGGCACGAGAAATAGGCACGTCACGAGGTGTAGCGGTGAAGAACTCCACAATGCGCTCCTTAGCGGCGGTGGGCAATATTCGCTTCCATGCGGCCTTGAATTCCTCCCAAGTAGCTCGACGGTCTCTGCAGGCTGGCCTCCCACCATTCCGCAGCCTTCCTTATCCGGGAGAGTCTTGGGCAATATGTACCCTCCTGTCTTGGGACAAGCTACGGCATCGAAGGTCTGGACAAGCTGAAAGAGCGATTCTCCCAAAGGGAGTCGGAGGATCGGAGAAACGAGGAGGGTGCATCTTAGTCACCGTCTGAAGCCACTTACTAGCCTCCTCTTAGGTGTCGGGGCGGATTCTAGCGTCCACCACTGAGCTATCCGAGTAAGTTGGGCTACCAAGCTGGCAAATCTGTGATAGCCAGCGTCGGCATTATTACAGCGGCCTTGAGTGAGAGGCCGAGTCCGCAGAGGGCGAGAAAGTGAGCCCTCCTCATTATCGGCACCCAGACCACGGCCTCGGCGTCCTGGCCGGTCTACCACGACCTCTCAACATCTTGAAGGAAAGTAAGAAAAGGACAAGATCGAAAGATTCACAATTCACAAAGTTGGTAACACAAGTCACGATTCCGAACAACGTAAGAAAGCGAATTACGAGAGATATAAGAGTTCGAGGAGACTTACATTACGGTGCATACGAAAGACGGTAGCATGATGATATTAGGCTCAACGGTGACTCTAATGACGCAACCGACAGACCGAAAATTCACCGATGACCTAGGTATTCAAAACCTAAGGCTCGATACCATAAATGTAACACCCCAATTCACAAATGGGACATTCACGCCGTAGAACCTCTTGAGGTCTACCAGCTAACACATGACACATAACCACAATGAAAATCCCAAAGATGCACTCAAAAGTAAATAGGGCCGTGGCCTCGCCAAATCATTTCAACGGAGTACATAAAACATAATGTAAATATCAATTAGTTGCCTTGCAGACTTAAACCAAGTTCAAGGATAAGCAGTTTAATTCCAATACTCGACATATGCAATGACCAAACATAGAAATAAACAATACGGACTCGAGCCACTATCATCAAGCCATCCCATCCTTCGCGTGCGTGCCGTGCTCGCTCCTCGGCTCTTAGGTACAGAAATGCATAAGACGCATTTCCCCCATTTAAGGGGTTAGCATTCGAATAGCTAGTGCAAGTACACAATTACACCACATTATATACAAAAATACGGTTTTACACAATCATCTCAAACATAAGTCATTTGCCACATATATATTCCGGAATACTACATTGGCAATCAAATCAGTTCCAATCATCACGATATCACAAAATCACAACTGGTATCCCGTGGCCGTACCCCTTAGTATCGACCCCCAGACATCCCGTCGAGCACTCCGGGTGGGATACCACTTCCGCGGCCGTACCCCTTAGTATCGACCCCCAGACATCCCGTCAGACACTCCGGGTGGAAGTTCAATCACGCACGCACCCAAGTCCACTTCCGCGGCCGTACCCCTTAGTATCGACCCCCAGACATCCCGTCGGACACTCCGGGTGTAAGTTCAATCACTCACGCACAGAAGTTCCCTTCCGCGGCCGTACCCCTTAGTATCGGCCCCCAGACATCCCGTCGGACACTCCGGGTGGAAGGGACACAACTCACGTACCCAAAAATCACCATTCATCATTCATTTCGAAAATCACAATATACATAACGAAATGTAATACATGTACTTGCCTTGAATGAAACGAAACGAAGGAAACGACGACGGAATAGGTTTTGGTCCGAACAATCCTCCCAAATCCAATCCTAACACAATAACGGTATACACAAGTCTCAATAATGCGGAAAGGTAAGAATTAATCCTAATTCTACCCGTTGGGACAATTCATCGGACACCAAGAGTGCATAAGGAAATGAAATCGGTCAATGGTAGAACAACGGGATTTCATCCCAATCAAAAACAAGAAAACCAAGGGTCACGAGTATACTATCAAATCTAACAACAACATCGGCTAATTCGGATTAAAACATAAGATTACCACCAAACCCTCCCCAAAATCATACTAGGGTCAAAGGAGTGCTTACCTCTTGAAGAATCAAGCACTCAAATCCGAAAACCACGTGTTAGATCCGCAATCCGAGCCACCCGATCGAAAAGGGATGAAGAAATCTACACAACTAAGTGATAGATGGAGAAACTCTCCCTCTCAAGACTCTCTCTCTCTCGCACGGTTGAAGAAGGGGGAGGAAATGAGCGATTCTCGCTGAATAAGAAGCAGATATAAGCGGCGGCCAGCGTTGTGTCTGCATGGCTCAGCTAAAGCATGCCGCAGACCTGAGCCAAAATTGTGCCAGTGGTGGTGGCCGCTCGTTGTCTGCAGCTCTCATCAAAGTGTCTGCGGCTCGGACTCGACATGTCTTGCGGCAACCTTCTTGGTATCTTGGCAGATCTGATCGATTTTGGCCGGCAAGTGACACGGGTGTCTGCGGCACAGACAAGTGTCTTGCGGCTTCGGCTGTGTGTCGCGGCGCACAATCCTTGTCTTGCGGCACGCAGTCTGATTGTTTAGGCAACAACTGGGCGATGTGTGTGCCGCGGCTCACAATCCTTGTGCCGCGGCCCACACCCCCCTCGGGTCCCAAAATGACGAAAAATGATCCGGAAGGAGAATAAAAGCAACATGGATCGATATTTGGGCAACAATAACACGAAATGGAAGTACGGAACCCAAAACGAATCTGAGGTACACAACCAAAGTCGAATAAGGGACAAATTCCCTAAACTTCTAGGAAATTACAAAAACGGCCCAAACATACGAAAAATCACGACACAACGTCGGATTAACAATCCGAAACTCGCAACATACTCTACACAAGCATACGAACTCATGGAAGTAAGAAAACAACGGAATCGAACGAATTTAACGAGAATCGAATACACATGAGACAGAATATAACACGAGATGAAATTACGTAAAAACATTATCAAGACCCGTCTAAACGGAAAACTCCAAGAATAAAATAAGTTCAGAATTACAAAACAGTGCCAGGCGAGTTGTCCGAAACGAAAATGCACCAAAAGAAAGAAATTACCAAGGATAGAAAACGCGGATATTACATTCTGCACATCAGACTTTTCTTCGATGAGGTAAAACTGTAAAACTCAGCCTTCCCCATTTAATTTTGAGTTTTATCATCCTTTTTGTCGGTTCAGAATTCATCTGCAAACTACACCAATTTTATATCAAACATACATTACCAAATTAACCCGAATGACCCAAATCCAACGAATCCACCAAGTTCATAAATTTAAATCAGTAATCCCAGAACCTCAAATCAATTTTCCATGTTAAATCTGAATCATGATATTCAATCCCATATCGGAATCATCCCCGTACAAGTAACTCGAATCTCAAATATAACCTTTTCTGATGAATTTCGTAGAACTGTATCGTCGTATTCTTATGACATTAATCAATTCATCTTTCTGGTAAATTTAACACTAAGCTCATCAGGCCTGAACTCATGGCCGAGCTCTATCCATTAACCGAATTTCTAATCAGACCTGACTTCAACCCATTCAAACTCTTGAACATCAAAACTCTTCAACCCAAAACAACCAAACACCAACGGCCAAACACCATGGCTCGATCAACATCCCCATCTCATAAGACCCATATTCAGAATTCATAATCCAGCCATCCAAACCCAAAACCAGTTTCAAACCCCAATAAGAAACTTCAGATTTGTCCTTACCTAAAGCCAGTTTCACCGCCATGATGTATGCCTCCGACCTGCAACATAAGCCACCACCACTGCCAAAGCCAAAACCGGCAGCAATTTCACCTCAACACAATAACCAAATTCACAAAATTTAGAAATTTTACTCTCAAGTCTTGGAACTCAAACCTCAAATTCGACCTGAATTCGTGTAACCCACCAACATCATCTTTTCTACTGGACGAACCACAAATCCCGAACTATCCACCGTCGCACCATCGAGTCGAACCACCGCCAGAGGTCTAGGGCTGTAGCCCTTCCTTTTCACTGCTGCCATATAATACCAGTCGGAGTCTGACCGGAAGCAAATCGAGAGGGTCGTTGTATGTTCGATTTTTAGTGTGTGTTTTGCGGACGTGATTTTGAGAGGGGGAATCGGGAGAGAAGAGAGAGTTTCTGAAGAGTGCAGAGATAGAGAGAGAGAGAGCGAGATGTTAGGGAGATGGAGGAAAATGTTTATGTCGGCTGAGGCATGGTAGAGGGTATTTATACCCGCAAGAAATTAGGGTTTTGCATTTTATGTAATATCCGGATTAATTATTGACTATTTCATCTGTAATTGAACCCTATATTATTCGGAATTGTGATATCGATAATCGAAGTTGATATTTCTCGTATTTGTATCCTTGTACATGAGTATGGAAACATGTAAATTTTCCCATGCAAATACGTGATAACGTACGCTAAGGAACATGTCTAGCGTACGCTAAAGGGTCTTGCTTACGTACGTAACCTGCTGGTGTAACGTACGTAATCGAGTACAGAATGAGAACAGTTAACTATCAGTGAATGATAGTGTACGCTAAGAATATTGGGTAGCATATGCTAATAGGCTAACGTACATTATGCATGAAGGCTAACGTACGTTAAGGACAGAAAATTATAAATAGGACAGCACCCCATCTTATGTTGTTTACATTTTCTTCACTTATCCTTCAGTCCAGAGAGCCTCCCCTCCTTCATAAACATCCATAGACCACCCATACTTGATTTTTGAAGATTAGATATCACTTATATTAATCATTGAGGTGCAGAATCATTTTGGATTGACACACAAGCAACCGGAGTTGGATTCTACCTATTGTCTCAGCATTTTCATCATCTTAAGGTATGTTATGTTGTCTCCAACCTTGATTTCGTATTCTTAAATATATTATGATCATGCTACCAAGGATATTAAGTTTCATAGATGATTTATTCAACCAAACATCATGTTTAGGGATTTGAGATGATTATGCTTTAAGTACCTCAGTTAAGAGCATCATAATTTGAATCTTGTTACGATGAACAAGTAAATGAAGTTTCTGAGATTGGTAATCCAATTTGAAAGGTGTCTTCGTAGTAATCGTGGACTTGGTATTAACATCATGGTTGTTAGATGAACCTAGGAAGTTGATCATGGAAGGATTTGTCATATTTTGTAAAGGTGGATTGTTAAATAAATCTTCAAGAGGATAGTTTGAATGATATAAAGATCTTGATATCAACCATAGGCCTTCCGAATTATGCATGAGAAATTGTAATAAAGATTGGATTATGATCACCATGATGATATATGTATCCTTGAATTCAAAGATGTTTTAATCCGTAAGATCATTCATAATTGTATGAACATGTTATGTATGGGATAACGTACGTTAATCACTGAGGATTTAGTAAGCTTCATCACAATCGAGACAGTTGTCTGCCCATTGAGAAACTGTCATATACGTGTTTAGCGTACGCTAAGCTATGTAGCTTACGTACGCTATCGGGCATAGTTAACATACGCTACGTTTGGTACGTAACGTACGTTATATCATCAGACGAGTCAGTCGACTGATCAGTGAGGGACTTTCGATGCATGGTTTGCGTACGCTAACGAGAAGGCTTAATGTAAGCTACAAAGGTTACGTAACGTATGTTAAGCAGGTCAGACAGGTTATGTTTTATGAACTTTCGACTATAATTTGGATTATTAGACATTCGTACGACGTGAGATGAACTCTATATTATTTCTTTTGTTTAAGGTTCGAGTTTTGCAATGTGATTAATCGAAGGGGTAACCTTCAAGTATTTCGATATTCCTGGAAGTGTTATTCTTGTCATCGAATCGAGGCAAGGACATTAATTGTTTTATGTATTGATGTTATACATATTGTTGTATATATATGTCGTTGTTGTATGTCCACCTCGTGTTGGTCCGATGGGATCATCGGGGGATCTATGCTAGCGTGCGCTGGATCATCGGGCGGGTTTTTCCACCACATGTTGGTCTGACGGGATCATCGTGGGTTCTAGGCAGTGAACGCTGGATCATCGGAATTACCATGTGTATGTTGTGATATCGTGTTGTGATTATCAGTTGTGTATGTTATTTATGAGTTTCTCGTAGAAGGAGACTCGTTGGTAATTTGTCAACTATGTTATTATTATTCTTCGTGAAATGTTGAATAATATGTTGTGGTACTTGTACTAGCATCGTTGTGCTAACCCCTTCGGGGGTGAACATTTGTTTATGTTCAGGATCCAGGAGAGCAGGGAAATAATCCAAATTTGGAATGTGTCTTCGTAGTAATCGTGGACTTGGTATTAACATCATGGTTGTTAGACGAACCTAGGAAGTTGATCATGGAAGGATTTGTCATCTTGTAAAGGTGGATTGTTAAATAAATCTTCAAGAGGATAGTTTGAATGATATAAAGATATTGATATCAACCATAGGCCTTCGGAATTATGCATGAGAAATTGTAATGAAGATTGGAGTATGATCACCATGATGATATACATATCCTTGAATTCGAAGATGTTTTAATCCGTAAGATCATTCATAATTGCATGAGCATGTTATGTATGGGATAACGTATGTTAATCACTGAGGATTTAGTAAGCTTCATCACAATCGAGACAGTCGTGTGCCCAGTGAGAAACTGTCATATACGTGTTTAGCGTATGCTAAGTACGCGAAGCTATGTAGCTTACGTACGCTATCGGGCATAGTTAACGTACGCTACGTTTGGTACGTAACATACGTTATATCATCAGACGAGTCAGTCGACTGTTCAGTGAGGGACTGTCGATGCATGGTTTGCGTACGCTAAATTTTGTAGCTTACGTACGCTAACGAGTAGGCTTAATGTACACTACAAAGGTTACGTAACGTACATTAAGCAGCTCAGACATGTTACGTTTTATGAACTTTCGACTGCAATTTGGATTGTTAGACATTCATACGACGTGAGATGAACTTTATATTATTTCTTTTGTTTAAGGTTCGAGTTTTGCAACGTGATTAATCGAAGGGGCGACCTTCAAGTATTTTGATATTCGTGGAAGTGTTATTCTTGTCATCGAATCGAGGCAAGTACCTTAATTGTTTTATGTATTGATGTTATACATATTGTTGTACATATATGTCATTGTTGTATGTCCACATCGTGTTGTCCGACGGGATCATGGGGGATCTATGCTAGCGTGTGCTGGATCATCGGGCGGTTTTTTACACCACGGGTTGGTCTACCGGGATCATCGTGGGTTCTAGGCATTGAACGCTGGATCATCGGAATTACCATGTGTATGTTGTAATATCATGTTGTGATTATCAGTTGTGTATGTTATTTATGAGTTTCTCGTAGGAGGAGACTCGTTGGCAATTTGTCATCTTTGTTATTATTATTCTTTGTGAAATGTTGAATAATATGTTGTGGTACTTGTACTAGCATCGTTGTGCTAACCCTTTCGGGGGTGAACATTTTTTTATGTTCAGGATCTAGGAGAGCAGGGAAACAACCAATGAAGTTGCATGACGACGAGGGTGCAGAGTGATGTTCCGACCGGGTTTAATTGTCTGTTGTTTGTGTTATCTTTAATAAGTACTCGAGTACGTCGTCGTTTGTCATGATTGAATTTGGTGATGTATTAATATTCTTCCTTCGGATATTTGTATTCTCGGTATTGACCTAGAACTGTTGTATTTTATTTCAGTTACTTTCATATGTTGGTATTTGTTGTTGTCTTTTCATTCCTTCAGCCTTGTAAATTCTTATGTAAAGGATTTACGGCGCTGTAATATTCCTGAATATATCGGGGGTGTTACATTTTAGTCCTCACATTTTCCAGCAGCCTTCAGTTCAGCCCCAGACAGTTTTAATTAACTCGATTTTAACTCAGTCAGCTTCTCAACTTTTACAATTTGACCCCAGTCAACTTTAAAACTTCACTTTCAATCCTATTCTGACTCAAAGTATTAAAATGTTGACTTCCAATTAATATTAATAATTAATCTGAATTTATGCATAAATATTTTAATTTCAGTCATCTATAATGTTAACTCTTCGATTAATATTAATAAGCAATTGTAATTTATTTTCAGTTATTATATAGTGATAATTGTATCTTTTCATTTATTATATAAATAATAAATCGTAAGGATTATAATAATAATTACTATTATTATATGTAGACTTTATCGAGGATTTACGGGCTTAGGACTGTGAGTCGAGCACCTTCATATTCAAGTCAGACATCATCATTTATTTAGGTGGGAATTTTCACTATCACTTTAATTGCTTTAATTGGACTGTATATGTGATGTTCTATTCATGTTTAAAATTATGATGTACGTTGTAAATCAGGCTCACCTGTATTCATGTAAGAGGTTATCTTAAGATATATGTTGTTGCGGGGACACCTGTGCAACCTCAATATTCACATGATTCATGTTATGTGTGGTATTATGTATGTGTTTGATGTTGTTGTGCGGGCACCTTCGCAACCTCAATATTCGTATTATGCATGCTCGATTCATGCTACACGTAATATTGTGATTATGTATTGACATTGAGGAAAAATATGATAGATTATTCATGTTATGCTTTCCATGAGATTGTATATTACTGTGATCAGTGTGATCTCCACGAGCTGAAGGAAGCTCACCCCCTCCTTTATTGACCCCGCAGGTTGAACCGAGCCGGATGGACGAAGGAGCGAGCCGAGAGGGCATATGAAAGAGGATTTATTATATGATGTTTTTTTCGTTATGTCAAATGTTTTGAAACTCACTTGGGGAAACGTTGACTAGAAATTTTAATTTATGATTTATTCTTCCGCCGCAAAATTTTATCTCATATCTATGATGAAATGTTGCCTTATTTAAAGTTATTAAAGTTATGTCAGTGTAGCGACTCGACTTTGTAGGCGAGAATTTTAATATTCTCAAAGAAAATTATTTTTGTCAAAAGCTATCTTTTTATTTATTTTCCCCAATAAATACCCCTAGAAAGTCGGGGCGTTACATAGTGGTATCAGAGAGGGTTTTACCTTTCTATAGACTCACTAATATATAAAAGTTTCATATGCTCTCAGCTTCGCCACTTCCTCACTCCATCAAAGGTACCAAGTTTCAGTCATTATTTATGCATATGTCATTTCATTTTATTTACATAATTATATATGTATGTACGAATTGTTAGAATGGCCAAACATATGATGACGCCACATAAGAAGGTCCCAACTACTTTTGATTCGCGTATTCTAGCACGCAAAGACTGGTGGGACGATCCTAGTTTACCAGAAAATGCACCACACTATGTCATCAACAGACTGAGCAAGTGGTTGCAGTCTGGGAAATGAGGTTCCGTCACGCAAAAGCTGGAACACCTAATGGGGAAGTTATCCGAAGATTGGAGTTACTGCATCTTTCGGCTTTGGAAAGAGTCTATCAAGAAATCACCAGAAGAGCGAGAGACCGCAGATGATTTCCAGTTCGTAGCTGGACGCTTATTGGATTTGTACGCCCGAAAGGCAATACCAGCTGCAAATTAGAGTTCCGACTCTACGGATGAAAAAGACCCTGAGGAGGATCCTGAAGAAGACCCCTGAAGAAGATCGTGAAGAAGATCCAGAGGAAGCAACCAAAGAGGAGCTAGAACCAGAGGAAGAGTTCGATGTGGTGCAGATGGGAGACTCGAATGATGCTGAGATGGCTGATAGTGAGTCCAGTAACAAGGACAAGGAGATGGTCATGGAGAAGTATTACCCGAGGGTGTACAAGGCTAAGATATAGAGAGAGTTATTAGACTTGACGCATGGTAGCATAATTGTAACGGATTATGCGAGAAAGTTCAACCACATGTGCTGTTTCACACCGCATGTGGTTAAGACTGATGGGATGAAGCCGCAGAAGTTTTGTAATCACTACTACAAAAACAAACAAAGAGATCCAGACTAAAAGACCCGTTGATAAAGATAACGGGTCTCTTTAATATAAGAGACCTGATATTATAAACAACAGGTCTCTTATATGTCAAATGGGCCCGCCATTTTTTTGTGAGAAACTTAAGAGACCCGTTGTTTTTATTGACGGGTCTCTAATGTATAAGAAATAAGAGACCCGTTGCTTTTGTTGACGGGTCTCTAAAGTGTAAAAACTTAAGAGACATGTTGTTTAACCCAACCGGTCTCTTCTTTTCTTCTTCAAATTAGGGCTAACACTTGTCACTAAGTACTCTCCATCTCTCCATCTCTCTCTCGTCTGTAATCGATCCCTTGGCGGCGATCTTTGCCACTGCCATTTTGTTTTCTCCCTGTCTGTAATCGATCCCACTTTTCCATCTCAATTTCTTTTATCTCAATACTCATCACCGTGGTTTCTTCCAGCGGCAGCAAGAAAACCATTCTTCAAAGCCCAAAGGTCAGCGCTGTGATTTGCCCAAAGCTTGGATTATCTTCAATGTCTCACTTAATGTTACCGATGATGTTGGTATTGAACCACCAATATCGAATTTTAAAATGCTTCTGATAATCTGTAGGAGAAGAGCTCTCAAAAAAGCAAGTTGTCCAGGAATCTCAGTTAAGAAAGTTGGAACTACAAAAAGTGTGTGTGTGCGTTTTCAAGTTTAAGGTTTTGAATCTAATTTCTTTTGTTATATTTCTGAAATTATCAGCGAGATGAAATTATATCTGTTACTTATCTCGATATCATCTGGGGTTGATATTCGAATCTGCAATTCGCACAAGAAAATGACATTAGCACGCATTTTTACTTTGTTTTCCCTTTTGCTTCTTCCATCAATTTCTCTTATAAGAAGCTTCTAAAGATGTTTGGATTTTAGCTGCTCTTTATGGATTAAAAATTCGCACTCTGGCATCCCAAATTGTTTATCAGTAAAACTATGAACAAAAGACACACACACACACACACAAATTCATCCTGGACATTCTTTGGTGTTTTCCCTTGAGGTCTGTCTGCGAATTTGAATCATAATAATAATTTATTCATCTGGAATGGCTGGTATAACCTACGCTCATGACCATTTACTGGCTAATAGCTCCTAAAGAGTCCCTTTACTAAGAAAAAGGCTTAATTACGGATGAAGTTTCATTGGTTATTTTAGTTCTGCGGCATGTGCATATATTCTTCTAATCTCCAAAACTCAGATCCAAGTCCACATACATGGTTAGCTTCAGATTGTAAACTGCTTTGGTTGTAATAGTTTACGTGTCAAGAAATACCCGTATATCTAGCTTCAGTGATTAATTTGTCAAATCAGACATTTTGTCTCTTATATAGGATAGGTTCTGAAAACTTCAATAATCTTTGCTGCATAACTTCTGTGCTTGTGCATTTTTGTGCGAAACGAAAGGGTTATTGTTTTCCAAGTCAGAAAGCTTTTCTTATGCATTAGGTAGTGTTCTCTTAATTGATGTGTTGGATTTTGTGCATGTGATGTCAAGTATTTAAATTTGGTTCTTTAAAGCAGGGAATTTTTGCAGACTATAAGCAACCATTTGCCGTGACGTATCTGGGAGCTTCTTTAATGGTGATTTACCTCCCAATAGCATGTATTAAAGATTGTCTATATAATATCCTGAAGAGACGTTCCAGAAAAAATGGTCAAGGTGAGGGCGCGTGTCCTGGTCTTGGATATCCTTTAGAGTACATTGGGGGACAGAAAATCTTCGAGGTTGAAATTCAGGGATCGCTGAAAAGCAAAGACAGTGAATTGGATCTTGTGAAACATGAAGAGACAAAACCCTTGGTTTCACCGCAAGGAGGTGATGCTAGAAATATAAAGCTGGGAAAACAAGTCACAACCAAAGAAATTGCTATGTATGGATTTTGTCTTGCCCCTCTTTGGTTTATCACCGAGGTAATTTTCGATGATGTATGCCTATACTCGAGATGATTTTAGTTGAATTTTATCTGACTGATGGTTTTGTGAACTCATACCTGCTTAATCATTACTCCCTCCGTATTACTTGAAGAGTCATATTTCAAGAAATGATTTTGTCCCAATAGAAGGTCACAATTCAATTTTTTTTTTCTTCTCATGCCCTTATTTATGTATGGTCCAAAATTCTTTCTCAACTAATAAGGATATAAATTGAGATATGGGCATAAAGAAACTTATTAAATGTATCTTGAAATCCAAAAAGTTGTAACTTAACCAAATATGACTCTTCAAGTGGGACGGAGGGCATATAACTTGGCAAGTTAAAAACATGTATTGGCAGGACTTGAAGAGTGTTTGCAGATACGTCTCTTTTTGGAGCAAGTGTCAAGTGATCTATTGGTTTAGAAGCTTAAAGTAGTTGACAATCGAAGTTTGGATAGAAGCTAAAAGTGAAAAATTCAAAGTTCAAGTGTTTGAAGGTAAAAATGGTTTAAAAATGAGCTTTTGGATAGAATGACCAAAGACTTCCAATCTGTATAATATGGGTATTTACTATTTTTAGTAATTTAAATTATATTTTAGGGTAAGAATGTCCAAGCAATACTTCTTATTTTACAAAATAACAAACATACTCTTCTAGAATCGAATAACTCACTAGCACTTTTAAATTTCAATTAAATAAAGCAGATGCTAGCATTTGCAAACAATACAAAGTGATTTCTTTTCATTTAAAAGTCGAGAAATACTTTGAGTGTTTGCAACCACTCTCTTAGTCGAACTCGAAGCTATGAGAGCTCAAATTATTTAAATATTTAGATGCACTGATCTATACATGTGCCTTTTACTTTTACCCCTCTTTGCGGTACTTATCAACCACGCTTGCTCTTGCACGTACAAGTGTTGCAAGTCTGCAGCTTTATCCTCAACCTCGGATTATTTACGCTCTTTATTGGTGCACTTTTGGGGCAAGATTCTTTAAATATTTCAAGATAGTTCGTATTTGTCAAGATTACTGGTGTTGTCATGACAACACTAGGAAAACTTAGGTAATCGATGAGTCACAACTAAACAATTCTTCGTGAGTATTTTCTCTATTCTGTTTATGTGGTTCTTGAATTAAAATTTCATAAAAAAGTATGCATGAAAAAATAGAAAACTCCACTATCTAATCCAGTCTTCCAATTTCATGTTTTGCATTTGTAATTGCATATTTCAGGGAATTGGTGATGGTTCAACTTTTTGTTTGTTGAAGAAGTGACAAACGCTCTCTTCTTTGGGGATCTTTTTGGACTTTTTCGGATGTGACGTATGGCTTATTTACGGTGTTAGGGGCATTATGACTCGATTACAAATGAATTTATGACTGTATTATCGAATGTCCTTTTTACTGTTTCTTTTCTTTTGGGGGCCAATCATCGCTTAAGAAGTTTTCTGGTGAGGAAGGAGAGAGGGTTGATGTGTAGAAGTTGTTTGGTTATATTGGACTATGTACACTTGTCGCACTTTGGTGGCTCGGTAAGAGGTATAGCGTTGTATTTACTTTTTTTCTTCTGGAACAGCGAAGGTGATCTGTGATACTAATTCATGTTTATTATCTCACACGGAATCACATGTTCCTAGGAAAGTGAACGTAGGTGCGAGGAGTTAATAACCCAAGTTCCTGATTCTACCAGGCCTCTTTTGAGGCAGATTGAAGCAATGCAGGTTATACTGTGTGTGTTTTTTGGTTATTTTTTATTTTTTGTTCATCAGACTTCCAGATTTGCTTTAACCTTTTATTTCTTTAACTGTTATTTTCAAGAAACAGCTGCTAGAAGGGCTGAAGCTTGGGCTGCTGTTGAGAGATCTGTGAACTCACGGCTTCAGGTTTCTGGAGAAACGCATCCTCTTTGCCTTGTGTTTATTTTTGTTTTTCATAAGTTTCAGACATCTAAAATTGTCGTGATATGCAGGAAGCAGAGGTCAAAGTCAGTGCAGAGGAAAAAGAGCATTCTATAAATGAGCGTCTAACTCAAACTCTATCTCGAATTAATGTTCTTGAAGCTCGTGTTTTTCCCCCTCTGTAAATCATTTTAGTTCGTGAGATGAAGTGTCACGGCTTATGCTAGGAAGTGTTGCGATATCATGCCTTAGAGCCGAGCAGACATACGGCTAACAAGATCTCTTGAAAAGGAGAGACATCGGGCAGCAAAAGTAGACAGGAATATCTTGCTTTGAAGGAGGAAGGCGATACTCAAGAAGGTCGTGTCAATCGGCTAGAAGAAGAAATTCGGAGCTACAAAGAAAGCACGGGAGGAGTTACATGAAGCGCCGACGCACCAGGAACTCCCGCAATGTAACATATTAGTTCTATTTTAATTTATTTCATTATTGTCTTTCCTTGCTTCTTTATTTTTCAAATAATACATCAACTCTTTTCTGGAATGTAACATGTTGGATGATTTTTATACATCTCAAATCTTTTCTGTGGCTGGTGAAATAATGCATTTGTTTTCTGTTAGCACATATGAGGATCTGATCATTTGGCCAAGAACAACCTTTTGCACTGAATTTTACTTTTAACATAGTTGGCCTTGTGGATTATAATTTGAGTTAGACTTCTAGCAACTATCAGTAAATCATGACAGCATTACATGTCCACTGGAGACTAGATTGTTCACATATAAAATTATTTCTAGTGTCTAATTAAGTTAATGATGTTAATAGAGAAATCACCTAGCTATTTTTTATCTTATATATGAGATATCGACTAACAAAGTGTAACACCCCAATTCACAACTGGGACATTACACGCCGTAGAACCCTCGTGAGGTCTACCAGGCTAACACATGACATATAAACCACAATGTAGTCCCGAATAATGCACTCAAAAGTAAATAAGGTCGTGGCCTTGGCCAAAACATTTTTAATGTAATACATGAACAGAGGTTAAATACCAATTTATTGCCCACGCAGGGGACTTAAACCAAGTTTTAAAATGGACAGTCTAACTTCAATACTCGACCATGCAATGACAAAACATAAAAATGTAGACTCGAGCCACATCATCAAGCCAGCCCATTCTTTGCGTGCGTGTCCCGTGCCTGCTCCTCAGCCCTCCCGTGCACTGAAATGCATAAGACGCATTTCCCCCATTTAAGGGGTTAGCATTCGAATGGCTAGTGCAAGTACACAATTACACAACATTATATACAAAAACGGTTTTACACAATCATCTCAAACATAAGTCATTTGCCACATATATATTCCGGAATACTACATTGGCAATCACATCGATTTTCAGTCATCACGATATCACAAAATCACAATCGTATCCCGTGGCCGTACCCTTAGTATCGACCCCGGACATCCCGTCGAGCACTCGGTGGGATACCACTTCCGCGGCCGTACCCCTTAGTATCGACCCCGGACATCCCGCCGACACTCCGGGTGGAAGTTCAATCACGCACGCACCCAAGTCCACTTCCGCGGCCGTACCCCTTAGTATCGACCCCCAGACATCCCGTCGGACACTCTGGGTGGAAGGAACACAACTCACGCACCCAAAAATCACCATTCATCATTCATTTCTCGAATCACAATATACATAACGAAATGTAATACATGTACTTGCCTTGAACACGATGAAACAAGGGAAACAACGAAGGAATAGGTTTTGGTCCGAACAATCCTCCCAAATCCGCTCCTAACACAACAACGGTATACAACAAGTCTCAATAATGCGGAAAGGTAAGAATTAATCCTAATTCTACCCATTGGGACAATTCATCGGACACCAAGAGTGCATAAGGAAATGAAATCGGTCAATGGTATAACAACGGGATTTCATCCCAATCAAAAACAAGAAAACCATGGGTCGCGTGAATACTATCAAAATCTAATAACAACATCGGTTAATTCGAATTAAAACACAAGATCACCACCAAACCCTCCCCAAAATCATACTAGGGTTGAAGGAGTTCTTACCTCTTGAAGATTCAAGCCCTATAATCTGAAGAACACATGCTAGATCCACAATCCGAGCTACACGATCGAAGGAGGATGAAGAAAATAAAACACTCAAATGATTTGTGAAGGAAAAACCCTCCCTCAAGCTCTCTTTCTCGGTTGTAGGTGAAGAAAAGGGAAAGAAACGAGCTGAAATGCTCAAAAAACGAATTTATAGGGGTTGACTCGTCTGACAGACTCGACCGTGTCCGCATGACACGGTCGCGGCGCGCAGCTGGCCGGCAGGGTCTCGACCGTGTCCTGCTAGACACGGTCGCGGCGCGGAGGGGCCTTCCGATAGTGACCCGTCCGACAGCGACTCGGCATGACTCGACCGTGTCCTGGAACACGGCCGGTGTCCGGGCGATGGTTCTCGCTTATCCGGAAGAGTTCGACTCGGCCGTGCTGCGACACGGCCGGGTCCTGAGGCAGAGACTTCGGCATTTCCGGACGAGTACGGCACGGGCCGTGTCGGACGACACGGCCGAGTTCGGTCGGCAGTGATCGGCCAATAACTGGAAAAAATGAGCGGGTGAGCTAAAACGACCATAACTCTCTCGTCCGGACTCCGATTGACTCACCGTTTGAACCATTGGAAAGCTAATTCGATGCTCTATAATATTGCAAATATTTAGAATTTTGGGAGTTACCAAAAATTAATGGTGATCTAACAAAGTCGAACTCATAAGAGGAAAGTTGAAACAATGAACAATAATGATACACAACTCGAAGTTTTTCCGAACGGTGAACACGGTGAATGAACATGATTGATGAATGATTATAATTGAGTGAAAATACACTGAGTGACAATTACAGACTGATAATTACTGAATGAAAATGAATGAATTACAACCGGTTATTACATTATCTCCCCCTAAAAATAAGTTTCGTCCCGAAACTTACAACACGAATAACTCGGGGTATCTCGACCTCATACTCTCCTCCGTTTCCCACGTGGCTTCCTCGGATCCATGCCTCGACCACTGCACTTTGACCAAAGGAATGGTTTTGTGCCTGAGTTGCTTCACTCGACGCTCTAAGATCTGAATCGGCCTCTCCTCGAAGGTAATGTCGGGCCCCAACTCGATCTCTCCAAAATCAATAATATGGCTAGGTTCCGATACGTACTTCCTAAGCTGGGAAACATGAAATACGTCATGCACGTGGCTCAGGGACGGCGGCAAGCCTAACCGATACGCAAGCTCTCCAACTCTATCTAAAATCTCAAACGGCCCGATATATCTCGGACTAAGTTTACCCTTCCGACCGAAGCGGTAAACTCCCCGTGTCGGCGACACCTTAAGCAAGACGTGATCTCCCACCTCAAACTCCAACGGTCGGCGACGTGTATCGGCATAAGACTTCGCCGACTGGGCCGTCAGCAATCTAACACGAATCAGGGTAACCTTCTCCCTCGTATCAACTATCATGTCGGGCTCGGTACCGATTAGCTCAGACGTATCATCCCAACACAACGGCGATCTGCACCTCCTCCCATACAACGCTTCGAATGGTGCCATTTTGATCGAGGCATGCCAACTATTGTTGTACGTGAACTCGATCAACGGCAAGTGTGTCTCCCAATCATCCTTCCAATCTAAAGCACAGGCTCGTAACATATCCTCTAGCGTCTGTATCGTCCGCTCAGACTGTCCGTCTGTCTGAGGGTGGTAGGATGTACTAAGTCTCAACTCGGTTCCCAAAGCTCTATGAACGGCCTGCCAAAAATGTGATATGAACCGGCCATCACGATCCGAAACAATACTCTTAGGGGTCCCATGCAATCTCACTATTTCCGCAACAAACACTCGTGCAAGCCTCTCCGGCCCCCAAGTGTCCTTAATACTTAGAAAATGAGCTGATTTGGTTAGTCGATCAACAACGACCCAAATCATGTTCATTCCCGTCCGAGTCTTAGGCATACCGGTAATGAAATCCATAGAGATATCCTCCCATTTCCACTCCGGGATAGGAAGTGGTCGTAACAGCCCCGCGGGTCGCTGATGCTCGATCTTAACCTGCTGACAGGTCAGACACCTCGACACAAACTCACTAACGTCTGTCTTCAAATTACTCCACCAGTAGTTGCTCCTCACATCCTTGTACATTTTACTCGTACCAGGATGTATGGAGTAAGGTGTAGCATGAGCTTCACTCAAGATTTTGTCTCTCACCAATATCACTCGGTACACAAAGTCCGCCACAAACCTCAAAACTCCATCATCGTGAACCACAAATCCAGGGGCTTTCCCTTTCCTCACATCCTCCCTCAACTGGACCAAAAACGGATCGTCATACTGCTTCGCCCTGATATCATCAGTCAAGGACGAAGTGATCTCTAACGCACATAACTGGCCCTGAACTCTCTGAACCCAAACCTCAATATTTTGACAGATGAAATCTCGCTGGATCCTACTCTGCGGTGTAAGTACCTCTAACATCTGCAAAGCCATCGGTTTTCGGCTCAACGCATCGGCCACTACGTTGGCCTTACCCGGATGGTAAAGTATCTCGAGGTCGTAATCTTTAATTAGCTCTAACCACCCACGCTGCCTCATATTCAACTCTTTCTGGATGAAGATGTACTTCAGACTCTTGTGATCCGTAAAAATCTTACACGATGACCCATAGAGGTAATGCCTCCAGATCTTTAAGGCGAAAACGACCGCAGCTAACTCCAAATCGTGCGTGGGATAATTTACTTCATAAGGTTTCAATTGGCGGGACGCATAAGCAATCACTCTGTCTCTCTGCATCAAAACACATCCTAGACCAAGGCCCGAAGCATCACTATACACTACGAAATCCTTGTTCCCCTGAGGCAATGCTAAAACGGGTGCGGTAGTCAGACGTCTTTTTAACTCGTCAAAGCCGTCACCTGCCTGTCACCCACTCGAACTTCTGAGTTTTCTGGAGCAAACTGAGTGAGTGGTCTAGCGATCTTAGAAAATCCCTCAACGAATCTGCGGTAATAGCCGGCAAGACCCAGAAAACTCCTCACCTCCTTCACATTCTTAGGCGGCTCCCAAGCCATCACTGCCTCTATCTTCTGCGGATCTACCCGAACTCCCTCTGCTGAAATCACATGCCCGAGGAACGTCACTTCCTCGAGCCAAAACTCACACTTAGAGAACTTCGCGTACAACTGCTCAGTCCTCAAAGTGTCTAATACAATCCGGAGATGTAAGGCGTGCTCCTCCCGATTCCGTGAATAGATAAGAATATCGTCGATAAAAACGACTACGAATTTGTCTAGATACTCAATGAAAACTTTGTTCATCAACTGCATGAACACTGCTGGGGCATTGGTTAGCCCGAAAGGCATAACCACAAACTCGTAATGGCCATATCTCGTCCGAAAGGCAGCTTTCGGAATATCGACGTCCCGAATCCTCAACTGGTAGTAGCCCGATCGCAAATCAATCTTCGAAAAGACTGTCGCCCCTTGAAGCTGATCAAACAAATCGTCAATCTTGGGCAAAGGGTATTTATTTTTGATGGTCAACTTGTTTAATTCTCGAAAATCGATGCATAAACGAAGCAACCCATCCTTCTTCTTAACAAAGAGTACAGGCGCACCCCAAGGCGATGCGCTCGGTCGAATATACCCTTTATCTAACAATTCTCCCAACTGATTCTTCAACTCTAACATCTCCGACGGTGCCATACGGTACGGTGCTCGAGTAATAGGGGCTGAATTCGGCTCAAGATCGATAGGAAACTCCACCTCTCACTGCGGTGGTAACCCCGACAAGTCGTCTGGGAAAACATCGGGATACTTACCAACAACTGGAATTGACGACATGTCAACTCCACCATCTTCCGCCTTCAGAGCGTAACACCAGTAGCCGACACAACCCTGGTTCAGAAGTTTCATCGCCTTCAAGGCGTTAATCACGCTCCCCGATCTACGGCCATACCGACGAGAGTATGCTCGGTGCCATCCTCGGCCACGATCGAGATAGTACGAGTCCGATAGTTCATGATAGCACCGTGACGCTCTAACCAATCGTCCCCGAGGATTAAATCCTCACCCTTGAGGTCGATAACAATGAGGTTCGAGGGCCAATCTCGGCTCCCGATCCTCACTGGGCAATCCCTAACTTCCCGGTCCCCAACCATATGATCCCCTCCAGGCGTACCCACCACAAACGGTTCACACTCAAACAAGCAATTAAAGCCAATACGATTCACAAAATCCGAAGCAATAAAGGAGTGGGTAGCACCCGAATCAAAAAGCACGGAAACTGGATGAGTAAGGATCTGAGTGGTACCTGACGCCACCGGAATGTCCGCCTCCTCTGTGCGCCTCATCTGGTACAATCGGGGGTGGACTGAACCCGAGCTCGAGGCTGCGCGCGATCCATTGTCCCCGACCTCTACCGCGACACGAACCCCCGGAACCCGAATAGCCGGGAGTGTTATGATCCTCCGATCGGTAGTGGTAGTCGGAACTATAGCGGCCCTGGTGGCTCTCTCACAATGAGTCGCCCGATGTCCGGTCTGCCCGCAAGTGTAGCAAGTAACTGGAGGAAAAGGGCAATCCTTCATCAAATGCTCATATTGGTTGCGGTTAAAACAAACCCTACCACCACTGCAACGAGCAGAGCGGTTACCCCGAGATCCACCGGCTGATGGAACGGCCTCTTCCCGGTATGGGAGCGAGCGAGACCTCGAAATCCGACCACCCTTCGGTCGAGAATCCACCGGTAGTCTTACGCTTCTTAACTTCCGAAACCGACTACGATTCCGGAACCGCCATCTCGATCGCTAGGGCGCGATCACGGTATTCCTTCAAAGTGGCACACATGAGCGGTGCCATACTGCACTAATATGCGGCTTCATGCGCATATTGAAGTAACGGATTTTATCACCTCTCGATCTCACTTGATCTCTTACGAACCCCAATCTGCCGATTGTAAGAAATGATGGCACGAGAAATAGGCACATCCCGAGGTGTAGCGGTGAAGAATTCTACAGTCTGCGCTCCTTGGTAGGCGGCGGACAATACTGCTTCCATAGCGGCCTTGAATTCCTCCCAACTAGCTCGACGGTCTCGGGCACAACGGCCTCCCACCATTCCGCAGACTTCCTTATCTAGGAGGTCTTGGGCAATATGTACCCTCCTGTTTTCGGGACAAGCTACGGCATCAAGGTCTGGACAACTGAAAGAGCCAATTCTCCCAACCGAGGGAGTCAGAGGATCCGGAGAAACGAGGAGGGTGCATCTTAGTCACCGTTTGAAGCCACTTACTAGCCTCCTCTTCCGGTGTCGGGGGCGGATTCTAGCGTCCACCCTGAGCTATACGAGTAAGTTGGGCTACCAAGCTGGCAAATCTGAGATAGCCAGGCGTCGGCATTATTACCCGACGGCACCGAGTGAGAGGCCGAGTCCGCAGAGGACCGAGAAAGTGAGCCCTCCTCATTATCGCACCCGACCACGGCCTCGGCCGCGTCCCTAGCCGGTATACCACGACCTCTCAACATGCCGAAGGAAAATAAGAAAAGGACAAGATCGTAAAGATTCATAATTCACAAAGTTGGTAACACAAGTCACTATTCGAGCAGCGCAAGAAAACGAATTACAGAGATATAAGAGTTCGAGGAGACTTACGACCACGGTCGCACGAAAAGACGGTAGCATGATGATATTAGGCTCAACGACCGACTCTAATGACGCAACCGATGCACTCCAAAATTCACCGACACCTAGGTATTCAAAACCTAAGCTCGATACCATAAATGTAACACCCCAATTCACAATCGGGACATTACACGCCGTAGAACCCTCGTGAGGTCTACCAGCTAACACATGACATATAAACCACAATGTAGTCCCGAATAATGCACTCAAAAGTAAATAAGGCCATGGCCTCGCCAAAACATTTTTAATGTAATACATGAACAGAGAGGTTAAATACCAATTTATTGCCCACGCAGGGACTTAAACCAAGTTTTAAAATGGGCAGTCTAACTTCAATACTCGACCATGCAATGACAAAACATAAAAATGTAGACTCGACCCACATCATCAAGCCATTCTTTGCGTGCGTGTCCCGTGCCTGCTCCTCGCCTCCTGCACAGAAATGCATAAGACGCATTTCCCCCATTTAAGGGGTTAGCATTCGAATGGCTAGTGCAAGTACACAATTACACAACATTATATACAAAAACGGTTTTACACAATCATCTCAAACATAAGTCATTTGCCACATATATATTCCGGAATACTACATTGGCAATCACATCGATTTTCAGTCATCACGATATCACAAAATCACAACTGGTATCCTGTGGCCGTACCCCTTAGTATCGACCCCCAGACATCCCGTCGAACACTCCGGGTGGGATACCACTTCGGAGGCCGTACCCCTTAGTATCGACCCCCAGACATCCCGTCGGACACTCCGGGTGGAAGTTCAATCACGCACGCACCCAAGTCCACTTCCGCGGCCGTACCCCTTAGTATCGACCCCCAGACATCCCGTCGGACACTCCGGGTGGAAGGAACACAACTCACGCACCCAAAAATCACCATTCATCATTCATTTCGAGAATCACAATATACATAACGAAATGTAATACATGTACTTGCCTTGAACACGATGAAACAAGGGAAACAACGAAGGAATAGGTTTTGGTCCGAACAATCCTCCCAAATCCGCTCCTAACACAACAACGGTATACAACAAGTCTCAATAATGCGGAAAGGTAAGAATTAATCCTAATTCTACCCATTGGGACAATTCATCGGACACCAAGAGTGCATAAGGAAATGAAATCGGTCAATGGTATAACAACGGGATTTCATCCCAATCAAAAACAAGAAAACCATGGGTCGCGTGAATACTATCAAAATCTAATAACAACATCGGTTAATTCGAATTAATACACAAGATCACCACCAAACCCTCCCCAAAATCATACTAGGGTTGAAGGAGTTCTTACCTCTTGAAGATTCAAGCCCTATAATCCGAAGAACACGTGCTAGATCCACAATCCGAGCTACACGATCGAAGGAGGATGAAGAAAATAAAACACTCAAATGATTTGTGAAGGAAAAACCCTCCCTCAAGCTCTCTCTCTCTCGGTTGTAGGTGAAGAAAAGGGAAAGAAATGAGCTGAAATGCTCAAAAAACGAATTTATAGGGGTTGACTCGTCTGACAGACTCGACCGTGTCCGCCTGACACGGTCGCGGCGCACTGCCAGTGAGGACTCGACCGTGTCTGCTAGACACGGTCGCGGCGCGAGGGGCCTTCCGATAGTGACCGTCAAGCGGCTGACTGGCATGACTCGGCCGTGTCTGAACACGGTCGGGCGTCGGCGATCGGTTATGGCTTATCCGAAGAGTTCGACTGGCCGTGCTGACGACACGGCCGGGTCTGAGGCGAGACTTCGCATTTCCGGACGAGTACGGCACGGGCCGTGTCGGACGACACGCCGAAGTTCGGTCGGCGTGATCGCCAATAAGCGAAAAAAATGAGCGGGTGAGCTAAAACGACCATAACTCTCTCGTCCGGACTCCGATTGACTCACCGTTTGAACCATTGGAAAGCTAATTCGATGCTCTATAATATTGCAAAGATTTAACTTTTTGGAGTTACCAAAAATTAATGGTGATCTAACAAAGTCGAACTCATAAGAGGAAAGTTGAAACAATGAACAATAATGATACACAACTCGAAGTTTTTCCGAACGGTGAACACGGTGAATGAACATGATTGATGAATGATTATAATTGAGTGAAAATACACTGAGTGACAATTACAGACTGATAATTACTGAATGAAAATGAATGAATTACAACCGGGTATTACGCAAAGTTGCAATACGAATACTACATTTGCTGATCCCATTTTGTAAAATATCATTACTCTTTTTCCTTGGACTGTGTTTGCACTCATTTCATTTTAATGCTATCAACATACTTTTTGAATATGTTAAATATTACTCGACGTATGTATTAGCTTCTGTAATGGAAACCTACCAACTCATAATTTTTTTTGGTGTGTCGAAGTAAATCAAAGTGAGAAAAGGTTTTGGTGTCATTATGAGCATTAGATTAGTTTCAACCTTCGAATGGTGATAACTTCAGGTTGAGCTACCTTGGCTACTTACTCCGCAGTTGTTATGCAACTAAAAGTGATGAAAGCTGCCTTTTGGAGCTTCTAAAATTCTTGATGAATTAGATCTTAATGTTGCAGGGTTTTCGTCGTGATTATTAGTTCAGGTTATAGTTCACCATGTGTGGTATGCTTAATAAGGTTTCTATAAATAAACAGGAACTATATCGAGAAAAAGTTGCTCGTTTAGATCAGGAAATGGCTGCTCGCCGTCAAGATCCTGTATTTTGCATCATTAGTTGTTTTAACGATATTATTACGTTAACATGATTATTGATTATTATCTTACAGTTTTTTGCTGAAGAAACTTACTCATCGGAAAAAGTTGATGAGGTTAGAGATATTTGGGTTGAATATTTGCTCAAGCAAGATAATGAAGCGGACGAAGAAAACAAAGATGATGTATGCAAGTTACTCAATGAATTTTAGTCCCAATTATTCTGAATGATTAGACTTCGGGGTATTATTTTTTCGTTTTTCCATTTGGATATTGCAATAGATGTAATGGTATTACGTTTTTGGAGATTGAAATAGATGTAAAGATATCATTATAGTGTTGTTTTGTGTTGTTTTATGTTTTCGGGAACGAGTAGGTTTATGATGTTTTTATGTAATGGTGAGTGTTGTTTTGTGTTTTATATTTTTTGGTACGAGCAGGATTATTATGGTTTTTTTTAAAAAAAAATATGATAAAGAGACCTGTTAAACTTGAAATCGGGTCTCTTAGAATATTAAAAAATCAAAGAGACCCATTAAATATGAAATCAGCTCTCTCAGTTTCACGATTGGAAATATTAAAAAAAAATCAAAGAGACCCGGTGAGTATGAAATTGGATCTCTTAGGTTATATAAAAAAAATATTAAAACAATCAAAGAGACCCGTTATGTATAAAAACTGGGCCTCTCAGGTTTTAAAATAAAAATTATTAAAAAAAATCAAAGAGACTCGTTAGGTGTAAAATGGGTTCTCTTAGGTTAGACAAAAAAAATATTAAAAAAATCAAAGAGACCTGTTAGGTGTAAAATGGGCTCTCTTAGGCTAGACAAAAAAAATATTAAAAAAATCAAAGAGACCCGGTAGGTGTAAAATGACCTCTCTTAGGCTAGACAAAAAATATATTAAAAAAATCAAAGAGACCTCATATCTCAGATAACAGGTCTCTTACCCTTTTAAATTAGTTTCTCCTCACTTGCATAACAGACCTGATTTCTTAGATATCAGGTCTCTTATATCTCAAAAACAGACCCCCCCATGAGGCGGTCTCTTTATCAAAGAGACCGCTGAGATAGAGACCCGTCCAGAGGCGGTCTCTTAGGCTTATTTGGACGGGTCTCTTTGCCTATTTTTGTAGTAGTGAATGGACTTTGTGACTCGATCCATCACAATCTACTTGCCATGGAAGGATGTCCTACAGCGAGGAAGAGATAGAGATTAACGAACATAGCTTCTTATCCGACTTGCACATAGTTGAACTCAATGATTTTGATGTTATTTAGGTATGGATTGGTTGGACAAACATAGAGATGTAGTTGAATGCTCCGAAAGGAGGGTAACCTAATGTCCGTCTGTTGATGTCAAGACCATATTCGAGGGAGTAAGACACAGTAGTACACCGAAAGTGATTTCAGCCATGAAAGTTGTGAAGATGTTGAAGAAACTTAGTTGCTAAGGATTCCTGGTGAATGTGATGTGAAAAACAACATCGGACAAGATGATAGATGATGTACCTATCATTAAGGAGTATCCAGATGTCTTTCCCGAAGACTTGCCCGGAGTTCCACCGAATCGTCAAGTTGAGTTCTCGATTGATTTAGTGCCAGGAGCTGCACCAATATCGAAAGCTCCCTATAGAATGGCGCCTAAGGAATTACAAGAGCTGAAAGTGCAACTTCAGGAACCGCTCGACTGTGGATTTATCCGACCGAGTGCTTTGCCATAGGGTGCGCCAGTGCTCTTTGTGAAGAAAAAGGACGGAAGTTTGAGGATGTGCATAGACTATCGTGAACTTAATCGACTCACGATAAAGAATAAATATCCACTTCCAAGAATAGAGGACATATTCGATCAACTTGGAGGATCGGGAGTATTCTCGAAAATAGATTTGAGATCCAGATATCACCAACTGAGGATTAAGGATGATGATATCCCGAAGACAGCATTCCGAACTCGATATGGACACTATGAGTATATAGTGATGCCGTTTGGTTTGACTAATGCGCCAGTGGTATTCATGGACCTCATGAACCGTGTATTTCAACCTTATTTGGATAAGTTTGTCATTGTATTCATAAATAACATACTTGTGTATTCAAAGAGCAAGGTTGAACATGAGTAGCATCTTAGAACAGTATAGGGAATACTGCGTAAGGAGAAGTTGTATGCGACACTTCTAGAGGAATTGAGGTTGACCCTATTAAGGTAGAGGCAGTCAATGATTGGAAAGTACCGAGTAATGCAAATGAAGTTCGCAGCTTCTTGAAATTAGCCGGTTATTATCAAAGATTTATCGAGGGATTTTCGAAGATAGATGCACCTATGATCAGATTGACTAGGAAGGGAGAAGTTTTCTTATGGAATGAGAAATGCGAAAAGAGTTTCCAAGAACTTAAACGAAGTTGACTGCAGCACCAATTTTGACGATTCCCAATCCAACGAGAGAATTCCTCATCTACAGTGATGCATCCAAGCAAGGCTTGGGATATGTATTGATGCAAGAGGGAAAGGTAGTTGCCTATGCTACGAGACAGTTGAAACCGCACGAACTGAACTACCCTACTCATGATTTAGAATTAGCAGCGGTAGTTCATGCCTTTAAGATTTGGAGACATTACCTATATGGAGGTAAGTGTGAAATTTATACAGACCACAAAAGTCTAAAATATATTTTCACATAAAAGGAATTGAATATGATGGCTAGAGTTGGTCAAAGACTACGATTGTACAATCCATTACCACCCTGGTAAAGCAAACGTAGTTGCTGATGCACTGAGCCGTAAGGCGAGAGGATACCTAACCTTCTTGTTGACCAAAGAGGAAAGCTTGGTCAAGGAATTTGCAAGGATGAACCTTGAGATGGTTACACCATCGAATCCAGTTGAGTCATTATTGGCTAGTTGGGTGGTACAACCAACCTTGAGGAATCAGATCAAGACGACTTCTTGGTCAAAATGAAAGAACGCACTCTTTCGGGTGAGGATAAGCGTTTTAGTGTGTCCGATGATGGCAAAATATACTACAAAGGGAGAATTTGTGTGCCTAATGTTGTCACGATTGAGAAAAGCAATATTGAAGGAGGCTCATTGTACTCCATATACAGCACACCCTGGGAGTACAAAGATGTACCAAGACCTTAAGGGGACATTTTGGTTGGAAAAGAGATGTACCAAGACCTTAAGGTTTGAAAAGAGATGTACCAAGACCTTAAGATGTACCAAGACCTTAAGGTTTGAAAAGAGATGTGGCAGACTTTGTTGGAATGTGTATAGTTTGACAACAAGTGATGGCAGAACACCAACATCCCTTTGGACTACTTAAATCACTTCACATTCCAGAATGAAAACGAGAACATATTACGATGGACTTTGTGGTAGGTTTGCCCTGAACGGAAAGAGGAAACCATGCTATTTGGGTTGTTGTGGACCGACTCACAAAGTCAGCTCATTTCATCATAGTTAAGATGAACTTTCGAATGGATCAGTATGGATTATTAAGTTGCATGGAGTTCCAGTCTCTATAGTATCCGACAGGGATACTCATTTCACATTGCATTTTTGGGAGAGTTTGCAAGAAGCTTTGGGAATGCAGTTGAATTTTAGTATGGCCAATCATCCTCATGCTGATGGTCAGTCCGAGAGGACCATTCAGATCTGTGAGGATATGTTGCGAGCATGTATGCTAGACATGGGAAATAATTGGGAACGACGGTTGCCTTTGGTAGAATTTACTTACAACAATAGTTACCAGTAGACGATCAGTATGGCACCATATGAAGCCTTATACGGTAGGAAGTGTCGATCACTAGTGTATTGGGATGAGGTAGGTGAAAGGAGAAATTTGGGTCCCGAGATGATCGAACAGACAGTTGGTGTGGTGGATAAGATTCGTGAGAGGATCAAGATAGCACAGGATCGTCAGAAGTCTTACGCCGACAAGCGTAGGAAGGATCTCGAATTCTGTGTTGGCGACAAGGTATTCCTGAAGGTATCTCCTACCAAGGGAATTGTTCGTTTTGGTCCAAGGAGCAAGTTGAGGCCAAGATACATTGGACCGTTCGAAATTCTTGAGCGAATTGGAGAGTTAGCTTATCGTTTGGCTTTACCCCCAGAACTTTCGGCTGTGCACAATGTTTTTCACGTATCGTTGTTAAGGAAGTATGTGCACGATCCCAGCCACGTCATCAACTATACCGCCGTGGAGATGAAAAAAGATCTTACTTATGAAGAACAACCAGAACTGATTCCGATCGATCAGTCCGGCAGTTGAGAAACAAAGAGAAGGTGTTTGTCAAGATCCAATGGCGTAACCACAGTAAAGATGAAGTCACGTGGGAGCACGAGGAAGAACTTCAAGCTCGTTATCCGAATTTCTTCAATCGAGGTATGTCATTTATTTTCGAGGAAGAAAATTTTTTCTAAGAGGGGTAGGATGTAATACCCGCCATTTTCATAATGTAATATTATTATTATTATAATATTATAATGCATTTCATATTATTTAATTTCATTTAGAAGATCATGAATATTTATTTCGACGTATCACAAGTCCTAGCCCGAGTTATTTCGTCATGTATATATTTAAGTGGTCATTATTATTTTATAATAGTGTTATTAATTATTCGAGTATAATACTAACATTACTATCATTAATATTATCATTATTATTAATAATATTAGTAATGCCGTTTTTTTATTAAGTATTAATATTATTATTATCTTTATCAACAGTCTCTGTCGAATAACTGCGACTTTCTCCCATGTTTGAATCATCAAGTCAGGTTCTACTCCAAGTATCTCGTACGGTTCGTCCCAACAAATCAGTGATCTACACCGTCTACCATATATTGCTTCAAATGGAGCCATTCCAATCGAACTATGCCAACTATTATTATACGCAAATTCGATCAATGGTAAATGAATCTCCCAATCTTCTTTCTAATCCAACGCACAAGCCCTCAACATGTCTTCCAATGTCTGTATTGTTCTCTCTGACTGCCCATCTGTCTGAGGATGATAAGCGGTGCTGAAATTCAGTTGGGTACCGAGTGCTCGATGTACTGCTTGCCAGAAGTGCGACACAAAACGACCATCGCGATCCGAAACAATACTTTTGGGGGTATCATGGAGTCTCACAATCTCTGCAATAAATAAACGAGCTAATCTCTCTGGTCCCCAAGTATCTCGAATGCCCAGAAAATGTGCTGATTTGGTTAACCGATCAATGATTACCCAAATCATATTCATCTCGGTTCGCGTCCTTGGCATTCCTACAATAAAATCCATCGCGATGTCTTCCCACTTCCATTCCGGAATCGGTAATGGTCGTAACTTCCCGGCAGGTCTTTGATGCTTAGCTTTAACCTGCTGACAAGTTAAGCATCTCGACACGAATTCTGTTACATCTTTCTTCATGTTCGGCCACCAAAAATTTTTCTTCAAGTCTTTATACATTTTACTCGTACCCGGATGGATCGAGTATAGAGTAGAATGTGCTTCATTCAAAATCACTTGTTTGAGATCATTCCGCTTAGGTACACAAGTTCTACCTCGAAATCAAAGAAGTCCGTCTTCCTCGATTAAAAATCCAGGAGCCTTTCCTTTAAAAACATCTTCCCGAAGATGCACAAATAAGGGATCATCTAACTGGTTGGACTTAATATCTCCCATCACGGAGGATGTGACCTCAAGTAAACGTAATTGTCCTTGCGTTACTTGAGGCCAAACTTCAATCTCCATATCAAATAAATCTAGTCTGAGCTTTGGTTGAATGGTAAGTAATTCCAATCTCTGCAACATGACAGACTTGCGGCTTAAAGCATCGGCAACAACATTCGCTTTACCTGGATGGTAAAGAATGTCAAGATCAAAATCTTTAAGCAATTCCAACCATCGCCGCTGACGCATATTGAGCTCCTTCTGCGTGAATATATACTTCAAGCTCTTATGATCCGTATACACTCGACAAGAAGAACCATATAAGTAATGCCTCCAAATTTTCAACGGAAACACCACAGCGGCTAACTCAAGATCATGAGTAGGATAATTCATCTGGTATGACTTTAATTGTCGAGACGCATAAGCCACTACTCTCTCATTTTGCATCAATACACATCCCAATCCTTGTTTAGAAGCATCACTATAAATAACAAAACCTTCCGTTCCTTGTGGTAAGGCTAGGACCGGAGACGTAGTCATCCTCTTCTTTAATTTATCAAAACTCCTCTGACACTCGTCACTCCATTCAAATTTCTGAGTTTTCTGCAATAATAGGGTGAGCGGTCGAGCAACTTTCGAGAATCCTTCAACAAATCGACGATAATATCCCGCTAATCCCAGAAAACTCCGAACTTCCTTAACATTCCGTGGAGGCTCCCAAGCTAAGACTGCTTCAACCTTTTGAGGGTCTACCCAAATACCTTCGGACGATACAATATGCCCAAGCAAAGCAACTTCTTTCAGCCAGAATTCACACTTGGAGAATTTAGCATAAAGCTTATCAGTTCTCAAAATACCCAACACAGTTCTGAAGTGTTCGGCATGCTCCGACTTGTTCTTGGAATAAATCAAAATATCATCAACAAATACCACCACAAATTTATCGAGGTATTCTATAAATGTTTTGTTCATAAGTTGCATAAATACTGCTGGAGCATTCGTCAAACCAAAAGGCATGACTACAAATTCGTAATGCCCGTATCTCATTCGGAATGCCGTTTTTGGAATACCTAAATCCCGAATCTGCAATTGATAATTTCCCGATCTCAAATCAAACTTCGAGAAAACCGTAGCCCCTTGTAATTGATCAAATAGATCATCAATTCTTGGCAACGGATACTTGTTCTTGATAGTGAGTTTATTCAACTCACGATAGTCAATACATAACCGCAAAGACCCATCTTTCTTCCATACGAACAATACCGGTGCACCCCATGGAGATGCACTAGGCCGAATATAAACTTTGTCCAATAACTCACTCAGTTGCTTCTTCAATTCTAACATTTCTGATGGGTCCATCCGATACGGTGCCTTAGATACAGGTGCCGCACTAGACTCTAGTTCGATAGTAAACTCCACGTCACGATGCGGCGGCAACCCAGGTATATCATCTGGAAATACGTCTGGAAATTCATTCACAACTGGAACAGAGGACAACTATACCTCGCCAACTTCCGACTTCAATGCGTAACACCAATAACTGGTACAACCTTGTCGCAATAATTTTATCGCCTTCATGGCTCGAATAATCTTCCTAGAAGTACAGGTTTCTGCCCTTCAAAAACGTGTTCAGTACCATCCGGCGCGACTATCGAAATTATTTTCCAATGATAATCTACTATCGCTCCATGCCGATTTAACCAATCATCACCGAGGATTAAATCCTCTCCCATCATATCGATCACAATCAAATCAGATGACCAATCTTTACTGCCAATGGTTACAAGACAATTGGTAATCTCTCGATCCCCAACTATCCTTTCCCCACTTGGCATCCCAACAATAAAAGGTTCACATGCAGAGAGACCATCAAGACCCAAACGATTCACACAAGACAATGATATAAAAGAATGAGTAGCTCCAGAATCAAACAATACATCTACCGGGTGCATCGAAATATAAACAATACCTGACGTAGTTGCAGTCCCTACGTCATCAGTCTGCCTCATCTCATATAATCGAGGTGGAGCTGATCCAATACTAGGTGCATCCTTACGCTCGGCCTTATCTCTGCCACTGCCGCGTCTGACACTCGGAGTTGGCTGACCCGTAACTGTGCCGGTCGTAGTAGGAGACTATTTAGAGAAGATTCTGCCCACTGACTCACAATATAATGCGCGATGACCCTGCTTCCTACACTTAAAACAATCAATGAGGCGAGAAGTGCAACGAGAACTGAAATGTCCCGGATTTCCACAATTAAAACAAACTTTCGGCGCTCCTCCACTAGGCTGAGGGAACCAATAGAAGATTGCACAGAAGGTTGAGGCCTACACGATCCGCTGCCTAGGAAACTACCAAAAATTTTTGGTTTCTTCAAGCTCGAAACTGCAGAAATCGGAACTGACACCATCTCATAAGCAATTGCTCTATCCTAATATTCTCTCAAAGTAGTACACCCAAGGCCTGCCATATAGTTTCGGACCTCCGGTTTCATTCTAGCAACGAAATGAAGTATCTTGTCTATCTCATCCTTAACCTGATCTTGGACATACACTAACTGCTTGTTGTATGTCTTGATTGCCTCAGAAATGGGAATATTTTCGGGTTGAGCTCTGAAGAACTCACTGACTCTTGCTAACTATACCGGCGCTGGACAATACTGAGCTTCCATGAGTTCTTTAAATTCTTCCCAAGTGACATCACGGTCCTTGGGCTTAACAGCTCGCCACCAGTCCGAAGCGTCGTCAACTGTCAAATATTGAGCAATCGGGACTCTCTTGGCTTCAGGACAACCAATACCGTCAAAGATCTTCTCCAGCTCAACTAACCAATGATCCCAGTTGTTCGCATCACCGGAACCATCGAATCTCAGAGGGTTCATCTTCATAACTTCTTGAAGCCATCGATCCTCAACCTTCCTGCCACTATTAATATTCTGCACCACTTGTGCCTGTTGGTGCACTTGCGTTACGACTTGTTGAAGAACATTAGGCACTTCGGCCTTCGAGCCTCCATCTGAACCTCCCGAAGGGATCGGGTCTGAACTAGTCGCAGAACGAGATGCCGATTCTAAAATGGATCTCTCGGACTCAAGTGTTACTACTCTGCCATGGCCTCGGCCGCGTTGGCGGTTAGCTCTACGTCTCGGCATACTGAAGAATAAGAATGATTCAACAAGGAAACAGTTACAATAATAAATTTCACAATGACAAGGAGAAGTACTTCCGAAGGAAATAAACAACTAGCATTCGAAGAGTCTTCCAACACAAGAAACACGGGGTGGTAGCATGCCAATGATATCGTAGACAACTGACTCAATTTAACAGACCCAAAACTCCGACAGCCTAGGTATCCATAAACCTAAGCTATGATACCATATTCTGTAACACCCCCGTGATTTACAAGAATATTACAGCGCCGTAGATTCTTTTTGGAGAATCTACCAGCCTTGGACTAACGTAAGAACTCATTTAGTTTTACAAACCACAACTTTATTCTTTTATTAAACAAACCAACTTCAAAATGACATACAACACAACACCAAAAACATATCGCCCCGTAGGACCACAACTAATACAATAGTTCATATCTGGTACAACAACATCACACGACAGTACCTGCGTGAGTACAAAATGTAAAACACGACCATGACCATGACAATATAACCAATAACTCAAAAAGGGTGCACGATATTAATGCTGCCTGCCAAGCTCGTGTCTGCCCTGTGCTGGCTCTTCAATTGCACATGTACCTGAATACACAAAAGTATATCCACCCCAGAGGGGGTCAACAAAAAGACGGTGCAAGTACAATGATTCTAGAATATGTACAACAAGTGAATAATCAACATAAATCACAGTGTCATAACAGATATTCCGGAATACCACATCACAATCATCATCACAAAACAACCTCCCGAGCTATACTGGCCCCGCATCTCTCACGATACGCACCCCAAGAGACCTCGTCGGGCTCTCTCTAGTTGTATAGCCCAACCGAGTGATCCGTAGGGAAACGCAGACTACCGGTCCCTAGGGGACCCTCACTGGTTTTACTCGACTCACACACACTCAATAAACAATTGGCACAAATCCCATTTTTACATATTCACACGAAGTACATTAAACACAATCAAAGTATTTGCCTCAATTTGAACGACACAGGAAACAACGAACGGATGGACGTACGGTCCGAACTTCCTTAAACAATTCAACCCTAACACATCGAGATACCGAATCAAAACACAACACCACGGAAATGGAAGGATTCACCCAACATTTTCATCATTTCTCGAACTTTTTAGTCAAGTTTTTCATCCATCTCTTGTTGAAGTTGAGCCCTGATCTTAGCAGTTAGGTCCGCCGTGTACAGATCAGCAACTTGAATGGATGGTGATGCTGAAGACTTCGATTTTGGTTCTTTTTTTCTGAATAAGTCTCCCAATTAGATAAGATGGTCGGTGTTCTTTGCCATCATGAATCAATTTATTAGCAGCCTCAACACCTTCAGTTTCAAGAGCTTTCTTAACATCAGCCTGTAAATAAAAGTATCAAGTATTTCCCTCAAATATTTAATAGAAACATAAAATACAAACAATAACAATAATGGAAAATTATCTTAATTCCTGCTTCACATGTCAACTACCCTAGTAACAAAATAACAATATGAGGCACATCTAGAATTTCAGTAAAATTGTAAAATAATATATACCAACACCAAACATAAAAGCAATATATAAGTAGAATTGTACTCATCAACCATGGCCATTTAAGATATCAACCTAGGCCATCTAAATCTACAATAAATAGGACACCATTATCTATGATCTACTGCATTTATATTTTACTGCCTCCTATCTGTTCCTAGCTCTCTCTTCATTTAAACCATAAGATGCTTTCCATATTATATTAGAAAAAGGAGAACAAACAACATTAAGATACATAAAAACTGTTAGATTGTCAGCATTACATCAAGATGACATCATTGTCATTAGGTCATCATGATCAGATTTATTGTAGCAAACTTAGGGACCAATTTTTACTTTCTATATATAAGGCTTCAGCCTCCCTCTTGTAAATATAATAGTTATATATAGCAGTTAAGCCTATATACAGTATCTTTGCTCTTATTCTCTCTATTTTCATTATCAATCATATATTATATATATATATATATCTTTTGAGATGGTATCAGAGCAGGAATGATAGATATTAGAACAGGAGCTTGAAGTTTTTCAAGAAAAACATCAAACTCAGTCCGCCAGATCCTAATCAAAATAGAAAAATCAATCCTGCATAGATTACAAACACATGAATATAAAGAGCATTACCAGGCGACCTACCACCAGAAAGCATTACCAGGCGACCTATCATTTAGTAGATACGATAAATACTTACAATTTTTTCATCAACGGTTTTAAGCACCTCCATAGGTAACTTGTACTTCCCATTCTGTTTTCGTTTGCGAGTCGCTAAATATATATCAGCATCAGAGATTACAACCGGCTCTTCCTCACGATAACCATCACCATCACCATTGACATCGAATAATGTACAATTAACAAGAATAATGTACAAGACAAGTTTAAAAATACATGACAATTAACTAAATAATTAACAAGAATAAAGTACAAGAAAAGTTTAAAATTACATGACAATTAAGTAACTAAATTAAGATGGTAAATCTAACTATTTAACAAGAATAAATGTATAAACAAGTTTAATTTTCACATACAAGTCTACTATACTACACTTAATCTAATTTTTAAAATTAATTTACCGAGTCTGATTCATGATCTACTCTCTTAGGTAGCGAATGGAAATTTCTAATACAGGGATGTGTTCTCTGAAACAACCAACTTCACGATCTTGTTCTTCTATTATAGAACGAAATATTGTGTCATTTGAAAATTGCACGTTTAAATCATTTTCCCAGGATAAGAGGGAACTTGAGGCTTAGTAAAGTCATAGAGCACACACCTAACAGCACCGTCACCACCATCAAGGGGTGACACAAAATCAGAACACTTGCCATGCCAACACATAGCCCAAGAGTATGCGTTTTGAAACAAACCCCACATAACCAAATCCCCATACGCTTAAAGGTTACCTCAGCCTCCTCAAAAACAACCAAATTAGTGGAGAGAGCGTTTTGTGATACCTTACGCATCACCGCTAGCAATGACGGTCACGAAGGTGTGTGATCAACCAGCTCTTAGTAAGCCCATTTCCACCACCATCGTGACACCCACTAAGACCCACGAAAAGGACAATGGAATCGCACCAAATGTAACACCCCCGATATATTCAGGAATATTACAGCGCCATAAATCCTTTACATAAGAATTTACAAGGCTGAATAAATGAAAAGACAATAACAGATACTAAATTATGAAATCATTGAAATAAAATACGACAGTTCTGGTTCAATACCGGGAATACAAATATCCAAATGGAGAATATTAACACATTACTGAAATCCAAACATCACAAATTACGACGTACTCGAGTATTTATTAAAATAACCAACAATAGACAATAAACCTGGCCAGAACATCACTCTGCACCCTCGTCGTCATGCAACTCCAGTGGTTGTTTCCCCGCTCTCCTGGATCCTGAACATAAACAAATGTTCACCCCCGAAGGGGTTAGCACAATGATGCTAGTACAAGTACAATAATCATACAACAGTGATGTAATCAACAATCATCATAACAAGTTTCTCCAACGAGAAATAACAACCATACATATCACATAATAACAGTCTCAACATACTGATGGTATTCCAACGATCCAGCGCACACAACTATAGATTCCCATGATGATCTCGTCGGACCAACGCATGGTGGAACTACCTGTCCAACAATCCAGCGCACACAGCTATAGATTCCCATGACGATTCCCGTCGGATCAATGCATGGTGGACATTTAATCACAACACATGTACATAATACAATCACAATATAACTGACATAATATAAACAATTATAATTAAAGTACTTACCTCGGTTCGACGACAAGAATAAATCTTTCCACGAATTTCAAAACACTCGAAGGTCGTCCCCTTCGATCAATCACGTTGCTAAGCTCGAACCTTAACAAAAGAAATAATATAGAATTCATCTCAGGTCGTACGAACATCTAACAATCCAAACTACGGTCGGAGGTTCATAAAATGTAACCAGTCTGACTTGCTTAACGTACGTTACGTACCTTTGGTAGCGTACGTTAAGCCTACTTCGTTAGCGTACATAAACAACAAGGTCTTAGCATACACTAACTATGTATTGACAGTTCCTCTCTGATCAGTCGACTTGACTCATCCAATGATATAACGCACGTTACGTTCCAAGCGTAGCGTACGTTAACTTATGCCCGATAGCGCACGTTAACTATAAAGCTTAGCGCACGCTAAACACGTATGACAGTTCTTCCCTGGGTAGTCGACTGTTCTAACGGTGATGAAACTAACGAAATCCTCAGTGTTTATTATATGTTATATCCATGCATGTCACGTTCATCTCATTACAAATGATCTCACGGATTCAAACATCTTCGAGATACTAGAATACGTATAATTATCACAACACCATATTCCACCTTGATTTACAATTCTTATGCGAAGTTCGGTGTTCTTAAGATCGATGCACTAGATTCCGATATCATCATTACATCCCGATTAAACGATGAAGATGAACTAACAATTCCAACTTATAAGAAAAGATGCAAAACTTCTACGATTCTTTCCTAAGTTCATTTAACAAAAGTGATAACAACTTTGCGTCTCTCAAATATGGTAACGTCATCAATTCTCAGAATATTTCTCTCATCATTCGACGTGGTAAGATGCTAGTCATGATGTTTCCAACGATGATATCTTAAGTATAAACATTCCAACTTATAAACATAATATTGTTTGGATAATTCATCAATGGAACTCAATATCTTGATAACATAATCCTCATATCCATAATAACACGATTCCAAGGTAGGAGATAGTATTAACATACCTTAAGATGAAGAAAACACTGAAACAAGTGAGCTTCTTCTTTAATGATCAAGTGTAAGTACTCTACAATCTTCAATGATTATGTAAGGAGGATTTATATGTGTTTAAGAAGTATGGAAGGCTCTCTGGACTTCCAAGGAACGAAGAACAAATGAAGGAAATGTAAACCAAATGAAATCATGAGGGTGCTGTCCATTATATAATGTTTCTGCACATTAGCTGATTAGCGCATGCTATCCTACTATCCTTAGCGCACGCTAATAAGCGTTGACTCCAAAACTGTCCAGGTTTGCCCGCGGGAATCTTATCCGGACCCATGTCCGGCTAGCGCATGTGCTAGCCACCTAGCTCAATAATTGACTGCCTAACGCACGCAATTCTTCAATCGTAGCGTGCGCTAGTTTTTGCCGATAACGCACGTTAAGCTACATTTTTAGCGTGTGTTATTATGAGTTTGTATGAGAAAATTTACATGTTGCTATATTCATGTACAAAGATACAAATGTGAGAAATATCATACTCCAATTATCGAGATCACAATTCTGAATAATACAGGGTTCAACAACAAATGAAATACTCAATAATAAATCCGGATATTACATACTCTCCTACTAAAAAGGAGTTTCGTCCCGAAACTCAAGATGAAAATAACTCTGGATATCTGGACTTCATGCTATCTTCCGTTTCCCAAGTGGCTTCTTCCACTCCGTGGCGTGACCACTGAACTTTGACCAAAGCGACTGGTTTGTTCATCAACTGCTTAACTCGACTCTCGAGTATCCTGACCGGTCTTTCTTAAACGTTCCATCCTGTGTGATTTCGATCTCGCCAAAATCAATGACATGACTAGGATCCGGTATATTTCTCCATAACTGGGATACGTGGAACACGTTATGAACATGGCTTAGTGACGGCGGTACTGCCAATCTGTATGCCAACTCTCCAACTCTCTCGAGGATCTCGAATGGTCCAATATATCTTGGACTCAGCTTTCCTTTTCTCCCAAAGCGAAAGATTCCCCGAGTAGGAGAAACCTTTAAAAGTACATGGTCTCCAGTACTGAACTCCAATGGGCGACGACGTACGTCTGCATCTGTCGAATCTGGGCGGTCAACACCCTTTCACGAATCAAGGCTATCTTATCTCGTGTCTGTACGATCAACTCTGGTTCTGTCCCGATCAAGTCTGATGAATCGTCCCAACATAGGGGTGATCTGCATCTCCTCCCGTATAATGCCTCAAATGGTGCCATCTTAATAGAAGCATGCTAACTATTATTGTAGGTGAATTCAATCAACGGCAGATGAATTTCCTAATCATTTGACCAATCTAAGGCACATGGCCTCAGCATGTCTTCCGCCGTTTGAATAGTCCTCTCAGATTGTCCGTTTGTCTGTAGATGATAAGCTGTACTGAAATTCAACTCGGTCCCCAAGGCCTTATGAACTGCTTTTCAAAAATGAGACACAAAACGTCCGTCTCGATCAGAAATAATGGTCTTCGGCGTACCATGCAATCGGACTATCTCTGAAATAAATACTCGTGCCAACCTCTTTGGTCCCCACGTGCCCTTAATGCCTAGAAAATGAGCCGATTTGGTTAAACGATCAACTATCACCCAAATCATGTTCATTCCTGACTTGGTTCTCAGCATACTAGTGATAAAGTCCATCGATATGTCCTCCCACTTCCATTCAGGAATCGGGAGCGGCTTCAACATTCCGGAAGGTCATTGATGCTCGATCTTAACCTGCTGACAAGTCAAGCATTTCGAAACATAATCCGCTACATCTTTCTTCATGTTGCCCCACCAAAAGCTCTGCTTCAAGTCCTTATACATCTTACTGGTGCCCGGGTGGATAGAATAGGGCGAGCTGTGAGCTTCCTTCATAATCGTCTGCTTCAGAACTGTAATATCCGACTGTAACTTTTCATTTTTACCTGTCATTTTATTATTCGGATAATCTGATTATCATGAATCGTTGCATTTAGTATTATGTCGTGGTATTATAGATTTGAATATCATATCGTTGTTATTTCATTTCATATGTGATGATTCGATGTTAATTAGAGTGTTGCATTTCGAAATTTTCTGTTAGTGTAGCGTACGCTACACAGTAAGATTAACGTACGCTAATCCTGTGCATTAGCGTGCATAAGGTTTCCTCGGTCGCATACGCTAAGAGGGAATCTGGCAGCAGTTGACTTCAGCACGTGAACTCCTTAGCCGTTAGCATGCATGTGATCTAAATCTGAGCTGGCGTGTCGGTGAGAATCTACTTTTATTAGCGTGCGTAACCCATTTCTCGTTAGCGTGCGCTAACGGCCTGCGATAATTCAAGACAGTAGCCACTGTAAGCCGCTTACGTACGTAATATCGACCGGATAGCGTACGTAAGTGCATTAGCGTACGCTAAACTGTTCCGATAGCGTGCGCTAAGTATGTCCAGTCTATTTATAGGGCCAGCCTGTTTTTCATTTCTTCACAACTCTAAACCGATTCTCTCTCCATTTTATCGTCCCTCTGCACTCTAAAAACGATATCAACCTTCACCAACTTGTTTCTAAGCCTTGAATCTTGGAGTGGAGCTCATTCCCTTGGAGATTTGGAGTTGTTTTTGAGCTTGGAATATATTCTCTCATAGCATTGAAGTTGTTCTTCATTTCTGGAGGTAGGTGTACTTTCTTCTCTGCATTAATTTCTTATGTTGATGTTAAAGACGAATTATACTTCACCTAGAGTTAGATTAAGCAAGTAAAACATGGTATAATTAAACTCTTTAAACACTTCTTGATGAATATGATAAATGAGGGTTTAGTTTAGAGGAGTTCTTGATATTGTAGTAATGGTAACCATGTTTGTAGCTGTCATTACTCATCTTCTGGACGAATTTAGCTCAGTAGGACATTGTTGGATCGGTTAGCTTCATCATAACTGGACTTAGTCAAGAACTTGATATCATAAAGTGATTAAACACCATTTTAGGTATTTCTTTACCTTGAGAAGAACTTGATAATGTTAAAGATAAGATTAGATGATCTAGTTCAGAAATCTTAGAAGCTTTAACAAACCATATTTGTTCAGTTTCACAAGTCTTTGAAGAATGATAAGGATCTTACAACAATAACTTTTCACCAATCTATTGTGTTGATAACTTAGAATGTGGTTCATCATCATGCTAAATAGATAGTGTTCTTAAGTAAGATGATCTTTGTTTATGAATAATACTATCATGGTATATTAAGTATCAAATTCATTATGACTATCCTTTTATAAATAAGAGATGTTGTAGAACATAAGAATTTGATTTAAACCAATTTTATTGGCAAATTGAAGATGTTTTTGTTCATGGAATAACAAGAGAATTTCAAGACACTTTTGGTATGGTAATCCGATTTTGGAGGATGAATTAGTCGTATTGAAACCTTTCATTAATCGTTAAGGTATTCATCAAGGGGGGATGAATTATTCGAGTAGGTTGCGGGCGTCGTTTTCTACGAATTGATATTAATATTATGTGAATATGTTATTGAATGAATTACGTTCCATTCAAGGTTGCTCGTTCGATTGAGTGTTTAACCGAGGATACCATCCGTTTGATCATTTGGAGAAGGACTATCTTTCACTTACGGATTTGAGGCAAGTTATCTTGCTTGGTTATAATGATGATTAGATTCTTCTGATGGTTATATCTTTCATATGTATGAATTATTCATGAAATGTTTGTCGTGATTTGCCATTGTCCTTGACGTTATTCCGTTTTCTTCATGGGGTTGCATTCCCATGTACGTCGTTTGAATCATTGAATCTCGTTGGCCTTATTTTCACTTCGGTGAGTTTTTCTTGATCCTTAATCGGATATGTGATTTGTTGAATTCGTTGTCATGTTGTATCGTGACATATCCGGAATCATATATGCGTTCCGACTGGTTATTGTGTAGGATTTTTAGCCAGGCACATATAGTCATTGGCGGATATTATTCCGCATTGGACTGTGCACACGGGATGTAGTTTCGTGAGGCTAATTAGGTACATTGTCCTACGTATATTCTGTATTCCATATACGGGGCGGACATGTGCACGGACACATTTCCGGATCTGGCGTACTGTGATGTCCCTCTTTGAGCCATACTGTAAATCGTCCATAGTATTGGATGCTTGTGACTGATCGTTTCATACGCCCGAGGGGTATGATTGATAGTCGGAATGATTTCTTTGAAATCTATATATGTGAATTGTATATGTCAGAAGAATTGATTATCATGTATATCTGACCCTGTGTTGGGCGAAATACTAGTATTGTATTTTAGGTCGAGGCAAAGGCAAGGCACGGGAAGAGCATGTCGACGGCGAAGGGTTCGAGGGATACTAGTTCGGGGGCCCCCCACACCTCTTGTTGTCCGGTTATGTTAAACCGTGTTATGTTATTTCCTGTTTCATTTAAATTACTATTTGGTTGTATTTGACATTTGAAGTATTTTCCATCTCCATATGGTTTATACTTGTTTTTGGATCCTGTGTATTGTAAGGCCGTTGGCCATATTTTAATAAACTCCTAATCGGAGTAATGACTATTCATTGTGGTTCGGTATCACAAATAATATTTGTTTAATCTGTTTTGAATATCGCCTGGTGGGTCCCAGTGTGGGATTCACGGCACTGTAATAGCCGATTTTCGGGGTGTTACAGAACATGGTATCAGAGAGTTATTTTTTTTATGAGACATTGAGAAATGAACTAGTATCAAGAGACCTTCGTGTCACGTGTGACCTGTGATTGGCGGACCCGTGAGCCGAATTATCAGCGACATCTCTCGCCAGCGACCACCGACTTTTGAAGGCTCCTCTGAGCCTGCTGACATTGTGCATTGGATCGAGCATTTTGAGAAACTTTTCCAGATAGTGGACTGCCCGGAAGAGAATCTCGTTTCAGTAGCCGTGTATTACCTTGGCAAAGGCGCTCACACCTGGTGGCTTTCAGTAAGGCCAGCTGATGGTGTTTACACTTGGGAGGAATTTAAAAACCTCATGCTAGACCGTTACTACCCAGGGCCACTCCGCGAGGCCAAACTGTTGGAACTTTTGAACCCCGACCCGTCTGAAGACGATGATGTATTATCTGTTGCTGAGAAATTCCAGGCACTCCTTCCTTTTGCCACGACAATTATCCGAACAGAGGCCGACAAGATCAAATACTTTCTCAAGAGGCTTAAACCCCGAATGAGAATGCAGCTGTTGAATCACCACTGTACTACCTTACCAGAGTTCATTGAGAAGGCTCTGGAGTACGAACTCACCGCGAAGGAGATTTCCAAGAAACAACCCCAGTCCAACAACAAAAGGTCCAAGAACCAGAACCAGACTGACAATAATCGGGGGACATTCAGGAAGCCCCAGTCTTTGCCAAACCCTTCTGATCGACCACCCATGGCGTCAAAACCCGCCGGATCGCACTGTCGAGCGGTTCCCTCTTCCGTGGTGTGCCACAACTGTGGGGGCCAGGGGCATATCAACTTCAATTGCCCAAAGCCTGCCATCACATGCCATACTTGTGGGAAGAATGGTCACCGTGCTCGTTTTTGCAGGAGTGGGCCCGGACATGATCCAGTGGCGTCTCATGCTCCAGTTCAATCTTCTGTCCAGAACCGGACGCCTCCGTCCGCTTCCTATCAGACCACCGGGGCGAATAGGGGAATGGGCCGTGGGACTCAGAGTGGTACACCTGGTGCCAGTACTGCGAAACCCAGGATTTACGAGATGAAGAAAGATGACGATCCCGAGGCCAGCATGATTTCAGGTATACTCGAGATCCACTCCCAGCCTGTATGTGTTCTTTTTGATACTGGTGCTTCAGACTCCTTTATATCTTCTTCTTGTTTAAGTCGTTTGCCTCTAGACCATGTTATCAACTGTGAGCCCTACGTGATTGGTCTACCTGATGGTAGAAGAATTATTGGAAATCGTGAAGTCCAGGACTGTTCGATTCATTTGAACGACCGTGAGTGGTTGTCAAATCTGATTGTAGTCGATCTACCTAAGGATGATATAATCTTGGGTATCGATTGGATGGATCGTCACGATGCAATACTCAGTGTCCGCAAGCGGATGGTTACCGTCACTTCTGTTGATGGATTCGAGTGTATTTTTCGAGGTGATAATCCCAGTCGTTCTGGGAGAGTCATCAGCGCTATGAAAGCAGTGAAACTGCTTAATCAAGGGTGTATTGGTTATTGGTGCTACATGACCAAAACAGCAGATCGACCAGTTGAATTGGCCGACATTCCGGTAGTCCGAGATTACCCCGATGTATTTCCAGACGAGTTACCAGGCTTACCTCCTCATCGTGACGTGGAGTTTATTATTGAGTTAGAACCAAGTACATCCCCGCTCTCAAAAGCACCGTACCGTATGGCTCCGACTGAGATGCAAGAATTGAAGAACCAGCTTGAGGAGTTGACTGACAAAGGCTATATTCGACCTAGTGCGTCCCCTTGGGGAGCACCAGTGTTATTCGTACGGAAGAAAGATGGATCTCTACGCTTATGTATTGATTATCGTGAGCTGAACAGGGTAACCATCAAGAACAAGTATCCCTTGCCTCGTATTGATGATTTATTGGACCAACTTCAGGGAGCTGCCGTGTTTTCTAAGATCGACTTGAGATCTGGTTATCATCAGCTGAGGATTCGAGAGTCTGACATTTCAAAGACAGCATTCCGTACTCGCTATGGGCATTATGAGTTCGTGGTGATGCCGTTTGGACTGACTAATGCACCGGCAATATTCATGGAGTTGATGAATCGAGTTTTTATTAACTACCTGGATCGCTTTGTAGTCGTTTTCATAGACGACATTCTGATTTACTCTCGCGACCACGAGGAGCACGAGCGTCACCTCCACCAAGTTCTCAATACATTGAGGCGGGAACAACTTTATGGGAAATTTTCTAAGTGTGAATTCTGGATGCCTGAGGTTGTCTTTCTCGGGCATGTGATATCAGCCGAAGGGGTGAGAGTGGACCCACAAAAGACGGAAGCCATTTGATATTGGCTACCACCGAAGAACGTGAAGGAAGTACGTAGTTTCCTCGGCCTAGCAGGTTACTACCGACGATTCGTAGAAGGATTCTCTAAAATTGCGCAACCAATGACTAACTTACTGCGGAAGGACAAGAAGTATTTGTGGTCAGAAACATGTCAGAAGAGTTTTGACGAGCTCAAGAGTCGATTGATTTCGGCCCCTGTTTTGGTCTTACCAAAAGGAACAGAAGGATTTGTGGTGTATAGTGACGCGTCGAGACAAGGTCTGGGATGTGTACTAATGCAGGAAGGGAAATTAATCGCCTATGCATCGAGACAATTTCGACCCTATGAAGTTAACTATCCGACCCACGACTTGGAGTTAGCAGCCGTGGTGTTTGCTTTGAAAATCTGGCGTCACTATCTTTATGGAGTTACCTGCCAGATCTTTACAGACCACAAGAGCCTAAAGTACATTTTTACTCAGAAGGAGTTGAACATGAGGCAGAGAAGGTGGCTAGAATTAATCAAGGACTATGATATCGAGATACTTTATCATCCGGGTAAATCTAATGTAGTTGCCGACGCATTGAGCCGTAAAACCGTGCAGGAGCAGATGCTGAGCCGTTTAACAGCACAGAGGGAATTGCAGTTGGACCTTATGAGGCCAGAAATTGAAGTTTGGTTACAGCGTGTTCAGGGACAACTTTGCACCCTTGAGATTTCTTCGTCTCTTGATGTTATGATCAAATCGAAGCAAATTACGGACCCATTCTTATCTCGAGTTCGGGATGAAGTAACTCAGGGGAAAGCCCCTGGATTCGTGATCCACGAGGATGGATTGATACGTTTTAGAAATCGAGTTTGTGTACCCGCTGACGAAGAGTTGAGGAACTCTATCATGAGAGAAGCCCATGCTACCCCGTACTCTATTCACCTGTGCTCTAGCAAGATGTATAAGGATTTGAAGCAGAATTATTGGTGGGGAATATGAAGCGTGAGGTTGCCGAATTCGTTGAGGTGCTTAACTGTCGCCAGTTAAGATTGAACACCGACCCGCAGGAATGCTGAAAACGCAAAAGATTCCTTAGTTTAAATCGGAGGACATATCTATTTATTTTATCACTATATTGACGACGAGTAGTCGAGTAATGAATAAGATTTGGGTGATTTTGGACCGTCTGACCAAATCAGCCCACTTTTGGAGATTAAGGACATGTGGGGCCCCGAGAGATTGGCCCAGTGTTTATTAAGGAAATTGTGAGACTTCACGGTACCCCCAAGAGCATTGTATCAGACCGTGACGGGCGATTTGTGTCACACTCGAGAGCGATTCATCGTGCGATGGGCACGCGATTGAATTTGATACGGCTTTTCATCCACAGATCGATGGTCGGAGAGAACCATTCGGACTCTAGAGGATATGTTGAGAGCATGTGCTCTTGATTGGAAGAACGATTGGGAAGGCCAGCTGCCTTTGGTGGAATTCACTTATAATAATAGTTGGCACGCTTCGATTCAGATGGCACCGTATGAGGCATTGTATGGTCATCGATGTAGGTCCCCCTTGTGTAGGGACGAACTGTCAGAATCTCTGGGTACGGAACCCGATATGTTGTTAGCCGCCCGTGAGAAGATCACTTTGATTAAGAGTCGGTTGTTAACGGCTCAAAGTCGACAGAAGTCTTATGCTGACCACCGTCGACGACCGCTTGAGTTCGAGGTTGGTGACCATGTGTTAATGAAGGTGTCTCCTACTCGAGGTGTTTTTCGTTTCGGGAAAAGGGGCAAGCTGAGCCCAAGGTACATTAGGCCGTTTGAGGTTCTGGAGCGCGTAGGTGATCTGGCCTATCGACTAGCCTTGCCACCGACCTTGAGTAAGATTCACAACGTGTTTCATGTCTCCCAGTTGAGGAAATACGTTGCTGATCCGAGCCACGTACTTCAATTCGAAGATATTGAATTAGCAGAGGATCATTCGTACGAGGAGCGTCCTATACGGATACTCGAGAGAAGGATCAAGCAGTTGCGGAACAAGACGATTCCCCTACTGAAAGTTCAGTGGTCACGACACGGAGTCGAGGAGGCTACGTGGGAGACCGAGGATAGTATGCGAGCGAGATACCCCGAGTTATTTACCCCTTAGTTTCGAGGACGAAACTCTTTTTAAGAGGGGGAGTATGTAATATCCGACTGTAACTTTTCATTTTTACTGTCATTGTATTATTCGGATAATCGATTATCATGAATCGTTGCATTTAGTATTATGTCGTGGTATTATAGATTTGAATATCATATCGTTGTTATTTCATTTCATATGTGATGATTCGATGTTAATTAGAGTGTTGCATTTTCGAAATTTTACGTTAGTGTAGCGTACGCTACACAAGAAGATTAACGACGCTAATCCTGTGCATTAGTGTGCGTAAGGTTTCCTCGGTTGCGTACGCTAAGAGGGAATCGCGTGATTGACTTCAGCACGTGAACTCCTTAGCCTTTAGCATGCATGTGATCTAAATCTGAGCTGGCGTGTCGGTGAGAATCTACTTTTATTAGCGTGCGTAACCCATTTCTCGTTAGCGTGCGCTAACGGCCTGCGATAATTCAAGACAGTAGCCACTGTAAGCCGCTTACGTACGTAATATCGACCGGATAGCGTACGTAAGTGCATTAGCGTACGCTAAACTGTTCCGATAGCGTGCGCTAAGTATGTCCAGTCTATTTATAGGGCCAGCCTATTTTTCATTTCTTCACAACTCTAAACCGATTCTCTCTCCATTTTATCGTCCCTCTGCACTCTAAAAACGATATCAACCTTCACCAACTTGTTTCTAAGCCTTGAATCTTGGAGTGGAGGTCATTCCCTTGGAGATTTGGAGTTGTTTTTGAGCTTGGAATATATTCTCTCATAGCATTGAAGTTGTTCTTCATTTCTGGAGGTAGGTGTACTTTCTTCTCTGCATTAATTTCTTATGTTGATGTTAAAGACGAATTATATTTCACCTAGAGTTAGATTAAGCAAGTAAAACATGGTTATAATTAAACTCTTTAAACACTTCTTGATGAATATGATAAATGAGGGTTTAGTTTAGAGGAGTTCTTGATATTATAGTAATGGTAACCATGTTTGTAGCTGTCATTACTCATCTTCTGGACGAATTTAGCTCAATAGGACATTGTTGGATCGGTTAGCTTCATCATAACTGGACTTAGTCAAGAACTTGATATCATAAAGTGATTAAACACCATTTTAGGTATTTATTTACCTTGAGAAGAACTTGATAATGTTAAAGATAAGATTAGATGATCTAGTTCAGAAATCTTAGAAGCTTTAACAAACCATATTTGTTCGGGCCACAAGTCTTTGAAGAATGATAAGGATCTTACAACAATAACTTTTCACCAATCTATTGTGTTGATAACTTAGAATGTGGTTCATCATCATGCTAAATAGATAGTGTTCTTAAGTAAGATGATGCTGTTTATGAATAATACTATCATGGTATATTGAGTATCAAATTCATTATGACTATCCTTTTATAAATAAGAGATATTGTAGAACATAAGAATTTGATTTAAACCAATTTTATTGGCAAATTGAAGATGTTTTTGTTCATGGAATAACAAGAGAATTTCAAGACACTTTTGGTATGGTAATCCGATTTTGGAGGATGAATTAGTCGTATTGAAACCTTTCATTAATCGTTAAGGTATTCATCAAGGGGGGATGAATTATTCGAGTAGGTTGCGGGCGTCGTTTTCTACGAATTGATATTAATATTATGTGAATATGTTATTGAATGAATTACGTTCCATTCAAGGTTGCTCGTTCGATTGAGTGTTTAACCGAGGATACCATCCGTTTGATCATTTGGAGAAGGACTATCTTTCACTTACGGATTTGAGGCAAGTTATCTTGCTTGGTTATAATGATGATTAGATTCTTCTGATGGTTATATCTTTCATATGTATGAATTATTCATGAAATGTTTGTCGTGATTTGACATTGTCCTTGATGTTATTCCGTTTTCTTCATGGGGTTGCATTCCCAAGTACGTCGTTTGAATCATTGAATCTCGTTGGCCTTATTTTCACTTCGGTGAGTTTTTCTTGATCTTTAATCGGATATGTGATTTGTTGAATTCGTTGTCATGTTGTATCGTGACATATCCGGAATCATATCTGCGTTCCGATTTGTTATTGTGTAGGATTTTTGGCCAGGCACATATAGTCATTGGCGGATATTATTCCGCATTGGACTGTGCACACGGGACGTAGTTTCGTGAGGCTAATTAGGTACATTGTCCTACGTATATTCTGGATTCCATATACGGGGCGGACATGTGCACGGACACATTTCCGGATCTGGCGTACTGTGATGTCCATCTTTGAGCCATACTGTAAATCGTCCATAGTATTGGATGCTTGTGACTGATCGTTTCATACGCCCGAGGGGTATGATTGATAGTAGGAATGATTTCTTTGAAATCTATATATGTGAATTGTATATGTCAGAAGAATTGATTATCATGTATATCTGACCCTGTGTTGGGCGAAATACTTGTATTGTATTTTAGGTCGAGGCAAAGGCAAGGCACGGGAAGAGCATGTCGACGGCGAAGGGTTCGAGGGATACTAGTTCGGGGGGCCCCCACACCTCTTCTTGTCCGGTTATGTTAAACCGTGTTATGTTATTTCCTGTTTCATTTAAATTACTATTTGGTTGTATTTGACATTTGAAGTATTTTCCATCTCCATATGGTTTATACTTGTTTTTGGATCCTGTGTATTGTAAGGCCGTTGGCCATATTTTAATAAACTCCTAATCGAGTAATGACTATTCATTGTGGTTCGGTATCACAAATAATATTTGTTTAACTGCTTTTGAATATCGCCTGGTGGGTCCCAGTGTGGGATTCACGGCACTGTAATAGCCGATTTTCGGGGTGTTACAGAAGATGGTATCAGAGAGTTATTTTTTTTATGAGACATTGAGAAATGAACTAGTATCAAGAGACCTTCGTGTCACGTGTGACCTGTGATTGGCGGACCCGTGAGCCGAATTATCAGCGACATCTCTCGCCAGCGACCACCGACTTTTGAAGGCTCCTCTGAGCCTGCTGACATTGTACATTGGATCGAGCATTTTGAGAAACTTTTCCAGATAGTGGATCGCCTTAAGAGAATCGCGTTTCAGTAGCCGCGTATTACCTTGGCAAAGGCGCTCACACCTGGTGGCTTTCAGTAAGGCCAGCTGATGGTGTTTACACTTGGGAGGAATTTAAAAACCTCATGCTAGACCGTTACTACCCAGGGCCACTCCGCGAGGCCAAACTGTCGGAACTTTTGAACCCCGACCCGTCTGAAGACGATGATGTATTATCTGTTGCTGAGAAATTCCAGGCACTCCTTCCTTTTGCCACGACAATTATCCGAACAGAGGCCGACAAGATCAAATACTTTCTCAAGAGGCTTAAACCCCGAATGAGAATGCAGCTGTTGAATCACCACTGTACTACCTTACCAGAGTTCATCGAGAAGGCTCTGGAGTACGAACTCACCGCGAAGGAGATTTCCAAGAAACAACCCCAGTCCAACAACAAAAGGTCCAAGAACCAGAACCAGACTGACAATAATCGGGGGACATTCAGGAAGCCCCAGTCTTTGCCAAACCCTTCTGATCGACCACCCATGGCGTCAAAACCCGCCGGATCGCACTCTCGAGCGGTTCCCTCTTCCGTGGTGTGCCACAACTGTGGGGGCCAGGGGCATATCAACTTCAATTGCCCAAAGCCTGCCATCACATGCCATACTTGTGGGAAGAATGGTCACCGTGCTCGTTTTTGCAGGAGTGGGCCCGGACATGATCCAGTGGCGTCTCATGCTCCGATTCAATCTTCTGCCCGTAATCGGACGCCTCCGTCCGCTTCCTATCGACCACCGGGCGAATAGGGAATGGGCCGTGGGACTCGAGTGGTACACTGGGTGCGATCGCGAAACCAGGATTTACGTGATGAAGAAAGATGACGATCCCGAGGCGGCATGATTTCGGGTATACTCGAGATCCACTCCCGACTGTATGTGTTCTTTTTGATCCGGTGCTTGACTCCTTTATATCTTCTTCTTGTTTAAGTCGTTTGCCTCTAGACCATGTTATCAATCGTGAGCCCTACGTGATTGGTCTACGATGGTAGAAGAATTATTGGAAATCGTGAAGTCCAGGACTGTTCGATTCATTTGAACGACCGTGAGTGGTTGTCAAATCTGATTGTAGTCGATCTACCTAAGGATGATATAATCTTGGGTATCGATTGGATGGATCGTCACGATGCAATACTCAGTGTCCGCAAGCGGATGGTTACCGTCACTTCTGTTGATGGATTCGAGTGTATTTTTCGAGGTGATAATCCCACTGCTCGGGAGAGTCATCAGCTATGAAAGCAAAGGAAACCGCTAATCAAGGGTGTATTGGTTATTGGTGCTACATGACCAAAAGCAGACGATCGACGATTGAATTGGCCGACATTCCGGTAGTCCGAGATTACCCCGATGTATTTCCAGACGAGTTACCAGGCTTACCTCCTCATCGTGACGTGGAGTTTATTATTGAGTTAGAACCAAGTACGTCCCCGCTCTCAAAAGCACCGTACCGTATGGCTCCGACTGAGATGCAAGAATTGAAGAACCAGCTTGAGGAGTTGACTGACAAAGGCTATATTCGACCTAGTGCGTCCCCTTGGGGAGCACCAGTGTTATTCGTACGGAAGAAAGATGGATCTCTACGCTTATGTATTGATTATCGTGAGCTGAACAGGGTAACCATCAAGAACAAGTATCCCTTGCCTCATATTGATGATTTATTGGACCAACTTCAGGGAGCTGCCGTGTTTTCTAAGATCGACTTGAGATCTGGTTATCATCAGCTGAGGATTCGAGAGTCTGACATTTCAAAGACAGCATTCCGTACTCGCTATGGGCATTATGAGTTCGTGGTGATGCCGTTTGGATTGACTAATGCACCGGCAATATTCATGGAGTTGATGAATCGAGTTTTTATTAACTACCTGGATCGCTTTGTAGTCGTTTTCATAGACGACATTCTGATTTACTCTCGCGACCACGAGGAGCACGAGCGTCACCTCCACCAAGTTCTCAATACATTGAGGCGGGAACAACTTTATGGGAAATTTTCTAAGTGTGAATTCTGGATGCCTGAGGTTGTCTTTCTCGGGCATGTGATATCAGCCGAAGGGGTGAGAGTGGACCCACAAAAGACGGAAGCCATTCGAGATTGGCTACCACCGAAGAACGTGAAGGAAGTACGTAGTTTCCTCGGCCTAGCAGGTTACTACCGACGATTCGTAGAAGGATTCTCTAAAATTGTGCAACCAATGACTAACTTACTGCGGAAGGACAAGAAGTATTTGTGGTCAGAAACATGTCAGAAGAGTTTTGACGAGCTCAAGAGTCGATTGATTTCGGCCCCTGTTTTGGTCTTACCAAAAGGAACGGAAGGATTTGTGGTGTATAGTGACGCGTCGAGACAAGGTCTGGGATGTGTACTAATGCAGGAAGGGAAATTAATCTCCTATGCATCGAGACAATTTCGACCCTATGAAGTTAACTATCCGACCCACGACTTGGAGTTAGCAGCCGTGGTGTTTGCTTTGAAAATCTGGCGTCACTATCTTTATGGAGTTACCTGCCAGATCTTTACAGACCACAAGAGCCTAAAGTACATTTTTACTCAGAAGGAGTTGAACATGAGGCAGAGAAGGTGGCTAGAATTAATCAAGGACTATGATATCGAGATACTTTATCATCCGGGTAAATCTAATGTAGTTGCCGACGCATTGAGCCGTAAAACCGTGCAGGAGCAGATGCTGAGCCGTTTAACAGCACAGAGGGAATTGCAGTTGGACCTTATGAGGCCAGAAATTGAAGTTTGGTTACAGCGTGTTCAGGGACAACTTTGCACCCTTGAGATTTCTTCGTCTCTTGATGTTATGATCAAATCGAAGCAAATTACGGACCCATTCTTATCTCGAGTTCGGGATGAAGTAACTCAGGGGAAAGCCCCTGGATTCGTGATCCACGAGGATGGATTGATACGTTTTAGAAATCGAGTTTGTGTACCCGCTGACGAAGAGTTGAGGAACTCTATCATGAGAGAAGCCCATGCTACCCCGTACTCTATTCACCCAGGCTCTAGCAAGATGTATAAGGATTTGAAGCAGAATTATTGGTGGGGGAATATGAAGCGTGAGGTTGCCGAATTCGTTTCGAGGTGCTTAACCTGTCAGCAGGTTAAGATTGAACACCAGCGACCCGCAGGAATGCTGAAACCGCTCCCGATTCCTGAGTGGAAATGGGAGGACATATCTATGGATTTTATCACTAGCTTGCCGACGAGTCGTCGAGGAATGAATACGATTTGGGTGATTGTGGACCGTCTGACCAAATCAGCCCACTTTTTGGAGATTAAGGACACGTGGGGCCCCGAGAGATTGGCCCAGCTGTTTATTAAGGAAATTGTGAGACTTCACGGTACCCCCAAGAGCATTGTATCAGACCGTGACGGGCGATTTGTGTCACACTTCTGGAGAGCAGTTCATCGTGCGATGGGCACGCAGTTGAATTTCAGTACGGCTTTTCATCCACAGACTGATGGTCAGTCGGAGAGAACCATTCAGACTCTAGAGGATATGTTGAGAGCATGTGCTCTTGATTGGAAGAACGATTGGGAAGGCCAGCTGCCTTTGGTGGAATTCACTTATAATAATAGTTGGCACGCTTCGATTCAGATGGCACCGTATGAGGCATTGTATGGTCATCGATGTAGGTCCCCCTTGTGTAGGGACGAACTGTCAGAATCTCTGGGTACGGAACCCGATATGTTGTTAGCCGCCCGTGAGAAGATCACTTTGATTAAGAGTCGGTTGTTAACGGCTCAAAGTCGACAGAAGTCTTATGCTGACCACCGTCGACGACTGCTTGAGTTCGAGGTTGGTGACCATGTGTTAATGAAGGTGTCTCCTACTCGAGGTGTTTTTCGTTTCGGGAAAAGGGGCAAGCTGAGCCCAAGGTACATTGGGCCGTTTGAGGTTCTGGAGTGCGTAGGTGATCTGGCCTATCGACTAGCCTTGCCACCGACCTTGAGTAAGATTCACAACGTGTTTCATGTCTCCCAGTTGAGGAAATACGTTGCTGATCCGAGCCACGTACTTCAATTCGAAGATATTGAATTAGCAGAGGATCATTCGTACGAGGAGCGTCCTGTACGGATACTCGAGAGAAGGATCAAGCAGTTGCGGAACAAGACGATTCCCCTACTGAAAGTTCAGTGGTCACGACACGGAGTCGAGGAGGCTACGTGGGAGACCGAGGATAGTATGCGAGCGAGATAACCCGAGTTATTTACCCCTTAGTTTCGAGGACGAAACTCTTTTTAAGAGGGGGAGTATGTAATATCCGACTGTAACTTTTCATTTTTACCTGTCATTGTATTATTCGGATAATCTGATTATCATGAATCGTTGCATTTAGTATTATGTCGTGGTATTATAGATTTGAATATCATATCGTTGTTATTTCATTTCATATGTGATGATTCGATGTTAATTAGAGTGTTGCATTTTCGAAATTTTCTGTTAGTGTAGCGTACGCTACATAGTAAGATTAACGTACGCTAATCCTGTGCATTAGCGTGCGTAAGGTTTCCTCGGTTGCGTACGCTAAGAGGGAATCTGGCAGCAGTTGACTTCAGCACGTGAACTCCTTAGCCGTTAGCATGCATGTGATCTAAATCTGAGCTGGCGTGTCGGTGAGAATCTACTTTTATTAGCGTGCGTAACCCATTTCTCGTTAGCGTGCGCTAACGGCCTGCGATAATTCAAGACAGTAGCCACTGTAAGCCGCTTACGTACGTAATATCGACCGGATAGCGTACGTAAGTGCATTAGCGTACGCTAAACTGTTCCGATAGCGTGCGCTAAGTATGTCCAGTCTATTTATAGGGCCAGCCTATTTTTCATTTCTTCACAACTCTAAACCGATTCTCTCTCCATTTTATCGTCCCTCTGCACTCTAAAAATGATATCAACCTTCACCAACTTGTTTCTAAGCCTTGAATCTTGGAGTGGAGGTCATTCCCTTGGATATTTGGAGTTGTTTTTGAGCTTGGAATATATTCTCTCATAGCATTGAAGTTGTTCTTCATTTCTGGAGGTAGGTGTACTTTCTTCTCTGCATTAATTTCTTATGTTGATGTTAAAGACGAATTATATTTCACCTAGAGTTAGATTAAGCAAGTAAAACATGGTTATAATTAAACTCTTTAAACACTTCTTGATGAATATGATAAATGAGGGTTTAGTTTAGAGGAGTTCTTGATATTATAGTAATGGTAACCATGTTTGTAGCTGTCATTACTCATCTTCTGGACGAATTTAGCTCAGTAGGACATTGTTGGATCGGTTAGCTTCATCATAACTGGACTTAGTCAAGAACTTGATATCATAAAGTGATTAAACACCATTTTAGGTATTTATTTACCTTGAGAAGAACTTGATAATGTTAAAGATAAGATTAGATGATCTAGATCGAAATCTTAGAAGCTTTAACAAACCATATTTGTTCGGGCCACAAGTCTTTGAAGAATGATAAGGATCTTACAACAATAACTTTTCACCAATCTATTGTGTTGATAAATTTGAATGTTGTTCATCATCATGCTAAATAGATAGTGTTCTTAAGTAAGATGATGTCATTTATGAATAATACTATCATGGTATATTGAGTATCAAATTCATTATGACTATCCTTTTATAAATAAGAGATGTTGTAGAACATAAGAATTTGATTTAAACCAATTTTATTGGCAAATTGAAGATGTTTTTGTTCATGGAATAACAAGAGAATTTCAAGACACTTTTGGTATGGTAATCCGATTTTGGAGGATGAATTAGTCGTATTGAAACCTTTCATTAATCGTTAAGGTATTCATCAAGGGGGGATGAATTATTCGAGTAGGTTGCGGGCGTCGTTTTATACGAATTGATATTAATATTATGTGAATATGTTATTGAATGAATTACGTTCCATTCAAGGTTGCTCGTTCGATTGAGTGTTTAACCGAGGATACCATCCGTTTGATCATTTGGAGAAGGACTATCTTTCACTTACGGATTTGAGGCAAGTTATCTTGCTTGGTTATAATGATGATTAGATTCTTCTGATGGTTATATCTTTCATATGTATGAATTGTTCATGAAATGTTTGTCGTGATTTGACATTGTCCTTGACGTTATTCCGTTTTCTTCATGGGGTTGCATTCCCAAGTACGTCGTTTGAATCATTGAATCTCGTTGGCCTTATTTTCACTTCGGTGAGTTTTTCTTGATCCTTAATCGGATATGTGATTTGTTGAATTCGTTGTCATGTTGTATCGTGACATATCCGGAATCATATCTGCGTTACGATTGGTTATTGTGTAGGATTTTTAGCCGTGCACATATAGTCATTGGCGGATATTATTCCGCATTGACTGCACACGGACGTAGTTTCGTGAGGCTAATTAGGTACATTGTCCTACGTATATTCGGATTCCATATACGGGCGGACATGTGCACGGACACATTTCGGATCGGGCGTCTTGTGATGTCCATATTTGAGCCATAACGTTAATCGTCCATAGTATTGGATGCTTGTGACTGATCGTTTCATACGCCCGAGGGGTATGATTGATAGTCGGAATGATTTCTTGGAAATCTATTTCTGTGAATTGTAGATGTCCGAGGAATTGAGTATCCGGTATATCTGACCCTGTGTTGGGCGAAATACTTGTATTGTATTTTAGGTCGAGGCAAAGGCAAGGCACGGGAAGAGCATGTCGACGGCGAAGGGTTCGAGGGATACTAGTTCGGGGGGCCCCCACACCTCTTGTTGTCCGGTTATGTTAAACCGTGTTATGTTATTTCCTGTTTCATTTAAATTACTATTTGGTTGTATTTGACATTTGAAGTATTTTCCATCTCCATATGGTTTATACTTGTTTTTGGATCCTGTGTATTGTAAGGGCGTTGGCCATATTTTAATAAACTCCTAATCGGAGTAATGACTATTCATTGTGGTTCGGTATCACAAATAATATTTGTTTAATCTGTTTTGAATATCGCCTGGTGGGTCCCAGCGTGGGATTCACGGCACTGTAATAGCCGATTTTTGGGGTGTTACAAGAACATCGACATCGGGAATGCAAAGTCGGTTCTAAAATCTTAAAACTCCATCATCATGAATTATAAATCCAGGGGCCTTTCCTTTGATCACTTCATCACGTAGCCGAATCATCAGAGGATCATTTATTTGCTTAGATTTGCTTTCCTCGGTTAACGATGAAGTTATTTCCATCACGCACAGTTGTCCTTGGACTATTTGTAACCATACTTCAATTCTTTCTCGAATCATCTCTCGTGGAATGCTGAGCTGGGAGGTCAGAGTCTCCAGCATCTGAATAGAAACAGGCTTGCGGCTAAGTGCATCGGCTACTACATTTGCTTTGCCTGGATGATAAAGAATCTCCAAGTCATAGTCCTTAATAAGTTCCAGCCATCTTCTTTGCCGCATGTTCAACTCTTTCTGACTGAAGATATATTTGAGACTCTTGTCATCCATAAAGATCTGACAGTGAGTCCCGTACAGGTAATGTCTCCAAATTTTCAAAGCTAAAACTACTGCTGCCATCTCCAATCATGCGTTGGGTAATTCACTTCATAAGGTTTCAGCTGTCGTGATGCATAAGCGATCACCTTATCATTCTGCATCAATACGCATCCAAGTCCTTGGTTCGAAGCATCACTGTAAACTATGAATCCTCCAGTTCCCTGTGGAAGTGTTAAAATTGGTGTTGTCGTCAATCTCCTCTTCAATTCATCAAAGCTTTTCTAACACATTTCATTCCATACAAACTTTTGAGTTTTCTGCAGGAGTTGAGTAAGTGGGCGGGAAATTTTGGAAAACCCTTCCACGAATCGACGATAATATCCAGCAAGTCCTAAGAAACTCCGGACTTCTTTCACGTTCTTTGGAGGCTTCCAATCCATAACTGCTTTGATCTTCTGAGGATCTACTCAGACTCCTTCAGCTGATACCACATGGCTGAGGAACATTACTTCCTTTAGCCAGAATTCACACTTAGAAAGTTTGTCGTACAATTGTTCGTTTCTCAACAGGTCTAACACAATCCGTAAATGTTGTGCATGCTCTTCCGGGTTCTTAGAATACACCAGAATGTCATCAATGAACACAACCAAAAATTTGTCCAAATATTCGATGAACACTCGGTTCATCAATTGCATGAATACAGTAGGTGCATTAGTGAGACCAAACGGCATCACTACAAACTCATAGTGTCCGTAGCGAGTTCTGAATGCTGATTTTGGAACATCAGATTCCTTAATCCTCAGCTGATGATATCCTGATCTCAGATCGATTTTAGAAAATACTGTTGCTCCTTGTAACTGGTCAAACAAATCATCAATCCGTGGCAACGGATACTTGTTCTTAATCGTCATCGTGTTTAGCTCTCGATAGTCAATACACGGTCGAAGCGATCCATCCTTCTTTCAGACAAAAAGAACTGGTGCTCCCCAGGGCGAAACGCTTGGCTGGATATAGCCTTTGTCCAGTAACTCCTCCAGTTGCTTTTTCAGTTCGTACATCTCAGTAGGTTCCATACGATACGGTGCCTTAGAAATTGGTGTAGCTCTGGGTTCCAGCTCGATGGTGAATTCTACATCCCGTCGTGGAGGTATTCCAGGTAACCCGCCAGGAAATACATCTGGAAATTCATTCACTACAGGAATGGATGAAAGTTCCACAATTTCGTCTTCTTTCTTCATTGCATAGCACCAGTATCCCGTATAGCCCTGTTTCAACAATTTGACAGCTTTCATCGCCTTAATCATCTTTCCTGAGCTTTCTGGTTTCCATCCTTCAAACAGTATTTCAGAGCCATCATCAGCGATCATCGAGATATTCCTCTTTCGGTAGTTTACAATAGCTCCATATCGATTAAGCCAATCATCTCCGAGTATCAGGCCGTCTCCTTGCATTTCTATCATAATCAGATTTGAGAGCCACTCTCTGCCTCCAAATGATACAGAAAAATCTCTAGTTTCTAAATTTCCAACAATCCTCTCTCCGCTCGGTAAACCCACAACATAAGGTTCACAATTATGAAAACCAGAAATATTCAAACGATTTACACAAGGCAAGGATATAAATGAATGCGTAGCTCCTGTATCGAATAAAATGCTAACTCGCTGGGAAAGGATCTGAATAGTACCTGACATGACAGCAGCATCCTGATCGTCTGTTCTTCTCATCTCGAAAGAGTGAAAGGATGACTGGGCCCTGCGGGGCCCACTGCTCTTGTGCTCTGTGAAACTACCAGAGACTTTCTGCTTCTTGGATTCTGCAAACTATTCCATCGCTGCTTCTTTGATCTCATACGCCAATGCTTTATCCTGATATTGACGAAGAGTGGTACATTCAAAACCGGACATGTACCTCTGGATTTCTGGTTTCATTCGCATATCAAAATGGATCATCATTTCTGCATTTGTTCTGACCAGATGTCGAACAAATGCCAGCTGCTGGTTAAACGTCTTAATTGTCTAGGATACGGGTTCGTCTGACGGCTGTGCGGAGAAAAATTCCCGAACATTGGCTTCCCTCACAGGACGAGGGCAATACTGAACTTCCATCATCAATTTAAATTATGTCCATTCCGCTTCATGATCTGCAGGCCGGATGGCTTCCCACCACTCGGATGCTTCCCCTATCAGAAAGTACTGAGCAATAGAGGCTCTCCAGTCGTCTCGGCAATTAATCCCGGAAAAAAGTTTCTCCAATTATTTCAACAAATGGTCCCATGTGGGAGTCTCAGAAAAGCCGTCGAATTTAGGTGGTTGCATCTTTGCCACCTCTTGCAGCCATCGGTCGCCTCGATTTCCCATGTCTGGGATACCTTGTTGTCAATCTCCCTTTTGTAACCCTACTGCCACCTGCATTCGGTCCACGACCTGGGCGAACTGAGTCATCTGGTTCACCACATGACGAAGGATTTCGGGCACAACAGGTTCCGGTTCATTATTAATAGATCTCTGTGGCTCGCTTGAGCTGTGGCTGGCATGATTAGAAGGCGAAGCTTCTCTTTCGGCATTCCTTCGCCCGCGTCCGCGACAGCGACCACGTCCACATCCACCTCTCAACATACTGTAAGCATAAATACTCAATATATAGGAAACAATATTGTTCTAAAGTTCAAGTATAAAGAGATACAACCTGTAAAGAATGAGATAGAGTTTAGGAACATACAACCACCGCTCGCATGAAGACGTAGGCAGTACCGTGATGTTATTCGTGGCCGGTTACCTCAAAAGACGTATGTGACCCCTATTTTAACCCAATGGCCAAGATATCCATAATCTTAGCTCCGATACCATATTTTGTAACACCCCCGATATATTCAGAAATATTACAGCGCCGTAAATTCTTTACATAAGAATTTACAAGGCTGAATAAATGAAAAGACAATAACAAATACTAAATTATGAAATCACTGAAATAAAATACTACAGTTCTGGTTCAATACCGGGAATACAAATATCCAAATGGAGAATATTAACACATCACTGAAATTCAAACATCACAAATTACGACGTACTCGAGTACTTATTAAAATAACCAACAATAGACAATAAACCCGGCCGGAACATCACTCTGCACCCTCGTCATCATGCAGCTCCAGTGGTTGTTTCCCCGCTCTCCTGGATCCTAAACATAAACAAATATTCACTCCCGAAGGGGTTAGCACAACGATGCTAGTACAAGTACAATAATCATACAATAGTAATGTAATCAACAATCATCAGAACAAGTTTCTCCAACGAGAAATAACAACCACACATATCACATCATAATAGTCTCAACATACTGATGGTATTCCAACGATCCAGCGCACACAGCTATAGATTCCCATGATGATCCCGTCGGACCAACGCATGGTGGAACTACATGTCCAACGATCCAGCGCACACAACTATAGATTCCCATGATGATTCCCGTCGGATCAACGCATGGTGGACATTTAATCACAACACCTGTACATAATACAATCACAATATAACTGAAATATTATAAACAATTCTAATTAAAGTACTTGCCTCGGTTCGACGACAAGAATAAAGCTTTCCAGGAATATCAAAACACTCGAAGGTCGTCCCCTTCGATCATTCACATTGCTAAGCTCGAACCTTAACAAAAGAAATAATATAGAATTCATCTCAGGTCGTACGAACAACTAACAATCCAAACTACGGTCGGAAGTTCATAAAATGTAACCTCTCTGACTTGCTTAACGTACGTTACGTACCTTTGGTAGCGTACGTTAAGCCTACTTCGTTAGCATACGTAAACAACAAGGTCTTAGCGTACACTAACTATGTATTGACAGTTCCTCTCTGATTAGTCGACTTGACTCGTCTGATGATATAACGTACGTTATGTTCCAAGCATAGCGTACGATAAATTATGCCCGATAGCGCACGTTAACTATAAAGCTTAGCGCATGCTAAACACGTACACTAGTAGAATAAACATCAAAGACTTCGGTACATCTCACTTCGGTAATATATATTAGCAAAGTAAAAACAAACAACAACTTCGCTTTTCAATTTACTGAAGTAAAAAATCCACATAGACTTCAGTAAATAGTACCAAACAAAAAAGCAGGAACTAGTTAGAAATTTTAAGTTTCAAAGACTTCGCTAATTTGATAATTACTGAAGTAAAAAGTGTGAAATTTTATTTTTTACCAAAAAATTTTACAATAGCGAAGTGTATGTCTTGAGACCGGGAATTAATATTTTGAGGTACAATTCTTTTTATTTGGGCTCCCAAAAACACTTAGCAAATATTGGTTTCCACCATTTCCTCCCTCAAATTTTTTACTTCAATTTCCATGATAAAAAATTAATTCTTTATTGTTAATAAATATTAAAATATTAATAGTTAAGCTATCACTACTACAAATTTCACCTAGAAGACACTACATGCATAGCACTTTAGTTGATGCGCTATACAAGTGAGATACTTACACAGCGCTTTTAAAAGAAACGCTACGCAAGTTATCATAAATAAAATTGAAAATAAATATAAAATAAAGAAAACTACTAATATAGCGTTCATTCGTCAAGGTCTATCTAAGTTTTAACTTACAGTAAAACCTCGATAAATGAATATGGTCGGGACCGGAGAAAAATATTCATTTAGCGAAATTATTCATTTATCGAAAGAAAATTTGAACATGTTATAAAGAGTTGGGACTGGAGAAAATTATTCATTTGGCGAGGTTATTCATTTATCAAACATTCATTTATCGAACATTCATTTATCGAGGTTTAACTGTATATAATATTTTTGAGAGCGCTATCTAAGATATTGTATTTTTAGTAATTTTTATTTATTTTTATTTATTTTTACACACCACTACAACGGGTTTAGAAGCGCTATCCTAGTAAATGTGTCCTGAAAATTAATTTTACCCGTAGTTTTCTATTTTTTCAGCGAGCAATTTCTTTCAAATGAGCTTCTGGGTGTCAGGATCTTCAAGTCGAATAGAAGATATTTGAGCACTTTGGAACAATTCGAACAAATTCAATCGAGCACTTTGAACTTCTCTGCCTTCACATCGATTTGTAAGTCTTTGCATTTCAATTAAGGTAATTGAACTTGATTTGTTAATTTTAGTGTTTTTAGTTAGAGAGTTTTATTTTTTAGATGCTCAGTTAAGGTGATTGGGTTTACCGTTTACTTGGCTTCTTCTAAACCTTGCTAGTTTTAAATTTTAGGGTTTTACTTGAGTTTTTCTTCACTTTCTTGGTCTGCTTCCCTAAAGACTAATTAAGGTAATTGTATATTGTATATATATATATATGTAATCGATCTAAGATTTACTGGTTTTTATTTGTGTGTATCTGTTCGTTTGTTTGTATAGTATATATGTTACTGTTATGTATTTGTTTAAGCTGTGTTGTCTGTTTCTTTTTGTTGGATTTTCAACCGCGAGGTGATGATATAAGCTACTGAACAAAGAATTATTTGTTTCTTTTTGTTGGATATTCAACCGTGAGCTGATGATATAAGTTACTGAACAAAGAATTATTTATTAATCACTGACTAAATTAAGTATCATAACTATAATAGTAATACTAGTATTGATATAATTAATGCTTTTCTTTTAGTGGATAAAAGGGTTTGACTGAATTAACGTTGTTCCAGTTGAGATTATCCTAGGACACTGTCCTCAGAGCTATGTTTTTATTTTTTCTTTCTATTTTTTTAGTACCGACTTTTGTATCAAGAACTTCAAAATCCTCAATGTCAAGATAGTTTTCAGGTCATTTTTGCATCTCTTTTTATTCCGTAGTTTTCGATGGAAAATAATTAGTTTAGCTGCCTTCATGAAGTATTATAAAACATATTGCTGATTGTCACGAGTATAGTGAGACATAATTTACCTATTGAATGTTTGTGAAATTTGTTTCTTTTGTTCTTGTTAATAAACAGCTTATGCATTTAGCAAAAAGAAAAACAGCTTATGCACAATATAGTTCTGAAACCTTAATTTTCAACTTTGGTGATTGTTCTGGTTCATTGAATGCATGTTCATATAAGCTTTTCCAAGTGGTATATATCAACATTTTAAGTTAAGAATAACAAAAATTCCAATCATTCATTATAATTTGGAATAGCGTAGCTATTATATAGCGGCAATGAGCTAATAGTTGATGCTGTTCCCGCTTGTGTTGTATTCCATCTGACCAAAATGTTAGCCATATATGCTCGGTCTGAAACCAAAAACTAAAAGAAGATATGAATTATACCTTGGCCCAAACAGAGAGATGTCTCTATATAGAAGTTGTGTGAATGAAAAGATTTGACTTATAGGCGTTTAAGATTCAGTTGCTATCGCTTGACATGAATTCTTGTTGAAATATGTATCTCACTTTTTCTGTTATTTCAACCTTTTGTTATAGCCTTAAAAACTGTGCATACTTCCTAATTAACTGTAGTAAAATAATGTGTGTTTATTATATAGGTGGTGCATGTTCGGGGAAACCATGATATTGTAGAACTATAGATGCAGGTATGCATTACATTTATTGAGATGTCGTGGATACATGTCCTGTAGACCATTGTTATGTATTGATGCTACGTCCTGAATTTTCTTGCTCCTTATTTTCTACCCTGCAACATTGAACAACTTTTAATTGGTAGTACTATTAAGAGAAGGAGTTCCTTATCAAAATAATAATAGATAGATAGTTTCTTAAATTTACCCTCTTCTCTTTGTTCCTGATATTTTAATAGGTAACCATTTTCTCATTTTAGCTTTAATTCTATTTTTTTATATAAATTTTGTGAAATCTATTATATATGTGCAAGTTCATATACCTATTTAAAAATATTACTCCATGATATTTCCTACATTATTAGTCCTTAATTTGATTTTTTGAGAAAAATTGTACTATTTCAGTCAACCAGAAACTTAACTACCATCTACTGTCTAACAGAGGTTTGCTGATAAACAAGTTATGAGACTACAAGAGACACATGAAATTTCTAATTGTGGAACCATTGACAATGGTGAAGTCTTTCATGTATCCTCTATTCTGCATAAATTTATTCATGTAATGCCATTATCTAATATACTCCTTTGTGTGTTGTAGTAAAAAGCCAGCAGATACTTTCATTGCTGATTTGTTATTGGCTTGTCGACTATAAGTACCCAGAATAATCAAACTTAATGATATTGATAGTTATTCAAAAAAACTATCAATTTGATATTGTTAATACTTGTTCTCAAAATTTATAGGCACAAATCAGAAGTGAAGCCCAATGTAGGTTGGAGCGTCTTGCCTCATACAAACAAGTTTCATATATAACTTGACCATCATTCATATACATTCGTCTTGTTTCTGGAAAACAATGCCAATAAATTAAGTGTCTATATTTGGGTACTCGGTGATAGTTCGGAAAGAAGTGACAGATATTGCCTTGCGGGTTTTTGATTGGTTGGTTAAAAGTCAGTAGATGCATTTTCGTTTAATTTTGGTTAAAAGGTCTAATTTTGAAACCCGTTTGCATTTAAGCATTTTTGTATGAAATAGTGAAAAGGATGTTAACAAAGATATTTAGTATGTGATAGACTGGGAGCTTGATATTCCATCTTCACAGTTTTTATAATGATAGTTATTTCTATTTATTCATTTCTGATTCAGCTGACGCACGAACTTTGGTTCAACAAGCAAGGAATGAGGCTGCTGGGTTTGGCTTTAGATATGGTTATGAAATGCCTGCAGACTCATTGGCACGATGATATCTTTTTTGCACCAAATACATTGTTACTCTGCTTTGTTCTGTTATGTTCATTAAACAGTTAATTTTGCTAACTAATATGCTAGCAAATGTATCTCTAAGTGAATAATAATGCTTGTACATTTTGTCTGACATAATTTCCCGAACCTAGAATTTTGAATCCTTGGATTATGTTGCTAGTGGCAACTGTTTGTTAGATAATGTCCACTTAATTTTATAAAACCATTTCCACTTAATATTTGCATACAGCAGTGAGTTTTATGTTCTTTGTATTTACTTTTTAGTGTATCCACTGGAATGTAGGATTGCTGACAAGTCTCAGGTATACACAGTGAGTTTTATGTTCTAACATTATGTTTTTTTTTATTTATTACTGGAATTGATATTCTGTGGTGATATGTTTACATGTTAGACGGGATCATCTTGTGGTCCAGGCAGTGAACGCTGGATCATTGGAATTACCATGTGTATGTTGTGATATCATGTTATGATTATCATGTGTGTATGTTATTATTGAGATTCTCGCAGGGGAAGACTCGTTGGTTCTTTTGTCATTTATGTTATTACTATTCTTCATGAGATGTTGAATAATATGTTGTGGTACTTGTACTAGCATCGTTGTGCTAACCCCTTCGGGGGTGAACATTTGTTTATGTTCAGGATCCAGGAGAGCGGGGAAACAACCACTAGAGTTGCATGACGACGAGGGTGCAGAGTGATGTTCCGGTCGGGTTTATTTGTCTATTGTTTGTACTGTTTTAATAAGTACTTGAGTACGTAGTCGTTTATGATGATTTGGATTTGGTGATGTAATAATACTTTTTCCGTTGAACTTTCGTACTTTCAGTATTGGTCAGAAGTGTTGTATCTTATTTCCGTTATTTTCATACGTTGGTATCTATTAATGTCTTTTCAGTTCTTCAGCCTTGTAAATCCTTAGGTAAAGGATTTACGGTGCTGTAATACTCCTGAACATATCGGGGGTGTTGCATCGACATACTGGATACGAACATACGGCATACTAAATACACATACTGGATCCGAAAATATTCTCAATATAACTCTCAATCAAAAACATCAATTACACAAGTATAACTGTCCCGGTTCTCAATTTATTTTATCCATACTGTATAGAAACCAAGCTTTACAATATACCTCAGATAAAATAATGCGAAAAATTTATACTGAAAATCTGGGTATTACATACTACCCCCCTTAAAATAAGTTTCGTCCTCGAAACTTGCAACCTGTCACCAACAACAGATCAATCCAAAATTTCCAACTCATCACAAAAACAATCAAGCGTCGCCACAAGCGAAATAACCAAACCAATATACTTACAGGTGCGTGAAGCCGATGATCTCCCATGATACTAGCACACGACTCCCACACAAGGTCTCAACACAACCAACACACACCAATATCAGAAATAACAATTGAAAAGATCTCAAAAATTTTGGAACCTCCAAAAATCGGTTCGACTCAAAGGTCAGAAAAAACATTTTCAAAAGTCACGCTACTACCATACTGGTAGGGCCACATAACACACACGCCCGGGTTTCACAAAACCCAAAGCTCTGATACCATCTTCTGTAACACCCCCGAAACCATCCGGGATATTACAGCACCGTGGGTCCCGCGTCCGAACCCACCAGGCTAAAAACCATTTCAAAAATGTTTCAAAACGCCAAAACCGATGATGGTAATATTTTAAATACTCAAATATTTTCAAAAACATAGTTCTCAAATACCGTCATAAAATACCATTTGAAAATACAAGGCGAAATGCCAAATCTCGACAGTTTCAAAATGTACCTTAAGTCGCCACTTAAACGTACCGATAAAATAGTTTAGGAAAAAGGGTTTAACGAAATAACCCAAGTTACGAAATACCCAAAAATGCCATTTTGAAAGTTATACACGAGTTGGTAAAAATATCGGAAAGTCATTTTGAAATACACACGCAGCGATTAAACACACAGTTCAAAAATACACAATTGCAGCGGAATAAAACAACCAAAAAAGAATACTCAATTCTCCGAAAATATGTCACAGCCAGTATCACTCGGGAAGCTCACCCCTTCACGACCGCTACTAGCTCGATCTCCGAGTACCTAAACAATAAAGCCCACGACGGGGTCAGCCACAATACTCAATAATGATATCGATCACATCATCATAAATAATTACAAACCAATGTAATAATACTGTAAGAATACTACCAACGTAATGTAATACCCGCAATTTCGGATTTAGATGATTTTCTTTTTTCGGTGGGAGTCCATTTTGACGACTCGCTCACGACCATTTCGTCATTTTGAGAATGATTAATTCTTCACTTTTTCTCATCCGAGTTCGTTTCGGTATCATTTTGTTGAGTTTCGTGTTCTTAAGCGATTTTTCCGCACTTGAGTTCGATTCTTGCGAATCTCGTTCGAAACTGCTGTTTCGAGTTTCCCGTAAGTCCGTTTAACTTTGTTAGACGTGTTGTGAACTTCGGTCTGGTAATTCGATCACGTATCGTGATTTTCGGATGTTTTGGGCCATTTTCGTAATTTTCCAAAGTTTGGGGTAATTACTTTTCGTTGCCGAATTTCGAGCTTTCGGGTGGTCGTAATCGTGTGTTCTCTTAGTGCTCGAGTTCGTCTTTGCGAGTACTTCGTAACCGTATCTTCGATTCGTATTTAGATTCGGGTTTCGGGGTCTTTCGGGCCGTCGGAGTTGGCCCCGACCGAGTCATGGTCGGGCAGTCTGGGCCCCGGGCCGGCACTAGCCGAGTTACGGCCGTTAGTGCTCGGCAGTTACGTACGTAAGGCCCTGGGAGGTAACGTACGTAAGGCCCTGGCAGGTAACGTACGTAATGGGCCGGAAGATTTGGGGCAGTGACTCGGTTACGTATGTAAGCCTTGGCCGGTTACGTACGTAACCCTGCCGGCAGGCAGCCTATTTAAGGCCCTGCAGTCGGGTTTTTCACCATTTTTTCTCATTCCATTCCTTCTCTTCCGCGGCTGGAGGTGTGGTTACCATGGATCCATGTTGTTTAACAACAAATCCACGAAGTTCTTGAGTTCATATCATTGATTGATCATCCTATATCATCCTTTGATCCAGCGAATCAAGGAAATCTCTTCTTAGAACCCTAGTTTATTGAATTTTGGGGTTTTTGAGTTTTGGCCGATTCGTTCCGTATCGTTGATTAATCCATGATGGGTATGATTAATCTTAGTAGTATTCTTGTGTTTAACATCATTTAATCTATTGTTCTTCGTCGAATCGAAGTATATTTCTTGATTTCCTTCGAATCGACTTTTTTGGGGATTTGTTCTTGATTTCGTTTTCCATCCATTTTTGATGGATCGATTGTTGTTAAATGATGTTATTGAACATATCCTATGGATTGTATATCCATATTTCGGTTTGAAATTCTATTTTCATGTTTTGACGGGACAAATCGTGTTCTTGGCCGTTTTGGGGGAAACACTTGAACTTTCGTCATTCATTCTTTGAATTCAACGACTTTGAGTCGTGCTATGGAATTTATTTCATTGTTGTTATTGTCCTTCGTAGTTTATTATTGCGAGTTGGTGGTCGGTGGAGTCGACGGGTTCGTGGTCGGTTCGTGCCAACCTACTTTGGTCGATTCTCCGCGTTGTGGTTGTTCGAGGCAAGTACCTTGTCCATACTATTCTTGTTTTGTGGATATGATAATTGGTGATCATATTGGTGTGTTTGTTTATTTGTTTGAAATGAGTTTTCAAAAGATTCGGCTAGCCTCGTTAAAGGCCCTCTTTCAAAACCGTGTGTGTTTTGTGATTGGTGTGTTTCGTGAACGAGTATGTGAATCTTATGGATATGTTTGGTGTTGATGTTGCGCTTGATAATGCGTGTGTACATATATTATCTCATTTCGGTGCGTTATGGTTTGACGTGGTGTTTTGCTAAGTGTTTGATGCCTCTTGGCGAATTGTTTGGATATCATTGGTGTGATATGTTACTTGTGCTTGATTATTTCGTGGCCAGCTCGGGAGGGTCCGACGGGGCCTCGAGTGGGATTCGTGGCTTCGTCCTAGTCCTAGGTGACGTGTGGTGCTTGAGTATTTCGCTAGCCAGCTCGTGAGGGTCCGATGGGGCCTCGAGTGGGATTTGTGGCTTCGTCCCGGTCCTAGGCGATGCGAGTACATGTTTTGTGAATTTGTTTGCTCACCTCGGGAGGGTTCGACGGGGCCATGGAGGGAGTCCAATGGTATAGCCCTGGATTCACGAGTGAAACTTCACCGCTACGTGTGTATATTTTGTGATTGTATTTCGCTCACCTCGGGAGGGTCCGATGGGATCACGGAGGGAGTCCAATAGTATAGCCCTGGATTCACGAGTGCGGTTGCTTATGTTTTGTGAATGTGTTTGCTCACCTCGGGAGGGTTCGACGGGGCCACAGAGGGAGTCCAATGGTTTTCCCCTGGATTCACGAGTGAAACTTCACGGGTGCGTGTGTATTTTATGTCCGTTGAGGACGCGTGACGTGGGTCTTAACCTTGTGTATTGTTGTTGGTTTCATTTGTGAAAAATAAAACCTTTGGGTTGTGACCCTATTGATTTTTGGAAAGAGAAGGATTTGATAATCCTAAGTTGTTTTCTATTAAAACTCTCGATGGCATTTTAAACTGTTTTATAAATTGTTTTCCCTTGATTTGTGATCTTTCAATTTTGGAATATTTTACCCAAACTCATGCCTCGGGAAGCGCTTTTCGTTACGTTTGGATCTTGGAGGATTCCTGGTTATTGTTATTCGTGGAATGTGAATTGTATGGCTCGTAGTTGCACTTTGTTCTTGCACTAGCAAAACAGTGGAGTTTTGCTAACCCCGGAGTATTCGGGGGGTGGATGTCTGTTTTTGCATTCAGGTTTGGGAGCATAACACAGGGTCGGCACGAAGGATGATGAATGATGAACGATACTAATCACACGAGGATCCGTATGATGTCATTGGTTTAGTTATAGTTTATTTTCATTGCGGTATTCTTTCCGTTATGCGGGAAGTGTGTTGTATTCGACCCCTGCGTGGGCATGTAATGAGTTTGAGTTGTATGTATTTATTGAAAGACCAAATCGGTCTACTGAGTCATTTTAGCCTTAAAGGCATTGTTGAGTTGTTCTATGTTGTTACCAGCCTGATAGATCCTTGAGGAAAGGTTCTACGGCGTGTAATATCCCTGAGCGGATTGGGGGTGTTACACGTAATCTTACCGTCATAACCTTACCAATCCATAGCAATCTATAACAAATCAAACCTTACCATGATCCACATTTCGCATTCTAAAATGACGAAATGAACTCAACAACAATCATCTGTACTGTATTCCAAAAATACCAATAATCCTCAAAAAATCATCATAACTCACAAGTGCGGAAATAATCCAATGTGCCAAATCCTGTCCGTCGGATTACACAATCAAATCTCAACTTGGATAAACCAATAATATACAACATATCTGTAGATCAACTACCACATGATAAGGATAACAAATCTCAAACATCGACGTACTGTCCGTATGCTCTTACGATTAATAACAATGATCAACCAATACATCAACTGAGAATATGATCGACATGATAACTCCAATACGACCAACAAAGGATCAACGATAACCGAGAGTACCCTCAACATGGCATACTCCAAACACGATCAACAAGGGTCAACAATAACTGAGAATACCCTCAACATGGTAAACTCCGACACGATCAACAAAGATCAACAATAATTGAGAATACCCTCAACATGGTAAACTCCGACACGATCAACAAAGATCAACAACAACCGAGAATACCATCAACAAGGTAAACTCCAAATAATCAACAAAGGACCAACAATAACTGAGAATACCATCAACAAGGTAAACTCCAAATGATCAACAATAATGGATCTCAAAGAAATAACTCCGACGGTCGAACATATCCCTCGGGCGTATGAACAACCAGTCACAAACCGTCGAACATATCCAATCATACATGGACTATGAACGACCAAACATTATGGCTCAAAGATGGACATCACAGTACGCCCGATCCGAAAATGTGTCAGTGCACATGTCCACCCCGTATACGGAATCCAGAATATACGTGGGACAATGTACCTAATTAGCTTCACGAACTACTTCTCGTGTGCATGGTTCAATGTGGAAATATCAACAAATAACCATAGCGTGCCCAGCTAAAAATACTACACAATGACCAATCGGAATGCAGATATGATTCCAGATATGTCACGATGCAAAATTACAACAAAACTCAAAGAATCACATATCCAATAAGGATCAAAAGACTCACTGAAGTGAACAAAGACAAACTGACAAAGAAAAGTCGACATGACTAATCAATATCCAAAATAACAATCCTGGGATCATCACCCCCGACAAATGATCAACACGATCAATGATCTCGATACAATAAACCCTGGTATCATCATCCAACAATGAAATAATCAATATGAATCCCAATATACGAAACATCATCGTACAACATATACAACAACTCAACATAATAATAATCTTCATAACTGAACAATACTTAAATTACCTCAAAGCGGAAGACAATATCACTTTCCACGAACCACATCCCTGAACGAATACACAGTTATACGAATAATCCCGAAATAGGTATAGGCCATTTATACCAACAAACTACTGTCCCGACATCAATGGCGACTCGATAAACCATCCTCGATATCCGACATTCCATATCACTGACCAAAATATAACTCACATCCCCGTATTCACCAACACATTTAAACCATATACATTATTATTTAATCCAAATCAATGCACAATATACAAACCATCATCCCGACAATTTATATTTATAATATCATTGCTATATGAATTATAGATGAAATGAAATCAAAATCATTCATTAAATATTATAAAGTGAACAAGTATAACTTGCCTCGATACCGATACCACGAAGCCGTTACCAAAATACATTGCCTTCGTCTACGAGCTCCTCAGCCCCGACCAAAAGCAATCTATGAACTCTTCAGCCGTAACCGCAACACAACGATCATAATCCACGATCAAAACATCACAACCTATTGCAATAACCAATTAACACACATTCGATAAAAATCAATAACCGACATACCCAACCAACAAACTCAACGGTTCAACGAAACCTCGATCATATACATAAACCAAATAATCCAACTCAACAAATGCGAACTCATATCCACAATACAAGTCGTAACTCAATGATCACAAATAACAATCAATAACCGATCAACGAACACAACGGTTGTACAATATCCCGATTAAACACAAATCCGAACAACCAAATCAATCGATCATGAACTCAAAACCACAACACGATTCACAATCCGAAAATCATATCAACAATCAATTTAAACCAATAACAAGGGTTTAAACATTATCGATTCCAAATTCAATCTTAAATACGGATACAAGTTTCCTTCTTGTAGATTCATAATAAAACCAATTACCGATGATCCGATTAGTTCGACATTATAGGTAGTCATATTCCAAGGTGTTAAATAATTCCATTATCCGAATTGAACACATGTTCAATACATATAAATTCTCAAACTCAAAAGTGAATCGTAATCTTATTAAACCCGGAACCATATTCATATTCCTATATGAATATTGTACCAAAACACATAACTTAGTTCTAGATATGAATATTCCATATTCATATCCAAAACACCAACACCTCTTAAGCATGTTCATCAATTCATATAATCCAAGAGTTCCTTAAGAACACAACTTATTCCGAAATCACATTCAAAATCCTCAAACGACATAATCCGTTGTGTTCTAACATCTAAACAATCTTCATTCACAATTCAAGATGCATATTATCATATCCTCCAATATACGACCTTCCTAACATCAAGAATCGCAACATTATTACAAAGAACATTGAGAATACTATGATTCCATAATCATAACAGCATAATCAAGACATTGATCATCAATTCATTATCTTCCCTTAATAAAATTCTCGTAAATACCAAGAATCATCACAACAACTCCCTGAACTAGCACCATACGAATTAATCATCGACAACAACATCAAAAATCCGAATTCAAAGAGAGGATTATCCAACAAACCTCTTAGAAGATGAAATACACAAGTAATCATTTCCATTGGTTAACACGGTGCGAAGAAATCGACGAAAGGAAGGAATCCCGATCCAACCTCCTTCAAAAGTTTGTTCCTAAATCACAACGATATCAATTCAATCACAATTCTATGAAAATGTATAGAACCTCCCAAGTTCTACCCATTGAAGCATTTTATCGGACACTTTGAGGGCATAGTCCAATTTAATCGATTAACAGAGAAATTCTCGAATTTGTTCCACAAAACTTCAAGAGTAATGAATGATTCCAAGAATACAACAAAGTTCTATAAATAATCTGAATTAAAATGAAAGAAATCGGCCCAAACATCATGAAACCTCAAAAATCCCCAAAACCAAGAGTTCAAGTGTTCTTACCTTCGATCCGGGCAAAAGATGATGTTAGACATGAATCAAACTTCCAAAACATGTTGCTCCATGATGTTCTCAATCAAATCCACCAATCTATGATGAAGAATCGTGAAGAAACGAAGAAAAAAAAATGAAAATGGCCAAGTGACCCGGTCCAGGCCCTTAAATAGCCGCGACTTGTCGGTAACTTACGGCCGTAACCGGCCATGACTTACGGCCGTAACCGGCCATGGCTACCCTCCTGTCCAATTTGGCCGACAGCCTTATGGCCGTTATCGGCACCATCTTACGTACGTAATAAGCCCTTACGGCCGTACCCGGCCGCAACCTTACGGTTGTTATCGGCCAGTCCTTACGCCCAGCGAGTCACTGCCGACCGTGATCGGCCATCCCTGCGAGTCAGTGCCGACCATGATCGGCCATCCAGCGAGTCCTCGGTCATGACTCGGCCAGCTGCCTCCTAACGTTCGTAACACTTAATCCAGTGCATACGTAATACGTACGTTGACTTGCTACAGTAATATACTCATATTACGTACGTAATACACCTTGTATAGCATACATAAATCCATCTGTTGACTCACCTGTCCACATCCTCCGCCGAAAGCTGCTGACACAGGGCTCCACCTGCCGACCACAACTCGGTCCTGTCCGATTCCCTTAGTTACGTACGTAATGCCTTAAGCATAACGTACGTAAAGCGTAGAATTTAGCGTACGTAAGTTCTTAAGCATAACGTACGTAATGGCCTTCTGTACTTAGCCAAAATCCAACTGTTCTGGTCCGTCTCGACATACTGGATACGAACATACGACATACTAAATACACATACTGGATCAGAAAATATTCTCAATATAATTGTCAATCAAAAACGTCAATTACACAAGTATAACTGTCCCGGTTCTCAATTTATTTTATCCATACTGTATAGACACCAAGCTATACAATATACCTCAGATAAAATAATGCGAAAAATTTATACTAAAAAATCTGGGTATTACACATGCCTCAGCCGACATAAACATTTTCCTCCATCTCCCTAACATCTCTCTCTCTCTCTATGTCTCTCTATCTCTCTCTCTCTCTCTCTCTCTCTCTCTCTCTCTCTCTCTCTCTCTCTCTCTCTCTCTCTCTCTCTCTCTCTCTCTCTCTCTCTCTCTCTCTCTGCACTCTTCATAAACTCTCCCTTCTCTCCCGATTCTCCCTCTCAAAATCATGTCCGCAAAACACACACTAAAAATCGAACATACAATGACCCTCTCTATTTGCTTCCGGTCAGACTCCAACTGGTATTATATGGCAGCGGTGAAAAGTAAGGGCTACGGCCCTGGACCTCTGGCAGTGGTTCGACTCGGCGGAGCGCGACGGCGGTTGGTTTGGGATTTGTGGTTCGTCTAGTCGAAAAGATGATGTTGGTGGGTTACACGAATTCAGGTCTAAATTGAGGTTTGAATTCCAAGACTTGAGTAAAATTTCTAAATTTTGTAAATTCGGTTGTTGTGTTGAGGTGAAATTGATGCAGGTTTTGGCTTTGGCGGTGGCAGTGGCGTATGTCGCAGGCCGGAGGCATACATCATGGCGGTGAAACCGGCTTTAGGTAAGGACAAATTTGAAGTTTTTTATTGGGGTTTGAAAGTGGTTTCGGGTTTGGATGGCTGGATTATGAATTTTGAATATGGGTCTTATGAGATGGGGATGTTGATCGAGCCACGGTGTTTGGCCGTTGGTGTTTGGTTGTTTTGGGTTGAAGAGTTTTGATGTTCAAGAGTTTGAATGGGTTGAAGTCAGGTCTGATTAGAAATTCGGTTGATGGACAGAGCTCGGCCATGAGTTTAGGCCAGATGAGTTTAGTGTAAAATTTACCGGAAAGATGAATTGATTAATGCCATAAGAAGACGACAATACAGTTCTACGAAATTCATCAGAAAAGGTTATAATTGAGATTCGAGTTACCTGTACGGGGATGATTCCGATATGGGACTGAATATCATGATTCAGATTTAACATGGAAAATTGATTTGAGGTTCTGGGATTACTGATTTAAATTTCTGAACATGGTGGAGTCATTGGATTTGGGTCATTCGGGTTAATTTGGTAATGTATATTTGATATAAAATTGGCGTGGTAAATGCAGAATAGTAATTAATTGGTAATATTGATGATAAAAAAATCTGAAAAATTCAAGATTTATGAGTGCACCTGATTTTTCATTGTTCAAGACTTTTAGTCTTTCTATTTCTGCAAAAGCTAATTTTTCAGTTTTAGCCTGACTGGTTTTGAAATTTTATGAATCCTGGCTGAGATTGTCAAATTATTTTTCAGCTAAATTTTATCATTTTTCATTTGGGTATTTTCTGCTGTTGCAGCCCGGTGTGCTGTTTTAAGAATTTCAAAATCTTTTAAAAGTTGGTTTACAGACTTGTGTAAATCAAGATCTTCAGAAAAATTTGGACTGAAACTTCCTGGAGCTTGGGGTTTATATGATACCTCTTCATTGTCAAGATTGGACCGCCCAGAGTCGACAAAAGTCATATGCCGACGTTCGACGTCGACCGTTAGAATTTCAGGCAGGAGATCATGTGCTGTTGAAGGTATCTCCGACTCGTGGAGTCCTTCGGTTTGGTAAGAGAGGGAAGCTTAGTCCTCGTTACATTGGCCCTTTCAAAATCCTGGATAAAGTAAGTGATGTGGTTTATCGACTAGCGTTACCTCCGACGCTTAGTCATGTCCATAACGTGTTTCATGTTTCACAACTGTGTAAATATGTTCCCGATCCCGGCCATGTTATTGATTATCAGGAGATTGAAGTTAAGATAATGTTTCGTATGAAGAGCACCCGGTAGCCATATTGGAGCAACAAGTGAAACAATTGCGACGGAAAATGATTCCGTTAGTGAAGGTCCAATGGTCTAAACATGGAATCGAGGAAGCCATGTGGGAAACCAAAGAGAGTATGCGTGCCCGATAGCCTGGACTTTTTCAATCTTAAGTTTCTTGACGAAACTTCTTTTTAGGGGGTAAGGGTGTAATATCCATGTATTTTGGTATTCGTGTGTGTGTTATTTCGGACGCATTTAGTTGAGAAATTATTCGTAATTTCCATTTTGCATTATGGTTATTTGAAACCGTGCGACTCTGGACGATTGGAATTGGAATGCTTAATCTTGGTAATTGTCGAGTTTGTGATTTCAGGAGTATGTTGTTCTGGACGAATGTCGAAGTGGTGCACGAGAGTTATGGACGTAAGATATGAGTGTATTACCAAAAGGGTGTTAATAGAATAAGAATAGATATTTCCGAATAGTGATATGCACAAGGGCTTACTTCGATCGATCACCATAAATTCCAGAAAAATCCAAACATTCTAAAAGTTTATAACATTATAGATAATTGAGTTAGCATTCCAATGGACGAAGGAGTTATGGTCGAAATAGCGGACCCTGGTGCAGTGACACAGCCATGTCATTTGACGCGGGCCGTGTCGAGCTATTGCGGTTAAGCAAAAACGTTCTGGGTGGGTGACATGACCCATGACACGGCCGTGTCATTTGACACGACCGGAAAGTGCAGAAATGCTGAAAAACCCACTTCGGGAACTATATATAGCCTTTGGTCGATTTTTAGGGCATTCTAGCACCTTCTGTTCATCCTCCACCTAGAATCCTTCATCTTAAACTCGAAAATCAAGCCATAAACATGTTCCAAATACTATAGAATCAAGATATCAAGTCAATTTTTGAAGAATTATCCATCTCTTGGTTGAATTAAGGTATGTGGTTGAAGTTCTTCAAGCTATTTTATAGAATTTTGGGATTTGTTGGGAATTCTTGATTCAAGTTCGTTTTGGCTTTGGATTGTGTTAGATTATGATGTTGTAATCATGTTCTTTTGTTTACCCTCAAAGTTTATGGATTAAATTCCGAGTTTTTAATCCGTTCTTGGGTTCGACCTTTGTTGCCTCCGTAATGTTCGATTAAATGTCTCTAAGGGTAGAACTTAGTGTGAATTTGTAACACCCCAAACTAGGCCAATATTACAGTGCCGTGGACCCGCGACTGGGACCCACTAGGCGAATGAAAATTAATGAATTAAGTGATATACTTGTAGTACCGAACCACAATATATCATTAATTTACTCCGATGAGGAGTTTTAAGTACAACACACCCAGGATAAAACAGAATACATGTATATTTTATATGAAGATAAAATATACAACACCAATTAAAATGAGTATCGAAATGGAAGTCTGCAGCGGAATACAAATGAAGAAAGCATGAAGACTGAAAGGACTGGGCCCCCCTACTAGTATCACTGGGACTCCTCGCCGTCAACGTTTTCTTCCCGTGCCTTAGCCTTGCCATGACCTGAAAACAAAATCCCCCAACGGGGTTAGTTACACAGAACAACAATCCTCAAGAGTTGAATAAACACAATCATGATATATCTTAATTATGAAATGACGCTGAAGAGAGGCATCATAGTACGCCCGTAATGGTATGTTCAAGTGCACAAGACGAGTGTCCGGACACACCCGTCCTTGCACCTAATTAGTCTCACGGAGGTACATTGCCGTGTGCACAGTCCAATGTGTCGGTGAACCCAACACATGACCATCATGTGCCCGACTAAAAATTCCACACATCCCCACCCGGCCACGCAATATGAACTTAGAAGGTCATATGGGCAAGAAATGACCATGAAGAATAATAATGAATAACAATCCGACAAAGTCAAGAATGACTCACCGAGATGAAATGATAGTAAAATGAATGATAGCTCAATGAAATGATTGGAACCATCGTTCCTCGTGAATGAAGTGATTAATTGACAATTACAAGTCTCAATACGATTAATACATTATGAATGAACTATGATTATGAATGAACAACAACGAAAGGAATGAATATCCTTTTAACCGAGTAAGAATTAACTTACCTTAACACCGGTGATGATAGGATCTCTCTCGAACAACGTCCTAAAGGAAACTACCGGCCGCTCGAACAACCTTGAATAACATAATTATCAACAACTCACTTAATATACAAACCAAAAGCGATCATAACCAACTCAAGATGTCGATACAATAAATCCAAACTCATTGAGGCATTTCGACAAACACCTTGAAAACAAACTCCCATCCTAAAAAACTAAACCCATTTGTATCGAAAACCAACTTCTATTGAATGATCCAAACCACCAAAACACCATCAATATAATCGATAATCCAAACGAAATACTCAAATCGAGTTTACGATAACATTAAGTTGCAAAACCCAACTCCAAGTCAACCTTCAAAGTGTTCTTGAGAAAAACTTCCAACAATCCGATGATAACTCGTAAAAACTCATAATCATATGTATATCCATCACAATTCATGATTATACCATCCAAAACATCATGCTCCAACTCAAAATCGAAATCAAGGGTTGAAAAATTTCCTTATAATAGGATGAAGAATCCACAAATATGTTGTTGATCCACACTACAACTTGAAGAAGATGAAAATCTCTGAGTTTTGATGATGATAAAACACCCCAAAATCGCCCAAAATCGCCCCAAAGAAGTGAATGAACCGGTCGCGGACCCTGTGTTTTGTGACTGGAATGAATTGGGTTGTGAACCCCGTGTTTTGTTAATCGGTTTTGCATTTTTGGAAAATGAACTTTGGGGCGGTGACCCTAAATGGCTTTGGTAGAATTAAGAACTTTTTAATCACAAATGTTTTCAAAACTCCCGAGATTTGGAAGTGTTTGCGAAGTGCTTACTTGTTTCATTTTACTTTCAAGACTTGAACTATTTTTAATTATCAAAATATCTTGGGAAGTCTTTTGTTGTATTCTCAGAATGTGTTATGTATGGCTCGTATTTGCACTTTATACTTGTACTAGCAAAACAGTGGAGTTTTGCTAACCCCCGAGTATTCGGGGGGTGGATGTCTCTTTTTGCATCCAGGTACATGCAGGTTTGGGAGCAAAACACAGGATCGGCGCGAAGGATGATGGATGGCGAATGATACTAATCACACGAAGGCCAGTGTTGGATGCAGTCAGTCGGAGTTTGTGTATGGTCTTTCTTCTGTCGTACTTTTCGTTTGAGAGTGTATTTTACCGTTGCATGGGTATGAGTCGAGGTAGAAATGTGCATTTTGACTTGTATGTTTGTGATGAAAGACCGAGTTAGTATGTTGATTTGGTATTTTATCATATCGGTATGTAATGAGTTGTGTTGTTTGGATGTCTAGCCTGGTGAATCCTCACGGAGAGGGTCTGCGGCGTGTAATATTCCATGTTTGATTCTGGAGGTGTTACATTTATGGTATTAGAGCTTAGGTTGCGGAAACCTAGGCTGTCGGGTATGTTGGGATTTGGATATTTGCGCCGTTCGTGGAAGCGTAAATAAAATTGAGGAAAATAAATGACACAGCGATTTATAGAGGTTCGGCTATAAACGAGCCTACGTCCTCTCTTTATCTTTTTCAATAGGTTAAAGATAGCAACCTCTACACCTTTCTTCTATCGGTCGAGGTATAACTGTTACAATCACGTCTTCTATTGGTCCGTGATAAACCACTCGCACTTATCTTTGCATCGGTCCAAGTTAAACCGTTTTCCTTTTCTATCGGACAAGAAATCAACCGCTCTAGCTTTCTATGGGTACTAGATAAACCTCACGAAGATAGCGATTGCGATTCTAACAATGCCGATTCCTTGATCCTAATAACACCGAATCGAATCGTATCTTTTCTTTTACCGCTCGTGTATGATTTTGTGTATAACACTCAATCACTCAATGTAAGCTCAATATAACAACAACAATATAATGAGTATCAATCTGATCAATGTATATAATGCTTGAAGTTGTTGTACTTGTAACAATACCATAACTATGGTATTTATAAGCTCCACCTTCAAACTAGCCGTTAGCTTCCTGTGCACTGATTATATACGCTATCATCCTCATATTACGTGCGTAAGCTTCGTTACGTACGTTAACCTTCATAGGTTACGTACGTAAGCCTCTTCACAAAACAATCCAGGGAGATTCGTCATTTTGGGTTACGTACGTTAGTATAGACTCCGTTACGTACGTTAACATTACATCACTGATGACGTCATATATCTGTTGCATGCTTTTTTGACTTTGACTCCTCTAACGTTTACTTGTTTTGAACTACATTACGTACGTTATATTACTTCCATTACGTACGTAAGGATGCTTCATATACGTACGTTAATCATGCTGAGTTACGTACGTTAGGTTTGTGCAGAACACTAGTTTCCAGCTTCGTTTTCTTCAATTCTTGGCTTCGCCTCTTCGTTGTTTTGTTTTGTTTAGCAACTTTAATCATCAAAACATTATTAATTTATGTATGGAACAAAATGTTCCAACAATCTCCCCCTTTTTGACGATTACAAAACAACACTTCGTCAAGGGGATTTACCTGCAAAAATACAAATATATGTATATGTGTACAAACCAAAGTTTTCAACTTTGTCCGTTTCGTTAGTTCTTCTCCCATTTATTTTTCAACTCCTTCTTTCTTTTCTCCTTTTCTTTTCTCATTTTCGACTTCTCCTTATTTTAGTTTAACTCCTTCGTTTTTCCAATTCTTTTTGTATGCTATCGACTTTCTTCGATTTTTCTCCCCCTTTCACGGTTAATCACATTTTCGACTTATTTCTCCATTCTCCTATCTCTCCCCCTTTTTGTATACATAAAAAAAAATGCAATAAAGTACAAATAAAAAAATTCAATAAAAAATGAAATATTCAAAAATAAATACAAGGGTATTAACTCCACCTGAAAATATTATCCGTTTATATTACCCCCCTGAGTAAAATACCAAAAATCAATATTTGGGGATCCAACCTATAGTTGGTTTTTGTTTAGAAACGTAGACAATATTTGAAACAATTGTTCCTTTAGGAACCCATCCGTCTCGGGCTTTTGCAACTTGAAATATGATGCCCGATTTTTAAACACTATTCGCAATGGGGTATCTTGAAATTAATGGATTCGTTTTTCAAACGAGTTTTGAATCCTAACCCCTCTTTATTCAAAGTAAATTTTTGAACACCAAGCATTTGTTCAAATTTCTCGTTTCCGCACGAGAATTTCTTTGTTAAAGATTTAAGCTCGGTTTGGATTTTAGCGAGATCATTCTCCAAAATATTTTCATTTTCAATACACTTTGAATGATCGATTTCAACAAATTTTCCCTTTCCGATAATTTTGGAATTTTCAATTTCCAAAGATTTAATTTTAAACTTAAGGGATTTTATTTCGGATAAAGCGTTTTGAAAATCCGTATGTAATAATTCAAATGCATCAAAAAGATCATCACAGGAGGATGTACTAACCTGGCTTTCGACGTCGCTGTCGTCGAACGAACTTCGGGCCATGAGAGCGAGATTATTTTGTTCGATAAAATCGTCGTCTTCGTCTTCATCGCTCCATGTTTCCACGAGAACCTCTTTCTTGGGTTTAGCTCGGCAATGCTTAGCGAAGTGGCCTGGTTTTCCACATTGTCGACAAGAGTTGTCGAATTTCTTCGTTTCGCTCGAGATATCCTTCTTCCTCCGGTTTAATAAAGTTTGGAATTTATTAATATTTTTGGCATAGTATGCCGCTTCTTCGTCGTTTTCCTCCACCGGGATTTCTTATTTCTCACTCGATATCTTAGCCTTCACGGCTAACGATCGTTCCTTCGGCTTTGGCTTGACGCTTTGGGATTTTAATACAATCTCATAATTGATTAGTGAACCAACAAGGGCACTAAAATCGAGCGTGTTGAGATCTTTGGATTCCATAATCGCGGTTACGGTGCCGTCCCATTCGCTAGGTAGTGATCATAAAATTTTCTAAACTTTTTCACTACTAGATAATGGTTTTCCGAACGAAGCAAGTCCATTGGTGATGACCAAAAATTGGTCGAGCATATTGGTGATGGACTCGTCACCCTTCATCATGAATAACTCGTAGTCATGGATAAGCATATTGATCTTCGTCTCCTTGACTTGAGTTGTCCCTTCTTGTGTGATTTCAAGAATTTTCCATATTTCTTTCGCACTTTCACACGACGAGATTCGATTGACCTCTTCAGGATTTAAGGCACAAAATAAAAGTTGGGTGGCCTTACAATTAAGATGGTCATTTTTCCAATCGGCATCGTCGTATTCTTCAAAAGATTTGAGCATACCGTCGGTTTTGATAGGAACTTTTGGGCCGAGACAAATAATCTTCCAAATCTCTATATCGTAGGAATGAATAAAGATTGACATCTTTTTCTTCCATGTCAAATAATTTGAACCATCGAAGAATGGTGGTCGGTTGAGAGCAAGGCCTTCGACTGGAGAAAATTGAAATGCCATTGGATCTTTTCCCCTCGGATGTTAAGCCGCGTATATGAGTACCGCTCTGATACCAATTGCTGGGTATGGATTCGTATATTTGCGCCATTTGGGGAAGCATAAATAAAATTGAGGAAAATGAATGACACAGCGATTTATAGAGGTTCGAGTATAAACGAGCCTACGTCCTCTCTTTATCTTTTTCAATAGGTTAAAGATAGCAACCTCTACGCCTCTGTTCTATCGGTTGAGGTATAACCGTTACAATCACGTCTTCTATTGGTCCGTGATAAACCACTCGTACTTGTCTTTGCGTCGGTCCAAGTTAAACCGTTTTCCTTTTCTATCGGACAAGGAATCAACCGCTCTAGCTTTCTATGGGTACTAGATAAACCTCACGAAGATAGCGATTGTGATTCTAACAATACCGGATCCTTGATCCTAATAACACCGAATCCAATCGTATCTTTTCTTTTACCGCTCGTGTATGACTTTGTGTATAACACTCAATCACTCAATGTAAGCTCAATATAACAACAACAATATAATGAATATCAATCTCTGATCAATGTATATAATGCTTGAAGTTGTCGTACTTATAACAATACCATAACCATGGTATTTATAGGCCCCACCTTGAAACTAGCCGTTAGCTTCCTGTGCACTGATTACGTACGCTATCATCCTCATATTACGTACGTAAGCTTCGTTACATACATTAACTTTAATAGGTTACGTACGTAAGCCTCTTCACAAAACAGTCCAGGGAGATTCGTCATTTTGGGTTATGTACGTTAGTATAGACTCCGTTACGTACGTTAACATTACATCTCTGATGACATCATATATCCGTTGCATGCTTTTCTGACTTTGACTCCTCTAACGTTTACTTGTTTTGAACTACATTACATACGTTATATTACTTCCAATACGTACGTAAGGATGCTTCATTTACGTACGTTAATCATGCTGAGTTACGTACGTTAGGTTTGTGCAGAACACTATTTTCCATCTTCGTTTTCTTTGATTCTTGGCTTCGCCTCTTCGTTGTTTTGTTTTGTTTAGCAACTTTAATCATCAAAACATTATTAATTTATGTATGGAACAAAATGTTCCAACAGGGTCTAGTCGGGTATTGTCGTGTCTTGTCCTGTCAGATTGTGTTTGTCTAAGTCGTGTCGTGACGCGTCGTCTGTGATGTCGGCCGTGATTAGTATCGAGGTGCAGCCATCATCTTCGTGCGACCTGTGGATGTAAGTCTCCCTACTATATTGTGCCTTTTGATATACGAGCTTGTATGATTTTGTGTTATGACGTGGAGTTTAAAGGTGATTTGTGATTATGTGGCCTATGTTGTTTGATCCTCGTATGATGCTAGAATGAAAGTGGTGCCAACATATATGTATATATACACACATCCTGATATAAGTCGTTTTTACAAGAGTAATGGCCTTGGTGTGGTTACGCAAAGGAAAATTCATCAATATGATATTTTAAAACTTTACATGTTTTTGGAGAGACACGTATATTTTTGTTTTAAAACATCCTCCAAATGGAGGGAAAAAAAAGTTGATTTTCGTATGATGACCTCAAGGTCGAAATTTTTGGAGAATTCAAACTACCGATATTTTGTGTTCATCTTGTATTATATGTTTTCAAAACACAACTTTTAAACTCAAGTGAGGTCTACAAAATGTAATCGAGACGTGACTCTCGCTTTCAACTTATAGGTTTTATGGTTGTTAGTCGAGAAATACGTGATGATGTTCTTGTTGTTCGGGCAGTGTTGCCAGTTTTAAATTAAAATAGTGATGTGAATGCTAAGTCGTTTGGTATAAGTTAAGATAGTCCTCTCTATTAATAGACGAGATTTTGATTTTGGATGACAGTTGTCCTTTGATGGTTGCTCGCGAAGTGTTGTAAGCATGTGAATCGATGGCATTTAGATTTGTATGCTGTCGTTGCTCATTTGTAACTATCGGTTCTAATAATGTCGTATATATATTCGCAATCACGTTGCTGAATTAGAGCTGTTAGCGCACGCTAAGCACAAGCCTAGCGCGCGCTAATGTGGCATGACTAGCGCACGCTAATGTTGTTGTAACGCGCGCTAATCAGCCTGGGCAGAGGATGTGGAACCGCATTTTTAGCTGTCAGGATTAGCTTTCCGCAGTCAGTCATCTGTGACCGTATTCTATATGTGTTGTCTAGTGATGATGATTGTTTTGTGTGAATGTGTGTTGTGACTTTTCGTCGCGCTAGGTGATAATTGATTTTGCTCAGTGAGTTGTTAAATAATGTCTGTTTTGTGTGTGTTCGAAAATGTTTTCCTCAAAATTTCATAAGTTTGTGCAAATTGCGGAAAATCAAATTTTGAAACTAATTTGATGTTGCGATTAAATCGGCGGCTTCGTATGAACTTTTAAAATTATTTGAAATTTGCGAGCCGGCCTAGGATTATCCAATAAAACCTCGACGGTATTGAAAGATTTGTTTTAAAGTAACTTGAATATTTTGTAAAAGGTTACCGTCGTTGATTCTTGTGTAGTGTTGGGAGAATTTTCGGAAATGACTTTTAACGTACTATTGTATTTTCGAATAATTCGAGTACATGAATTTCAAAAATCTTTCACACAATTTTTTTTTTCAAAAACGAATCACTACTAGGAAAATAGGATTCAACATCGCCCAATTTACATCGGTTTTTAAGAAAAACGATGTAAAAAAAAAGACGGTGGTGTAATTGTAATTTTTTTAAACGTTAACATCGGTTCTTACAAGAACCGATGTGAATTTAAAAAAATATTTAAATTCAGAAATGATTTAAAAAATCTGAAATTATTTTTGAATTTCAAATTTGATCTAAAAAATCAGAAAATTAACTGAATATTTTAAATTATTCAGAAATTCAGAAAATATATGTGACAAAATATATTTTGAATTTCTTTAATTTTTTTTTTGAAGGAATTCCTTAAAAATTAGCATGAAATAATTACATTTTTTAAAGTCAAAAAATTATATAATTTTAGGTTAGTGTATTATTTTAGGTACTCGGGCACTCGCTTTTTTCTATTTTCTCTTAATGATGAGTTATTTGATTACATGCAGATGGCTGAAGATTATTACAAGTACAATAATGTTATCATCAAAAAAATAAAAAACTTAAATCACAATAACTCATTCGTTTAATAACTAGAAAGCTCTAAATGATTAAAGACCATTTCACTGTTTGACTTGTTGTTATTAATTTTTATTTAAATATATGATTGTTTTACAAGTTATTCAAATGCTCTATCTTTATTTGTTGTAGGATGAGTTTGAGGAGCAGTGCTCACAGGGTTCCTTTGTTAACGAGGGTCGCAAGGATATATTAGCAGCTGCAGTTGGGCGACCAGAGCACCCGGGTCGTGTTCGTGGTGTTGGATTCGGTGTGGGCATTCGAGAGTACTTTGGAGGTCGTTCTCGTGGGTCGGCAACATCATCAGTAAGTCCAGAATTTTTGAAGCGCCTAACACAAGAGATTACACACGAAGTCACACAAAACTTAATGAAGCAGTTCGGCCCCGCTTTGGAATCATTGAATCAATCTCAACATACTCCAGTACATAATGACACACCTCCTCTACGTGTCAGCACAAAGGGGAGTTGTATTGTCGCTGCAAACCCCTTAGGGGAGGAGAAAAACGTGGACAAGGTCGATCGAGTTGAGTTGTATATCGATGAGCATCCTCCTCGTCTGGTAGCCCTTGGGAGAGTTATTGAGGGGGGGCCAACCTTACACGATGTGCCTCTATCTGGTGATTTAGCTAGAGTGATGGTTGAAGATGTTCGAGACCCTGATGCTCCAGTCCCGGTACCCACGTCGAAGGTAAGTTTAGTGGGGCAAGCCATAGGTGGTTTTATTGCATGGCCAAGGCGTCTAATCAAATTTGTTTTAGCACAGGTATTTCTTCCTTTTGTCTTTATTAGAAAAAGTATACATTTTATTAAATAGAAATAGAATAACTAATAATAGTCGGATATAAGGGGTATACATTTCTCTTGTGTCACACATTTGCTGACATAATGACTATTGCTCGATCCATTTCAACAACCACTCCTCTTGAAAGCAAAACATATAGTAAAATTTATGGCTTAATGATCCATGCTGCAAAAGAGCAGGGTACTTAATTATCTGTTGTTGTATTATAGCCAAGGGTATATCATGTTTAATTCAACATTTTGAAGGGCCAAAAATGTAAATATTAAAAAAAAAATCTTCTTACTGCAGATAATTTATCTGCTGCTCATAGCACAGCAGTGATGACCAGCCCAAAATTTATAGATATTAAATTTAGAGTAATCTGAATTTACTGCTTAATTGAGCTTATCATTCAATGAACATACCTACCACAAGCTAGTTGTGTCAAAATTTACTTGTACCAACATTTTCCAAACATGTCACATCCTTTTTCAAAGAGCAAAAAATGCTTGAAGGCAAACTAGTGTTAGTGGGTGATGATGGGGTTCCATTAAAGCATTTGGATGCTGCTGATCAACCTGACTGCTATGAAACCATTTCCTCACTTGTCATTATGTCAGCAGACATTTTTTGTTGAAATGGATCGAGCAATAGTCATTATGTCAGCAAATGTGCTTTTAAGGGGTATTTTAATTGCAAAACAAAAAATGTTTTGCTTTTGTCTTCAGTTCATGTTTCGAAAACACTTCTCATCCCATTTAAAGAGTTCTATTGTTTTATATCCGATGTCCTTACTTTTATATTATTTCATATTTTTTAAGGATATTGTGCAACCAAAAAAGAAGCGAGTTTGACCGGTTGATGATTTAGAATCCGTACAAGATCTAATTTTGGAATTGCTTAAAATTTCCCCATCCCTTTATAAGAATCCTTTGCAGGTGATGTTGGGTGATTTCTTTGGCGTAGTTGATACTGAGGTGCCATTGTACATATGCCACACCGATGTTTTAGAAATCTTTCAGGGGAATGATTGGCTTAGCATCTCAGTTATGCAACTCTGGATCACGTAAGTAAATTTTATAACTAATTTTAATAATATGAGTTTATGTTAGTGTTATGTCTGAGATTTTGTTAAATCGTTTTTCTGTGAAACGTAGCTTTATCATGATGATAGTGTTAATTGAGATTCAATGTTGTTGATGATTATTACATACATTAAACACTTTTGCTAAAGTCAGTGAACAAATTGTGATTTTATAGTGTCAATCGGTTATACAACTCTGATAATAATCTGCATTTAATTTATAGTTATCCAAAGTTAAACTTCTTTTTATTGGATATTAGGTACCTAAAATCATTAATCGTAGACACGATGAATGATAATTTGTATGGATTCCTTGAGCCTCAGTCCATACAAAGTATGGGTAATAAGAAGTCTGAAGCCACATCGTACATTCTACGACATATCCAGGATTCAAAAAAACAGATTTTTCTAGGAGCTTATCACCACGAGTAAGTACAACGACCTAACAGTTAGCGTCAGATTTTAAACAATGCAACACTTTTGGTTAAATAAGAAATTTTATAACTTGTTTATCAAAATTAGCTTGTTTCTTTTCAAAATGCAGGCGACATTGGCAACTCTTGGTAATTTTACCTAAGCAAGGGACTGCCGTGTGGTTTTGTTCATTACATCGTAAGCCAGATCAGGATATCAAATTCATAGTGCGGAGGTAAGCTTCTGAAGAAGTGAAATGAATAAAGATAGAATGATTTATACATTTCTATTCAGTTTTTCTGTTAAGCGCACGTTTATGAGACCTTCCCACCCAAAGCTGTTGGAGGCTCTTCAAGACCTGCCCTTTCTCTCTTCTTTCCACTGGAGGAAACCGTGGTTTTTTATGAGCAACTCAAAATTCTCTATTTGCGTAAGGCGAACTGAGATCAACGAGAAAGAGGCCCAAAAGGCTTTTAGCATAGATCATGAAGCCTTCAACTTTTATCAATTTTTATCAACTTCATTTGAATCTATCCATTTCAGTGATTTAGCATACCTTGATTTAGTTGACTGTCTTATAATCCTATGACTTCTTGTACTATTCATAACACAATTATGTTTTCCTTACTTCTAGTATTGTGACCTCATTGAGAGTGTTGGATGGTGCGCACACGAGTAAATCCAAGCAGGTCATTCAATGGATTTATCCCAAAGTAAGTAAAATTTCAATCCCAAAACTTACGTATAATTTTGTGTGATTTTATCTTGCTTGACAAATATTCTTTTACCGATTGCAATTTTTAATATTTCTTTTTTTAGTGTAATAAACAAAATGGTGGTTGGGAGTGTGGATATTATGTCATGAACTGGATGCGGACCATAGTTCAGGCTGGGATTGCAGAAAATTGGATGGAGGTAATTTTATCAAGTCAAATTAATCATATTTTTTTTTCTGTTTTTGTACTGAAAAGTATTTTCATAAATTATATGACAGATATTTAGTGATACTCAAGCGCTTCCTGAAGAGAGCATTAAAGAAATTCGAACGCAATGGGCGAAATATTTTCTTACCAAATTTGTTTAGATTTTTTCTATGACATACAAACGGTTGGTTCTTGTTATTCTCGAATCGGTAAGTTCATGAAGTTAAAAGTTTTTGGGACTTTTATAAGGATGTGTATTTTTATTTTGTAGTTAGTTGATAATGCTTGTTGTAAACCGTTGAGATTGTTACAAAATTCTTTGCTTCATAGTTCATAATACATTTGTTGCTTAAAAATTATGTTTGGTTGGTTGTTGTTTGAGATGTTGTTTGGTTGGTTTTCGTTTGAGATGTTTGGTTGTTTTCGTTTATGATCAGAAAAAATTATTGGTGTAGGTTGGGCCAATTTTTTTATACAGGAATTGACTGGGCAATTCTGGGAACAATCCACATCGGTTTGTAACCGATGTGAACAACCGAAACAACATCGGTTTTCAACTGATGTGAATTGAAACCGATGTGAATTAAGTGTTATTACATCGGTTGCAACCGATGTAAATTCACATTGGTTATAAACCGATGTGAATTAAGAGTTATTTACATCGGTTGAAAACCGATGTGAATTAGAATTTTTCACATCGGTTAAAACCGATGTAAATTCACATCGGTTATAAACCGATGTAAAAAAACGACATCGGTAGATACGACATCGGTTTTATAACCGATGTGAAACAACTAAAAAAACCGATGTCGTATCCTGTTTTCATAGTAGTGAATACGATTTATTTTTCAAAAATATATAGTGAAAGATGAAAAATCTCACTCGATGTAAAGTTCAAACTCGGATTTGGAAATGTTAGAGTATGTAAGAATGGTTTGATAATCTTGCATGGTTAACTTGTTGGTTGTTAATGGTGATGATGATGCGTAGAGGCATGATGATTTTGATAACGCCGGTTTCAAGGAATTATTATTTTGGCAAATGATTTCAAATGAGATGGTTAGAGTATGTAGTTTACAAGTTTTGATGAAACAACCCGAGGTACCAAAAGTACTTTTAAAGTTTATTTTGAATAGCATACAAATCCAAGGATTTTCAAAAGATTTCCTTTAAAAGGATACCTCGTGGATTTTCTTTCCGAGTTGTTATTGGTTACCTTATGTGATATGTTATGCTAAGTTGGTACTTTAGCATATTGTTTTCGCGAAGTGGTGCAATCGTATTGAGTGAGAATCCGCTTAGTATGCCGAGGGACAGCGGACGCGACCGTGACCGCGGTACAGTTGGTTATGGAGATTAGCTGCGGGACCAAGAGGATATGGTCGGGAAGGTTAATATTCAAGCACTTCGTTTTCGTTGTTTAGGTTTCGAGGACGAAACCTCTTTTAAAGGTGATATGATGTAATACCCACATTTTTTTTCTTCTCGTTTCCATTTCGTTCGATCATATTAAGGCGATTGTGTTCGTTAATGCTTCTGACCTTGTGTTGTTTCTCACAATTGTCATTCGAGCGAGTTCTGATATTGTTCCAAATTGATGTGTATATCGTTGCGATCTTTCCAAAGTTCGGATCGATTTCTTGTGAACCGTGTTCGAAGTTAACACCTCGTGATTCCTACAAGTTTATTGATGTTTTGATTTGAGGTGTGAACTTCATAGTTGATCGTTGTTGTTCGATCATTGCTATTTGTTCGTCATTGTACAATCATTATTGTTTGATCACGTAGTCGTGAATATTGTACATCTGGGCCATTTTGCGATTTCCATAAGTGTTGGGAGATTGTCTTCGTATTTGATCTTCCAAATCTGTGAGTTACTGGAATTTCATACCTTTCAGCGTTGGAATCGTGACTTGATTTTTGTATTGCTTGGTTTTATCAACAGCAGCGATTCATGCTCGTTGCTTTTCGTAAGCATTCTTGCGTATTGAATCGGATCATAGTGGCTTTATACTGCATGGAGTTCTGGTGTGTTGTCGAGAGTCGCCTTGCTTTTGTTTTAAGTTTCGGGACGAAACTTATTTTTATGGGGTAGAATGTAATACCCACGATTTTCGTTCTGGTTATTTTGGATTTTTTTTCGAATATTTCCCGGTTGTCGAGTGCCGGTATTATTTTCTCGACAATTGATTTTGGCGTTTATGACCGTAGATGATGATTGGTTATCCGTTGTTTTCATTTCAGATCGATGATGTTGTCCCTGGGTGTTTTTTCGTGTTCGTTCCGTGCGATTTCGGAAAATCGAGTCGTCGAATCACGGTGGTCGGGCACTGGCTGGACGAGTGGAGGCACTGGACGGACGGGTGCAGGCACTGGCTGGGCGGGTGCGGCAGGAACCGGCGTAGCGCACGCTACGGCCGGAACGTAGCGCACGCTACGGCCGAAAGGTAGCGCACGCTACGGCCGGGAGGTAGCGCACGCTATTGTAATACCCAGTTGTAATTCAGTAATTATCACTCAGTAATTATCATTCAGTATTTATCATTCAGTAATTATCACTCAGTAATTTCATTCATTATTGATCAATTGTCACTCATATTCAGTCATGGTATTCATCATTCAGAGTAATTGTATCGTGTATCAATCGTCATTCATCACTAATCTGATTGGAGTTTCGTGCCGTGTTTATCATCATTGTCATTTTCGTTGCATATGCGTGCGTGAGGAGTAGCGCACGCTACATACTCCTTTTAGCGTACGCTAATTGGGTATAGGTAGCGCACGCTACCACTCAGCCTTAGCGCACGCTAAGGTTACCCTGGCTGCAGTCCAGAAGGTACTGGACTGCAGGTGAGATTATTTGTAGCGCACGCTACAAGTGGTAAGTAGCGCGCGCTAACGGGTTGTAGTAGCGCACGCTATATGTGTGGAGTAGCGCGCGCTAGGGACGGATCAGGTCGAGTCCAGTGGCTACTGGACTGCGCTGGATAAATTCATAGCGCACGCTATGCGTTGTTTTTTAACGTACGCAATCGATTCTATAGCGCACGCTAAAAATTGGTTGTAGCGCATGCTATCGAGGTTAGATCAGAGGGCAGACGGTTTTCTGGACTCCAGTACTGGGCGTCAAATATTTCGCTAGCGCACGCTAACAATGGATATTAGCGCACGCTAGTAGTATGGCCGTAGCGCACGCTACAAAGAGGTACGTAGCGCGCGCTACCGTGTTCGGACAGTGGGTACTGGACTACCCAAATTACTCGTTAGCGCACGCTATGCACAAGGGCTAGCGCACGCTAACCTGGACTGACTATAAATTGGACAGTTTAGTCAGAGTTCGTCATTGTTCATCTCATTTCACTCCTTCGGTATTTTTGGGCGATTTCGAGCGATTCAGAGAGGATTCTCCGAGGTGTAATCATCAATCATCATCTTCAAGCTCATCTTTCGGATTAATCATCATTTCATCATCTTCATCTCATCGAATCAAAGGTATTAATCTCTTGGATCTAGAATTTCGGATTTTTGGGTTTTCCTTCCGATTTCTTCGTGTAAGCTTGGATTATCATTGGAATATGTTAGTTATGGATTATCTAACTTGGATAAATATATTCCTACGGATCTAATGGTTATTTTCGGAATTATTCCAAGAACCCTTGGGGTTGACTTCGGTTAATTGGGGATTTTTTCCGATTGATGTTGTTGTAATCATGAATTATGGATTCCAAATGGATTATTAATACCATTGAAAGTGTTTTGATGGTTTGAAATACTCATCTTGGAGTTGGTTTCGATATATTCAAGTTCGAATATTGTTGTATCGACGTTTGGGTCGGTTATGATCGTATTGAATTCGTGTATTGATCGGTTATTGGTAATTATTGTTGTTCAAGGTTGTTCGAGCGACCGACATTTCATTTAGGACGTTGTTCGTGGAAGGACATTATCATCGGTATTGAGTAAGTTAATTCTTACTCGGTTAAAAGGATATTCATTCCTTTTGTCGTTGTTCATTCATAATCGTAACTCATTTATCATTGTATTAACAGTATCAAAACTTGTCATTGTCAATTAATCACTTCAGTCATAAGGAACGACGGTTCCGATCATTTCATTGAGCTATCATTCATTTCACCATCATTTAACCTTGGTGAGTCATTATTCATTGTTGTTGTCACTTTTGTCATATTGTGACATTCCGGTCATCTTGGCGTGCCGGTTGGTATGTGTAGAATTTTCATGTCGGGCACATTTAGGTCGTGTGTTGGTTGTTGGCCTCACATTGGGTGTGCACACGAGTCGATTGCTCGTGAGACCGATTAGGTACAAGACCACGCGTGTATTGATCGTTGGTGGCTTGTGCACGGACACATTTCCATCCGGACGTAGTGTGGCGCCATTCCTTTGAGCGCATCGATAGTCGATTCATATAGCATGTTTGATTGCGTATGTTTCGACAGATAATTCATAAATTCAGATATATCATGATTGTGTATTTTCAACCCTTGAGGATTGTTGTTACGTAAATCGACCCCGTTGTGGGATCTTGTTGTGTCATGGCAAGGCTAAGGCACGGGAGAGCACGGTGACGGCGAGTCCAAGTGATACTAGTAGGGGCCCTGATCATCGATCTTTTGATCATTTATGTCTCCTTTATTTATTCCATGCAGACATTCCGTTTGAATGTTCATTTCACTCATTGTTGTATATTTTATCTCCATATAAAATATACTTGTATTCAGTATCATCCTGGGTGTGTTGTATAAAACTCCTTATCGGAGAAATTGATGTTGTAATGTGGTTCGGTACTACATTTACCTGTGTAATTCATTCATTTTCATTCGCCTGGTGGGTCCTAATGGGGTCCACAGACCGTAATATCCGCCTAGTTTGGGGTGTTACAGAGTTGGTATCGAACGTGGTTTTGAATACTACCCTCCAAGTCATGTCTCATTTGAAATCATCGTCATCGGACTAGTATCATTGGACTTTCGCGTCACGTGTGACCTGTGCAAATGCCGAGCCAATCAGACCAAGAACTGTAAGATTTCTAATGCCATGGTATAATTTCTGGCATTAATCATTCATTCATAATTCATCAGTTAACAATCCTCAATCATCATTGTCTTTTTGACCAGGATGGTCAGGTTAACTCATTAATCAGTCAATTCATTTCATTGTTCAGTTGTTGATCTGGAAGATCGAATCATTAATCTTGTTAACTCATTCAAGATAATCATTTCAAGAATTCATCGATAATCATGTCACGTCAACTAATCATTCATGTAATCGCTGTATTTGAGCGCGTATGCTCATTTTCATCATTTCATAATATAATCATAATGTGATACTCATGCGAGATATATAATCATCATATGACTTTCCACTTCAGTATGGAAAGGGCTGGCAGAGGACGTGGAGGACGAGGCCGTGGAGCGGGCCGAATCCCGAGAACTCGTGCGAATACACGTGCAAATGCCATGAATAATGCTAACTCATCGAGCAGCGACGCTGCCACTCACTCACCTGGACGCGATCATTCACTATCGGGGAGTCGTACCCGGGACACGGCTCAGTCAGAGGGTGTCCGGGTTGACCCACTCGCATTTATGCAGGGCATGATGGCCCAAATGACTCAGATGGCTCAGTTGATGGAGACGATGCATAACTCCGTCAATCAAAATCAGCAGGCTCCTCCGCCGCCACCTCAGAGGCAAGAGAGGGGTGTAAGCAATATCATTAGCGATATCTCTCGCCAGCGACCACCTACCTTTGAGGGCCTGCGTCGAGCCGGCGGATATTGTTCATTGGGTTGAGCATTTTGAGAAGTTATTTGCTATGGTGGATTGCCCGAAGGGCATAAAGTTTCGATTGCGGCTTACTATCTCGGAAGAGCGCTCATTCATGGTGGTTATCGTTGAAGCCCACAGACGGAACATGTACTTGGGATCGTTCAAGACTCTCATGATGGAGAGGTACTACCCGGCCCCACTCGGAGGCTAAGTCGCCGGAATTACTCACTCCCGACCTTTCGACGGATGATGATGTTCTCGCCATCGCCGAAAAATTTCAGAACTTCTTCCGTTCGCCTCATCTATCATTCACTCGAAGCGGACAAGATCAAGTATTTCAAAGAAGAGGTGAAACCCTGGATGAGACTTCGCCATTTAATCATAACCGTACCACTCGCCGAGTTCATTGAGAAAGCTCTTACCTACGAGCTATCGCTAAGGAAATTGCTAAGCAAAGAACCTTCGTCTCGCTAGCAAGAAGTCCAAGAACTGTAATCACCCTGACGGAGTCGTGCCACTTTCAAGAAACCGCGGGCGGGCTCTACTTTTTCCGAGCGACCTCCCCGGTGTCTAAACCCGCGGAATCTCGCCGCGAGCGCGATTCGCCATCACTGCTTCAACCGTGAGGAACAGGGTCATTTCAGCACCAAATGTCCAAGCGATCATCACGTGCCACAATCGTGGGATTGCCGGACATAGGGCCCGCTTTTGCCGTAGGGACTTTAAACCCACTCCGGCGTCATCTCAAGCTCCCAGTGTCATTCGGCGTGCGTAATCAAAGCCACTTTCGGCTGCGTTCAAAACGACAGGAGCTAAAGGCGGAACCAAGAGCTATCAGACGGGAGCGTCCGGTTCGGGGGCCGGCAAGCCCCGAATTTATGAGATGAAGAAGACCGACGATCCGGAGGCCCGGATGATCTCAGGTACACTCGATATTCTATCTCAACCTGTGTGTACCCTTTTCGATACTGGTGCATCTCATTCATTCATTTCCGAGTCATGTTTGAGTAGACTACATCTGGGTAGTGCTACTAGTTGTGAGCCATATGTATTGGCCTACCTGATGGTAGACGAATTATCGGAAGTCGTGAGATTCATAATTGTCCGATTCAGCTTCATGGTCGTGTATGGCCAGCGGACCTAATCGTAGTAGATTTACCGAGGGACGACATCATCTTGGGTATTGATTGGATGGATCGTCATGATGCCATCATTAGTGTCCGAAAGCGTTTGGTCACTATCATTTCGCATTTATGGAGTCGAATGTGTGTTTCAGGGAGGTAATCCCGGCTGTTCTGGTAAAGTCATTAATTTGATGAAAGCAGTAAGATTACTCAATCAGGCATGTGTCGGTTATTGGTGCTATATGGCCAAAACCGAGAAATCATCAGTAATATTGACGGATATCCCGGTGGTGAGGGAATATGCCGATGTTTTTCCAGACGAGTTACCTGGTTTGCCTCCACAGAGGGATGTAGAATTCACGATTGAGTTGGAGCCTGGTACGTCCCTGATATCGAAGGCACCGTACCGGATGGCCCCGACCGAAATGCAGGAATTAAAGAACCAACTTGAGGAGTTGTTCGAGAAAGGTTATATCCGACCGAGTGCGTCCCCGTGGGGAGCACCAGTGTTGTTTGTCAAGAAGAAGGATGGTTCATTCCGCTTATGTATTGATTATCGGGAGTTGAACAGGGTGACGATTAAGAATAAGTATCCCTTACCCCGTATTGATGATCTCTTAGATCAACTTCGTGAGCTTCGATTTTCCAAGATCGACTTAAGATCTGGATATCATCAGTTGCGGATTCGAGAGTCGGATATCGCGAGGACGGCGTTTCGAACACGCTATGGTCATTATGAGTTTGTGGTTATGCCGTTCGGATTGACTAATGCACCTGCGGTATTCATGGAGTTAATGAATCGGGTCTTCATCGACTTTTTGGATCGGTTTGTTGTTGTCTTCATCGATGACATTTTGATTTATTCTCGTGACCGGGAGGAACACGAGTTTCACCTTCATCAAGTGCTCGACGTGTTGAGGTGAGAACAACTTTTTGGGAAGTTTTCCAAATGTGAGTTCTGGATGTCCGAAGTGACTTTTCTCGGACATGTAATTTCTTCAGACGGAGTTCGTGTCGACCCTCAGAAAACGGAGGCTATTCGGGATTGGCTACCTCCGAAGAACGTTAAGGAAATCCGAAGTTTTCTCGGATTAGCGGGTTATTATCGGCGGTTTGTGGAAGGATTTTCTAGAATCGCTCAACCCTTAACGAACCTATTGCGGAAGGATAAGAAATACACGTGGTCCGACGCGTGTCAACGGAGTTTTGAGGAACTCAAGAACCGGTTAATGTCAGCACCTGTACTTTCCTTGCCGCAGGGGACGGAAGGATTTGTGGTCTATAGTGATGCATCCGGACAGGGTCTCGGATGTGTACTCATGCAGAACGGGAAGGTTATTGCCTATGCTTCACGGCAATTGAGACCTTACGAGGTTAATTATCCGACCCATGACCTGGAGCTAGCAGCCGTGGTGTTCGCTTTGAAAATTTGGCGTCATTATCTTTATGGCGTTACATGCCGATATTCACCGATCATAAGAGCTTAAAGTATATATTTACTCGAAGGAGTTAAATATGCGTCGAGACGGTGGTTGGAATTAATCAAAGATTATGATATCGAGATCCTCTACCACCGGCAAGGCGAACGTTGTCGCGACGCCTTGAGTCGTAAGTCCGTCAGAGCATACTTGCCCGTTTAACAGTTCAGAAGGAGCTTCAGCAGGAATTCCTTAGACCCGAGATCGAGGTCTGGCTTCAGCGAGTTCAGGGGCAGCTTTGTATGTTAGAGATTTCATCGTCACTCGAGGAGGAAATCCGAGAGAATCAGGGTTCGGACCCCTCATTGTTGCGCATCCGAGAGGATGTGGCTCAGGGGAAAGCCCCCTGGATTTGTGGTCCACGAGGATGGACTTTTGAGGTTAAGAATCGGTTGTGCGTACCGGCGAATGACGAGTTGAAAAACTCGATTTTGACAGAAGCTCATGCTACCCCTTATTCTGTGCATCCGGGGTCTAGCAAGATGTACAAGGACTTGAAACAAAATAACTGGTGGAGTAATATGAAGCGAGAAGTCGCAGAATTTGTTTCGAGATGCTTAACCTGTCAACAAGTTAAGATTGAACATCGGACGGCGGTATGTCAAAACCCCATCCTATTCCCGAGTGGAAGTGGGAAGACATTTCTATGGATTTCATCATGAGTTTGCCTACGAGTCGTCGTGGCATGAATACGATCTGGGTGATCGTGGACTGCTTAACTAAATCAGCTCATTTCCTTGAGATCAAGGAAACGTGGGGTCCCGAGAGACTTGCTCAACTGTTCATTAAAGAGATAGTCAGACTGCACGGTACTCCTAAAAGTATCGTTTCCGATCGCGACGGACGGTTTGTGTCGCATTTTTGGAAATCAGTTCATCGTGCTATGGGAACTCAGCTTAATCTCAGTACCGCTTTTTATCCTCAGTCCGACGGACAATCAGAGAGGACTATTCAGACCTTAGAGGACATGTTGAGGGCATGCGTCCTCGATTGGAAAGACGATTGGGAAGCCCAACTACCATTAATCGAGTTCACGTATAATAATAGTTGGCATGCTTCGATCAAGATGGCACCTTACGAGGCCTTGTATGGTCGTCGTTGTCGATCTCCGTTGTGTTGGGACGACTTATCAGAATCAATCGGCACCGAGCCCGATATGCTTATAGCCGCCCGTGAGAAGGTAGCTTTGATCAGGAGTCGTTTGTTGACCGCTCAGAGTCGACAGAAATCATATGCAGATAACCGTCGTCGACCATTAGAGTTCGAGACAGGTGACCACGTGTTGGTCAAGGTATCCCCGAGTCGTGGTATCTTCCGTTTTTGGAAGAGGGGGAAGTTGAGTCCGAGATTCATTGGACCGTTTGAGATTTTGGATCGAGTAGGCGAGTTAGCTTATCGATTGGCTTTACCTCCGGTGTTGAGCCGAATTCATAATGTGTTTCATGTCTCTCAGTTGCGGAAGTATGTTGCCGACCCGAGTCACATACTTCAGTTCGACGAAATCGAGATCGCCGACGATCATTCATATGAGGAGCGTCCTATACGAGTTTTAGAGCGGCGAATCAAGCAGTTGAGGAATAATACGATTCCTTTGGTTAAAATTCAGTGGTCTAGACACGGGGTCGAAGAGGCTACTTGGGAAACCGAGGATAGTATGCGGGAGAGTTATCCCGAGTTGTTTGACCCTTAGTTTCGGGGACGAAACTCTTTTAAGGGGGGGTGTATGTAATACCCAGTTGTAATTCAGTAATTATCACTCAGTAATTATCATTCAGTATTTATCATTCAGTAATTATCACTCAGTAATTTCATTCATTATTGATCAATTGTCACTTATATTCAATCATGGTATTCATCATTCAGAGTAATTGTATCGTGTATCAATCGTCATTCATCACTAATCTGATTGGAGTTTCGTGCCGTGTTTATCATCATTGTCATTTTCGTTGCGAGCTGTGCGTGAGGAGTAGCGCACGCTACATACTCCTTTTAGCGTACGCTAATTGGGTATAGGTAGCGCACGCTACCACTCAACCTTAGCGCACGCTAAGGTTACCCTGGCTGCAGTCCAGAAGGTACTGGACTGCAGGTGAGATTATTTGTAGCGCACGCTACGAGTGGTAAGTAGCGCGCGCTAACGGGTTGTAGTAGCGCACGCTATATGTGTGGAGTAGCGCGCGCTAGGGACGGATCAGGTCGAGTCCAGTGGCTACTGGACTGCGCTGGATAAATTCATAGCGCACGCTATGTGTTGTTTTTTAACGTACGCAATCGATTCTATAGCGCACGCTAAAAATTGGTTGTAGCGCACGCTATCGAGGTTAGATCAGAGGGCAGACGGTTTTCTGGACTCCAGTACTGGGCGTCAAATATTTCGCTAGCGCACGCTAACAATGGATATTAGCGCACGCTAGTAGTATGGCCGTAGCGCATGCTACAAAGAGGTACGTAGCGCGCGCTACCGTGTTCGGACAGTGGGTACTGGACTACCCAAATTACTCGTTAGCGCACGCTATGCACAAGGGCTAGCGCACGCTAACCTGGACTGACTATAAATTGGACAGTTTAGTCAGAGTTCGTCATTGTTCATCTCATTTCACTCCTTCGGTATTTTTGGGCGATTTCGAGCGATTCAGAGAGGATTCTCCGAGGTGTAATCATCAATCATCATCTTCAAGCTCATCTTTCGGATTAATCATCATTTCATCATCTTCATCTCATCGAATCAAAGGTATTAATCTCTTGGATCTAGAATTTCGGATTTTTGGGTTTTCCTTCCGATTTCTTCGTGTAAGCTTGGATTATCATTGGAATATGTTAGTTATGGATTATCTAACTTGGATAAATATATTCCTACGGATCTAATGGTTATTTTCGGAATTATTCCAAAAACCCTTGGGGTTGACTTCGGTTAATTGGGGATTTTTTCCGATTGATGTTGTTGTAATCATGAATTATGGATTCCTAATGGATTATTAATACCATTGAAAGTGTTTTGATGGTTTGAAATACTCATCTTGGAGTTGGTTTCGATATATTCAAGTTCGAATATTGTTGTATCGATGTTTGGGTCGGTTATGATCGTATTGAATTCGTGTATTGATCGGTTATTGGTAATTATTGTTGTTCAAGGTTGTTCGAGCGACCGACATTTCATTTAGGACGTTGTTCGTGGAAGGACATTATCATCGGTATTGAGTAAGTTAATTCTTACTCGGTTAAAAGGATATTCATTCCTTTTGTCGTTGTTCATTCATAATCGTAACTCATTCATCATTGTATTAACCGTATCAAAACTTGTCATTGTCAATTAATCACTTCAGTCATAAGGAACGACGGTTCCGATCATTTCATTGAGCTATCATTCATTTCACCATCATTTAACCTTGGTGAGTCATTATTCATTGTTGTTGTCACTTTTGTCATATTGTGACATTCCGGGTCATACTGGCGTGCCGGTTGGTATGTGTAGAATTTTCATGTCGGGCACATTTAGGTCGTGTGTTGGTTGTTGGCCTCACATTGGACTGTGCACACGAGTCGATTGCTCGTGAGACTGATTAGGTACAAGACCACGCGTGTATTGATCGTTGGTGGCTTGTGCACGGACACATTTCCATCCCGGACGTAGTGTGGCGCCATTCCTTTGAGCCGTACTGATAGTCGATTCATATAGCATGTTTGATTGCGTATGTTTCGACAGGATAATTCATAAATTCAGATATATCATGATTGTGTATTTTCAACCATTGAGGATTGTTGTTCTGTAAATCGGCCCGTTGGGGATGCTGCTTTTGTGTCATGGCAAGGCTAAGGCACGGGAGAGCACGGTGACGGCGAGGAGTCCCAGTGATACTAGTAGGGGCCCTACCATCTGTCTTTTCAGTCATTTATGTCTCCTTTATTTATTCCGCTGCAGACATTCCGTTTGAATGTTCATTTCACTCATTGTTGTATATTTTATCTCCATATAAAATATACTTGTATTCAGTATCATCCTGGGTGTGTTGTATAAAACTCCTTATCGGAGAAATTGATGTTGTAATGTGGTTCGGTACTACATTTACCTGTGTAATTCATTCATTTTCACTCGCCTGGTGGGTCCCAGTCGGGGGTCCACGGCACTGTAATATCCGCCTAGTTTGGGGTGTTACAGCTATGGCCGGTTGGCTGCGCGCGCTAGTCGGCCGAGGCAGTAGGGCAGTGAGGTTCTGGACTAAGGTGGATCGGCAGGTAGCGCACGCCATCGTCGGCATCGCACGCGCACGACCGGGCAGTAGCGCGCTACGGCCGGAAGGTCGCGCACGCTACCCGGCCGAGCCGAGGGAGGCGTTGAGGATTCTGGATTGCGGCCCAGGCCGATAGCGCACGCTAGCTCGACAGCCTAGCGCACGCTAGGCTGCACCAGTATAAATATGACCGAGCAGTCCAGTTTGCACTCATTTTTCATTTTCTCCCTTTCTCTTCCGCCACTAGATTCCTTGGAAACTTGAAGTCATGTTGTTATACAACTAATCCACGAAGTTTGGGAGGTCATGTCATCGATTAATCACTCCATAACATCCTTCAATCCAGCGAATCAAGGTTAGTTTTCCTAAAATCCTAGTTTTGGGAAAATTGGGGGTTTTGGTTGTTTTCGCCCGTTTGATCCGTAATAACTCATATTTGTGATGGATTGATGATTATTAAGTCATATTATACCAATTTTCTTGTTGATCCATGGTTTGATTGTTAAAGATTCTTCGTATTGTTGAGTTCCTAATCGGTGCCTTGAAGGTGTCCGGTGAAAATCCTTAGAAGGGGATTCGGGTGTTCTACGATTATTCTTCCTCATTCGATTGTCAATTTATTCATGGTATGATGTTGGGGTCAGGTTTCTTACGAAGAACTCGAGTCCGAACCCTTCCGTTCGTCATTTCCCGATCGGTGGTGTTACCGTCGTTTCCGCCGGAGAGTTGTGGGCATTCGAGGTTTTCCGGTTAAGCCACGTTCGTCGGACTGTCCGGTATCAACTACTGAGGCAAGTATCTTGCCCATACATTACGTGTTTTGTGAATATAGTGGTTGAAAATTGACGATATGTGCTAAATGAATATTTACAACCTTTTTTTAAAAGAATCGGTATATTTACAATTATGGTTTTCTTAAAGGACGAATCTTGTGTTCGAGACTTAATGTGTTTATTTGACTATGTGTGTTATTGTTGAGTATAGTAACTCCCTACCTTCGGATGATGTCATTATGTGTGAATATGTCGTCGGTAATTTATAGTTAAATCCTTTTGTTATAAATTGTGCGTGGATTCATGTGGTTATCGGTGGATATATGAGTTGTGTGATATTGGTTGTGTCGTTCAGTGTTGTTGAGATAAGTGTGTTTCTTTGTGGACAGTATTAATTTTGGGTCGTGAGTATGTGTTGGATAATATGGCCATTTTAGCAAAATACCTCGACTATATATATTGTGATTGACTCTTGAGAATTGCGGTTTTGGAAATGAGAATTGATGAGAGTTGTAAGTTTTTCTCGGGTACTCTCACTTGGGGATTGACTCGACGGGGTCACACAGGGACCTGGTCGCTTAGCAGCTGGACCGGGTCGCGAGGGTTACTTCGAGTGGGTATTCTCACCTGGGGATTGCTCGACGGGGCACACAGGGACTTGGTGGCTTGAGGGCCGGACCGGGTCGTGAGAATTGCCAGAATGTTTGTAACGATGATTAATTGTGATATGTCCGGAGTATCACAATGCTTGTTGCTCGGAGTCGAGAGACATTATATATCGAGCTTTGGTGTTTGGCTAAAATGGCATAAAAATAATGTGTTATGTGTAATGTATTTTTGGAAGTGAATTGAAGTGAATGAACGGGTCGTGGACCCTGTGTTTTGTGACTGGAATGAATTGGGTTGTGAACCCCGTGTTTTGTTAATCGGTTTTGCATTTTTGGAAAATGATCTTTGGGGCGGTGACCCTAAGTGCCTTTGGTAGAATTAAGAACTTTTCAATCACAAATGTTTTCAAAACTCCCGAGATTTGGAAGTGTTTGCGAAGTGCTTACTTGATTCGTTTTACTTTGAAGACATGAACTATTTTTAATTATCAAAATATCGCGGGAAGTCTTTTGTTGTATTCTCGGAATGTGTTATGTATGGCTCGTATTTGCACTTTATACTTGTACTAGCAAAACAGTGGAGTTTTGCTAACCCCCGAGTATTCGGGGGGTGGATGTCTGTTTTTGCATCCAGGTACATGCAGGTTTGGGAGCAAAACACAGGATTGGCGTGAAGGATGATGGAAGGCGAATGATATTAATCACACGAAGGCCAGTGTTGGATGCAGTCAGTCGGAGTTTGTGTATGGTCTTTCTTCTGTCGTACTTTTCGTTTGAGAGTGTATTTTACCGTTGAATAGATATGAGTCGAGGTAGAAATGTGCATTTTGACTTGTATGTTTGTGATGAAAGACCGAGTTAGTATGTTGATTTGGTATTTTATTATGTCGGTATGTAATGAGTTGTGTTGTTTGGATGTCTAGCCTGGTGGATCCTCACGGATAGGGTCTGGGGCGTGTAATATTCCCTGTTTGATTCTGGGGGTGTTACAGTAACCATGTGTTATTGTTCCTTCCGGAGGTTTATAGGTGTTCTAGGATTCCGATGTTGAATCTCGTTGGTGTTTGATGATTCGTGTGGTGTTATTCACGTTGTAATTGCGGTGTTATCGCGTTCTTGATAGTGTTCGGGAGTTCGGGGCCGTTCGACCGTATTTCATCCGTCGTCTTGTTGCGATTGTGGTTTCGAGGCAAGTACCTTGTCCATATAATTCTTGTTTTGTGGATATGAGAATTAGTGATCATCTCTATGTGTTTGTTTGATCGTTTGATTTGAACTTTCAAAAGATTCGGTTTAGCCTCGTTAAAGGCTTACTTTCAAAACGCGCGTGCTTTGTAAATTGTGTGGGTTGTAAGAGACTACGTGAATCCTTTGGATATGATTGGTGTTGATGTTATGCTTGGTTTTGCGTGTGTACGTATATGGTTTCATTTCGGTGCATTGTGGTTTGACGTGGTGTTTTGCTTAGTGTTTGATGCCTCTGGGTGAATTGTTTGGATATCTTTGTTGCATGATGCTATGTGTGTGATTGTGTGAATATGGGCGGGGCCTACGGTGGCACATGGCATGTGATCATGTGGCCAGGATGCAACAAGCGATTGATCCAACCGTGAGAGCCTAAGAAAAACTACGGTGACACATGGCATGCGATCATGTGGTCAGGATGCAACAAGTGATTGATCCAACCGTGAGCGCCAAAGATAATCTACGGTGGCACATGGCATGTGATCATGTGGCCAGGACGCAATAAATTTATCCAACCGTAAGATGTTGTGATTTGTTTAGCTAGCCAGCTCGGGAGGGTACTTAGAGGCCTCAAGTGGGATTTGTGGCTTCGTCCCGGTCTTAGGCGATGCATGTGCATGATTTGTTTTTATGATATAGCCAGCTCGGGAGGGTCCTTAGAGGCCTCGAGTAGGATTCGTGGCTTCGTCCCGGTCCTAGGCGATGCTTTTGTGTGATTATGCCGTGTTGATATTATGTCTGTTGAGGACACGTGACTTGGGTTTTGGCCCTGTGAATTGTTGTCGGTTTTCTATTTGTGAAAACAAAACCTTTGGGTTGTGACCCCTGTTGATTTTGGTAAGAGAAGGATTCGATAATCCTAAATTGTTTTCTACTAAAACTCCCGATGGTTTATTAAACTGTTTAGTAAATTATTTCCCTTGATCTGTGAACTTTCGGTTTTGGAATGTTTTACCCAAACTCTTGCCTCGGGAAGTATTTTCGTTATGTTTAAATCTTTGAGGATTCCTGGTTATTGTTGTTCGTGGAATGTGGATTGTATGACTCGTATTTTACACTTTGTATTTGCACTAGCAAAATAGTGGAGTTTTGCTAACCCCCAAGTATTCGGGGGGTGGAGTTCTGTATTGCATTCAGGTTTTGGAGCATAGCACAGGGTCATCATGAAGGATGATGAAAGATGAACGATACTAATCACACGAAGACCCATTTGATGTCATATTGGTTTAGTTATATTTCTTTTCCGCTGCAGTATGTTTTTCCCCGTTGTACGGGAGCATTTTGTATTCGACCCCTACGTGGGCATGTATCGAGTTGTATGTATTTATTGAAAGACCAAATTGGTCTATTGAGTCATTTTAGCCTTGAAGGCATTGTTGAGTTGTTCGATGTTGTTACCAGCCTGGTAGATCCTTGAGGAAAGGTTCTACGGCGTGTAATATCCCTGAGCGGATTGGGGGTGTTACAGTGTATTCGCATGAGCTCTCGGGTTTTGGCCTGCACCACGGCCCCTTCCCCCGCGTCCTTTGCCAGCTCTTTCCATACTGAAGTGGAAAGTCATATGATAATTATATATCTCGCATGAATATCACATTATGATTACGTTATGAAATGATGAAAATGAGCATACGCGCTCACACAATGATTACATGAATGATCAACTGAAGTGATGTGATTATCTGATGAAATTCTTGAAATGATTATCTTGAACAAGTTAACAAGATTAATGATATGATCATCAAGATCAACAACTGAACAATGAAATGAACTGAGTGATTAATGGATTAACATGATCGACTTGATCATAAATGAAAATGATGAATGAGGATTGTTGACTGTTGAATGATGAATGAGTGATTCTTTTAACAGAAATTATACCATGGCGTCAGAAATCTTACTGTTCTTTGGTTTGAGGGGCTCGACTCTTGCACAGGTCACACGTGACGCGAAAGTCCAATGATACTAGTCTGATGAACGATGATTTCAAATGAGACATGACTCGGAAGGTAGTATTCAAAACCTTTCTCCGATACCAACTCTGTAACACCCCAAACTAGGCGAATATTACAGTGTCGTGGACCCCCAACTGGGACCCACTAGGCGAATGAAAATTAATGAATTAAGTGATATAATTGTAGTACCGAACCACAATATATCATTAATTTACTCCGATGAGGAGTTTTAAGTACAACACACCTAGGATAAAATAGAATACATGTATATTTTATATGAAGATAAAATATACAACACCAATTAAAATGAATATCTAAATAGAAGTCTGCAGCAGAATACAAATGAAGAAAGCATGAAGACTGAAAGGACTGGGGCCCCCTACTAGTATCACTGGGACTCCTCGCCGTCAACATTCTCTTCCCGTGCCTTAGCCTTGCCATGACCTGAAAACAACATCCCCCAACGGGGTCAGTTACACATAACAACAATTCTCAAGAGTTGAATAAACACAATCAAGATATATCTTAATTATGAAATGCCGCTGAAGAGAGGCATCATAGTACGCCCGTAATGGTATGTGCAAGTGCACAAGACGAGTGTCCGGACACACACGTCCATGTACCTAATTAGTGTCATGGAGGTACATTACCGTGTGCACAGTCCAATGTGTCGGTGAACCCAACACATCACCATCACGTGCCCGACTAAAAATTCCACACATCCCCACCCGGCCACGCAATATGAACCCAGAAGGTCATGTGGGCAAGAAATGACCATGAAGAATAATAATGAATAACAATCCGACAAAGTCAAGAATGACTCACCGAGATGAAATGATAATGAAATGAATGATAGCTCAATGAAATGATTGGAACCATCGTTCCTCATGAATGAAGTGATTAATTGACAATTACAAGTCTCAATACGGTTAATACATTATAAATGAACTATGATTATGAATGAGCAACAACGAAAGGAATGAATATCCTTTTAACCGTCTTAACACCGGTGATGATATGATCTCTCTCGAACAATGTCCTAAGGGAAACTACCGGTCGCTCGAACAGCCTTGAATAACACAATTATCAACAACTCGCTTAATATACGAACCAAAAGCGTCATAACCAACTCAAGATGTCAATATAATTAATCCAAACTCATTGAGGCATTTCGACAAACACCTTGAAAACAAACTCCCATCCTAAACAACTAAACCCATTTGTATCGAAAACCAACTTCTATTGAATGATCCAAACCACCAAAACACCATCAATAGAATCGATAATCCAAACGAAAAACTCAAATCGAGTTTACGATAACATTAAATTGCAAAACCCAACTCCAAGTCAACCTTCAAAGTGTTCTTGAGAAAAACTTCCAACAATCCGATGACAACTTGTAAAAACTCATAATCATATGTATATCCATCACGATTCATGATTCTACCATCCAAAACATCATGCTCCAACTCAAAATCGAAATCAAGGGTTGAAGAAGTTACCTTAGATTAGGATGAGGAATCCACAAATATGTTGTTGATCCACACTATAACTTGAAGAAGATGAAAATCTCTGAGTTTTGATGATGTTAATGTTGGGAGTATGCCCTCGAATGCCACTCGGAGGATGTTGAGTGAGGGCATTGTACATGTAATTATGTAAATCACTAATATAAGGCAATGGATGTTTCTTTATTTACTGGTAGTTACTGGCATTCCTAACTCGTAAATATACATATAGAAACTAGTCCGTGTATTTGAGAGCAAAACGTTCCACTCTTTATTGGATAAGGGGGTCGGCACTGGAATGGTTTATAGCTCAAATACTTAATCGTTCGCAAGTCGATGAAACTTGACTGGGCGTTAAGTTTATGTGAAGACTTGTATGACATGTTCTTTGACATGGAGAGTGCCTGTCGAACGCTAATGGTTAGTGGGATCACACGTTATATGTATGCTAATTAGATTAGTATACTCGAACCGACTCACCCTCGATTTGTCACACAGATTTCACTTCGGCAAAGTCAATGACGGAATCGAAAGGTTGTGATAGGTATTCGTGAACCTTAGACTTGAGGATTTAGTAGGGATGTGCTTGTGATGTCACGATTTTCATTAGAGTAGTTCGACCCTGTAAACCGGGAGGCAGGGGTCATCCTCGACGTGCATCTTGACGGGCAAGGAGTAGGTCCTACTGAATACCAAGATAGAATTCTTTCTCTCGTCAGTGAGCGGGTTATATGTCCTATGCGGTTATTGGCAGATGAGATTATAAGTCTTTGGCCAAAGCATTGGAGCTAGTTGTATTGGATACACGAGAGCTCCATGATCTCGATTTGCATTAACGCATGCACAGCGTCAAGTACAGATAGGGTTTGACTGACCGTGACCCTATAACTTGATCGGGACATGTGAAAGAAGGGTTTATACGTTTACTGGTATTCACGACATAATCGTTCTTGAATGATCCCAATCATTCGTTCTCAGTTGGGGTACAGTGTAGGCCGCCAGGCTGGCTAGATGGTGCTACTACTCTTTAGTTCCTCCCATTGCCGACTGAGACGAACCTACCGAGTCGCGCAATAGGATTGACGACGGAATGTATCAAACTTAATCTCTCATTATGAATATTAGATATTGGATATCTAATTTGGGACATTGGATGTCTAAATTGATTTATTAGATAAATTAATTTACGGCCTAATTAATTAAATAAATTACTGGGTGATTAATTTAATTCATGAATATAATTATTTCTTGGAGAAATTAATTATGTTATTATGTGTTTAATATGATTAATTAATTGGATTAATTAATCGATATAAATACATCCGAACAGAATCGGAGTTTATCTGTTTGGACTCTCGGGAGTCCGAAACGAACCAAACTTGTCGGATTCCTTCTAGAGGCCGGCCCCACTTTTGATCTCTTACCTTTAGTCTTTGTCTTCCTTTGGTGGGTGAAGACTAATCACCTAAGAGATATCATATCTCTTATAATAATAAGGTATAGTTGATTTTGTGGGATTTGGAACAAGAATATATTGAAGACTATTCCTCACTTCTCCAACCAACACAATCAGCCGTAAGCTTTGAATAGAGAGAGAAAAAGTTTTCTCAAATTGTCTTCATCTTGTTCTTGAGTTTTCTTGGAAAAAATTCAAGATACATTGAGAGATAAATATTATACACTTACAGTGCAATAATAAAAGGCTTCATCACTTGATTCTAGCCGTAACCTTAGAGGTTAATCGAGTTTTGTCTTTCCAGTCATTTTTCCGGCGCGTGGCAAGTAGAGACGCGGTGATTTCGGCGTTGGATCGTTCAAGAGCTTGGAGCGGATTGGATTCGTAGAGATCAATGAAAGCTTGGGGAATATCTCAAGAGAAGGTTATCATTTAATCAACGGACTTCAAGGGTGAGTTTCTTATAACTCTTGTTTTTCATTTATATATACGTATATACGTAGCTCGATCGATCCTCATAGGGATTCGGATCGAATTAATTTTCGTTTTACCACTTCCACTGGGCCTTCGTTTTAGGCACCGAATCGCAACAGTGGTATCGGAGCGTAGGTCTTGCGATCGTATATACGATATTATCATTTGGAATGCTTGATTAGTTGGTGAATGATTTGGAATCATTTTAGTCATGATCATAGTATATGTTTTTCGTTCGTTATAGTTGTATTTTTCGTAAGTTTATGTCTAAATATAAATCTTAAATTTCTGAGAAATATGATTTATATTGAAGATATGAAAGTCGGAAAATATTGATATTGGATATCCGGTCGAAAATCTAGCCCCGAATCGTAGCCGGACGATTTTTTGGTCAAAAGGTGCATTCTGGCCGAGAGTGACTCGACCGTGTCCTGGGTGACTCGGTCGTGTCAGGCAGTCTGCCAAGGCCACTGCCAGACAGACCCGACCGTGTCAGGCTACACGGGCCGTGTCTGGCCGGCATGCTTCCGGAGGTGACTGGACCCTGTCAGGCGACACGACCGTGTCTGGCAGGAATGTCTAGGACACTGCCGGCGCGACCCGACCGTGTCAGGCGACACGGGCCGTGTCTGGCCGGCAGTCTGCCGGTAGTGACTCGGCCAGGCAGGCCAGTTTTCACCCGGCTCGATTTTTTCGTGTATTCTTGAAAATTAATCTCCCGCATGTTAAATTGGGTTTAATATGACTAAAATAATTTATGGTATTTCATTTTATAAGGGAAATTTGATTAATTGGAATATTTATGGTCAATCGAATTATTTTGAACGTTTTCATATTACCGATTGTGTGGATCGATTGGATCGGTTCGTATTGTTGATTGGATCAATGTATCTCTACGCTTTCCATTTATTTAGTATTTATTGGATGAATGCTTTTGAATGGGGATGTGGTTCGTGGACTTAGTTTTTGAATCGTTCGCATTATTCGATTGGGTTGTAAAAGCCGTTTTGAGCCTATTTATTTTACTAGAAAAATTTGTATCTAGGATGCAATTTTCTATGTAAAATTTATATGTAATGACGAAGACCGGAGGAAGATCCGTTTCGAGAAGACAAAGATTCAAGACGAAGACTTGTAATGAGATTACGGAGTTTTTGTTTTCTAGGAACGATCCATGAACCACATGCTGGTAGCAACTAGGTTGTGAATGTTTTTTCATATTGTATGAATACCACAAACGCGCTAAAATGATTAATGTGCAAGGTGTAATGTTAATCGCGAAAATTCTCACACAACAAATTATTAAGTTTATAAGGTTTCAAGGTTTTCCTTCCCTCCATCGAGTTTTCGGGAAATTGAAATCCAAACCGGATGTGCTATGCTTCCGAGTTATCGGGGTAGTCGTTCGGGGAGGACGGATAAATTACTGGAAGCGCATTGGATGCCTTCGGTTGGAGAAAATTTTATCCCTAGAAACCTAATAGGTTGCCGGATAAGATTCAATTGTGAAGCTGATTTGCGTCGATGGTATAAACTTAACTTGTTCACAAACCATAGAAACCGTATAGGTTGAGGGGAGTGAACAAGGGGAAAAAGAAGATCGAATCATCTATTAGATGGGTTGGTGTTGGACACCACTTTATGAAAATTAATATACTAGAAACCTGTTCGGTTGCCCCCTATTAAGATTTATAAAGAACTCGATCACCACTATGAAGTAGTGCGACGATACTTCCGGATTTCACATGGGAGTGTGTTATTCCGATAAAAATAGTGGGAGCTGGGTAACAAGAATAGAAAAGTCCTTAATTCTATACTCAAAACATAATTGAAAGAGTCACTAATTAATATGTCGTACTTAATGCAGACATAACTCTCAATATGACAATGAACCCACTCGCAATTCTACTCGAAAAGAACACATTGATGGGACCTGACTTTGTGGATTGGCTCCGCAAACTGATAATTGTCTTCAGTATAGAGGCACTAGGATACGTCTTGGAGACGGACATTCCGACGCCTCCAGTGTGGACAAGAGCCAATCAGGAAGATATTGAAAACCACGAAAAGTGGGTCAAGGATGACGTGAAAGTCCGTGCTTATATGATGGCTTCCATGTCTAATGAGCTTCAGAGAGCTCATGATAAAATGACTTCTGCTAGGCAGATTCTATCTCACTTAACCGAGCTTTATGGTGAGCACAGTCGAACCACTAGATATGAGATATCCAAGCAACTTTTGGTGCAAGGATGAAGGAAGATGCGAATGTTGGGTACCACATCCTCAAAATGATATCCATGATCGAGAGATTGGAGGCTCTTGATTTTAAGATGGATACTTCTCTTCAAACCGACCTTATCCTACAGTCTCTCCCTGAATCCTTCTCACAGTTTGTTATGAACTTCAACTGTAATGAGATTGCATCTAACTTAGCTAGGCTAATGAACAAACTTGTGACCGCTCAGTCTCAGATGAAGACTCCGCAGATGAAGGAGTCTGCCCTTGTGATTTCTTCTGGATCTTGGAAGTCCAGGAACAAGAAGAAAAAGACCAAGAAGCAGATGGGACCACAAGTCGAGGACCTTAAGGGTAAGGGCAAGGCCCCAATGGTTCCGAAGAACAAGAAGAAAAAGGATGCATGTCTCAAGTACGGTGAGCTGGGCCACTGGGCAAGATACAGTCCGATTATTCATGGCGCTCCAGGTACAGAACTTTTAGTTTTGGAAACAAATTGTTCTGCTACTGTATTTTCTACTTCCTGGATACTGGATTCTGGTGCTAATTCTCATATTTGTACCGTGAATCAGGATCTGGAACAAAGTAGGAAGCTTGGAGCTGGAGAAGTTATGATCACAGTCGGAAGCAGGCATAGTGTCGAGGCGACCGACATATGATCACTTCGTTTGGGTTTAGAATCCGGCTTTGTTTTGACTTTAGAAGATGTACTTGTTTTGCCCAAGGGGCACAAAAACATTGTATCCATTCCGGTCATGGACCGAAAAGGCTTTTCATTTTTTATTGGTGATGGTTCCTGCAAAATTTATTTTAGAAATAAACTAGTGGGTACTGCTACATTGTTAAATGGATTGTATCATCAAAATCTCAGCAACAAAGTAGTTGTGAATACTATGACTAGAAAATGTGGTAGGGATGAAACCAATCAAGTTTTGAAATGGCATCTTAGACTTGGTCATGTTGGTCAGATCAAGGATTAGATGATGGAAAAAGATGGACCTATGGGTCCATTGGGATCAGATCTCTTTCCTACTTGTGAATCTTGCCTTAATGGAAAAATGACCAAGTCCCCCTTCACAGGGACTTTTGAAAGAGCCGCTGATAAACTGGGATTAATCTATACCGACGTATGTGGTGCTTTGGAAGCAGCACGTGATGGATATCAATATTTCATTACGTTTACAGATGATCATACTAGGTATGGTTATGTATAATTAATGAAACAAAAATCCGAGGCCTTTGAGAAATTCCAGGAATTCAAGGCCCTAGTCGAGAAACAAACTGGTAATCATATCAAAGCACTTCGGTCAGACCGAGGTGGCGAGTATATGAGTATGGAGTTTGACGAGTTACTTAGGGAACATGGAATAGTTCACAACTAACACCTCCAGGTACTCCTCAGTTAAAGGGTATGTCAGAAAGAAGGAACCAGACCTTGTTGAACATGGTCCATTCGATGCTGGGCTATACTGACTTACCGATTTACCTGTGGGGTATGCACTCCTAACTGCCGCTTACATCTTTAATAGATGTCCATCCAAATCCGTTCCTAAAACTCCACATGAGATGTGGGAGGGCAGGAAACCAAGTCTTAATCATATTAGGATTTGGGGATGTCCCGCCTATGTCAAGAAGACTAAGGTGGAGAAGTTGGAAGCTAGGTCCGCGAAGGGGCGTTTCATTGGATTCCCATATGGGACGATGGGTTATCTATTCTACATGCCCAAAGATCGAAAGATCGTTGTTGCTTTGCATGCATAGTTCCTGGAAGAAGAGTTCATTCAGGAAGGCGGAGCACGTAGAAATATTTCTTTGGAAGAATACAATGAAACTCCTCAGGAGACACCTGTGCAAGAAAAATGGAACTGAACCTTCTATAACACAAGTACAACGACCTCGTAGGTCAAGTAGGGTGTCTCAATTACCTGAGAGGTATAGTTTTATGCACTTGGAGGAACTGGGTTTCCTCGAGGTTCCAAGTGATAAACAAGAGACCGACCCGCGACCAATGACCTAGCAATGGTGGATGTAGTCTCCATGAAATGGTCTATAGCAGTCTTCATGTAGTTGGGACCTTCATTTTGACGAGACGGTCAAAGAGTTTGACTTCGTGCAAAATGAAGAGGAATCTTGTGTATACAAGAGGGTTAGTGGGATCAAGATCACATTCTAAGTACTATATGTAGATGACATTCTACTAATAGGAAATGATGTGGGAATGCTCAGTTCTGTGAAAGCTTAGCTTTCAAGTAATTTCTCCATGAAAGACTTGGGAGAAGAAATCTATATTCTTGGGATTCGACTCTACTGGGATAGATCGAAGAGAATGATAAGTTTTTTCCAAGCCCTCTATATAGATTAGATCTTAAAGAGGGTTCCTTCCGATGCGACATGGAATAAAGCTCACCTTGAAGATGTGTCCTCATAGTAAGGAACAATGAAAGGAAATGAGTAATATGCCATATGATTCGAAAATTGGGTAGCCTTATATATACTTTATTGTGTACAAGACCTGACATTGCGCATGCTGGAAGCGTGATAAGCAGGTTTCGGGCTAACCCAGTCAGGGAACATTAGACCGCCGTAAAGAATGTTCTCAAGTACTTTAGAAGTGTTGAATATTTCTGAGTAATAAACTTGCTGGGCGGAAAAATAAATTACAACTGGAATACTAAAAAATTACAACTCGAAAAACAAAAACTACAAACTCGTACGAAAATGAAATACAAGACTCAAAACAGAATTGAAAATACAAGAAAATAAATTATAAAACCATAAACTAATGCTGAGTCGAGGAATCCTCTATCCGCAAGACGAAATACGCCCCGGTAGTGCTCTCGGTTCTGACATATTGCCCCCAAAGATAAAACGGCAATGCCTCGAAGGTAGTAGCAACACAAACCCACAAGCTCCGACGAACTAGAACGAGGCAAGGACAGAGCTTCGATACAATAAATGATATGTATGCAAGATATGGATACTAAAGGTGTTTGCAAGTGTACAATGCATTGCATGGTGTGCCCTATTTATAGGCAAGCTCAACATATGGAGGATTTAATCACCATAATGTGCTTTAACAAGCCACAATGATGATTCGTAAGTTTCTCTTTTCCAAAACTGAAGGTAGATTACGGTTTCAACCTCAAAAACTTGATGGCCACCGTTTCAATTTCTCAAAAATTGAAATACCATCAAAGCATAAATAATTGGTTGTTGTTACAATTAGTTGAGTGAATTGAAAACCTTTTTGAATTCCAATTGCCTTAAAGGCTTTGCACACTCACGTAGCAATCATCATTGAGATGATTAAGAGGTCTTTATTTTTAATTAGCTCAAAAGCTTTACCCCATGTTATCACAATCATTGCGAATGGGTCGAATATATATATATATATATATATATATATATATATATATATATATATATATATATATATATATATATATATATTCGACCCATTCGCAATGATGGCATCGATGACGTGCGCGCCCGTGTGTACGAGTGGCATAACACACTCCGTTGTCAACTAATTTTGGCACTTCATTTCTCACTCACCAATATATTAGTTTTGAGAAATTTTTTTAATCTAATTAAACAATAGATTAACTAAATAATATTTAATTTAATAAATATTATTAACCAATTTCCAACAATACCACACATGAGTGAGAAAGCCTTATGCACATGTATGCAGACTCAAGCTCAATCCTTAAGAGGCGTTAAAGTATAAGGATAGGTAGTTCGTGACTTTGAACCTTCCATAGTTAACATCATCGGGTACATAGACGGATTAGTGGCTTGATGCTTTGAACTATTCCCCCACGGCGTGTACCAAGACAATGGTGCCAACACTTGAACACCTGAACCTCATCCGTTCCCATGTTTTATGTCCTTTGCGGGCCTTGGATTCCCCTTTGGATTCATAAGTTTATTTCATGAAGCGGACCCCACTTATCACTTATATAGGTGATTCTTTACCGAGTATCTTGCCATACTCAACCTCTTCGAGGTCTTTAGGAATCATTAAAAGTCATAGACTTAACCTCACCACTAGGCAAGCTTTCAACACTCAATTGCTCTATAGGGAATAAACTTCGATGAGTGTTTCACACGAACTCTCATAGCTTAGTTCTCCTATTGAACCAAGTTCTTGGGGTCTCCAGTCATCTTGGTTGGGTTACCACTATGATAATTCTCAATTTGTGGATTTAAACCCATTTCCTCTAGCAATTTATTCATTTGATCACGGTTTAACCCTTTGGTTAGAGGATCCGCTATATTATCCAATGACCTCACATAGTCAATAGAGATAACCCCACTTTTGATCAAATGTCTCACGGTATTATGGCGTCGACGAATATGTCGAGATTTTCCATTATACACGTTACTTCTCGCCCTACTAATAGCAGCTTGGCTATCACAGTGTATCATCACTGCAGGCACTGGCTTGGACAAACATGGAATATCTTCTAAAAAGTTTCTGAGCCATTCGGCTTCTACACCAGCTTTGTCCAATGCTATGAATTCCGATTCCATGGTGGATCGGGCTATACACGTTTGTTTCGCGGACTCCCACGAGACAGTTCCACCCCCAATGGTAAATACGTAACCACTTGTAGAAAATGAACTTTTCGTATCAGATATCCATTTCGCATCACTAGTACCCTTCAAGTACCAGGGGGTATCTCGAATAGTGTAGCCCAAGGTTTTGAGTATACTTTAAGTACCTCAAAACTCTAACGAGAGCTTTCCAATGCTCTTTGCTTGGATTGTTCGTGTAACGACACAATTTGTTTACAGTGCAAGCTAAATCGGGTCGAGTGAAATTTGTAAGATATATTAAACACCCAATGACTCGTGCATATTCTTCTTGTGCAATGGGGTCCCCTCAATTTTTGCTCAAGTGATCATTTATATCTATTGGGGTCTTAGCCGGCAAGCTTTCAAAAGCATTAAACTTCTTGAGAACTTTCTTGGCATAGTGAGATTGTGTCAAGATGATTCCCTCTGATTTTTTCAAAATTTTCATTCCAAGAATCACATCGGCTAGCCCCATGTCTTTCATGTCAAAATTTCTTTTTAACATGTTCTTAGTATCTTTAATCACTTATATATTGTTACCCATGATTAACATGTCATCTATATAAAGACACACAATAACATAACCGTTATTAGTGTTCTTAATATAAACACATTTATCACACTCGTTTATTTTAAAACCATTTGGTAACATTACATTATCAAATTTCAAGAGCCACTGTAGTGGAGCTTGTTTCAGTCCATATAGAGACTTAACCAGTTTGCATACCTGTTTCTCTTGTCCAGGTACTACAAACCCTTCAGGTTGTTCCATATAGATCTCTTCATCCAGATCATCGTTCAGAAAAGCACTCTTAACATCCATTTGATGAATCTCAAGATCGTGCAAAGCAGCAATCACGAGAAGCATTCGAATAGATGTAATTCTCGTTAGAGGAGAATAGGTATCGAAAAAATTGTACCCTTCCTTCTGTTTGAAACCTTTGACTACTAAATGAGCTTTATACTTTTCAATTGACACATCAGCCTTGTACTTTCTTTTAAGTATCCATTTACATCCTAAGGGCTTACAACCTTCAGGTAAATCAACCAAAACCCAAGTTTGGTTTTGTAAAATTGAGTCAATTTCACTCTGAACAGCTTCTTTCCAGAGCAACCCGTCTTGTCTGGCATAAGCTACTTTGATCGATGTTGGTTCTTCATCCAACATGAATGCTATGTAGTCAGGTCCAAATGTATTTGGTGTCCCAACCCTACTACCACGTCTTGGTTCTACATCTTCCAGATTAGATCTCGATCGCTTACGTGACTTTGGATCTACATCCACAGGTTTTGAACTTGTTCCTTCATCTTCAACTCTATGGCTAGAATTGTTCTCAACTTTATCATTATCCTTACAAGGATATATGTTTTCAAAGAATACAGCATTCCTTAATTCAATTGTTCTTCCCACAGTCATCTCATGAACTTCTGACTTGTGGATTACAAACTGATAGGCACTACTGTTCAGTGCATACCCAATAAAGATATAATCAACTGTCTTAGGTCCGATTTTAACTTGTTTAGGTAGAGGTACCTCAACCTTAGCCAAACACCCCCACACTTTGAGATATTTGTATGAAGGTTTTCTACCATTCCACAACTCATAAGGGGTAATATCCTTACCTTTGCGTGGAATCTTGTTCAATATGTAGTTGGCTGTCAAGACAGCTTCCACCCACATATTATGGGGCAACCCTGAACTAATCAATAAGGCATTCATCATATCTTTAAGTGCTCGATTCTTACGTTCAACAACACCATTAGATTGTGGTGCATATGGAGCTGTTGTTTGATGAATTATACCGCTTTCGTTGCATAATTCCTCAAACGGGGCTATATATTGGCCACCTCTATCGCTTTGAACCATTTTGATACAGCAGCCTAATTGATTTTCGTCTTCATTCTTGAAGTTCTTAAAAGCTTCGATAGCCTCATCTTTACTTCTCAAAAGATAAAGATAACAATATCTTGTGCAGTCATCGATAAAAGTGATAAAGTACTTCTTACCACCTCTAGTTTGCACAAACTTTAAATCACACACATCTGTGTGAATTAATTCAAGGGGTTGTGTGTTTCGTTTTACCGAATGAAACGAAAGTTTCGTCATTTTTGCTTCAACACAAATATCACATTTGTTTTGAGTATTGACTTCATTTAATTTTAATAAATCTAAGTTTACTAATCTTTTTATAGCATTTAGATTCACATGACCTAATCTACAATGCCATAAATCAGAACACTCAGTCAAGTAAGAGGAAGCAGTAGCATTTTCATTAGCATTACCATACTTGGTTACATGGCGTTTAGCCAAAGCATTAAGTTTAAAGAGTCCCTCCGTGAGGTAACCCTTACCAAGAAACCTATCAAACTTTTTTATGATAATTCTATCTGACTCAAACACTAGTTTAAACCCCTTTTAACTAGTATAGAGCCTCAGATCAAATTCTTCCTCATATCCGGAACATGAAGTACATTCTTCAAGGTGAGTGTCTGTCCGGTCGTAAGTTTGAGGTCCACTTCTCCAACTCCGATAATTTCAGATGAAGCTGGATTCCCCATGTTGAGCTTCCTCCCCTCAACAGCTTGATAGTTCTTAAACTGGCTCCTATCGGCACCAACGTTGGCGGTCACACCGGTGTCGACGTACCAACCACCTTGGTTCTCAACGTGGTTGACTTCTTCAGTGACCACAGCAGCAAGGTCATCCTCTTTCCATCCGCCGTTAGACTCGGTGATGTTGGCAACGTGTTTCTTCTTCTTGTTAGCTTTCGGCTTCCGGCAATCCTTCGCCGCGTGCCCATGTTTACCATAGTTGAAGCAATCGCCATCAAATTTCTTGACTTGTTGCTTCCCTTTGCTCTTTTTTTGGACACTTGGGCGAGCTCTTTTATTGGAGGGACCGCCATGCTCCAACAGATTGGCCTTAGCATCTATCTGGCCTTTTGGTTTGTGGTCATTTTTGCGCACGTCTGACTCGACGCGCAGTTTCACAATCAAGTCTTCAAGAGTCATCTCCTTTATTTTATGTTTGAGATAGCTCTTGAAGTCTTTCCAACTGGGGGGCAACTTCTCGATCATAGTTGCAACAGTGAAAGAGTCCGGCAGGACCATTCTTTCGGCATTGACATCATGAATGATGAGTTGGAACTCTTGCATTTGTTCCATAATTGGCCTTGAGTCAACCATCTTGTAGTCCAGACACTTGGCGACTACAAACTTCTTTGTACCTGCATCATCACTACGGTACTTCTTTTCAAGTGCTTCCCATATCTCTTTTGATGTGTTTACAACAGAATAAACATTGTACAAACTATCATCTAAGGAGTTCAGAATAAAGTTTTTACAAAGATAGTCTCCATTGTGCCAATTGTCATAGGCAATTTTGTGAAACTAGTCTCTTGAGCACTTGGCGCCGGTGGCGCATCTTCCTTAAGGAAGTTCGCAAAGCCCAATGTTGTCAAATAGAACAACATCTTCTGTTCCCACCTTTTAAAGTTGGCTCCACCAAACTTTGGCGGCTTCTCGGCGGCAGGCATCATCCTTGGCCCCGAGATTATTCCAAAAAAGGAACCACTCGTGTTGAACTCGTAGGCTCCAACACTAGATCCTAACATGGATCGAACGGTACCACTAAAAGTTTTCATATGGTGCCACTCGAGGTGGATCCAACGGTAGTCAGAAATGGGTTCGAAAACACCCATGGAGTTGTTGATGAGGTAGTTGAGCTCATCATGCTGGACATGGTTGCGGCAATGGTGTTTGCCACGTTCGAAGTGGCGGTCGCGGAGGTAAAGGCAGCGGTGGTGTTGGAGTCGGTGGAAGCAGCGGTCGTCATCTCCAGTTGTAGGATTCAGCAAGTAAATATTTCGTATTGCGCTTGTTGAATATTTCTGAGTCACAAACTTGTTGGGCGGAAAAATAAATTACAACTGGAATACAAAAAAAATACAACTCGAAAAACAGAAACTACAAACTCGTACGAAAATGAAAATACAAGACTCGAAACAGAATTGAAAATACAAGAAAATAAATTATGAAACCGTAAACTAATGCCGAGTCGAGGAATCCTCTATCCGCAAGACAAAATACGCCTCGGTAGTGCTCTCGGTTCTGACGTATCGCCCCCAAAGATAAAACGGCAACGTCTCGAAATAGTAGCACCACAAACACACAAGCTCCGGCGAACTAGAACAAGGCGAGGACAGAGCTTCGACACAACAAATGATATGTATGCAAGATATGGATACTAAGGGTGTTTGCAAGTGTACAATGCAATGCATGGTGTGTCCTATTTATAGGCAAGCTCACCATATGGAGGATTTAATCATCATAATGTGATTTAACAAGCCACAATGATGATTCGTAAGTTTCTCTTTTCCAAAACTGAAGGTAGCTTACGGTTTCAGCCTCAAAAACTTGATGGCCACCGTTTCAATTTCTCAAAAATTGAAAATACCATCAAAGTATAAATAATTGGTTGCTGTTACAATTAGTTGAATGAATTGAAAACCTTTTTCAATTCCAATTGCCTTAAAGGCTTTGCACACTCACGTAACAATCATCATTGAGATGATTAAGAGGTCTTTATTTTTAATTAGCTCAAAAGCTTTACCCCATGTTATCACACTATATATATATATATACTCGACCCATTCGCAACGATGGTGTCGACGACGTGCGCGCCCGTGTGTATGAGTGGCGTAACACACTCCGTTGTCAACTAATTTTGGCACTTGATTTTTCACTCACCAATAAATTAGTTTTGAGAAATTTTTTTAATCTAATTAACCAATAGATTAACTAAATAATATTTAATTTAATAAATATTATTAACCAATTTCCAACAATCCCCCACATGAGTGGGAAAGCCTTATGCACATGTATGCAGACTCAAGCTCAATCCTCAAGAGGCGTTAAAGTATAAGGATAGGTAGTTCGTGACTTTGAACCTTCCATAGTTAACATCATCGGGTACAGAGGCGGATTAGTGGCTTGATGCTTTGAACTATTCCCCCACGGCGTGCACCGAGACAATGGTGCTAACACTTGAACACCTCAACCTCATCCGTTCTCATGTTTTGTGTCCTTTGCAGGCCTTGGACACCCTTTGGATTCATAAGTGTATTTCATGAAGCGGCCCCCACTTCTCACTTATATAGGTGATTATTTACCGAGTATCTTGCCATACTCAACCTCCTCGAGGTCTTTATGAATCATTAAAAGTCATAGACTTAACCTCACCACTAGGCAAGCTTTCAACACTCAATTGCTCTATAGGGAATAAACTTAGATGAGTGTTTCACACGAACTCTCATAGCTTAGTTCTCCCATTGAACCAAGTTCTTGGGATCTCCAGTCATCTTGGTTAGGTTACCACTATGATAATTCTTAATTTGTGGATTTTAAACCCATTCCCTCTAGCAATTTATTCATTTGATCACGGTTTAACCCTTTGGTTAGAGGATCCGCTAGATTATCCAATGACCTCACATAGTCAATAGAGATAACCCCACTTTTGATCAAATGTCTCACGGTATTATGGGGTCGACGAATATGTCTAGATTTTCCATTATACACGTTACTTCTCGCCCTACCAATAGCATCTTGGCTATCACAGTGTATCATCACTGCAGGCACTGGCTTGGACCAACATGGAATATCTTCTAGAAAGTTTCTGAGCCATTAGGCTTCTTCACCAGCTTTGTCCAATGCTATGAATTTCGATTCCATGGTGGATCAGGCTATACACGTTTGTTTCGCGGACTTCCACGAGACAGTTCCACCCCCAATGGTAAACACATAACACTTGTAGAAAATGAACTTTTCGTATCGGATATCCAATTCGCATCATAGTACCCTTCAAGTACCGGGGGGTTATCTCGAATAGTGTAGCCCAAGGTTTTGAGTATACTTTAAGTACCTCAAAACCCTAACGAGAGCTTTCCAATGCTCTTTGCTTGGATTGTTCGTGTAACGACTCAATTTGTTTACAGCGCAAGCTAAATCGGGTCGAGTGTAATTTGTAAGATACATTAAACACCCAATGACTCGTGCATATTCTTCTTGTGCAATGGGGTCCCCTCGATTTTTGCTCAAGTGATCATTTAAATCTATTGGGGTCTTATCCGGCAAGCTTTCAAAAGCATCAAACTTCTTGAGAACTTTCTTGGCATAGTGAGATTGTGTCAAGATGATTCCATCTGATTTTCTCAAAATTTTCATTCCAAGAATCACATCGGCTAGTGATAAGTGGTAATTTTACCACTTATTTCTAGGATTTTATACTAGGTTTTTATCTCGTTTCGTGATTAATGTGCTCGTATTTGGCTTATTTATGATTAGTCGAGCCGTATTACGCGTTTGGGTTGGTTTTAGTGTGTTTGCAGGTTTTTAGAGCCAAAAGGACCCAAAACGAGACAAAGGACCGAGAGTCGAGTCAAACGGACGAAGAAACGGATTTTTGCGCCAAACAGAAGACCCTATCGGCCAGCCTATCGACCGATAGGGCCGTCCAAAGAAGCTCCGCCTATCGAGTGAAGAAAGCGACGAACCACCTATCGGCCAAATTTATCGGCCGATAGGCCAGCCAAAGGCTTCCCAAATGGCTCTCGTTGGACGGATTTTGACTCTTTCGATATTATTTATTTCCTAGATTAGGGCTAATCGGGATTTTTAACCCCTTAGGCTATATAAACCTGTTTTTAGACCTAGTTTCGTAATCTTTATCTATCTTCCATCACCTTTATCACTCTTTTATGATATTAAGCGATTTTTACACTTTTAGCAAGATTTATTCCTTTGATTCAAGAACTTTTTGGAGGAGAATTATTATTGAAGACTCGGAGTTCATACGCACGGGTTGTAATCTCTCTTTTATATTAATAATATGCATTCTTCACTAGTTCTTGTTTAATTTCAAGTATGTCCGGCTAATTCATTGATTGATTCTAGGTTGGTAATTTTAATTGATGTTCACATGATGTTCCTTTGATTACCTTTTGACCTTTCATCCTAGGCTTGTGTTCAAGTTGTGTTAAATCTCATGTTAGATTAAAGGGCCCTTAATCGATGCATGTTAGCTAATTGATTTTGTCCTAAGGAGTAATTGATTAGTGGAAATACTTGACACACAATATGATTTTATCTTGAGACCTAGCGGAGAAAGATAAATCATAGATAAATAAGTTGGTGCTTTTTAAGTGATTTTAATTTTTGAGTTCTCAAGGGGAAAAGGGTTTTAATTAACTATCTTTCTAGGTTGCCTTGACAGAATTCTAGATCGACGAGTGATTATTTCTAGGATTGAATTAAATTTTGGGGAGAAGGAATCAAGTGAACGAATTGTGTGAACTCAATTAGATGATACTACCCTAGGATCAATTACCTTTCGACTTGTGATTTTATCTTGCTAATTTGCTTTATTTGCTTAATTTAGATATTTCATCTTTTATTTAATTTTTGTTCTTCGATTTTTAAAATTAGTTAATTAGAATCAAAACAATTTTTCTGATTCCTAAATAGCAACAAATTTTGAGTAGAGTTAATTCCTTTATTTTCGACACATCAATTCCTTGGGTTCGACACCTTGGAAATACTCCGAGGTTTTACAAATTTTAAAATTGATCGGATTTGAAAACCATACTACGCGAATCCAAGCGATCAATTTTTGGCGCCGCTGTTTGGGATTTGATAGAAAATTTAAGGGAATAATTCAAAAAGAAGAGATTGTTACTTTAGGTAGTTTACTTTTATTATTAATATTCGATCTCGTTTCCTCACATCTTGTTTTCTTTTCCTTGTAGGCGGTGCATGATCACGAGATCCCAAGGAAAGAACTTATTTCCTTTGGACCCTAAATCGAGAAGTCTTTGAGGAGGAAGAAGCAAGAAGCGAGAACCGAGACTATTACTATACCTTTCATTGATACCATGGCCGGCATTGTTGACCAACCACGAGAACTCGCTCCCCGAGAAGATCCTTTGAATGCCCGCTCGACCTAAGCTGGACGATTATCAAGAAGGAGGTTGGGGAAAGATTGATGCCAACAATTTCGAGCTTAAGCCGTCCCTCATTGCTACAGTGAAGTCTCAAACATACGGAGGGGGGGTGAATGAAGATCCAAACGCTCATCTTGAGTCGTTTTTGGACATATGTGCCACTATCAAGCAAAACGGAGTGCCTCCGGATGTCATTAAGCTCCGCCTATTCCGGTTCTCTTTAGAAGACGATGCACTAGATTGGTACAAGAGCTTAGATCGGAAGGAAATTGGTACTTGGAGAGAGATGACTCGGCTGTTCTTAGCACAGTTCTATCCTCCCTCGAAGGTGCAAAAACAAATCAACGATATCTTGCAATTCGAGCAATATGGGGATGAATATTTATACGAGGCATGGATCCGATTCAAGAAGCTACTTCGCAAATGCCCACAGCATGGAATTGACAAAGAAGAGATCTATATTCGGTTTTATCGGGGTTTGACGAGGAAGGCTAGAAGAGAGTTGGACTACTCATCGAAAGGGGGATTTCTAGCTAACGATTATGAAGAGGCCAAAAATCTCATTGAGTTAGCGGTAAACAATGATTATGAGGAGGTGACCGATAGGAAGATGACGAGAATAAAGGTTCCATCCGGTGACGAGGACGCCTACGGTGATTTAAAGGCAAAATTTGAAAAACAACAAAAAGAGCTCGAGATGCTAAGAAAGAATACTTTGGGAGTCAATTCAGTTTTTGAAGAGTTAAACGAGCCGATTGCAGTTAAGGAGGATGTGAACTACATGCAAGGAGGAAACTTCCAAAGGGGGAAATTGGGGGAACTCTTATCCGAACAATCGAAACCACCCTAATTTCTCCTATGCCAACCCGAACAATGCTCTCACCACCACCGGATTTAACGTGAAAACGGGTTATTCAAGAGCCGATTGCTAAGACACCAATGGAAGAGATGTTGGAACGATTAGAGGCGAGCCAAAAAGATTTTATCTACAAAGGCATAAGAGGTTCGGGGCTCTCGAGCATAGTGTGACATCTATTGGAAACTCTGATAGCCTTGACAAAGCAGATGTCGATGGTGGAGACCCAAATGAGTCAAATGGCGAACGCCTGCCGGATTTCATAAGCCGGGCCATTTTCCGAGCAAAGACTGAGACCAACCCGAAGACTCAACAATGCAACGCAATCGAGCTCGGAGTGGGACAAAGTACAAGAATCATGGGGCTGGAGTTAAGGAATCTGGAAACGAGGAGGTATTAGAAACGGAGCGTAAAACGAAAGAAGATGGAATACAAGAGACCTATCGCCATTTATCGGCCGATAGCCAGCCGATACCCATACAAAGATGCCGGTGAAGCCTATCGACCCACCTATCGGCCGAAAGGCACTGAAGTTCGAATATGAAAGATTTTGAGGAAAAAGCTCCATTTCCACAAATGTTTGGCCAAGTCGAGATATGATGAAAAGCTTCAACAATTTATCGACATGTTTCAAAAGGTGAATATCAACATTCCACTTCTAGACGCTTTGAGAGACATGCCGGGTTACGTGAAATTCTTGAAAGACGCTGTGGCGAGCAAGAGGAAGTTGAGGAAGTTTGAAACCATAAATTTGACAGAGGAGTGTAGCGCTATCATTCAAAACAAGCTTCCGCTCAAGCAGAAGGATCCGGACGTTTTACTTTGACATGCATGATTGGCGACCAAACGCTCCGTAATGTGTTGTGTGATCATGGGGCAAGCATAAATCTTATGCCTCTATCCATCTTTAAGAGGTTGAAGATTGGGGAGATGAAGCCGACTACCATTTCTCTACTCATGGCGGACTGGCCGATCTCTTATCCGAGGAGTTGTGGAGAATGTGTTAGTTAGAGTCCAACACTTAGTCTTCCCGGCCGATTTCGTAGTTCTTGATATGCCCGAGGACGAGAATCAACCACTGATCTTTGGGAGACCGTTTCTAGCGACGGGGAGAGCACTTATCGACGTCCAAGAGGGTGATCTTACCTTCCGGGTTAATGACCAAAATCTGAAAATTTCCATCTATGACTCGATGAAGAAGCCCGAGGATGCGCCTGAGGAATGTTATGCAATAGAGTCTATTATGCCGCCCCCGACCGACTTGTTGGAGCATTGCATTTCACAATCCATTTACTCACATTCGAGGTTGAAGAAATTTACGAGGAATTGCGAGTATGTTCGAATGTTGGAGGCGAACGAGTCTCGATCTAATGAGAGAGATGTATGCTATCTTGATGTCAACAAACCCGTTCAAGGGGAGTTGTCGCCGAGGACCGAGCGATCGAGGTGCCGAAGTCGAACTTAAGCCTTTGCCGGATCACTTACAATATTGCTTCTTGGCAGAACGAGTCCTATCCCGTGATAGTTTCTTCTTCTCTCGGACCTACTAACTTGGAGAAGCAATTACGGGTGCTGCGAAAACACAAAGGGGCGATTGGATGGACGATCTCGGACATTAAGGGAATAAGCCCTTCTATTTGTATGCACAGGATTTTGCTAGAAGACGATCATAAGCCGAGGGTGCAGCCGCAACGAAGATTAAATCCGGCAATGCAAGAGGTTGTGAGAAAAGAGGTGCTCAAATTGTTAGATGCCGGGATGATATATGCGATTTCCGATAGTGAGTGGGTGAGTCCTACTCAAGTCGTCTCTAAGAAAGGGGGTATGACCGTGATCAAGGACGAGAAAGATGAATTAATCGCGACAAGGCTAGTCACGGGATGGAGAGTTTGTATCGACTACCGGCTACTTAATGCGGCGACGAGGAAGGATCATTTTCCACTTCCATTTATTGATCAAATGCTAGATCGTTTGGCCGGATACGAGTATTATTGCTTTTTGGACGGGTATTCGGGGTACAATCAAATTGCTATCGCTCCGGAAGACCAGCACAAGACCGCTTTCACGTGCCCTTATGGGGTATTCGCTTACCGGAGGATGCCGTTTGGCTTGTGCAACGCACCCGCAACTTTTCAAAGGTGCATGATGGCCATCTTTCACGGATTGGTCGAGAACATAATGGAGGTCTTTATGGATGATTTTTCAGTTTTTGGTTCATCTTTCGACCATTGCTTGAAAAATTTATCTTTGGTACTTGCCCGGTGTGAGGAGACGAACCTTGTTCTAAATTGGGAGAAATGTCACTTCATGGTGCAAGAGGGAGTAGTGCTGGGGCATAAAGTATCTTCGGAAGGATTGGAGGTTGATCGAGCAAAGGTGGTTGCTATCGAGAAATTACCGCCTCCAACCAATGTTAAATCAGTACGAAGCTTCCTAGGCCATGCGGGGTTCTATAGACGGTTCATTAAGGATTTCTCAAAAATCACGAAGCCGTTATGTTCCTTGCTCGAGAAAGACACAAAATTTGAGTTTGATGATGATTGCTTGAGGGCGTTTGAGACATTGAAACAAGCCTTAATTTCGACGCCGGTCTTGATCACTCCGGATTGGGGTGCACCATTCGAGTTGATGTGCGACGCGAGCGATTGGGCCGTTGGGGCCGTTTTGGGTCAGAAACGGGATAAGCTTTTCCGGGTAATTTATTATGCGAGTAAGACGATGGATTCAGCCCAAATGAACTACACCACGACGGAAAAAGAGTTGCTCGCTGTGGTCTATGCATTCGACAAATTCCGACCTTACCTAGTGGGCACTCACACTATTGTTCATACCGATCATGCAGCGATTCGCTATCTATTTGCCAAGAAGGATTCGAAGCCGAGATTAGTGAGATGGATACTTCTTCTACAAGAGTTCGACATGGAGATCCGGGATAGGAAGGGGTGCGAGAATGTTGTTGCCGATCACCTTTCCCGTCTCGAGAAGCCGGTTGAGGGAGAAGATTCGAGGATCGAAATAAAGGAGAACTTTCAGCACGAGCATATCCTAGCCTTGGCCGACGTTACACCATGGTACGCGGACTATGTTAATTTCCTTGCTATCAAGCATGTTCCAACGGGTCTTTCTTCTCATCAAAGAAAGAAATTCTTCCATGACGTTAAATTCTACTATTGGGAAGACCCTATTCTTTATCGGAGGTGCGCAGACGGGATTATTCGCATGTGTGTTCGACAAAGCGAATGGCAAAGGATAATTGAAGAATGCCATAGTGCACCGAGTGGGGGTCATTTTGCAGCGAATCGAACGGCCATGAAGGTGTACCAATGTGGCTTCTATTGGCCTTCTATTCATAAAGATTGCCAAGCTTTTGTGAAACATTGCGATAGATGCCAACGATTGGGGAACATAGCAAAAAGAGACGAGATGCCGCAGCACACTATTATGGAAGTAGAGTTGTTTGACGTATGGGGTATCGATTTTATGGGTCCGTTTGCAAAATCACGAGGCTATTCGTATATTCTACTTGCGGTCGACTACGTATCGAGATGGGTTGAGGCAATGCCGACGATTACGAACGATTCGAAAGTGGTGATTAAATTCCTTAATAAGAACATCTTGACTCGTTTCGGGACTCCACGAGCTTTGTTGAGTGATGGGGGGAGCCACTTTAATAATAGGTGGTTAGGAACCCTTCTTGCAAAATATGGAGTTAAACATAAGATTACGTCCGCCTATCATCCGCAAGCTAATGGACAAGCCGAGCTCGCCAATCGGGAGATCAAACAAATTTTAGAGAAGACGGTCACGAACAAGAAGGATCAAGCTAAATATCTAGATGATGCACTTTGGGCTTATCGGACAACGTATAAGACTCCAATTGAATGTCTCCATACCACTGCCTTTGGGAAATCCTGTCATTTACCTAGAGCCGTGGAAGTTAAAGCATATTGGGCCACTAGACGGATTAATTTCGAATTTCTTGAGGCTAGTGGATCGAGAAGAGAGAAGTCACTGAAATCGACGAATGGAGAAACGAGGCTTTCAAAATGCAAGGATTTACAAGGAAAGAGCGAAAAGTTTCACGATGATCGCATTCGAAGAAGGACTTCGTCCCGAGACGGCGTGCTCGTTTTTAATTCACGGCTTCGTCTATTTCCGGGGAAGTTGATGTCAAAGTGGACTGGTCCATACACCGTCTTTCAAGTAAATCAAAATGGATCATGTGTCGTGATGACAGAAGATGGGAACAAGTTCATTGTGAATGGACATCGGTTGAAGCACTATTTCAAGCCCTTGCACCACGAAGAGAAGTATGTTACTTACCTCGAAGACCCGGAATGAATGAGGTATCGTCTAGCTAAAGACGTTAAACGTAGCACTTGTTGGGAGGTAACCCAACGTATGTATGTATATTAGTTCGTTTTATTCATTTATTTTCGATTTTTCGTTTGCGTGATTTTTGTAGTTTCTAATTTCGTAGTAGCTTTGTTAGTTTTTGTTAAGTTCTAATCCATGCATGCCGAGTTTTGAATACCTGCAGGTCTTTCATCGCCATATCCCAGCAAAAACGGGACCAAGTATGTGAAGTAGAACGAGCTGGAAAAATTTTTTGGGACAGAAACTCCTATCGGGCGAGCCTATTGGCCGATAGGCCCGGCCGATAGGCTGAGAAAAATAAACAAATTTTTATTGATTACAAGCAGTGGTCGATAGGGTATGCCTATCGACCGATAATCCCACCCGATATGAACATGGTAAGAGACAGAAGCTCCTATCGACCAAGCCTATCGGCCGATAGGCCTGGCCGATAGGAACTTACCCGGCCCAGTATCCACTTCGACCCGGTTATTTTATACCCCTTTTAAACACTTCACACCCGATTTTCTCACACACTTGCACTCTCTCGGCCGATAGAACATAAGAGAAAGGGGCGAATTTTTTTCTACTTTTCTTCCTTCAAACTCGATCAAGGTACGTAGTTTCGACTCTTAATCTTCTTGTTTTTCAATTCTATACATGTTTTGAAGTACTTTGACGGATTCTTTTTGGAGTTTTGATGTAAATCGAATTGGGGATCCACTTTTTGGGGCTTTTGCTAAACTTTGATGTTCTTTGAATTTTATGCCCGATTGTTGATAGAATCTTGAGGGAATCATGTTATCTATGCTTAATTGTTCATGGGTACTTCGAATTGGGGGATTAATTGATGAAATTGAACGAATTTTGAAAAAACCCCCAAATTGGAAGAACCCTAATTTTGAAATTGTTGAAATTGGGGTAAATTTGTTGAATTAAATTGTTAATTGGGATTGATGTGAGTTGAATTGTTGATGAATTAGATTGGAATGGAGAGAATTTGCCCTAATATGATCATAGTGTGTTGTTTTGTTATTCTGGGTTGTGATTTTGATACTTTGAATATGAAAAGGGGGAGACTAAGTTTGGGGGAGGTTGAGTGATTTATTGTTCGTAGTATATGGGATTATTGGATTATCTCGATGTTCGTAGAGTGTGTGTATTATGAGTGCTTATTGGATTTTGATTGGATGTTTGTTTTGTAGGAACTTTGAAATGGGAAAGCAAAGCAAGAAGTCGAATCCGAGTACGGCCGGAAAATCTAAGGCAACCACAGAAAAGGAAAAGGCTCCGATGAAGGTAGTGCCGGCTATTCCGATCCCGGCTGCACTCGACCCGAAGAAGTTCAAGCTGAGATTGACCGGGCCAGAGTCTAAAAGAAGGTGGTCGCACCTTATCGGCATGTCACACAAGCATTGCCGATTTCTGCATGAGGAGACGGCCCGGGGTATGGGTGTTTACGATGATATTGTGCTACTAGCGAGGCAGTGCGGGTTTGAGCAAATCTTTCGGGCGAACTACCTCGCTTACCACGTGCTCACTGTGGAGTTTCTGTCCACACTTGAGGTTTTTAGAGAGAACGGGACTCCGGCTTCTATTCGCTTCAATCTCGACAACATAGAAAGGGAGCTCTCCGATGAAGTTAATGCCATTATCAACGGGCCGAGGACGGATCATTCAGCCAGGCGATCATGCCAAAGAAAACTTAGAGCCGTGGTCCAAGATGATTTCCCGCAGGAGGAGACGCTTCTTATTTATAATCCGACATATGCCAAAGCCTCCTCGATCAGAACCCGGTTCTCCGATATGTCCACCGCCCGTTCACATCGACGATTTTGAGCCGCACCGACTCGGGGACGTGCTTGTCCACGGATCTTCATCTTTTATGGTCGGCCTTGAACGGTACACGGAAGCACGCCGGATGTTTTACGATCGAGCACATGGAGAAACAAGCCACTGACCGGGAAGCAGAGGATTGGTATTGGGGCGTTCGTGACCCCTATCGCGGAGCATCTTGGGGTGCACATTAGAGGAGAGCCGGTGTCCCGAGACATCTATTTGGATAAACCGACACCGCAGAGGCAGAGATGCTTGCCTTCACCGAGGGGTTCGACCGAAATTGCACGGTCGGAACAAAACCGTGTCCCTCTTCCGACTCCCCTCTCCGACCTTGACTTCGGTGATGGGCGACGCGCCCGATGTATATGCGAGGTGGAGTATGAGCTCCGCGGCTCATGTGGCACTTATCCGACCGTTAGATGCGCATCGTAAGAGGCAACGCCGGGAGGTGACCATTGATGAGCCGTTCTTGGAGGGAGCCGAGGAGGAGATGGATGATATACCCGAGGGGGGTAGCCGTGACGAGATTCCCGCCGGTGGAGGTACTAGTTTCCAGATGAGAGCTCCAGATTTTGATGCTTTTGAGACGAGATTTTTTGAGAGAGAGAGAGAGATGCACGACGAGAGTAGGCAAGCGCAAGATAATTATCACTTGGCGAGTATGCGTTCTTTGACAGCCGAGTTTGGTTCTTTGGGAACTCGGTTGGGCGAGGTTGAGACTCGGGTGGGTGTTGTTGCCACTCGGGTCAATGAGTTGTACGAGCTCGTGGAGAGACGCGCCGAGGAGGACAGAGTGTGGCGACTAGAGGAGATTGCTTGGAGGGAGCAAGAGAGGAAGAGACAGGAAGATAGGTGGGCACACGAGGACCACTACCACCGAATGCTACATGAGATGTACCACTTTGCTCCTTTCCCCGATTCACATGCCCGCTATGATCCGAGCTCGCCGACAAACCCGCCATTTCCGCCACAGTGATCAGGTACTCCATTAACAAAGCCACTCCTTTCTCTTTTCAAACTTATTCCTCCTTTGGGATGCGAAATAAGTTTGGGGGGGGGAAGAAGTGCGGCTTTGTTAATTTCTTTACGTGTGAGTACCGTGTTTTCCTTGTATCTTTATTTGCTTGTGTTGGTGCCCGTTGTGTTTATTTGTGCTTATCATTTTGGTGTTGCATGGTTTTGGCTTTTGGTTGCTTAGTTTTTAGATTTTTTTTATTCATTTTCGTTCGGTGTGTTTGCTAGTTTTTTTTTTTTTTTTTTTTTTTTTTTTTTGGTCGTAGTAGTTTTTTTTTAGATTTCGTGTTTGCTTTTATTTGCTTTTCGTTGTTTGTTTTTAGATAGCCTTGCTTGTCTTAGTTTTTCTTTATTAGTGAATTTTTCGTGCTTCTAATTGTGTGATACCGATGTTACGACACTGTTTTTCTCTCTGAAGAAACGGTCGAGTTTTAGTCGAGTTGTAGTCAGTTATTTCTGTTTTGCATAGTATTCATTTAGGTCCAAAATTTTTCGTGATTGTAGAGGTCTTGGCAGATAAGAGACGATACATACTTGTTTTAAAATCACCGTCAATACGTTTGGTTACATCTTCCGGATAGTGAGTCGTACTGTTTCGTCAGTCGTGTTGGCACTTAGATAGAGTTTAGAGTCGGTCAGTTTTTCCCAAAAATTGAGATAATGTTGTTCTATGAAGGGAAGTCTAGTAACCGGGGGCATTCGCGTGACCCGTTGTTTACCCTCGCGTAAAACGACGACACTGATTAGACTAGTGATTTAGATATTTCACATGTGCCAATGATAGGGAGCCTAGTAACCGGGGGTATTCGCGTGACCATTGTTTACTCTCGCGTAAAACGGCGACCTTGATTCGGACATGCGGAAATTATATATTCGAGTTGTTTCTCCGCTGTAGACGGGAACTTAGTAACTAGAAGCATCCATGTGCCCCATGAGTGTCTTTTACGTCAAACGGTTTCCTAATACATGAGAATGGAAGTTCCACCCTAGGATTACCCCGATGAAACATCCCGAGATCCTAACCTAGTGGTCAACTCGAATTAAATTCTTGAACATATATATAAGGGAATACTGACCGAGGTTTATTTGTTATGAAACTCGTGAAAAATGTGCCACTCGACTGTGTAACGGGCGAACTAGCTTGTTTATTTTGGCCTTTCATATTGACGGTCGATTTAACTCACGTTTTGTTAATCTTTGAGCTGGATTTTCTTCATGAACGAATGATTAGACCGAACTTGACTACTTTGTGGAATCATTATTCGAAAGTGCGGCTTTACGACACTCGGATTATTTAGAGAGAATTACAGGGTAGTATTGATTAGGTTGAACACTATGAGTTGCACGATGATTCACGATTTTCTTTTTCTTTTCTTTTTGTTGTTCGGGACGAACAAGGCTTAAGTTTGGGGGGGTTTGATAAGTGGTAATTTTACCACTTATTTCTAGGATTTTATACTAGGTTTTTATCTCGTTTCGTGATTAATGTGCTCGTATTTGGCTTATTTATGATTAGTCGAGCCGTATTACGCGTTTGGGTTGGTTTTAGTGTGTTTGCAGGTTTTAGAGCCAAAAGGACCCAAAACGAGACAAAGGACCGAGAGTCGAGTCAAACGGACGAAGAAACGGATTTTTGCGCCAAACAGAAGACCCTATCGGCCAGCCTATCGACCGATAGGGCCGTCCGAAAGAAGCTCCTGCCTATCGAGTGAAGAAAGCGACGAACCACCTATCGGCCAAATTTATCGGCCGATAGGCCAGCCGAAAGGCTTCCCAAATGAGCTCTCGTTTTGGACGGATTTTGACTCTTTTGGATATTATTTATTTCCTAGATTAGGCTAATCGGGATTTTTAACCCCTTAGGCTATATAAACCTATTTTTAGACCTAGTTTGTAATCTTTATCTATCTTCCATCACCTTTATCACTCTTTTATGATATTAAGCGATTTTTACACTTTTTAGCAAGATTTATTCCTTTGATTCAAGAACTTTTGGAGGAGAATTATTATTGAAGACTCGGAGTTCATACGTACGGGTTGTAATCTCTCTTTTATATTAATAATATGCATTCTTGACTAGTTCTTGTTTAATTTCAAGTATGTCCGGCTAATTCATTGATTGATTCTAGGGTTGGTAATTTTAATTGATGTTCACATGATGTTCCTTTGATTACCTTTTGACCTTTCATCCTAGGCTTGTGTTCAAGTTGTGTTAAATCTCATGTTAGATTAAAGGGCCCTTAATCGATGCATGTTAGCTAATTGATTTTGTCCGGAAGGAGTAATTGATTAGTGGAAATACTTGACACACAATATGATTTTATCTTGAGACCTAGCGGAGAAAGATAAATCATAGATAAATAAGTTGGTGCTTTTTAAGTGATTTTAATTCTTTGAGCCCTGGCGGGGAAAAGGGTTTTAATTAACTATCTTTCTAGGTTGCCTTGACAGGAATTCTAGATCGACCGAGTGATTATTTCTAGGATTGAATTAAATTTTGGGGAGAAGGAATCAAGTGAACGAATTGTGTGAACTCAATTAGATGATACTACCCTAGGATCAATTACCTTTCGACTTGTGATTTTATCTTGCTAATTTGCTTTATTTGCTTAATTTAGATATTTCATCTTTTATTTAATTTTTGTTCTTCGATTTTTAAAATTAGTTAATTAGAATCAAAACAATTTTTCGGATTCCTAAATAGCAGTCAAATTTTGAGTAGAGTTAATTCCTTTATTTTCGACACATCAATTCCCTTGGGTTCGACACCTTGGAAATACTCCGAGGTTTTACAAATTTTAAAATTGATCGGATTTGAAAACCATACTACGCGAATCCAAGCGATCAGCTAGCCACATGTCTTTCATGTCAAAATTTTTTTTTAACATGTTCTTAGTATCGTTAATCACTTATATATTGTTACCCATGATTAACATGTCATCTATATAAAGACACACAATAACATAACCGTTATTAGTGTTCTTAATATAAACACATTAATCACACTCGTTTATTTAAAAACCATTTGATAACATTACATTATCAAATTTCAAGTGCCACTGTAGTGGAGCTAGTTTCAATCCATATAGAGACTTAACCATTTTGCATACCTTTTTCTCTTGTCCAGGTACTACAAACCCTTCAGGTTGTTCCATATAGATCTCTTCATCCAAATCACCGTTCACAAAAGCAGTCTTAACATCTATTTGATGAATCTCAACATCGTGCAAAGAAGCAATTGCGAGAAGCACTCGAATAGATGTAATTTTCGTTACAGGTGAATAGGATTCGAAAAAATCGTACCCTTCCTTCTGTTTGAAACCTTTGACTACTAAACGAGCTTTATACTTGTCAATTGACCCATCAGCCTTGTACTTTCTTTTAAGGATCCATTTGCATCCTAAGGGCTTACAACCTTCAGGTAAATTAACCAAAACCCAAGTTTGGTTTTGAGTCAATTTCACTCCAAATAGCTTCTTTCCAGAGCAACCCGTCTGGTCTGGCATAAGCTACTTTGATCGACGTTGGTTCTTCATCTAACATGAATGCTATGTAGTCAGGTCCAAATGTATTTGGTGTCCTAACCCTAATACCACGTCTTGGTTCTACATCTTCCAGATTAGATCTTGATCACTTACGTGACTTTGGATCTACATCTACAGGTTTTGAACTTGTTCCTCCATCTTCAACTCTATTGCTAGAATTGTTCTCAACTTTATCATTATCCTTACAAGGATATATGTTTTCAAAGAATACAACATTCCTTGATTCAATTGTTGTTCCCACAGTCATTTCAGGAACTTCTGACTTGTGGATAACAAACCGATAGGCACTACTATTCAGTGCATACCCAATAAAGATACAATCGACCGTATTATGTCCGATTTTAACTTGTTTAGGTAGAGGTACCTCAACCTTAGCCAAACACCCCCACACTTTGAGATATTTGTATGAAGGTTTTCTACCTTTCCACAACTCATAAGGGGTAATATCCTTACCTTTGCGTGGAATCTTGTTCAATATGTAGTTGGCTATCAAGACAGCTTCCCCCCACATATTCTGGGGCAACCCTGAACTAATCAATAAGGCATTCATCATATCTTTAAGTGTTCGATTATTACGTTCAGCAACGCCATTAGATTGTGGTGCATATGGAGCTGTTGTTTGATGAATTATACTGCTTTCGTTGCATAATTCCTCAAATGGGGCTACATATTCGCCACCTCTATCGCTTCAAACCATCTTGATACGGCAGCTTAATTGATTTTCGGCTTCATTCTTGAAGTTCTTAAATGCTTCAATAGCCTCATCTTTACATCTCAAAATATAAAGATAACAATATCTTGTGCAGTCATCGATAAAAGTGATAAAGTATTTCTTACCACCTCTAGTTTGCACAAACTTTAAATCACACACATCTGTGTGAATTAATTCAAGGGGTTGTGTGTTTCGTTTTACCGAATGAAACGGAAGTTTCGTCATTTTTGCTTCAACACAAATCTCACATTTGTTTTGAGTATTGACTTCATTTAATTTTAGTAAATCTAAGTTTACTAATCTTTTTATAGCATTTAGATTCACATACCCTAATATACAATGCCATAAATCAGAACACTCAGTCAAGTAAGAGGAAGCAGTAGCATTTTCATTAGCATTACCAGACTTAGTTACATGGCATTTAGCGAAAGCATTAAGTTTAAAGAGTCCCTCCGTGAGGTAACCCTTACCAAGAAAACCTATCAAACTTTTTATGATAATTCTATCTGACTCAAACACTAGTTTAAACCCCTTTTTATCTATATAGAGCCTGAGATAAATTCTTCGTCATATCCGGAACATGAAGCACATTCTTCAAGGTGAGTGTCTGTCCGGACGTAAGTTTGAGGTCCACTTCTCCAACTCCGATAATTTCATATAAAGCTGGATTCACCATGTTGAGCTTCCTACCCTCAACAGCTTGATAGTTCTTAAACTGGCTCCTATCGGCACCAATGTGGGCGGTCGCACCGGTGTCGACGTACCAACCACCTTGGTTCTTAACGTGGTTGGCTTCTTCGGTGACCACAGCAGCAAGGTCATCCTCTTTCCATCCGCTGTTAGACTCGGCGATGTTGGCAACATGTTTCTTCTTCTTGTTGGCTTTCGGCTTCCGGTAGTCCTTCGCCGCGTGCCCATGTTTACCACAGTTGAAGCAATCGCCATCAAATTTCTTGACTGGTTGCTTCCCTTTGCTATTTTTTGGACACATGGACGAGCTCTTTTATTGGTGGGACAGCCATGCTCCAACAGATTGGCCTTAGCATCTATCAGGCATTTTGGTTTGTGGTCATTTTTGCGCACGTCTAACTCGATGCGCAGTTTCACAATCAAGTCTTCAAGAGTCGTCTCCTTTCTTTTGTGTTTGAGATAGCTCTTGAAGTCTTTCCAATTGGGGGGCAACTTCTCGATCACAGTTGCAACAGTGAAAGCGTCCGGCAGGACAATTCTTTCGGCATTGACATCATGAATGATGAGTTGGAACTGTTGCACTTGTTCCATGATTGGCCTTGAGTCAACCATCTTGTAGTCCAGATACTTGGCGACTACAAAATTCTTTGTACCTGCATCATCACTACAGTACTTATTTTCAAGTGCTTTCCACATCTCTTTTGATGTGTATACAATAGAATAAACATTGTACAAACTATCTTCTAAGGAGTTTAGAAAAAAGTTTTTACAAAGATAGTCTCCATTGTGCAAATTGTCATAGGCAGCTCGGACTGTGAAACTAATCTCTTGAGCACTTGGCGCCGGTGGCGCATCTTCCTTAAGGAAGTTCGCAAAGCCCAATGTTGTCAAATAGAACAACATCTTCTATTGCCACCATTTAAAATCGGCTCCACCAAACTTTGGCGGCTTCTCGGCGGCAGGCATCATCCTTGGCCCCGAGGTTGTTCCAAAAAAGGAACCACTTGTGTTGAACCCGTAGGCTCCAATACTAGATCCTAACATGGATCCAACGGTACCACTAAAAGTGGAACCTACGGTGCCACTCGAGGTGGATCCACCGGTAGTCAGAAATGGGTTCGAAAACACCCATGGAGTTGTTGATGAGGTAGTTGATCTCATCATGCTGGACATGGTTGCGGCAATGGTGTTTGCCACGTTCGAAGCGGCAATCGCGGAGGTAAAGGCAGCGGTGGTGTTGGAGTCGGTGGAAGCAGCGGTCGTCATCTCCAGTTGTAGGATTCAGCAAGTAAATAGTTCGTCTTGCGCTTGTTGAATATTTCTGAGTAACAAACTTGCTGGGCGGAAAAATAAATTACAACTGGAATACAAAAAAATTACAACTCGAAAAACAGAAACTACAAACTCGTACGAAAATGAAAATACAAGACTCGAAACAGAATTGAAAATACAAGAAAATAAATTATAAAACCGTAAACTAATGCCGAGTCGAGGAATCCTCTATCAACAAGACGAAATACGCCCCAGTAGTGCTCTCGGTTCTGACGTATCGCCCCCAAAGATAAAACGGCAACGTCTCGAAGGTAGTAGCACCACAAACCCACAAGCTCCGACGAACTAGAACGAGGCGAGGACAGAGCTTCGACACAACAAATGATATGTATGCAAGATATGGATACTAAGGGTGTTTGCAAGTGTACAATGCAATGCATGGTGTGCCCTATTTATAGGCAAGCTCACCATACAGAGGATTTAATCATCATAATGTGCTTTAACAAGCCACAATGATGATTCATGAGTTTCTCTTTTCCAAAACTGAAGGTAGCTTACGGTTTCAACCTCAAAAACTTGATGGCCACCATTTCAATTTCTCAAAAATTGAAAATACCATCAAAGCATAAATAATTGGTTGCTGTTACAATTAGTTGAGTGAATTGAAAACCTTTTTTCAATTCCAATTGCCTTAAAGGCTTTGCACACTCACGTAACAATCATCATTGAGATGATTAAGAGGTCTTTATTTTTAATTAGCTCAAAAGCTTTACCCCATGTTATCACACTATATATATATATATATATATATGTACTCGACCCATTCGCCACTATGGTGTCGACGACGTGCGCGCCCGTGTGTACGAGTGGCGTAAGACACTCCGTTGTCAACTAATTTTGGCACTTCATTTCTCACTCACCAATAAATTAGTTTTGAGAAATTTTTTTTAATCTAATTAACCAATAGATAAACTAAATAATATTTAATTTAATAAATATTATTAACCAATTTCCAACAAGAAGTACTAAGAGATCTGGTTCTTATATATGGTGGTGGAGAACAGAATGTGGTGGGATTCACTATATTGGACTTCCAAAGATAGAAAGACGATTATATATCTACTTCTGGCTACATTTACTCTTAATAGATGAGCAGTATCATGGCATAGTGCCAAGTATAGCGCGACTGCTAATTCCACCTGTTAGGCTAAGTATAAAGCAGCCTCGGAGGCCTCCAAAGGAAGAATTTAAGAAGTTACTAGGTAAACTTCTCGTGACACCTTGTGCTGTGCTGCCAGAGCGGTAGCACATGCCTAGGAGCCGAGGTTTCACAACAGTACCAAAAATATTGAGAGAGTATCATCTCGTAAGAGTATTTGTTCACAAAGAGATATATTGTGCTGCATAGAGTAGAGTCAGCCGACTACGTCGCTGATCTACTGACCAAGCTACATTCTCAGATTAGCTTGGAGCGTAATCTGGAGAACATGGTTATTAGATACCATAGTGTGTGGCATTGAGTGCAAGTGGGAGATTGTTGGGAGTATGCCCTCGAATGCCACTCAAAGGATGTTGAGTGAGGGCATTGTACTTGTAATTATGTAAGTCACTAATATAAGGCAATGGATGTTTCTTTATTTACTGGTAGTTACTGGCATTCCTAACTCGTAAATATATATAAAGAAACTAGTCCGTGTATTTAAGAGCTAAACGTTCCACTCCTTATTGGATAAGGGGGTTGGCACTAGAAAGGTTTATAGCTCAAATACTTAATCGTTCGCAAGTCGATGAAACTTGACTGGGCATTAAGTTTATGTGAAGACTTGTATGACGTGTTCTTTGACATGGATAGTGCCTGTCGAATGCTAATGGTTAGTGGGAGCACACGTTATAGGTATGCTAATTGGATTAGTATACTCGAACCGACTCACCCTCGATTCGTCACACAAATTTTCACTCCGCGACAGTCAATGACGGAATCGAAAGGGTGTGGTAGGTATTCGTGAACCTTCGACTTGAGGATTTAGTAGGGATGTGCTTGTGACGTCAAGATTTTCATTAGAGTAGTTCGACCCTGTAAACCGGGAGGCGGAGTTCAACCTCGACATGCATCTTGACGGGCAAGTATCAGGTCCTACTAAATACCAAGATAGAATTCTTTCTCCCGTAAGTGAGCGGGTTATATGTCATATGCGGTTAGGGGCAGATGAGATCATAAGTCTTTGGCCAAAGCGTTGGAGCTAGTTCTATTGGACACACGAGAGCTCGATGATCACGATTTGCATTAATGCATGCATAGCGTCAAGTACAGATAGGGTTTGACTGACCGTGACCCTATAACTTGATCGGGACATGTGAAAGAAGGGTTTATACGTTTACTGGTATTCACGACAGAATGGTTCTTGAATGATCCCAATCATTCGTTCTCAGTTGGGGTACAGTGTAGGCAGCCAGGCTGGCTAGGTGGTGCTACTACTCTTTGGTTCCTCCAATTGCTGACTGAGACGAACTTACTAAGTCGCGCAATAGGATTGACGACAGAATGTATCAAGCTTAATCTCTCATTATGAATATTAGATAATGGATATCTAATTTGGGACATTGGATGTCTAAATTGATTTATTGGATAAATTAATTTACAGCCTAATTAATTAAATAAATTACCGGGTGATTAATTTAATTCATGAATATAATTATTTCTTGGAGAAATTAATTATGTTATTATGTGTTTAATATGATTAATTAATTAGATTAATTAATCGATATAAATACATTGGAACAGAATTGGAGTTTATATGTTTGGACTCTCGGGAGTCCGAAACAAACCAAACTTGTCGGATTCCTTCTAGAGGCCGGCCCCACTTTTGATCTCTTACCTTTAGTCTTTGTCTTCCTTTGGTGGGTGAAGACTAATCACCTAAGAGATATCATATCTCTTATAATAATAAGGTATAGTTGATTTTGTGGGATTTGGAACAAGAATATATTGAAGACTATTCCTCACTTCTCCAACCAACACAATCAGCCGTGAGCTTTGAATAGGGAGAGAAACAAAGTTTTCTCAAATTGTCTTCATCTTGTTTTTCATCTTGTTCTTGAGTTTTCTTGGAGAAAATTCAAGATACATTGAGAGATAAATATTATACACTTAGAGTGCAAATAATAAAAGGCTTCATCACTTGATTCTAGCCGTAACCTTAGAGGTTAATCGAGTGTTGTCTTTCCAGTCATTTTTCCGGTGCGTGGCAAGTAGAGACTCGGTGATTTCGGCGTTGGATAGTTCAAGAGCTTGGAGTGGATTAGATTCGTAGAGATCAATCAAAGCTTGGGGAATAGCTCAAGAGAAGGTTACCATTTAATCAACAGACTTCAAGGGTGAGTTTCATATAACTCTTGTTTTTGGTTTATAAATACGTATATATGTAGCTCGATCGATCCTCGTAGGGATTCGGATAAAATTAATTTTCGTTTTACCGCTTCCGTTGGGACTTTGTTTTAGGCACCGAATCCCAATAGTTAAAATCGCCCAAAATCGCCGCAAGGAAGAGAGGAAGAAGTGAAATGAAGAAATGAGCTTGTTCTCCTCAACAAAACGCAGATATAATGAAGTCTGCACTGTGTGCCGCGGCCCGGCCGAGTGTGCCGCGGCACAGGGCCAAAATATACCCCCAGTGCTCGGCAGTGTGCCGCGGCCCGGCCGAGTGTGCCGCGGCACAGGGCCAGAAATCTACCCAGTGGTTCGGCAGCGTGCCGCGGCCCTGCCGGCAGGAGCCGCGGCCCCCGGTACAGATGGGTCGGACATAATTCTGCAACATGTGTGTGCCGCGGTGCACACTCCCTTGTGCCGCGGCTCATAGCCTTCGGGTCCTAAAATGACGAAAAACGACCCAGAAAGAGAATAAAAGCAATAAAATTCAATATTTGGAAAATAATAACACGAAATGGAAGTGCAGAAACCCCAAAACAGTAATTCCAAGTAATGATTACAAGGGTTCGTCCAACAATAGCACGATTTGGACAATGAGGAGATTTGAAATGACATGAGCTCCAATGTCAACATAGACTAATGAATCAATTACAACAATCACGATAATATTCTTGTCTCGATTCCCAAGCAAGGTTGAAACAATGAACAATATCGATACATGACTCAAAGTTATTCCGAACGGTGAACACGAATGAGTGAATGCGGATGATGAATGTTTATTAACAAGTGAAAATTATTGAATGACAATTACTGAATGATAATGACTGAATTACAACCGGATATTACATAATCCTTCCGTTTCCGTGGTGTTGTGTTTTGATTCGATATCTCGATGTGTTAGCGTCGAATTGTTGAAGGAAGTTCGGACCTGTAACACCCCCAGAATCAATCGGGAATATTACATGCCGCAGACCCTCTCCGTGAGGATCCACCAGGTTAGACATCCAAACAACACAACTCATTACATACCGACATGATAAAATACCAAATCAACATACTAACTTGGTCTTTCATCACAAACATACAAGTCAAAATGCACATTTCTATCTCGACTCATACCCATGCAAGGGTAAAATACACTCACAAACCAAAAGTACGACAGAAGAAAGACCATACACAAACTCCGACTGACTGGATCCAACACTGGCCTTCATGTGATTAGTATCATTTGCCTTCCATCATTCTTCGCGCCGATCCTGTGTTTTGCTCCCAAACCTGCATGTACCTGGATGCAAAAACAGACATCCACCCCTCGAATACTCAGGGGTTAGCAAAACTCTACTGTTTTGCTAGTACAAGTATAAAGTGCAAATACGAGCCATACATAACACATTCCGAGAATACAACAAAAGAATTCCCGAGATATTTTGATAATTAAAAATAGTTCAAGTCTTGAAAGTAAAATGAAACAAGTAAGCACTTTGCAAACACTTCCAAATCTCGGGAGTTTTGATAACATTTGTGATTGAAAAGTTCTTAATTCTACCAAAGCCACTTAGGGTCACCGCCGCAAAGTTCATTTTCCAAAAATACAGAACTGATTAACAAAACACGGGGTTCACAACCCAATTCATTCCAGTCACAAAACACAGGGTCCACAACCCAACCATTTCGATCACCAACACAGGGTCCACGACCCGTTCATTCACTTCAATTCACTTCCAAAAATACATCACACATAACACATTATTTTTATGCCATTTTAGTCAAACACCAAGACTCAATATATAATGTCTCTTGACCCCGAGCACCAAGCATTGTGATACTCCGGACATATCACAATTATTCATCAGTACAAACATTCTGGCAATTCTCACGACCCGGTCCGGCCCTCAAGCCACCAAGTCCCTATGTGCCCCGTCGAGCAATCCCCAGGTGAGAATGCCCACTCGAAGTAACTCTCGTGACCCGGTCCAGCCGCTAAGCCACCAGGTCTCCGTGTGACCCCGTCGAGTCAATCCCCGAGTGAGAGTACCCGAGAAAAACTTACAACTCTCATCAATTCTCATTTCCAAAACCGTAATCCTCAAGAGTCAATCACAATATATATAGTCGAGGTATTTTGCTAAAATAGCCATATTATCCAACACATACTCACGACCCAAAATTAATACTGTCCACAAAGAAACATACTTATCTCAACAACACCGAATGACACAACCAATATCACACAACTCATATATCCACCGATAACCACACGAATCCACGCACAATTTATAACAAAAGGATTTAACCATAAATTACCGACGACATATTCACACATAATGACATCACCCGAAGGTAGGGAGATCATATACTCAACACTAACACACATAGACAAATAAGCACATTAAGTCCCAAACATAAGAGTTATCTTTTAAGAAAACCATGATGGTAAATATACCGATTCTTTAGAAAAATGGTTGTAAACAATTCGTTTAGCACGTATCGTCAATTTTCAACCATCATATTCACAAAACACGTAATATATGGGCAAGATACTTGCCTCAATAGTTGATACTGGACACTCCGACGAATGTGTCTCAACCGGAAAACTTCGAATGCCCACAACTATCAGGCGGAAACGACGGTAACACCATCGATCGGAAAACGGCGAACGAAAGGGTTTCGGCTCGAGTTCTTCGCAAGGAACCTGACCCCAACATCATACCATGAATAAATTGACGATCGAATGAGGAAGAATAATCATAGAATGTCCGAATCCCCTTTGTGACATTTTATCGAACACTTTCAGGGTGTCGATTAGAAACTCAATAAAACGACGAATCCTCGGCAATCCATCCGTGGAAAACAAGGTATTTGATATAACAAAACTTAATAATCATCAATCTATCATTATTCTAAGTTATAACGAATAAAACGGGCGAAATCAACAAAATCCCCAATTTTTCCAAAAACTAGGATTTTAGGAAAAACTAACCTTGATTCGCTGGATTGAAGGATGTTATGAAGTGATTAATCGATGATATGAGCTCCCAAACTTCGCGGATTCATTGTATAAAAACATGCCTTCATGATCTCCAAGGACCCAGCTGCGGAAGAGAAGGAGAGAAATGGGAAAAATGACTGAAACTGGACTGCTCGGTCATATTTATACTGGTGCAGCCTAGCGTGCGCTAGACTGCCGAGCTAGCGTGCGCTAGCGGGCGGTCATGGTCGAGAATGTTCGGTCGGGACCTGCCATCATGCGCTGAACACGTGCGCTGTCAGCTCGGGCCACAATCCAGAGACTTCCTGACTCGGCCAGGTAGCGTGCGCAGCCTTCCGGCCGTAGCGTGCGCAGGGTCCGACAGTAGCGTGCGCTACCTGCCGATCCACCCAAGTCTGGAACCCCACTGCCCTACTGCCTAGGCCGACTAGCGCGCGCAGCCAACCGGACGTAGCGTGCGCTATGCCGGTTCCTGCTGCACCCACCCCTCCGGCCAGTGCCCGACCACCATGATTCAACGACTCGATTTTCCGAAATCACACGGAACGAACACGACAAAACACTCGGGGACAACATCATCGATCCGAAATGAAAACAACGGATAACCAATCATCACCTACGGTCTTAAACGCCAAAACCAGTTGTCGAGAAAATAATACCGGGTCTCGACAACTGGGAAATATCCGAAAAAAAATCCAAAATAACCGGAACGAAAATCGTGGGTATTACATTCTACCCCCCTAAAAATAAGTTTCGTCCCGAAACTTAAAACAAAAGCAAGGCGACTCTCGACAACACACCAGAACTCCATGCAGTATAAAGCCACTACGATCCGATTCAATACGCAAGAATGCTTACGAAAAGCAGTGAGCATGAATCGCTGCGGTTGATAAAACCGAGCAATACAAAAATCAAGTCACGATTCCAACGCTGAAAGGTATGAAATTCCAGTAACTCATAGATTTGGAAGATCAAATACGAAGACAATTTCCCAACACTTATGGAAATCGCAAAATGGCCCAGATGTACAATATTCACGACTACGAGATCAAACAATAATGATTGTACAACGATGAACAAATAGCAATGATCGAACAACAACGATCACTATGAAGTTCACACCTCAAATCAAGACATCAATAAACTTGTAGGAATCACGAGGTGTTAGCTTCGAACACGGTTCACAAGAAATTGATCCGAACTTGGAAAGATCACAACGATATACACATCAATTTGGAACAATATCAGAACTCGCTCGAATGACAAAGGTGAGAAACAATACAAGGTCAGAAGCATTAACGAACACAATCGCCTCAATAAGGTCGAACGAAACGGAAACGAGAAGAAAAAAATGTGGGTATTACATCATATCACCTTTAAAAGAGGTTTCGTCCCCGAAACCTAAACAACAAGAATGAAGTGCTTGAATAGCAACCTTCCCGGCCATATCCTCTTGGTCCCGCATCTAATCTCCATAACCAACTGTGTAACACCCGAACCCGAAAAGGGCCAAAATGTAACATTATGGTGACAATCAGAATATACTAACGCAAGCGGAAGACTTTATTATAAAATAAATACTGAGTCAAGTAAAACAAAAACTTCCAAAATATCAACTCGACAAAGTCTCAATGAAAGAAATAATCCAAAACATATGTCTGAAATGAAATAAAGTTCCAAAATGCTAAGTCTTAAAATACTCCATAAATGGGAATCTAAACATGGGTAGGTCCTCTAGATCCTACTCTCAACGCTAATGCCCAGCATCCCGCTTATTACCTGCTGCAGAGAAAAGAAAAAGCGGCTGAGCTAACGCTCAGTGAACAGATATAAATAATGAGAGGTAATAATCATAAACGAAAGAATAGTGAATGAATCCAAGAGAACCTGCTAAACAAGATGTCGAAGGAAATATGGAACAACTGATGAAAGAGTCAAAACTTAAACAAAGGGAAATGTGGGACGGATGTCAAGCATAAACAAAGGAAAATGCCCAAGTAACAAACAAATAACAAATCGTACAAAGGAGTCTATCTCTCCACATGTACTAATGTGAAATAGGGTGTATTGCACAAACACAAGTCCATTCACCAAATTCTAAACATAACTGAGTACCTAGGATGCATCCATACGCTCCCTGCAAAACAGATATACATATGCCAAGTTCTAGACTAAGCATACATACAATATACAGGGGCTAAGTGCGCTATAGCAATGTAAACAAATGGGAATGCCGTGGACAAAGACACACCTCCACAGATAGTGTCAATACCATTGGCGCATCAATGTCAAGGTCATGGAACCCCCATGACTGGTTAAACAAATATGGACAACATAAATAGGCAAATGATGTATATAATAATCATGAAGGACAATTTCTAATTGTCCATTAAGATGATGACTATGGAAATGAATATAGCATCAAGAAATAATCAAACGAACAACAAATAAGATAAGTATCAATAGCATCAAATAACCAACATCGGGAAGAATAAAGTCATGAGAAACTCTTACTGAAAGAGGGCGGAATATCTGTACCTTAGGAAATGAAAGCAATAGGAAAATGAACACAAGGAAAGGTGGATTACTCCTTATTCACTGAGTCTACACGAAATTATAATCATACATTACTTATACGTTCATTAAAATCATAACGGATTCATTACTCCAAAGTTACTTATTAATAGGTTAAGGGTTTTACATGTGAATCTGGTTCCATTGTATTATGATTTTTAAAGCATAACAAATAAGGGTCCGAGGTTTTACAATTTTTGCTAGTGTTTACCACATAAGTTAATCACCTCCCAAAATTTTTCCGGATTTTATTTCTAAGTGCAAGTGTCATTTCAAAAATCGTTTTCCCAAATCTGTCCAGAAATTGTACTGCAGGTATACCCCAAAAGTTTTGCATTTTTTCAACATTGTTAAACCTTTCAGAAAAATCTACAAAAATTACAGAAAGTCCCTTATAACTCAGATATTACTTCTGTAAAAGCATAGATCTCAAATCTTTATAGATTTCACATGCAAAATCACACAAATCTACTGAAATAATTTTCTGAAAATGCTGTTTTGACATACGCTCACATAAAATTCAGAAACATGACAAAATCGACTCCAATTCACTCCAAACCAATTGGATCAGTTAGTAATCTCTTTAAACTTAGTTTTGGACTCAAGAAACTCAGAAAACGCTTTGTTATCATCAAGATTCACCCTGCTCAATCCAATCCAAAAAACTGGACAGCATACTTTGAAACAGAAACAACACAACCTTAATCCCGTAAAATTTAAAAATATGACCAATACAACTCCGATTTCCTTCAAACCAATTGGAACACTTAACCAAGACATTAAACTAGGTATTCATGCAAAGAATCAGATTTAAACCATCATATATCATGATATCTCACGTTTAGAAATTCAGGCATACGTGCTGTCCAAATTTCAGAAATCATTTAAACCCTAATTCATTTAATCCTCTTAAATCGAATTACATGACAATTTAAAAGGCTCATATTTTACATGTGATTAGACCTCTTTATGACTTAAATAAAACATAAAACATTCAGCCATAACTGCATTTCATTTAGTCACAAAAATCGAATCAAAGTTCACAAAATTAAAGACATGCGATAACACATATATTTGGCCGATTGGTTCTATTTTCGTAAAGCTTTATTCTTGATCTTTTTCTTATGATTAAATAAAGATTATATGAGGTATCAAATGGTGTCAAAACATCAAACAATAGGCTCAGCACAAATCAAAATAAAACTGAATCAAAAAGGGTTAAAACCTCCTTTTCTTTGTTTATCTTTTAGTCGATTAGTATTAGGTTTTTAGGGCTTGTTTATACATGAATAAGGGATCAAAAGAATGAATCGATACCACAAGAAAAACATACCGAATGGGCTGAGATAACGAGGGACAAAAATCAGACAACACCAAGACAAAAACCGAATAAGAACCCCTTTTCTTCGAACGAATTCACCACGCCAAATCGCTAAGAGGGAACCACAATCGAATACTCTCCTTCGCACCACTTTGGTTTCGAGACAGAATGGAAAAGAAAACTATCTAGCCATCGTGGTGTATATTAGGGTTTATGTTTTGTGAGATGTGTGTTAATGTTAATCGTGGGGAGAGTTTTAAACGTGTGGGGAGGGTTTTAAAAATGGATGCTCGACATTAGGGGAGTAATTGGTGGGATCAAACTGAAGACTTAACCAAAATAACACAATCACTAAGCTAGACATATTGAAAGTTCCCATACGTTTGACACGAAAAAAAATAAACCGAACCTAGTAGCTTAATGAACGTGTACCATAGTTTAGGATATCGTATTATGTACATTTTAATATATCATAAATTTTATTAATCGTATAAACGTTTATTGTTCAAGTATTAAAGAATAATTACATAGGTTATAATATAATGCGAAGTCTTAGATTATTATTCGTCTTTCAAAATTTTCAAATTAGAGGGTATTTTAGGTATTTAATAAGTTTAAAATTTTGGGTTTTACAATTCTTCCCCTCTAAAATAGAATTTCGTCCGTGAGATTGAAATGAAAACGAAACGGAGACATACCAGACTATGAAAAGAAACGAGGGTAGCTTGTTCGCATCGATTCCTTTGTTTCCCAGGTAGCTTCACGCTCTGGGTGATTCTTCCAAAGAATTTTCACAAACGGAATGACTTTATTTCTCATGACTCTTTTCTGACGGTCTAAAATAGCCTCAGGTTCTTCAACAAATGATAAGTCATCACGGATCTGATCCAACGGATATGAAACCACATGAAGCGGATGATAATTGTAGCCTCGTAGAAGAGACACATGGAAAACATCATGCACATGAGATAGCTGAGGAGGTAATGCCAACCGATACGAAACTTCACCAACACGCTCTAAGATTTCAAACGGCCCGATGAAACGCGGACTCAACTTCCCCTTAATACCAAAGCGTTTAACACCTCTGCACGGTGATACCTTAAGGAAAACGTGATCTCCAACATTAAATGCTAGGTCCTTCCTATGACGATCTGCATAACTCTTTTGTCGTGCTCTTGCTTCTTTGAGTTTCTCCTTAGTAATAGCAACCTTCTCGTTAGTTACCTCAATCAATTCAGGACCTTCGATAAGTCTTTCCCCAACTTCATTCCAACAGATAGGTGCTCTACACTTCCGTCCATACAATAGTTCAAACGGGGCACCTTTGATACTGGCATGCCAACTGTTGTTATAAGCAAACTCCACCAGACATAAGTATTCTTCCCAATTACCCGTCCAATCGAGAGAACAAGACCTCAGCATATCTTCTAAAGTCTGAATTGTCCGCTCAGTTTGACCATCTGTCTGAGGGTGAAAAGCCGTGCTGAACATGAGTCTAGTTCCCCATGCCTTTTGCAAACCCTTCCAGAAACAAGAAGTAAAACGCGGATCTCTATTGGATACAATAGCTGCAGGTGTACCATGTAGTCGAACAATCTCTTGTCGAAAAATCCCTGCCAACCTGCTAACTAGATAATCTTTACGAATAGGCAAAAAGTGAGCTGACTTGGTTAAACGATCAACCACAACCCAAATCGCATCATGCTTCTTCTGCGTGCGAGGTAATCCTGTCACAAAGTCCATGGAAATTTGATCCCACTTCCAATTAGGAATATCCAAAGGCTGTAAAAGACCACTAGGACGTTGATGCTCAATCTTCACTTGCTGACATGTCAAACACTTGGCCACAAATGTAGCCACATCGTGCTTCATCCCATTCCACCAGAAGTTCTGTTTCAAATCTCTATACATCTTGGTTGAACCAGGATGAATAGTGAACGGAGAACTGTGTGCTTCAGACAACACAGCTTCCCGAATAGAAGAATCGTTAGGAACACATAAACGATCACCATACCATACATATCCATCACCATCAACACGAAATTCCATCTGTTTACCTTCCTCCAAGTTCTGAATTATATACCACAATTCACCATCGTCTTTCTGAGCTTCCTTAACCCGAAGTAATAGGTTAGGTTCAACCTTCAAAATCGCCCAATAACCATCATACCCACGAACACATAGTTCTACCTCCATAAGTTCCAAGTCGTTGATAATCTTTGGTGCGATATCAAGACTAGCCAGAATTCCGGACTTCCTACTAAGAGCATCAGCAACAACATTCGCCTTGCCTGGATGATACTCGATGTTTGCGTCGTAATCCTTAAGAAGTTCCAACCAATGCCTTTGTCTCATATTTAGCTCCTTCTGAGTAAAGATATACTTGAGGCTCTTATGATCAGTGAAGATGTCACATGTCTCCCCATATAGATAATGCCACCAAATTTTCAGGGCAAACACCACCGCTGCCAACTCTAAATCATGAGTGGGATAATTAGTCTCATAAGGTTTCAGCTGTCTTGATGCATAGGCGATAACCTTACCATGTTGCATCAGTACACATCCAAGACCTTTCTTTGAAGCATCGCTGTAGATTTGGTAACCACCGGATCCAGAAGGTAAAGTAAGTATAGGAGCAGAAACTAATCTCTTATTCAGTTCCTCAAAACTCTTCTCCCGTTCTTCATCCCAAACAAATATCTCACCTTTCCTCATAAGTTTGGTCAACGGTAAGGCCAAGCGTGAGAATCCTTCCACAAATCTCCTATAATAACCCGCAAGACCCAAGAAACTTCTAACTTCTGTCACAGTCGTTGGTCTCGGCCATTTAGTGATAGCCTCAAACTTTGTAGGATCCATGGTAATACCATCTGCAGATACGATGTGACCCAAGAATGCCACCTGTCCCAACCAGAATTCACACTTGGAAAACTTAGCATACAACTTCTTCTGACGTAAAATCTCCAACACAATACGAAGATGCTCTTCGTGTTCCTTCTTCGTCTTCGAATAAACAAGGATGTCGTCAATGAATACAATAACGAATTTGTCCAAGAATTCATGGAAGACACGATTCATTAAATCCATGAACACAACTAGAGCATTGGTTAAACCAAACGGCATCACCAAGAATTCATAATGGCCATAGCGAGTACGGAATGCAGTCTTAGGAACATCTTGCTCCTTCACCCTTAGTTGATGATAGCCAGATCTCAGATCAATCCTGGAAAAGAACTTCGCACCCTGAAGTTGATCAAAAAGGTCATCAATGGGAGGTAACGGGTAACGGTTTCTGATCATGATACGGTTCAACTCACGGTAGTCAATACACAGTCTCATACTACCGTCCTTCTTCGTCACAGATAGAACATGAGCACCCCATGGAGATACACTCGGACGAATGAATCCACGTTCCAAAAGTTCTTGAAGTTGTTCCTTCAATTCCTTCAACTCAATAGGAGCTATACGATAAGGAGCTTTCGAAATAGGTTCAGCGCCAGGAATTAACTCAATGCTGAATTCAACTTCACGTTTATGAGGTATTCCCGGAAGCTCTTCTGGAAATACATCAGAAAAATCTCGGACAACGGGATGATTCTCAAGGCAAGCTTCATCCACCGAAGTATCCTTGATGTAATCTAGGAAACCCTCACAACCGTGTGAGATCAAGGTACGAGCTTTCAAAGCCGAAATGATTTTCACAGACTTAACAGGTCGAGAACCCTGATAAATGATTTCGGGATTACTGAGGTCACCAAAGATAACACGTTTGGTATGACAGTCAATCGTGGCTCGATGTTCCGTCAACTAATCCATGCCTAGAATGATATTGAAGTCGCACATCTCCAAAGGAAATAGATTGGCAGAACGAATTTTGTCATCAAAACGTAAGGGATAGTTCTTAAATTCATGGCTAATAATTACTTGATTCTTCACAGGGGTGGATATAGATAAGGCATAGTCAAGTAATGTAGATGGGATTGTAATATGATTAGCAAATGAAACAGATACCACAGAATGAGTTGCACCAGTATCAAATAAGCCAAAAACAGCTCGACCAAACATATATAAGGTTCCCGTAACGATACCTGCAGCAGTCGCCGCCTGATCTCTGGTCAAAGCAAACACCCAACCTTTAGCAGCTGGCTATTTCCCATTACCCTTTCCATTATTCTTAGGACATTCACGAGCTTGATGTCCTATTACACCACAAGAAAAGCAACCTCCAGTGACTCTGTGACACGGTTTTCCTGGATGCAGCTTCCCACATGTAGCACATGGAGGAGAAGTAGCCTGATCAGGAAACCTCTTCTGATTAGAAGGACAAGAACCGGACCCAGACCCAGAAGCACGGTTGAAATGCTGACCACGGTCACGCCCAAACCTCTGACTGTTATCACCCCGTCTATCAAAGTTTCTCTGATCCTGCACCTTCGGGGTATTCACTGGAGTAGGTGACAAAGCCGTTCGAATCCTGTCACATTCTCTATTCCTCTTATTACTGTTCTTGGACCTCTCTCGAAGAATCTCAATGTTACGAGCCGCGTTCGCCACATGAGCGACATCTGTGAACTCTCTGATCACAATACCATCAAGAATCCAATCGTTCAATGCCTATTTAAAATTCTTGGCCTGCTCTTCATGTGTACCAGCCTTAGCCCCCAAAAACCCAGCCAAACGAAGGAATCTCTTCATGAACTCACCAGTAGTTTCATCCTCCAACTGACGGATAGTATGATACTCATGTTCATACTTTTGCTGTTCTGATCTAGGGATGTACTGCAGAAAGAAAGCATCACGAAACTCCTGCCAAGTCATAGCAGCAACAAAAACATCTCCACCCTTAGCCTGCTTGAATGCCTTCCACCAACTCAAGGCATCACCCTCCAGCTTATTGCTAGCCAGCCTAGCTTTGAATTCATCCGCACAACCTAACACCTCGAAAATATCCTCCACATGCGCAATCCAGTTCTCACCATCGACTGGAGTGTTAGCAGTGCTGAATGATTTGGGTTTTTGCTTCCCAAAATGCTCTAGCCAAACACGCATAGTGGGGGGAACATCCCCACCAGAACCACCAGAAGTCCCTGTCTGATGAATCTCGTTAGTAATCCTGGCAGTGAGATCTAGTAACAAGGCTTGAATAGCCGCAGCAACAGCCGCATTAAAAGCAACTTCATCACTTCCAGATGAGGTAGTGGTACGAGTGTTCACCATCTAAAAGATCAATAAACGAAACAGCGAAGACAAGATTAGAGGTTGAGATCAAAATGTAAAGGAAAACGATTAAAGCAGAAAGAAGCCTAATGTCTACCCAATCCTCACAGGTCATAACCTAAGCTCTACAGGTCGAACCTAGGGCTCCGATACCATAATTGTAACACCCGAACCCGAAAAGGGCCAAAATGTAACATTATGGTGACAATCAGAACATACTAACGCAAGCGGAAGACTTTATTATAAATAAATACTGAGTCAAGTAAAACAACGACTTCCAAAATATCATCTCGACAAAGTCTCAATGAAAGACATAATCCAAAACATAAGTCTGAAATGAAATAAAGTTCCAAAATGCTAAGTCTTAAAATACTCCATAAATGGGAATCTAAACATGGGTAGGTCCTCTAGCTCCTACTCTCAACGCTCATGCCCAGCATCCCGCTTATTACCTGCAACAGAGAAAAGAAAAAGCGGCTGAGCTAACGCTCAGTGAACATGAATAAATAATGAGAGGTAATAAGCATAAAAGAAAGAATAGTGAATGAATCAAAGAGAACCTGCTGAACAAGATGTCGAAGGAAATACGGAACAAACGACGAAAGAGTCAAAACTTAAACAAAGGGAAACGTGGGACGGATGTCAAGCATAAACAAAGGAAAATGCCCAAGTAACAAACAAATAACAAATCGTACAAAGGAGTCTAGCTCTCCACGTGTACTAATGTGAAATGGGGTGTATTGCACACACACAAGTCCATTCACCAAATTCTAAACACAACTGTGTACCTAGGATGCATCCATACGCTCCCTGCAAAACAGATATACATATGCCAAGTTCTAGACTAAGCATACATACAATATACATGGGCCAAGTGCGCTATAGCAATGTAAACAAATGGGAACTCCATGGACAAAGTCACACCTCCACAGATAGTGTCAATACCATTGGCGCATCAATGGCAAGGTCATGGAACCCCCATGACTGGTTAAACAAATATGGGCAACATAAATAGGCAAATGATGTATATAATAATCGTGAGGGACAATTTCTGATTGTCCATTAAGATGATGACTATGGAAATGAATATAGCATCAAGAAATAATCAAACGAACAACAAAGCAGATAAGGATCAATAGCATCGAATAACCAACATCGGGAAGAATAAAGTCATGAGAAACTCTTACTGAAAGAGGGCGGAATATCTGTACCATAGGAAATGAAAGCAATAGGAAAATGAACACAAGGAAAGGTGGATTACTCCTTCTTCACTGAATCTTCACGAAATTATAATCATACATTACTTATACGTTCATTAAAATCATAAAGGATTCATTACTCCAAAGTTACTTATTAATAGGTTAAGGTTTTACATTTGAATCTGGTTCCATTTTCTTATGATTTATAAAGTATAACAAATAAGGTTTTGAGGTTTTACAATTTTTACTAGTGATTACCACATGAGTTAAGCACCTCCCCAAATTTTTCCAGATTTTATTTCTAAGTGCAAGTATCATTTCAAAAATCGTTTTCCCAAACCTGTCCATAAACTGTACTGCAGGTATACCCCAAAAGTTTTGCATTTATCAACATAGTTAATCCTTTCGTAAAAATCTACAAAAATTACAGGAAGTCCTTTATAACTCAGATATTACCTCTGTAAAAGAAGAGCCCTCAAATCTTTACATATTTGACATTAAAAATCACACAAGTCGACTGAAATAATTTTCTGAAAATGCTGTTTTGACATACGCTCACTTAAAATTCAGAAACATGACCAAATCGACTCCAATTCACTCAAAACCAATTGGATCAGTTAGTAATCTCTTTAAACATAGTTATGGACTCAAGAAACTCAGAAAACGCTTTGTTATCATCAAGATTCACCCTGCTCAATCCGATCCAAAAACTGGGCAGCATACATTGAAACAGAAACAACACAACCTTAATCCCGTAAAATTTAAAAACATGACCAATACAACTCCGATTTCCTTCAAACCAATTGGAAAACTTAACTAAGACATTAAACTGGGTATTCATGCAAAGAAACAGATTTAAACCATCATATATCATGATATCTCGCGTTTACAAATTCATGCATACGTGCTGCCCAAATTTCAGAAATCATTTAAACCCTAATTCATTTAATCCTCTTAAACCCAATTACATGAAAATTTAAAAGGCTCATATTTTACATGTGATTAGACCTCTTTATGACTTAAATAAAACACAAAACATTCAGCCATAACTACGTTTCATTTAGTCACAAAAATCGAATCAAAGTTCACAAAATTAAAGACATACGATAACACATATATTAGGCCGATTGGTTCTATTTTCGTAAAGCTTTATTCTTGATCTTTTTCTTATGATTAAATACAGATTATATGAGGTATCAAATGGTGTCAAAAGATCAAGCAATAGGCTCGGCACAAATCAAAATAAAACCAAATCAAAAAGGGTTAAAACCTCCTTTTCTTTGTTTATCTTTTAGCCGATTAGTATTAGGTTTTTAGGGATTGTTTATACATGAATAAGGGATCAAAAGAATGAATCGATACCACAAGAAAAACATACCGAATGGGCTGAGATAATGAGGGCCAAAAATCAGACAACACCAAGACAAAAACCGAATCAGAACCCCTTTTCTTCGAACGAATTCACCACGCCAAATCGCCAAGAGGGAACCACAATCGAATACTCTCCTTCGCACCACTTTGGTTTCGAGACAGGATGGAAAAGAAAACTATCTAGCCGTCGTGGTGTATATTAGGTTTATGTTTTGTGAGATGTTTGTTAATGTTAATCATGGGGAGAGTTTTAAACGTGTGGGGAGGGTTTTAAAATGGAAGCTCGACATTAGGGGAGTAATTGGTGGGATCAAAATGAAGACTTAACCAAAATAACACAATCACGAATCTAGACATATTGAAAGTTCCCATATGTTTGACACGAAAAAAAAATAAACCGAACCTAGTAGCTTAATGAACGTGTACCATAGTTTAGGATATCATATTATGTACATTTTAATATATCATAAATTTTATTAATCGTATAAACGTTTATTGTTTAAGTATTAAAGAATAATTACTTAGGTTATAATATAATGCGAAGTCTTAGATTATTATTCGTCTTTCAAAAGTTTCAAATTAGAGGGTATTTTAGGTATTTAATAAGTTTAAAATTTTGGGTTTTACAAACTGTACTGCGGTCACGGCCGCGTCCTCTGTCCCTCGGCATACTAAGCGGATTTTCACTCAATACGATGACACAATTTCACAAAATATTATACTAAAGTACCAACTCAGCGCGACATATCACATAAGGTAACTAATAATAACTCGATAAGAAAATCCACGAGGTATCCTTTTAAATGATATCATTTGAAAATCCTTGGATTTGTATGCTATTCAAAATAAACTTTAAAAGTACTTTTGGTACCTCGGGTTGTTTCATTAAAACTTGTAAACAAAAGACTTTTAACCGACTCATTTTCAAATCATTTGCTAAGCAATATTTTCTGTGCAACCAGCATTGTCAAAATCACCACGCCATTACACACCAGTATCACCGTTAATAACAAACAAGATAACCACGCAAGGTCATAAAATCATCCGTACATACTTTAATCAGTATAGGAAACTTTCCAAATCCGAGTTTGAAGTTTAAATCGAGTAAGATTTTTCATCTTTCACTATATATTAAAAAAATCGTATTGGTTTTTTTGAAAAAAAAAATTGTGTGAAAGATTTTTGAAAATCATGTACTCGAATTATTCGAAAATACAATAGTACATTAAAAGTCATTTCCGAAAATTCTCCCAACGCTACACAAAAATCAACGACGGTAACATTTTACAAAATGTTCAAGGTACTTTAAAACAACTCTTTCAATACCGTTGAGGTTTTATTGGAGAATCCTAGGCTGGCTGGAAAATTTCAAACAATTTCAAAGTTCATACAAAGCCGTCGATTTAATCGCAACATCAAATTAGTCTCAAAATTCGATCCGCAACTTGCAGAACACACACGCACAACAGACATAATTTATCAACTCACCGAACAAAATCAATTATCACTTAGCGCAAAGAAAAGTCATAACACACGTTCACACAAAATATTCGTCATAACTAAACAACGCACATAGAATACAATTACGGATGATCGACTGCCAAGGTTAGGCCTAATAGCTAAAAGAAATGCGGTTCTCTAGCCTCTGTCCCAGCTAACTAACGCGCGCTACAACAATTATTTAGCGTGCGCCACCCATGCTGTATTAGCGCGTGCTAGCCTTGCACTCAGCGTGCGCTAGCTGCTTCAACTCAGCAACATGATCGCGAACATATATACGACATTACTATAATCGATGGTCACAAATAAACAACAACACGTTCGAATCTCAAAGCTATCGATTTAACACTTCATGAGCAACCATCAAAAGACAATTGTCATTCAAAAACCGAAATCTCACCTCTTATTAAAGAGAGCTATCTCAATGTACACAAATCGAACGACTCAGCGTTCACATCATAGTTTTAATTTAAAACTGGCAACGCTGCCCGAACAACAAGAACATCATCACGTATTTCTCGACTAACAACCATAAAACCGATAAGTTGAAAACGAGAGTCACGTCTTGTCTACATTTTGTAGACTTCACTTGAGTTCAAAAATCGTATTTTGAAAACTTATAATACAAGATGAAAATGAAATATCGGTAGTCTGAATTCTCAAAAAAATTTCGGCCTTCAGGTCATTATACAAAAATCAACCTTTTTTTTTCTCCATTTGGAGGATGTTCTAAAACAAAATATACGTGACTCCCCAAAACATGTAAAGTTTTAAAATATCACATTGATGAATTTTTCTTTGCGTAACCACACCAAGGCCATTACTCTTGTAAAAACGACTTATATCAGGATGTGTGTATATATACATATACGTTGGCACCACTTTCATTCTAGCATCATACGAGGATCAAACAACATAGGCCACATAATCACAAATCACCTTTAAACTCCACGTCATAACACAAAATCATACAAGCTCGTATATCACAAGGCACAATATAGTAGGGAGACTTACATCCACATGTCGCACGAAGATGATGGCTGCACCTTGATACTAATCACGGCCGACATCACAGACGACGCGTCGCGACACGACTTAGACAAACACAATCTGATAGGACAAGACACGACAATACCCAACTGGACCCGACAGCTTAGGTTTACACAACCTAAGCTCCGATACCATAAATGTAACACCCCCAGAATCAACGGGGAATATTACACGCCGCAGACCCTCTCCGTGAGGATCCACCAGGCTAGACATCCAAACAACACAACTCATTACATACCGACATGATAAAATACCAAATGAACATACTAACTTGGTCTTTCATCAAAAACATACAAGTCAAAATGCACATTTCTATCTCGACTCATACCCATGCAAGGGTAAAATACACTCACAAACCAAAAATACGACAGAAGAAAGACCATACACAAACTCCGATTGACTGCATCCAACACTGGCCTTCGTGTGATTAGTATCATTCGCCTTCCATCATCCTTCGCGACGATCCTGTGTTTTTCTCCCAAACCTGCATGTACCTGGATCCAAAAACAGACATCCACCCCCCGAATACTCGGGGGTTAGCAAAACTCCACTATTTTGCTACTACAAGTATAAAGTGCAAATACGAGCCATACATAACACATTCCGAGAATACAACAAAATACTTCCCGAGATATTTTGATAATTAAAAATAGTTAAAGTCTTGAAAGTAAAACGAAACAAGTAAGCACTTTCCAAACACTTCCAAATCTCGGGAGTTTTGATAACATTTGTGATTGAAAAGTTCTTAATTCTACCAAAGCCACTTAGGGTCACCGCCCCCAAGTTCATTTTCCAAAAATGCAAAACCGATTAACAAAACACGGGGTTCACAACCCAATTCATTCCAGTCACAAAACACAGGGTCCACGACCCAACCATTTCGATCACCAACACAGGGTCCACGACCCGTTCATTCACTTCAATTCACTTCCAAAAATACATTACACATAACACATTATTTTTATGCCATTTTAGCCAAACACCAAGACTCAATATATAATGTCTCTTGACCCCGAGCACCAATCATTGTGATACTCCGGACATATCACAATTATTCATCAGTACAAACATTCTGGCAATTCTCGCGACCCGGTCCGGCCCTCAAGACACCAAGTCCCTGTGTGCCCCGTCGAGCAATCCCCAGATGAGAATGCCCACTTGAAGTAACTCTCGCGACCCGGTCCAGCCGCTAAGCCACCAGGTCCCCGTGTGACCCCTTCGAGTCAATCCCCGAGTGAGAGTACCCGAGAACAACTTACAACTCTCATCAATTCTCATTTCCAAAACCGTAATCCTCAAGAGTCAATCACAATATATATAGTCGAGGTATTTTGCTAAAATGGCCATATTATCCAACACATACTCACGACCCAAAATTAATACTGTCCACAAAAAAACATACTTATCTCAACAACACCGAACGACACAACTAATATCACACAACTCATATATCCACCGATAACCACATGAATCCACGCACAATTTATAACAAAATGATTTAACCATAAATTACCGACGACATATTCACACATAATGACATCACCCGAAGGTAAGGAGATCTTATACTCAACACTAACACACATAGCCAAATAAGCACATTAAGTCCCAAACACAAGAGTTATCTTTTAAGAAAACCATGATGGTAAATATACCGATTCTTTAGAAAAATGGTTGTAAACAATTCGTTTAGCACGTATCGTCAATTTTCAACCATCATATTCACAAAACACGTAATGTATGGGCAAGATACTTGCCTCAATAGTTGATACTGGACACTCTGACGAACGTGGCTCAACCGGAAAACTTCGAATGCCCACAACTCTCAGGCGGAAATGACGGTAACATCATTGATCGGAAAATGGCGAACGGAAGGGTTCCGGCTCGAGTTCTTCACAAGGAACCTGACCCCAACATCATACCATGAATAAATTGACGATCGAACGAGGAAGAATAATCGTAGAAACGCCCGAATCCCCTTTGTGACATTTTAGAAACTCAATAAAACGACGAATCCTCGGTAATCCATTCATGGAAAAACAAGGTATTTGATATAACAAAACTTAATAATCATCAATCTATCACTATTCTAAGTTATAACGAATCAAACGGACGAAATCAACAAAATCCCCAATTTTTCCCAAAACTAGGATTTTAGGAAAACTAACCTCGATTCGCTGGATTGAAGGATGTTATGAAGTGATTAATTGATGGTATAAGCTCCCAAACTTCGCGGATTCATTGTATAACAACATGCCTTCATGATCTCCAAGGACCCAGCTGCGGAAGAGAAGGAGAGAAATGGGAAAAATGACTGAAATTGGACTGCTCGGTCATATTTATACTGGTGCAGCCTAGCGTGCGCTAGACTGCCGACCTAGCGTGCGCTAGCGGGCAGTCATGGTCGAGAATGTTCGGCCGGGACCTGCCATCATGCGCTGAACACCTGCGCTGTCGGCCCGGGCCACAATCCAGAGACTTCCTGGCTCGGCCAGGTAGCGTGCGCAACCTTCCGGCCGTAGCGTGCGCAGGGTCCGACAGTAGCGTGCGCTACCTGCCGATCCAACCAAGTCCAGAACCCCACTGCCCTACTACCTCGGCCGACTAGCGCGCGCAGCCAACCGGCCATAGCGTGCGCTACGCCGGTTCCTACTGCACCCCCCCGGCCAGTGCCTGCGCCCGTCCGGCCAGTGCTGGCAACTGTCCGGCCAGTGCCCCCACCCCTCCGGCCAGTGCCCGACCACCATGATTCAACGACTCGATTTTCCGAAATCACACGGAACGAACACGACAAAACACTCGGGGACAACATCATCGATCTGAAATGAAAACAACGGATAACCAATCATCACCTACGGTCTTAAACGCCAAAACCAGTTGTCGAGAAAATAATACCGGGTCTCGACAACTGGGAAATATCCGAAAAAAATCCAAAATAACCGGAACGAAAATTGTGGGTATTACATTCTACCCCCCTAAAAATAAGTTTCGTCCCGAAACTTAAAACAAAAGCAAGGCGACTCTCGACAACACACCAGAACTCCATGCAGTATAAAGCCACTACGATCCGATTCAATACGCAAGAATGCTTACGAAAAGCAGTGAGCATGAATCGCTGCGGTTGATAAAACCGAGCAATACAAAAATCAAGTCACGATTCCAACGCTGAAAGGTATGAAATTACAGTAACTCATAGATTTGGAAGATCAAATACGAAGACAATTTCCCAACACTTATGGAAATCACAAAATGGCCCAGATGTACAATATTCACGACTACGAGATCAAACAATAATGATTGTACAACGATGAACAAATAGCAATGATCGAACAACAACGATCAACTATGAAGTTCACACCTCAAATCAAGACATCAATAAACTTGTAGGAATCACGAGGTGTTAGCTTCGAACACGGTTCACAAGAAATTGATCCGAACTTGGAAAGATCACAACGATATACACATCAATTTGGAACAATATCAGAACTCGCTCGAATGACAAAGGTGAGAAACAATACAAGGTCAGAAGCATTAACGAACACAATCGCCTCAATAAGGTCGAACGAAATGGAAACGAGACGAAAAAAATGTGGGTATTACATCATATCACCTTTAAAAGAGGTTTCGTCCCCGAAACCTAAACAACAAGAATGAAGTGCTTGAATAGCAACCTTCCCGGCCATATCCTCTTGGTCCCGCATCTAATCTCCATAACCAACTGTGTAACGCCCGAACCCGAAAAGGGCCAAAATGTAACATTATGGTGACAATCAGAACATACTAACGCAAGCGGAAGACTTTATTATAAAATAAATACTCAGTCAAGTAAAACAACAACTTCCAAAATATCATCTCGACAAAGTCTCAATGAAAGAAATAATCCAAAACATATGTCTGAAATGAAATAAAGTTCCAAAATGCTAAGTCTTAAAATACTCCATAAATGGGAATCTAAACATGGGTAGGTCCTCTAGCTCCTACTCTCAACGCTAATGCCCAGCATCCCGCTTATTACCTGCCGCAGAGAAAAGAAAAAGCGGCTGAGCTAACGCTCAGTGAACAGATATAAATAATGAGAGGTAATAAGCATAAACGAAAGAATAGTGAATGAATCCAAGAGAACCTGCTAAACAAGATGTCGAAGGAAATACGGAACAAATGATGAAAGAGTCAAAACTTAAACAAAGGGAAATGTGGGACGGTTGTCAAGCATAAACAAAGGAAAATGCCCAAGTAACAAACAAATAACAAATCGTACAAAGGAGTCTAGCTCTCCATATGTACTAATGTGAAATAGGGTGTATTGCACACACACAAGTCCATTCACCAAATTCTAAACATAACTGAGTACCTAGGATGCATCCATACGCTCTCTGCAAAACAGATATACATATGCCAAGTTCTAGACTAAGCATACATACAATATACAGGGGCCAAGTGCGCTATAGCAATGTAAACAAATGAGAATGCCGTGGACAAAGACACACCTCCACAGATAGTGTCAATAGCATTGGCGCATCAATGTCAAGGTCATGGAACCCCCATGACTGGTTAAACAAATATGGGCAACATAAATAGGCAAATGATGTATATAATAATCGTGAAGGACAATTTCTAATTGTCCATTAAGATGATGACTATGGAAATGAATATAGCATCAAGAAATAATCAAACGAACAACAAAGCAGATAAGGATCAATAGCATCGAATAACCAACATCGGGAAGAATAAAGTCATGAGAAACTCTTACTGAAAGAGGGCGGAATATCTGTACCTTAGGAAATGAAAGCAAGAGGAAAATGAACACAAGGAAAGGTGGATTACTCCTTATTCACTAAATATATACGAAATTATAATCATACATTACTTATACGTTCATTAAAATCATAACGGATTCATTACTCCAAAGTTACTTATTAATAGGTTAAGGGTTTTACATGTGAATCTGGTTCCATTATCTTATGATTTTTAAAGCATAACAAATAAGGTTTTGAGGTTTTACAATTTTTACTAGTGATTAACACATAAGTTAATCACCTCCCCAAATTTTTTCAGATTTTATTTCTAAGTAAAATTATCATTTCAAAAATCGTTTTCCCAAACCTATCCAGAGATTGTACTGCAGGTATACCCCAAAAGTTTTGCATTTATCAACATAGTTAAACCTTTTAGAAAAATCTACAAAAATTACAGGAAGTCTCATATAACTCAGATATTACCTCTGTAAAAGGAGAGATTTCAACTCTTTATAGATTTGACATGAAAAATCACACAAGTCGACTGAAATAATTTTCTGAAAATACTGTTTTGACATACGCTCACATAAAATTCAGAAACATGACCAAATCCACTCCAATTCACTCCAAACTATTTGGATTAGTTAGTAATATCTTTAAACTTAGATTTGGACTCAAGAAACTCAGAAAATGCTTTGTTATCATCAAGATTCACCCTGCTCAATCCGATCCAAAAACTGGACAGCATACTTTGAAACAGAAACAACACAACCTTAATCACGTAAAATTTAATATGACCAATACAACTCCGATTTCCTTAAAACCAATTGGAAAACTTAACTAAGACATTAAACTAGGTATTCATGCAAAGAAACAGATTTAAACCATTATATATCATGATATCTCACGTTTACAAATTCAGGCATACGTGCTGTCCAAATTTCAGAAATCATTTAAACCCTAATTCATTTAATTCTCTTAAATCCAATTACATGACAATTTAAAAGGCTCAAATTTTACATGTGATTAGACCTCTTTATGACTTAAATAAAACACAAAACATTCAGCCATAACTACATTTTATTTAGTCACAAAAATCGAATCAAAGTTCATAAAATTAAAGACATGCGATAACACAGATATTAGGCCGATTGGTTCTATTTTCGTAAAGCTTTATTCTTGATCTTTTTCTTATGATTAAATACAGATTATATGAGGTATCAAATGGTGTCAAAACATCAAACAATAGGCTCGGCACAAATCAAAATAAAACTGAATCAAAAAGGGTTAAAACCTCCTTTTCTTTGTTTATCTTTTAGCCGATTAGTATTAGGTTTTTAGGGCTTGTTTATACATGAATAAGGGATCAAAAGAATGAATCGATACCACAAGAAAAACATACCGAATGGGCTGAGATAACTAGGGCCAAAAATCAGACAACACCAAGACAAAAACCGAATCAGAACCCCTTTTCTTCAAACGAATTCACCACGCCAAATCGCTAAGAGGGAACCACAATCGAATACTCTCCTTCGCACCACTTTGGTTTCGAGACAGAATGGAAAAGAAAACTATCTAGTCGTCGTGGTGTATATTAGGGTTTATGTTTTGTGAGATGTGTGTTAATGTTAATCGTGTAACACCCCGAGATATTCGGAGTATATTACAGCACCGTGGACCCCTACATGGGACCAACCAGGCTACAATCAAGAAAACTCCACTCGACTAACCATCTCGGTTAGCGAGGACACACATTTAAATAATATGACATAAAAAGATACGCCCGGAGCAACCGGCGAAATAAGAATCAACTAACAATGTAACAATTTAAAGTAATACAATACGGAGTTTGAAATGAAAAGCCTAAGTACTCGCGAGTACAATCTATAAGTTTATAACTGTGGGAACAACCATATCGAAATGGACAAAATAAATAAGAAGACCCAAATGCACATGTCAACGACCCTGGCCAACATCCTCGTACTGTCCCGGTGCTCGCTCGTCCGGATAATCATAACCTGAAATCCATAACAAGAATTTCCGCAAAATGGGTCCCCAAAGGGGTTAGCAATTACGCTAGTACAAGTAATCAAGGCAAACCAATCGCTTCCACATTTCATAGTACAATGCACCAATATCAATTTCAAAAGCCAAAACCAGACAAGTCTTTTCCGGAAACAAACAGTCAAACAATTTGCCTTGGGAACAGGGTAATACCATTGATCCCGCCCGAGGCCTCTAAGGACCCTCCCGAGCTGGCCATATCGTAAAACAAAACACGCACATGCATCGCCTTGGGAACAGGGTAATACCATTGATCCCGCCCGAGGCCTCTAAGGACCCTCCCGAGCTGGCTAGCTAAACAAACTCATGAATCCAGGACTCAACCCTTTGGACTCCCTCCGTGATCCCGTCGGACCATCCCGAGGTGAGCAAATCACACACAAAATACATTACCATTCCACGTTAAGCATAAAGGTTTCCAAAAATACTTGCCTTGAATAATTGATGACGCAACGAACAGAAAGGATAATCACCGACGAATGCTAGGAATCAACGGAACCGAACCTAACGATTCGAAGAACATAATCACAACCAACTCTAGACAAATGCGGAAATGGAATACACCCGCAAACCCGTCTACGATTCATGTATATTCGCACAAAAATAACAACGAGGGCAGACCACAACCAAACCCTCTCGATTTCGCAAAACCATGAAAATATAGCATGAATCCGTAGGAAAACTAATGATATCGACAATATTAACCATATTCATCATGAATCCACCAACAAAACGGAACGAATCGGACGAAAATCCCAAAACCCCCAATTTATCTAAAAGTAGGGTTCTATGAGATTTTACCTTGGATTAGGATGAAAGATTCGTGTTGATGTTGTTATAATACACCAAGAACTCAAGGAAGATGTTGGATGAGATGATTGGATGAAGAAATCGCCAAGAAAATCGCCCGGAATCGCCTTATCCGCGGAGAGGAGGAAGAAATGAGAAATTGTGTTCATCTCGGTCAACTCCCTGGTTTATATAGCCAGGGAGTGTTAGCGCGCGCTAATCCTCAAGGTTAGCGTGCGCTAATGGGATAAAACTACAGGCCATACAGTTAGCGTCCCAGTCCAGTAGCCAGATTTCTGGCCGTTAGCGTGGGCTACTCGAAACGTAGCGTGCACTAATAATCTCTCGGTAGCGCGCGCTATCGACCAATAGCGTGCGCTACCTGGACATCATCCGAGTCCAGAAGCAACTGTCCAGTACTGGACACTCACGCTAGCGCACGCTACCGGGAATCTCAACGTGCGCTAGCCCCCGACATTAGCGTGTGCTAGACTACGTAGTGTACGCTAATTCGCCAGTCTAGGGGGCTGAAAATAGCACTGCCACTCCCATGGCTTGCTCTCTAGCGCGCGCTACGAAGCAGTCGTAGCGTGCGCTACTAAGTGACCCCTAGCGTGCGCTATGTAGAAAAGATAGCGTGCGCTAGGTACGAAATATAAACGGTCCAAAATACGGGAATATGAACGAAACGTCAAACAGAACATCTCAAGATGCATCAAAACATAGAATGGATCCACGGAAACCCCGAAACAGCGGTTCCGCACAACAATGACGAGAATCAGATCAATAGATGACGGGGAAAGATACACTGTAAGGTACACGAGGGTCACTACGATCGAGAAATACACCAAAAAAGAAAATACAAGGGAAAGAAAAATGCGGATATTACATTCTACCCCTCTAAAAACAAGTTTCGTCCCGAAACTTAAGAGACAAATAACTCGGGGTATCTAGCACGCATGCTATCCTCGGTCTCCCAAGTTGCCTCCTCGACACCATGTTTCGACCACTGCACTTTGACCAAAGGGATGGTCTTATGCCTCAGTCGTTTCTCGCGATGCTCCAAAATCTTCAAGGGACGTTCTTCAAAGGTAATATCCTCGGTGACGTCAATCTCACCATAATCGATGACGTGACTAGGATCTGGGACATATTTCCTCAGTTGGGAAACATGAAAAATGCTATGAACATGACTCAAGGCAGGGGGTAACGCCAAACGGTATGCTAACCCACCGACTCGCTCGAGAATCTCGAAGGGTCTAATAAATCTCGGACTCAACTTCCCCTTCTTCCCAAAACGGAAAACTCCTCTCGTCGGCGACACCTTCAGCAAAACGTGGTCTCCCACCTCGAATTCTAAATGTCGACGACGGACATCGGCATATGACTTCTGTCGACTCTGGGCAGTCAACATCCATTCCCGAATTAATTCTATCTTCCGCCTCGTCTCTAAAACGACATCCGGTTCGGTCCCGACCAAATCGGACGCCTCATTCCAACAAATCGGCGATCGACAACGCCGCCCGTAGAGCACCTCATACGGTGCCATCCGAATCGACGCGTGCCAACTTTTGTTGTATGTGAATTCGATTAATGGCAAATGCTCCTCCCAGTCACTACTCCAATCGGGAGCACAAGCACGCAACATATCCTCGAACGTCTGGATAGTGCGTTCCGATTGTCCATCTGACTGGGGTGGAAAGAGGTACTCAAATGCAAACGAGTACCCAACGCCTTATGCACCGCCTGCCAAAATTGCGATACAAAACGGCCATCACGATTTGAAACAATAGACTTCGGAGTACCGTGAAGTCTCACAATCTGCGCGATAAACACACGAGCTAAATTCTCCGGGCCCCAAGTGTCCTTGATGCCCAGAAAATGTGCCAATTTGGTCAGACGATCAACAATCACCCAAACCATATTCATGCCCGACCTCGATCTCGGCAAACTCGTAACGAAATCCATCGATATATCTTCCCATTTCCATTACGGAACGGGAAGTGACTGCAATAACCCAGCCGGTCGCTGATGCTCGATTTTGACCTGCTAACAAGTCAAACATCTCGCTACAAACTGCGCGACTTATTCCTTCATATCATTCCACCAGAAATTCCTCCTCAGGTCCTTGTACATCTTACTCGAACCAGGATGAACGGAGTAAGGTGTAGCATGGGCCTCGCGCAGAATACTATGTCTCAATTCTAAGTCGTTCGGTACACAAAGCCGACTCTGGAATCTCAAAACACCATCCTCATGAATCACAAACCCCAGAGACTTCCCCTTAAGAACGTTCTCTCGAATTTGAGTAATCATCGGATCCTCTAACTGCTTCAGCATAATTTCATCGATCAAAGACGACGAAACCTCTAAAGCACAAAGTTGGCCGACAGCTCCAGGCAACAAAACATCAACATCTAACTCGATCAAACCCCGCCGAAGCTCAGACTGAGACGTAAGGACCTCAAGCGTTCGCAACGCAATCGGTTTCCGACTCAAGGCATCGGCCACGACGTTCGCCTTGCCCGGATGATAAAGGATTTCGAGGTCATAATCCTTGATCAGCTCTAACCACCTCCTCTGCCTCATATTCAACTCCCGCTGAGTAAATATGTATTTCAAACTTTTATGATCGGTAAAAATCTGACATGCGGAGCCGAAAAGGTAGTGATGCCAAATCTTGAGCGCAAAAACAACTACCGCTAACTCCAAATTATGAGTAGGGTAGTTCTGCTCATATGGCCTCAACTGTCTCCACGCATAGGCAATGGTCTTGCCGTGCTGCATCAATACACACCCAAGACCCTGACCCGAAGCATCACTATAAACGGCAAAACCCTCGTTGCCACATGGCAATGCCAAAACCAGGGCTGAGGTCAAACGCTTCTTCAGTTCCTCAAAACTCGACTGCCTCTCGTCATTCCAGACGAACTTCTCGGATTTCTGGAGCAACTGTGTAAGTGGCCGAGCTAGTTTCGAGAAACCCTCGATGAACCTACGGTAGTAACCGGCCAAGCCCAAGAAACTACGGATCTCCTTCACATTCTTGGGCGGCGCCCAATCCAACACCGCCTCAATCTTCTGCGGATCCACACGAACCCCCTCGGCTGAAATCATGTGACCTAAAAACGTGACTTCCTTCAGCCAGAACTCACATTTCGAGAACTTCGCATAGAGTTGCTCGGTTCTCAAAATGTCTAGCACTACTCGCAAATGATGGGTATGCTCCTCCTCGTTCCTCGAATAAATAAGAATATCGTCAATGAAGACGACGACACACTTATCCAAATACTGGATAAAGACTTTGTTCATCAACTACATGAACACCGCCGGCGCATTAGTTAACCCGAAAGGCATCACTTAACTGCTTCTTAAACTCTGACATCTCTAAAGGTGCCATGCGATACGGCGCCTTCGAAATCGGATCCGCGCTCGGCTCTAACTCTATAGCAAATTCGACCTCATGATCCGGCGGCAATCCCGGTAACTCGTCAGGAAATACATCAGGAGACTCACTAACGATTGGAATCGACGAAAGCTCGACTCCTCCACTCTCCACCTTCAAGGCGTAGCGCCAATAACCAGTACACCCCTTTCGCAAGAGTCTCATCGTCTTCAAGGCGTTAATAACTAACTTCTGGTTTCCCCTCTTTCGCCCCGCGAAAGAGTGCTCGGTGCCATCCTCGGCTAACATAGTGATGATCCTCGTGCGGTAGTTCATGATTGCACCATGCCGCTTGAGCCAATCATCCCCGAGAATCAAATCCTCACCCTCAATACCCACAATAATAAGATTAGAGGGCCAGACCCTCTCACAAATAAACACAGAACAGTCCCGGACCTCTCGATCATCGACAATTCTATCACCGCTAGGAAGTTTAATGATGAAAGGCTTGTAAGGTGACAAACAGTCGAGACTCAAACGGCGTACACACTCTAGAGAAATGAATGAATGCGTAGCACCCGGATCAAAAAGCACACTGACAGGATGGGAATGGATATGAACGGTACCTGTCGCCATAGTAGCTGCTGGGTCATCGGCCCTCCTCATCTCATAGATACGCGGCTGGACAGAGCCGACAATGGAAGATCCTCCCCTAGCGGGCTGACCCCGACCCCTACCTCGGCCGGCACTCGGTGGAGGCGACGGAGCAAATGAGCCCTGGTTCACACTCGGCTCCATAGGTGCTGGGTAAGAAGAACGGGCGCTGCGAAGCTGTCTGATCTGATCACAAAAGGGGGCCTTGTGGCCCAACTGTCCACAAGTATGACAAGTAAACTTCGGACGAGGACACTGTCGGTTCATATGGCCCTGCACACCACAGTTAAAGCATGTGGGTTCACGAGCGGAGGTTCCGGCGGCACCCCAAAAGCTCCCAGAGAAACGAGCCGAACCGCCCATAGAAATATTTGCAGCCTGAGATTTCTGCTGGCCTCCACTCTTGGGACCAGAAAAATTTCCGGCTGAATTCTGCTTCTTGCTCTCACGAGCCACATCACTAGCCATCACCGACATATCATAAGCGAGGGTCCTACTCTGGTAATCCTTCAAAGTAGTGCAGACGAGTCCAGACATATAGTCCCGAATGGAGAATTTCATCCTCCTGGAAAAATGGAAAATTTTGTCGCTCTGTTCGACAACTTGGGTCTTCACATAGCCCAACTCCTTGTTAAAATCGGCAATGGCTTGGGATACGGGAATATCCCGAGGTTGAGCATCGTAGAAAGTATGGACTCGAGCCTGTCTAACTGGCCACGGGCAATATTCAGTCTCCATCAGCTCCTGAAATTCAGCCCACGAAGCAACATGATCTTTGGGCCCCTCGGCCTCCCACCAATCCATAGCGTCCCCAGTGAGAAAGTACTGGGCAATAGGGACCTTACGGTTCTCGGGACAGTTGGTGGCAACAAAGACCTTAGATATCTCCTTGATCCACCCCTCCTAGCCGATCGGGTCTGATGCTCCCGAAAACTGAGGAGGATGCATCTTGATGACATCTTGGAGCCAACGGTCCGCTCCGCCCCGATTAGCATGGGCCTGATCGGGGTTTTGAACCACTTGAGCTATCGCCACCATTTGGTTTACCATTTGCTGCATAACGGCCGCAATACCAAGGTCGGCGCGCTCCTAAGAAGAAGCATGACTGTGACGGTCTCCGTTACTGCCGGCTCCCGAAAAATGCGACGTGGCCGCCCAACCGGCTGCCCCACGTCCTCGGCCGCGTCCACAACCACGACCATGACCACGACCACGACCACGGTTTCCTCCGGCATCCATACTGGTGTTAAGAGATAACAGAAGTATATTGAGGATGAGTAAGGGAGGAAAAGCACCTACGATGATAAGCAAAAGAGGGAGAATAACCACAGTTTAAGAAACGGAATACAGTACGAGAAAGTAAAGAATCGAGTAAGGAAACTTACGAACACTGGAAGTACTGAGATGCCGGCAGCGGTGTGACAATGTGCAAAACAAAACACTACTAGACCCAAATAACCGACAAGCCTAGGTATCCATAAACCTAGGGCTCCGATACCATTTTCTGTAACACCCCGAGATATTCGGAGTATATTACAGCGCCGTGGACCCCTACATGGGACCCACCAGGCTACAATCAAGAAAACTCCACTCGACTAACCATCTTGGTTAGCGAGGACACACATTTAAATAATATGACATAAAAAGATACGCCCGGATCAACCGGCGAAATAAGCACCAACTGACAATGTAACAATTTAAAGTAATACAATACGGAGTTTGAAATGAAAAGCCTAAGTACTCGTGAGTACAATCTATAAGTTTATAACTATGGGAACAACCATATCGAAATGGACAAAAGAAATAAGAAGACCCAAATGCACATGTCAACGACCCTGGCCAACATCCTCGTACTGTCCCGGTGCTCGCTCGTCCGGATAATCATAACCTGAAATCCATAACAAGAATTTCCCCAAAACGGGTCCCCAAAGGGGTTAGCAATTACGCTAGTACAAGTAATCAAGGCAAACCAATCGCTTACACATTTCATAGTACAATGCACCAAAATCAATTTCAAAAGCCAAAACCAGACATGTCTTTTTCGGAAACAAACAGTCAAACAATTTGCCTTGGGAACAGGGTAATACCATTGATCCCGCCCGAGGCCTCTAAGGACCCTCCCGAGCTGGCCATATCGTAAAACAAAACACGCACATGCATCGCCTTGGGAATAGGGTAATACCATTGATCCCGCCCGAGGCCTCTAAGGACCCTCCCGAGCTGGCTAGCTAAACAAACTCATGAATCCAGGACTCAACCCTTTGGACTCCATCCTTGATCCCGTCGGACCATCCCGAGGTGAGCAAATCACACACAAAATACATTACCATTCCACGTTAAGCATAAAGGTTTCCAAAAATACTTGCCTTGAATAATTGATGACGTAACGAACGGAAAGGATAATCACCGACGAACGCTAGGAATCAACGGAACTGAACCTAACGATTCGAAGAACATAATCACAACCAACTCTAGACGAATACGAAAATGGAATACACCCACAAACCCGCCTACGATTCATGTATATTCGCACAAAAATAACAACGAGGGCGGACCACAACCAAACCCTCTCGATTTCACAAAACTATGAAAATATACCATGTATCCGTAGGAAAACTAATGATATCGACAATATTAACCATATTCATCATGAATCCACCAACAAAATGGAACGAATCGGACGAAAATCCCAAAACCCCCAATTTATCTAAAAGTAGGGTTCTATGAGATTTTACCTTGGATTAGGATGAAAGATTCGTGTTGATGTTGTTATAATACACCAAGAACTCAAGAAAGATGTTGGATAAGATGATTGGATGAAGAAATCGCCAAGAAAATCGCCCGGAATCGCCTTAGCCGCGGAGAGGAGGAAGAAATGAGAAATTGTGTTCATCTCGGTCAACTCCCTGGTTTATATAGCCAGGGAGTGTTAGCGCGCGCTAATCCTCAAGGTTAGCGTGCGCTAACGAGATAAAACTACAGGCCATAAAGTTAGCCTCCCTGTCCAGTAGCCAGATTTCCGGCCGTTAGCGTGCGCTACTCGAAACGTAGCGTGCGCTAATAATCTCTCGGTAGCGCGTGCTATCGACCAATAGCGTGCGCTACCTGGACATCAGCCGAGTCCATAAGCAACTGTCCAGTACTGGACACTCACGCTAGCGCACGCTACCGGGAATCTCAGCGTGCGCTAGCCCCCGACACTAGCGTGCGCTAGACTATGTAGTGTACGCTAATTCGCCAGTCCAGGGGGCTGGAAACAGCACTGCCACTCCCAGGGCTTGCTCTCTAGCGCGCGCTACGAAGCAGTAGTAGCGTGCGCTACTAAGTGACCCCTAGCGTGCGCTATGCAGAAAAGATAGCGTGCGCTAGGTACGAAATATAAATGGTCTAAAACACCGGAATATGAACGAAACGTCAAACGGAACATCTCAAGATGCATCAAAACATAGAATGGATCCACGGCAACCCCGAAACAGCGGTTCCGCACAACAATGACGAGAATCAGATCAATAGATGACGGTGAAAGATATACTGTAAGGTACACGAGGGCCACTACGACCGAGAAATAAACCGAAAAAGAAAATACAAGGGAAAGAAAAATGTGGATATTACAAATCGTGGGGAGAGTTTTAAACGTGTGGGGAGGGTTTTAAAAATGGGAGCTCGACATTAGGGGAGTAATTGGTGGGATCAAACTGAAGACTTAACCAAAATAACACAATCACTAATCTAGACATATTGAAAGTTCCCATACGTTTGACATGAAAAACAAAATAAACTGAACCTAGTAGCTTAATGAACGTGTACCATAGTTTAGGATATCGTATTATGTACATTTTAATATATCATAAATTTTATTAATCGTATAAACGTCTATTGTTCAAGTATTAAAGAATAATTACTTAGGTTATAATAGAATGCGAAGTCTTAGATTATTATTCGTCTTTCAAAATTTTCAAATTAGAGGGTATTTTAGGTATTTAATAAGTTTAAAATTTTGGGTTTTACAACTCTTCCCCTCTAAAAGAGAATTTTGTCTGCGAAATTGAAATGAAAACGAAACAGAGACATACCAGACTATGAAAAGAAACGAGGGTAGCTTGTTCGCATCAATTCCTCAGTTTCCCAGGTAGCTTCACGCTCTGGGTGATTCTTACAATGAATTTTCACAAACGGAATGACTTTGTTTCTCATGACTCTTTCGTGACGGTCTAAAATAGCCTCAGGTTCTTCAACAAATGATAAGTCATCACGGATCTGATCCAACGGATATGAAACCACATGAAGCGGGTGATAATTGTAGCCTCTTAGAAGAGACACATGGAAAACATCATGCACATGAGATAGCTGAGGAGGTAATGCCAACCGATATGAAACTTCACCAACACGCTCTAAGATTTCAAATGGCCCGATGAAACGCGGACTCAACTTCCCCTTAATACCAAAGCGTTTAACACCTCTGCACGGTGATACCTTAAGGAAAACGTGATCTCCAACATTAAATGCTAGGTCCTTCCTATGACGATCTGCATAACTCTTTTTTCGTGCTCTTGCTTCTTTGAGTTTCTCCTTAGCAATAGCAACCTTCTCGTTAGTTACCTCAATCAATTCAGGACCTTCGATAAGTCTTTCCCCAACTTCATTCCAACAAATAGGTGCTCTACACTTCCGTCCATACAATAGTTCAAACGGGGCACCTTTGATACTGGCATGCCAACTGTTGTTATAAGCAAACTCCACCAGACATAAGTATTCATCCCAATTACCCGTCCATTCGAGAGCACAAGACCTCAGCATATCTTCCAAAGTCTGAATTGTCCGCTCAGTTTGACCATCTGTCTGAGGATGAAAAGCCGTGCTGAACATGAGTCTAGTTCCCCACGCCTTTTGCAAACCCTTCCAGAAACAAGAAGTAAAACGCGGAACTCTATTGGATACAATAGCTGCAGGTGTACCATGTAGTCGAACAATCTCTTGTCGAAAAATCCCTGCCAACCTGCTAACTAGATAATCTTTATGAATAGGCAAAAAGTGAGCTGACTTGGTTAATCGATCAACCACAACCCAAATAGAATCATGCTTCTTCTGCGTGCGAGGTAATCCTGTCACAAAGTCCATGGAAATTTGATCCAACTTCCAAGTAGGAATATCCAAAGGCTGTAAAAGACCACTAGGACGTTGATGCTCAATCTTCACTTGCTGACATGTCAAACACTTGGCCACAAATGTAGCCACATCCTGCTTCATCCCATTCCACCAGAAGTTCTGTTTCAAATCTCTATACATCTTGGTTGAACCAGGATAAATAGTGAACGGAGGACTGTGTGCTTCAGACAACACAGCTTCCCGAATAGAAGAATCGTTAGGAACACATAAACGATCACCATACCACACAATTCCAACACCATCAACACGAAATTCCGTCTGTTTACCTTCCTCCAAGTTCTGAATTATATACCACAATTCACCATCGTCTTTCTGAGCTTCCTTAACCCGAAGTAATAGGTTAGGTTCAACCTTAAAACTCGCCCAATAACTATCATACCCACGAACACATAGTTCTACCACCATAAATTTCAAGTCGTTGATAATCTTTGGTTCAATATCAAGACTAGCCAGAATTCCGGACTTCCTACTAAGAGCATCAGCAACAACATTCGCCTTGCCTGTATGATACTGGATGTTCGCGTCGTAATCCTTAAGAATTTCCAACCAATGCCTTTGTCTCATATTCAGCTCCTTCTGAGTAAATATATACTTGAGGCTCTTATGATCAGTGAAGATGTCACATGTCTCCCCATATAGATAATGCCACCAAATTTTCAGGGCAAACACCACCGCTGCCAACTCTAGATCATGAGTGGGATAATTAGGCTCATAAGGTTTCAGCTGTCTTGATGCATAGGCGATAACCTTTCCATGTTGCATCAGTACACATCCAAGACCTTTCTTTGAAGCATCGCTGTAGATTTGGTAACCACCAGATCCAGAAGGTAAAGTAAGTATAGGAGCAGAAACTAATCTCTTATTCAGTTCCTCAAAACTCTTCTCCCGTTCTTCATCCCAGACAAATTTCTCACCTTTCCTCATAAGTTTGGTCAATGGTAAGGCCAAGCGTGAGAATCCTTCCACAAATATCCTATAATAACCCGCAAGACCCAAGAAACTTCTAACTTCTGTCACAGTCGTCGGTCTCGGCCATTTAGTGATAGCCTCAACCTTTGCAGGATCCATGGTAATACCATCTGCAGATACGATGTGACTCAATAATGCCACTTGTCCCAACCAGAATTCACACTTGGAAAACTTAGCATACAGCTTCTTCTGACGTTAGATCTCCAACACAATACGAAGATGCTCTTCGTGTTCCTTCTTCGTCTTCGAATAAACAAGGATGTCGTCAATGAATATAATAACGAATTTGTCCAAGAATTCGTGGAAGACACGATTCATTAAATCCATGAACACAGCTGGAGCATTGGTTAAACCAAACGGCATCACCAAGAATTCGTAAAGGCCATAGCGAGTACGGAATGCAGTCTTAGGAACATATTGCTCCTTCACCCTTAGTTGATGATAGCCAGATCTGAGATCAATCTTGGAAAAGAACTTCGCACCCTGAAGTTGATCAAAAAGGTCTTCGATGCGAGGTAACGGGTAATGGTTCCTGATCGTGATACGGTTCAACTCACGGTAGTCAATACACAGTCTCATACTACCGTCCTTTTTCGTCACAAATAGAACAGGAGCACCCCATGGAGATACACTTGGATGAATGAATCTACGTTCCAAAAGTTCTTGAAGTTGTTCCTTCAATTCCTTCAACTCAATAGGAGCCATACGATAAGGAGCTTTCGAAATAGGTTCAGCGCCAGGAATTAACTCAATGCTGAATTCAACTTCACATTTATGAGGTATTCCCGGAAGCTCTTCTAGAAATACATCAGAAAAATCTCGGACAACAGGATGATTCTCAAGGCAAGATTCATCCACCGAAGTATCCTTGATGGAAGCTAGGAAACCCTCACAACCGTGTGAGATCAAGGTACGGGCTTTCAAAGCCGAAATGATTTTCATAGACTTAACAGGTCGAGAACCCTGATAAATGAATTCGGGATTACTGAGGTCACCAAAGATGACACGTTTGGTATGACAGTCAATCGTGGCTCGATGTTCCGTCAACTAATCCATGCCTAGAATTATATCGAAGTCGCACATCTCCAAAGGAAATATATTGGCAGAACGAATTTTGTCGTCAAAACGTAAGGGACAGTTCTTAAATTCATGGCTAATAGTTACTTGATTCTTCACAAGGGTGGATATAGATAAGGCATAGTCAAGTAATGTAGATGGGATTGTAATATGATTAGCTAATGAAACAGATACCACAGAATGAGTTGCACCAGTATCAAATAAGACAAAAACAGCTCGACCAAACATATATAAGGTTCCCATAACGGTACCTGCAGCAGTCGCCGCCTGATGTCTGGTCAAAGCAAACACCCGACCTTTAGCAGCTGGCTGTTTCCCATTACCCTTTCCATTATTCTTAGGACATTCACGAGCTTGATGTCCTATTACACCACAAGAAAAGCAACCTACAGTGACTCTGTGACACGGTTTTCCTGGATGCAGCTTCCCACATGTAGCACATGGAGGCGAAGTAGCCTGATCAGGAATCCTCTTCTGATTATAAGGACCAGAACCGGACCCAGACCCAGAAGCACGGTTGAAATGCTGACCACGATCACGCCCAAACCTCTGACTGTTATCACCCCGTATATCAAAGTTTCTCTGATCCTGCACCTTCGGGGTATTCACTGGAGTAGGTGACAAAGCCGGTCGAATCCTGTCACCTTCTCTGTTCCTCTTATTACTGTTCTTGGACCTCTCTCGAAGAATCTCAATGTTACGAGCCGCGTTCGCCACATGGGCGACATCTGTGAACTCTCTGTTCACAATACCATCAAGAATCTAATCGTTCAATGCCCATTTAAAATTCTTGGCCTGCTCTTCATGTGTACCAGCCTTAGCCCCCAAAAACCCAGCCAAACGAAGGAATCTCTTCATGAACTCACCAGTAGTTTCATCCTCCAGCTGACGGATAGTATGATACTCACGTTCATACTTTTGCTGTTCTGATCTAGGGATGTACTGCAGAAAGAAAGCATCACAAAACTCCTGCCAAGTCATAGCAGCACCAAAAACATCTCCACCCTTAGCCTGCTTGAATGCCTTCCACCAACTCAAGGCATCACCCTCCAGCTTATAGCTAGCCAGCCTAGCTTTGAATTCATCCGCACAACCCAACACCTCAAAAATATTCTCCACAAGCGCAATCCAGTTCTCAGCATCGACTGGAGTGTTAGCAGTGCTGAATGATTTGGGTTTTTGCTTCCCAAAATGCTCTAGCCAAACATGCATAGTGGGGGGGAACATCCCCACCGGAACCACCAGAAGTCCCTGTCTGACGAATCTTGTTAGTAATCCTGGCAGTGAGATCCGGTAACAAGGCTTGAACAGCCGCAGCAACAGCCGCATTAAAAGCAGCTTCATCACTTCCAGATGAGGTAGTGGTACGAGTGTTCACCATCTAAAAGATCAATAAACGAAACAGCGAAGACAAGATTAGAGGTTGAGATCAAAATGTAAAGGAAAACGGTTAAAGCAGAAAGAAGCCTAATGTCTACCCAATCCTCACATGTCATAACCTAAGCTCTACAGGTCGAACCTAGGGCTCCGATACCATAATTGTAACACCCGAACCCGAAAAGGGAGAAAATGTAACATTATGGTGACAAACAGAACATACTAACGCAAGCGGAAGACTTTATTTTAAAATAAATACTGAGTCAAGTAAAACAACGACTTCCAAAATATCATCTCGACAAAGTCTCAATGAAAGAAATAATCCAAAACATAAGTCTGAAATGAAATAAAGTTCCAAAATGCTAAGTCTTAAAATACTCCATAAATGGACGTCGGAAAGGATTTAGACTGGATGCACAAAACAGCTTAGGACGGGCTCCCGAAGTTGAAATCGGCCATCAATGATGTGGAAGACGCGTTTTGCCCCTTGCCAAAAGCATTGTGGCAAGCCCTAAACTACCTTGAATCAGGAGTGAATCCTAAAGAAAGAGCAGAAAAAGCTTCGTGTAGCCGAAGCCAAGACTGTCGCCGCCCTTAAATACACTGGCTCCAAACTGATTGACCACAATCACAAGATCGATGATGTTACAGCAGTGGTTGGGAAGCTGGTCGATAGTGTCATTGATCGAAAGACCCAACAGGCTGAATCAATGATGCTCTTTCGGGACATTCACGGCAAGGTCTCACATCTTGATGATGCCAAAAAGGGGGAAGAGTCTAGAGAGGCTTCGAGGAAATGGAGGTTGGTGAGAGAAAGAGAAATGGAGGCTGTATTGGAAGAAAGTATTGCTACTACGATCGGACGACTGGTCGGACCCGAGCCAGTCAAGGAGCAAGAAGATACAGGGTAACTTGTTCTCGACCTGAGTTCTAGGATCCCAATTACCCGTGGAAGAGTACAGTACGAAAGCCTGTTGAGATTTTGCTCCCAACAGACCGACAGCCTTCAGCAGAGGATCTGAAATCTTGGAAGAATAATGAACTGATGAGATAATTTTGTACTCTCATCAGGGAGTCTGCATGTTCAATAGATTTGAAACTCTGTAGGATGTCGCCAATGAGTTCTCAAGGCTACTGGCAGAAGGAAAGCTTCCTTTATAGCTTAAAATGAAGTTTAAACACCAGAAGGGTGAACGGGTTGTTGGAATATTCTATTCCACATAATGGTTTGATGATGAGTTATTGATATGTTATTGACCAAGTAAAACAACAATAGATCGAAGCAAAACAACAACGAAATCGAAGACACACATGTTGGGAAAACAAGCAGCTAACGCACGCTAAGGTACAAGTCTAGTGCATGCTACATGGAGAAGTTAACGTACGCTATGCGTGCATCATAAAGTACGTAATAGCAACTCACATGATGTCTCACCTGAAGTCACCTGATGATTTAGCGCAAGCTATGAATCAAGATTAACGCGCGCTATCGAGTAAGCTTAATGTACGTAACATTGAGATGCTAACGTACGTAATGAGTTTGAATATGAATTCAAACAAGGAGCCGTTGAGACGGATGATATCATGGAGTAGGTCAGCATGCAATGAATATTTTGACTAAAGTTAACGTACGTAATGTGATGAACTTAACGTACGTAACAAGACGTATTTAACGTACGTAATGGAAGAGATAACATACGTAAAGGATGGACAGAAGCTACTAGACTGAAACTGCAAGTAAATAACGTACGCTACAGGAAGGCGATAACGTACGTAATAGCAATAACGTACGCTATGGCTAACGGCTAGTTTAGGATTTGGAGCCTATAAATACCACTTCTAATGGTATTCAACATAAAACAACTCCAAGCAAATCATAGATACTTGATATATTGTTATAATCATCATTGTTATTGTAATTGTGCTTAATTGATAGTGTTTGGGTGTTCATACACGAAAACATACACGAGAGGAAAGATACGGATTGTATATTGATTCGGTGTAATTTGGATAGTTGATCCGGCATTGTTAGAATCATATATAAATCCAATTGAGGTTTATCTAGTACCCATACAAAGTTAGAGAGGTTGCTTCCTTGTCCAATAGAAAAGGAAAACAGTTTATCTTGGACCGACATACAGATAAGAGTGTAACGATTTATCTCGGACCAATAGAAGACGAGATTATAATGGTTTACCTCAGACCGATAGAAGACAAGATGGAATAGGTTGATCTTGAGCCTATAGAAAAGGATACGGCGAGAGGACATAGGCACATTTGGCCGAACCTCTATAAATCTTGTGTCGTTCAGCTTCTGCACTTTAATTACGCTTCTGCAACGCAAAAGAGTTTGAAAACTCTATCTTCCACCATTCTATGTGGGTGCCAATTTCCCAACAATTGGTATCGGAGAGGGTATCCATATAAATCGGCTTAATATTCGAGGATAAGAAGATCCAATAGCGTTTCAATTTACACCGGTTGAACGTCTTGCTTTAAATCGACCTCCATTATTTGATGGATCGAATTTAATGATGTGGAAAAAGAAAATGTCCATTTTCATCCGAGCATACGACATCGTGCTTTGGAAAGTTATTTGCCTAGGTCCGAAAATTCCTACAAAAACGGACAGTTCTCTAAAAATCTTCGAAGATTATAGTGATGAAGATTGGAAGAACGACCATTAAAATTGCAAAGCAACGCAATTATTATACTGTGCTCTAAATCCGGAAGAACATAATCGGATATCCTCTTGTGATAATGCCAAAGAAATATGGAAGATGTTAGAAGTCACACATGAAGGCACAAATCAAGTGAAGGAGACGAAGATAAATATGCTCCTCCACAAATACGAGCTATTTATGATGAAAAGTGAGGAGTCCATCACAAACATGCTCGACCAATTTTCAGTTATCACCAATGGACTGGATTGTTTTGGAAAACCGTTGACAAGTAGTGAAAAAGTAAAAAAGATCCTACGATCACAACATGTTGAATGGGACGGTACGGTTACAGCGATTATGCAATTGAAATATTTAAATAATTTTGATTTTAGCGCCCTCATTGGGTCACTAATAAATTACGAGATAGTTCTTCAATCTCGGAACACCAAACCGAAACTGAAAGAAAAATCTATAGCTTTGAAAGCTAAGACGTCTCGAATAGAAAAAATCCCAATGAACGAAGAAGATGAAGATTCGGCATACTATGCCAAGAATATTAATAAGTATCAAAACTTATTGAACCAGAGAAGGAAGGACATCCAATTGGACGAACTTAGGAAATTTGACAATAAATGTCGAAACTGTGGTAAACCAGGCCACGTTGTTAAAAATTGCCAAGGCTCAAATCCCAAAAAGGAAGTTCTCATAGCAACATGGAGTGACGAAGAGGATGGCGATGAATATAATCAAAATAACCTCGCACTCATGGCAAGAAGTTCACACGACGAAAGCGACGTCAAAAGCCAAGTTAGTACCTCGTGTCACGACAAATTATTTAAAGCATTCGGACTTTTACATACCGATTCAAAATGCTTTACTTGATAATAAATCCCTCAAATCAAAAATTAAAATGTTGGAAATCGAAATTTCCAAAATAAATGAAAAGGGAAATTTGTTGAAACCAATCATTCTAGATATCTTGAAAAAGAAAATAAATTAAAGGATGATCTTTTGAAAGTTCAAAACGAACTTAAAAATTTAACGAATAAATGTTATTGCGGAACGGGAAATAGGAACAAATGCTTTCCGTTCCAATTTTTTTTTTAAATAAACAGGGGTTAGGATTCAAACCGAATAATAAAACCGAATCCTTAAATTTTAAAATATCCCGATGTAAGAAATGTTTAAAACTTGGGAATCATATTTCGATTTGCAAAAGTCCAAGATGGATGATCAAAATTAAAAAAGTTTGGATTCCTAGAGGAACCATTATACCGAATATCGTCTATGTTTCAAAAGAAAAACCAACTCTCGGTTGGTTACCCAAAAATCAAAATTAATATATTTCCAGCAGTTGGTATTTTGATAATTTATATTTTTAACATTTGGTATTTAAGTCGGGGGGAGTTAGTGTTATTAAAAACGGGGAAATCTATTTTTCAGGGGGAGTTTTACCCGCTAATTGTCATACTTAATTTTATCAATATTATTGATTATTATTGCACTTTTTGATTATGAAAAAAAGGGGTAGAGAGTATGAGAAGGGAGAGAATGTCGATAAAAATGATATGAGAATGAGAATACGAGTAATGGAAGAATGACGAGAAAAATAAAAACAATACCCGGTCATGAAAGGGGGAGAAAAGAAGGAGTGGAAAAAGAGAAAAGAAAATATGGGGAGAAGAAAACTAACGAAACGAACAAATCCGAAAATTTTGATCTGTAATTGTTTATATTTTTTGCAGGTATAAAATCCCATCGAAGATTGTCGTTTTATCATCATCAAAAAGGGGGAGATTTTTGGAATATTCTTTTCCACATTTGATGATGAGTTATTGATGTGTTATTGATCAAAGAAAACAACAATAGATCGAAGCAAAACAACAAAGAAATCGAAGACACACAAGCTGGGAAAATAAGCAGCTAACGCATGCTAAGGTACAAGTCTAGCGCACGCTACATGGATAAGTTAACGTACGCTATGCATGCATCATAAAGTACGTAATAGCTAGTCACCTGATGTCTCACCTGAATTCACCTGATAATTTAGCGCACGGTAGGAATCAAGATTAACGCAAGCTATCGAGTAAGATTAACGTACGTAACATAGAGATGTTAACGTACGTAATGAGTTTGAATGTGAATTCAAACAAGGAGCCATTGAGAAGGATAATGTCATGGAGTAGGTCAGCATGCAATGAATATTTTGACTAAAGTTAACGTACGTAATGTGATGAACTTAACATACGTAACAAGACGTATTTAACGTACGTAATGGAAAAGATAACGTACGTAAAGGATAGACAGAAGCTACTGGACTGAAACTGCAGGAAAATCACATACGCTACAGGAAGGCGATAATGTACGTAATGGCAATAACGTACGCTATGTATGAAGCATAACGCACGTTAAAGAGAGGCAGTGGGCTAACGGCTAGTTGAGGCTTTGGAGCCTATAAATACCACTTCTAATGGTATTCAACATACAACAACTCCATGCAAATCATATCTACTTGATATATTGTTATAATCATCCTTGTTGTTGTAATTGTGCTTAATTGATAGTGTTTGAGTATTCATACACGAAAAGATACACGAGAGGAAAGATACGGATTGTAGATTGATTCGGTGTTATTTGGATCGTTGATCCGGCATAGTTAGAACCATATCTAAATCCAAGCAAGGTTTATCTAGTATCCATATAAAGCTAGAGAGGTTGCTACCTTGTCCAGTAGAAAAAGAAAATGGTTTATCTTTGACCGACATAAAGATAAGAGTGTAATGGTTTATCTCGGACTGATAGAAGACAAGATTGTACCGGTTTACCTCGGACCGATAGAAGACAAGACGGAATAGATTGATCTTGAGCCTATAGAAAAAGATACGGAGACAGGACGTAGGCACATTTGGCCGAACCTCTATAAATCTTGTGTCGTTTAGCTTCCGCACTTTAATTACGCTTCCGCAATGCAAAAGAGTTTGAAAACTCTATCTTCCACCATTCTAAGTGGGTGCCAATTTCCCAACACGGGTCACCCATCCGGAAGATTAGATCCTTGCCTATGATGTCTCACATGAAGGACAAAGTACCTACAGGGATCAAGGCAAAGACTCCTTAGTCAACTGGTGGAATGGAACCGATCATGATCCCGTTTGGAAGACTTGAAAACATTCTCATTATAGGGACTACTCGTCGATGCAATATTTATTTTTGTATATTTCAAGCCATGTAATTTTCAATCATCAATAAAATCTTTGGTTTCTTGAAAGATTACAGCTCGTAATCTACTCTTACTGTTTTTAGTGTTTTGATTACGAAGTATTGCTATATTCAACAAGTACAAACTTGTTAATTCACAAACTGTAAGAACTTGTCTGCGAACAGTTCATAGATATGTTGTATTCAATCTATATTACATTCTGTAAGATTGTGCTTGCACGCCAATCATAAGTTAAATTGTAATACACTTAATCCTGTAGGATTTTCATTTTAGAACTTGCGTGCGAGCAGTTCAAATTTTTAGACTTAGTCATGAAGATCAAATCTTTCGAAAAGAAGACTTGAAGTCAGCCTCTCCCTATCTAGGTAGAATGGAATTATTAAAAATGCGGAAATTCTTGTGATAAACATAAACTATTTTGATAATCGCCATCCTACAGTAAGAAGTCTTCAGAGTCAGCAATTCGCTAAGTATGGAAGCTGTTAGGAAACTCTATATAACATATCCATATAGACAGAGATCTTCCTATAGAATCCAAACCTACAGAGCCTAAATCTTCATACAGCAGAAGTTGAAGAGTATTGGATACAGCAGTCTGGCTGTAGGAGTTTTACTTATGAAAAGTAGAACTCATCCAACAATATTGAAGAATAGGTTTAAACCATTGTGAAATAAACTTTATTTATTCATAAAGAATTCACGAATAAAGCAGCATTTACTGCTGATAGGACAACACTTAATACGACCGGAAGAGACAACAGTCTGAACGCGCCGAGGAGCATTTAATACAAAGTCAGAAAGGATGACTGGAGAATTAAATGCGAATCGCCTTTAATTCAAACATTCTGCATCCGCCAATCAGAGACGTCTAAATATCACCAACCATCAAACGACTAAATTTACAATGGATCTATTTCCAAGGTTATAAATATCCCCAAGCAAGATGACATTGCTCACTTGACTTACAGCATTATCTAAGCGAAGACATATACAAGTCCTCAGCATAAACAGAACAACATACATCAATCGCTCATCAAAGCATACAACTACTGTTTGAACTTGTTCTACCATCTTTACCATTGAGATCAACCTTATCCTTGTGTGGACTAAGTCCTTGCTAATTCTGACCTATGTTGGAAGAGTAGTACTGAATACGAAGCTTCGATCTATGTGAGAAGAAGCAAATCGACAGAGCTAAAGCTAATTTGTGTGAACGGCCAAAGCTGTGGTCCCTGTATTAATCTGTGTGAACGATACAGAGACAAGTTTAGTTAAAGTTATGTAGTCGTGTACGTAGTGATTTTAATAAATGTTTTACTCCTGTGTGGAGGATCAGTGGACGTGGAGGGGTTTACCTCGAACTACTTATATCTGTGTGTTATTTACCTTCCGTCCTTACTATTTTTATTTATAACTGTGATTTAAAGTATACATTGTGAAAACCCTGTACGCATCGAGCAAACAGGAGAGTACCTAGTTGTTGTACTTTCAGCAACTCATAAACCTCTGTGATGCATTAACATCAAAAAACATATAACTTATTGTATTCTCACTTTCCAAGCTGATTATGATATACTCTATGGCCAACAGTTGTGTTTTATATTTTTTGCACAATATACATATTCATGCTATTAATATACTTGCATTGCCTATTGCTAACCCCTTCGGGGGTGGATACATTATTTGTGTATTCAGGTACAACATTTCATGACGAGCAGGCGCAGAGTGGACACGAAGACAAAAAGCACCTGTGATATTGCCTCCTGGAGTCCCAGTTAGTTATCCAGTTATTTTTGTCTTAAGTTTTATTTGTATGTTCTTGAGTACGGCTTGTCATGGTGGTTGGTTCGTTATACCCGTATGTGGGTCCTATTTGAATTGGAGTCAGTAGTTCGTATGTTAAACATGTATTGTTGGATTGTTTCATTATAGTGTAGTCTTTCAATGGTAGAAGTGTTGTTTATCGACATTGCTGTTCAATAAGAATTATGGGGTTTTATTATCCAACATAGTCGGTCGACGTAGTGTTGTGTTTGTAGGTTTCTGCCTTGTGGATCCCCAAAATAGAGTTACACATTGTGGCAGTCTTGGCCCGGGATGGGGTTGTTACACCAACTCCACCATGAACTCTACCTCTTGTTGTGTAGGTCTCCCTAATAACTCATTAGGAAAAACATACGGATAGTCTCGAATTACCTGAATATCGGTCAACTCAACTAATCGATCCTCGGCCTTGGCCATATAGCACCAATAACCAACATATTCCTGATCAAGAAATCTCATTGCCTTCAACACTGATGACTTTTCTGGAACCACTAGGATTGTCACCCTAGAAACATACTTGGAACCATCATCACATGTGATGGTCACCCAATACTTACGGATACTAAGGATGGCATCATGACAATCCATCCAATCAATACCCAAAATCAAATCATCTTTGGGTAAGTCTACCATAATCAAATCTGATAACCACTCATGGCTATCCATCTGAATCTGGTAAAGCTTGACTTCCTGATTCCAACAATATTTATACCATCAGGTAGGCCAATAACATAAGGCTTGCATTCGGAAACAGAATCAAGATGTAATCTACCCAGACAAGACTCAGATATGAATGAATGTGAAGCTTCGGTATCAAAGAGTGTATACACATGCTGAGGATCTCGATTATACCTAAAATCATATTCACCTCTGGATCATTGGCCTTCTTCATCTCATAAATATGGGGCTTACCATCTATATCACTAGATGTACCGACCTGACTGCCACGATCGTACCTCTGCTCACACCTATCGTCTAATGAGAGGTGGATGAAGTAGCACGATTATGAACAATGGACTGCACTGGGGAATGATAAAGCATAGGAGCCTGTCCAGAACCACCGTGAAAAAATCTGGCTCGGTGACCAACAAGTCCACAAGCATTACAAGTAATGGCTGGCTTCAGACACTTATTAGAAAAATGTGCACGCTCTCCACAAATTAGAACAAACACTACACCATATATGGGTTTCAGCAACACCTAAAAAACTGTGTTCAAAAGTCCAAAAAGTGTTGCTGAAGGCAGAAAAACAGACTATGGCTACACTTTGACCAAATTCGAAGGTGTTGCAAAAACGGCCGCAACCATAGGGGTCTAAAGTAACACTTTTCTTGTTTTGGGTAACATGTTCAAAAAGTGTAGCAATAGACCCCTATGCCAACACTTTTATTGTCTCTGGCTACACTAGATGTTGTGTTGCTGTAGACTTAAGGACACACTTTTATATGTTTAGTGACACAAAGATTTGTGTAGCCATAGACCTATGCCAACACTCATGAGGTCTAATGTAACATTAAATTGTGAAACACTTTGACATCTTTACCAACAACTTTAACACTATGTCTAGACTTATATATGAACAGTTCTAACTTTTGCCAACACACTTTTAATCTTTGCCAACACAATTTTTATATTTTGCCAAAAGAAAGAATTATAAATTATAGTCTATGGCTACATTTTTTCAGGTTTTTACCAACATTTTTCAAGATAAAAAGCAAAATATTATATTGAAAAATAAATATTACCATAAAATAGTTAATACCATTTAAACACTGTCAACCATAACATCCAAAATACATGACTGCTAATATTCAATCCATAATAGCTAAGAACAAGTTACGATCGCAATCCATAAATATAACAAAACTACTTGAGTCACTTAGCTAGCATAAGAACTTGAATCAAGAATTCCCAACAAACCCCAAAATTCTATAAAATGACTTGAAGAACTTCAACCACATACCTTAATTCAACCAAGAGATGGATAATTCTTCAAAAATGGACTTGATATATTGATTCTATATTGTTTGGAACATGTTTATGGGTTGATTTTGGAGTTTAAGATGAAGGATTCTAGGTGGAGGATGAAGGGAAGGTGCTAGAATGCCCAAAAAATCGACCAAAGGCTATATATAGCTCCCGAAGTGGGTTTTTCAGCATTTCTGCACTTTCCGGTCGTGTCAAATGACACGGCTGTGTCATGGGTCGTGTCACCCATCCAGAATGTTTTTGCTTAACCGCAATAGCTCGACACGGCCCGCGTCAAATGACACGGCCGTGTCACTGCACCAGGGTCCGCTATTTCAACAATAACTCCTTCATCTGTGCTCCGATTGACACACTGTTTGAACCATTGAAAAGCTAACTAAATTCTCTACAATGATATAAATTTTAGAATTTTTGGATTTTTCTGGAATTTATGGTGATCGATCGAAGTCAGCCCTTGTGCATATCACTATTTGGAAATATCTACTCTTATTCTATTGACACCCTTTTGGTAATACATTCATATCTTACGGCCATAACTCTCGTGCACCACTTCGAAATTCGTCCAGAACAACATACTCCAAAAATCACAAACTCGAAAATTACCAAGCATAAAGATTCCAATTCCAATCGTCAAAACACACAGTTCCAAATAACCATAATACAAAATGGAAATTACGAATAATTTATCAACTAAATGTGTCCGAAATAACACACACGAATACCAAAATACATGGATATTACACAGTGCCCCGATGGTTCCAAAGAGCAAGAAGAAAGAAGCTTGTCTCAGGTGCGGTGAGCTGGGCCACTAGGCTAGAGAGTGTCCGATTCTTCATGGCACTTCAGGATCTGTAACAAAGTAGGGAGCTTGGAGCTAGAGAAGTAATGGTCACTGTCGGAAGCGGTCATAGTGTCGAGGCAACCGACATAGGATCACTTTTTTTGGATTTAGAATCCGGGTTTGTTCTGACTTTAGAAGATGTACTTGTTTTGCCCAAGGAGCATAAAAACATTGTATCCATTCCGGTCATGGACCGAAAAGGCTTTTCATTTTTCATTGGTGATGGTTCCTGCAAAATTTATTTTAGAAATAAACTAGTGGGTACTGCTACATTGTTAAATGGATTGTATCATCTAAATCTCAGCAACAAAGTAGTTCTGAATACTATGACTAGAAAACGTGGCAGGGATGAAACAAATCAAGTTTTGAAATAGCATCTTAGACTTGGTCATATTGATCAGACCAAGGTGTACAAGATGGAAAAGGATGGACTTATGGGTCCATTGGGATCGGATCCCTTTCCTACTTGTGAATCTTGCCTTAAAGGCAAAATGATTAAGTCCCCCTTCACATGGACTTTTGAAAGAGCCGCTGATAAACTGGGATTAATCCATACCGACGTATGTGATGCTTTGGAAGCAGCACGTGACGGATATCAATATTTCATTACGTTTACAGACGATCATACTAGGTATGGTTATGTATACTTAATGAAACATAAATCCGAGGCCTTTGAGGAATTCCAGGAATTCAAGGCCCTAGTCGAGAAACAAACTGGTAATCATATCAAAGCACTTCAGTCGGACCGAGGTGGCGAGTATATGAGTACGGAGTTTGACGAGTTCCTTAAGGAACATGGAATAGTTTCACAACTAACACCTCCAGGTACTCCTCAGTTACATGGTGTGTCCGAAAGAAGGAACCAAACCTTGTTGAACATGGTCCGTTCCATGCTGGGCTATACTGACTTACTAATTTACCTGTGGGGGTATGCACTCCTGACTGCCGCTTACATCTTGAACAGATGTCCTTCCGAATTCGTTCCTAAAACTCCACATGAGATGTGGGAGGGTGGAAACCAAGTCTTAATCTTATTAGGATTTGGGGATGTCTTGCCTATGTCAAGGAGACTAAGGTGGACAAAATGGAAGCGAGGTTCGTGAGGAGACGTTTCATTGGATTCCCATCTAAGACGATGGGTTATCTATTGTACATGCCCAAATATCGAAAGATCGTTGTTGCTTTACAAGCACACTTCCTGGAAGATGAGTTCATTCAGTAAGGCGGGGCAGGTAGAAGTATTTCTTTAGAAGAATACAATGAAACTCCTCGGGAAACACCTGTGCAAGAAACTGGAACTGAACCTTCTGTAACACAAGTACAACCACCTCATAGGTCAAGTAGGGTGTCTCATTTGCCTGAGAGGTATGGGCTTATGCACTTGGAGGAGCTGGGTCTCCATGAGGTTCCAAATGATAGCCAAGAGACGGACTCAATGACCTATGACCAAGCGATGGTGGATGTAGACTCCATGAAATAGACTGTAGCAGTCTTCATGTAGCTGGGACATTCGTTTTGATGAGGCAGTCAAAGAGTTTGACTTCGTGCAAAATGAAGAGGAACATTGTGTATACAAGAGGGTTAGTGGGAGCTAGATCGCATTCTTAGTACTATATGTAGATGACATTCTACTAATAAGAAATGATGTGGGAATGCTCAGTTCTGTGAAAGCTTTGTTTTCGAGTAATTTCTCCATAAAAAACTAGGGAGAAGAAACCTATATTCTTGGGATTCGACTCTACTGGGATAGATCGAAGAGAATGACAAGTTTTTTCCCAAGCCCTCTATATAGATAAAATCTTAAAGGGATTTAAGATGGATTATTCTAAAAGAGGGTTCCTATCGATGCGACATGGAATAAAACTCACCTTGAAGATGTGTCCTCATAGTGAGGAACAATGAAAGGAAATGAGTAATAAACCATATGCTTCGGAATTTGGGTAGCCTTATATATACTTTATTGTGTACGAGACCTGACATTGCGCATGCTAGGAGCATGGTAAGTAGGTTTCGGGCTAACCTAGTTAGGGAACATTAGACTACCGTAAAAGAACATTCTCAAGTACTTTAGAAGGACTAGAGACCTGGTTCTTAAATACGGCGGTGGAGAACTGAATGTAATGGGATTCACTATATTGGACTTCCAAGGACAGAAAGACAATTCTATGTATACTTCTGGCTACATTTACTCTTAGTGGAGGAGCAATATCATGGCATAGTGCCATGTATAGCGCGACTGCTGGTTCCACCTGTTAGGCTGAGTATAAAGCGGCGGAGGCCTCCAAAGGAATGGTTAAGAACTTACTGGGTAAACTTCTCATGACACCTTATGCTGTGCTGCCAGAGCGGTAGCACAAGCCTAGGAGCCGAGGATTCATAACAGTACCAAACATATTTTGAGAGAGTATCACCTCGTAAGAGAATTTGTTTGCAAATAGATACATGTGCTGCATAGAGTAGAGTCATCCGACCACGTCGCTGATCCACTGACCAAGCCACTTTGTCAGATTAGCTTAGAGCTTCATCTGGAAAACATCGGTATTAGATACCATAGTGTGTGGCATTGAGTGCAAGTAGGAGATTGTTAGGAGAATGCCCTCGAATGCCACTCGGAGGAAGTTGAGTGAGGGCATTTTACTTGTAATTATGTAAATCATTAATATAAGGCAATGAATGTTTCTTTATTTACTGATAGTTACTGGCATTCCTAACTCGTAAATATACATATAGAAACTAGTCCGTGTATTTGAGAGCAAAATGTTCCACTCCTTATTGGATAAGGGGGGTCGGCACTGGAAAGGTTTATAGCTCAAATACTTAATCGTTCGCAAGTCGATGAAACTTGACTGGGCGTTAAGTTTATGTGAAGACTTGTATGACGTGTTCTTTGTCATGGAGAGTGCTTGTCTAATGTTAATGGTTAGTGGTAGCACACGTTATAGGTATGCTAATTGGATTAGAATACTCGAACCGACTCACCCTCGATTCATCACAGGGATTTCACTCTGGGACAGTCAATGACAGAATCGAAAGGTTGTGATAGGTATTCGTGAACCTTCGACTTGAGGATTTAGTAGGGATGTGTTTGTGACGTCAAGATTTTCATTAGATTAATTCAACCCTGTAAACCAGGAGGCGGGGGTAAACCTCGACGTGCATCTTGACGGGCAAGTAGCAGGTCCTACTGAATACCAAGATAGAATTCTTTCTCCCATTAGTGAGCGGGTTATATGTCCTATGCGGTTATTGGCAGATGAGATCAAAAGTCTTTGGCCAAAGCATTGGAGCTAGTTGTATTGGATACACGAGAGCTCGATGATCTCGATTTGCATTAATGCATGCATAGTGTTAAGTACAGATAGGGTTTGACTGACCGTGACCCTATATATTGATCAGGACATGTGAAAGAAGGGTTTATACGTATACTGGTATTCACGAAAGAATGGTTCTTGAATGATCCCAATCATTCGTTCTCAGTTGGGATACAGTGTAGGCCATCACGCTGGCTAGGTGGTGCTACTACTCTTTGGTTCCGCCCATTGCTGACTGAGACGGACCTACCGAGTCGCACAATAGGATTGACGATGGAATGAATCGAGCTTATTCTCTCATTATGAATATTAGATATTGGATATCTATTTAATTGGGACATTGGATCTCTAAATTGATTTATTGGGTAAATTAATTTACGGCCTAATGAATTAAATAAATTACTGGGTGATTAATTTAATTCATGAACATAATTATTTCTTGGAGAAATTAATTATGATACTATGTATTTGATATGATTAATTAATTGGATTAATTAATTGAAATAAAATACATCAGAACGGAATCGGAGTTTATCTGTTTGGGCTCGCGGGAGACCGAAACGGACCGAACTCCACCTACCCTTCTAGATGGCCTCCCCCCTTTGTATTCCACCTTATGTGGTGGAAGATTTCATGATTTAATATCATGAAGTGTTTTGTCTTAGGGGACATGGAATCTTCCTTTTATATTAAAAAGGTGATTTCATGTGATTGATTGAAGAATAAAAGGAAGACTTACTCTCACTTACCAACCAAGGCATCATACGTGAGTTTGGAGAGAGAGAGAGCAGGAAGAGTTTTCTTGGTCTTCAAAGTATTCGTCATCTTCAATATATTTTCTTTGAAAAATATTCTGAGGAATAATTGAGAGAAATAAATTATACACTTAGAGTGTTATAATCAAAAGCTTCATCATCAAGCTCTTTCCGTATCCTTAGAGGATAGAAAGGTGATAGTCATCCCATTCGTTTCTCCAGCATGTGGCAAGTAGAGATGCGATATTTTCGGCATTGGATCATCCAAGGGCTTGGAGCACTTTGGATCGTAGCTTGGGGAATAGCTCAAGAGAAGAACACCATATAATCAACGGACTACGAGGGTATGATTTCATATCTTCCTTTGTTTATTTTATATTCGTATATGCATAGCTCGATCGATCCTCGTAGGAATTCGGATCGAATTAATTTTTATTTTACCGCTTCCGCTGGGCCTTAGTTTTAGGCACCAAATCCCAACAGAAATTACCTCGATTCGATGAAGAACAAGGATTGGATGTTGATATAATCGACAAAGGCCTTCCAAAACATCTTGAAATTGAGTAGAATCGACCAAGAATCACACTTCCGGAACCTCCCATTCGTCAGCCGCCACAAGAAGAAAAAAATGGAGTGAAAATGGCACAACCCGTCGGCCAGGGCTATATAAATCCGCGCACGTTATGTAATATCTGGAATTTCTACTACTGTTTTTTACTATTATTTTATCTGAGTTATGTTGTACAGCGTGGAATCTGTACAGTATGGATAAAATAAATGAAGGACTAAGACATCTGTATTGGTATTATTACCACACTTAGTTGACAGTTGTATTAGAAGACATTGTGTGTCGGGCTTATCGTATGAGAATATTGTTGGAAGGAGTATACGTATTCAGTATGCCATATGTTCGTATATAGTCTGAAACACCCCAAACTAGGCGGATATTACAGTGCCGTGAATCCCCGACTGGGACCCACCAGGCGAATGAAAATGATGAATTAAATAATATAATTGTAGTACCGAACCACATTATATTACCAAATACTCCGATGAGGAGTTTAAGTACAACACACCAGGACAATACCGAATACTAGTATATTTTATATGAAGATAAAATACACGACACTGAATGAAACGGAGTATCCAAATGAAAGTCTGCAGCGGAAAATAAAGGACAATAACATGAATAACTGAAAGATCGGGCCCCCCTACTAGTATCACTGGGACTCCTCGACGTCAGCGTGTTCTCCCCGTACTTTTGCCTTGCCAAGACCTGAAAAACAAAATCCCCAAACGGGGTCAGTTACAAAGAACAACAATCCTCAAGGGTTGAAAATACACAATCATGATATATCTGAAGTTATGAAAAATTCTTAATTATGAATTACGCTAAAGAGGGGTATCATAGTACGTCCGTAGTGTTCTGTGCGAGTGTACAAGACGAATGACCGGACACACCCGTCCTTGTACCTAATTAGTCTCACGGTGTAACGCTTTCCCGTGTGCACGGTCCAATGTATCGGTGAACCCAATACATAACCATCGTGTGCCCGACTAAAAATTCCACACAGCCACACCCGGCCACGCAATATGAACCCAGAAGGTCATATGAACGAGAATGACCATAATGAATATCAATGAATAATAATTAGACAAGGCCAAGATGACTCACCGATATGAAAGTAAATAGTGACGTGATTGATAACCCAATGAAATGATTTGGAACCGTCGTTCCTCGTGAATGAAATGATTATTCGACAATTACAGGTCTCAAAATGATTAATATTATGATGAATAAATTATGATTATGAGTAATCAACAACAAAAAGGAATGAATATCCTTTTAACCGAGTAAGAATTAACTTACACAATACCGGTGACAATTATCCTTCCACGAACGACGTCCTAATTGAGATATCGGTCGCTTGAACAACCTTGAATTATACAATATCCAACAACCCGTTCAATATACGAATCAAACACGAATATAACGAACTCAAAACGTCGATGCGATTAAACTAAATCCATTGAGGCATTAAATCAAACACGTTGCGGCCAAACTCCGATTGTTTACAATCAAACCTCAATATACCAATATCAAATCCCCCAAGAAGTGTTTCAAACCAACAAAACATCTTCAATATGATTAATAATCCAAGACGAATATCCGAAAACGTGATTACAACGACAATTAATCGAAAACCCCCAATTTCAACTCGATATTCAAAGTGTTCTTGAATAATCCCTCAATAATCCAATGAATCCTTATACAAACTCATAATCATATACATATCCCTTCATATAATATGATTATAACGTCCAAAACATCATATCTCAACATAGAATCGAAATCCAAGGTGTTGAAGAAATTACCTCTTGAAGATTCAACCACTTCGATCCGAAGAACACGAGTTTAATCGAGTATCCAAGCTTCCCAAATGATTGAAGGTGATGAAAGATACACACTCAAATGATAATTGATGAAGAAATCTCTCCCTCAAGCTTTTCTGTCTCGTATGAAGGTGGAAGAAATGGAAGAAATGAGCTGAAATGCTCAAAAAAACGAATTTATAGGGGTTGACTCGTCTGACAGACTCGACCGTGTCCGCCTGACACGGTCGCGGCGCGCATCTGGCCGGCAGGGACTCGACCGTGTCCTGCGAGACACGGTCGCGGCGCGTAGGGGCCTTCCGATAGTGACCCGTCCGACAGCGACTCGGCATGACTCGACCGTGTCCTGGAACACGGTCGGGCGTCTGGGCAGTCGGTTCTGGCTTATCCGGAAGAGTTCGACTCGGCCGTGCCAGACGACACGGTCGGGTCCTGAGGCAGAGACTTCGGCATTTCCGGACGAGTACAGCACGGCCGTGTCGGACGACACGGCCGAGTTCAGTCGGCAGTGATCGGCCAAAAACTGAAAAATGAGCGGGTGAGCTAAAACGACCATAACTCTCTCGTCCGGACTCCGATTGACTCACTGTTTGAACCACTAGAAAGCTAACTCGATGCTCTATAATATTGCAAAGATTAAGAATTTTTGGAGTTACCAAAAATTAATGGTGATCTAACAAAGTCGAACTCATATGTGGAAACTTGAAACAATGAACAATAACGATACACAACTCGAATTTTTTTCCGAACGGTGAACACGGGTGAACGAACATGATTGATGAACGATTATAAATGAGTGAAAATCCACTGAGTGGCAATCACCGAATGAAATTACAGAATGATAATGACTGAATTACAACCGGGTATTACATACACCCCCCCTTAAAAGAGTTTCGTCCCCGAAACTAAGGGTCAAACAACTCGGGATAACCCTCCCGCATACTATCCTCGGTTTCCCAAGTAGCCTCTTCGGCTCCGTGTCTGGACCACTGAATCTTGACCAAAGGGATCGTCTTGTTCCTCAACTGTTTGATTCGCCGCTCCAATACTCGTACAGGACGCTCCTCGTACGAATGATCATCCGCGATCTCGATTTCGTCGAACTGAAGTATGTGACTCGGGTCGGCAACATACTTCCGTAACTGAGAGACATGAAACACATTATGAATTCGGCTCAACGCCGGAGGTAACGCCAATCGATAAGCTAACTCTCCTACTCGATCCAAAATTTCAAACGGTCCAATGAATCTCGGACTCAACTTCCCCCGTTTTCCAAAACGGAAAATACCTCGACTCGGGGATACCTTGACCAAAACATGGTCACCCGTCTCGAACTCTAGTGGTCGGCAGCGATTATACGCATATGATTTCGCGACTCGAGCATCAACATACGACTCTTGATCAAAGCTACCTTCTCCCGGGCGGCTATAAGCATATCGGGTTCGGTGCCGATTGATTCTGACAAGTCATCCCAACACAAGGGAGATCGACAACGACGACCGTACAAGGCCTCGTAAGGTGCCATCTTAATGGAAGCATGCCACCTATTATTATACGTGAACTCGATCAATGGTAGTTGGGCTTCCCAATCGTCCTTCCAATCGAGGACGCATGCCCTCAACATGTCCTCTAATGTCTGTATAGTCCTCTCTGATTGTCCGTCGGACTGAGGATGAAAGGCGGTACTGAGATTGAGCTGAGTTCCCATAGCACGATGAACTGATTTCCAAAAATGAGACACAAATCGTCCGTCACGATCGGAAACGATACTCTTAGGAGTACCGTGCAGTCTTACTATCTCCTTGATGAATAACTGGGCCAGTCTCTCGGGACCCCACGTATCCTTGATCTCAAGGAAATGAGCTGATTTAGTTAAGCGGTCCACAATCACCCAGATCATATTCATGCCACGACGACTCGTCGGCAAACTCGTGATGAAATCCATAGAAATGTCTTCCCACTTCCACTCTGGAATAGGGAGAGGTTTCAGCATACCCGCCGGTCGCTGATGTTCAATCTTGACTTGTTGGCAAGTTAAGCATCTCGAAACAAATTCAGCGACTTCTAGCTTCATATTTCTCCACCTGTAATTTTGTTTCAAGTCTTTATACATCTTGCTAGACCCGGGTGAACAGAATAAGGGGTAGCATGAGCTTCTCTCAAAATCGAGTTTTTCAACTCGTCATTCGCAGACGCACAACCGGTTTTTAAACCTCAAAAGTCCATCCTCGTGGACCACGAATCGAGGGCTTTCCACGAGCCACATCCTCACGGATGCGCAACAATGAAGGGTGAACTCGATTCTCTGATTACCTCCTCAAGTGACGATGAAATCTCTAACATACAAAGCTGTCCCTGAATTCGCTGAAGCCAGACCTCGATCTCGGGTCTAAGGAATTCCTGCTGAAGCTCCTTCTGAACTGTTAAACGAGCAAGCATCTGCTCCTGAACGGACTTACGACTCAAGGCATCGGCGACAACGTTCGCCTTGCCCGGGTGGTAAAGGATCTCAATATCATAATCCTTGATTAGTTCTAACCACCGCCTCTGTCGCATATTTAACTCCTTCTGAGTAAATATATACTTCAAACTCTTATGATCGGTGAAAATCTGACAAGGGACGCCATATAGGTAATGACGCCAGATTTTTAAAGCGAAAACCACGGCTGCTAACTCCAAGTCTTGGGTCGGATAATTAACCTTGTAAGGTCTCAATTGTCGTGAAGCATAAGCAATAACCTTCCCATTCTGCATGAGTACACATCCGAGACCCTGTCCGGACGCATCACTATAAACCACAAATCCTTCTGTCCCCTGCGGCAAGGAAAGTACAGGTGCTGACATTAACCGGCTCTTGAGTTCCTCAAAACTCCGTTGACACGCGTCGGACCATGTGTATTTCTTATCCTTCCGCAAAAGGTTCGTCAATGGTTGAGCAATTTTGGAAAATCCTTCTACAAACCTCCGATAATAACCGGCTAATCCGAGAAAGCTTCGGATTTCCTTAACATTCTTCGGAGGTAACCAATCCTGGATAGCCTCCGTCTTCTGAGGATCAACACGCACTCCATCTGATGAAATTACGTGTCCGAGAAACGTCACTTCGGACATCCAGAACTCACATTTGGAAAACTTTCCATAAAGTTGCTCTCGTCTCAACACGTCGAGAACCTGATGAAGATGAACCTCGTGTTCCTCTCGGTTACGAGAATAAATCAAAATGTCATCGATGAAGACAACAACAAACCGATCCAAAAAGTCGATGAAGACCCGATTCATTAGCTCCATGAATACCGCAGGTGCATTAGTTAGCCCGAACGGCATAACTACGAACTCATAATGACCATAGCGTGTTCGAAACGCCGTCCTCGCGATATCCGACTCTCGAATCCGCAGCTGATGATATCCAGATCTTAAGTCGATCTTGGAAAATACTGAAGCTCCCTGAAGTTGATCCAAAAGGTCATCGATACAGGGTAAAGGATACTTATTCTTTATTGTCACCCTATTCAACTCCCGATAATCAATACACAAGCGAAAAGAACCATCCTTCTTTTTGACAAACAGCACTGGTGCTCCCCACGGGGACGCACTCAGTCGGATATAACCTTTCTCGAACAATTCCTCAAGTTGATTCTTCAACTCTCGCATTTCGGTCGGGGCCATTCGGTACGGTGCCTTCGATATCGGGGACGTACCAGGCTCCAACTCAATCGTGAATTCCACATCCCTCTGTGGAGGCAAACCAGGTAACTCGTCTGGAAATACATCGGCATATTCCCTTACTACCGGAATATCCGACAACATTACTAATGATTCCTCGGTTTTGGTCATATAGCACCAATAACCGACACATCCCTGACTGAGTAATTGCACTGCTTTCATCAAATTAATGACCTTACCAAAACAGCCGGGATTACCTCCCTGAAACACACATTCAACCCCATCGTCTGAAATGATAGTAATCATACGCTTACGGACACTAATGATGGCATCATGACGATCCATCCAATCAATACCCAAGATGACGTCGTCTCTCGACAAATCTACCACGATAAGGTCCGCTGGCCATACGACCATGGCCCGAATCGGACAATCACAGATCTCCCGACACGATAATTCGTCTACCATCGGGTAGACCAATGACATAAGGCTCACAACTAGTAGCACTACCCGAAGTAGTCTACTCAAACATGACTCGGAAATGAATGAATGCGATGCACGGTATCAAAAAGGGTACACACAGGTTGAGATAGAATATCATGTGTACACGAGATCATTCGGGCCTCGGGATCATCGGTCTTCTTCATCTCATAAATCCGGGGTTTGCTAGTCCCGGCACCGGACGCTCCGTCTGCGACTATAGGCTCCACCTTTAGTCGCTCCTGTCGTTTTAAATGACGCCGATTGAGTGGCCTTTGATTACGAGCAGATTGCTTCGGGGCTTGAGATGACGCGGAGTAGGTTTGGAGTCCCTACGGCAAAACGGGCCTTATGCCCGGCAATCCCACAATTATGACACACGATAGTGTCGAGGACACTTGGTCGAGGTGACCAAGCTCCCCACGATTAAAGCAGGTGATGGCGAACCGCCGCTCGAGACCGAGATTCCGTGGGTTTAGGCGACACGGGAGGTCACTCGAAAGCGAGATCCCGCACGGGGTTTCTTGAAGGTTGTCGACCGCCTTGAGATTACGGTTCTTCGATTTCTTGCTAGCGACGAAGGTTCTTTGTTTAGCAATTTCCTTAGTAAGTTCATAAGTGAGAGCTTTCTCGATGAATTCGGCCAACATGGTGCAATTATGATTAAGCAAGCGTAATCTCATACGTGGTTTTGACCTCTTCTTTGAAATACTTAATCTTATCCGCCTCGGAATGAATGATGGATGAGGCGAACGGAAGAAGTTCACGAAATTTCGGCAATGGCGAGAACATCCACGTCGATGAGGGTCGGGAGTGAGTAACTCGACAGCTTGGCCTCTCCGAGTGGGGCCGGATAATACCTCTCCATCATGAGAGTCTTGAATCGATCCCAAGTACACGATCCTTCGGTGGGCTTCAACGATAACCACCAAGAATGAGCGCTCTTACCCAGATAGTAAGCCGCAATCGAAACTTTGTGTCCTTGGGACACTCTACCATCTCAAATAGCTTCTCGAAGTGTTCGAGCCAATGAACAATATCCGCCGGCTCGGATGAGCCTTCAAAAGTAGGTGGCCTTTGGCGAGAGATGTCGCCGATGATCTGCTCACATTCCTCTCTTGCCTGCGAGGTGGCGGCGGAGGAGCCTGTTGATTTTGATTAGTGAATTTTGCATCGTCTCCATTAGTTGTGTCATCCGAGTCATCTGGGCCATCATGCCTGCATAAAGGCGAGTGGATCGATCCAAACACCTTCCGATCGAGCCGTGTCCCGGGTACGACTCCCCGAAAGTGAATGATCACGCCCTGGTGAATGAGTGGCAGCGTCGCTGCTAGATGAGTTAACATTATTCCTCGCGTTCGCACGTGTGTTCGCACGAGTTCTCGGGATTCGGCCCGCACCACGGCCTCGTCCTCCGCGTCCTCTTCTTGCTCTCTCCATACTGAAGTAGGAAAGTCACATGATGATTATAATCCCCGCATGAATATCACGTTATGATTATGACATGAGATGATGAAAATGAGCATACACGCTCTAACACAGTGATTACATGAATGATTAACTGAAGTGACATGATTATCTAATGAAATTATTGGAATGATTATCTTGAACAGGTTAACAAGATTAATTATATGATCTTCCAAATCAACAACTGAGTAATGAAATGAATTGAGTGATTAGTGCGTTAAAATGACCATCCTGGTCAAAATGAAAATGATGTTTGAGGATTGTTAACTACTGAATTATGAATGAATGATTATTGCCAGAAATTATACCCTGGCTAAAGAAATCTTACAGTTCTTGGTCTGATTGGCTCGACATTTGTACAGGTCACACGTGACGCGAAAGTCCAATGATACTAGTCTGATGACGATGATTTCAAATGAGACATGACTCGGAAGGTAGTATTCAAAACCACGCTCCGATACCAACTCTGTAACACCCCAAACTAGGCGGATATTACAGTGCCGTGAATCCCCGACTGGGACCCACCAGGCGAATGAAAATGATGAATTAAATAATATAATTGTAGTACCGAACCACATTATATTACCAAATACTCCGATGAGGAGTTTAAGTACAACACACCAGGACAATACCGAATACTAGTATATTTTATATGAAGATAAAATACACGACACTGAATGAAACGGAGTATCCAAATGAAAGTCTGCAGCGGAAAATAAAGGACAATAACATGAATAACTGAAAGATCGGGGCCCCCTACTAGTATCACTGGGACTCCTCGACGTCAGCGTGTTCTCCCCGTACTTTTGCCTTGCCAAGACCTGAAAAAAAAAATCCCCAAACGGGGTCAGTTACAAAGAACAACAATCCTCAAGGGTTGAAAATACACAATCATGATATATCCAAGTTATGAAAAATTCTTAATTATGAATTACGGCTGAAGAGGGGTATCATAGTACGCGCGTAGTGTTCTGTGCGAGTGTACAAGACGAATGACCGGACACACCCGTCCTTGTACCTAATTAGTCTCACGGTGTAACGCTTTCCCGTGTGCACGGTCCAATGTATCGGTGAACCCAATACATAACCATCGTGTGCCCGACTAAAAATTCCACACAGCCACACCCGGCCACGCAATATGAACCCAGAAGGTCATATGAACGAGAATGACCATAATGAATATCAAAGAATAATAATTAGACAAGGCCAAGATGACTCACCGATATGAAAGTAAATAGTGACGTGATTGATAACCCAATGAAATGATTTGGAACCGTCGTTCCACGTGAATGAAATGATTATTCGACAATTACAGGTCTCAAAATGATTAATATTATGATGAATGAATTATGATTATGAGTAATCAACAACAAAAAGGAATGAATATCCTTTTAACCGAGTAAGAATTAACTTACACAATACCGGTGACAATTATCCTTCCACGAACGACGTCCTAATTGAGATATTGGTCGCTCGAACAACCTTGAATTATACAATATCCAACAACCCGTTCAATATACGAATCAAACACGAATATAACGAACTCAAAACGTCGATACGATTAAACTAAATCCATTGAGGCATTAAATCAAACACGTTGCGGCCAAACTCCGATTGTTTACAATCAAACCTCAATATACCAATATCAAATCCCCCAAGAAGTGTTTCAAACCAACAAAACATCTTCAATATGATTAATAATCCAAGACGAATATCCGAAAACGTGATTACAACGACAATTAATCGAAAACCCCCAATTTCAACTCGATATTCAAAGTGTTCTTGAATAATCCCTCAATAATCCAATGAATCCTTATACAAACTCATAATCATATACATATCCCTTCATATAATATGATTATAACGTCCAAAACATCATATCTCAACATAGAATCAAAATCCAAGGTGTTGAAGAAATTACCTCTTGAAGATTCAACCACTTCGATCCGAAGAACACGAGTTTAATCGAGTATCCAAGCTTCCCAAATGATTGAAGGTGATGAAAAATACACACTCAAATGATAATTGATGAAGAAATCTCTCCCTCAAGATTTTCTCTCTCGTATGAAGGTGGAAGAAATGGAAGAAATGAGCTGAAATGCTCAAAAAACGAATTTATAGGGGTTGACTCGTCTGACAGACTCGACCGTGTCCGCCTGACACGGTCGCGGCGCGCATCTGGCCGGCAGGGACTCGACCGTGTCCTGCTAGACACGGTCGCAGCGCGGAGGGGCCTTCCGATAGTGACCCGTCCGACAGCGACTCGGCATGACTCGACCGTGTCCTGGAACACGGTCGGGCGTCTGGGCAGTTGGTTCTGGCTTATCCGGAAGAGTTCGACTCGGCCGTGCCAGACGACACGGTCGGGTCCTGAGGCAGAGACTTCGGCATTTCCGGACGAGTACAGCACGGCCGTGTCGGACAACACGGCCGAGTTCAGTCGGCAGTGATCGGCCAAAAACTGAAAAATGAGCGGGTGAGCTAAAACGACCATAACTCTCCCGTACGGACTCCGATTAACTCACCGTTAGAACCATTGGAAATCTAACTCGATGCTCTATAATATTGCAAAGATTCAGAATTTTTGGAGTTACCAAAAATTAATGGTGATCTAACAAAGTCGAACTCATATGTGGAAACTTGAAACAATGAACAATAATGATACACAACTCGAATTTTTTTCCGAACGGTGAACACGGGTGAATGAACATGATTGATGAACGATTATAAATGACTGAAAATCCACTGAGTGACAATCACCGAATGAAATTAATGAATGATAATAACTGAATTACAACCGGGTATTACATATAGTATGTTGAGACGTTGGACAAGAGTAGCTGAAAATGGCTAAGTGTAACATTATTAGTACACGCTAATATACATGCCTAGCGCACGCTATCGTGCTGGTTTAGTGCACACTAGAAGGAAAAGATAGTACAGACCAGATTAGAAGGAATCTATGTGTGGACCCGGTCATTTTCGGCGCATGTGCCGACGAGGTCAATGGATGTTTGTTGAGAAGGGTTAGCGCACGCTAATGCATATTGTTAGCGCACGCTAACATCAGATCGGTCCAAAGGGAATCTTATCCTAGTCAGAGCTGTCGGCGTGTGGACCCGTCTTCAGAGCATACAGACAAACAAGTCAACTATGAGTAGCGCACGCTATGATCGGGCTCTAGCGTATGCTAGATAGAGGAAATTATATACGTTATTTAATCGACATTGCGTACGTAACTCATTGTATACAGTAAGGAAGTAGCCTCTGGACTTAGATAGCGCATGATAACAAAGAGAGTTAGCGCACGCTAAACGTGTAACGTACGTTAATTTTAGATGTTAGCGTACGTTAATAATGTACAGTGTATATATATGAGTAGTTGGCTGTTATTCCTCATTTCGTCCATTCTCTCCTTGCAACCGCTAGAGAGAGTTCTTAGAGAGATGTTTGAAGTTCCAAACATTGGATTATGGTGGAGTTAATCATCCATAACAATATTAAGCTTCGAATTGATTGGAAACGGATTCAAACTTGAGATCCAATCCATTTCTTCAAAAAGGTAATTACTCTTCATCTTTGTATTTCGTTTTGGATTGAATGTTGATGTTCTTGAGTTGATGATTATTACATAAACGAGTTTACAAGCATGATTATGATACCGGAGTATGATGATATTAATATGATTCGTGTGGTTTGAATTGTGTAGTTCGTTTTCTTGAGATAAGTTGGTTAATCCTGCTTCTCCTTTGCGGATGTTGATGTCATTGTTGATGACTAATCTCTGTAATGTTAGATTAGGGAAGTGTTGATAAAGGTTCTTGGTGTTCATGATGTTGATATTTGAGGAAGAAGATGATATGTGAATATATGAATTGGATTAAGAGTTGGATGATTACCTATATGTTAAAGGATATTGGATTTCATTGTTTTGATAGCTATGAGCATGGTTTAAAATCACTTAGTGTTCTTGATAATCGCCATATGTTGATCAGTATCTGAAAAAACATGCATCTGTACAGCATTAGCGCACGCTAAGCTTACTGTCTAGCGCATGCTAACGGGAGCGACTTAGCGCACGCTACGTTAAGTGATTAACGTGCGCTAAGTAGGCAGACAGTGCAGTATTTTCATGTTGTGGTTGTGAATTCGTACTGGTTTGAGTTGGATTGATCATCCTAGTGGTTAATCGAGATATTGTTGAGCCGTTGGGTTTGTGAATTGGTTTTATTGGTTGTTGATCGTTATCGAACTTGTTGTTTATCGATTATTGTAATAGGTTGAGATTATTGATCGGTGATTAGAACAATGCTTTGCGGTCGTATTTGAGAACATTTGTGAATTGTATTGATCAGGGCCGAGGGACTTGTAGATGATGGCAATGGAATTGGTAACGGATTCATCGGTATCGAGGCAAGTTATTACTTGCCCAGTTTATAATATTTAATGAATGGTTTCTGTTTCATTCGTTTATAATTCGTATAACAATGGTTATAATCATAATCACAGGAGATTTGGGATTATAAGTTGTATTCGAGTTCTTGGGAATTAAATCATAATGTATATGATTTACAATTGTTGTTAGTATACTTGGTATCGAGGATACATTGTGGTATAGATGAAGATATGAGTTATCTACCGTCTGTGACATTCTGGACCGTCGAATACTGAGGATAATGGTTGGTAATGATTTAGACATTTCGATCGCCCTTGAAGGACTCGGGGCAAGTACTCTAATAATTTTTTGTCATTTGTGTCGATCATGTTGTGATACATGCGTGCATCGTTGTTGTCATGCATTGTGTATCATCGTTATAAACATTTGTGCATTTTTGTTGTATGTCCACCTCGGGTTGGTCCGACGGGATCATCGGGGGATCTATACTAGCATGCGTTGGATCATCGGATAGGTTTTTCCACTACGGTTGGTCTGACGCGGTCATCGTGGGATCTAGGCAGTGAACGCTGGATCATCGGATTACCTATGTGTTGTTAATGTGCATATATATATTATGGATTTTCCATAAGTATATAGTGTTGTTATTGATGTGGGCATATTGACATTATCATATGAGTATGCATTTGTAGGTCTTGTGTTAGGACCATATTCGTATGTTGTATTGATCTGATATCGGATTAGATCGACGTGATTCGTCGTGGCATTGCATATCCTGAGGTATGTTCCATATTTCCCTTGGTATATGTCTTTGATGGACAATCGGTTTTATTGTTGACATTTGATAATGATACCCGATGGATTGGGTTTGACAGAGTTATTGAATTTCGTAACACTGAGTTATGATAATATTTTGAGAACCTTGGGCATTGTTGAGATATAGTACAGATATTTTGGTATTAGCTTATTGTTTTGTTGAAAGAATACGAGATGTGAACTTTTATATTTATTATCACGAGTTGGTAAAGTTATGGCGGTAAGATTACATTGGTCATATTCTTACTCAGTATTTCATTGGTATGTAATTATTGACGTGATGTGATGGTTATCATTATTGGGTATTATGGCTGACCCCGTCGTGGGATTTCTTTTTAAGTTCTTGGATTATCAAGCTCGTAGCGGTCGTGGAGAGATGAGCTTCCCGGAGGATACTGACTAGGGTATATAATTGTGTATTGAGTTTCCTAATCATTTGTTGTAATTCCACTGCTAGAGTATTTTAATTGTTTGTTTTTTTTCGATGCATGAGTATTTTAAATGGCCTTTTGGTATCTGGTAACTTAGGTTACTTTGGCAATCGTTTTCTAAACTATTTTACCGGTACGTGTAAGCGATAGCTTAACGTATGTTTTTAAACTGTTGAGTCTTGGCATTTCGGGTCTTGTGGTTTCAAATGAGATTTTACGACGGTTTGATTCACGAGTTTTATAAAGTCTTCGAATGTTTTTAAAAGACAGTACCGTCGTTAGCCTCTTGGGCATTTGTAAATATTTGCGAAAATTTCCTTTAGCCTTGTGGGTTCAATCTCGGGGCCCACGGCGCTGTAATATTCCCGGATGGCTCTGGGGGTGTTACAAAATATGGTATCAGAGCTTAGGTTGTGAAAACGTAGGCAGTCAGGTCGAGTTGGGTCGTGCTTTTGTCGTGTCATTCGAGTTTTCGGTTGACAAGTGTCTGAGCTCTGAGTTTTTGTTGTTCACTCAGGCTTGTGCGTTATGTGATTTACCAGTGTGGTACTGGGGTTGTTGTAACTTTTCCAAATGGTATTAACGTGTTTCTTCAGATAGAACTGTGTTGTGTTCTAGAGTTGAACTGAGTTTGCAAAATGTGTGTTTTGAAAACATCTGTGTCGAGTATTTTCTTGAGTCGAGACATGTACCAGTATCACGGGGAATCGTCGACTTCACGATCTGTAAGTATTTGGATTTTTTTGAATTGCATTGAGATTTATTGCCGTTCTAAGTTGATATGCTTTGAGATTCAGCAGAATATTATGCGCTACAATATAAGGTGACAGAGTTGGGACAATATTTATGATCTTGAGAAGTTCTGATTTTGAAAATTAATATGTCGGTTAAATTTTGGAAACGGAGTTGTGCATTTGGAAGGAATGTTGGGAATGGTTGAGAAGAACATGTAGTCATGTTAATTCATTTTGAGATATATGAATTGTTTTTGAGAATTTGAAAATGATACTTTTCGAAATAAATGTTTTACGGATGTTTTACCGTAAATGATTTTTGGGCCGAGACCCAATCGATTTTGAAATAGTTTTATAACTCAGGACTTGGGGTCCGAAAAAGAGTTTCCTACTTTTTAAACTTCTTGTAATGCGGAACTAGATACGGGCTGAGACCCTAATGTTTTAAAAGGCTTTTCTGTTTTCTTAAAACTCCCGATATTTGTAAAACACTTTATCAATCGTTTATCTACTTTATTACTACCTTTCGGTGTTTTGATTTATTTGTTCAAATGAAACCTCTCGGGAAGTCTTTCGCTGTGTTGATTTGTTTCAATGCTTTGGCATAGCATATTTGAGGTGATCCAGGATGGATTAATGATTGACGTTTCGAGTCATATGTGAAAAAGGAGTTTTTAGTCAGAGTTTATATATTGAAAGTTTAGAACTCTATCTTGTGGTTTTCCGATGGAATATCAGTGGATATTGGTGACGAACCGAATTGGTATACATGAGTATAGATGTGGTCAATCATTTGTATAGTTTTTATTTTAAAACTTCGAAATCGTGAGGATTCGAAGGAAACTATTGTAACACCCCCAATCCAATCAGGGATATTACACGCAGTAGACCCCTTTCCACAAGGAGCTACCAGGCGGGAGACTACAAAACAAAACCCACATGCGGTCAACTTGACCAAAACATAATACTGTAGACTGATTAGGTCTCTAAAAACATAGCATAACCGAAAAATATGATAAACCAAAATACAAATCGATCACATAATACATAAAATGTCCATCCCCTCAAGGATGACAAGAACTCAAACCGACAGATCACTGACGGACAACAGACTACAACTGTGACTAGTATCGCTGCTTTGCATCATCATTCGAGCCAATCTTGTGGTTGCTCACTCTCCAGTCAGAACACCTGGAATAAATAACAAAATCCCCAATGAGGGGTTAGCGATGGAATCGCTAGCAAATAACCAAGCTATAAAGTTATACATCAAGAATATAACTATTATGAAAACAACCTTTCGACAAAGTAGTAACACGATCCCCGAGTCTAAAGGCTTTTCGAAAAACATTTCCCTCAAGGGAGGATCATAGAAACAACTTCAAAACACGTTTGAAAGAATAAAGGAGGACGTCGGGGGTCTCAGTGTAAAATCATGAAAAGATTTGTAATTCTCCTATTCAAAAGGATTTTCTTTCAAAAACATGAAGATGATTCAATTCTCAAACAAGCCTCAAAGGAAGAAACACAAACACCAAAATAACCAGAATCTAGGATTCACACAATCACAATTCAAAAATATCCAGTCAAAAAAATACTCAAATCACCTCCGTGGCCTCAATGGGACCCATCCCATATTGGTTACCGAAAAACAATCTCAAACCCACCCATAAGTTATCTTGACATCGTACTCGCAAGTAACAATTCTCGGAGCCCTCTCCAGACCTACCCCATTAGATAACCTTATGGTCAAATCATATCAACTGGCCGTACACGCAAGTAATGCGCCGCTGGAGGCCTCATAGGTCCCTACCCGGTTAACATCATTCAAACACGCCCATAAGTTATCTTGACATCGTAATCGCAAGTAATGGTTCTCGGAGCCCTCTCCAGACCTACCCGATTAGATAAACTTATGGTCAAATCATATCAACTGGCTGTACTCGCAAGTAACGTGCCACCAGAGGCCCCACGGGTCCCTACCCGGTAATATCTCAATCACCGATTACACAACAACAAGGTATAATATTTGCCACACACATGAAATTAAGAGTTAATGCAACAAACACTTTCACAAAGCGTAACATTCACGCCACACCGTCATCTAGTACACCTTCTAACAAGTGAACAATATAAATATTCCACAATTTCTCGGATAACTACTCACTTCAAAATATCCATCTCGAACATAATACAACATGAGATGATGGTTGTCATTCTCCAAGAATTTCATGTTTACGCTCGTATTTACTTTCATAAAATCACGTATTCATTTAGAAGTGAGTTATGGTTAAACGTTCAATCACTAACAAGTCCACGTTAAATTCAAGACACGTCACATTCTCAAAATATAAAGATTATAGATGAGATACTCACCTCAAGTCCAAAGCACGCGAAGCAACGGGAAGGCTCGATCGGAAATCCTTGATGAGGACGACGACGAACGAAAGGGTTCGGTATGAGCTCTTCGCAAGGAACTCGACCCTAGCATCATATCATTAATAAATCAACGACCGAACGATGGAATAATAATCATAGAACGCCCGAATCCCTCTATGACATTCTACCGGACACCTTCAAGGTGTCGATTAGGAACCTAACAAAACGACGAATCCTCGGACAATCAAACCATGGAACAACAAGGAAATTGATATAATACGGCTCAATAATTATTAATCCATCACTAATCTAAGTTGCTACGGATTAAATGGCTGAAATCAAACAAAATCCCCAATTTTCCCAAAACTAGATTTTTAGGAAATCTAACCTTGATTCGGTCGATCCGAGGATGTTATGTGATGATTAATCGAAGTTAGAAACCCAAGAACTTCATGGATTGGTATTTGAACAACATGTCTTCGTGATCTCAGAGTATCGGCCGTGGAGGAGATGAATTGAGTGAGAAAATGAGTGAAGAAATAGCCTTCCCGACTAATATATACTGCCCAGCACTGGCTTATTGCCGCGGCCCGGCCAGCAGGGGCCACGGCCCGCGGTACAGCCCGCTCCAGCATCAAAAGGCACATGGTGCAGTCTTAGCTATTTCGACCATAACTCCTTCGTACGGACTCCGATTGACTCACCATTTGAACCATTGGAAAGGTAACTTGATGCTATATAATAATGAAAAGATTCAGAATTTTTGGATTCTCCAAGAAGTTATGGTGATTTTACAAAGTCAAACTCATACTTGGAAAAGTCGCTTAAGAACACGAAACTCAACAAAACGACACCGAAATGAACTCGGATGACAAAAAGTGTAGAATTACTCATTATCGGAATGACGAAACAATCACAATAGAGTCACTATGATGGACTTCCGTCAAAAAAATAAAATTACCGGAAATCGAAATTGCGGATATTACATATAGACCTAATGCACCTAATGTTACGACGACTCGGATACACTAATGCACCTACTATGATTCAACACAATAACGAGCCAACCACAAAATGTAACATGCCACAACCCAAGCACACATTTAATCAAAGAAATGCCGGAGACACAAGTTTCATACGACGAACTTTACAACAGAACACATCAATACATCATAAAAAAAATCCCACATAATCATAACCAAACAAAGTAACCGGAACCAAACAACAATTAATTCTGCGCAACTTGAAAGTAAAAATCTCGGGTATGATATTCTACCCCTCTAAAAAGAAGTTTCGTCCCGAAACTTAAAAAGAAGGGTGGGGTAAGCAAAAGGAACGAACAAATAAGTCTCAGCGATCCACACAAGTCGATCCCGACAAGGGTGCTGAAGCTCGATTCTGGGAAATCTTATGGAATAATTCACAATACTGAACCCTGTGGCCCTCGAGTCCACAGTTATAACAAGTAATCGACGGCGAAGGACAATTGGCCTGCACATGGCCCACAACGTTGCAATTGAAACACCTCCCAGTCTGACTAGGAGTCAAAGAAGATAACTTAGAACTCTTGGTTCCACCAAACGAAGAAAGGGAAGGTTTCGCCGCATGACTACGCGAACCTCGATTAGAAGAATTTCCAATTCTCATACCATCCGAAAAATCTCCAGACGCCCGCTGTCTCTTCGGCTCATGCGAAGGCCCAGAAGACAACGATGCCATCTCGTACGCCATGGCTCGATCCTGGTACTCTCTCAATGTAGCACAAGTGAAACCCGACATATACTATTGAATCTCTGGTCTCATCCGCATGTTGAAATGACGGATCTTGTCTTCCTCGGTCCTCACCTGCCTCTTCACGTAAGTGAGCTATCGACTATAATCGATAATAGCCTGCGACACGGGTATATCGTGTGGCTCGGCTAGGTAAAAATCTCGGATCCTCTGCTCTCGGATCGGCTTCGGGCAGAACTCCACTTCCATCAACTTCTTGAACTCTTCCCAAGAAACAGCATGATCCTGAGGCTCAACGGCCTCCCACCAATTAGCAGCGTCACCAACGAGAAAGAACTGAGCGATAGGAATTCTTCGCTCCTCGGGACAAGCAACCGCCTTGAAGATCTTCTCCAATTTGAAAAGCCAATTGTCCCAGCCCAAAGTATCACCCGTGCCCGCAAAGCGAGGAGGATGCATACGAACCACTTCCCTAAGCCACTGAGTCGACCCGACATCCTCATTCACAGCATTGTTACGCTGAACCGCATGAGCCAAATGAGTCATCTGGTCTGCCACCTGCTGGAGTATAGTAGCAACACCGATACTAATGCCATTACTGGTAGCATGATCCTGATCATGCGACTGATTACCACAACCCCGACCTCTCGGCATACTGAATGGACAACCATTCAGAAGGACAAAACAGACACCACATAATCAATATAGGGCAAACAATAGTAGCACAATAAAATACTCATTCTGAGTCATAACACGAATACACGAATATCACCGCAATGATAGAATTCAAATTCATAAATCATTTACTTAGCTATGTCAACACAACGTACGACCTTTACCAAAGCAATCACGGTCAAAATCACAACCACACCGTCGCGGTCAAATATGGGTAATATTTAAAAACAAAATATTCCGAGGCACTTGATCAAATGATAGCATTTTAAAATTCCTGAATTTGAAAATTTTTGCTAAAATGGATTTTTGAAAAGAAATGTTTTTAATACCTCGGTCATTTGATCAAAACCATGAACCCATTATCATATCTGTTTCGTTTGAAAATCATTGGCAAAACGTCTTGAAACACCAGTGTATTCGATAAACGATATCATCAATATAACCTTGTCAATGTATATGATCATTACTATTAATCAACTACCACATCCGGATAACATTAAAGAATAATATAATTTAACCGAACTATGAAATCATAACATCCGGGCGTACACCCATAACTTGCTAACAAGAACGGTGACAAGTTATAATATGTCAATAATATCCACACAGGATAAGCAACTAAGTGCAATACTGATACCGCAGTCAGAGTTCACAGTCGTCACAAACGGACCATATGACTAGGTCGATAGGGATTAAACGGCAGATAATGAGTATAGGGAGAATTGTAACAACAAAGGTACTGCCACGACAGTCAGAAGCTTACAGTCATAAAACTAAATGTAAGATGGAAAGAATCAACTCAACATTTTCAAAATGGCTCCGAAGGTTAATGATCGACTCCTAACAATGTATCTCGACACTTAGAAAGTATGGTGAAAGTTTTCAGACGGGCATAACAGCATAACAAACACATAAGGTTTTAAATTTTGAAACCCAAAGTCGTTGGCAAAATAGCATTTTTCAAAATTCTTTTGATCACAATCGAAGATGATAGTAATATTTTGCAGTGCCCGAAATACATTAAAATATATTTTTCCAAATACCGCCTGATGGTGTAGTTTGAAAATACCGGATCAATTTGACAAAACCCAACCGATTTCAAAATTCATAAAGGTCGTTGTTTAATCGCACCTTCAAAATATAAAATAAAAATTCGATTTTCACAAAATTCTTAGAACCTTAAAGAACCTCATAAACACGTTCTCAAACCTACCCCCAGCGGCACAATTACGACAGTCCAAACAAAAATAATCGAACTTAAAACCACATGCCCAGGCGGCAAATAGAATCATAAATTCAACCAAATACATCTCGTGCGCATCAAGTTTAAACATACAACAAAACCATTCATCTGAGTTTCTCACTGACTCTACCATCGGTGCCCTTTTCGAAACCCATCAAGGTTCATAGATTTCACATCATACCACCCCTCACGGCGGTTCAAAGTCAAGACATTAATACATCCAGATGTATACACATACAGTGGGTCACAAGTATCGAATACACCTCCATTACACAACACCGTGCAAATAAAATCGTGCACCATAATTAATTCGCACAGATGGAATCATGAAATATAGATACCTCGCGTAAAAGAGGAGACTTACGTCCACAAGATGCACAGAGATGATGGCTGCACCACGATACTAATCACAACTTAACACAATTGATCACAACGGATCACCACGATCACACTTGTTCACAATTGCTCACCCGGGTGACATGACAAGACACGACTTGACAAGACCCAACTTCCAAGTTTTTTGCACAACTAATCTCCGATACCATTTATGTAACACCCCCAATCCACTCAGGGATATTACACGCAGTATATCCCTTTCCACAAGGATCTACCAGACGGGAGACTACAAAACAAAACCCACATGAGGTCAACTTGACCAAAACATAATACCGTAGACTTATTAGGTCTCTCCAAACACAGCATAACCGAAAAATTTGATAAACCAAAATACAAATCGATCACATAATACATAAAATGTCCATCCCCTCAAGGATGACAAGAAATCAAACCGACAGATCACTGACGGACAACAGACTACAACTATGACTAGTATCGCTGCTTTGCATCATCCTACGAGCCAATCTTGTGGTTGCTCAGTCTCTAGTCAGAACACCTGGAATAAATAACAAAACCCCCCAACGAGGGGTTAGCGATGGAATCGCTAGCAAGTAACCAAGCTATAAAGTTATACATCAAGAAGATAACTGTTATGAAAATAACCTTTCGACAAGGTAGTAACACGATCCCTTAATCTAAATGCTTTTCAAAAAACATTTCCCTCAAGGGAGGATCATAGAAACAACTTTAAAACACGTTTGAAAGAATAAAGGAGGACATCGGGGGTCTCAGTGTAAAATCATGAAAAGATTTGTAATGCTCCTATTCAAAAGGATTTTCTTTCAAAAACATGAAGACGATTCAATTCTCAAACAAGCCTCAAAGGAAGAAACACAAACACCAAAATAACCAGAATCCAGGATTCACACAATCACAATTCAAAAATATCCAGTCAAAAAAATACTCAAATCACCTCCGTGGCCTCAATGGGACCCATCCCAGATTAGTTACCGAAAAACAAGCTCAAACCCACCCATAAGTTATCTTGACATCGTACTCGCAAGTAACGATTCTCGGAGCCCTCTCCAGACCTACCCCATTAGATAACCTTATGGTCAAATCATATCAACTGGCCGTACATGCAAGTAATGCGCCGTCGGGGGCCTCATGGGTCCCTACCCGGTTAACATCATTCAAACACGCCCATAAGTTATCTTGACATCGTACTCGCAAGTAACGATTCTCGGAGCCCTCTCCAGACCTACCCGATTAGATAAACTTATGGTTAAATCATATCAACTGGCCGTACTCGCAAGTAACGCGCCACCGGAGACCTCACGGGTCCCTACCCGGTAATATCTCAATCACCGATTACACAACAACAAGGTATAATATTTGCCACACACATGAAATTAAGAGTTAATGCAACAAACACTTTCACAAAGCGTAATATTCACGTCACACCGTCATCTAGTACACCTTCTAACAAGTGAACAATATAAATATTCCACAATTCCTCGGATAACTACTCACTTCAAAATATCCATCTCGAACATAATACAACATGAGATGATGGTTGTCATTCTCCAAGAATGTCAAGTTTACGCTCGTATTTACTTTCATAGAATCACATATTCATTTAGAAGTGAGTTATGGTTAAACGTTCAATCACTAACAAGTCCACATTAAATTCAAGACACGTCACATTCTCAAAATATAAAGATTATAGACGAGATACTCGCCTCAAGTCCAAAGCACGCGAAGCAACGGGAAGGCTCGACCGGAAATCCTTGATGAGGACGATGACGAACGAAAGGGTTCGGTAGGAGCTCTTCGCAAGGAACTCGGCCCTAGCATCATATCATTAATAAATCAACGACCGAACGATGGAATAATAATCATAGAACGCCCGAATACCTCTATGACATTCTACTAGACACCTTCAAGGTGTCGATTAGGAACCCAATAAAACGACGAATCCTCGGAAAATCAAACCATGGAACAACAAGGAAATTGATATAATACGGCTCAATAATTATTAATCCATCACTAATCTAAGTTGCTACGGATTAAATGGATGAAATCAAACAAAATCCCCAATTTTCCCAAAACTAGATTTTTAGGAAATCTAACCTTGATTCGGTCGATCCGAGGATGTTATGTGATGATTAATCGACGTTAGAAACTCAAGAACTTCATGGATTGGTATTTGAACAACATGTCTTCGTAATCTCAGAGTATCCGCCGCGGAGGAGATGAATTGAGTGAGAAAATGAGTGAAGAAGTAGCCTGCCCGACCAATATATACTGCCCAGCACTGGCTTAGTGCCGCGGCCCGGCCAGCAGGGGCCGCGGCCCGCGGTACAGCCCGCTCCAGCATCAAAAGGCACATGGTGCAGTCTTAGCTATTTCGACCATAACTCCTTCGTCCGGACTCCGATTGAGTCACCATTTGAATCATTGGAAATCTAACTTGATGCTCTATAATAATGGAAAGATTCAGAATTTTTGGATTCTCCAAGAATTTATGGTGATTTTACAAAGTCAAACTCATACTTGGAAAAGTCGCTTAAGAACACGGAACTCAACAAAACGACACCGAAATGAACTCGGATGACAAAAAGTGTAGAATTACTCATTATCGGAATGATGAAACAGTCACAATAGAGTCGCTATGATGGACTTCCATCAAATAAAAGAAAAATACCGGAAATCGAAATTGCAGATATTACATATGGACCTAATGCACCTAATGCTACGACGACTCGGATACACTAATGCACCTGCTATAATTCAACACAATAACGAGCCAACCACAAAATGTAACATGCCACAACCCAAGCACACATTTAATCAAAGAAACACCGGCAACACAAGTCTCATACGACGAACTTTACAACAGAACACATCAATACATCATAAAAAAAATCCCACATAATCATAACCAAACAAAGTAACCGGAACCAAACAACAATTAATTCTGCGCAACTTGAAAGTAAAAATCTCGGGTCTGATATTCTACCCCTCTAAAAAGAAGTTTCGTCCTGAAACTTAAAAAGAAGGGTGAAGTAAGGAAAAGGAACGAACAAATAAGTCTCAGCGATCCACACGAGTCGATCCCGACAAGGGTGCTGAATCTCGATTCTCGGAAATCTTATGGAATAATTTACAATACTGAACCCTGTGGCCCTCGAGTCCACAGTTATAACAAGTAATCGACGGCGAAGGACAATTGGCCTGCACATGGCCCACAACGTTGCAATTGAAACACCTCCCAGTCTGAATAGGAGTCAAAGAAGATAACTTGGAACTCTTGGTTCCACCAAACGAAGAAAGGGAAGGTTTCGCCGCATGACTACGCGAAACTCGATTAGAAGAATTTCCAATTCTCATACCATCCGAAAAATCTCCAGACGTCCTCTATCTCTTCGGCTCATGCGAGGGCCCACAAGACAACGATGCCATCTCGTACGCCATGGCTCGATCCTGGTACTCTCTCAATGTAGCACAAGTGAAACCCGACATATACTGTCGAATCTCTGGTCTCATCCGCATGTTGAAATGACGGATTTTGTCTTCCTCGGTCCTCACCTGCCTCTTCACGTAAGGGAGCTATCGACTATAATCGATAATAGCCTGCGACACGGGTATATCCTGTGGCTCGGCTAGGTAAAAATCTCGGATCCTCTGCTCTCGGATCAGCTTCGGGCAGAACTCCACTTCCATCAACTTCTTGAACTCTTCCCAAGAAACAGCATGATCCTGAGGCTCAACGGCCTCCCACCAATTAGCAGCGTCACCAACGAGAAGGAACTGAGCGATAGGAATTCTTCGCTCCTCGGGACAAGCAACCGCCTTGAAGATCTTCTCCAATTGGAAAAGCCAACTGTCCCAACCCAAAGTATCACCCGTGCCTGCAAAGCGAGGAGGATGCATACGAACCACTTCTCTAAGCCACTGAGTCGACCCGACATCCTCATTCGCGGCATTGTTACGCTGAACCGCCTGAGCCAAATGTGTCATCTGGTCTGCCACCTGCTGGAGTATAGTAGCAACACCGATACTAATGCCATTACCGGTAGCATGATCCTGATCACGCGACTGATTACCACGACCCCGACCTCTCGGCATACTGAACGGACAACCGTTCAGAAGGACAAAACAAACACCACATAATCAATATAGGGCAAACAATAGTAGCACAATAAAATACTCATTCTGAGTCATAACACGAATACACGAACTATCACCGCAACGATAGAATTCAAATTCATAAATCATTTACTTAGCTATGTCAACACAACGTACGACCTTTACCAAAGCAATCACGGTCAAAATCACAAACACACCGTCGTTGTCAAATATGGGTAATATTTAAAAACAAAATATTCCGAGGCACTTGATCAAATGATAGCATTTTAAAATTCCTTAATTTGAAAATTTTTGCCAAAATGGATTTTTGAAAAAAAATGTTTTTAATACCTCGGTCATTTGATCAAAACTATGAACCCATTATCATATCTGTTTTGTTTGAAAATCATTTGCAAAACGTCTTGAAACATCAGTGTATTTGATAAACGATATCATCAAAATAACCTTGTCAATGTATATGATCATTACTATCAATCAACTACCACATCCGAATAACGTCAAAGAATAATATAATTTAACCGAACTATGAAATCATAACATCCAGGCATACACTCATAACTTGCTAACAAGAACGGTGACAACTTATAATATGTCAATAATATCACAGGATAAGCAACTAAGTGAAATACTGATACCGCAGTCAGAGTTCACAGTCGTCACAGACGGACCATATGACTAGGTCGATAGGGATTAAACGGCAGATAATGAGTATAGGGGGAATTGTAACAACAAAGGTACTGCCACGACGGTCAGAAGCTTACAGTCGTAACACTATATGTAATATGGAAAGAATCAACTCAACATTTTCAAAATGGCTCCGAAGGTTAATGATCGACTCCTAACAATGTATCTCGACACTTAGAAAGTATAGTGAAAGTTTTCCGACGGGCATAACAGCATAACAAACACATAAGGTTTTAAATTTTGAAACCCAAAGTCGTTGGCAAAATAGAATTTTTCGAAATTCTTTTGATCACAATCGAAGATGATAGTAATATTTTGCAGTGCTCGAAATACATTAAAATACATTTTTTCAAATATCGTCTGATGGTGTAGTTTGAAAATACCGGATCAATTTGACAAAACCCAACCGATTTCAAAATTCATAAAGGTCGTTGTTTACTCGCACCATCAAAATATAAAATAAAAATTCGATTTTCACAAAATGCTTAGAACCTTAAAGAACCTCATAAACACGTTCTCAAACCTACCCGCAGCGGCACAATTACGACAGTCCAAACCAAAATAATCGAACTTAAAACCACATGCCCAGGCGGCAAACAGAATCATAAATTCAACCAAATACATCTCGTGCGCATCAAGTTTAAACATACAACAAAACCATTCATCTGAGTTTCTCACCGACTCTACCATCGGTGCCCTTTTCGAAACCCATCAATGTTCATCGATTTCACATCATACCACCCCTCACGGCGGTTCAAAGTCAAGACATTAATACATCTAGCTGTATACACATACAGTGCGCCACAAGTATCGAATACAACTCCATTACACAACACCGTGCAAATAAAATCGTGCACCATAATTTATTCGCACAGATGGAATCATGAAATACGGATACCTCGCATAAAAGAGGACACTTACATCAACAGGATGCACAGAGATGATGGCTGCACCACGATACTAATCACAACTTAACATAATTGATCACAACGGATCACCACGATCACACTTGTTCACAATTGCTCGCCCGGGTGACATGACAAGACACGACTCGACAAGACCCAACTTCCAAGGTTTTTGCACACCTAATCTCCGATACCATTTATGTAACACCCCCAATCCACTCAGGGATATTACACACAGTATACCCCTTTCCACAAGGAGCTACCAGGCGGGAGACTACAAAACAAAACCCACATGCGGTCAACTTGACCAAAACATAATATCGTAGACTGATTAGGTCTCTCAAAACACAGCATAACCGAAAAATGTGATAAACCAAAATACAAATCGATCACATAATATATAAAATGTCCATCCCCTCAAGGATGACAAGAACTCAAACAGACAGATCACTGACGGACAACAGACTACAACTGTGACTAGTATCCGTCACCAATTCACATAATTATCAGTTTATGATCAAATCAGTCGTTGCAACAATTATCAAATCAGTACACCAATTCACATAATTTATACGTCAGTCCACGACTACACAAATAAACAACAACAACAACAACAACAACAACACGCACATTATTAATCAAGACTCAACACAATAAGTCTTCGGTAAAACCAGCCAACACTACACATATATCCTTATATCGCAACTCATCCGAATATATATATATATATATATATATATAACCTTACTATATTATATCTATAAGTGTAGTTCATCCATCAATCCAAGTTGAGTACGTCAACTAGTGTTAGCATTCATCTCTCGGCATTCACCGACATAGACATATATATCAATATACGTATATACATACATATATTTAACATATAAATATATATAAATCTATATTTCTATATCTATATATATATAAATATACATTAATTCATCCGTATAAATTCATACACTTCGACACAGTGATTTCACATAGTTACAAATCGTATATCAAGGTACTTGCCTTGGTAATCTCTCGCGAATACTCCGAAAATACGGTTGATTGGAAAAATCCGGAACTCCAATGAAAACAACGATCGGAAAGTCTCAACACCAGATTTTCGTAGGGAATTCGTCCCTAATATCCTATCATCAAATAAACAATAAATCACATGAGGAAAAACATCACAAAACGACCGAATCTCCCTTTGTGGCATTTTCCCAGACACCTTGAAGGGGTCAATTGAAAACTCATATAATTGACGAATCGGACATGAAAAAACCGTGGAAAGATGATAAAATTGATAGAATACAACTTAATCTGCAATTATCCATCAGTAATCTAAGTTCATATGGTTCGAACGGACGAAATCTATCAAGATCCCCAAATTTCCAAAAGTTAAGATTTTAGGAAAAACTAACCTTGATTCGATCGATTGAAGGATGTTAAGGAATGATCAATCGATGATATGAACTCAAGAACTTCATAGATTTGTGTTCAACAACATGTCTCATCGCTCTCAAAATCTCTGGCCGTGGAAAAGAAATATGGGAAATGAAAAATGGTTGGAAACAGGGCTGCTCGGTCAAATATATAGGCAGGCCGCCATAGCGTGCGCTAGGATGCCGGCAGCATGCGCTAGCGGGCCGGCCATGGTCCAGTCTAGAGCCTCCTGGACCGATCCCCCCACCCAGGTAGAGCGCGCTGGCTGCCGAGCAGCGTGCGTTACATCTTCCGATTAGCACGCGCAGCAACCGGCCGTAATGTGTGCTACCCGCCCACCCTTCAGAGTCCAGAACCTCAGGTGCCCCACTGCCCGGCCAAGGTAGCGCGCGCTGGATGCTGCATAGCGTGCGCTACGCCTGCCGGTTAGCGCGTGCAATATTCCGGCAGTAGCATACGCTATGCCGGTCCTTGCCGTGCCCATCCGGCCAGCACCCAGCTACCGTGCCGGTTCCTCCCGCAACCGTCCGGCCAGCGCCCAGCTGCAGTGGCCTGGTGACTCGATTCCCAAAAACGCACGGAATGAACACACGAAACGTTCGTGGACAGCAACATTGATCCGAAATGAAATAATATACAACAAATCACCACATATGGCCATAAACACAAAATCGATTTTCGAGAAAAATAATACCAACGCTCGACAACCGAGAAATTTTCGGTCTAAAAAAAAAAGAAAAATTCGAATTAATCAAAATAAAATTCTTGGATATTACACCTTCATCCTTGCACCGAACAGTTGCTTGGATATCTCATATCTAGCAGTTCTGCTGTGCTCACCATAAAGCTCGGTTAAGTCAGATAAAATCTGCCTAGCAGAAGTCATTTTCTCATGAGCTCTCTGAAGCTCATTAGACATAGAAGCCATCATGTATGCACGGACTTTTACGTCATCCTTAACCCACTTTTCGTGGTTTTCGATCTCTTCCTAATTGGCTCTGGTCCGCACAGGAGGCGCCGGAATGTCCGTCTCCAAGACGTATCCCAGTGCCTCCATACTGAGGACAATCATCAGATTTCGGAGCCAGTCCACAAAGTTAGGTCCAATCAGGGTGTTCTTCTCGAGTAGAATTGCGAGTGGATTCATTATCATATTGAGAGTTATGTCTGCATTAAGTATAACAGATTAATTAGTGACTTGTTATATTATGATCTGAGTATAGAATTAAGGTCTTTTCTATTCTTGTTACCCAACTCCCACTATTTTTATCGGAACAACACACTCCCATGTGAAATCCAGAAGTATCGTCGCTCTACTTCATAGTGGTGATCGAGTTCTTTATAAATCTTAATAGAGGGCAACCAAACAGGTTTCTAGTCTATTAATTTTCATAAAGTGGTGTCCAACACCAACCCATCTAATGGATGATTCAATCTTCTTTTTCCCCTTGTTCACTCCCCTCAACCTATACAGTTTCTATGGTTTGTGAACAAGTTAAGTTTATACCTTCGACGCAAATCAGTTTCACAATTGAATCTTATCCGGCAACCTATCAGGTTTCTAGGGACAAAATTTGCTCCAACTGAAGGCATCCAATTCGCTCCCAGTAATTTATCCATCCACCCCGAACGACTACCCCGATAACTCGGAAGCATAGCACATCCGGTTTGGATATTAATTTCCCGAAAGCTCGATGGAGAGAAGGAAAACCTTGAAACCTTATAAACTTAATAATTTGTTGTGGGAGAATTTTCGCGATTAACGTTACAATTTACACAATAATCATTTTAGCGCGTTTGTTGCATTCATACAATATGAAACAACCATTCACAACCAAGTTGCTACCAACATGTGGTTCATGGACCGTTCCTAGAAAACAAAACTCCGTAATCTAATTACAAGTCTTCGTCTTGAATCTTCGTCTTCTCGAAACGGATCTTCCTCTGGTCTTCGTCATTACATATAAATTTTACATTGAAAAAATTGCATCCTAGATACAAATATTTCTAGTAAAATAAATAGGCTCAAAACGGCCTTTACAACCCAATCGAATAAAACGAAGGATTCAAACTAAGTCGATGAACCACATCCCCATTCAAAAGCATTCATCCAATAAATACTATACAAATGGAAAGCGAGAAGATTACATATGATCCAATCAATAATCAACAATAAATAGAATTGATCCAATCAATTCAACAATAATCGACAATTTATTTTTCGTCCGTAGTGTACCCTTAAAATATTTTATTTGAATTTTCCCTCATCAAAAATTCCAAATTCATGATTTTAATACAGGAAAATTCAATAATCGAAAATACACTAAAAAACGAGACCCAGTGCCCGACAGCCTGGAAACTGCCAAGCAGCACTAGGCACCCTGCCCGGCAGCCTACACGACACGCCCGACAGCCTACAGGACGCATCCGGCTCCAGACAGGAAAGGGGCCCGACCATGCCCGGACACGCCCGGCAGAATACAACACGTACTCGGCCGGATACAGCAAGTGCTCGGCGGGATACAACAAGCGCTCGGCTAGATCCAGCAAGCACTCGACCGGATACAGCAAGTGCTCGGCAGGATACAGCAACGCGCTCGGCCGGATCTAGCAAGCACTCATGGATACTGAACACGCTTCATTGGATCCGGCAAGCACTCATTGGATCTGACAAGTGCTCGGTAGGATCTGCAACGCGCTCGGTCGGATCCGGCAAGCACTCACCGATCTGACAAGAACGCGCTCGTCGGATCCGGCAAGCACTCGCCGGGATCTGATACAAAGAAAGCGGCGGATCCGCAAAGCACTTACTGATCTGACAATGCGCCAAGCAGCGATTCGGAATATAGCAAGCGTCCGGCCACAGGCCGGACGTGCTCGGCCACACTCGGCAGATGTATGGAAAATCTTCCAACGGTTGGATACAGCTCGTTTCAGGGCAGATTTCTAAAATCTTGTTATTCCTGATCGATATATTATTAATATAAATCATATTTCCAAGAAAAACCTGATTTATACCATAACATAAAATCACAGAAAAACGACACTACGACGAACAATAAAATATCTACGATTATCAAAGTGATTCTAAATCACAAAATAAGCATTCCAAATGCTAAATATCGTATATACGATCGCAAGACCTCGCTCCGATACCACTGTTGGGATTCGGTGCCTAAAACGAAGGCCCAGCGGAAGCGGTAAAACGAAAATTAATTCGATCCTAATCCCTATGAGGATCGATCGAGCTACGCATATACGAATATAAAATAAACAACGGAAGATTCGAAATCATACCCTCGTAGTCCGTTGATTATATGATGTTCTTCTCTTGAGCTATTCCCCAAGCTTCGATCCAAAGTGCTCCAAGCCCTTGGATGATCCAACGCCGAAAATACCGCGTCTCTACTTGCCACGCGCCGGAGAAACGAACGGGATGACTATCTCTCGTTATCCTCCAAGGATACGGCTAGAACAAGATTATAGGAGCATTAATATAGAGATTATTACACTCTAAGTGTTTAATCTTTTTCTCTCTATTTTTCTCTCAATATTTCTCTAAGAAAATTGAAGGAAAGAATGAACAAGATGAAGATGAAGTTGAAGACCATATGAGAAAACTATTTTCTCTCTCTCAAAGTGTAACTCACAGCTGGAATCAAGAACTCAAGTGTGAGAGGTAGTCTTCAATATATTCTTCTTACAAATCCCACAAAATCAACTTTTTCTTATTTTAAGAGATATCAAATCTCTAAGGTCATTAGTCTTCACCCACCATAGCAAGACTAAGACTAAAGGTAAGAGATAATAGGTGGGGCGGCGTCTAGAAGGAATCGGACGAGTTCGGTTCATTTCGGACTCCCGAGAGTCCAATCAGATAAACTCCAATTCCGTTCCAATATATTTATATCAATTAATTAATCCAATTAATTAATCATATCAAATACAAAATTAACATAATTATTTTCTCCAAGAAATAATTATATTCATGAATTGAATTAATCACCCAGTAATTTATTTAATTCATTAGGCCGTAAATTAATTTATCTAATAAATCAATTTAGACATCCAATGTCCTAGTAAATTAGATATCCAATATCTAATATTCATAATGAGAGAATAAATTCGATTCATTCCGTCGTCAATCCTATTGCGCGACTCGGTAGGTCCGTCTCAGTCAGCAATGGGAGGAACCAAAGAGTAGTAGCACCACCTAGCCAGCCTGGCGGCCTACACTGTACCCCAACTGAGAACGAATGATTGGGATCATTCAAGAACCATTCTATCGTGAATACCAGTATACGTATAAACCCTTCTTTCAAATGTCCCGATCAATTATAGGGTCACTGTCAGTCAAACCCTATCTGTCCTTGACTCTATGGATGCGTTAATGCAAATCGAGATCATCGAGCTCTCGTGTATCCAATACAACTAGCTCCAATGCTTTGGCCAAAGACTTATGATCTCATATGCCAATAACCGCATAGGACATATAACCCGCTCACCGAGGGGGGAAAGAATTCTATCTTGGTATTCAGTAGGACCTGCTACTTACCCGTCAAGATGCATGTCGATGTTGAACCCCGCCTTCCGGTTTACAGGGTCGAACTACTCTAATGAAAATCTTGACGTCACAAGGACATCCCTACTAAATCCTCAAGTCGAAGGTTCACAAATACCTATCACAACCTTTCGATTCCGTCATTGACTGTCCCGGAGTGAAATTCGTGTGACGAATCGAGGGTGAGTCGGTTCGAGTATACTAATCCAATTAGCATACCTATAACATGTGCTCCACTAACCATTAGTGTTCGACAGGCACTCTACATGTCAAAGAACACGTCATACAAGTCTTCACATAAACTTAACGCCCAGTCAAGTTTCATCGACTTGCGAACGATTAAGTATTTGAGCTATAAACTTTTACAGTGCCTACCCCCTTATCCAGTAAGGAGTGGAACGTTTTGCTCTCAAATACACGGACTAGTTTCTATATTTATATTTATGAATTAAGAATTCCAGTAACTACCAGTAAATAAAGAAACATTCATTGTCTTATATCAATAATTTACATAATTACAAGTACAATGCACTCACTCAACATCATCTGAGTGGCATTCGAGGGCATACTCCCAACACTCGTGACTAGTCATCACGACCATCCGTACTGAGCTGATTGGTGCTCGACAAAGAGCGAGTCGCCCTCTCATGCTCCTCATTATGACCACCACCACGACCACGGCCTCGGCCTCGACCCCTCAGCATACTGAACGGGCAACCATTTAGAATAACATGACAAAACGAACCCCACATAATCAACATAAGCCAACAAACAGCAGCACAATACAATATTTACATCAAGTCATTACACAAATACACGAACTAACACCGCAATAATAGAACTTAAATTTAAAAGTAATTCACACGGTCATATCGACAGAGATGTACGACCTATACCTCAGCAAACACGGTTAAAACATTAAGCATACCATTGCAGTCCAACATGGATAATATTCTTAAAAGTAAGTTTTTCGAGGTATTTATTCGAATGATAATATTTTAAAATTCGTGAGTTCGAAATATTTTACTGAGATGAAATTTTTTAAAACACTTTTAATACCTCGGCCATTTAACCAAAACCATGGACCCATTACCAAAACTGCTTTGTTTTGAAAATATTTTCACAACAATACTTTGAAATATCAAATCCACTCTATAACTGATGTCATAAAAATGACCTTATTAATATATGTCATCACACTAATCATTTCCATAGATAAGCTATCATGTCAGGATAACGTCATGGAACAATACAATTAGATCAGACTATGCCATCACAACACTTAGGTGTACAATCAAATTTGCTAGCAAGAAATGTAACGATCGACAACATGTCAATAATATCCAAACACGATATACAACCGAGTGCAACATTAATGATGCAATAGCTAAAGTTCACAGTCGTCATCTGCGGACCACACGACTATATCCATAAGAATCGAACGACCGATATAGAGTACAGATACGGCTGTAACAATAAGATTATGGTTGTGACAGCAATAGGCTTACGGCCGTAATAACACACAACTTACGGCCGTAACAACTAGAAGATTACGGCCGTAATACCAACATCTTATGGTCGTATCAACTACCAGCTTACGGACGTAACATAGATTTCGTACGGCCGTAACTACTGGCTGTTAAACAACTGAAGAAACCCATCAGCCCCGAAACGGATCCGTGAGTTAGGGAACGATACCTAACAACGTATCCCGCCACTTGGGTATACAGCCAAGATTCTCTGATGAGAATAATAACATAGCAACTCACTGCACGACTTAACCTCAATATAAAAACACATAACGTTCTAATTTCCGAAAGCCAAAGTTGTTTTGCAAAACAGAAATTTTCCAAAATCCTTTCGATCATAACCAAGATGACGGTAATATTTTGCAATGTCCGAAGAATTTTAAAACACATTCTCCGAATACCGTTTGATGATGCCATTTGAAAATACGTGACTAATTTGTCAAAATTCAACCGATTTCAAAATCTATACAATCCGTGGTTTTAACCGCACCATCAAAATATTAAACAATAAAAAAAACGATTTCCACAAAAATGTTCAAACCCGTAAAGTCCTCCAGGAAAACATTCTAAAACCTACCCATTGCGGCATAAATACAACAATCTAAAAACAATCAAACTTAAAACCACATGCCCAAACGGCAAACAGGATCGCCAATCCAAATGAATACATCTCGCGGCATCAAGTTTAAACATACAATAAAACCATTCCTCGGAGTTTCTCATGAACTTAATCGTCGATAATTTATTTCAAACCCATCAAGGTTCTCAACTTTCACATCATACCACCCCACACGGTGGTTCAAAGGCCAAACATCAATACGTCCAGTTCTATCCACATACAGTCTGTCACAAGCATTGAATACAAACCTTATTACACAACACCGTGCAAATAAAATCACGCACCACAATTGACTCACATAGATAAAATCATGATACACAGGTACCTCGCATAAAATAGGAGACTTACGTCCACAGGCTGCACGGAGATGACGGTCACCCACGATACTAATCTCGTCCGACAACATATCTGACATGGTGTGACTACGCACAACTCAACTTGTCACCCGTCAACTCGAATGACAAAACAACATAATACTCGACAAATCACGACTCGACTTGACCCGACAGCATAGGTTTCCGCAACCTAAGCTCTGATACCATAAATGTAACACCCCAAAAAACGTTTGGGAATATTACACGTCGTAGACCCCTTTTCACGAGGATCTACCAGGCTAAACATTACATAACGACCAAATGCTTGCCCGGCTAGGGTCAAACAATAAAATAATACAGACCGTTAAGGTCACTTACACATGAATACACAGACCGATGAGGACACACAACTCAATCAACAGAACTGACTTTATACAACATTACCCACACAGGGGTCGAAGCACAATACAGTGGAAGACTGAAATCAACTCTGACAATACAACTTAACTCTACCAACTTTCAACTCTTTATTAGTATCGTAGCTCGTCACTTCCTGTGCCGATCCTGTGACTGCTCCCCCGAACCTGGATGTACCTGGACGCAAAACAGACATCCACCCCCCGATTACTCGGCGGTTAGTAAAACTCCACTGTTTTACTAGTGCAAGTATCAAATCATACGAAATGTAATGAGCAAACATTAACCATGGATCAAATACAATAACCAAGTACCAAAACATTCCCGAGAGGTTTTAACAAGGGAAAATAAGCTATGAAGCATTTGAAAATAAGGTCATCATCTCGGGGATATTTAGAATTACAAAACATTTAAGACCTCAAGTCCTGATTCGGAAGCCTTTACGAAAACCTTAGGGTTCTAGCCCAAATCTCCGAAAAAAATTACCACAAATCTCGTGGGGATCGGCCCAACATTACTTTCCTTGAAAACTTCATTTTCGAAACTTAGTTGATCAAAACATATTCATGACTCCGTGATCTCCTGCCACGAGTCTCTGTAGGTTCGATAACCCATACGGAAGGAAACAAACACATCAATCACAACAACTAGTCCTGACCCCGTGAACCTGTGTCACGTGTCACCGTAGGTTCCGCCAAACCCGCACGGTTGGAAATAACACATCAATCATAACATACAGTCCTAACCCCGTGAACCTGTGTCACATGTCACTGTAGGTTCCGCCGAAACCGCATGATTGGAAATCACACATCAATCATAACATCCAGTCCTGACCCCCGTGAACATGTGTCACGCATCACCGTAGGTTCTGCCGAACCCGCACAGTTGGAAATCACACATCAATCATAACATCCAGTGCTGACCCCGTGAACCTGTGTCACGTGTCACCATAGGTTCCATCGAACCCGCACGGTTGGACGTACTGTGTCCTGATCCGATGGACCTGTGCCATGAATCATCGTAGGCCTCATCAGACCCGCACGATTGGACCTCAGCACCACATACTAAGTTGTGATCCCATGGATCTGTTCCATGAATCCTCGTAGGCCCCGTCGAACCCACACGAGTGAACTTAGCATACCAGCACACAACATTCACATGCACATCATACCCACACGTTCACGATCAATCAATCACATTGATTAGACACAAACCATCATACATAGTACAATCTCAAAAATCCAAAACACCGATGCAATCAATGCCACATAACTCATGATCAATACATATATCACGATACTTATCCAAGTGTACAATCGACCAACATATACATTTCCAAGTTACACATCTAAGACTATCACAATTAACCACAATTCGTTCATTTCAACACATAAGTCATATTCACAGGGTACAAAACGTATAAGTAAGATGCTTGCCTCGATAGTCGGCACCCGAATATTCCTACGAACATGGCACAACCCGAAAAACCCCGAACACCTACAATCCTCCGTGAAATCCAATGGAAACACGATTACTATGAGAATAACAATTGAAAACAACGGAAAACACGTTCAAGAATCGAAGAGAACCCTTTGAGACATTTAATCAGATATTAAATGTTCAAGGTTTCCTTAGAACACCAAAAATCCCGATTGGGTTCCAACGAACTCGAAATACGGATATACAATCCATAGAACATGCCTACTAATTCCCAATAACATCAACTGATTCATCAAAATCGGACGAACAATGAAAATCAAGAAGGAAATCTCGAAAGTCAACCCTAGGAAATTTCAAGAAATTACCTCGATTCGACGAAGAACAAGGATTGGATGTTGATATAATCGACAAAGGCCTTCCAAAATGCCTTGAAATTGAGTGTAATCTACCAAGAATCACTCTTCCTGAACCTCCCATTCGTCAGCCGCCACAAAATGAAAAAAATGGAGTGAAAATGGCACAACACGTCGGCTAGGGCTATATAAAGCCACGCACGTTACGGCCGTAACGGACAGCAGCTTACGGCCATAACTCGGCCCTTATGTCCGTAATCGTCATTATCTAACGGGCGTAATCGGCACCTCCCAGGCCACTGCCCCAAAACACTCGACACATTACGGCCGTTACTGGGCAAAGCCTTACGGCCGTAACTGGGCATTACGGCCGTACCCGGCCACACATTACGGCCATACACAATCATCCCTGGGTTAATGGCCAACCTGTGCGGAAGCCTTAAGGCCGTAATCGGCGAGGCATTATGGCCGTAACCGACCAAGTCTTACGGCCGTAACAGGCACTGCATTGCGGCCGTAACTCGGCCAGGCCCTACGGTCGGGACTCGATCATTCCGATGGTCCGGTTAGGCATTCGACAATGTTTCGGTCACACTAACACACCGGATATGATTCAAAACAATTACGAGCAAATAACGAAACATAAAATACCACATCACATGTACACATTTAATCAAAGGAACGCACGCGACAACAAGTTGCACCCGACTAAAACAGCTATGCGATAGTAACAAATAGAGTATCACGATAGAAATCACTCCGACTCACATCAATAAGAAAATGTCCGGCGTCAAAACACAAACAATCCAAGATAACCTAAAACAAAAATACCGGACATTACATACACATCCAAGGCCCTGTCTGGACGCGTCACTATACACCACGAATCCTTCGGTCCCCTGTGGTAGGATTAAAACTGGTGCCAAAATTAATCGACTCTTGAGTTCATCAAAACTTTGTTGACATGCGTCTAACCATGTATACTTCTTATCTTTCCTTAACACATTAGTCAGCAGTTGAGCAAACTTGGAGACTCCTTCCACAAACTGTCTGTAATAACCTGCCAAACCAAGGAAACTACGAACTTCCTTCACATTCTTCGGAGGTAGCTAATCCCGGATAGCCTCTGTCTTTTGTGGGTCCACACTAACCCCATCAACTGATATCACATGCGCAATAAAAGTAACTTGAAACATCCAGAAGTCACATTTGGAAAATTTTCCATAGAGTTGTTCTCATCTCAACGCACCGAGAATCTGACGGAGATGAAACTCGTGTTCTTCACGGTCATGGGAATAATCCAAATGTCGTCGATGAAAACGACCACAAAATGATCCACAAAGTCAATGAAAACTCGATTCATAAATTATATGAACATTGCCGGTGCGTTAGTCAGTACAAACAGCATCACCACGAATTTATAATGCTCATAACGAGTACAAAAGGCTGTCTTAGAAGTATCAGACTCTCGAATCCTCAGCTGATGATAGCCGGATCTTAAGTTGGTCCTGGAAAATACAGCGGCGCCTTGGAGTTGATCCAACAAATCATCAATATGAGACAACGGATATTTATTCTTGATTGTTACCTTATTCAACTCTCGATAATAAATACATAAACGCAAGGATCCGCCTTTCTTCGGTACCGAACATAGGGGAAAATATCAAGAAATCGCCAATAGAACAAAATGACTGGTGCAACCGACAAAAATTCCAAAATAACCGGAACCGAGAATCTCGGGTATTACATTCTACCCTACAAAAAATAAGTTTCGTCCCAAAACTTAAAACAAGAGCAAGGCAATTCTAGATAACACACGTTATCTGATATTCACAGTGCACAAGAGCTTCATGTAGTACAGAGCTACTGAGGTCCGATTTAATACGCAAGAATGTTTACGAAAAGTAACGAACATGAACCACTACGGTTGATAAATCCGAGTAGTGCAACAACCAAAACACAAGTCAAACATTGAACAAGAATGTAATTCCAATAACCTCAGATGTTTGGAAGATCAAATACGAAGACAATTTCCCAACACTTAAGGAAATTTCGAAGTGGCCCAGATGTTCATTAATCACGATTTCGAGATCAAACAATAATGATTGGACAACAATGAACGAATAGCAATGATCGAACAACAACGATTAACTCTGAAGTTCACATCTCAAATCAGGACATCAATAAACTTGTAGGAACCACGAGGTGTTAATTTCGCACACGGTTCACAGGAAATCGATCCAAACTTGGAAAGATCCCAACGATATACAGATCAATTTGGGACAATATCGGAACTCGCTCGAATGACAAAGGTGAGAAACAATACAAGGTCAGAAGCATCAACTAACACAATCGAGTCGATACGGTCGAACGAAACGGAAGTGAAAAAAAATATAGGTACTACATCATATCACCTTTAAAAGAGGTTTCGTCCCCGAAATCTAAACAACGAGAACGAAGTGCTGGAATAGCAACCTTCCCGGCCATATCCTCTTGGTCCCGCATCTGATCTCTATGACCAAATGTACCGCAGTCACGACCGCGTCCTCTGTCCCTTGGCATACGAAGTGGATTCTCACTCGATACGATGGAACAACTTCGCAAAAATAAATGCTAAAGTACCATCTCAGCACGACATATCACATAAGGTAACTAATAACAACTTGATAAGAAAATCCACGAGGTACCCCTTTTAAATGATATCATTTGAAAATCCTTGGATTTGTATGCTATTCAAAATAAAACTTTAAAAGTATTTTTGGTACCTCAGGTTGTTTGCATCAAAACTTGTAAATGACAAACTTTAAACGTCTCACTTTGAAATCATTTGCAAAACAATATTTTCTGTGCAACTGGCATTGTCAAAACCACCACGCCACTACACATCAGCATCACCGTTAATAACAAACAAGGTAACCAATCAAGGTCATCAAACCATTCATACATACTCTAATCAATACAGGAAACTTTCCCAAATCCGAGTCTGAAGTTTACACTGAGTGAGATTTTTCAGCTTTCACTATATAGTTTGGAAAATAAAAATCGTATTGGTTTTTCAAATAAAATATTTTTATGGTGTGAAATTTTTTTTGAAAATCATGTACTCGAATTTTTTGAAAATACAAAAATACGTTAAAATCATTTTCGAAAATCCTCCCAACACTACATGAAAATCAACGACGGTAACATTTTACGAAATGTCTACATGTACTTTAAAACAACTCTTTCAAATACCGTCGAGGTTTTATTTCAGAATCCGAGGCCGGCTCACCCATTCCAAATAATTTTCAAAGTACACACAGAGCTGCCGATTAATCGAACCGTCGAAACTTTATGAAATTTTCAGGAAGGCGTTCTCGAACTCACACACAGCACACATAATTTAAACATAATCAATTATCACCTAGCACTACAAAAAGTCCTAACACATATTCCCACACAACAGTTGTCATCACTAGACAACACATATAGAATACAGTAGCAGATGATTGACTGCAAAACATAGATATGGCGGCTAAAAATGCGGTTCCATAGCCTCTGCCCAGGCTGATTAGCGCGCGTTACAACAAAGATTAGCGTGCGTTAAACATGCCACGTTAGCGTGCGTTAGCCTTGTACTAAGCATGCGCTAACTGCTCTAATCAACAACACAATTGCAAACATATACAAGGCAATACAAGACTCGAAGGTTACAAATAAGCAACAACATACGAGTTTGAATGCCATCGATTCACATAATTACAACATCTCACAAGCAACCATCAAAAGACAATCATCAATCAAAACCAAAATTTCTCCTATCATCATAGAGGGTTATCTCAACGTGCGCATACCGAATGACCCGGCGTTCACACTACCATCTTAATCATAAATCTGGGCACCATTGCCCAAACGGCGATAACATCACCAATACACATCTTCTTACTAACATTCATGAAACCGAAAAATTACAAACGAGAGTCACGTCTTGAGTATATTTTGTAGACCTCATTTGAGTTTAAAACTCCTGTTTTGAAAACTTATAGTACACAATGGAAAAGAATTATCAATAATTCGAGTTTTCAGAACTTTCAGCCTTGAGGTCAACATACGAAAATCAAACTTTTTCCTCCCTTGGAGGACATTTTAAAAAAAAATACGTGACTCCCCGAAAGCATTCAAAAGCTCAAAATTCCAAGGTTGTTACTCTTGCAAGAAAAACAGTTTATACGAAGATACATTCAACAATATCATTCTACATTATAGCACAAGACAGGAATCAACAAAAAAATGCCACATAATCATAAATCACATTTAAACTGTACCCCAAAATACAAAATCACACGAAGATGATGGCTGCATCATGATACTAATCACGACCGACATCCCAGACAATGCGTCGCGACACAACTCAGTCAGACACAATCTGACAAGACAAGACCCAACATTGCACGACTGGACGCGACAGCCTAGGTTTCCAAAACCTAAGCTCTGATACCACAAATGTAACACCCCCGAAATCAAACCGGGAATATTACACGCCGCAGACCCTCTCCGTGAGGATCCAGCAGGCTAGACATCGAAACAACACATTACATTACATACCGACGTAACAAAATAACAAACCAATAGACCGATTTGGTCTTTTATCACTAACATACAAATCAAAGTATACATTTCTATCTCGACTCATACCCATGCAAGGGTAAAATACACTCACAAACAAAAGTACGATAGCGGAAAAGACCATACAACGAACTCCGACCGACTATACCAAAAATTGGCCTTCATGTGATTAGTATCATTCGTCTTCCATCATCCTTCGCACCGATCCCGTGTTTTGCTTCCAAAACCTGCATGTACCTGCGCAGAACAGACATCCACCCCCCGAATACTCGGGGGTTAGCAAAACTCCACAGTTTTGATAGTACAAGTATAAAATACAGAACTCCACAGTTATGACGGAGATGAAACTCGTGTTCTTCACGGTCATGGGAATAATCAAAATGCCATCGATGAAAACGACCACAAAATGATCCACAAAGTCAATGAAAACTCGATTCATAAATTATATGAACATTGCCGGTGCGTTAGTCAGTACAAACAGCATCACCACGAATTTATAATGCTCATAACGAGTACAAAAGGCTATCTTAGAAGTATCAGACTCTCGAATCCTCAGCTGATGATAGCCGGATCTTAAGTCGGTCTTGGAAATACAGCGGCGCCTTGGAGTTGATCCAACAAATCATCAATATGAGACAACGGATATTTATTCTTGATTGTTACCTTATTCAACTCTCGATAATCAATACATAAACGCAAGGATCCGCCTTTCTTCCGTACAAATAACACGGGTGCTCCCCAAGGGGATGCACTGGGTCGAATGTAACCCTTCTCAGTCAAATTCTCGAGCTGACTCTTCAACTCCTACATCTCAGTTGGAGCCATTCGATACGGTGCCTTGGAAAGTGGGGACGTACCTGGCTCTAATTCAATGGTAAATTCTACCTCACGATGTGAAGGCAAGCCTGGAAACTCATCTGGAAAAAACATATGGATAGTCTCGGACCACTTGAATATCGGCCAATTCAGCTGGTCAATCCACTGTCTTGGTCATGTAGCACCAATAACCAATACACCCCTGATTAAGCAGTTTCACTGGTTTCATTGGGCTGATAACCCTCCTAGAGTGGATGGGATTATCACCGTGAAAAACGCACTCGAAACCATCGTCAGAAGTGACGGTCACCACCCGCTTGCGGATGGTAAGTATGGCATCATGATGATCCATCCAAGCGATGCCCAATATCACATCATATTTAGGTAAATCGACCACAATCAAGTCTGACAACCACTTACGGTCGTTCATACGAATCAGACAGTTCTGAACTTCATGATTCCCAACAATTATTCTACCATCGGGTAGACCAATCACGAAAGGTTCACAATCGATACCATGATTTAATTGCAAACGACTCAAACAAGAAGCAGCTATAAAGGAGTGTGAAGCACCAGTATCAAAAAGAACACATACAGGCTTAGAGTGAATCTCGAGTGTACCTGCGATCATGCTAGCTTCGGGATTGTCAGCCTTCTTGATCTCATAGAGTCTTGGTTTTGCAGCTCCGGTACTAGCTGCACTAGCTTGACTTCCATGGCCCATCCCTCTATTTGCCCCGGTAGTCTAATGGGAGGCAGACGGAGGTGCTCGATCATGAACTGAAGACTGAACCGGAGCATGAGAGGCTACTGATGTATGTCCCAGCCCACCTCTGCAAAAACGAGCACGATGTCCAGTAATACCACAAGTATGACATGCAGTGGTTGGCTTCGAACATTTGGAGATGACGTGCCCCTGATCTCCACAGTTAAAACACACAATAGACGAGCTGGCCGCTCGAGAATATGAACCCGCTGGTTTTGGCGCCATAGGTGACCGCTCATAAAAAGTTGGTACAGATTGGGGTTTCTTGAATGTTCCCCGATTACTGTCAGCTTGGTTTTGATTCCTGGATCTCTTATTGTTGGACTGTGGCTACTTTTTGGAAATCTCCTTCGCAGTAAGTTCGTATTACAGAGCTTTCTCAATGAACTCCAGTAGAGTCGTGCAGTGGTGATTAAGTAACTACATCCTCATCCAGAGTTTCAGCCTTTTGAGAAAATACTTGATCTTATTCGCTTCCATCCAAACAATTGACATAGCGAACGGAAAAAGTGCCTAAAATTTTTCAGCAATCGATAACCATCATCCTCCCCATATGGGTCTGGGTTCAGCAACTCTGAAAACTTAGTCTCACGGAGTGGACCTAGATAATAACGATCCAGCATGTGGTTCTTGAATTCCTCCCAAGTGCATACACCATCAGCTGGTCTCACCGAAAGCCACCAAGTGTGGGCGCTCTTACTAAGGTAGTAAGCTGCGACAAAGATGCGGTTCTCTTCTGGACATTCTACCATCTCGAACAACTTCTCAAAGTGCTAAATCCAGTGTACAATAGACATAGGCTCAGAGGAGCCTTCAAAAGTCGGAGGCCACTGGCGAGAGATGTCGCTAATGATCCGACTCATGGGTCCACCATGCACAGGAGGTGGTGGATGAGGTCCGTGCTACTGGCCAGTAGTAGCAGCTCTCTGCATAGCTTGATGGGTCATCTGGGTCATCATGCCCCGCATAACAACATACGGGTCTATGTGTGTGCCCTCGTGTCGCTCGGTATGGTGTGATTGGTTCACAGTAGGTGAATCACTATCTGCTGAGATCTGCTCCACATTCGATCGTGTATTGGCTCGTGGCCTCAAGACTCATCCCCTTCCGCGGCCTTGACCCCCTCTGCCACGGCCTCTCAAATTTCTATCCATATTGAAATAATCAAATAATAATCATAAGCACATTTCGTGACTACCTCTATGGCAATCACAATTTTCACGCTAAGTTATTAGCAACAATGAAACTACAATTTCACGAAAATAGTTCATCACGAATTATCGGCACCACTAGTGCTATACAAAATATCATATCGACATCAAGTCGAAAAAATTCAATCATATAATCAAACCAAAATTTCCTCGGAATATCAATAAGATAAATTCCGCCACAAACATCTTGCCAGAATTTAGATCATAACACAAGAGTAACATACCGTATTTGGCTCGTAGGGTCAGGCGCTTGCACAGGTCAGACATGACGCGAAGGTTTCTTGATACTAGTTCAACTCACAACGACTCTTAAAGAGAAATGACTCTCACATACCATCTTCTGTAACACCCCAAAAAGAGGCTATTACAATGTCGTGGACCCCACACTGGGACCCACCCGGCGATATCAAAACAAAATTTAAACATAATATTATCATGATATCGAATCACAATATAATAATCATTACTCCGATTAGGAGCTTTCAATTAGTACGGCTATTAGCCTTAGAATACACATGATCCAAATATTAGTATAAACCATATGAAGATGGAATATACCTAAAATAATAGTACAATCGACAATATTTAAATGAAGCAGAAACTAATATTACTCGGTTTTAAGTATAATCGGACAACAATAACTTAGGGCCCCCGAACTAATATTCTTCAAACCCTTCGCCATCACCGTACTCTTCCCGCGCCTTGCCTTAACCTCGACCAAAAATACAACAGAGGTATTTCGCCCAAAACCACAGGGTCAGATATACATGATAATAATTCTCAAGACATTATACAATTCATATATGGGCTCTCAAGGAAACAACCCGACTATTGAACATACCCCTCGGGCGTATGAACAACTAGTCCCAAACCGTCGGACATACCCAATCATACGTGGAATATGAATGACCAATCAACATGGCTTAATACGGACATCACAGTACGCCCGATCTGGAAATACGTTCATGCACATGTCCACCCCATATACGGAATCAAGAATATAAGTGAGACAATGTACCTAATTAGCCTCATGAACTACGTCTCGTGTGCACAGTCCAATATGGAAACATCAAGGTATGACCATATGTGCCTGGCTACAAATCCTACACATAGCCAGTCGGCACGCATATATGATTCCATATATGTCACGATACAACATGACAACGAAACTCAATAAATTACACATTCAATCAAGAATCGAGAAACTCACTGAAGTGACAAAATGATCAATCGGACAAACGATACAAAGGTGATGAACTTCGGAATACAATCCCACAGCGAAATGGTACTATGATCAAGAATAATGTCACATTACGAATCATAAATTCATAAAGCATTTCATATACACGAAATGTATACATTCACAAGAATTCAGTCATCATTATAACCAAGCAAGATAACTTGCCTCAATTCTATAGACGAATAGTCCTTCTTCAAACGAATGAACGGACAGTATCCTCGACTAGTAATACTCACTCGAACAAGCAATCTTCAATGAAACGTAACTCGTTCAACAACACATTCATACAATAATGAAATCAATTCGTAGGAAATGACACCCTTAATCCTCCCCGAATAGTTCATCCTATCCTAATGAACATTCTATCACTTCATTTATGAATTATAATACCTCAAATTCATCTTTAAAAACCGATTTTACCAAGTTCTTCACATTTACATCATCTATTTCACAAGGATCGTTCTGAATGAATTCGACCACTCATTCTATAATGACATTATCAGTAATAATCATCATAATCTTCCTAAGAACACTATCAATCTATGAATACGATGATTAGCACATTCTTAAGTCATCAATACATTTGATTAAACCTGAATATATAAAAGTTATAGTTGTGATCTACATAATCCTTTATCATCTCCCAAAGACTTTGCTAAGCCATTTCAAAAACATAGTTATAATATTTAGAGTTTCTGAATCATACGAACATCATCCCAATCTTCATCATTCATCAATTTAATCCCAAGATATTGGTTAATACTTAACATAATGTTCTAACACATCCTATGTAACACCCCCAAAATCAAATCGGGAATATTACACGCCGCAGACCCTCTCCGTAAGGATCCACCAGGCTAGACATCGAAACAACACATTACATTACATACCGACGTAACAAAATAACAAACCAATAGACCGATTTGGTCTTTTATCACTAACATACAAATCAAAGTATACATTTCTATCTCGACTCATACCCATGCAAGGGTAAAATACACTCACAAACAAAAGTACGATAGCGGAAAAGACCATACAACGAACTCCGACCGGCTGCACCCAAAACTGGCCTTCATGTGATTAGTATCATTCGTCTTCCATCATCCTTCGCACCGATACTGTGTTTTGCTTCCAAAACCTGCATGTACCTGGACGCAGAAAAGACATCCACCCCCCGAATACTCGGGGGTTAGCAAAACTCCACAGTTTTGCTAGTACAAGTATAAAATGCAAATACGAGCCATACACAACACATCCGAGAATACAACGAAAGACTTCCCGAGATATATTATTTAGTTAAAATAGTTCAAGTCTTGAAAGTAGAAATGAATCAAGTAAGCACTTTGAAAACACTTCCAAATCTCGGGAGTTTTGAAAACATTTGAAATTGAAAAGTTCTTAATTCCTCGAAAGCCACTTAGGGTCACAGTCCCAAAGTTCATTTTCCAAAATGCAAATCCGTTAGCAAAACACGGGGTCCACGACCCAACCATTGTGGTCACAAAACAAAGGGTCCACGACCCGATCATCCAGTTCAATTCACTTCAAGGACACATTACACATAATACATTATTCTTATGCCACTCTAGCCAAGCACCAAGACTCGATATATAATGTCTCTCGACCCCGAGCACAAAGCATTGTGATATTCCGGACAATATCACAATTAACGAAAACATCAACATCAATATCACAGAAACCACACTTGGTAACCCACGGCCGTGCCCCTTAGCATCGGACCCCAGATCCTCGTCGAACACTCCGGGTGGGAAACCACTTCCGCGGCCGTACCGCTTAGTATCGGCCCCCAGACGCCCCGTCGAACGCTCCGGGTGGAAGATCAACGACACACTCACCCAAGTCCACTTCTGTGGTTGTACCCCTTAGTATTGACCCCCAGACATCCCGTCGAACGCTCCGGGTGTAATATCCGGATTTATTACAGTGTATTTCATCTGTATTCAAACCATGTATTATTTTGGATTGGTGATTTTGATTATTGGAGTATGATATTTAGTGCATTAATATCATTATGCATCAGTATAGAAACATGCAAAATTGCTCAAGCAACCTTGTGATAGCGCACGCTAAGAATGTATCTTAAAGCGCGCTATCGGGCCATTATTAGCGTACGCTACACAGGTAGGAGTAACGTGCGCTAAGAGCTCAATTATTGAGCAGGACGGATAACACATGCGCCAGCCGGGACATGGGTCCGGATAAGATTCCCGCTGACGCACCCGGACAAAATCTGTAGTCAACCATTATTAGCGCACGCTAAGGGATGCTTAGTAGCGTGCGCTAACTTGTCAATAATGCAGAATATTATAAATGGGACATCAACCGTGTTGGCTTGCATTTCTTTCGCACTTTCCTCAATCTTGAGAGCTCAGAGAGTTATAGTAATACTCCTATACACTTAGAACACATATTGTTGATGTTTACACATTGGTTATCACGTGGAATGTTCATGGAAGTGGAATAGCACCTTGGAAGGGCATACAACCAACCGGAGTTGGATTCTACCTTACGGTTCAGTGATTTCGTCATTTCAAGGTATGTTCAATCTATCTCCAGACTTAGAGTTGGATTCTAACGATTTGGATGATCATGTTAACAAGATATGGATTTTCATAGATAAATTATCCAAGTATATCATGTTTGGAATAGTGAGTTGAATAAGCCTTGAATACCTTGATTATAATCATCATGATTCGAATCTTAGTACACTGAATATGTGAAGAGAAGCTTCTATCATTGGTTAACCGAATCTAATAGATGATTTCATAGTAATCTTGGACTAGACGTTAACATCCTTATTGTTAGATAAATCTAAAGGTTTGATCATGGAAGGATTTATCTAGTATATATAGGACGTTTATCAACTTCAGTAGGATAATATGGACTGATATAGAGGTGTTGATATCAACCATTTAACTTTTCGTATTATCGTATGAAGATTTGAAGTCGGAAAAGAATATGGTTTTATATTGGCATGCATATCCTTGAATCCGAAGTTGTCTTTATCCGTATAATCATTCATGAGGGTGTAGACATAGTATTCATGGAAGTAACATGAATTATCACGCAAGATTTCGTTGTTTCAAACATGGCAAGAATAGCATCGCCAAAGAAGAAATCACATGCATAGATAGCGCACGCTATGCTATGCAATGTAACGTGCGCTATCGAGCAGTAGTTAGCGTGCGCTACGTTTGGTACGTAACGTACGCTGGACCATCAAACGAGTCAGTTGGCTGGTCAGTGAAGTACTGACCATGCATCGTTAGCGTGCGCTAGGCTTTGTTGTTTGCGTGCGCTATCGGGCATTTAACGCACGCTACACGAGTACTTAGCGTGCGCTAAGCTATTCGGCGGATTGCGCTTATGAACTTTTGACCGTTAATCGAATTGTTAAACATTCATACGACGTGAGATAAATCCTATATCATTTCTTTTGTTAAGGTTTGGTCTCGTTACGTGATTGATTGAGGAGGACGATCTTCGAGTGTTCATTTTCGTGGAAGTATTGTTATTGTCTTCAAATCGAGGCAAGTACCTTAATTGTTTTATGTATTGTTGTTATACATATTGTCGTGCATGTATGTCATGATTGTATGTCCACCTCGTGTTGGTCCGACGGGATCATCGGGGGATCTATGCTAGCGTGCGCTGGATCATCGGACGGGTTTTTCCACCACGGGTTGGTCTGACGGGATCATCGTGGGTTCTAGGCAGTGAATGCTGGATCGATGGAATTACCATGTGTATGTATTGATATCATGTTGTGATTATCAGTTGTGTATGTTATGTTTGAGTTTCTCGTAGGAGAAGACTCGTTGGTATTTTGTCGTTTACGTTATTATTATTAACCGTGAGATATGAATAATATTTTGTGGTACTTGTACTAGCATCGTTGTGCTAACCCCTTCGGGGGTGAACATTTTGTTTGTGTTCAGGATCCAGGAGAGCGGGGAAACAACCACTGGAACTGTATGATGACGAGGGTGCAGAGTGATGTCCCGACCGGGTTTATTTATCTTTAGTTTATTCGTTATTTCAATAAGTACTGAGTACGAAGTCATTTGTGATGATTTGAATTTGGTGATGTATTATTGAGTTCGTTGAACTATTGTACTGCTTCGTATTTGGTCGAATCGATGTCTGTAATTCCGTTATTTTCCTTTGTTAATACCTTTTTATGCTTATTCAATTCTTCACCTTGTAAATCCTTATGTAAAGGATTTACGGCGCTGTAATATTCCGAATATATTGGGGGTGTTACGAATATGGTATCGAGCTAAGATTATGGATATCTTGGCCGTTGGGTTAAAATAGGGTCATTTATGTCTTTTGGGATAACCGGCCGTGAATGACATCACCGCACCGCCACGTCTTCATGCGAACAAAGGGTTGTAAGTTCCTAAACTCTATCTCGTTCTTTGCATATTGTAATCTCTTTATACTCGAATATTAGAACGATGTTGTTTCTGTATATTGAGTATTTATGCTTACGATGTTGAGAGGCGGACGTGGACGTGGTCGCGGTCGTGGACGCGACGAGAAATGCCGAAAGGGAAGCGTCGCCTTCTAACCAAAGCTACCATAGCTCGGGCGAGCCGCAATACTATTAATAATGAACCAGATCCTCACAGACGTATATCCTTCGTCAAGTGGTGAACCAGATGACTCAGTTCGCCCAGGTCGTGGACCGAATGCAAGTGGCGGTGGGACTACAGCAGGGAGAGAGACAGCAAGGGATCCCAGATATGGGAAATCGAGGCGACCGGTGGCTGCAGGAGGTAGCAAAGATGCAACCACCCAAATTCGACGGTATTTCTGAGACTCCCACCTGGGATCATTGGTTAAAGGAGCTGGAGAAGATCTTTGCCGGAATTAACTGCCCTGACGACCGGAGAGCCTCTATCGCTCAATATTTTCTGATAGGGGAAGCGTCCGAATGGTGGGAAGCCATCCGGCCGGTAGACCATGACGCCGATTGGACAGAGTTTAGAATGATGATGGAAGCTCAGTATTGCCCTCGTCCTATGAGGGAAGCCAAAGTTCGGGAGTTTTTCTCCGCTCAACCTTCTGATGTGCGAGTATCCCAGGCGATCAAGACGTTTAACCAACAGCTGGCATTTGTTCGACATCTGGTCAGAACAGATGCAGAAATGATGATCCATTTCGATATGAGAATGAAACCAGAAGTTCAGAGGTACATGTCCGGATTTGAATGTACCACACTCCGCCAATACCAGGATAAGGCGTTGGCATATGAGATCAAGGAAGCAGCCATGGAGAAATTTGCGGAAAACAAGAAACAGAAAGTCTCTGGTACTTTTACAGAGCACAAGAACAGTGGGGCCCGTAAGGCCCAGTCATCCTTTCACTCTTTTAAGAAACCTCCGCACCCAGCTAGGAGCGGAAAGAACTTCGGGGCGACATCAACTATTACTGATGTTACCAGGAAATGCTTTAACTGCGCCAGATCGGCACTATCGACGGAATTGCCCCCTTCCCGCCGTGACTTGTTTTGACTGGGACGAGAGGGACATCGGGCGGTGTTTTGTGAAGAGGCCGCAAAGTCTTTTAGAGCCCGTACCCACAAATACCGAGAAGGAGGCCAAGATTCCACAGACGCAGCAAAGTGTTCGATGCCTCAATTTGGCCGCGGGCGAGGCAGAGGACAATGGGACCGAAAGGGGACATCGAGTGCCGGATCTGCTCCCCACGTGCATTTGAGATGAGGAGGACAGACGATCGTGATGCCGCCGCATCGTGCATCGTCCCAGATCCTTTCCCTGGGCTTAGCGTTTTATTCGATACAGAGCTACACATTCTTTCATATCTTTGTCTTGTGTAAATCGTTTGAATATTTCCGGTTTTCATGCTTGTGAACCTTATGTTGTTGGTTTACCGAGTGGAGAGAGGATTGTCGGAAATTTAGAAACTAGAAATTTCCTGTATCATTTGGAGGCGAGAGTGGCTCTCAAATCGATCGTGATAAAAATGCAAGGAGATGACCGATACTCGGAGACGATTGGCTTAATCGGTATGGAGCAATTGTGAACTACCGAAGGAGGAATATCTCGCTGATCGCCGACGATGGTTCCGAGATTCGCTTTGAGGGATGGAAACCGGAAGCTCGGGAAAATTGATCAAGGCGATGAAAGTCACAAATTGTTAAAACAGGTCAGATCGCACCGTGTTACGCAATGAAGAAAGAAGACAAAATTGTGGAACTTTCATCCATTCTGTTGTGAACGAATTTCCAGATGTATTTCTGACGAGTTACTGGACTACCTCCACGAAGGGATGTGGAATTTACCATTGAAATGGAACCCGAGCTACACCAATTTCCAAGGCGCCGTATCGTATGGCACCTACCGAGATGTACGAATCAAGAAACACTGGAGGAGTTCTTGGACAAGGGCTATATTCACCGAGCGTTTCACCCCGGGAGCGCCATCCTTTTGTCCGAAAGAAGGATGGATCGCTCCATCGTGTATTGACTATCGAGAGCCGAACAAGATGACGATTAAGAACAAGTATCCGTTGCCACGGATTGATGATCTATTTGACCAGCTTGCAAGGGGCAACAAGATTTTCTAAAATTGATCCGAGATCGATACCATCACCGAGGATTAAGGAATCGATGTTCGAAATCGCTCGTAACTCGCTACGGGCATTATGAGTTTGTGGTGATGCCGTTTGGTCTCACTAACGCACCCGTATTTATGCAATTGATGAACCATGTGTTCATTGAATTTTGGATAAATTTGTGGTCGTGTTTATTGACGACATCCCGGTATATTCTAAGAGTCTCAAGAACATGCACAAAGATTTTGCGGATTGTATTGGAACTTTTGAGAAACGAACAATTGTACGCCAAACTTTCTAAGTGTGAATTCGGCTAAAGGAAGTAATGTTTCTGCCATGTGGTGTCGGCTAGAGGAGTACGAGTAGATCCTCGAAGATCGAAGCAATATTGGATTGGAAGCCTCCAAAGAACGTAAAAGAGGTCCGAAGCTTCTTAGGACTTGCTGGATACTATCATCGATTCGTGGAAGGGTTTTCTAAAGTCTCCGCCCACTTACTCGACTCCTGCAGAAAACTCAGAAGTTTGAGTGGAATGAATTATGCCAGATTAGCTTTGATGAATTGAAGAAGAGATTGACGACGGCACCGATTCTATCACTTCCGCAAGGAACTGAAGGATTCATAGTTTACAGTGATGCTTCGAACCAAGGACTTGGGTGCGTGTTGATGCAGAATGATAAGGTGATCGCTTATGCATCGCGACAACTGAAACCTTATGAAGTAAATTACCCGACACATGATTTGGAGCTAGCAGCAGTGGTTTTTGCCTTGAAGATTTGGAGGCATTATCTGTATGGGACTCACTGTCAGATCTTTACGGATCATAAGAGTCTCAAGTATATATTCAGTCAGAAAGAGTTGAACATGCGGCAAAGAAGATGGTTGGAACTGATTAAGGACTATGACTTGGAGATTTTATATCATCCAGGCAAAGCGAATGTAGTGGCCGATGCACTTAGCCGCAAGCCTGTCTCTATTCAGATGCTGGAGACGCTGACCTCCCAACTTAGCCTTCAGCGAGAGATGATTCGTGAAGGAATTGAAGTATGGTTACAAAGAGTCCAGGACAACAGGCGTGATGATGGAGATAACTTCATCATTAACCGAAGAAATCAAATCTAGACAGCAGATGATCCTCCGATGATTCGGTTACATGATGAAGTGATCCAAGGAAAGGCCCCTGATTCATAATTCATGACGATGGAGTTTTGAGATTTCGTAACCGACTCTGCTCCCGATGTTGATGTTCAAACAGACGATTATGAAGGAAGCTCATAGTTCGCCCTATTCTATCCACCCGGCACCAAGAAATGTATAAGGACTTGAAGCGTAACTTCCGTGGGGCAACATGAAGAAAGACGTAGCGGACTATGTTTCGAAATGCCTGACTTGTCAGCAGGTTAAGATCGAGCATCAACGGCCTGCTGGAATGTTGAAGCCGCTCCCGATTCCTGAATGGAAGTGGGAGGACATATCAATGGACTTCATCACTAATATGCCGAAAACCAGGACAGGAATGAACATGATTTGGGTGATAGTTGATCGTTTAACCAAATCGGCTCATTTTCTAGGCATTAAGGATACGTGGGGACCAGAGAGGTTGGCACGAGTCTTTATTTCGGAGATAGTTCGATTGCATGGTACGCCGAAAACCATTGTTTCTGATCGAGACGGTCGTTTTGTGTCTCACTTTTGGAAAGTAGTTCATAAGGCCTTGGGGACCGAATTGAACTTCAGTACAGCTTATCACCCGCAGTCTGACGGACAATCTGAGAGAACTATACAAACGGTGGAAGATATGCTAAGGGCATGTGCCTTAGATTGGTCAAACGATTGGGAAGTTCATCTACCGTTGATTGAATTTACCTACAACAATAGTTGGCATGCTTCTATTAAGATGGCACCGTTTGAGGCATTATACGGAAGGAGATGCAGATCGCCCTATGGCCGGGACGATCTGCCGACTTGATCGAATGTAACCGAGTTGATTGAGCAGACTCGAGAGAAGATAGCCTTAATTCGTGAAAGGTCATTGACCGCCTGCAGTCGCGAAATCCTATGCGGACGTACGTCGTCGCCCATTGGAGTTCAATACTGGGGACCATGTACTTTTGAAGGTTTCTCCTACTCGGGAATCTTTCGTTTGGAAGGAAAGGAAAGCCGAGTCCGAGATATATCGGACCATTTGAGATCCTCGAGAGAGTTGGGAGTTGGCATACGATTAGCATTGCCGTCGTCATTGTGCCATGTTCATAACGTGTTCCATGTATCCCGCCACGGAGGTATATACCAGATCCTGGTCATATCATTGATTTCGCGAAATCAAGTCGAACAGATGGGACGCTTGAAGAAAGACTACCAAGATACTCGAGAGTCGAGTTAAGCAACCAAGGAACAAGTCAATCATGTTGGTCAAAGTTCGGTGGTCGCGTCACGGAGTGGAAGAAGCCACTTGGGAAACAGGTTTATATGAAGTCTAGATATCCCGAGTTATTTTCGCCTTGAGTTTCGGACGAAACTCCTTTTAGTAGGAGAGTGTGTAATATCCGGATTTATTACGGTGTATTTCATCCGTATTCAAACCATGTATTATTTTGGATTGGTGATTTTGATTATTGAGTATGATATTTAGTGCATTAATATCATTATGCATCAAGATAGAAACATGCAAAATTGCTCAAGCAACCTTGTGATAGCGCACGCTAAGAATGTATCTTAACGCGCGCTTATCGGGCCATTATTAGCGTACGCTACACGGTAGGAGTAACGTGCGCTAAGAGCTCAATTATTGAGCAGACGGATAACACATGCGCCAAATGTGACATGGGTCGGATAAGATTCCCGCTGACGCACCCGGACAAAATCTGTAGTCAACCATTATTAGCGCACGCTAAGGGATGCTTAGTAGCGTGCGCTAACTTGTCAATAATGCAGAATATTATAAATGGGACATCAACCGTGTTGGCTTGCATTTCTTTCGCACTTTCCTCAATCTTGAGAGCTCAGAGAGTTATAGTAATACTCCTATACACTTAGAACACATATTGTTGATGTTTACACATTGGTTATCACGTGGAATGTTCATGGAAGTGGAATAGCACCTTGGAAGGGCATACAACCAACCGGAGTTGGATTCTACCTTACGGTTCAGTGATTTCGTCATTTCAAGGTATGTTCAATCTATCTCCAGACTTAGAGTTGGATTCTAACGATTTGGATGATCATGTTAACAAGATATGGATTTTCATAGATGAATTATCCAAGTATATCATGTTTGAAATAGTGAGTTGAATAAGCCTTGAATACCTTGATTATAATCATCATGATTCGAATCTTAGTACACTGAATATGTGAAGAGAAGCTTCTATCATTGGTTAACCGAATCTAATAGATGATTTCATAGTAATCTTGGACTAGACGTTAACATCCTTATTGTTAGATAAATCTAAAGGTTTGATCATGGAAGGATTTATCTAGTATATATAGGACGTTTATCAACTTCAGTAGGATAATATGGACTGATATAGAGGTGTTGATATCAACCATTTAGCTTTTCGTATTATCGTATGAAGATTTGAAGTCGGAAAAGAATATGGTTTTATATTGGCATGCATATCCTTGAATCCGAAGTTGTCTTTATCCGTATAATCATTCATGAGGGTGTAGACATAGTATTCATGGAAGTAACATGAATTATCACGCAAGATTTCGTTGTTTCAAACATGGCAAGAACAGTTTACTGCTCAGCAGTAAACTGCCATGCATAGATAGCGCACGCTATGCTATGCAATGTAACGTGCGCTATCGAGCAGTAGTTAGCGTGCGCTACGTTTGGTACGTAACGTACGCTGGACCATCAGACGAGTCAGTTGGCTGGTCAGTGAAGTACTGACCATGCATCGTTAGCGTGCGCTAGGCTTTGTTGTTTGCGTGCGCTATCGGGCAGACGTAACGCACGCTACACAGAGTACTTAGCGTGCGCTAAGCTATTCGGGCAGATTGCAGTTTATGAACTTTTGACCGTTAATCGAATTGTTAAACATTCATACGACGTGAGATAAATCCTATATCATTTCTTTTGTTAAGGTTTGGTCTCGTTACGTGATTGATTGAGGAGGACGATCTTCGAGTGTTCATTTTCGTGGAAGTATTGTTATTGTCTTCAAATCGAGGCAAGTACCTTAATTGTTTTATGTATTGTTGTTATACATATTGTCGTGCATGTATGTCGTGATTGTATGTCCACCTCGTGTTGGTCCGACGGGATCATCGGGGGATCTATGCTAGCGTGCGCTGGATCATCGGACGGGTTTTTCCACCACGGGTTGGTCTGACGGGATCATCGTGGGTTCTAGGCAGTGAACGCTGGATCGATGGAATTACCATGTGTATGTATTGATATCATGTTGTGATTATCAGTTGTGTATGTTATGTTTGAGTTTCTCGTAGGAGAAGACTCGTTGGTATTTTGTCGTTTACGTTATTATTATTCACCGTGAGATATGAATAATATTTTGTGGTACTTGTACTAGCATCGTTGTGCTAACCCCTTCGGGGGTGAACATTTTGTTTGTGTTCAGGATCCAGGAGAGCGGGGAAACAACCACTGGAACTGTATGACGACGAGGGTGCAGAGTGATGTCCCGACCGGGTTTATTTATCTGTTGTTTATTCGTTATTTCAATAAGTACTCGAGTACGAAGTCATTTGTGATGATTTGAATTTGGTGATGTATTATTGAGTTCTGTTGAACTATTGTACTGTTTCTGTATTTGGTCAGAACTGATGTACTGTAATTCCGTTATTTTCCTTTGTTAATACCTTTTTATGCTTGTTCAATTCTTCAGCCTTGTAAATCCTTATGTAAAGGATTTACGGTGCTGTAATATTCCCGAATATATTGGGGGTGTTACACCGGGTGGAAGGACAACAACTCACACACCCAAAAGATCATAATTAATAGTTGCAAACCACAAGGCTCGAAAGTCAATCACATTATATATAGTCGAGGTACCTTACTAGAATGGCCAGTTCATCCAACACATACTCACGAACAAGTAACGATACAATTAACACTAGAATTCAATGATGCAGCTAGTACCAATAACGTAGCAACGAGAGAAAATACCTTTCCAACCACGCCGAACGGCACAACCTCCTCATAAAGGAGTTACCACCTTTACCACACCATGTCACATGATCATCAATAAACACACATTCCCCCACACATACCTCAATGACTATAAATCTACAATGTCATAATCCCACAAAATGATACCCTACGAAAGTAAGGTATTCATATACTCAACAATAATACACATATTTAGACAAGCACATTTAACAACGAAATCATACGAGTCATCTTTAAGGAAATATTGAAAAGCATATTGATTCCTTTGAAAGTTAATTATAGATGTTCATTCAGCACGTATCGTCGATTACTAACTACTAAATCCACAAAAACACGTAATGTATGGGCAAGATACTTGCCTCGGAATCAATTTGTGAATACTCCGACGAACGCGGCTCGGCCGAAACAGCCCCGAAACAGCCTCAAAAACCGACCACCTTCGTGAGAAATCAATAACAACACAATCACTATGAGAATAACACCGCTACGAATCAACAACACTAAACGAAATCCCAATCGACACAAAGAAACTATAAGGGTTCAAGGTTTGTTCCAAGAAAGCCAAAATCATGTTCCGGGTGAAACAAAATTGATAAACGAGTTTCTAATCCGTAGATTACAACCAATACAACAAGAATTACATGACCAATTCATCATAATCGGCCTAGAATTGAAATCAAGAGGAAAACCCCAAAATAGTTGAAAAAAAGGATTTTCGAAGAATTACCTCAATCCGACGCAGAACAATGGATTAAATGATGTTAAACATGATCAAGACTTCAACAATATGTTGATAATCTACTCAGGGATTGAAATCCCCATCAAATCGCCCAAAAACCGAGAGAGAGAAGTGAAAATGGGCTGAAAAACGCGACTGTCCTATTTATATAACTGAACAAAACGGCTCAGAACACGGCCCAAATTAGCGCCATGTTTACCGCCGTGTTATAAACGACTCAGCCAGAACAGTTCAAACAGCGCCGTGTTCCAGGGCCGTATTCTGACAGTGTAGACTTTGTCATTACGACCATAACTCCTTCATCCGGACTTCGATTGACTCGCCGCTTGAACCATTGGAAAGCTAATTTGATGCTCTATCAAATTGTAAAGTTTAAGATTTTTATACTTTATAAGTGCCAGTGGTGATCTTTCAAAGTCAACCAAATTCACAACAATGATACTCCTCGACAAAACAATGATTATTCAACATGCAACGAAACACTAACGGACAACACCAACGATCCAAATCGAAAACAAACAAATAACAAAGAACGACATACTATTAGGTCTACTTACGCAACGATAAGTCATACCCGATGAACACCACAACACAGTACATCATGCCGTACCGAACATAGGGGAAAATATCAAGAAATCGCCAATAGAACAAAATGACCGGTGCAACCGACAAAAATTCCAAAATAACCGGAACCGAGAATCTCGGGTATTACATTCTACCCTACAAAAAATAAGTTTCGTCCTGAAACTTAAAACAAGAGCAAGGCAATTCTAGATAACACACGTTATCTGATATTCACAGTGCACAAGAGCTTCATGTAGTACAGAGCTACTGAGGTCCGATTTAATACGCAAGAATGTTTACGAAAAGTAACGAACATGAACCACTACGGTTGATAAATCCGAGTAGTACAACAACCAAAACACAAGTCAAACATTGAACAAGAATGTAATTCCCATAACCTCAGATGTTTGGAAGATCAAATACGAAGACAATTTCCCAACACTTAAGGAAATTTCGAAGTGGCCCAGATGTTCATTAATCACGATTTCGAGATCAAACAATAATGATTGGACAACAATGGAAGAATAGCAATGATCGAACAACAACGATTAACTCTGAAGTTCACATCTCAAATCAGGACATCAATAAACTTGTAGGAACCACGAGGTGTTAATTTCGCACACGGTTCACAGGAAATCGATCCAAACTTGGAAAGATCCCAACGATATACAGATCAATTTGGGACAATATCGGAACTCGCTCGAATGACAAAGGTGAGAAACAATACAAGGTCAGAAGCATCAACTAACACAATCGAGTCGATACGGTCGAACGAAACGGAAGTGAAAAAAAATATAGGTACTACATCATATCACCTTTAAAAGAGGTTTCGTCTCAAATCTAAACAACGAGAACGAAGCGTCAGAATAGCAACCTTCCCGGCCATATCCTCTTGGTCCCACATCTGATCTCTATGACCAACTGTACCGCAGTCACGACCGCGTCCTCTGTCCCTTGGCATACGAAGTGGATTCTCACTCGATACGATGGAACAACTTCGCAAAAATAAATGCTAAAGTACCATCTCAGCACGACATATCACATAAGGTAACTAATAACAACTTGATAAGAAAATCCACGAGGTACCCCTTTTAAATGATATCATTTGAAAATCCTTGGATTTGTATGCTATTCAAAATAAAACTTTAAAAGTATTTTTGGTACCTCAGGTTGTTTGCATCAAAACTTGTAAATGACAAACTTTAAACGTCTCACTTTGAAATCATTTGCAAAACAATATTTTCTGTGCAATTGGCATTGTCAAAACCACCACGCCACTACACATCAGCATCACCATTAATAACAAACAAGGTAACCAATCAAGGTCATCAAACCATTCATACATACTCTAATCAATACAGGAAACTTTCCCAAATCCGAGTCTGAAGTTTACACCGAGTGAGATTTTTCAGCTTTCACTATATAGTTTGGAAAATAAAAATCGTATTGGTTTTTCAAATAAAATATTTTTATGGTGTGAATTTTTTTTTGAAAATCATGTACTCGAATTTTTTGAAAATACAAAAATACGTTAAAATCATTTTCGAAAATCCTCCCAACACTACATGAAAATCAACGACGGTAACATTTTACGAAATGTCTACATGTACTTTAAAACAACTCTTTCAAATACCGTCGAGGTTTTATTTCAGAATCCGAGGCCGGCTCACCCATTCCAAATAATTTTCAAAGTACACACAGAGCTGCCGATTAATCGAACCGTTGAAACTTTATGAAATTTTCAGGAAGGCGTTCTCGAACTCACACACAGCACACATAATTTTAAACATAATCAATTATCACCTAGCACTACAAAAAGTCCTAACACATATTCCCACACAACAGTTGTCATCACTAGACAACACATATAGAATACAGTCGCAGATGATTGACTGCAAAACATAGTTATGGCGGCTAAAAATGGGGTTCCATAGCCTCTGCCCAGGCTGATTAGTGTGCGTTACAACAAAGATTAGCGTGCGTTAAACATGCCACGTTAGCGTGCGTTAGCCTCGTACTAAGCATGCGCTAACTGCTCTAATCAACAACACGATTGCAAACATATACAAGGCAATACAAGACTCGAAGGTTACAAATAAGCAACAACATACGAGTTTGAATGCCATCGATTCACATAATTACAACATCTCACAAGCAACCATCAAAAGACAATCATCAATCAAAACCAAAATTTCTCCTATCAGCATAGAGGGTTATCTCAACGTGCACATACCGAATGACTCGGCGTTCACACTACCATCTTAATCATAAATCTGGGCACCATTGCCCAAACGGCGATAACATCACCAATACACATCTTCTTACTAACATTCATGAAACCGAAAAATTACAAACGAGAGTCACGTCTTGAGTATATTTTGTAGACCTCATTTGAGTTTAAAACTCCTGTTTTGAAAACTTATAGTACACAATGGAAAATAATTATCAATAATTCGAGTTTTCAGAACTTTCAGCCTTGAGGTCAACATACGAAAATCAAAATTTTTCCTCCCTTGGAGGACATTTTAAAAAAAAAAATACGTGACTCCCCGAAAGCATTCAAAAACTCAAAATTCCAAGGTTGTTACTCTTGCAAGAAAAACAGTTTATACGAAGATACATTCAACAATATCATTCTACATTATAGCACAAGACAGGAATCAACAAAAAAATGCCACATAATCATAAATCACATTTAAACTGTACCCCAAAATACAAAATCACACGAAGATGATGGCTGCATCATGATACTAATCACGACCGACATCCCAGACAATGCGTCGCGACACAACTCAGTCAGACACAATCTGACAAGACAAGACCCAACATTGCACGACTGGACCCGACAGCCTAGGTTTCCAAAACCTAAGATCTGATACCACAAATGTAACACCCCCGAAATCAAACCGGGAATATTACACGCCGCAGACCCTCTCCGTGAGGATCCAGCAGGCTAGACATCGAAACAACACATTACATTACATACCGACGTAACAAAATAACAAACCAATAGACCGATTTGGTCTTTTATCACTAACATACAAATCAAAGTATACATTTCTATCTCGACTCATACCCATGCAAGGGTAAAATACACTCACAAACAAAAGTACGATAGCGGAAAAGACCATACAACGAACTCCGACCGACTATACCCAAAATTGGCCTTCATGTGATTAGTATCATTCGTCTTCCATCATCCTTCGCACCGATCCCGTGTTTTGCTTCCAAAACCTGCATGTACCTGCGCAGAACAGACATCCACCCCCCGAATACTCGGGGGTTAGCAAAACTCCACAGTTTTGATAGTAGAAGTATAAAATACAAATACGAGCCATACACAACACATTCCGAGAATACAACGAAAGACTTCCCGAGATATATTATTTAGTTAAAATAGTTCAAGTCTTGAAAGTAGAAACGAAACAGGTAAGCACATTGAAAACACTTCCAAATCTGGGGAGTTTTGAAAACATTTGAAATTGAAAAGTTCTTAATTCCTCGAAAGCCACTTAGGGTCGCAGTCCCAAAGTTCATTTTCCAAAATGCAAATCCGTTAACAAAACACGGGGTCCACGACCCAACCATTCCAGTCACAAAACACAGGGTCCATGACCCGATCATCCACTTCATTTCACTTACAAGGACACATTACACATAATACATTATTCTTATGCCATTCTAGCCAAGCACCAAGACCCGATATATAATGTCTCTCGACCCCGAGCACAACGCATTGTGATATTCCGGACAATATCACAATTAACGAAAACATCAACATCAATATCACAGAAACCACACTTGGTAACCCACGACCGTGCCCCTTAGCATCGGCCCCCAGATGCCCCGTCGAACGCTCCAGGTGAGAAACCACTTCCGCGGACGTACCCCTTAGTATCGGCCCCCAGACGCCCCGTCGAACGCTCCGGGTGGAAGATCAACGACACACGCACCCAAGTCCACTTCCGTGGTCGTACCCCTTAGAATCGACCCCCAGACGTCCCGTCGAACGCTCCGGGTGGAAGGACAACAACTCACACACCCAAAAGATCATAATTCATAGTTGCAAACCACAAGCCTCGAAATTCAATCACAGTATATATAGTCGAGGTACCTTACTAGAATGGCCAGTTCATCCAACACATACTCACGACCAAGTAACGATACAATTAACACTAGAATTCAATGATGCAGCTAGTACCAATAACATAGCAACGAGAGAAAATACCTTTCCAACCACGCTGAACGGCACAACCTCATCATAAAGGAGTTACCACCTTTACCACACCATGTCACATGATCATCAATAAACACATGTTCCCCCACACATACCTCAACGAGAGGTTGAACTATAAATCTACAACTTCATAATCACACAAAACGATACCCTACGAAAGTAAGGTATTCCTATACTCAACAATAATACACATACTTAGACAAGAACATTTAACAACAAAATCATACGAGTCATCTTTAAGGAAATATTGAAAAGCATATCGATTCCTTTGAAAGTTAATTATAGATGTTCATTCAGCACGTATCGTCGATTACCAACTACTAAATCCACAAAAACACGTAATGTATGGGCAAGATACTTGCCTCGAAATCAATTTGTGAATACTCCGACGAACGCATCTCGGCCGAAATACCCCCGAAACAGCCTCGAAAACCGACCACCTTCGTGTGAAATCGATAACAACACAATCACTACGAGAATAACACCGCTACGAATCAACAACACTAAACGAAATCCCAATCGACACTAAGAAACTATAAGGGTTCAAGGGTGTATTCCAAGAAAGCCAAAATCATGTTCCGGGTGAAACAAAATTGATAAACGAGTTTCTAATCCATAGATTACAACCAATACAACAATAATTACATGACCAATTCATCATAATCGGCCCAGAATTGAAATCAAGAGGAAAACCCCAAAATAGTTGAAAAAAAGAATTCTCAAAGAATTACCTCAATCCGACGAAGAACAATGGATTAGATGATGTTAAACATGATCAATACTTCAAAAATATGATGATAATCTACTCAGGGATTGAAATCCCCATCAAATCGCCCAAAAACCGAGAGAGAAGTGAAAATGGGCTGAAAAACGCGACTATCCTATTTATACAACCGGACAAAATGGCTCAGAACACGGCCCAAATTAGCGTCATGTTTACCGCCGTGTTATAAACGACTCAGCCAGAATGGTGCAAACAGCACCGTGTTCGAGGGCCGTATTCTGACAGTGTAGACTTTGTCATTACGACCATAACTCCTTCATCCAGACTCCAATTGACTCGCCGCTTGAACCATTGGAAAGCTAATTTGATGCTCTATCACATTGCAAAGTTTAAGAATTTTTGGACTTTATAAGTGCCGGTGGTGAACTTACAAAGTCGACCAAATGCACAACAACGATACTCCTCGACAAAACAATGATTATTCAACATGCAACGAAACACTAACGGACAACACCAACGATCCAAATCGAAAACAAACAAATAACAAAGCACGACATACTATTAGCTCGACTTACGCAATAATAAGTCGTACCCGATGAACACCACAACACGGTACATCATGCCGTACCCAACATAGGGGAAAATCTCAAGAAATCGCCAACAGAACAAAATGACCGGTGCAACCGACAAAAATTCCAAATAAACCGGAACCGAGAATCTCGGGTATTACATCATATGTCATCAACCCATTGATTTTAACTTAACTATATCAAAACCTATGATCATCATCGCCCCAATAATATTAATCAATCCAGCAGGCTGAGTATGATTCTTAAGAACATGATTATCATCATTTAATCATCAAGAACATCTTCATGTTACCATAGAATTCCATAACACCCATGTATCTACCAACATATCCTTCACTTAATTGTTCATAGTATTGATAATTACATATTATACTAGGTTAGTTGAATATCATAAGCAAGAATCATCATCAAAATGAAATCAGCAAGGTTTAAGATAACTAACCTCAAGAAAAGAAGAACAACACCAAGACTATCCAAAACACACTCCAAGCTTTCAATCAATAAGCTTCAATCCGAGATGCAAGTTCCAAGATAAGATGGAAAGGTGCAAGGTCGATCTAGGGAGGCGAGGGGTGATCTCTTGAAGAAGATAACAAGGTTGGGTCGTGCAAAATGAAAGACAAGAGCTGTCCTTTTATAAACTACACAACCATTACGTACGTTATAGAATGAAGCTAACGTATGTTAGTCTCTTTAGGTATGCTACACACAAGTTGTTACGTACATAATAAGCCTCCAGAGGCTACTGCCTCAAAACACCTATCGCATTACGTACGTTATAGCATGAGAATTACGTATGTAATGTAGGCCAACTTGGCTATCTCGAAAGGCCCAATTACCTGAATCCTGCATGGCCCCCAATGCCGAAAGTTGAGATCGGAGCAGATTCCCTTCGTTACGTACGTAAACTGAAGTACCTTATGTATGTAACATTGAGGAAATAGCGTACGCTTTGTTACACCAGTAGCATACGTTAGGCATAAAGACTTAGCCAAAAAATGCAACAATCTACACAACGTCTAGCAATCAACCACAATGCGAATGACAATTATAATTATTTCTATTGTGATATATCTCAACATCAATAACTATTATACTAAATGCAACGTGATTCAACGATATTCAAATTCTCTGAGTAGTACAACAGTAAAAGAAGAAAAATTACAGTCGGATATTACATATTTGTCATTCCTACTCTATGTATGATTGGGTACGTTTGATGGTTTGCAACTAGTTGTTCATACGCCCTAGGAGTATATTAAACAGTTGGGCGTGTTTCTTTGAGATCCACTATATGTGATTTGTGTAACATTTTGAGAATTTTCTTCTTTCGTATATATGTCCCTCTCGTTCTATGTTGATCGTGTTGGAGCTTACCATGTGAGGGTATCTTGGTTATTGTTGATCCTTCGTTGGTAGTATTCGAGTTTATCATGTTAATGATGTTCTCAGTTGTGTTTTGACCTTTGGTTGGTCGTATTAGAGTTTATCATGTCGATGATATTCTCGGCTAATTCATTGGTTGATCATTGTTATTGATCGTATGAGCGTTCAGACTTTATGTCGATGTTTTGGGATTTGTTGCCATTGTTTTCGGAAGTTGTTTCACAGATATATCGTATATTATTGGTTTTTATCAGGATTGGGATTTGATTGTACGATCCATCAGACAGGATTTGACACGGATAGATTATTCCATACTGAGTTATAATGACGTATCTTGTTGAATTCATGAAATTATGATTGTAAGTGTGTTGAGACATGGAAGGGGAGTCATTTGATAGTAATTATGGGAGATAATAGCCTTCATAGACCTTTAAGCATACTGTTTTTGTTATTCGCTTGTGGTGATGATCGTTAGACTTCGTGATGATTTTGGATATTTTGGTTGAACTATTGTTTATAATGGATTGCAAGTTTCGAGGATGAAACTTATTTTAAGTGGGTAGAATGTAATATCCTGAATTTCTACTATGGTTGTTTAATGTTATTTTACCCGAGTTATATTGCACAGTGTAGAATTTGTACATTATGGATATAATAATTAAAGGATTGAGACAGTTATATTAGTATAAATTGTCGTAGTTGGTCGACAATTGCATTTGAGGATAGCCTGTATCGTATGAGAATATTATTAGAACGAGTATACATATTTAGTATGTTGTGTATACATATCCAGTATGTCGAGACGGATAGGAACAGTTGAAACTGGCTAAGTATAACCTCATTAACGTGCGCAAACGTAAGGACTTAACGCTCGTTAATGTGCAAAGCTTACATACGTTAAGAAGGACAGTTCACGTACGTAAGATCATATCGGACATGATCAGGCTATGACCGACAAGTGGGTCCCGTGGTCGGCAACTTTTGGCACGGGCGTGTACAAGGCAAGTCAACATCAAAGTTAACGTATGCTATAGATTGAATATTATGTACGTTAAATTGGTATATTACTGTAGCAAGTCAACGACTAGATTACGTACGATATGGAAGGGGATTTACATACGTAAGACATTGAACGAAAGAGGCAGTGGCCTATGGATTTGTGTTACGTACGCTATCAAGGTCGGATAACGTACGTAAGGTCGGTTACGTATGTTAAGATGGTTCATGTAGCGTACGTAATACCTTAAGCTTATATATATGTGAGACCTCCATCACTTCAGCATTTTGAGAAGTTCATCATCGTTTTTCATCCCTCAACCCTCCCAAACCGATTTTAGTCTCTTCCCATTTGGTTATGAGCTTGGGAGCAAAAATTGGAGTTGTTCTTAGAGTTGATAATGATTCTTAGAAGGAGTTCGATTGTACTTCATCGTAGTTCATCAATATAAGGTAACATTTGTATCCCTATGATTGTAACTCTAGTTTGGAAGGATGTTTACATGTTAGGAAACATGTTGGTCTATCTTATTGTTCATTATGATGTTATACATAAATAAATGGAATTGTGACAAGAGATTGAAGATATTGGTTAAGGTTATTTATGTTGTAAGAATTGCAATTCATTCAAACATGCTCGTAAGATTGATTATCGGATTTTGTCGATGTTGTGGTTTATACATGGGTATTGACATGATTCTTATGGTTTTGGATATAAACATAGATTTGATGATTAGAACCAATATTATGTTGATTGTAGTGGTAGATTTCGTATGTTCTTGGTGAAATATGCATCATGATGTGAGGATGAATCCGGAAAGATTATGGTTAATCTTAGAACATGATTATCAATGGTATTGAACTATTTAGATAGTTCGGGTGGTCGATTACGTCGGTGGTATTATTTTACTGTGAATTTACAATTATGAACAAGGAGGAATCTTGTTAATTTGATTTCGGAATAGAGTATGCCATGTAATCCTTATTATCGGGATAACTTGATTGTTGTCGGACTGTTGAATCGTATTGTGGTTATGGATTTGTGATTGATTGATTTGGGTTGTTCGAATTTGTGTTTAATCGAGATATTGTGGAACCGTTGGGTTTGTTGATTGGTTATATCAATTGTTGATTGTTATTGAACTTGTTGTTTATCGATTATTACAATAGGTTGTGAGGATTGATCGTTGATTAGAATAATATGTTGTGGTCGAGTTTGAGGATGTTCGTGAATTGCTTTGGTCAGGGCCGAGGAGCTTGTAGATGAAGGCAAGGAAATTGGTAACGGCTTCATTATCATCGTATCGGTATCGAGGCAAGTTATTACTTGTTCAGTTTATAATATTTAATGAATGGTTTCAGTTTCATTCGTTTAAAATTCGTATAGCAATGAGCATAATTGTGAACTCTGGAGATTTGGGATTGGACGTTCTTTTCTGATTTTGGGAATTAAATCATAATGTATATGATTTACCGTTGTTATTGGTATACTTGGGTATCGAAGATACATTATTGTAAAGACGAGGATATGAGTTATCTATAGTCTGTGGTATTTCGAATCATCGAACATTGAGGATAATCGTCGGTGATAGTTTTTAACATCGAGATTGCTCTTGAAGGACTCGGGGCAAATACTCTAATCATGGTCATTTTGTGTCGAACATGTTGTGAAACATTCGTGTATTGTTGTTGTCGTGCATTTGTGTATTGTTGTTAACATGCATTTGTGCATTGTTGTCGTATGTCCACCACATATTGGTCCGACGGGATCATCTTGGGTATCTATGCTATGTGCGCTGGATCGTTGGATGAGTTTTCCACCACGTGTTGGTCCGACGGGATCATCTTGGGTATCTATGTTGTGTGCGCTGTATCGTTGGATTACCCTTGTGTTATTGTTGTGCATATGTATATTGTTGGTTATCCACGTGTTCATCTACCAGGATCATCTTGGGATCTATGCTGAGTGTGCTGGATCATTGGATTTCCATGAGTATACATTATTGCTATTGTTGTGAGCATATTGATGTTATCATGTGAGTATGCATTTCTAAGTCTTTTGTAGGACCATGTTTGTATGTTGTATTGATCTGATCTCAGATTAGACTGACATGATTCGTCGTGGCATTGCATATCTAGAGGTATGTTCTGTATTTCCTTCTTGATACTAGTCTTTGGATGGACAATCGATTATCGTGTTGGGATTTGATGATGTTATCCGATGGATAGAATTGGTCAGAGTTGGTATATTTCCATAGTGGTGAATTATGATGATGTTTTGAGAATCTCGGGTATTGTTTGAGGTACAATATAGATGTTGTGTATGAGTTCATTGTTTAATCGAAACTATGAGATGTGCAATATGGTAATGGTTATTTTGATGAGGATTATCACGAATTGGAGAGGTTATGATGGTAAGATTACGTTGCTCGTATTATTACTTTGTAATTTCATTGGTATATAATTATTGATGAGATGTGATCGTTATTATTGTTGAGTATTATGGCTGACCCCTCCGTGGGCTTTATTGTTAGGTACTCGGAGATCGAGCTTGTAGCGTTCGTGAAGAGATGAGTTACCTGGGAGATACTGGCTAGTTGTGAATTGAGTACTTTGGCTAGTTTTCATTTTTCCGCTGCAAAAGTATTTTTAGTTATTTGTTATATCCATTGCGATGTGTGTTTGAAAATGGGTTGCAATTATTTTGTGAATTTGGGTTTATTTTGGAAATCGTTTTCTAAACTATTTTATCGATACATGCAAGCGGTGGCTTAATGTATACTTTCGAAACTGTTGAATTTTGGCATTTTGGCCTTGTACTTTCAATGAGATTTTACAACGGTATTGATAAATGGATTTTATAGAGTCTTTGAATAATTTAAAAGATATTACCATCATCACCGCTTAGGCGTATTTGAAATGTTTGTAAAAATATCTTTTAGCCTTGTGGGTTCCATTTCGGGGCCCACGGCGCTGTAATATTCCCGTATGGCTCTGGGGGTGTTACAATTTCGAACATATGGTACTTCTTCTTGTGGCATGACGGGTGGACGTTCTTATCCGAACTGTCGCCTGTGAACAGCCCCTAGTAGGCTGTTAACAATTCTTCCGACCCGAAGGTCTCAAGTTCCTCCATTTTTAGGCTATCGAACGGCAGCCTAAATAAGCTTTCCAGTAGCTCCCGGTTCACAAAAATCTCAATTCCTCGAACGGTAGCAGTGATGTCAGAAACATCTACTCCTCTTTTCAGAGAAAAGCACTTGATAGAGGCATTTAGATAGAACTCTTCAATGATACGCTCATCGTAGAGCTCAGGGTGCTGACTTCCAAGGCGGTACAAGCCTTGTTGCTTGATTCTGGATACAACCAATTCCATTACGTCAACATCATTAATTTCCAGGTCAACTCTCTCCATGATAACAAATCTAGCGAAGATTCGCCCATCAATGATTGATTACTTCTTCTTCAGGGATAGAGAGGAAGCCTGTGAAGTTTCCATTTGATTTGCAGAAAAATATTTGAAGAAACAAAGAAAGAATGCAGTAAATTTTGCAGAAAGTTTGTAGACTATTTGCTCTTGACTCGTTTAATATTGCAGAAAGCGTAAAGAGTCAAAGAGAGCAAGATACAGTCCTTTTATAGTGTGCAGGGAAGATTAGGGTTACATACAGTGAACGGTCAGATTTAAGGGATGGGAACCATCTTTTAAAAGAATGAACAGGATGAACTTAGAGTAACTTGTACGTCTTATCCATCTGATTTTGAAATGATAATTGGTCCCGCTTATGACAGTTCATATTCCCTCATTGCACGAAATGGCGGTTTTGAAATCATTAATATCGCGGTGTTTGAGGTAATAAAGTCCAGATGTCGTTTAAAGCATTAAAGAATAAAACGTTTGAATTTTAAAAATAGGGCACGTGGACTAAAAATGTTTTCAGTATGAACAGAATAATAATATAGTGTTAATTGACGTCCCACAGTGTATGTGCTGTATCCGCGAATAATACAGCATTCCCCCTTAAAAGGTACATACAAGATTCAATTCTTACGGCAATGTTTGGACTAATACTGTATTCATGGGTCGTACTATATTCACCCTTAATTAATGCACATGTCAGCTGTATGAAGGTTTTGTACATTTTTCTTATAGTAAGATCTGACTTGTTCTGAGTTGTACAATTAATTAACGGTGGATACTGTCTTCTTGGGTCTTACAGCATTCCCCCTCAATTGATGAGTAAAAGCGTAAAAACTTATAGGGAGTCAGGCTGTAGCATTTCCAATTCTTGTCGAAGCATACAGAATCTGGTTGTGCTGAGAGATTTTGTAAAGATGTCGGCTAACTGGATGTATGTATGAACCATATCGATCTGAACATCCTTATTCTCAATATGATTCCTGATGAAGTAATGCTTCATATCAATATGCTTAGTTCGCGAGTGCAATACAGGATTGTGCGTTATTGTAATTGCACTCGTGCTATCGCACATGATCGGTGTTTCTATGACACTGATTCCATAATCTGATAATTGATGTTGCATCCAGAGAATCTGTATACAGCAACTTCCAGCGGCATAGTATTCCGACTCAGCAGTAGAAAGCGAGTTGGCCAATTGCTTCGTACTGAACCATGACACAAGTCTAGGTCCAAGAAAGTGACAAGTACCGCTTGTACTCTTCCTATCTAACTTACAGCCACCGAGATCCAAGTTGCTGTAGCCAACCAAATAGAATCCCCCTTCCTTAGGATACCATAATCATACATCAATTGTTCCTTTCACGTACTTAAGGATTCGTTTGGCTATTGTGAAGTGTGATTTTTTAGGTGCCACTTGATACCTGTTGTTACCCAAAATATTACTTGGAGATGATATTGTTGGAATGTTCGAGTAGCAAACAAATGCAAGAACACTTCTGTGGGAAAATAAATAACACAAGATTTGCCTGGGTTGTTAATCCCGGGCTTGAATGCTCTCGCGAGATGTTATTAATATAGATACTTTGGAGTACAAATATTAATGTTAGAATCTATTACAATGAGTGTAAAGACTTCTAGTTATCTTAGCTGTAGAGCGTGAAGATTGCCGGAAGAACCAGATATGAAGCTCTCTGTGTTCTTGCTTTAGATGTTCTATATGTGTGAATGAATATCACTGTGTATATGTAAGTATTTGTCAGATGAGTTTTTGTTCTCTCTGTACGTTTTTTCGCTGTATTCTCGATGATCCTAGGCCACTGTTGGAGGCCTGCTATTTATAGGAGACAAGGTTGTTGGGTCCTCTCTGGCGATCGCGGGCGACCGCCGTATTCTATATTAGAATAATGTGGGCGATCGTCCTATCATGTGGGGTTGTTTCCTAAAAATGTCCGAGGCTGCTGCTGGCAGCCAGCTGTGCGAGCCAATGGGAAGCCTGCACGCGTCCTGAGTTGCTGTCTGGGGAGGACCCACCTTGTACCTTTTGGTGCGCTTGTCGGTAGGTGAAAGGCTGGTGACAGGCTGGGGTCAAAGGCCTTATCCTGCGGCGCCTCTTGTGGATCTACACGTAGGTCCACGTACGAGATTCGGTCTTCGAAGACTTTGACGGGTGTCGGGTTCACATGCAGTATGGGACGATCGTCCACGGTCAGGTATCATCGGCGATCGCCAGATGACTAGAGACGATGGCCTTGGACGCCGATCACTAGGTGCTTTATCCAGCGTCCGTCTTCTTTAACTGGCTTCTGACCATCATGCCGATCGCCATCGTGGCGTATAAATCGCGGCACAATAATTGCCCCCCGGCTCGCTCCGATGTTGAAAACATGGGGTGAGGTGGCACTGTTGGCGATCGCCTGTGTTTAGATGACTGACTCATCTGTTTATGACAATGACGATCGTCGCCTGGACGATCTGATTTTGAATCCGGACGATCTCCTTATGCATTGGAAATAGCGGGAAATGGAGGCGGGCTCTTGAAACGTTGCAGGGACACGCGTCGCGCTATCGTTGGGGAAGTCCGACGGTTTTTTCAGACTTGTTGTCTGGCGTGGCTTCGAAACGACACGTACGCAGGTTTCGAGGGCTGCATTTATTGTGTGTACCCCCCCCCCCCCCCCGACGGTTGCACTCCAGCCCTCGGGGTTTCGCCTATTTGCATAAAGGTCCCTGCACTCGCCTATAAAAGGGCTAGGGCCATTATACTTCCACTCTTTATGCGCCGCTGCTTTTCAGTCGAGATTTTGCTGAATTTTTTTTTTTGAAGAATCTTGTGCCGACCGATTTTCCTTTTAGGAAAGAACACAAATTTTCTCTTCCCCTTTACTTTTAAGATCATGTCTGGAGGAGGATCTAAAACATTCGAGGCCGGTAGCTCCTCTGCCGTCACGGCTTCGCCTGACCGGGAGGAAACCCCCGTGGGTCTTCATATGGAAATGGCCGTCGAGGCCATTCGTGCGGGGATTGTGCCCGCGGAGATTGAAGAGCTTATCAATAAAGCTGATGTGGCGAAATCGGCGGCGGCGACGAGGCAGAGGGATCCGCCGATGGATGAGGATGACGCGGTGAGGCTATACTGGGAGCAACACAGCATTTTCGGACGGGCCTTTTTGGACTTCACCGGTCTCATGGAGGGGATTGCCGGACCGTGTCCCGAGTTTGATTTCGAGACATATTCCGCCGCTCACCCCTATGAACCTGTGAGGCGGACAGTGTTTCGGGCTGCTGACCCTTCTCTGTGGACTCTTGGTCAGATTCGGAGCTCGGCGACCAAGAAAGACTTGAGTCACTGGAGGGCGAAATTCCATATTCCCTCTGACGTCTCGCTGCACGTGCCCTCGGAGAACGAACGTGCCAATCAACCTCCCGAGGGTTTGGTCGCCGTTAATGAGATGATAATGGAGGCCGGCCTGCAGTTCCCCTTGCCGTTCGCTGTGTCATATTTGTTGATCTCCTAGAATTTGGCACCGCTCCAGCTGACGCCGAACGCCTGGCTACAGATCATCATCACTTTGAAAATTTTTGGCGGTTACCGGTTCTTCCGTCTCCCTTCTGTGATGGAAATGAACTATCTCTTCAAAATGACTGCGCAGAAGGGGTCGGTCGGCGGTTATCACATTCAAGGTCGAATGGGAAGAGTGGTCCTCGGGGTGCCAAACAAGACTCGGGGTGACCTGGCAAAATGGTGCTGGGTCGGCGGAGCGTGGAGGTCGGCGTCGAGTGATAGGCCGGAGGAAGATTTGGAGATCCCCACTAGCTTTCGGGAGAAGAATCTGAGTAAGGGTTTTAACTCCCCCTTTGATCGGATACGTCTTGGACTGATCTAATTTTGTTTCCTTTTTGCAGGCTCCCTTGTTCCAGCGATTGCCGACCTTCCTTTCGATTTTCTCATCGTCTGGGAGCGAATTCGAAGTCTACCGGACTCCTTCATTGATGTTCGCTCAGTCAACCAAGAAATTCACCGGTTGGGAGCTCGATTATTTCGCTACCCTCGCCATCTGAAGGTTCCAGGTATGAAGTCTTACTGCCTGTCTTCTGTATGACGATCACCTGATTTGAAGTAGATGTCTAACTTTGTTTGAACTTCTTCTTTGACAAAGATCCATTTCCCCCGCTACGCCAAGCCACCGCAAGAGATCGCAATGTCGAATCCCGGTCTGTTGAGTCGCCTTCACCAGGGAAAGAAGACGGGCCATGCCCCTGTGACGACGTCTCGTCTCGTCCCTGCGGTGAGGCCTGCTACGGTGTCGGTCGTCGAGCCAGAAGTTCGGGAGGAAGAACAACTCCAGCGCAACCACAAGAGGCGGAGGCCGGAGGAGTCCCTGCCGACTGCTGAGGTGGACGTATCTATCTTGGAGCTACCGGTTGCCGCGTACCTATCTCTGCTGTTCCGATGGCGGAGGGGTCCAGTCCCAGGCCCTCGACCGGCTTCCTGAAAACTGCGGCGATCGCCGTAGATGAAACTCCTCGGGGCAAGCCATATTTTGGCCGCAACCCCGAGTTGGTTAACAGGTAAGACTGGTTTGATCTTTCTGAGTTAGGCTATTTGTGTAGGGCGTATGCTAACTCCTTTGTTTCTATTTGTTTGTGTTGCAGGGTTTGTCTTGCCGACCCGGATGTCTCGCCGATGGTGTTGGATTTCTTGGCGAGCAAGTCTCCGCGCCAGTCCCTCGAGGTTCCTTCTTATGTCTCCCGGGCCATCAACTCTCTTCCTATGGCCTGGACGACTGACCTCGATGCGATCGCTCGTCGGCGGTTTGGAGATGCCATGCAGGCGACGCTCGCCCTGATTCTCCAGGCGGCGATGATGGCCGCCCAAGCCGCTAAGGATTACGAGGGACGACCCTCTAATGCTCGCCTCCATCAAGATCTTGAGGCCGCTCAGAGCCAGAACGCCGACTTTGCTAACCGGATCCAGGCCATGGAGAAGGAATATCTGGAGATGGCCAAGCAAGCCAAGCAGGACCTTGACCGGATGAAGCAGGAGCTTGACCGGTCCCGAGGGGTGGCGGATCGATTCCACAATCAGGTGACGGAGGCTCGCCGGATGCACGCGGCCTCGCAGGAGGAGGTGACTGGCTTGAAGGCGACAGTGGATCGGCTCAATGGCGAGCTGGAGAAAGCAAAGGGAGAACTGGCCGCCAAGGTGGTCGAGCTTGCGGATGCTGAGAAGACGACTTCGGATTTGAAAGGGCAGATAAAGACGATCGAGACCGATCCCTACCTTAATGTGGCATACGTCGGCGAGTTCGCCTACTATATGGCCTATGTTGACGCTATCCGTACCGTCAAAAAGGTAGGGCTCAAGGTCGATCCTATGATGGAGACCTTCAAGGCCTACGTACTCGAGCATCCTTTGAATCCAGAATTTTCCCTGCCGATCCTCGACCTCACCGACTTGGGGAAAGACTTGAGTTGGTATCCTTTTCCGGATATGCTTATTTATCCTGAAGTCGATGAGGGAGCGCATACCGATCCGCCTGCTGGAGGTGAGGGCTAGTTGGGGTCGACCTGATTGATTTTTATTTTCCTTCGCTTGTAATTTTATGTTTTTCTCTTGTATTGCCTTCGGGCTTGAATGCACCAATTTTTCGAATGGAATAAAATACTCCTTTTCCGTATCTGATTCTTCACATGCATGATCATCTCTTTTGAATATTTGCATATGCATTTATACAAGTGTTTATGTAATTGCATCTGATGCCTTGTTCGCCTGCTTGACTGTTTGAATGTTAAATGGGAAAATTCTTACTTGTAAATTTCTTGCATGTGTGTGTTTGAACGAAGCCGATCATGTATGGTTCCTTCCTCCTGATCGCGTTTTAGGAATAGCTCCACTTTGCCCCTTGTTTTTGTTTACTTAGTGCAAGTAAGGGAACGAAATTAGTATGTTGGGTGAGCTATCCTTCGTTTTGCCGATTCTTTGAGGGAGGATGACTGTGTGCACGATCGCTGAGTTCGATGGACCGACCTCCGTAACCGTTTCTTTATGTGCGAGGGACATTCCATCCATAGGTATGTCCCGCGATTCACTCTATTGTTAGGGTCCTCCGTTAGGCTGCGCCCGCCTTGTATTTAAATGAAGGGCGAGCGGTCTTGGTCTGGAGGATTCCTTGCACGGGTCGTTCGTTGGTTTATTCGACTCTACATCCGCGGCTTGTTTGCACTTTTCTACCTCGAGTCGTCATGTTAGATGGCGACCCTCGACGGTATACGTTGTGACGAGGTAGGGACGCGTCGCCTTGTCCGGGTACATCATGTTAGATGATGTACTTTGAGGGCGTGCGAGCGTGTCCACAGATTTATTTGGAGGGTGCTTCGGCTATGCCCGCCTCGTATTTAAACGAAGGGCGAGCGATTGCAGCCCAATGGAACCTTGCATGGACGAAGCTATCGGTTCCATCGACCTCCAGGACCATGGCTGCACTTTTTCTACCTCGGATCGCCATGTTGAACAATGACTCTCGACGGTATACGTTGTGCTCGGAGGGGAGATCGCTTGCATAGGTCTGTCAAGTTTAGACGATCACCTCTTGTAAGACGAGCGAGTCATCCCCTTTTTAGTTGCTCGTTTTCGTCGAGGCGAATCATATAGATGGGACATGAAAATCTCATTATACTCTTTGTACGTTGGGTAACTTATATTGAATAGAAAGTTTTCACTGGTAGTATTTCTTAAAATGTACGGCGTTCCAGGGATATTGGTCTGGAGTGCCGTCAAGGTGTTCAAGTTCGTAGGCTCCCCTAGTTAGCCACTTAGATATCCTGAAGGGGCCTTCCCAATTCGGGCCAAAGACTCCTGTGTGAGTCTGGACCTTTTTGAGGACTAGGTCGCCCACTTGGAACCGTCTTTCCTTGACCTTCGAATTGAAGAACTTCTCGGATCTCCTTTTGTGGATTGTGTTCTTCATTTCCGAGGCTAGTCGCCGTTCTTCGAGCATGTCCAATTCGATCCGCCGAGCCATATCGTTGTCCGTCGTCATCTCTTGTTCAGTTCGGTGGCTGAGGACGACGATCTCCGAAGGGATCACCGCTTCTGTTCCGAAGGCGAGGGCGAATGGGGTTTCGCCGGTTGAGTTTCGGGTCGTTGTTCGATATGACCACAAAACATCTGGAAGCTCGCTCGCCCACCGTCCTTGTCTGGATTCGAGTCGTGCTTTGATTGTATGTTTGAGGATCTTGTTTATAGCCTCTACCTGCCCGTTCGTCTGAGGGTGATAGGGGGCCGAAAACAACTTTCTGATTCCCCACTTCTCACAGAATTGCATGACTTCCAAACTGTCGAATTGCTTCCCATTGTCGGAGATTATATCCTGGGGTAGCCCGAGTCGGCATATGATGTTCTTCCATAAGAAATTAATTACTTGTTCTTAGCCGATTTTGTTGAGTGGCTCGGCCTCGGCCCATTTTGTGAAGTAATCGACCCCTACAATTGCAAATTTACATCCTCCTGGCACCGTTGGCAAAGGACCGATGAGGTCGATGCCCCATTGGGCGAACGGCCACGGGCTGTACATAGAAGTGAGCTGCTCGGGGGAGAGTTTGATGTTTGAGACCATCACTTGACACCTGTGACACGATCTGGCATAGGCGATCGCATCTTTCTGAAGCGAAGGCCAGAAAAAACCTTGCATGGTCATCTTATGGATGAGAGTTCGGCCTCCAACATGATTTCCACAGATCCCGTCATGGATCTCGGCTAAAACGAAATGAGCTTCCTCCGGCATAAAGCACTTGAGGAGGGAAAGGCTGAAAGCTCGCTTGTAAAGCCGGTCGTCCAAAAGGGTGTATCTGGTCGCACGGAGCCGAAGTTGGCGAGCTTTGATACGGTCGTCAGGGACCGTTCCGTCCTTTAAGTATTTAATGAACGGAGTCATCCAGTTTTCCTTGGCAATGGCAACTGTGGTAACTAGATTTCTGTCGATCGCCGGCTTTGCTGATGTCGTGATTTGGATGTTAGAGAAATCGGCCGCCCCATCTGATGATGCCAGTTTGGATAGGGCGTCAGCTTGGGAATTGTGCTATCTCGGGACTTGTTCGATTAGAACTTCCTCAAATTTCATGCACATTTCGGCGACCAATTCTTGGTATTTGACCATCTGCTCGCCGCGCGCCTCATATTCTCCCTTGACTTGGTTCACGACCAAGAGGGAGTCCATGAAGATGTGGAGACGGCGAATATCCAGGGCGAGGTCCAGGTCGAGCCCGCCTACCAAGGCTTCGTACTCAGCTTAATTGTTGGTCGCCCGAAACCCGAAACGCACAGCATTTGTGAAACTTTGGCCGTCGGGGCTGATGAGGACAATCTCTGCCCCTGCTCGCAAGTTGGTTGTCGAGCCATCCACGTACAACTTCCACGCGGGGCGACCGATCTGGGTCGAACTAGGTGGGAATGTTAATTCCACCACGAAGTCTGCCAGGGCTTGGCCTTTAATCGCTGTATGAGGAGCGTACGTGATACCGTATTGGGCGATCTCTAGTGACCACTTGAAGAGTCGCCCGTTGGTGTCTGGCCGGTGTAGAACTTGCCTTAGAGGGAGAGTCGTCAGAACCTCCACTTGATGTTCGAAGAAGTAAGCCCTTAGCTTGCGAACGCTCATGACTAGAGTGTAGGCGATCTTCTCCAGAGGCGTATATCGCGTTTCCGCATCGTGGAGCGCTTGACTAATGAAGTAGATCGGAAAGTGGGCTTGCCCCTCTGCATGCACTAAAACAGCACTTAGCACGACCTCCGAGGCCGCCAGGTATAGGAATAGCTTTTCGCCGGGGATCGGCTTCGCCAAGATCTGGGGGTTATATAGATACTCCTTAATCTTAGCGAATGCTATTTGACTCTCCTTCGTCCATGCGAACTTCTTGTTCTTTATGGTCGCGAAGAAAGGCTTGCTTTTATCCCCGAGCCGAGATATGAAATGGTTGAGGGCGGATAGACAACCTGTGAGGCATTGCACCTGCTTGACATTTCGTGGTTCCTGCATGTCGAGGATCGCCTGGATCTTGGTGGGCTTTGCCTCGATCCCTCTTTGGCTCATGATATGCCCCAGGAACTTCCCTGAGCTTACCCCAAAGTTGCATTTCTTGGGGTTTAGCTTCATATTGAACTTCTCGAGGATGGCGAACGTCTCGGCAAGGTCAGTGAGGTGATCTTCCTTCTTGAGGATTTTGACCACGATGTCGTCAATGTAGACCTCCATGGTCTTGCCGATCTGATTGGCGAATATCCCATTGACTAGTCTCTGGTAGGTCGCCCCTGCATTCCTCAAGCCGAACGGCATTCGGACCCAAAAGTATATATTTTTTTCCGTGTGGAACGATGTGTGCTTTATATCTTTCTCCGCCATTGGGATTTGATGGTATCCGGCGAAGGTATCCATGAACGACATCATTTCGCAACCTGATGTACTATCGACCAAGTGATCAATATGAGACATCGGAAAGTGGTCTTTTGGACATGCCGCGTTGAGGTCGGTGAAGTCGATGCATAACCTCCAGGAGCTGTTCGGCTTTTTGACGAGTACCGCGTTGGCGACCCACTGTGATTCGTCTGTAGCTACTCCTATTAGTTTGTTATCGAGTAGCTTTTTGACTTCTATGTCGAGCGCTGCGTACTTCTGAGAAACGAATTTCTTACGTTTCTAGTGAACAGGCTTCCTTGTCGGGTCAATCTTTAGATAGTGGCAGGCGTGTTCTGGACTTATGCCAACCATATCTTGATGCGACCAGGCAAAGACTCCGATGTTCTTACGTAGTAAATTGATCATATCCTCCTTTAACTCGAGGTCGACGCTTGTGCCGATCTGTACTTTCCGCTCCGGGCGAGCCGGATCTATCGTTATGCTCTCCAACTCTTCAATGGGGACGGTCGCCTCTCATTTGGAATGATTTCCGGACTCGATCCTTGGATCGATGTCGAGGCTTGGCTCGAAACCGATCCTTGGATCGATGTCGTCCGTCAATCGATGTGAGGTGGCGCCCTCTGAGTCGGGTTGACACGATGTGCTTGGCTTGTCGATCTCCATGGGTTGATTGTCGATCGTTTCAATGTTACACACAGCATGGGAAGTATTGAAAGAAGTTACGACACGGGAGTAATTCAAACATCTCTTAGCCATTAATTGGTCTCCTTTTACAGTACCGACTGTCCCATCGGCAGTGGGGAATTTGATACAGTAAAAGAAAGAAGAGGCGACCGCCTCGAAGGTTTCTAGAAATGGACGACCTAGGAACCCATTATAAATGCTGGGCCTATCTATGATTACAAAGTTTAGGTTCCTAGTAATCCTAACCTTGGGATCGTAGTAACATGTTAGCTCGACAGAGAGCTTGATCCTTTCGTAGGCTTGGACTGTGCTGTCGCCGAATCCTTGGAGCACGGTGTCGAATGGCTTGATAAACTTGGTTAGGTTGCCGAGCTGGTCAAGAGCAGATTTGAATATGATATTGCAAAAGCTCCCATTGTCAACCAGCACGCGATCGACCATCTTCCCAAGGATACATGCAGAGATCACCAATGCATCCTCTTTGGGGCACTGCACCCCCTCCCTATCCTTGTTGGAGAAGATGATGAATGCGTCTTTGGAGATGGTCGGCTCCGGTGGGACCACGACATGGACCCCGGCGAACGCCCTCAGCTCGGCTTTCCGCTTTCTGTTCGATAAAGTGGAAACCGGGGAAAGGCCACCGAGGTTTACACCTCCCGCCTGAAGCATATTGATCCGGCCGCCAGGGTTGATCGGAGGGATCGATTCATCAGAGTACTCCAGCTCGTTCTGCTCTATCCTTGCGACCGAATTGGGAGTGATCCCATCGCTTTGTCGACGCTTGCGCCCTCCGGCCCTCTCTGTCCGAGGTTCTGGATTGGTAACCAAGTTGTCCAATTTGCCTTCCTCAAACAGTCGCCAGAGTTGTCTGAGGAGGTCCCGGCACTGGCTGGTGTTGTGGCCGGGACTTTTATGGTAGGCACAGAATTTGCTGCGGTCTAGATGACCGTTTTCCCTTATCGGCTTCGGTTTTTTGAGCCACTCATGCCCCTTGATGGCGTTAAAGATGTGGGCCGGAGATAGATTGAGGTTGCGGAGGAGGTGAACCTCCACATCCTCGAAGGTTTTGAATTCACCAGGCGGCTTTGCGACCACCTTTCGGGGCTTGGCGACCGCCTTCTTCTGGATCTGGGGTGGCACCTTCCCTTCTTTGGCAGATCCCTCGCCTAAGCGGAGGGTGAGCATCCTCTGTCTAGCCAGGAAATCGGCGGCCCTGACGCGGAAGATCGGGTAGGTTGGGGGTATGTCCTTCGTAAGATGCCTGAACATGGGCGAATAGCCAGGGAATCCCCCTAGGGCCGAGTAGAGAGCGAGCTCGTCTCTAATGGGTTCGCCGGTGAGGACTACTTCGTCCACCCGGTTGATGTAGTCTTCGTCGGGCTCGTCCTTCCCCTGCCTGATCTTCATCATGCGGTGGGGGCCTTCTGGCCGAGCGACTTTGGCAGCGAAATGCGACGTGAAGTCGTTCGCCAGTCTCTCAAAGCAATTGATCGAGCGCGGTGGCAGTGAGATGTACCACCTATGGGCGTGGTCGCCCAATGTCAATGGGAACATTCGCCACTTCGTCGCGTCCGATGCTCCACATCTGGTCATGTAAATCCGGAACTTGCTCAAATGGGTCTTAGGATCCGATCTCCCCTCATATAGGGGTGTTTGAGGGGGAGCGATCGTTGGTTGAACTGGGGCGAGCTCGATCTGGACCGCGAGTAGCTCACTCGGTCCCGCGATCGATTTCCTGGCGCCCGCCCCATTTTCTAGGAGCGCCTTCATTTCGTCGAGCTAGCGCTGCATGACGACCATTGTCGTAGCCTGACTGCTTGCTGATTGGATCCCGGAGCGTGAGCCAAGGCGATCATGTACTAATCCCCTGGCTCCAGGGTAGATGATGAGTTCTCCGCCACCGGGCTCAGTTCTTGGGCGAGCGGGGGCCCGTTGGCCGGCTTGTCTTCTGGGAGTCGGATATGCCGAACTCCTGGTGACGGATTCGGACTCCGATGCCTCCCAGCTGGGGCTTGAATGCCCGGGTCGCCACGAGGGATCACTCCCTAGGCGGCTGAAGACGGAGTCGTCCTGCCTTACGAGAGCCTTTGCCTGCGGCTCGGGGCTTTCTGTCGATTTCTCAACATATACCCCCTTGAGCTTCCGCTTGCCTGCTCGGCGGATAGCTGACGGAGTAATGGTGGGTGAGTCGCATGCCCTCTGTCACTCCCTGAGGATGGCTATAGCCTCCTCAATCTGTTCCGCGGTCTGGAACAGATCTAGTGAGAGGCTGGGACCATCCCTCGGGGGCGGGAGTGAGAGTCTAGCGTCGCTGCGGTCACCTTCCGCCGTAAGCTGGGATTCGGTTTGGGCCGGAATGAGGTGTCCTGCAGATCGCAGGGTGGCTCTTTTGGAGGTTGTAGCAGATGTCATGTCTCTGATGGTTTTCTTAGAAGAGCAGTGAGTGTCTCTTTAAGTATATTCCCCGGAGAACAGTGAGTGTTCTTCGAGACGGCAGGAATAAAATGAAGGTTTAGATTTGCCCCTTCTTCTAGCGCCAATTGTTGTTAATCCCGGGCTTGAATGCTCTCGCGAGATGTTATTAATATAGATACTTTGGAGTACAAATATTAATGTTAGAATCTATTACAATGAGTGTAAAGACTTCTAGTTATCTTAGTTGTAGAGCGTGAAGATTGCCGGAAGAACCAGATATGAAGCTCTCTGTGTTCTTGCTTTAGATGTTCTATATGTGTGAATGAATATCACTGTGTATATGTAAGTATTTGTCAGATGAGTTTTTGTTCTCTCTGTACATTTTTTAGCTGTATTCTCGATGATACTAGGCCACTGTTGGAGTCCTGCTATTTATAGGAGACAAGGTTGCTGGGTCCTCTCCGGCGATCGCGGGCGACCGACGTATTCTATATTAGAATAATGTGGGCGATCGTCCTATCACGTGGGGCTGTTTCCTTAAAGTCCGAGGCTGCTGCTGGCAGCCAGCTGTGCGATCCAATAGGAAGCCTGCACGCGCCCTGAGTCGCTGTCTGGGGAGGACCCACCTTGTACCTTTCGGCGGTCTTGTCGATAGGTGAAAGGATGGTGACAGGCTGGGGTCAAAGGCCTTATCCTGCGGCGCCTCTTGTGGATCTGCACGTGGGTCCACGTCCGAGATTCGGTCTTCAAAGACTTTGACGGGTGTCGGGTTCACATGCAGTATGGGACGATCGTCCATGATCAGGTATCATCGGCGATCGCCAGATGCCTAGAGACGATCGCCTTGGACGCCGATCACTAGGTGCTTTATCCAGCATCCATCTTCTTTGACTGGCTTCTGACCATCATGCCGATCGCCACCGTGGCGTATAAATCGCGGCATAACAATACCGAGCTCACACTCCTACAACAAATTGGATATCGGGTCTGCTAGTTGTTAGGTACAGAAGTGATCATATAAGCTTCCTGTAGAGTGATTGATCAACCGGATTTCCAGCTTCATCAGCACTAATTTGCACGGAAGTGCTCACGGGGGTTGACGAGGATTTAGATTTGTTCATTCAAAACTTGTTGAGTAGCTCCTTGTTGTACTTCTCCTAGTTGATGAAGATTCTTGTAGGCATTTGCTTCACCTGATATCCTGGGAACTAAATAAGTTCCCCCCATCATACTCATTTCAAAGTTACTTTGCATGAGATGAGAGAACCTTTGACATAAAGCAAGGTTAGTAAAACCAAATATAATATCATCGACATATATTTGTACCATTATCAGGTCATCACCTTCCTGTATCTTAAATAGTCTTGTCCACAACACTTTTCTCAAATCCGTTATCGGTAAGGTACAGGGATAGGGTTTTGTACCATGTTCTAGGTTCTTGCTTAAGTCCATACAGAGCTTTCCATAGTCCGTATACAAGGTCTCCACCTTCAGTGTTGACAAACCCTAGTGGTTCTTCAACATAGACTTCTTCGGTGAGGTGTCCATTCAGGAATGCGCTCTTAACGTCCATTTGATATACTATAAAGCTCTTATGGGCGGAAAATTATATATATATCCTGATGGCTTCTAATCTTGCTACAGGGGCAAATGTTTAATCGTAGTCTATGCCTTCTTCCTATATGTATCCCTGTGCGACTAGACGGGATTTTTTCCTGATAACTAGTCCATTATCATCCTTCTTGTTTCTAAATACCCATTTGGTTCCAATTACAGCTTGATGTTCAGGTCTGGGTACTAGATATTGTACATTGTTTCGTTCGAAACCATTAAGTTCTTCTTCCATAAAAGTGATCCAGTGAGAATTATTCAAAGCTTCATTGGTAGAAACATGTTTGGATTGAGCTAAGAATACAGCTAGGGTGCACATAGCTAGTCTCTTAAGTTCATCTTGAGATTTCCATACAGGAAATGAAGATATCTCAGATTCGGGTTCTTATTGCGCACATAGAATAGTTCCTTGTGTACTCTGTATTCTCTTGCGGGTAGATACTCCAGCATCAATATCTCCTATGATTAACTCCTGAGGGTGATCTCTTAGCCATCTCCTGTCGGGTTCTAGTTCTCTGTCCGGTACTGTATCTTGTGGTGTTGTAGTTTCGATTTTAGCTTGTACAACATCGGCTTTGCGTATTTCTATTCTTACAGCTGCGTGGTTGATCTCTAAGTCTACGACAAGTTCTGCTGGAGTTTGAGGGTCATTAATGGGGAGTGTTTGGATATTCTGAGTCAAGTTTTCTACTCCTAATAGGATCATGGTGAGGTTCATCAAACATTACATGTACAGATTCCTTGATTGTCAGCTTCCTTTTGTTAAAGATTCTGAAAGCCTTGCTGATTGAGGAGTATCCTACAAATATCCCTTCATCCGACTTCTCGTCAAAAGTCTTGAGTTGATCTTTCCCATTATTCAGAACATAACATCGGCATCCAAAGATGTAAAAATATGAAACTAACAGAGTTCTATTATTCCATACCTCATAGGCTGTTTTGTTATGATGCTTGTTGATAATACAACGGTTTTGTGTATAGCATGCTGTCTTTGTTGCTTCTCCCCAGAACCGCTGCGGCAACTTGCTTGCGGCAATCATAGTTCTTGTGGATTCCTTGAGCATTCTATTCTTTTGCTCGGAAACACCATTTTGTTTAGGATTCCGGGATGCGGAGTATTCGTGATGTATTCCATTGTCCGAATGGTATTGCTCTATAAAGCGGTTAGTGAATTCAGTACCCCTATCGGAACGAATGGACACAATACTCAACCCTTTCTCATTCTGAAGCTTTCTCAGGTGCTCAGGAAACTTTGTTGTGGTTTCTTTCTTCTTGATTAGAAATATTGTCCAAGCATACCTGGAGAAATCATCAACAATAACTAGACAATATTTCTTACCCCCCAAAATTACAGTGTCTACAGGACCATAGAGGTCCATATGTAGCATATCCAGAACTCTGTGAGTGGACAGGTATGATTTGCCTTTCAGGGTGGTTTTGACTTGTTTGCCTTTCTGACAGGTCCGCATACGCTGTTTTGTGGAATGACACATCGGGCAAACCTCTAACCATTCCCTGTATGGCGAGTTTGTTGATCGTCATGAAGTTGATATGAGACATTCTCTAGTGCCATAGCCAGCTTTGATCTGCAGTGCCTTTGGCAATAAAACAAGGAATATTGAAGCTCGTAGGCTTCCAGTCAGCAATATACATATTACCTGACTTGCTTCATGTGAGGACAACTTCTTTGGTCAGTATGTTCTTCACTCTACAGTGATCTATAGAATTTCACCGAGAACTGTTTGTCACAGAACTCGCTAATACTAAGTAGATTGTACTGTAAGCCCTCAACATAAGCTACGTCGGTGACTTTGAACTTTCCTACAAGCGGGGTTCCCTTCCCTCTTGTTTTACCGTTGGACTTGTCACCGAAGCGCACTTTTGGACCGCGACCTTCTACATAATCTGACAGATTGCTGATATCTCCAGTCATATGCCGAGAACATCCGCTGTCAAAGTACGATATGTCCTTTTCTTTGATATCCTGCAAGCATAAAATTTAAGTAGATTTAGGTCCCCTTTGATTGTTGGGTCCTTGTACGTTAGTGCCTTTTGGTACCTAAATTTGCCTGACAGCAATAGGTTTGATGTAGGTTACTTTTGGTCCAGTGTTGTGTTTTTTACACGGGGCAGACTCAAAGTCGTTGTAACCTTGATTATTATGTATGTAAAATCTAGGGTTATTATTATTCCAGTACGATTGCCGTCTCGGAGGTGGAGCCATTTTATTAGGCCTTACAACTTGCCTCCTGGGTCTCCAGTTAGATTCCCAAAAGTGTTGGTCATACTGCGCAGCGACCTGCTTTATGGATGGATACTGGGGCTCCTGTATCCAATATCTAGATACATTGTACTGTTGGAAGTACTGCTATGCATGCCTTTGATATTTAGATACAGCCTTCTTTCTAAATGGCAACCTTTGCTGTACGTGGGGCAACTGTTACCTTTATGGGACTCGGGGTCTCTTCAGGTACAGGAATGGGTTCCACACCCCTGACGAACACCGTACTAGTTTTCCGTTTGGTGGAGAATGAGGTTATCCTAAGCCACTTTTATCATGAACATGTTGCTCGGTGCTTAGAATCTCTTCCATCCGATTAGAGGATTTCTCGATGATTTCAAGATGGTCTCGAATTCTCCTTCTCGCTTTTCGAGAGATTTTACTTTGGCTTTGAGCAAAGCATAATCATTTGTCTTGCTTTCATTATAAGACAGTCTCATTTAGATCTTTAGTAAGTTGATGATTGATTTCCATGAGTTTTTCAAATGTGACCTTGCTGTTTTTGCAATCAATAGACATATTTTCGTAGTTATTTTTCAGCAAGTCATTTTCTTCTTTCAGCTATAAGTTTGAAAGTTCACTGTATGTTTTCTTATTTTAGAGTCTCATGTGCCTTTTGAATGTTTTTGAATTCATTCATCATGTTTTCAAAAGTATGAGATGCATTTACAGGAGTAGTTGATGTTGAGCTAACCTCATCATTGCTGTCTTCGTCGTCCTGTATTTCTTTGGCCATAAAGCACATATAGGCTTTATCTTCGATCTCATCATCGGACGAGTCACTGTCAATGACTGCCTGAAGGCACTCCTCGGTTTTGGTTGATGCGGGCGAGGCTTCTGATTCACCAATCAGGGCATTGAGCTTGTTTTTCCAGACACACCTTTTTTCATCCTTTCCTTGTTGCTCGGCTTCCGGCAACTTTTGCACTTTCGGGTGCAGACACTTATTTGCATAGTGCCCAAATTTCCTACAGTTGTAGCACACGTTAGAATCACCAGAAGAAGGAGATTCGGAACTTACCTTGTGAAAAGACTTGGGCCTGAAGGAAGGCTTTCCAAACGGTTTGATAAACTTTTTGAATTTATGCATTAGAAGGGCCATTTCATCTTATGACAGGATATCATCATCACTGTCAGGAGTCTTGTGGGTGGACTTGGATGTGCTAGGTGCGGAGCTGTGTCTCTTGTCAGATATAGCAGCCAGTGCTGTAGTCTTGGCAGGTGACTCTTTGGACTTCTCTCTCTTGTCAATATCGTACTCAAAGGCTTTGTGGTCAGAGAAGAGGTCAAAAGTGGAAATATCATTAAGATTACATGGCACACGCATAGCTGTGGTCTTAATGTCCCATCGGGCAGGGAGTGATCTAAAGATTTTCAAGTTTTTCTCCTTTTGGGTATACACTTTACCCAATGCTTCAAGTTCACTGACAATGCCAGTGAATATGAGGTCAAGCTCCTCAAGCATTTCAGAAGATTTCATTTTAAAGGATTCAAATTGCTGAGTATGTTTTGAAATTTTTTATTTTGAGAGCTCAGTTCCCTCACAAATCATATTGAGTTTCTCCCAGATTTCCTTAGCTATCTTGCAGATCTTTACCTTCGAGAATGTGCCTTTATCGAGAGTGACAAACAGCGCATTCTTTACAACATTGTCGAGGTTCGCACGCTTGCGATCATCGATTGTCCATTGCTCACGCTCCTTCTTGGGTATTTTTACATAAGGTTGTCCATCTATCCTTGCGGCAGGATTAACCTTCATTATCTTTATGTGGACTTCTTGGATGACAAATATCATCTCCTCATGCATGGCATCAAGATGGGCTTCCATCCTGATTCTCCAGTCATCAAACTCGTTAATCAAAACATAGGAACCTTGTTTATCATTGAGGTATCCATTAGAGAAAATATGAAACATAAGACATTTTAAAAAATAATTGATTTTTGGATCTGATTCGGTTAAAAATACGACTGATTCTTTTTAGAATCAACTGCTCTGATACCACTTATTGGTCACTAAGTATACAAATAACATCTTGGAAATAGATAGTGATACAAGTTGTACGTTTTTCGAAGTTAGTTTGCATAGCGAAAGTTTAGGTGTGAGTTCACTAGTACAATAAAGTTGAAATTTATCGAAACCATTGAAGAACAAGTGCTCTCTAATCATCTTAACTGGTCCCTTTTTCATATTTATGCATTTTCAGCAAGGACAAGGAATGAATTCTAGATCACTTCCTACATTCTCTAGACATCCTTTAATGAACACTTCCACACCTTCCTCATACTCTTTTGACATCCTATCTGCATGAATCCATGTTTTATCCATACTTAAAGGAATCAACAGTGAGGAAATGTCTCTTACCCCTCAAAGGAATCTGCAAAATGAGGAAATATGGTGTAAGTGAAATGCAGCCAAATGCAACTAGTAAACAGGAGCCAAATGCAACTAGTGAAATCCAGTAAAGGAGCAAGAACAAAGAAAATAACTAAGCACTAAAATATAAATCAGAAACTAAAGGAGCCAGATCAATGTATTTGATTACACATACTAAAATACTTAAAGAAAATCTAAAACAAAGCACAAAAATTACAAAAATCAGAAGAAAATCTCAAGAATCAACAAAATACTACAAAAATCCCAACAATATTTTAATACAGCACAAAAACCACAAGAAAATCACAAGAATTGACAAAATAAAAACACCTAAGACACCTCAGAAACACCTAAGAATACAATATCAGTCCTAAACCCCAAAATAAATGCCAAGAACCCTAAAAATTATCCCCAAAATAAATGCCAAGAACACAAAAAAGTAACCCCAAAATAAAACCCTACAATGCAGAATCGGACAATGCAGAATCGAACATAAAGTTACCTTCAGATTCGCTGGTGGTGACGGAAACGAACGGTGAATAACTGAAACCCTACAATAAAAAGTTGGGGAATAAATTAGAACACAAAATAGAACCCAAGAAAACCTAGAGCAAACCCATTGCTGTCAGGCAAATCTGGGTTCCTAAATAAGGCACTAATACAAGGACCCAAATATCAAAGGGGACCTAGATCTACTTAATTATTGATTACAGGATATCATGGTGGAGGACATCTGGTACTTCGACAGCGTATGTTATCAACACATGACAGGAAATATCACCAAGAAAACAGATTATGCAGAAAGTCGAGGTCCAAAGATGTGACTGAGTGACAAATCAAAAGGAAGAACAAGAGGGAAATGAACCCTGCTTGTAGGAAAATCCAAAGTAACCGACGTTGCTTATGTAGAAGGACTACAGTACAACCTTCTAAGTGTTATCCAGATCTATGATAAAGAGTTCTCGGTTAAATTTTATAAATGAAACTGTAGGGTGAAGGACATAAAGACCAAACAGATATTCTTCACACGAAGCCAACAACATAACAAGTACGTTGTTGACTGGAGACCTACTAGTGCTGTTGTTGGCCACTAAGTATACTGGATACAGCTTGGAAAGTGTTTTAAACTACAAGCTATACAGTTTTTAAATCTGAGTGTGTAGCGGAAGTCTTAAATACAGTAAGTTGCTGAGGATACAGCAACTCGGTATGCAGTGTATACTTAAATAATCACAGTTAATAAAACAATAAAGGCAGAAGGTAAATAACACAATATTTAAAGTGGTTCGAGGTAAACCCCTCTACGTCCACTGCTCCTCCACATAGGAGTAAAAAGTTTATTATAATTACTGTGTACACAACTACATAATTATAACAACACCTAATCAATATATCATTCGCACAGATTGGTTTGAGCTAACACTTGACTGGCTTCTTCACACACAGTTCTGAAGCTTCGTCTTCTTCAATGCAAGTCCGTCACACACAGTTCGAGAGTAGCAAGGATTCCTCAGTCCACACAGGGCTGATATGAGTTTGTTCAAAGATAGAACAGGGTTTGAACAACAGCTATGACTTTCTGGGCTTTAAGCTGATAATGTGTTGTTCAAGGTTTGGGCACTGTATATCTCTTCTATCAGAATAGCAGAAAGCTTAAGGAGATATGTTTTGCTCTGAATATTTCTTGTAAGCTTTGTTCGTTTGTAAGTCGTGAATATTCTGAATGTATTCTGTAGATTTTCAGTAGTACTTGATCTTCAAACTCTAGGGATATATATAGCCTCTGAAATATATCTGTTTGAAATATATCCGTTGAGCAATATTCTGCGACAACTGATATTTGACTGAGATCCGGATATTGCGGGATTCGAAGATCTTCTGATGACTTACAGTATTTAAATACTTCTTTATCAACAGGACTTGACTTCTAGCGAATACTGAAGATTCCTTCTTGTCCTGTTTGAGGGCTGTATGGAACGATTGTTGTATTGATATTTCGAGACAGCTTCCATACTTAGCTTTGCGTGACTCTTTGTTGTATGATAGATTTGCTGTATGGATGAGACCGCGAGAAGTCTTCGATACAGGTTGATACTTGATCAGCTTTTCGATACAGCTATTGGCGGTATTCAGGATTTGGCATATTGTCAAAACATTCTAACAATACAATCGATACAGGGATTGTTTATCCAAACAGCATCGATACAGGGTTTTTCTTATCCCAACAATTTCCCCCTTTTTGATAATTTGCCAAGTCCTTCCGAGTCTTCTTTTAAAACCTTATGATGTTATCCAAACATCCTTGATGATGCCAAAACTTTGACACTTAGCGGTTTGAAGTAGGGCAAACTTCTTGGTCTTCTTTCAAATGTTCTGGCCTTCGGCATTTGGCTTAACATTAAGAACTGCTCCGCAGGCAAGTTTAGCTTTTATCAAACGAAAGTTACATTGAAAACTTATGGTTGGCGCGCAGGCACACTCTTATATTGTTTTTTAGATGCATACAACTTAAACTATGAACTGTTCGCAGACAAGTTCTTACATCTTGTGTATGAGATAGGTTTCATAATATGAATACATTAAGAATAAATAAAGTGATTGTAAACATATAAGAACACAGTAGATTACGAGTTGTAATCTTTCAAGACAGGCAAAATTTTTATTGATATTGAAATGAGGAGTACAAAATTTTGTTGTTCGAAAGATAAGATTACGAAAACTATAATACAATGAAATTTAGCTTCTATAGTCTGAATGCCTCCATGGTCTTTTGGAAAGGTCATTCTTGGTGTTTCGCCACCAGTTCTGGTGAGCGTCCTTGTCTCGATTCTGATAAATTGCACCTCCTTCATAAGATTTATCAAAGACTAGGATCCAGTCTTCTGGATGGGTCACCGAGTCACCATTCTTGTGCTTTGATTTCATCTGCAGCTGTAGCAGGAGCGATCCATCTTCCAGCTTCGTCTTGAATTCCTCTGCGGCTTCCTGTACCGTTCTGCATCTATTGAATAATGGAGAATCCCTGATAAGTACAACAAAGTATCTTAACAGTTCATTTCTCCTCCAGTCTTTGATCTCTGCAGCAGTAGGTTGTCAGTCTGCCGGGAGGTTCATAGATGGTGGCTTTCAGACTAGGCTTTTCCAAGGATACTTAGGATCCTGGAATTCTGGTCTTTCTCCTTGTATCCGCACGTTCGGCATTGAGATACAGGCTATGTCTGCAGTGATGGAGTATTCAAATGGAGCTAACAACTCTTTCTCTTGCTGCAACCTCGTTCTCCTAGCGGCTTCCCTTGTTTCTTCCCCTTGTTTGGCATCATCAAGGTATGACACCTTTTCATCAAGACGTTCCAGGATTTCCAAAGCGGCATCCTGTTTCGTCTCAATATTAGACATTCTCTCAACGAGAGAGGAGAGCACCTGTGACATATCTTTTATGTTCTTGTCATGGGCTCGCAGTTGGGAACCGGATTCGATCAGAGCAGATGCAGTCTTGGCCTCTGACACGCGGAGTTTTGATTCCTCTTCTCTCAAGATCTATTCTTGCTTCTCTTGTAGTTGGCTCAGAGCTTGCTGGAAGACATGTGGCAAGATAGTGAAGGCTTCGACTACTCGAGAGACTTCATGCCTTAGTCCGATCATTTCTTCAACAGCAGATGTGTGAAGCCAATCAAGAGCCTTTTCTACAGAGTTTAGAGCATTGACTGCATCCTGAATAAAGACAGTTTGGAGGCCAAGAGCACGTAATCGCTCTTTTGTTGTTTCGGTGCTGGGAGAGTCTGGCTGGGCAAAATCCTCGACTCCATTTAACCTTCTCAAATTCACATTAGGTGTGAATTGAGTTGGACATCCTCAGATATAGCACCGTCATCGGATTCCAAGGCGGTTGATGGGGTGGGAGTAACTGTTTTGGGTTCGACGGCAGGGGGTGCGGCATCCTTCTGTGTCGAAATGGTTTCTATAGACATGGATACAGGAGGGACCAATTCCTCCTGGTGTCTCTCAGCATCCGCCTGTTCCGGCAGAGGGACTGATTCCTCTTGCTGGATGGCGCTAGATCGTTCTTCGGCGGGGGCAACGATAGGCTTGGGTGCTTGTTGCGAAACATGTTGTTCCTCTTCAACATGAGGGACTGAATCCTCATTGTCGGGAACATTGGATTGTTGTTGCGAAGGGGGCGACTGATGGGTAGATGTCCATTCATATTTCTTTGCTTGGGCTTCCTCTCGACTCATCCGCAGACCAGCCTAGAGTGCGCCGTTATCGTCGTCAGAATCAGGATCAGACTTTGGACTATCGGGAGTTTCCTTGGACAAATCTTTTCCTTTCCTTCGAGCTTCAGCCTTATCAAGTAGATGACTTTCAATTAGCTCCTTAACGAATAAGTTGTCCCATTGGATTAGGACAACAATTTCTTGGGTGTCTGTCACTTCCAAAATGAATTTTTCTTTGTTACACCACTCGCTCCAGTTGTACAAAGTTTCGTACGGAGCAAGTCTAAAGCTCTTCCATTGGAGAAACCGCTTGAAAGACTGTTCAATTTTCACGGAAAGCAGGGTATTGGAAATGATTGTGTCCAGAGAGGGGCTCCGTACAGCATCTGGATTTGCTGTAGGAAGGCGTTCCTCTACAGGTGTGGGATCCTGTATTGGAGAGGGATTCCTTACAGGGGATGGTACCCCGAAGGAAGATGGATTCTGAACGGGTGTGGAATCCCATATAGGAGAGGTAGTTATTGCCTCCAAACAGGCAGCCGACTCGCCAGAGTCTTTTGTTTGGCAGATGTCCTAGTATCTGTCGTAGCCTCCAAGGGCTCGGGATCTACTGTCGATACAGTAGCGGGCATCTCATCCACATGGGTTGGGCCCTGGTCTAGTTGATCAGTGGGTTGCGCCACGAGAGGAGCATCCTCAGAGGGTTCTGTAGCTTTAACTTTCGTAAGCCTCTTTAGCTTCCTTTTTGGCTTCTCAACAGCAACTGGTGTTTTGCTGTGAGATCTTTTTCTCTTCTTCGAAGATTCGACACTTTGGGACTTAGAAGAAATGTCCCTCGAATCTGCAGACAGTGGCAAATTTCGGGTAAAAGGTCTGTTGGCAATCAGGATGCTCTGGTTGAAGGCAGTGGGCCTGACGCCTCCTAAGAATATCCGTGAACTGATCTTCTTTGCTTCTGCGGTTTGCTGAAGTCCGAACTTCGTCAAAACATGGTTTAAAAATAAACCAAACGATTTCTTCTGAGAAGCAGGTTTAGACACCTCTTCCTGCAAACGTTTAAGGATGACCTGACACCAATTGACCTTCTCGCAGGTCATTATAGCGACCATCATCCTGAATCTAAGATTGGTGCACATCTCAAAATCACCTGTACGATTCTCAAAAATACGGAAGCAAAAATCATGTAAGTAAACGAAGGGTAACAAAAATTCTTCTTATGGCATGTGGTGTGAACCACTTCCACCGTTGCTGAACTGGTGAATAAGCCATAGTACTGAGTCAGCAGTTCTTGGGTCCCACAGGTCTCAAGTTCTTCCATGGTTAGGCCATCAGAAGGTAGCCTGAAGATGTTTTGGAGAATCTCTTGGTCAACGCGGATCTCCACTCCGTGGATAACGGTTGTGACATCAGCGACATGACCTCCTTGATCCAGCGACAGAAAACGAACTATGGCGTTGAGGTAGAATTCCTCAACCAGATGAGCGTCATAGTTCTCGGCGGTGTGGCTCCCAAGGCGGTAGAGGCCTTGTCGACGGATTCTCATAGTGACGACCTCCATGGCATCGACGTCATCACCTTCAGTGTGAATATGTTCCAGTACGACAGATCTGGAGATGATCTGTCCGTCGATGAAGTTGAGTGACTTCTTGAGAGAGGTGGAAGATGTCTGAGTAGACGCCATTGATGATTTTTCAAGTAACGGTGAAAAAGATACAAGAAAAATATGCAGTAAACACAAAAAATTGTAGGCTGAATGCTCGAGTGCTCTTAAAATATTCAGAAGGCGTAAAGAGTCTCAAATGGCATTTACAGTCCTTTTATAGTAGGCGGCGAAGAAGGGTTTTCAGAGAACGAATGGTCAGATTTAAGGGATGGGAACCGGTGTTTAAAATGAATGGTTACGATGGACTGAGTGTAACTGGTACACTTATCCATTGAATTTTAAAATAGGAGCGGGTCCCACTTCTGACATTTCATATTACCCTTAATGCCTGAAACGGCGGTATTAAATATTAAACAATTTGAAAACATCGCGGCTTTTGAGTTCGATTGTCCATATGTCGTGTAAGGCATTTAATGTAAAATACATTTGACATGAAAACAGGGCACGTGGACAAAAATTGTTTTTAAACTGAAATATTATAATATATAATGAAGCGAATTCTCATAGTATGTGTTGTATCTGCGACGATACAGCATTCCTTCTTAAGAGGTACATATAGGTTTCAATTCCATACAACAATTTTTGGATTAATGTTGTATTCATGGGTCATACTGTATTCCCCCTTAATTATTGCACATGTCACCTGTAGGATGATTCATATCGCTTTGTTCCCTACAGTGCTGTATTGAAGGTTCTGAGTGTACAGATAATTAATGGTGGATACTGTATTCTTGGATCTTACAGCATTCCCCCTCAATTGTTGAGTAAAAACAGTAAATACTTACAGGGAGTCAGGCCCAATTCTTGTCGAAACATGTTGAATCTTGCTGTGTCGAGAGGCTTGGTGAAAATGTCGGCCAACTAAATATCTGTATGAACTTTTTCCAACCGAACATCCTTGTTCTCGACATGATTCCTAATGAAATGATACTTCATGTGGATATGCTTAGTGCGCGAGTGCAATACAGGGTTGTGCGTTATTGCAATTGCACTCATGCTATCGCACATGATGGGCGTTTCCTTGGCTTCAATCGATAATCGACAAGCATTCTTTGCATCCAAGGATGCATACAAAGCAACTACCAATGACATAGTACTGATTGGTAGTGGAAAGTGAGTTTGCCAATTGCTTCTTACTGAACCAAGACACGAGTCTAGGTCCAATAAAGTGACAAGTTCCACTTGTACTCTTCCTATCTAGCTTGCATCCTCTGAGATCCGAGTTGTTGTAGCCAACAAAATCGAATCCGCCTACATCGACTGTTCCTTTAATATACTTCAGGATTCGTTTAGCTGTATTGAATTGTGATTCTTTGGGTGCTACTTGATATCTTGCACACACTCCTATAGAAAATTGGATATCGGGCCTGCTAGCCGTTAGGTACAGAAGAGAACCAATAAGCTTCCTGTAGAGTGATTGGTCAACCGGCTTTCCGGCTTCATCAGCACTAATTTGCACGGAATTGCTCATGGGGGTTGACGATGATTTGGAAGTATTCATTCCAAATTTGTTGAGAAGATCCTTGTTGTATTTTTCCTGGTTGATGAAAATCCCTATACGCAACTGCTTTACCTACAAACCTAGGAAATAACAAAGTTCTCCCATCATACTCATTTCAAATTTACTTTGCATGAGATGAGAGAACCTTTGACATAAAGCAAGGTTAGTTGAACCAAATATAATGTCATCTACATAGATTTGAACCATTAGAAGGTCATCGCCTTCCTGTATTTTGAACAAGGTCTTGTCCACTGGGACAGGGTCTCATACCATGCTCTAGGGGCTTGCTTAAGTCCATACAGTGCTTTCCTTAGCCTGTATACTAGATCTATGCCATCTGTGTTGGCAAACCCTGGTGGTTGTTCAACATAAACTTCTTCGGCAAGGTCTCCATTTTGTAATGCACTTTTGATGTCCATTTGGTATACAATGAAGCTCTTACGGGCGGCAAATGCTAAAAGTATCCTAATGGCCTCTAGTCTCGCTACAGGGGCAAACGTTTCATCGTAGTCCATGCCTTCTTCCTGTCTATAGCCTTGTGCGACTAGTCTGGATTTATTCCTTATAATTAGTCCAGTTCGATCCTTCTTGTTTCTAAATACCCATTTGGTTCCAATAACTGATTAATGCGTAGGTCTAGGTACAAGATACCATACATTGTTTCTTTCGAAACCGTTAAGCTCTTTTTCCATAGATGTTATCCAATGAGAATTATTGAGAGCTTCTATGGTAGAAAGAGGTTTGGACTGGGCTAAGAATACAGCAATAGTGCACATATTGAGTCTTCTAAGCTCGGATTGAGATTTCCATTCAGGGAATGGTGATATCTCAGTATCTGGTTCTTCTTGTGCACACAGTACATTTTCTTGTGTACTCTGTATTCTCCTACGAGTAGAAACACCAGCATTAATGTTTCCAATGATCAGCTCTTGCGGGTGATCTATCAACCATCTTCGGTTGGGTTCTAATTCGGGGTCCCGTACTGTATCTTGAGTTGCTGTAGTTTCGACTTCAGCTTGTACAGCATCGGCTTCATCTACATTGATTCTTACAGCTGCGTGGTGGATTTCTAGGTCAACAACAGGTTCTATGGGAGTTGGTGGATCTAAGATGGAAAGTTGTTGAATGTTCTGAGTAACAGCTTCTACTCCTGTAGGGTCATGGTGAGGTTCGTCGAACACTACATGAACCGATTCCTCGATCGTCAGCTTCCTTTTATTAAAGATCCTGTATGCTTTGCTGACGGAGGAATATCCAACAAATATTCCTTCATCCGACTTCTCATCAAAGGTTCTAAGTTGATCCTTCCCATTGTTCAACACATAGCACCTGCATCTAAAAATGTGAAAATATGAAATGGAGTTTTGTTGTTCCATACCTCGTATGCTGTTTTGTTGTGGTGCTTGTTGACGATAGAGCGGTTTTGAGTGTAGCATGCTGTATTAGTTGCTTCACCCCAGAAACGTTGTGGCAACTTGCTTGCAGCAATCATTGTCCTTGTTGCTTCCTTCAGCGTCCTATTCTTTCGCTCGGCAACACCATTTTGTTGAGGTGTACGGGCAGCTGAGTATTCGTGTTGTATCCCATTCTCCGAACAGTATTTCTCTATAAATCGGTTAGTAAATTATGTACCTCTATCGGAACGAATGGACATGATACTCGATCCTTTTTCATTTTGAAGCTTTCTCAGGAGCTCGGGCAGCTTTGATGTTGTTTCCTTCTTTTTGCTTAAGAAAATTGTCCAAGCATACCTGGAGTAATCATCAACAACAATGAGATAGTATTTCTTACCTCCCAAACTTACCGGGTCTACAGGACCATAGAGATCTATGTGTAGCATTTCCAACACTCTATGGGTTGAAAGGTAGGATTTGCTCTTCAGGGTGGACTTGATTTGCTTGCCTTTTTGACATGGTCAACAGACACTATCTTTTTGGAATGATACATTAGGCAATCCTCTAACCAGTCCCTGTCTTGAGAGCTTGTTGATCGTCTTGAAGTTGACTTGAGACATCCTCTTATGCCATAGCCAGATTAGATCTGTAGTGCCTTTGGCAACTAAACAAGGAATGGTGGAGCTCGTAGGCATCCAGTCAGCAATATACATATTACCTGATCTGCTTCTTGTGAGCACAACTTCTTTGGTCAGGGTGTTCTAGAGTCTACAGTGATCTATATAGAATTTCACCGAGAACTGTTTGTCACAGAACTGGATAATACTAAGTAGATTGTACTGTAAGCCTTCGACATGAGCTACATCGGTGACTTTGAATTTTCCGACAAGAAGGTTTCCTTTTCCTCTTGTTCTTCCTTTAGATTTATCACCGAAGCGCACTTTTGGACCGCGACCTTCTACGAAATCTGATAGCTTGCTTCTATCTCCTGTCATGTGCCGGGAGCATCCGCTGTCGAAGTACCATATGTCCTTCTCCAAAATATCCTGTGGCATACAAATTAGGTAGATTTAGGTCCCCTTTGATTGTTGGGTCCGTGAATGTTAGTGCCTTTTGGTACCTAAATTTTCCTGACAACAATTGGTTTACTATAGGTTACATTTGGTACAGATTTGCGGTATCTACGTGGGGCATGTACGTAGTTAGTGTATCCATGATAATCATTATGCATGTAAAAATCAGGGTTATTATTATTAATCCAGTACGTATGCCGTCTCGGAGCTGGAACCATTTTCTTTGACCTTACATCTTGCCTTCTGGGTTTCCAGTTAGATTCCCAGAGCTGTTGTCGATGCTGTGTGGACACCTGATTTCTTGATGGATAATGAGGCTCCTGTATCCAGTACCTAGGCGTCTTTATCTTGAAATCTTGCCGTGCGGGCCTTTGGTATTTGGATACTGACCTTCTTCTCGAGCATTGCTTTTGTTGATATGCTCGGGGAGCATGCTGTTGCGTGCGCCTTACAGGTTGGAATGGCTTATGATTCCGCTGTCTTGAATAGGATTGCGAGGGCGGAATGGCAGCCTTTGCTTTTCGCGGTGCAGCAGGTTCCTTCACAGGACTAGGAGTATCTTCTGATACAGGAATGTGTTCACCACTCTTGATGAACACAGTACTAGTTTTCCCTTTGTTGGAAAATGAGCTGTATCCTAAGCCACTTATAACATGAGCATGTTGCCCAGTGCTTAGAATTTCTTCCATTCTTTTAGATGATTTCTAGAAAGATTTCAGAATGGTCTCAAGTTCGCTTTCTCATTTTTCGAGAGTATTAAATTTTGCTTGAAGTAGAACAAAATCATTTGTCTTGCTTCCATTTTGAGACTTAGTCTCACTTAGTTCATGAGCGCTGTTTTCACAATCAATAGACATATTTTCATGGTTTATCTTTAGCAAGTCGTTTTCTTCTTTCAGCTCTATGTTGGAAAGTTGTAGCTGAATGTTTTTAATTTTCAAAGTCTCGTGGGCTTTTTGAATATTTTTAAATTCATTCATCATGTTTTCAAAAGTATGCGATGCATTTACTAGAGTAATTGAGGTTGAGCTTACCTCATCATTGTTATCTTCTTCTTCCGGAATGTCTTTTGCCATAAAGCACATATATGCCTTATCTTCGAATTCATCGTCAGATGAGTCACTTTCAGTGACTACCTGAAGACATTCTTCGTACATCCCTCTCTTGTTGCTCGGCTTCCGGAAACCTTTGAACTTTGGGATGAGGACATTTGTTTGCATAATGTCCTGGTTTCCTACAATTATAGCACAGGTTAGCGTCACCAGAGGAAGTTTCAGTACTTATCTTGTGAACAGGCTTGGGCCTGTAGGGAGTCTTTCCAGACTGCTTGATGAACTTTTTGAATTTGTGCATGAGGAGCGCCATTTCATCTTGTGACAGGATATCGTCGTCGCTGTCAGCATTCTTGTAATTTGGCTTTGATGGGTGGGCATCTTTGTGTCGACGGTTGGAATCTGACGGCTAAAGTTTGTAGTGGCGGGTGATTCTTCAGCTTTCTCTCTCCTGTCTTTATCATACTCAAATGCTTTGAGGTCAGAAAAGAGATCAAAAGTAGATGTTTCATTAAGATTGCAAGACACACGCATAGCTGTGGTCTTAATGTCCCATCGGGCAGGGAGAGATCTGAAAAGTTTTAGATTTTTCTCCTTTTGAGTATAAATTTTGCCCAAAGCTTCAAGTTCACCAACAATTCCAGTGAATCTAAAGTCAAGTTCCTCAAGTGTTTCAGTTGGTTTCATTTCAAAATATTCAAATTGCTGAGTTAATTTGGAAATCTTATTTTCTTTGGAGAGCTCAGTTCCCTCACAAATCAACTTGAGTTTATCCCAGATATCCTTGGCTGTTTTACAGCTCTTTACCTTCGAGAATGTGCCTTTGTCGAGGGTGACAAACAGCGCATTCTTCGCAACATTGTCGAGGTTGGCGCGCTTTCTTTCGTCTGTAGTCCATTGATCGCGCTCTGTCTCAAGCATCTCATCATGGGCTTGGCCTTCAATACTTGCGGCCGTATTTACCTTCATGATCTTGATGGGTCTATCCTGTATAACAAAAATCATCTCTTCGTGCATTGATGCAAGATGAGCCTCCATCCTGATTCTCCAATCATCAAATTCATTAATAGAGAACATAGGAACTTTGTTGATCATTGATGTATCCATATGAGAATGTCGGAATGAAAAGACTGTTTTAAAAAATAAGTGATTTTGGATCTGATTCGGTTAAAAATATGACTGATTCTTTTTAGAATCAACCGCTCTGATACCACTTGTTGGCCACTAAGTATACTAGATACATCTTGGAAAGTGTTTTAAACTACAAGCTGTACGGTTTTTAAATCTGATTGCGTAGCGGAAGTCTTAAATGCAGTAAGTTGCTGAGGATACAGCAACTCGGTATGCAGTGTATACTTAAATAATCACAGTTAATAAAACAATAAAGGCAGAAGGTAAATAACACAATATTTAAAGTGGTTCGAGGTAAACCCCTCTACGTCCACTGGTCCTCCACACAAGAGTAAAAAGTTTATTATAATTACTGCGTACACAACTACGTAATTATAACAACACCTAATCAATATATCGTTCACATAGATTGATATAAAGATCTTAGCTTTCAACCATTCACACAGATTGGTTTGAGCTAACACTTGACTGGCTTCTTCACACACAGTTCTGAAGCTTCGTCTTATTTAATGCAAGTCCGTCACACACAGTTCGGGAGTAGCAAGGATTCCTCAGTCCACACAGGGCTGATGTGAGTTTGTTCAAAGATAGAACAGGGTTTGAACAACAGCTATGACTTTCTGGGCTTTAAGCTGATAATGTGTTGTTCAAGGTTTGAGCACTGTATATCTCTTCTATCAGAATAGCATAAAGCTTAGGGAGATATGTTTTGCACAGAATATTTCTTGTAAGCTTTGTTCGTTTGTAAGTCGTGAATATTCTGAATGTATTCTGTAGATTTTCAGTAGTACTTGATCTTGAAACTCTGGGGATATATATAGCCTCTGAAATATATCCGTTTGAAATATCCGTTGAGTAAGATTCTGCGACAACTGATATTTGGCTGAGATCCGGATATTGCGGGATTTGAAGATCTTCTTGTAATATCCGACTGTAATTTTTCGTTCTTACCTGTCATTGTATTATTCGGATAATCTAGTTATCATGAATCGTTGCATTTAGTATTATGTTGAAGTAGTATAGATTTAAATTTCATATCGTTGTTATTTCATTTCATATGTGATGATTTGATTTTAATTAGAGAGTTGCATTTTCGAACTTTTTCTGTTGATGTAGCGTATGCTACATAGTATGATTAACGAACGTTAATCTTGTGCCTTAGCGTGCGTAATGTTTCCTCTGTTGCGTACGCTAAGAGAGAATCTGGCATCAGTTGACTTCAGCACGTGAACTTCTTAGCCGTTAGCATGCATGTGAGTAATGTCTGAGCTGTCATGTCGGCCAGAGTCAACTTTTATTAGCGTGCGTAACCCCTTTTTCATTAGCGTGCGCAAACGACCTGCGAATTCAAGACAGTAGCCACTGTAAGCCACTTACGTACGTAATATTAACCAGTTAGCGTACGTAAGTGTGTTAGCGTACGCTAAAGCTTCCCGTTAGCGTGCGCTAAGTCTGCACAGTCTATTTATAGGACCAGCCTGTTTTTCATTTCTTCACAACTCCAAAACCGATTCTCTCTCCATATATCGTCCCTCTGCACTCCCAAACCGATATCAACCTCCCCCAACTTGCTTCTAAGCCTTAAATCTTGGAGTGGAGCTCATTTCCTTGGAGATTAGGAGGTGTTCTTGAGCTTGGAGTATATTTTCTCATAGCATTGAGGTTGTTCTTCATTTCTGGATGTAGGTGTACTTTCCTCTCTGTATTATTTTCATATGTTGATGTTAGTAACGAATTATACTTCACCTAAAGTTATATTAATCAAGTAAAACATAGTTTTAATCCAACCTTTTTAACACTTTTGATGAATATGATAAATAAGGGTTTGTGGTGGATGTGTACTTGATGGTATAGTGATTTTAACCATGTTGTAACTATCATAGTCATCTTGCTGGACGAATTTAGCTTAGTAGAACACCATTGAATCAGTTAACTTCACCATAGTTGGATTTAACTAATAGAGTTGTTATCATAAAGTGATTAAACACCATTTTAAGTTTTCACTTACCTTGGGAAGGACTTGGCCATGTTAGAAGTAGAAGGATGTCTTCTTGCTCAGCTCTCTTAAGAATCATATTCTCCTTATGTTTAGCTCAGCAAGATTTTGAATGGTTAAGGATATTTGTGAAACCAACAACAACAACTTTTCATTAATCTAATGTGTTGAGAACTTAGAATGTTTTGATCATCATACTAGATACATGGTGAATTCATCATGATGTTAATGGATCTTCCAGCCTTGTAAAGAAAGATTTTGATAACCTTCATGAATATGGTGTAATCTCATAACTAATAGCCTTGTTATAAGCTTAATATTCACTTTAGATGAGAGGAGAATGATCATAAATGTGTAGATTTTGTTCTTTCAACATTTTAATGTTTTGGAAAGTTTAATCATCATAAGATGATCTTAACATCATAATTGGTTATTAAACACGCCCTTGATAGAATTCTTATTTACGATGAACCATGTGAACATTCGGTAAAAGTAATGTAAACCGATTTTTATGGTTGTAATGATGTTAAAAGAACTCTTGGCATAAGGCTTCGATATTTCGAGATAGCAAACTATTCTAAAGGAGTGTAGGATGTCGTCTTACTAATCCTATAGTGATAATTATACGAATATGTTATTGAGTAAAATACATTTCGTTTAAGGTTGATTGTTCGAGTAAACGACATTAGTCGAGGGCCGTTCGTTCGTTCGTTTCGACAAGAAGAGGACTATTCTCATCTCCGTATTGAGGCAAGTTATCTTGCTTGATTATAATGATGATTAGATTCTTGTGATGGTTATACATTTCATGTGTATGAATTGTTCATGTAATGTTTGTCGTGAATTGACATTGTCCTTGACGTTATTCCGTTTTCATCATGGGGTTGCATTCCCAAGTACGTCGCTTTGAATCGTTGATCTCGTTGGTCTTTATTTTCACTTCGGTGAGTTTTCTTGATCCTTAATTGGATATATGATTTATTGAATTCGTTGTCATGTTGTATCGTGACATATCCGGAATCATATCTACGTTCTGATTGGTTATTGTGTAGGATTTTTAGCGAGGCACATAAATAGTCATGTGTGGATATTATTCCGCATTGGACTGTGCACACGAGACGTAGTTCATGAGGCTAATTAGGTACATCGTCACACGTATATTCTGGATTCCCTATACGGGGTGGACATGTACACGGACACATTTCCGGATCGGGCGTACTGTGATGTCCATCTTGAGCTATGTTGTTAATCGTTCATAGTCCATGTTTGATTGGATGTGTTCGACGGTTTGTGACTGATTGTTTCATACGCCCGAGGGGTATGATTAATAGTTGGGATGTTTTTCCTTGAAATCTATATTGTGACTTGTATAATGTCGGAAGAATTGATTATCATGTATATCTGACCCTGTGTTATGGGCGAAATACTTGTATTGTATTTTAGGTCGAGGCAAAGGCAAGGCACGGGAAGAGCATGTTGACGGCGAAGGGTTCGAAGGATACTAGTTCGGGGTCCCCAAATCATTTGTTATCTGGTTATGTTAAACCGTGTTATGTTATTGTATTTTCTGCTTCATTTAAATTACTATCTGGTTGTATTGACATTTGAAGTATTTTCCATCTCCATATGGTTTATACTTGTTTTTCGGATCCTGTGTATTATAAGGTCGTTGGCCATATTTTTAATAAACTCCTAATCAGAGTAATGACTATTCATTGTGGTTCGGTATCACAAATAATATTTATTTAATCTGTTTTGGATATCGCCTGGTGGGTCCCAGTGTGGGGTCCACGGCACTGTAATAGCCATCTTTTGGGGTGTTACAGAAGATGGTTTCAGAGAGTTGTTTTCTTTTTATGAGTCATTATGAAATGAACTAGTATCAAGAGACCTTCGTGTCACGTGTGACCTGTGCAAGCGCCTGACCCTACGAGCCAAATGCGGTATGTACTTTATGAGCCATGATTTAATTACTGGCATGATATTGATATCAGTATGGGTCTCCTTGTTGATCTTGTTATTTCGAGGGTTTGTGACAGGATTTATCTGATTGATAATCCGAGATAAATGCTGAATTGATTATATGATTGAAATTGTTCGACTTGACGTTGATATAATATTCGGTGCGACATTCGTGGTATCGATAACCGTTTCCTTGAATATGTGATTCCTTGTTGCTATTAACTTAGCGTAAATTTTAGTATCTTGAACTGTACTTATGGTTATCAATTATGATTGATTCTTTCAGTATGGAAAGAAACCTGAGAGGTCGTGGCAGAGGGGGACGAGGCCGCGGAAGGGGCCGAATCCCGATACCTCGAGCCAACAGACGCGCGAATATGGATCATAGTTCCGCAGACAGTGGTTCACCTTCTAGGGATCAATCACACCACAGTGGGCGTGGGGATGCGCGTGTCTATCCTTACGTTGTGATACAGGGCATGATGACGCAGATGACCCAGATGGGTCAACTAATGGAAGCTATGTAGAGGGCCACTACTGGCCAGCAACAGGGGCCTCATCCTCCTCCTGTGCTTGGCGGACCCGTGAGTCGGATCATCAGCGACATCTCTCGCCAGCGACCTCCAACCTTTGAAGGATCCTCTGAGCCTACTGACATTGTGCATTGGATCGAGCATTTTGAGAAACTTTTCCAGATGGTGGACTGCCCGGAAGAGAACCACGTCTCGGTAGCCGCATACTATCTTAGCAAAGGCGCTCATACCTGGTGGCTTTCAGTAAGGCCAGTTGATGGTGTTTATACTTGGGAGGAATTTAAAAACCTCATGCTAGACTATTACTATCCAGGGCCACTCCGTGAGGCCAAATTGTCGGAACTGCTGAACCCCGACCCGTCTGAAGACGATGATGTATTATCTGTTGCTCAGAAATTCCAGGCACTCCTTCCTTTCGCCACGACAATTATCCGAACAGAGGCTGCTAAAATCAAATACTTTCTCAAGAAGCTAAAATCCCGAATGAGAATGTAGCTATTGAATCACCATTGTACTACCTTACCAGAGTTCATCGAGAAGGCTCTGGAGTATGAACTCACCGCGAAGGAGATTTCCAAGAAGCAACCACAGTCCAACAACAAAAGGTCCAGGAACCGTAACTGCATCGAGAGTAACCGGGGGACATTCAGGAAGCCCCAGTCATTGCCAAACCCTTCTGATCGACCACCCATGGCATCGAAGCCAGCTGGATCGCACTCTCGAGCGGTCCCCTCATCTGTTGTGTGCTATAACTGTGGAGACCAGGGGCACTTCATCTCCAAATGCCCGAAGCCTGCCGTCACATGCCATACTTGTGGCAAGATTGGTCACCGTGCTCGTTTTTGCAGGAGTGGACCCGGACCTGAACCAGTAGCGTCTCATGCTCCAGTTCAATCCTCTGTCCAGAACCGGGCGCCTCCGCCCGCTTCCTATCAGACCACCGGGGCGAATGGCCGTGGAAATCAAAGCAGTACACCTAGTGCCGGAACTGCAAAACCCAGGATTTACGAGATGAAGAAAGCTGATGATCCCGAGGCCAGCATGATTTCAGGTATACTCGAGATCCACTCCCAGCCTGTGTGTGTTCTTTTTGATACCGGTGCTTCACACTCCTTTATTTCTTCTTCTTGTTTAAGTCGTTTGCCTCTAGACCATGTTATCAATTGTGAGCCCTACGTGATTGGTCTACCTGATGGTAGAAGAATTATTGGAAATCGTGAAGTCCAGGACTGTCCGATTCGTTTGAACGACCGTGAGTGGTTGTCAAATCTGACTGTAGTCGATATACCTAAGGATGATATAATCTTGGGTATCGATTGGATGGATCGTCATGATGCAATACTTAGTGTCCGCAAGCGGATGATAACCGTCACTTCTGATGATGGTTTCGAGTGTATTTTTCGAGGTGATAATCCCAGTCGTTCTGGGAGAGTCATCAGCGCTATGAAAGCAGTGAAACTGCTTAATCAAAGGTGTATTGGTTATTGGTGCTACATGACCAAAACAGCAAATCGACCAGTTGAATTAGCCGACATTCCGGTAGTCCGAGACTACCCAGATGTATTTCCAGACGAGTTGCCAGGCTTACCTACTCATCGTGACGTGGAGTTTATTATCGAGTTAGAACCAGGTACATCCCCGCTTTCAAAAGCACCGTACCGTATGGCTCCGACTGAGATGCAGGAATTGAAGAACCAACTTGAGGAGTTGACTGAAAAGGGCTATATTCGACCTAGTGCGTCCCGTTGGGGAGCACCAGTGTTATTTGTACGGAAGAAAGATGGATCTCTGCGCTTATGTATTGATTACCGTGAGCTGAACAGGGTAACCATCAATAACAAGTATCCTCTGCCTCGTATTGATGATTTATTGGATCAACTTCAGGGAGCTGCCATGTTTTCTAAGATCGACTTGAGATCTGGTTATCATCAGTTGAGGATTCGAGAGTCTGACATTTCGAAGACAGCCTTTCGTACTCGCTATGGGCATTATGAGTTTGTGGTGATGCCTTTTGGACTGACTAATGCACCGGCGGTATTCATGGAGTTGATGAATCGAGTTTTTATTAACTATCTGGATTGCTTTGTAGTCGTTATTTATTGACGACATTCTGATTTACTCTCGTGACCACGAAGAGCACGAGCGTCACCTCCATCAAGTTCTCGATACATTGAGGCAAGAACAGCTTTATGGGAAATTTTCTAAGTGTGAATTCTGGATGCCTGAGGTTATCTTTCTCGGGCATGTGATATCAGCCGAAGGAGTGAGAGTGGACCCATAAAAGACGGAATCCATTCGAGATTGGCTACCACCGAATAATGTGAAGGAAGTTCGTAGTTTCCTCGGCCTAGCAGGTTACTACCGACGGTTTGTAGAAGGATTTTCTAAAATTGTGCAACCGATGACTAACTTACTACGGAAGGATAAGAAGTATTTGTGGTCAGAAGCATGTCAGCAAAGTTTTGATGAGCTCAAGAGTCGATTGATTTTGGCACCTGTTTTGGTCTTACCAAAAGGAACGGAAGGATTTGTGGTGTATAGTGACGCGTCGAGACAGGGTCTGGGATGTGTAATAATGCAGGAAGGGAAAGTGATTGCCTATGCATCGAGACAATTGTGACCCTATGAAGTTAACTATCCGACCCATGACTTGGAGTTAGCAGCCGTGGTGTTTGCTTTGAAAATCTAGCGTCACTATCTGTATGGAGGTACCTTTCAGATCTTTACAGACCACAAGAGCCTAAAGTACATTTTTACTCAGAAGGAGTTGAACATGAGACAGAGAAGGTGGCTAGAATTAATCAAGGACTATGATATCGAGATCCTTTATCATCCGGGTAAAGCAAATTTGGTTGCCGATGCTTTGCGTAAGATAATACAGGAGCAGATGCTGAGCCGTTTGACAGCACAAAGAGAGTTGCAGTTGGACCTTATGAGGCCAGAAATTGAAGTTTGGTTACAGCGTGTTCAGGGACAACTTTTCACCCTTGAGATCTCTTCATCTCTTGACGATATGATCAAATCGAAGCAAATTACGGACCCATTCTTATCTCGAGTTCGGGATGAGCTAACCCAAGGGAAAGCCCCTGGATTCGTGATCTACGAGGATGGATTGATACGCTTTAGAAATTGAGTTTGTGTACCCGCTGACGAAGAGTTGAGGAACTCTATCATGAGAGAAGCCCATGCTACCCCGTACTCTATTCACCCGGGATCTAGCAAGATGTATAAGGATTTGAAGCAGAATTATTGGTGGGGGAATATGAAACGTGAGGTTGCCGAATTCGTTTCGAGATGTTTAACCTATCAGCAGGTTAAGATTGAGCACCAGCAACCCGCAGGAATGCTGAAACCGCTCCCGATTCTCGAGTGGAAATGGGAGGACATATCTATGGATTTTATCACTAGCTTGCCGACGAGTCATCGAGGAATGAATACGATTTGGGTGGTTGTGGACCGTCTGACCAAATCAGCCCACTTCTTGGAGATTAAGGACACGTGGGGTCCTGAAAGATTGGCTCAGTTGTTTATTAAGGAAATCGTGAGGTTACATGGTACCCCCAAGAGTATTGTATCAGACCGTGACGGGCGATTCGTGTCGCACTTCTGGAAGGCAGTTCATCATGCGATGGGCACGCAGTTGAATTTCAGTACGGCTTTTCATCCGCAGACCGATGATCAGTCTGAGAGAACCATACAAACTCTAGAGGATATGTTGAGAGCATGTGCTATTGATTGGAAGGAAGATTGGGAAGCCCAGCTACCTTTGGTGGAATTCACTTATAATAATAGTTGGCATGCTTCGATTCGGATGGCACCGTTTGAGGCATTGTATGGCCGTCGCTGTAGGTCCCCTTTGTGTTGGGACGAACTGTTAGAATCTCTAGGTACGGAACCCGATATGTTATTAGCAGCCCGTGAGAAGATCACTTTGATTAGGATTCGGTTGTTAACGGCTCAAAGTCGATAGAAGTCTTATGCTGACCACCGTTGATGACCGCTTGAGTTCAAGGTTGGTGACCATGTGTTAATGAAGGTGTCTCCTACCTGAGGTGTTTTTCGTTTCGGGAAGAGGGGCAAGCTGAGCCCGAGGTACATTGGGCCGTTTGAGGTTTTGGAGCGTGTAGGTGATCTGGCCTATCGACTAGCTTTGCCACCGACTTTGAGTAAGATTCACAACGTGTTTCATGTCTCCCAGTTGAGGAAATATGTTGCTGATCCGAGCCATGCACTTCAGATCGAAGAGATTGAATTAGCGGAGGATCATTCATACGAGAAGTGTCCTGTGTGGATACTCGAGAGGAGGATCAAGCAGTTGCGGAACAAGACGATTATCCTACTGAAGGTTCAGTGGTCACGACACGAAATCGAGGAGGCTACGTGGGAAACCGAGGATAGTATGAGAGCGAGATACCCCGAGTTATTTACCCCTTAGTTTCGAGGACAAAATTCTTTTTAAGGGGGGAAGTATGTAATATCCGACTATAATTTTTCGTTTTTACCTGTCATTGTATTATTTGGATAATCTGATTATCATGAATCGTTGCATTTAGTATTATGTTGAAGTAGTATAGATTTGAATTTCATATCGTTGTTATTTCATTTCATATGTGATGATTCGATGTTAATTAGAGAGTTGCATTTTCAAACTTTTTCTGTTGATGTAGCGTATGCTACATAGTATGATTAACGTACGTTAATCTTGTGCCTTAGCGTGCGTAATGTTTCCTCTGTTGCGTACGCTAAGAGAGAATCTGGCATCAGTTGACTTCAGCACGTGAACTTTTTAGCCGTTATCATGCATGTGAGTAATGTCTGAGCTGTCATGTCGGCCAGAGTCAACTTTTATTAGCGTGCGTAACCCCTTTTTCATTAGCGTGCGCTAAGGACCTGCGAATTCAAGACAGTAGCCACTGTAAGCCGCTTACGTACGTAATATTAACCAGTTAGCGTACGTAAGTGTGTTAGCGTACGCTAAAGCTTCCCGTTAGCGTGCGCTAAGTCTGCACAGTCTATTTATAGGACCAGCCTGTTTTTCATTTCTTCACAACTCCAAAACCGATTCTCTCTCCATATATCGTCCCTCTGCACTCCCAAACTGATATCAACCTCCCCCAACTTGCTTCTAAGCCTTAAATCTTGGAGTGGAGCTCATTTCCTTGGAGATTAGGAGGTGTTCTTGAGCTTGGAGTATATTTTCTCATAGCATTGAGGTTGTTCTTCATTTCTGGAGGTAGGTGTACTTTCCTCTCTGTATTATTTTCATATGTTGATGTTAGTAACGAATTATACTTCACCTAAAGTTAGATTAATCAAGTAAAACATAGTTTTAATCTAACCTTTTTAACACTTTTGATGAATATGATAAATAAGGGTTTGTGGTGGATGTGTTCTTGATGGTATAGTGATTTTAACCATGTTGTAACTATCTTACTCATCTTGCTGGACGAATTTAGCTTAGTAGAACACCTTTGAATCAGTTAACTTCACCATAGTTGGATTTAACTAATAGAGTTGTTATCATAAAGTGATTAAACACCATTTTAAGTTTTCACTTACCTTGGGAAGGACTTGGCCATGTTAGAAGTAGAAGGATGTCTTCTTGCTCAGATCTCTTAAGAATCATATTCTCCTTATGTTTAGCTCAGCAAGATTTTGAATGGTTAAGGATATTTGTGAAACCAACAACAACAACTTTTCATTAATCTAATGTGTTGAAAACTTAGAATGTTTTGATCATCATACTAGATACATGGTGAATTCATCATGATGTTAATGGATCTTCCAGCCTTGTAAAGAAAGATTTTGATAACCTTCATGAATATGGTGTAATCTCATAACTAATAACCTTGTTGTAAGCTTAATATTCACTTTAGATGAGAGGAAAATGATCATAAATGTGCAGATTTTGTTCTTTCAACATTTTAATGTTTTGAAAAGTTTAATCATCATAAGATGATCTTAACATCATAATTGGTTATTCAACACGCCCTTGATAGAATTCTTATTTACGATGAACCATGTGAACATTCGGTAAAATTATTGTAAACCGATTTTTATGGTTGTAATGATGTTAAAAGAACTCTTGGCATAAGGCTTTGATATTTCGAGATAGCAAACTATTCTAAATGAGTGTAGGATGTCGTCTTACTAATCCTATAGTGATAATTATACGAATATGTTATTGAGTAAAATACATTTCGTTTAAGGTTGATTGTTCGAGTAAACGACATTAGTCGAGGGCCGTTCGTTCGTTCGTTTCGACAAGAAGAGGGCTATTCTCATCTCCGTATTGAGGCAAGTTATCTTGCTTGGCTATAATGATGATTAGATTCTTGTGATGGTTATACATTTCATGTGTATGAATTTTTCATGTAATGTTTGTCGTGAATTGACATTGTCCTTGACGTTATTCCGTTTTCATCATGGGGTTGCATTCCCAAGTACGTCGCTTTGAATCGTTGATCTCGTTGGTCTTTATTTTCACTTCGGTGAGTTTTCTTGATCCTTAATCGGATATGTGATTTATTGAATTCTTTGTCATGTTGTATCGTGATATATCCGGAATCATATCTGCGTTCCGATTGGTTATTATGTAGGATTTTTAGCCAGGCACATATATAGTCATGTGTGGATATTATTCCGCATTGGACTGTGCACACGAGACGTAGTTCGTGAGGCTAATTAGGTACATCGTCACACGTATATTCTGGATTCCGTATATGGGGTGGATGTAACACCCCAATTCACAAAGGGGACATTACACGCCGTAGAAACCTCGTGAGGTCTACCAGGCTAACACAAGACACATAACCACAATGACAAACCCCAAAAGATGCACTCGAAAGTAAACAGGGCCGTGGCCTCGGCCAAAACATTTCAACGGAATACATGAAACATAATGTAAATATCAATTCATTGCCCACGCAGGGGACTTAAACCAAATTCAGAAGTAGGCAGTTTAACTCCAATACTCGACAAATGCAATGACGAAAATAAAAAGAACAATACAGACTCGAGCCACTATCATCAAGCCATCCCATCCTTCGCGTGCGTGCCCCGTGCCTGCTCCTCAGCTCTTCCGGTACCTGAAATGCATAAGACGCATTTCCCCCATTTAAGGGGTTAGCATTTGAATAGCTAGTGCAAGTACACAATTACACAACATTATATACAAGATACAGTTTATACACAATCGCCCAAAACGTAAGTCATTTGCCACATATATATTCCGGAATACTACGTTGACAATCAAACCGGTTTCCAATCATCACGATATCACAAAATCACAACAGGTATCCCGTGGCCGTACCCCTTAGTATCGACCCCGGACATCCCGTCGAACACTCCGGGTGGGATACCACTTCGCGGCCGTACCCCTTAGTATCGACCCCGGACATCCCGTCGGACACTCCGGGTGGAAGTTCAATCACGCACGCACCCAAGTCCACTTCGCGGCCGTACCCCTTAGTATCGACCCCGGACATCCGTCGGACACTCCGGGTGGAAGGAACACAACTCACGCACCCAAAATCACCATTCATCATTCATTTCGAAAATCACAATATACATAACGAAATGTAATACATGTACTTGCCTTGATTAATACGGCGAAGGAAACAGCGAAGGAACGGTTACGGTCCGAACAATCCTCTTAAATCCGACCCTAACACAATAGTGATATAAAACCAATTTCAACACCGTGAATACGAAGAAAATCATCCTAGTTCTACCCGTTGGGACAATTCATCGGACACCACGCGTGCATAAGGAAAAGAAATCGGTCAACGGTGGATTGACGGGATTTCATCCCAATCAATAACAAGAAAACCAAGGGTTACGATTATACTATCAAAATTAATCATATTCAACAAGAATCCATCAACAAAACGGAAAGAATCGGACAAAACCCCAAAATCCCCAATTATCCAAAAAGGTAGGGTTAAAGGAATCCTTACCTCTTGAAGAATCAAGCATTCAAATCCAAAACCACGGGTTAGATCCGAAATCCGAGCCACTCGATCGAAAAGGGATGAAGAAATCTACACAAGTAAGTGATAGATGGAGGAACTCTCCCTCTCAAGTCTCTCTCTCGCGCACGGTTGAAGAAGGGGAGGAAATGAATGTTTTACGCTGAAAATAACACATTTATAATGTAACGCAGCAGACCTATCGGCCACCTATCGGCCGATAGGCCCAACCGATATACATGCAAAGCTGCCGGCGAGAAGATCCTATCGGCCGCCCCTATCGGCCGAAAGGCTCCCGGAGGTGATCTCGGCCGCCTATCGGCCGAAAGGCTCCTGGAGGTGATCGCCAAAATCAAACGACCATAACTCTCTCGTCGACTCGATTGACTCACCGTTTGAACCATAGGAAAGCTAACTCGATGCTCTATAATATTGCAAAGATTTAGAATTTTTGGAGTTACCAAAAATTAATGGTGATCTAACAAAATCGAACTCATCTGAGGAAAGTTGAAACAATAAACAATAACGAGATTATAGTTCAACGGTAGACAGGAAGGACATCTTGAAAGATACACGGGGGTCACTATGACCGAGAAATATACCGAAAATGAAAATACAAGGGAAAGAAAAATACCGGATATTACATTATCTCCCTAAAAATAAGTTTCGTCCCGAAACTTACAACACGAATAACTCGGGGTATCTCGACCTCATACTCTCCTCCGTTTCCCACGTGGCTTCCTCGGATCCATGCCTCGACCACTGCACTTTGACCAAGGGAATTGTTTTGTGCCTGAGTTGCTTCACTCGACGCTCTAAGATCTGAATCGGCCTCTCCTCGAAGGTAATGTCGGGCCCCAACTCGATTTCTCCAAAATCAATAATATGGCTAGGGTCCGATACGTACTTCCTAAGGGAAACATGAAATACGTTATGCACGTGGCTCGGGGACGGCAAGCCTAACCGATACGCAAGCTCTCCAACTCTATCTAAAATCTCAAACGGTCCGATATATCTCGGACTAAGTTTACCCTTCCGACCAAGCGGTAAACTCCCGTGTCGCGACACCTTAAGCAAGACGTGATCTCCCACTTCAAACTCTAACGGTCGGCGACGTGTATCGGCATAAGACTTCGCCGACTGGGCCGTCAGCAATCTACCACGAATCAAAGTAACCTTCTCCCTCGGCTCAGCTATCATGTCGGGCTCCGGCCCGATAAGCTCCCACGTATCATCCCAACACAACGGCGATCTGCACCTCCTCCCATACAACGCTTCGAATGGTGCCATTTTGATCGAGGCATGCCAACTATTGTTGTACGTGAACTCGATCAACGGCAAGTGTGTCTCCCAATCATCCTTCCAATCTAAAGCACAGGCTCGTAACATATCCTCTAGCGTCTGTATCGTCCCGCTCGATCGTCCGTCTGCCGAGGGTGGTAGGATGTACTAAGTCTCAACTCGGTTCCCAAAGCTCTATGAACGGCTCCGCCAAAAATGTGATATGAACCGCCATCACGATCCGAAACAATACTCTTAGGGGTTCCATGTAATATCTCTATTTCCGCAACAAACACTCGCAAGCCTCTCGCCCCCAAGTGTCCTTAATACTCAGGAAATGAGCCGATTTGGTTAGCCGATCGACAATGACCCAAATCATGTTCATTCCCGTCCGAGTCTTAGGCATACCGGTAATGAAATCCATAGAAATGTCCTCCCATTTCCACTCCGGAATAGGAAGTGGTCGTAAAAGCCCCGCGGGTCGCTGATGCTCGATCTTAACCTGCTGACAGGTCAGACACCTCGACACAAACTCGCTAACGTCCATCTTCAAATTACTCCACCAGTAGTTACTCCTCACATCCTTGTACATTTTACTCGTACCAGGATGTATGGAGTAAGGCGTGGTATGAGCTTCACTCAAAATCTTCTGTCTCAACTCCACAATACTCGGTACGCATAGTACGCGCGAAATCTCAAAACTCCATCATCGTCAACTACAAATCCGGGCTTTCCCTTCTTCACATCCTCTCTCAATCGGACCAAAACGGATCGTCAAATCGCCGCCTTGATATCATCGGTCAAGGCGAAGGCGATCTCCAACGCAAATAATCGACCTGAACTCTACGAACCCAAACCTCGATATCCCGACGAATAAAATCCCGGATCCTACTGCGTGGTGTAAGTACCTCCAACATTTGCAACGCCATCGGCTCGGCTCAACGCATCGGCCACCACGTTAGCCTTACCGGATGGTAAAGTATCTCGAGGTCGTAATCTTTAATTAGTTCCAACCACCTACGCTGTCTCATATTCAATTCTTTACATCAAGATATACTTCAAGCTCTTATGGTCCGTAAAATCTTACATGATGACCCATAGAGGTAGTGCCTCCAGTTTTTAAGGCAAAACGACCGACTAACTCCAAATCATGCGTGGGGTAATTCACCTCATAAGGTTTCAACTGGCGGGATGCATACGCAATCACTCTGTCTCTCTGCATCAAAACACATCCTAGACCAAGGCCCGAAGCATCACTATACACTACGAAGTCCTCGTTCCCCTGAGGCAACGCTAACACGGGTGCGGTAGTTAAACGTCTCTTTAACTCATCAAAGCATCTGCCCTGTCTGCGGTCCACTCGAACTTCGAGTTTTACGGAGCAATCGAGTGAGTGGTCTAGCGATTTTAGAAAATCCCTCAACGAATCTGCGGTAATAGCCGGCGAGACCCAGAAAACTCCTCACCTCCTTCACATTCTTAGGCGGCTCCCAAGCCATCACTGCCTCTATCTTCTGCGAGTCTACCCGAACTCCCTCTGCTGAGATCACATGCCCGAGGAACGTAACTTCCTCGAGCCAAAACTCACACTTAGAGAACTTCGCGTACAACTGCTCAGCCCTCAAAGCGTCTAATACAATCCGAAGATGTAAGGCGTGTTCCTCCCGACTCCGTGAATAGATGAGAATATCGTCGATAAAAACGACTACGAATTTGTCCAGATACTCAATAAAAACTTTGTTCATCAACTGCATGAACACTGCTGGGGCATTGGTTAGCCCGAAAGGCATAACCACAAACTCGTAATGGCCATATCTCGTCCGAAAGGCAGCTTTCGGAATATCGACGTCCCGAATCCTCAATTGGTAGTAGCCCGATCGCAAATCAATCTTCGAAAAGACTGTCGCCCCTGAAGCAGATCAAACACATCGTCCATCCGGGGCAGAGTGTATTGCTTTTTGATGGTGAGCTTGTTTATTTCTCGATAGTCGATGCATCACCGGAGCGATCCATCCGTCTTCTTGACAATAAGTACAGGCGCACCCCAAGGCGATGCGCTCGGTCGATTATACCCTTTTTCTAACAACTCTCCCAATCGATTCTTCAACTCTAGCATCTCCGACGGTGCCATACGGTATGGTGCTCGAGAAATAGGGGCCGCATTCACTCAAGATCAATAGGAAACTCCACCTCTCGATGTGGTGGTAATCCCGACAAGTCGTCAGGAAATACATCAGGATACTCGCTAACAATCTGGAATCGACGATATGTCAACCCCACCATCTTCCGCTGCAGGCGAAACACGATAAGACGCAACCCCGGTTCGAAGTTTCATCGCCTTCAAGGCGCTAATCACACTCCCCGATCTACCCGCTTACAACCGACTAGAGTATGCTCGGTGCCATCCTCGGCCACGATCGAGATAGTACGAGTCCGATAATTCATGATAGCACCATGACGATCTAACTAATCGTCCCGAGGATCAAATCCTCACCTTTAAGGTCTATAACAATAAGATTCGAGGCGATCCGGCTCCCGATCCTCACCGGGCAATCCCTAACTTCCCGGTCCCCAACCATACGGTCTCCACCGGGTGTACCCACTACAAACGGCTCACACTCAAACAAGCGGTCAAAACCAATACGACTCACACAATTGAAGCAATAAAGGAATGGGTAGCACCGAATCAAAAATCTTGAAATTGGATGAGTAAGGATCCGAGTGGTACTGACGCCACCGGAACGTCTGTCTCCTCTGTACGCCTCATCCGATACAACCGGGGTGAATCAACCCGAACTCGACACAGACGGTGGTCGGTGACCCGACCCCTACCACGGCCCGAACCTTGCGGAACATGAGTATACGGAATCTTTGTGCTCCCTCGATCGGCGGTGGTAGTCGGGACTCTAGCGACCTCGTGGCCCTCTCACAATGGGTCGCCCGATGCCCGGGCCCGCAAGTAAAACAAATAAGCTGGAGGAAAAGGGCAATCCCTCATCAAATGCTCATGTTGGTTGCGGTTAAAACAAACCACGCCACGAAGCAATTTGGATCGAACGATTACCCCGAGATCCCAGTAGGTGAAACGGTCTCTTCCGTGTGTAGGCAGAACGAGACCTCGAAATCGACCACCTTCTGGGCCGAGAACCCGCGGTGGTCTTACCTTCTTAACTTCGAAACCGACTCGATTAGGGACACCATCTCGATCGCGGGCGCGATCCCGATATTCCTTCAAGGTAGCACACATGAGCGGTGCCATACTCGCCCGATATGCGGCTTCATGCGCATATTGAAGTAACGGATTTTATCGCCTCCGTCCTCACCGATCTCTCACAAAACCCAACCGCGATTGTAGGAAATAATGGCACGAGAAATCGGCACATCCCGAGGCGTAGCGGTGAAAAACTCCACAGTCTGCGCTCCTTAGCGGCGGTGGACAATATTCTGCTTCCATAGCAGCCCTGAACTCCTCCCAAGTGGCCCGACGATCTCTGGGCGCAACGGCTTCCCACCACTCCGCAGCTTCTTTATCCAGGAGGTACTGGGCAATATGTACCCTTCTGTCTTCGGGGCAAGCTACGGCATCAAAGGTCCTGGACAACTGAAAGAGCCAATTCTCCCAACCGAGGAGTCGAAGATCCAGAGAAACTAGGAGGTTGCATCCTAGTCACCGAATGAAGCCATGTACTAGCATCCTCCACATGATTCGGGGGTGGATTCTGGCGTCCACCCTGAGCTATCTGAGTAAGCTGGGCTACTAACTGCTGAAGTACGGCAGTAGCCCCGGCGTCGGCATTATTACCCGACGGCACTGAGTGAGAGGCTGAGTCCGCAGAGGACTGAGAAAGTGAGCCCTCCTCATTATCAGCACCCCGACCACGGCCTCGGCCGCGTCCCCTAGCCGGTCTACCACGACCTCTCAACATACTGAAGGGAAATAAGAAAAGGACAAGATCAGAAGGATTCACAATTCACAAAGTTGGTAACACAAGTCACAATTCCGAACTACGCAAGAAAACGAATTACAGAAATATAAGAGTTCGAGGAGACTTACAGCCACGGGTCGCACGAAAAGACGGTAGCGTGATGATATTAGGCTCAACGACTGACTCTAACGACATAACTGACAGACCCAAAATTCACCGACAGCCTAGGTATGCAAAACCTAAGCTCTGATACCATAAATGTAACACCCCAATTCACAAAGGGGACATTACACGCCGTAGAAACCTCGTGAGGTCTACCAGGCTAACACAAGACACATAACCACAATGACAAACCCCAAAAGATGCACTCGAAAGTAAACAGGGCCGTGGCCTCGGCCAAAACATTTCAACGGAATACATGAAACATAATGTAAATATCAATTCATTGCCCACGCAGACTTAAACCAAATTCGAAGTAGGCGGTTTAACTCCAATACTCGACAAATGCAATGACGAAAATAAAAAGAACAATACGGACTCGAGCCACTATCATCAAGCCATCCCATCCTTCGCGTGCGTGCCCGTGCTGCTCCTCGGCTCTTAGGTACGAAATGCATAAGACGCATTTCCCCATTTAAGGGGTTAGCATTTGAATAGCTAGTGCAAGTACACAATTACACAACATTATATACAAGATACGGTTTATACACAATCGCCCAAAACGTAAGTCATTTGCCACATATATATTCCGAATACTACGTTGACAATCAAACCGGTTTCCAATCATCACGATATCACAAAATCACAACAGTATCCGTGGCGTACCCCTTAGTATCGACCCCGGACATCCCGTCGAACACTCCGGGTGGGATACCACTTCGCGGCCGTACCCCTTAGTATCGACCCCGGACATCCCGTCGGACACTCGGGTGGAAGTTCAATCACGCACGCACCCAAGTCCACTTCGGCCGTACCCCTTAGTATCGACCCCGGACATCCCGTCGGACACTCCGGTGGAAGGAACACAACTCACGCACCCAAAAATCACCATTCATCATTCATTTGAAAATCACAATATACATAACGAAATGTAATACATGTACTTGCCTTGATTAATACGACGCGAAGGAAGCAGCGAAGGAACGGTTACGGTCCGAACAATCCTCTCAAATCCGACCCTAACACAATAGTGATATAAAACCAATTTCAACACCGTGAATACGAAGAAAATCATCCTAGTTCTACCCGTTGGGACAATTCGCCGGACACCACGCGTGCATAAGGAAAAGAAATCGGTCAACGGTGGATTGACGGGATTTCATCCCAATCAATAACAAGAAAACCAAGGGTTACGATTATACTATCAAAATTAATCATATTCAACAAGAATCCATCAACAAAGCGGAAAGAATCGGACAAAACCCCAAAATCCCCAATTATCCAAAAAGGTAGGGTTAAAGGAATCCTTACCTCTTGAAGAATCAAGCATTCAAATCCAAAACCACGGGTTAGATCCGAAATCCGAGCCACTCAATCGAAAAGGGATGAAGAAATCTACACAAGTAAGTGATAGATGGAGGAACTCTCCCTCTCAAGTCTCTCTCTCTCGCGCACGGTTGAAGAAGGAGGAAATGAATGTTTTGTGAAAATAACACATTTATAATGTAACGCGAGACCTATCGGCCGGCTATCGGCCAATAGGCCCAACCGATATACATGCAGTGCCCGCAGAAGATCCTATCGGCCGCCCCTATCGGCCGAAAGGCTCTGGAGGTGATCTCGGCCGCCCTATCGGCCGAAAGGCTCCTGGAGGTGATCGGCCAAAAACTGAAACGACCATAACTCTCTCGTCCGGACTCCGATTGACTCACCGTTTGAACCATAGGAAAGCTAACTCGATGCTCTATAATATTGCAAAGATTTAGAATTTTTGGAGTTACCAAAAATTAATGGTGATCTAACAAAATCGAACTCATCTGAGGAAAGTTGAAACAATAAACAATAACGAGATTATAGTTCAACGGTTGACAGGAAGGACATACTGAAAGATACACGGGGGTCACTATGACCGAGAAATATACCGAAAATGAAAATACAAGGGAAAGAAAAATACCGGATATTACAGTGGACATGTACACGGACACATTTCCGGATCGGGCGTACTGTGATGTCCATCTTGAGCTATATTGTTAATCGTTCATAGTCCATGTTTGATTGGATGTGTTCGACGGTTTGTGACTGATTGTTTCATACGCCCGAGGGGTTTGATTAATAGTCGGGATGTTTTTCCTTGAAATCTATATATGTGAATTGTATAACGTCGGAAGAATTGATTATCATGTATATCTGATCCTGTGTTATGGGCGAAATACTTGTATTGTATTTTAGGTCGAGGCAAAGGTAAGGCACGGGAAGAGCATGTTGACGGCGAAGGGTTCGAAGGATACTAGTTCGGGGGCCCCAAATCATTTGTTGTCTGGTTATGTTAAACCGTGTTATGTTATTTTATTTTCTGCTTCATTTAAATTACTATCTGGTTGTATTGACATTTGAAGTATTTTCCATCTCCATATGGTTTATACATATTTTTTGGATCCTGTGTATTATAAGGCCGTTGGCCATATTTTTAATAAACTCCTAATCGGAGTAATGACTATTCATTGTGGTTCGGTATCACAAATAATATTTATTTATTCTGTTTTGGATATCGCCTGGTGGGTCCCAGTGTGGGGTCCACAGCACTGTAATAGCCGTCTTTTGGGGTGTTACACTTCTGATGACTTACAGTATTTAAATACTTTATCCTTTAGTATTTAAATACTTCTTTATCAACGGGACTTGACTTCTAGCGAATACTGAAGATTCCTTCTTGTCCTGTTTGAGGGCTGTATGGAACGATTGTTGTATTGATATTTCGAGACACCTTCCATACTTAGCTTTGTGGGACTCTTTGTTGTATGATAGATTTGCTGTATGGATGAGACTGCGATAAGTCTTTGATACAGGTTGATACTTGATCAGCTTTTCGATACAGCTATTGGCGGTATTCAGGATTTGGCATATTGTCAAAACATTCTGACAATACAATCGATACAGGGATTGTTTATCCAAACAGCATCGATACAGGGTGTTTGTTACCCAACAGCTGTAATTCATTGTTTTGTTGCCAAAGGCACGGCAGATCAGAGCTGGATATGGCACAAAAGGATGTCTCGTATCAACTTAAGACCATCAACAAATTGGCCTAACATGGAAGAGTCATAGGCTTGCCCGATGTTATATTTCATAATAATTGCGTCTGCGGACTCTGTTAGAAAGGCAAGCAAGTCAAGACCACTCATAAGACAAAATCATATCTCTCAACCCACAGGGTTTTGGATTTACTCCATATGGATCTTTATGGCCCTGCAGACCATGTCAGCCTTGGAGGTTAGAAATATTGTGTGGTTACTATTGATGATTTTTCCAGGTATTCATGGACCATATTCCTGAGAAAAAACCACAATGCTGACGGAACATCTTAAAAGGCTACAGAATGAGCATTGTATCCATTTCAGTTCGACAATGGCACATAATTCACAAACCGTTTCATAGAGCAATATTGTGTGGATGGCATACAACATGCATGAATACTCAACATCATTGACTCCTCAACAAAATGGTGTTGCCGGAGAAAGAATAGGATGCTGATGGAGGCAACTAGAACAAAGATTGTTGCAAGCAAGATGCCGCAGCACTTTGGGGAGAAACCACAAATACAGTGTGTTATACACAAAACCACTGTATCATCAACAAGAACCACAACAAAACCACATACGAGGTATGGTATAATAAAACTCCTATGGTTGCATATTGTCACATTTTTGGATGCAGGTGTTACGTTCTTAACAATGGGAAGGATCAGCTCAAGACCTTTGATGCGAAATCTGATGAAAGTATATTTGTTGGATTCTCATGTTTCAGCAAGCCATCCAGGATTTTCAACAAAATAAAACTGACTACAAAGGGGTTAGTCTATATGGTCTTCGATGAACCCTATTGCGATCCTACCACTACTACAAAATTGGCCTTTAACAGCAGTTCTGGAGCCATTTTAACAGCGGTTCTGGAACCGCTGTTATAGGCTCCGATGTTAAATTTAACATCGGTTATTAGAAAATCGCTGTTAAATTTAACATCGGTTCTTTCAGAAAACCGCTGTTAATTTAACAGCGGTTTTATGAAAGAACTAATGTTAATTTTACATTTAACATCGGTTCTTTGTAACAACCGCTGTTAAATTAACAGTGGTTTTCTGAAAGAACCGATGTCAATTTGAATGGGTACTTTAACAGCGCTTTTTTATTATAACCGCTGTTAATCTTAATTTTTTTTAATACCAGGTTTATTTATTTAATTTACCCACCTGCTACACAATTTCAGAAAATAGTACAACAACCATATAACACAACTTTTCATCCAACAATCAAGAATACCAATACAATGATGTTTCAAAGTTATACAACAACACAACTTTGAAACATTCACCAATATAACACAACTTCCATCCAACAATCAAATAAATAACGCTCATTACAAATATCTACAATATCAATACAATGATGTTTCAAAATTGTACACAACTTTGAAATATTCACCAATATAACACAACTTCCATCCAACAATCAAATACAATAACGCTCATTACAAATATCTATAATACCAATACAATGACGTTCCATCCAATTCAAAACAAATACAACACAATTCATGAACTAACCAAAAATCTGCGCATATAAATGTAATACCCGGATTTTCAGTATAAATTTTTCGCGTTATTTTATCTGAGATATACTGTATAGTTTGGTATCTATACAGTATGGATAAAATAAATTAAGGACCGAGACAGTTATACTGGTGTGATTATCGTTTTTGATTGACAGATATATTCAGGATATGTTGTATCAGGTTGAACTGATTTGGATATCAGGTATACCGTATGAGAATATTTTTGGATTCAGTGTATGTATTCAGTATGCCGTATGTTCGTATTTGTTATGTCGAGACGTTGGACAGGAATTATTGTAAATGGCTAAGTATGGAAGCCATTACGTACGTTGTGTTGAAGCTTACGTACGTTAAATTGGTAGAGTTACGTACGTTATGGCCGAGACATTACGTACGTAACATGGGAATCAGACGATCGAGTCGTGGTCGGCAGGTGGGACCCTGTGTCGGCAACTTTCGGCGGAGGATGTTGACAGGTGAGTCAACGTACGTGTTACGTACGTTATACAGGACGTGTTACGTACGTAACACGATCATTGTACTGTAGCAAGTCAACTGGTATATTACGTACGTTATATGGCATGGGTTACGTACGTAAGGAAGTTCACGTTTTGAGGCAGTAGGGTCTGGGGTGGCATTACGTACGCTAACCAGGACAAGATAGCGTACGTAAGAGGTGTTACGTACGTTAACTTGGGAATGTTACGTACGTAACGAGCGGGGAGTTTATATAAGGAATGGCCGTCATTTCATTTCACTTCATCATTTCTCTTCGTTTTTCATCTCCAAACCTTGAGAGAGGGATATTTTGGCTCTCCTAATTCGATTTTGAGCTTGAGGGCTTGGATTTGGAGTTTGGATATGGAGTTATTGATGATTCTTGAAGTGATTTATTGTGTATTCCATCTTCTAAGAGGTATGTTGGAAAATCCTCCTTTTCATTTCGATTTTTTTGATGTTGTTATTGATAAATGATTTGTATGAAGATGATTAAGATGTTGTTGTTTCGATTCTTGAGGTTATATGAGGTGTATGTTGAAGGAAGATGATGATATGTTGGATTATGTCTTGATTATGTTGCTATGATTATGGAATCATAATATTCTTGATGTTCTTGGTAGTATTGCTTCGATTCTTGATGTTAAGAAGATCATATGTTGAAGAACATGATGATATATGCCTTGAATTATGATTAAAGATTGGTTAGATGTTAGAAAACATCGGATTATGTTCTTTTGTGGATTGTGAACGTGAATTCGGATAATTCATGTTCTTGAAGGACTCATAAGTTATACATGTTATGATTTTGGAGGGATTTCGGATAATTGGAATGTGATTATTCACGATAATAATTGGTAAATTGTTTCTTACGAATTTACAAGTATGAACAAGAAGGAGTTTTGTCTTCGTATTTGGAGTTGAAGTTGGAATCGAATATGTTATAAAATCCTTAATGTCGAGATAAATTGATCATTGATTTGATGAATACGTTTTAAAGTGTTGGTGTTTTGGATATGAATATGGAATATTCACATTTAAAACTAAGTTATGTGTTTTAGTACAATATTCGTATAGGAATACGAATATGATTCCGGATTTGATAAGGTTATGATTCACTTTTGAGTTTGAGAATTCATAGGTATTTAACAAGTGTTCAATTCGGATAATGGAATTATTTGAAACCTTTGGAATATGGTTATCTATGATGTTGAATTAATCGGATCGTCCGGATTGATGATGATAACCGGTAATTGGTTTATATTATGAATTTACAATGAGAAAACTTGTAGTTGTTTTTAAGATTGAATTTGGAATCGGTAATGTTAGACCCTTGATGGTTTAAATAGATTATGGATATGATATTCGGATTGTGGAATCGTATTGTGGTTTTGAATTCGTGTTAGATTGGTTCGGGTTGTTTGGATATGTGTTTAATCGGGATATTGTAGAACCGTTGTTGATCGGTTATTGATTGTTATATTGATTATTGAGTTGCGACTTGTATCGTGGATATGGGTTCGTATTTGTTTGAGTTGTATTGTTTGGTTTTGTATATGATCGAGGTTTCGTTGAACCGTTGAGTTTGTTGGTTGAGTATGTCGGTTATTGATTTTTATCGATTGTGTGTTAATCAGTTATTGCAATAGGTTGATATGTTTTGATCATGGATTATGACCGTTGTGTTGCGGTTGAGGTCGAAGAGTTCGTAGATTGCTTTGTTCGGGGCTGAAGAGCTCGTGGATGAAGGCAATGGATTTTGGTAAAGTCTTCGTGGTATCGGTATCGAGGCAAGTTTATACTTGTTCAGTTTATAATTGTAATACCCGGTTGTAATTCAGTAATTATCATTCAGTATTTATCATTCAGTAATTGATACTCAGTAATTTCACTCATTATTGATCATTTGTCACTCAGATTCAGTCATGGTATTCATCATTCAGAGTAATTGTATCGTGTATCAATCGTCTTTCATCACTAATCTGATTGGAGTTTCGTGCTGTGGTTATCATCATTGTCATTTTCGTTGCGAGCTGTGCGTGAGGGGTAGCGCACGCTACGTACTCCTTTTAGCGTACGCTAATTTGGTATAGGTAGCGCACGCTACCACTCAGCTTTAGCGCACGCTAAGGTTACCCTGGCTGCAGTCCAGAAGGTACTGGACTGCAGGTGAGTTATGAGTAGCGCACGCTACGAATGGTAAGTAGCGCACGCTACGAATGGTAAGTAGCGCGCGCTAGCGGGTTGTATTAGCGCACGCTAATATGTGGTGTAGCGCACGCTAAGGACAGATCAGGTGGAGTCCAGTGGCTACTGGACTGCACTGGATTAATTCTTAGCGTACGCTATGTGTTGTTTTTAGCGTACGCAATCAATATTATAGCGCACGCTAATCGTTGGTTGTAGCGCACGCTATCGAGGTCAGATCAGAGGGCAGACAGTTTTCTGGACTCCAGTACTGGGCATCAATATTTCGTTAGCGCACGCTAATAATGGGTTTTAACGTACGCTAGTAGTATGGCCGTAGCGCATGCTACAAAAGGTACGTAGCGCGCGCTACCGTGTTCGGACAGTGGGTACTGGACTACCCAAATTACTCGTTAGCGCACGCTACGCACAAGGGCTAGCGCACGCTAACCTGGACTGACTATAAATTGGACAGTTTAGTCAGAGTTCGTCATTTATCATTCTAATCTCTTTCTCTCGTCGGTTCTTGGCGATTTGGGCGATTTAGAGAGTATTCTTCAAGGTGTAATCATCAATCATCATCTTCAAGTCTTTGAGTTGGATTAATCATCACTTCATCATCTCCAAAGCATCGAATCAAAGGTATTAATTTCTTGGATCTAGAATTTCGGATTTTTGGGTTTTCCTTCCGATTTCTTCGTGTAAGCTTGGATTATCATTGGAATATGTTAGATATGGATTATCTACCTTGGATAAATATATTCCTATGGATTTAATGGTTATTTTCGGAATTACTTCAAGAACCCTTGGGGTTGACTTCGGTTAATTGGGGATTTTCCGATTGATGTTGTTGTAATCATGAATTATGGATTCCTAATGGATTATTGATATCATTGAAGTGTTTTGTTAGTTCGAAATACTCAATTTGGTGTTGGTTTCGACATATTCGGGATTGGATATTTCTGAAGTTGTGTGGTTGGTTATGTATTCGTTGGAATGCCCTATGAGTTTGATTATCGTTGTTTCGACCTTTGGGTTAATCGTGTTTTGTTGCTTGATACGTGTATTGAACGATTGTTGGTAATTATTGTTATTCAAGGTTATTCGAGCGACCGGTATCTTGGTTAGGACGTTGTTCGTGGACGGACATTCTTCATCGGTATTGTGTAAGTTAAATCTTACTCGGTTAAAAGGATACTCATTCCTTTTGTTTTTGATTGCTCATAATCATAATTCATTCATCATAATATTAATCATTTTGAGACTTGTAATTGTCGAATAATCATTTCATTCACGAGCAGCGGTTCCAAATCATTTCATTGGGTTATCAATCACGTCACTATTACTTTCATATCGGTGAGTCATCTTGGCCTTGTCTAATTATCATTCATTGATATTCATCATGGTCATTCTCGTTCATGTGACCTTCCGGGTTCATATTGCGTGGCCGGGTGTGGCTGTGTGGAATTTTTAGTCGGGCACACGATGGTCATGTATTGGGTTCACCGATACATCGGACCGTGCACACGGTAACGCTTACCTCTGTGAGACTAATTAGGTACAAGGACGGGTGTGTCCGGTCATTCGTCTTGTACACTTGCACAGGACATTACGGGCGTACTATGATACTCCTCTTCAGTGTAATTCATAATTAAGAATATTTCATAACTTCGGTTAATTCATGATTGTGTAATTTCAACTCTTGAGGATTGTTGTTATGTGTAACTGACCCCGTTGGGGGATTTTGTTTTCAGGTCACGGCAAGGCAAAGGCACGGGAAGAGCATGTTGACGGCGACGAGTCCCAGTGAAACTAGTAGGGGGCCCCAGTCATTCCGTTTGTTCAGTCATCTTCAGTCATTTTAGTTATTCCGTCATTTGTATTTTCCGCTGCAAATTCCGTTTGAGATGTTTATTTATTTAGGGTGGTGTATTTTATCTTCATATAAAATATACTAGTATTGATATTGTCTGGTGTCTGTACTTAAACTCCTCATCGGAGTACTTGGTAATATAATGTGGTTCGGTACTACAATTATATTATTTAATTCATCATTTTCATTCGCTTGGTGGGTCCCGATGGGATTCACGACCGTAATATCCACCTAGTTTGGGGTGTTACGAGTTGGTATCGGAGAGTGGTTTTGAATACTACCCTCCAAGTCATGTCTCATTTGAAATCATCGTCATCGGACTAGTATCATTGGACTTTCGCGTCACGTGTGACTGTGCAAATGCCGAGCCAATCGGACCAAGAATCGTAAGATTTCTAATGCCATGGTACAATTCGCATTAATCATTCATTCATAATTCATCGATTAACAATCCTCAATCATCATTGTCATTTTGACCAGGACGGTCGAGTTAACTCATTAATCACTCAATTCATTTCATTATTGATTGTTGATCGGGAAGATCAAATCATTAATCTTGTTAACTCATTCAAGATAATCATTTCATAACTTCATCGAGATAATCATGTCACGTCAATTAATCATTCATGTAATCGCTGTATTTGAGCGCGTATGCTCATTTTCATCATTTCATAATATAATCATAATGTGATACTCATGCGAGATATATAATCATCATATGACTTTCCACTTCAGTGTGGAAAGGGCTGGCAGAGGACGTGGAGGACGAGGCCGTGGAGCGTGCCGAATCCCGAGAGCTCGTGTGAATACACGTGCAAACGCGAGGAATAATGCTAATTCATCGAGCAGCGACGCTGCCACTCATTCACCTGGACGCGATCATTCACTATCGGGGAGTCGTACCCGGGACACGGCTCAGTCAGAGGGTGTCCGGGTTGACCCACTCGCTTTTATGCAGGGCATGATGGCCCAAATGACGCAGATGGCTCAGTTGATGGAGACGATGCATAACTCCGTCAATCAAAATCAGCAGGCTCCTCCGCCGCCACCTCAGAGGCAAGAGAGGAATGTGAGTAATATCATCGGCGATATCTCTCGCCAGAGGCCACCTACTTTTGAGGGCTCGTCTGAGCCGGCAGATATCATTCATTGGCTCGAGCATTTCGAGAAGTTGTTTGCTATGGTAGAGTGTCCCGAGGGACACAAAGTTTCTGTTGCGGCTTACTACCTGGGTAAGAGCGCACATTCTTGGTGGTTATCGTTGAAACCCACCGAAGGATCTTGTACTTGGGATCAGTTCATGACTCTCATGATGGAGAGGTATTATCCGGCCCCACTCAGAGAGGCCAAGCTGTCAGAATTGCTCACCCCCGACCCCTCAACAGACGAGGATGTTCTCGCCATTGCCGAGAAATTTCAGGAACTTCTCCCTTTCGCCTCATCCATCATTCATTCAGAGGCGGATAAGATCAAGTATTTCAAAGAAGAGGTGAAACCCCGTATGAGACTTGCCATTTAATCATAATTGCACCACGTTGGCTGAATTCATTGAGAAAGCTCTCACCTACGAGCTTACTACTAAGGAAATTGCTAAGCAGCAACCTTCGTCTGCTAGCAAGAAATCGAAGAATCGTAATCAGTCTGAAGGCGGTCAGACAACTTTCAAGAAACCCCGTGCGGGCTCTGCTTTTTCTGAGCGACCTCATGTGTCGTCTAAACCCGCGGAATCTCAGTCTCGAGCGGCCAGTTCGGCCATCACCTGTTTTAACTGTGGGGATCTTGGTCACCTCAGTACCAAGTGTCCGAGACAGACTATCACATGTCATAATTGTGGAATTGCTGGGCATAAGGCCCGTTTTTGCCGTAGGGACTCCAAACCTACTCAGACGTCATCTCAGGCACCTAAGCAGTCAGCCGTTCAGAATCAGGCCACTCAATCAGCGTCGTTTAAAACGACAGGAGCGACTAAAGGTGGAACTTTTAGCCAGCAGACGGGAGCGTCCGGTGCCGGGACTAGCAAGCCCCGGATCTATGAGATGAAGAAGACCGATGATCCAGAGGCCCGAATGATCTCAGGTACACTCGATATTCTATCTCAACCTGTGTGTACCCTTTTCGATACTGGTGCATCGCATTCATTCATTTCCGAGTCATGTTTGAGTAGACTACGTCTGGGTAGTGCTACTAGTTGTGAGCCTTATGTCATTGCCTACCTGATGGTAGACGAATTATCGGTAATCGTGAGATTCAGAATTGTCCGATTCAGTTTCATGGTCGTGTATGGCCAGCGGACCTAATCGTGGTAGATTTGCCGAGGGACGACATCATCTTGGGTATTGATTGGATGGATCGTCATGATGCCATCATTAGTGTCCGTAAGCGTATGATCACTATCATTTCAGACGATAGGGTTGAATGTGTGTTTCAGGGAGGTAATCCCGGATGTTCCGGTAAGGTCATTAATTTGATGAAAGCAATAAGGTTACTCAATCAGGGATGTGTCGGTTATTGGTGTTATATGGCCAAAACCGAGAAGTCATCAGTAATGTTAATGGATATTCCGGTGGTGAGGGAATATGCCGATGTGTTTCCAGATGAGTTACCTGGTTTGCCTCCACAGAGGGATGTGGAATTCACGATTGAGTTGGAGCCTGGTACGTCCCCGATATCGAAGGCACCGTACCGGATGGCCCCGACCGAAATGCAAGAATTAAAGAACCAACTTGAGGAGTTGTTCGAGAAAGGTTATATCCGACCGAGTGCGTCCCCGTGGGAAGCACCAGTGTTGTTTGTCAAGAAGAAGGATGGTTCATTCCGCTTATATATTGATTATCGGGAGTTGAACAGGGTGACGATCAAGAATAAGTATCCCTTACCCCGTATTGATGATCTCTTAGATCAACTTCAGGGAGCTTCAGTATTTTCCAAGATCGACTTAAGGTCTGGATATCATCAATTGCGGATCCGAGAGTCGGACATCGCGAGGACGGCGTTTCGAACACGCTATGGTCATTATGAGTTTGTGGTTGTGCCGTTCGGATTGACTATTGCACCTGCGGTATTCATGGAGTTAATGAATCGGGTTTTCATCGACTTTTTGGATCAGTTTGTTGTTGTCTTCATCGATGACATTTTGATTTATTCTTGTGACCGGGAGGAACACGAGTTTCACCTTCATCAAGTGCTCGACGTGTTGAGACGAGAACAACTTTATGGGAAGTTTTCCAAATGTGAGTTCTGGATGTCCAAAGTGACTTTTCTCGGACACGTAATCTCATCAGACGGAGTTCGTGTCGACCCTCAGAAGACGGAGGCTATTCGAGATTGGCTACCTCCGAAGAACGTTAAGGAAATCCGAAGTTTTCTCGGATTAGCGGGTTATTATCGGCGATTTGTAGAGGGATTTTCTAAAATCGCTCAACCCTTAACGAACCTTTTGTGGAAGGATAAGAAATACACGTGGTCCGACGCGTGTCAACGGAGTTTTGAGGAACTCAAGAGCCGGTTAATGTCAGCACCTGTAATTTCCTTGCCGCAGGGTACGGAAGGATTTGTGGTTTATAGTGATGCGTCCGGACAGGGTCTCGGATGTGTACTCATGCAGAACGGGAAAGTTATTGCCTATGCTTCACGGCAATTGAGACCTTACGAGGTTAATTATCCGACCCACGACCTGGAGCTAGCAGTTGTGGTGTTCGCTTTGAAGATTTGGCGTCATTACCTTTATGGCGTCACCTGTCAGATATTCACTGATCATAAGAGTTTAAAGTATATATTTACTCAGAAGGAGTTAAATATGCGTCAGAGACGGTGGTTGGAATTAATCAAAGATTATGATATCGAGATCCTCTACCACCCGGGCAAGGCGAACGTTGTCGCCGACGCCTTGAGTCGTAAGTCCGTTCAGGAGCAGATGCTTGCCCGTTTAACAGTTCAGAAGGAGCTTCAGCATGAATTCCTTAGACCCGAGATCGAGGTCTGGCTTCAGCGAGTTCAGGGGCAGCTTTGTATGTTAGAGATTTCATCGTCACTCGAGGAGGCAATCCGAGAGAATCAGGGTTCGGACCCATCATTGTTGCGCATCCGAGAGGATGTGGCTCAGGGGAAAGCCCCTAAATTTGTGGTCCACGAGGATGGACTTTTGAGGTTTAAGAATCGGTTGTGCGTACCGGCGAATGACGAGTTGAAAAACTCGATTTTGAAAGAAGCTCATGCTACCCCTTATTCTGTTCATCCGGGGTCTAGTAAGATGTACAAGGACTTGAAACAAAATTACTGGTGGAGTAATATGAAGCGAGAAGTCGCAGAATTTGTTTCGAGATGCTTAACCTATCAACAAGTTAAGATTGAACATCAGCGACCGGCGGGTATGCTGAAACCTCTTCCTATTCCCGAATGGAAGTGGGAAGACATTTCTATGGATTTCATTACGAGTTTGCCGACGAGTCGTCATGGCATGAATACGATCTGGGTGATCGTGGACCGCTTAACTAAATCAGCTCATTTCCTTGAGATCAAGGAAACGTGGGGTCCCGAGAGACTTGCTCAACTGTTCATCAAAGAGATAGTCAGACTGCATGGTACTCCTAAAAGTATCGTTTCCAATCGTGACGGACGGTTTGTGTCGCATTTTTGGAAATCAGTTCACCGTGCTATGGGAACTCAGCTTAATCTCAGTACCGCTTTTCATCCTCAGTCCGACAGATAATCAGAGAGGACCATTCAGACATTAGAGGACATGTTGAGGGCATGCGTCCTCGATTGGAAAGACGATTGGGAAGCCCAACTACCATTGATCGAGTTCACGTATAATAATAGTTGGCATGCTTCGATCAAGATGTCACCTTACGAGGCCTTGTATGGTCATCGTTGTCGATCTCCGTTGTGTTGGGACGACTTATCAGAATCAATCGGCACCGAGCCCGATATGCTTATAGCCGCCCGTGAGAAGGTAACTTTGATCAGGAGTCATTTGTTGACAGCTCAGAGTCGACAGAAATCATACGCAGATAACCGTCGTCGACCATTAGAGTTCGAGGCTGGTGACCATGTGTTGGTTAAGGTATCCCCGAGTCGTGGTATCTTCCGTTTTGGGAAGAGGGGAAAGTTGAGTCCGAGATTCATTGGACCGTTTGAGATTTTGGATCGAGTAGGCGAGTTAGCATATCGATTGGCTTTACCTCCGGCGTTGAGCCGAATTCATAATGTGTTTCATGTCTCCCAGCTGCGGAAGTATGTTGCCGACCCGAGTCACATACTTCAGTTTGATGAAATCGAGATCGCCAACGATCATTCATATGAGGAGCGTCCTATACGAGTTTTAGAGCGCCGAATCAAACAGTTGAGGAATAAGACGATTCCTTTGGTTAAAATTCAGTGGTCTAGACACGGAGTCGAAGAGGCTACGTGGGAAACCGAGGATAGTATGCGGGAGAGTTATCCCGAGTTGTTTGACCCTTAGTTTCGGGGACGAAACTCTTTTAAGGGGGGTGTATGTAATACCCGGTTGTAATTCAGTAATTATCATTCAGTATTTATCATTCAGTAATTGATACTCAGTAATTTCACTCATTATTGATCATTTGTCACTCAGATTCAGTCATGGTATTCATCATTCAGAGTAATTGTATCGTGTATCAATCGTCTTTCATCACTAATCTGCTTGGAGTTTCGTGCTGTGGTTATCATCATTGTCATTTTCGTTGCGAGCTGTGCGTGAGGGGTAGCGCACGCTACGTACTCCTTTTAGCGTACGCTAATTTGGTATAGGTAGCGCATGCTACCACTCAGCTTTAGCGCACGCTAAGGTTACCCTGGCTGCAGTCCAGAAGGTACTGGACTGCAGGTGAGTTATGAGTAGCGCACGCTACGAATGGTAAGTAGCGCGCGCTAGCGGGTTGTATTAGCGCACGCTAATATGTGGTGTAGCGCGCGCTAAGGACAGATCAGGTGGAGTCCAGTGGCTACTGGACTGCACTGGATTAATTCTTAGCGTACGCTATGTGTTGCTTTTAGCGTACGCAATCAATATTATAGCGCACGCTAATCGTTGGTTGTAGCGCACGCTATCGAGGTCAGATCAGAGGGCAGACATTTTTCTGGACTCCAGTACTGGGCATCAATATTTCGTTAGCGCACGCTAATAATGGGTTTTAACGTACGCTAGTAGTATGGCCGTAGCGCACGCTACAAAAGGTACGTAGCGCGCGCTACCGTGTTCGGACAGTGGGTACTGGACTACCCAAATTACTCGTTAGCGCACGCTACGCACAAGGGCTAGCGCACCCTAACCTGGACTGACTATAAATTGGACAGTTTAGTCAGAGTTCGACATTTATCATTCTAATCTCTTTCTCTCGTCGGTTCTTGGCGATTTGGGCGATTTAGAGAGTATTCTTCAAGGTGTAATCATCAATCATCATCTTCAAGTCTTTGAGTTGGATTAATCATAACTTCATCATCTCCAAAGCATCGAATCAAAGGTATTAATTTCTTGGATCTAGAATTTCGGATTTTTGGGTTTTCCTTCCGATTTCTTCGTGTAAGCTTGGATTATCATTAGAATATGTTAGATATGGATTATCTACCTTGGATAAATATATTCCTATGGATTTAATGGTTATTTTCGGAATTACTTCAAGAACCCTTGGGGTTGACTTCGGTTAATTGGGGATTTTCCGATTGATGTTGTTGTAATCATGAATTATGGATTCCTAATGGATTATTGATATCATTGAAGTGTTTTGTTAGTTCGAAATACTCAATTTGGTGTTGGTTTCGACATATTCGGGATTGGATATTTCCGAAGTTGTGTGGTTGGTTATGTATTCGTTGGAATGCCCTATGAGTTTGATTATCGTTGTTTCGACCTTTGGGTTAATCGTGTTTTGTTGCTTGATACGTGTATTGAACGATTGTTGGTAATTATTGTTATTCAAGGTTGTTCGGCGGGTATCTTGGTTAGGACGTTGTTCGTGGACGGACATTCTTCATCGGTATTGTGTAAGTTAAATCTTACTCGGTTAAAAGGATACTCATTCCTTTTGTTGTTGATTGCTCATAATCATAATTCATTCATCATAATATTAATCATTTTGAGACTTGTAATTGTCGAATAATCATTTCATTCACGAGGAACGACGGTTCCAAATCATTTCATTGGGTTATCAATCACGTCACTATTACTTTCATATCGGTGAGTCATCTTGGCATTGTCTAATTATTATTCATTGATATTCATCATGGTCATTCTCGTTCATGTGACCTTCCGGGTTCATATTGCGTGGCCGGGTGTGGCTGTGTGAAATTTTTAGTCGGGCACATGATGGTCATGTATTGGGTTCACCGATACATCGGACCGTGCACACGGTAACGCTTACCTCCGTGAGACTAATTAGGTACAAGGACGGGTGTGTCCGGTCATTCGTCTTGTACACTTGCACAGGACATTACGGGCGTACTATGATACTCCTCTTCAGCGTAATTCATAATTAAGAATATTTCATAACTTCGGTTAATTCATGATTGTGTAATTTCAACTCTTGAGGATTGTTGTTCTGTGTAACTGACCCCGTTGGGGGATTTTGTTTTCAGGTCACGGCAAGGCAAAGGCACGGGAAGAGCATGTTGACGGCGACGAGTCCCAGTGATACTAGTAGGGGGCCCCAGTCATTCCGTTTGTTCAGTCATCTTCAGTCATTTTAGTTATTCCGTCATTTGTATTTTCCGCTGCAAATTCCGTTTGAGATGTTTATTTATTTAGGGTGGTGTATTTTATCTTCATATAAAATATACTAGTATTCGGTATTGTCCTGGTGTGCTGTACTTAAACTCCTCATCGGAGTACTTGGTAATATAATGTGGTTCGGTACTACAATTATATTATTTAATTCATCATTTTCATTCGCCTGGTGGGTCCCAGTCGGGGATTCACGGCACTGTAATATCCAACTAGTTTGGGGTGTTACAATAATATTTGATGAATGGTTTCGTTTTCATTTCATTTATAATTCGTATAGCAATGTTGTTAGAAATGTAAGTTGTCGGGATAATGGTTTGTATATCGTGCTCTGGTTGTATTAAATCGTAAGGTATATGATTTAAATGTGTTCAGGGAAGTCGTGAGTTATCTTTGGTCAAGGATATAGAATATCGGATATCGAGGATAGTTATCGTGATGATATAAGTATCAGGATAAAGGTTTATTGGTATTGAATGGATGGTACCATATTTGAGATTATTCGTATAATTGTGTATTCGTTCAGGGATATTGTTCGTGGAGAGGATGTTGTCTTTGGCTTTGAGGTAATTTATGTATTGTTCAGTTATGAGATAATTATTATGTTGAGTTGTTGTATATGTTGTATGTTGATGCTTCGTATATTGAGATTCGTACTGGTTGTTCGTTGAGGGATGTTGATCTCAGGACTATTGTTGGTATTAATGGTTATGTTTATCGTCTCATTGGGGGATGTTGATGGATATGGTCCTCGGCTTTGAGGTAATCTAAGTATTTGTTCAGTCATGTGGATAATTAGTATGTTGAGTTGTTGTATATGTTGAGGTTTCGTGTAATGAGTTTCGTATCGGTTATTCGTTGAGGGATGTTGATCCCAGGACTGTTGTATTGAGATCGTAGATCATGTTGGTCATTCATTTAGGGATGATGATCCCAGGATTGATGTTTTGGATATTGATTAGTCGTGTCGACTTTTCATTGTCAGTCTGTAGTTGTTCACTTCGGTGAGTCTTTTGATCCTTATTGGATATGTATTTCTTTGAGTTTCGTTGTCATGTTGCATCGTGACATATCTGGAGTCATATCTGCGTGCCGATTGGTTATTGTGTAGGATTTTTAGCCGGGCACATGATGGTTATGTGTTGATATTTCCACATTGAACCGTGCACACGAGACGTAGTTCGTGAGGCTAATTAGGTACAAGACCACACGTGTATGTGATCAATACCCGGGGTGGCTTGTGCACGGACACATTTCCGGATCGGGCACACTATGACTTCCATTTTTGAGCCATATTGTTTCGTCGTTCATCCTCCATTTATGGTTGGGTATGTTCGACAGTTTGTGACTGGTTGTTCATACGCCCGAGGGGTATGTTCGACAGTCGGAGTTATTTCTTGAGATCAATTATTGTTGATCATTTGGAGTTTACCTTGTTGGTGGTATTCTCGGTTATGGTTGGTCCTTTGTTGATCATTTGGAGTTTACCTTGTTGATGGTATTCTCGGTTATTGTTGATCCTTCATTGATTGCGTTCGAGATTTACCTTGTTGATGGTATTCTCAATTATCGTTGATCTTTTGTTGGTCGTATTGGAGTTATCATGTCGATGATATTCTCAGTTGATGTATTGGTTGATCATTGTTATTAATCATATGAGCATTCGGACTGTACGTCGATGTTCGGGATTTGTTATCATTATCATATGGTAGTTTGTAATATCCGTATTTTTCTTTCCCTTGTATTTTCGTTTTGGTGTATTTCTCGATCGTAGTGACCCTCGTGTACTTCTCAGCGTGTCCTTCCTGTCAAACTGTTGAACTATATTCTCGTTATTGTTGTGCGGAACCGCCGTTTCGGGGTTGCCGTGGATCCATTTCGTGTTGTTGGTTCCCAAATATTGATTCCTATCGTTTTATTCTCTTTCCGGATCATTTTTATCATTTTGAAACCCAAAAGGGGGTGTGGGCCGCGGCACAAGGTGTGTGCGCCGCGGCACACAAATCCCTTCAGTTGTTGGTCGGACAAACTGTACTGTGTGCCGCGGCACACCCATCCGTGCAGCGCGGCACGGTGCAGGCAGTGCCGCGGCACACTGTCCGGTGCCGCGGCACACTCGTATGTCTTCTGCGACCTAAACCCAATCAGAGTGCCGCGGCACACGCAGCCGTGCCGCACAATGCCGAAACACAGGGAGTAAATTTTTGGCTGTGCGGCACACCTAAGCTGTGCCGCGGCACACAAAGCGGTCAACTGTGCAAACTCGTCTTTATTAGACGAAATCGGCCGTCTTCTTCTTCATTTCACTGCGCGAGAAAGAGAGAGAGCTAAGGGGGGGGAGAACTCTCAAGCATTCTTCATTCGGGAGCCGATTTTCATCATCTTCCTTCGGTTGTGAGGCTCGGATAATCAATCTAACGCGTGTTCTTCGGATCTTAGTACTTGAATCTTCAAAGGTAATATTTCTAGAACCCTAGTTTCGATTAATTTGGGGGTTTGGGATTTTCTTCCGATTAGTTCCGTTTTGTTGATGGATTCATGATGTATACGATTGATATTGTTAGTATCTTTAGTTTTCCTACGGATTCATGGATATTTTGTGGATTTTTACGGAATCGAAAGGGTTTGGTTGTGGTCCGCCCTCGTTGTTATTTTTGGTATGAATATACATGAATCGTAGGCGGGTTTCCGGGTGTATTCCATTTCCGTAATCGTCTAGAGTTGGTTGTGATTGTGTTATTCGAATCGTTAGGTTCATTCGTCGGTTCCTCACGGTCGTGCTTGATTCTTCCGTTCCGTTCGCGTCACCGTCTATTAATCGAGGCAAGTATCCTTATGAACTTACAATCTTGACATAGTAGTATTGTATGAGAAATGGTGTGTGTGTGTGTGTATGCTCACTACGGGTTAGATCCGACGGGGTCTCGGTAGGGGTCCACGGAGGTGTGGATCGACGGTTAATTGTGGTGAATTTTACAAATGTGATTTTGATATTGGCATTTCCGGAAATGAGTGCTTTCGAACGGTTTCCTTTATTGCATGCATTTACTATATGTGTAAGATGTAAGTTGTTCATCTGGTTACTTGTACTAGCGTAATTGCTAACCCTCCGGGACCCGTTTTGGGGAAATTCGCTTTTATGAATTTCAGTCGGAGTTCATCGAGACGAGCGGGCGCTGGACCAGTACACGGATGATGGCCGTGCGTGATGATTGTGCACGAGTGACGTTTTAGTGTCTTTTACCTTTTCATCTTTTGTGGTTTTGAACTAATAGTTGTACTCTAGTACTTAAGGGGTTCTTGTTCGTTCGGATTGTATTGTTGCTTATTATGTTGTGTTGGATGATGATGTTATATTGACCGGTTGAACCGGGTGGATTATTCTGTTTTACGTCTTTATGACATGGTATTGTTCTGTCGTTTATGTGAGTCGATGAGTATGATGTTGTTCAGCCTGGTGGGTCCCATATAGGGATTCACGGCGCTGTAATATACCTCGAATATCTTGAGGGTGTTACAGAAAATGGTATCAGAGCTCTAGGTTTATGGATACCTAGGCTTGTCGGTTTATTGGGTCTTGTGGTATTTTGTTTTGCACATCATCGTCACGCTGCCATGATTCCGGTACTACCAGTGTCCGTAAGTTTTCCTTCCTCTGTTCATTAATTCCTTGTATCGTACCCTTGATTCTCGACTTGTAATTGTTCTTTTCTTGTGCTGATCCTCGTATGGCTTTTGCTACTTATTTAACTCCAGTATGGATGCTGGAAGAGGTCGTGGTCGCGGTCGTGGACGCGGCCGGGGACGTGGGGCAGTCGGTGGGGCGGCCACGTCACAGTCTTCGAGGCCAGTCTGGGCGACCGTCATAGCCATGCTTCTTCTCGGGAGCGTGCCGATCTTGGTATTGCGGCCGTTATGCAACAAATGGTGAACCAAATGGCGGCAATAGCTCGGGCGGTTCGAACCCGGATCGTGCCCACGCTAATCGGGCGGAGCGGATCGTTGGCTCCAAGATGTTATCAAGATGCATCCTCCTCGGTTCGGGAGCTTCAGACCCGATTGGCTGGGAAGGGTGGATCAAGGAGATATCTAAGGTCTTCGTTGCCACTAACTGTCCCGAGGACCGTAAAGTCCCTATTGCTCAATACTTTCTCACAGGGGACGCTACGGACTGGTGGGAGGCCGTTGGGCCCAAAGACCATGCTGCTTCGTGGGCTGAGTTTCAAGAGTTGATGGAGACTGAATATTGCCCGTGGCCAGTCAGACAGGCTCGGGTACATGCTTTTTATGATGCTCAACCGCGGGATATCCCCGTAGCTCAAGCTATTGCTGATTTTAACAAGGAGTTGGGTTATGTGAAGACCCAAGTTGTCGAGGAGAGCGACAAAATTTTCCATTTCTCCAGACGGATGAAGTCGTCGATTCGGGACTATATGTCGGGGCTCGTATGCACTACATTGAAAGATTACCAGAGCAGGGCCCTTGCTTATGATATGTCTGTGACGGCGAGTGAGGCGGCCCGCGAGAGTAAGAAGCAGAAGTCCGCTGGGAACTTTTCGGGCCACAAGAGTGGGGGTCAGCAGAGATCCCAATCTGCTAACTTCCCCGCCGGCGGTGGTCCAGCTCGTTCCGCTGGGGGTCCTCGTGGAACTACCAGTGCTCCTTTTCGTGATGTGAAGTGTTTCAATTGTGGTCGTACAGGCCACATCAGTCGTACTTGTTTGAGCCCTTTGTCGACGTAATGTCAGTGTGGCACCGGCCACAAGGTCCGCTTTGTCGAGAGGGAGAAAATTCTTGGTGCCCGGGATTCCATTCCAGCGCCTAGGGAACCAAGTGTGAATCAGGGATTGTTTGCTCCTCAATCCCCGCCGAGTGCTAGTCGGGGAGAGGTCGGGGACAGACCTCTAAGTGTGGAGATTCCAGTGTCGGCTCAGCCCACCCGCGTGTCTATGAGATGCGGAAAGCCGATGATCCAGCGGCTACCGTGGCGACAGGTACCGTTTATATTCTTTCTCATCCTATCAGTGTGCTTTTCGATTCCGGTGCTACGCATTCGTTCATATCTTTGGATTGTGTACGCCGTTTGAGTCTCGACTGTTTGATGCCTTGTGAAACCTTCATCGTTAAGCTTCCTAGCGGTGATAGGATCGTTGGTGATTAGGAGGTTCGAGACTGTTCTGTACTTATTTGTGAGAGGACTTGGCCCTCTAATCTTATCGTTGTGGATATTGAGGGTGAGGATTTGATTCTCGGGGATGATTGGCTCGAGCGGCATGGCGCAATCATGAACTACCGCACGAGGATCATCACCATGTTAGCCGAGGATGGCACCGAGCACTCCTTCGCGGGGCGAAGGAGGGGAAATCAGAAATTCATCATTAATGCCTTGAAGGCGATGAGTCTCCTGCGAAAGGGGTGTACTGGTTATTGGTGCTATGCCTTGAAGGCAGAGGATGGTGGAGTCGAGCTTTCGTCAATTCCAGTCGTTAATGAGTTTCCGGATGTATTTCCTGACGAGTTACCGGGATTGCCACCGGAACGCGAGGTCGAGTTCGCTATAGAGTTAGAGCCGGGTGCGGCTCCTATTTCGAAGGCGCCCTATCGCATGGCACCTTCAGAGATGTCCGAGTTGAAGAAGCAGTTGAGTGAGCTTCTTGAGTCGGGGTATGTTCGACCGAGCGCCTCGCCTTGGGGCGCACCGGTCCTGTTTGTGCGGAAGAAGGATGGTTCACTACGTTTGTGTATCGACTATCGCGAACTAAACAAGGTGACCATCAAGAACAAGTATCCTTTGCCGAGAATTGACGACTTGTTCGACCAGTTGCGTGGAGTCGCGTATTCTCGAAGATTGATTTGAAATCGGGTACTATCACCTCGGGTGAGAGAGTCCGATGTGCCAAGACGACTTTTCGGACGAGATACGGACATTATGAGTTTGTAGTTATGCCTTTCGGGTTAACTAATGCACCGGCGGTGTTCATGCAGTTGATGAACAAAGTCTTTATCGAGTATTTGGATAAGTGTGTCGTCGTCTTCATTGACGATATTCATATTTATTCGAGGAACGAGGAAGAGCATGCCCATCATTTGCGGATAGTGTTAGACATTTTGAGGGCCGAGCAACTCTATGCGAAGTTCTCGAAATGTGAGTTAATTTGAAGGAAGTGATGTTTTTGGGCCACGTGATTTGGTAGGGGGTTCGGGTAGATCCGCAGAAGATCGAGGCGGTGTTGGATTGGGCACCGCCCAAAACGTGAGAGAGCTCAGAAGTTTCTTGGTTTGGTGGCTACTACCGTAGGTTCGCCGAGGTTTCTAAACGGCTCGACCACTTACACGATTGCTCCGAAATCCGAGAAGTTAAATGCGGAATGACGAGAGGCGATTGATTTTGAGGAGCTGAAGAAGCGTTTGACTTCAGCTCCGGTTTTGGCGTTGCCATGTGGCAACGAGCGCCGTTTATAGCGATGCTTCGGGTCAGGGTCTTGGGTGCGTATTAATGCAGCACGGCAAGACCATTGCCTTTGCGTCGAGACAGTTGAGGCCGTATGAGCTTAACTACCCTACTCATGATTTGGAGTTAGCGGCAGTCGTATTTGCGCTCAAGATTTGGCGTCACTATCTTTTCGGCTCTACATGTCAGATTTTTACCGATCATAAAAGTCTGAAATACATATATACTCAGCGGGCGTTGAATATGAGACAGAGGAGGTGGTTAGAGCTGATTAAGGATTATGACCTCGAAATCCTTTATCATCCGGGCAAGGCGAACGTCGTGGCCGACGCCTTGAGTCGGAAACCGATTGCATTGCGATCGCTTGAGATCCTTACGTCTCAGTCCGAGCTTCGGCGAGCTTTAATCGAGTTAGATGTTGAGGTTCTGTTGCCGGGAACTGTCGGACAATTTCGTGCTTTGGAAATTTCGTCGTCTTTGATCGATGAGATTAAGCTGAAGCAGTCAGAGGATCCGATGATTACTCAAATCCGAGAGAATGTTCTTAAGGGAAAGTCTCCTGGGTTTGTGATTCACGAGGATGGTATTTTGAGATTTCAGAGTCGGCTTTGTGTGCCGAGCGACTCGGAAGTTGAGACAGAGTATTTTGCGGGAGGCCCATGTTACACCCTATTCCGTTCATCCTGGTTCGAGTAAGATGTACAAGGACCTGAGAAGAAATTTCTGGTGGAATGATATGAAGGATGAGGTCGCACAGTTTGTAGCGAGATGTTTGACTTGTCAGTAGGTCAAGATCGAGCATCAGCGACCGGCTGGGTTATTGCAGTCACTTCCCGTTCCGGAATGGAAATGGGAAGATATATCGATGGATTTCGTTATGAGTTTGCCGAGATCGAGGTCGGGCATGAATATGGTATGGGTGATTGTTGATCGCCTGACCAAGTCGGCACATTTTCTGGGCATCAAGGACACTTGGGGCCCGGAGAAGTTAGCTCGTGTGTTTATCGCGCAGATCGTGAGACTTCACGGTACTCCGAAGTCTATTGTTTCGGATCGTGACGGCCGTTTTGTATCGCACTTCTGGCAGGCGGTGCATAAGGCGTTGGGTACCCGTTTGCGTTTGAGTACCTCTTTTCATCCCCAGTCAGATGGACAGTCGGAACGCACTATCCAGACGTTCGAGGACTTGTTGCGTGCCTGTGCTCTCGATTGGAGTAGTGACTGGGAGGAACATTTGCCGCTGATCGAATTCACGTACAACAACAGTTGGCACGCGTCGATTCGGATGGCACCGTATGAGGCACTTTATGGGCGGCGATGTCGATCACCGATTTGTTGGAATGAGGCGTCCGATTTGGTCGGGACCGAGCCGGATGTCGTTTTCGAGACGAGACGGAAGATAGAATTAATTTGGGAATGGATGTTGACTGCCCAGATTCGACAGAAGTCGTATGCCGACGTCCGTCGTCGACCTTTGGAATTCGAGGTGGGAGACCACGTTTTGCTAAAGGTGTCGCCGACGAAGGGAGTTTTTCATTTCGGGAAAAAAGGAAAGTTGAGTCCGAGATTTATCGGCCCCTTTGAGATCCTCGAGCGAGTAGGTGGGTTGGCATACCGTTTGGCGTTACCTCCGGCCTTGAGTCATGTTCATAGCGTTTTCCATGTTTCCCAGTTGAGGAAATATGTCCCGGATCCTAGTCACGTCATCGATTATGGCGAGATTGATATTGCTGAAGATATTACTTTTGAGGAGCGTCCTTTGAAGATTTTGGAGCATCGTGAGAAACGACTGAGGCATAAAACCATCCCTTTGGTCAAAGTGCAGTGGTCGAGACACGGTGTCGAGGAAGCAACTTGGGAAACCGAGGATAGCATGCGTGCTAGGTACCCGGAGTTGTTTGTTTCTTAAGTTTCGGGACGAAACTTATTTTTAGAGGGGTAGAATGTAATATCCGTATTTTCTTTCCCTTGTATTTTCGTTTTGGTGTATTTCTCGATCGTAGTGACCTCGTGTACTTCTCAGAGTGTCCTTCCTGTCAAACTGTTGAACTGTATTCTCGTTATTGTTGTGCAGAACCGCCGTTTCGGGGTTGCCGTGGATCCATTTCGTGTTGTTGGTTCCCAAATATTGATTCCTATCGTTTTATACTCTTCCGGATCATTTTTATCATTTTGGAACCCAAAAGGGGGTGTGGGCAGCGGCACAAGGTGTGTGCGCCGCGGCACAAATCCCTTCATTGTTGGTCGGACAAACTATACTGTGTGCCGCGGCACACCCATCCGGTGCCGCGGCACGGTGCGAGCAGTCTTTGCGGCACACTGTCCGTGCCGCGGCACACTCTTGTGTCTTCTGCGACCTAAACCCAATCAGCGGTGCCGCGGCTACGCAGTGTGCCGCGGCACAATGCCGAAACCTGGGAGTAAATTTTTGGCCTGTGCCGCGGCACACCTAAGCTGTGCCGCGGCACACAAAGCGGTCAATTGTGCAAACTCGTCTTTATTAGACGAAATCGGCCGTCTTCTTCTTCATTTCACTGCGCGAGAAAGAGAGAGAGCTATGGGGGGGGAGAAATCTCAAGCATTCTTCATTCGGGAGTCGATTTTCATCATCTTCCTTCGGTTGTGAGGCTCGGATAATCAATCTAACGCGTGTTCTTCGGATCTTAGTACTTGAATCTTCAAAGGTAATATTTCTAGAACCCTAGTTTCGATTAATTTGGGGGTTTTGGGATTTTCTTCCGATTAGTTCCGTTTTGTTGATGGATTCATGATGTATACGATTGATATTGTTAGTATCTTTAGTTTTCCTACGGATTCATGGATATTTTGTGGATTTTTACGGAATCGAAAGGGTTTGGTTGTGGTCCGCCCTCGTTGTTATTTTTGGTATGAATATACATGAATCGTAGGCGGGTTTCCGGGTGTATTCCATTTCCGTAATCGTCTAGAGTTTGTTGTGATTGTGTTATTCGAATCGTTAGGTTCATTCGTCGGTTCCTCACGGTCGTGCTTGATTCTTCCGTTCCGTTCGCGTCACCGTCTATTAATCGAGGCAAGTATCCTTATGAACTTACAATCTTGACATAGTAGTATTGTATGAGAAATGGTGTGTGTGTGTATGCTCACTACGGGTTAGATCCGACGGGGTCTCGGTAGGGGTCCACGGAGGTGTGGATCGACGAGCTTTGCTTTTAACCACTACGGGTTAGATCCGACGGGGTCTCGGTAGGGGTCCACGGAGGTGTGGATCGACGGTTAATTGTGGTGAATTTTACAAATGTGATTTTGATATTGGCATTTCCGGAAATGAGTGCTTTCGAACGGTTTCCTTTATTGCATGCATTTACTATATGTGTAAGATGTAAGTTGTTCATCTGGTTACTTGTACTAGCGTAATTGCTAACCCCTCTGGGGACCTGTTTTGGGGAAATTCGTTTTATGAATTTCAGGTCAGGTTCATCGAGACGAGCGGGCGCTGGACCAAGATTACGGATGATGGCCGTGCGTGATGATTGTGCACGAGTGACGTTTTAGTGTCTTTTACCTTTTCATCTTTTGTGGTTTTGAACTAATAGTTGTACTCGAGTACTTAAGGGGTTCTTGTTCGTTCGGATTGTATTGTTGCTTATTATGTTGTGTTGGATGATGATGTTATATTGACCGGTTGAACCGGGTGGATTATTCTGTTTTACGTCTTTATGACATGGTATTGTTCTGTCGTTTATGTGAGTCGATGAGTATGATGCTGTTCAGCCTGGTGGGTCCCATATAGGGATTCACGGCGCTGTAATATACCTCGAATATCTTGAGGGTGTTATATGTTGTGTACTGTTGGTTTATCCAGGTTGAGTTTTTATTGTGTAATCCGATGGACAGGATTTGGCACGGATGAATTATTTCATGATTATGAGTTATGATGATGTTTTGAGGATTGTTGGTATTTTTGAAATTCAATACAGATAATTGTTGTTAAGTTCATTTCGTCATTCGAGGATGCGAAATGTGGATTATGGTAAGGATTGGATTATTATGGATTGGTAAGGTTATAACGGTAAGATTACGTTGGTAGTATTCTTACAGTATTATTACATTGGTATGTAATTATTTATGATGATGTGATCGGTATCATTATTGAGTATTGTGGCTGACCCCGTCGTGGGCTTTATTTATAGGTACTCGGAGATCAAGCTAGTAGCGGTCGTGAGGGGATGAGCTTCCCGATGTGATACTGGCTGTGGCTTGTTTTCGGAGAATTGAGTATTCTTTTCCGGTTATTTATTTCCGCTGCAAATGTGTATTTTGAACTGTATTTATCCGCTGCGTGTGTATATCTCAAAATGGCTTTTCGGTATCTTTATCCGCTGCGTGTGTGTATTTTAAAAGGGCCTTTTTGGCATTTTGTGAACTTGAGTTATTTCGTAAAACCTTTTCCTAAACTATTTTATCGGTACGTTTAAGTGGTAGCTTAACGTACATTTTGAACTATCGAGATTTGGCACTTCGCCTTGTATTTTCAAATGGTATTTTATGACGGTATTTGAGAACTTTGTTTTTGAAAATATTTGAGTATTTGCAAAATATTACCGTCATCGGCCTCTTTGGCTTTTTGAACGTTTTTGAATTGGTTTTGTAAACGGTTTTTAGCCTGGTGGGTTCGTGGGACCCACGCTATGTAATATCCGGATGGTTTTGGGGTGTTACGAGAAGATGGTATCGGAGCTTGGGTTTTGTGAAACCCGGGCATGTGTGTTATGTGGCTTTACCTGCAGTGCGGTAGTAGCGTGATTTTGAAAATGAGTTTTCGACTTTTGAGTCAAATCGATTTTGGAGTTTCCAAAATTTTGAGATTCTTTTCAAATTGCTATTTGTGATATTGGTGTGTGTTGGTTGTTTTGAGACTTCGTGTGGGAGTCGTGTGCTAGTATCACGGGAGATCATCGGCTTCACGCACCTGTAAGTATATTGGTTTGGTTATTTCGCTTGTGGCGACGCTTGATTGTTTTTGTGATGAGTTGGAAATTTTGGATTGATCTGTTGTTTGTGGCAAGGTTGCAAGTTTCGAGGACGAAACTTATTTTAAGGGGGGTAGTATGTAATACCCGGATTTTCAGTATAAATTTTTCGCGTTATTTTATCTGAGATATACTGTATAGTTTGGTATCTATACAGTATGGATAAAATAAATTAAGGACCGAGACAGTTATACTGGTGTGATTATCGTTTTTGATTGACAGATATATTCAGGATATGTTGTATCAGGTTGAACTGATTTGGATATCAGGTATACCGTATGAGAATATTTTTGGATTCAGTGTATGTATTCAGTATGCCGTATGTTCGTATTTGTTATGTCGAGACGTTGGACAGGAATTGCTGTAAATGGCTAAGTATGGAAGCCATTACGTACGTTATGTGTTGAAGCTTACGTACGTTAAATTGGTAGAGTTACGTACGTTATGGCCGAGACATTACGTACGTAACATGGGAATAAGACGATCGAGTCGTGGTCGGCAGGTGGGACCCTGTGTCGGAAACTTTCGGCGGAGGATGTTGACAGGTGAGTCAACGTACGTGTTACGTACGTTATACAGGACGTGTTACGTACGTAACACGATCATTATACTGTAGCAAGTCAACTGGTATATTACGTACGTTATATGGCATGGGTTACGTACGTAAGGAAGTTCACGTTTTGAGGCAGTAGGGTCTGGGGTGGCATTACGTACGCTAACCAGGACAAGATAGCGTACGTAAGAGGTGTTACGTACGTTAACTTGGGAATGTTACGTACGTAACGAGCGGGGAGTTTATATAAGGAATGGCCGTCATTTCATTTCACTTCATCATTTTTCTTCGTTTTTCATCTCCAAACCTTGAGAGAGGGATATTTTGGCTCTCCTAATTCGATTTTGAGCTTGAGGGCTTGGATTTGGAGCTTGGATATGGAGTTATTGATGATTCTTGAAGTGATTTCTTGTGTATTCCATCTTCTAAGAGGTATGTTGGATAATCCTCCTTTTCATTTCGGATTTTTTGATGTTGTTATTGATAAATGATTTGTATGAAGATGATTAAGATGTTGTTGTTTCGATTCTTGAGGTTATATGAGGTGTATGTTGAAGGAAGATGATGATATGTTGGATTATGTCTTGATTATGTTGCTATGATTATGGAATCATAATATTCTTGATGTTCTTGGTAGTATTGCTTCGATTCTTGATGTTAAGAAGATCATATGTTGAAGAACATGATGATATATGCCTTGAATTATGATTAAAGATTGGTTAGATGTTAGAAAACATCGGATTATGTTCTTTTATGGATTGTGAACGTGAATTCGGATAATTCATGTTCTTAAAGGACTCATAAGTTATACATGTTATGATTTTGGAGGGATTTCGGATAATTGGAATGTGATTATTCACGATAATAATTGGTAAATTGTTTCTTACGAATTTACAAGTATGAACAAGAAGGAGTTTTGTCTTCGTATTTGGAGTTGAAGTTGGAATCGAATATGTTATAAAATCCTTAATGTCGAGATGAATTGATCATTGATTTGATGAATACGTTTTAAAGTGTTGGTGTTTTGGATATGAATATGGAATATTCACATTTAAAACTAAGTTATGTGTTTTGGTACAATATTCGTATAGGAATACGAATATGATTCCGGATTTGATAAGGTTATGATTCACTTTTGAGTTTGAGAATTCATAGGTATTTAACAAGTGTTCAATTCGGATAATGGAATTATTTGAAACCTTTGGAATATGGTTATCTATGATGTTGAATTAATCGGATCGTCCGGATTGATGATGATAACCGGTAATTGGTTTATATTATGAATTTACAATGAGGAAACTTGTAGTTGTTTTTAAGATTGAATTTGGAATCGGTAATGTTAGACCCTTGATGGTTTAAATAGATTATGGATATGATATTCGGATTGTGGAATCGTATTGTGGTTTTGAATTCGTGTTTGATTGGTTCCGGTTGTTTGGATATGTGTTTAATCGGGATATTGTAGAACCGTTGTTGATCGGTTATTGATTGTTATATTTATTATTGAGTTGCGACTTGTATCGTGGATATGGGTTCGTATTTGTTTGAGTTGTATTGTTTGGTTTTGTATATGATCGAGGTTTCGTTGAACCGTTGAGTTTGTTGGTTGAGTATGTCGGTTATTGATTTTTATCGATTGTGTGTTAATCAGTTATTGCAATAGGTTGATATGTTTTGATCGTGGATTATGACCATTGTGTTGCGGTTGAGGTCGAAGAGTTCGTAGATTGATTTGTTCGGGGCTGAAGAGCTCGTGGATGAAGGCAATGGATTTTGGTAAAGTCTTCGTGGTATCGGTATCGAGGCAAGTTTATACTTGTTCAGTTTATAATATTTGATGAATGGTTTCGTTTTCATTTCATTTATAATTCGTATAGCAATGTTGTTAGAAATGTAAGTTGTCGGGATAATGGTTTGTATATCGTGCTCTGGTTGTATTAAATCGTAAGGTATATGATTTAATTGTGTTCAGGGAAGACGTGAGTTATCTTTGGTCAAGGATATAGAATATCGAATATCGAGGATAGTTATCGTGATGATATAAGTATCAGGATAAAGGTTTATTGGTATTGAATGGATGGTACCATATTTGAGATTATTCGTATAATTGTGTATTCGTTCAGGGATATTGTTCGTGGAGAGGATGTTGTCTTTGGCTTTGAGGTAATTTATGTATTGTTCAGTTATGAGATAATTATTATGTTGAGTTGTTGTATATGTTGTATGTTGATGCTTCGTATATTGAGATTAAATCTTGGTTGTTCGTTGAGGGATGTTGATCCCGGGACTATTGTTGGTATTAATGGTTATGTTGATCGTCTCATTGGGGATGTTGATGGATATGGTCCTCGGCTTTGAGGTAATCTAAGTATTTGTTCGACCATGTGGATAATTAGTATGTTGAGTTGTTGTATATGTTGAGGTTTCGTGTAATGAGTTTCGTATCGGTTATTCGTTGAGGGATGTTGATCCCAGGACTGTTGTATTGAGATCGTAGATCATGTTGGTCATTCATTTAGGGATGATGATCCCAGGATTGATGTTTTGGATATTGATTAGTCGTGTCGACTTTTCATTTTCAGTCTGTAGTTGTTCACTTCGGTGAGTCTTTTGATCCTTATTGGATATGTATTTCTTTGAGTTTCGTTGTCATGTTGCATCGTGACATATCTGGAGTCATATCTGTGTGCCGATTGGTTATTGTGTAGGATTTTTAGCCGGGCACATGATGGTTATGTGTTGATATTTCCACATTGAACCGTGCACACGAGACGTAGTTCGTGAGGCTAATTAGGTACAAGACCACACGTGTATGTGATCAATACCCGGGGTAGCTTGTGCACGGACACATTTCCGGATCGGGCGTACTATGACTTCCATCTTTGAGCCATATTGTTTGGTCGTTCATCCTCCATTTATGGTTGGGTATGTTCGACAGTTTGTGACTGGTTGTTCATACGCCCGAGGGGTATGTTCGACAGTCGGAGTTATTTCTTGAGATCAATTATTGTTGATCATTTGGAGTTTACCTTGTTGGTGGTATTCTCGGTTATGGTTGGTCCTTTGTTGATCATTTGGAGTTTACCTTGTTGATGGTATTCTCGGTTATTGTTGATCCTTCATTGATTGCGTTCGAGATTTACCTTGTTGATGGTATTCTCAATTATCGTTGATCTTTTGTTGGTCGTATTGGAGTTATCATGTCGATTATATTCTCAGTTGATGTATTGGTTGATCATTGTTATTGATCATATGAGCATTCGGACTGTACGTCGATGTTCGGGATTTGTTATCATTATCATATGGTAGTTGATCTACAGATATGTTGTGTACTGTTGGTTTATCCAGGTTGAGTTTTGATTGTGTAATCCGATGGACAGGATTTGGCACGGATGAATTATTTCATGATTATGAGTTATGATGATATTTTGAGGATTGTTGGTATTTTTGAAATTCAATACAGATAATTGTTGTTAAGTTCATTTCGTCATTCGAGGATGCGAAATGTGGATTATGGTAAGGATTGGATTATTATGGATTGGTAAGGTTATAACGGTAAGATTACGTTGGTAGTATTCTTACAGTATTATTACATTGGTATGTAATTATTTATGATGATGTGATCGGAATCATTATTGAGTATTGTGGCTGACCCCGTCGTGGGCTTTATTTTTAGGTACTCGGAGATCAAGCTAGTAGCGATCGTGAGGGGATGAGCTTCCCGATGTGATACTGGATGTGGCTTGTTTTCGGAGAATTGAGTATTCTTTTCCGGTTATTTATTTCCGCTGCAAATGTGTATTTTGAACTGTATTTATCCGCTGCGTGTGTATATCTCAAAATGGCTTTTCGGTATCTTTATCCGCTGCGTGTGTGTATTTTAAAAGGGCCTTTTTGGCATTTTGTGAACTTGAGTTATTTCGTTAAACCTTTTCCTAAACTATTTTATCGGTACGTTTAAGTGGTAGCTTAACGTACATTTTGAACTATCGAGATTTGGCACTTCGCCTTGTATTTTCAAATGGTATTTTATGACGGTATTTGAGAACTTTGTTTTTGAAAATATTTGAGTATTTGCAAAATATTACCGTCATCGGCCTCTTTGGCTTTTTGAACGTTTTTGAATTGGTTTTGTAAACGGTTTTTAGCCTGGTGGGTTTCGGCGTGGGACCCACGGCGCTGTAATATCCCGGATGGTTTTGGGGGTGTTACAATAAACGGTTCCTAACCTCCAAAAATTGTTTTACCCATTCGGTTCGAATTTCATGAATTCTATCTATAGGAAGTGCGGCAACATCATCAAACATCTGTACATATATATATATATATATATATATATATATATATATATATATATATATATATATATATATATAAAAAAATTAACAAACTCATCAACTTAAACGAATCACTTTTAAACTGAAATATTTTAAAAAACTGAAACTAATTTAAATAATTTAAAAAACTGAAATAAAAGTTTATCACCTCCATCATCCATCGATAATACGAGCTCGGACAATAGTCGACATCCAATGCATGACGTAATACCCACACTCCCAACCTCCACTTTGGTTATTACACTTAAAAGAATATGAAGCTCAATTAGTCAATTATATAATATATATTATATATACATATATATAGCTAATATATATCTGTAATATATATATATGTGTGTGTGTGTGTGTGTGTGTGTGTGATTGAATGTATTACTTACTTTGGGATATATCCAAGTAATGGTCTGTTTGGATCTACTTGTATGCATACCAGCCATCACCTTATACGCGGTTACGGCACTGTTCGAAAGAAGTACTAATGTATTATGAAATGAAAGTATAATATATATATATATATATATTTCAAGTAAATGCTACAAGTTAAAACTTACTTCTAGACTATGGCCTTAATGCGATTGTCGGGCTTACAGTATAGTGAGCAAAACCACACAACTTCGCCTTTTGCCGGAATAATGACCAAAAGTTGCCAATGCTCACTACATTAACAAACGTATTACAAGGAGGAGGGCTGATGTCACGCCCCCACACCGGGATTGGACGAGAACGCGACAGTTAACGTAATAAATAATGTTTGTGATAATACATTCCAGTAAAGCATACACATGTCAGATCTTAGCCCAGTGAACTAAGACTGGTTATTCCATAGAAAAGAAATATCCAAGAGTACAACGGTATTATTACATCAACAAAAGAGTACAGCGGAAATCATAATACAGTTTTGACACAGGAAATAAAGAAATACTAAACGCAACATCATGAGTCCTATGTCTTGGTAGCGTCCAAGGTAAGTCTTCACTCCATACCAGCATTTGCCATTTCTTCCTCTTCGTCTTCTTCATCTAGTGGGGTTTTAGAAAAATCAAAGTGGGGTGAGAATAAAGAATTCTCAATGATATGGGGTTTAGTATTTAATGAGTTTATTATCTAATAAACATAATATATTTCTCCCACTTTTGAAAAATAGTATTGTTTAAAAATTGGGGCAAGTTTTCAAGAAGAATATTATGTATTATGATATGAATGTACGGTCAATCTCCGTAGATTGCTGTTGAGTATGAAGAATATACGGCGTCGAGCGCCCAATGAGTATTTAGCTTCGGGAGGTCGTCTACATGACTAATCCCTTAGCCTCCTTATAACGTCTTAGACTGTTATCAGTGTTTGGCCTTTGACTATTGCTACGATCTTTGGTTTGATAACCGTAGCCTTGGGCGTTTGTCGGACCGTTACTATAACATTATCCTTTGAGCTTTATGTCCTTATCTTGGGTCATGCTTGGATCATATATCATAATCGCGACTATACCCGAATTCTACGACCCAGTCACCTTAGGATCACTCCGTCCTTCGGCTTCAAGGGAATAGGATACGACGGTAGCTTTGCCTAGAACTGCAGCCACGCTACTCGATTCATGACTTAGACTAACCGTCCCTCATGCATATAAATAGAAAAAGGGACTCTAGAGGTACTCGTACGGACTCTAGCGGTGGCTCCCGCCCGAAGGTCGTAGCACTTAGCTCCGCACAACACTTACTCCCGATATCTATTGAATAACAATTATTGTCGTGTTTAACGACGATTATGCATATTATAAGATATCAATATGATTATTTGATAATAAAGAGACTTGGGTAAACTAGAGTAATTAGTTCAACCGGTTGATGATTAGATTGCTATTGTGCGAGTCTTAGCATAATCTTATAATAAATTCATAAACTTGAATAGTTCGGTACGAAATATTTATACATCCGTAAATTTTAAACTTTATTGCGAAAAGTCTGTTATAATGTGAGGATTGAAGGTCAGAAGTTGCATAAAAGTTTACCTTTCGGAAATTACAATTCTGCCCTTCAGTCTTTTAAATACTATCATTATTATTTTTACTATAATTGTATGAATTTGGATAATTTGGTACGGATTGATTATACGTCCGAAAATTATGAACATTATTAAGAAAAGTCCGTTATGATGTGAGGATTGAAGGTCAGAAGTTGCATGAAAGTTTTACCTTTCGGGTATTACAATTCTGCCCTTCCGTCTTTTAAGTACTATCATTATTATTTTTACTAGAATTGTATGAAGTTGGATAATTCGGTACGGATTGATTATACGTCCTAAAATTACGAACTTTATTGCGAAAGTCCGTTATGATGTGAGGATTGAAGGTCAGAAGTTGCATGAAAGTTTTACATTTCAGAAATTACAATTCTGCCCTTCCGTCTTTTAAGTAGTATCATTATTATTTTTACTAAAATATTATAAATTTGATTAAGTCGGAACAGTTTGATTGTAGTCCGAAAATTATGAACTTTATGGCAAAAAGTCCGTTATAATATGAGGTTTTGAGATTATAAGTTGCATAGAGGTTTTTCCTTCCATAAATTATAATTCTGCCCTTCCGAAATTAAAGTACTATTATAATTATTATTTTTATTTAGTTTTGTCTTATAATTTTGATTAATTTATTTGGATTCATTTGAACTCCGAAAATTATAAATCCAGTTGTGATTAGAACTTTATGACTTGTACTTTTAGATCACATTCAGTTTTAATTTCTATTCTCTTAGAAATTATAATTTCACCCCTTCATTTTGTCTTAATCGGTATTTTAGTATTCTTGACATATCTTTTTCATTTCTTGTTGGATTGATTTTCGGGGTGAGTTATTTAGGTTATTACAAGTCCAGTGAGATCAACTTTTCAGGAAATTTTATTTTCAAAATAGTAAGTTTCTGTAAATTACAGTTTTGGCCCCGAATTCTTGAAATTTATATTTTTGCCCTGATTTTCTATTTTAATAAATTCTGATTTAGGTAAAATTTTATAGAGAACTTATTTTTGATATATTAAGACTTAATTTCAGGATATAAGACCAGAATTATAAATTTTAACAATTTTACCCCAAAATTTATCTTAATTAAATTATTTTAGTTATCCTTCGAATTTAGGTTCGAATTATCAAATCTTCCAGTGACTAATTATCCTCTTACCATAGTCCAGTATATACTCATATATTTTGGGAGTTTTAATAATCAAAGATCAGATTTGCCATATTCAACCAAAATTTCCACCAATAAATTAATTTGCACATATAATCAAAATATGACAAACTAAAATTCAACAATTACAAAGATCATTACATGTATGGTAATGAATGTCATTTTTAATCAAGTATAGCTAACTAAATTCATAATACTTGCATGCACCATATATATTTAACTTGTAATAATTTTGAATAAGAGAAAAGAAGAAAACAATTTTACCCACTTTTGAATTCTTCAAAGAGATGTTAAAGATGATGGCTTAGATAAGATGACTCCCCTCCTTGAATATATGTGGTTGATCAAAGGAAGAGTTCAAGGATGATTATTTTATTTCTAAGTTTATAATAATAGAAAAAAATACATAAAGTTCTAAGGTTGACTCATTACCTTTTTTTTCCTCCTCTTTATTCTTCTTCTTCCTCTTTATTTTTTTTTTGTTTCTTCTCTCCTCACTTCAGCCCTCTCTTTCTCTCTCTCTCTCTCTCTCTCTCTCTCTCTCTCTCTCTCTCTCTCTTAAGTGCGGAGATTTTTTTTTGTGTGTTGTGAAATGGGAGGAGTTTACAAGGAGAAAGTATTTATAGGTAAGGTGTTAAGGTGGAGGTATGATCAAGGCTTGCATGTAAGGGTACAAGTGTCTTGGATCAAGCTTGAAATTATGACAACACAAGTCTCATTTGTTTTAATTGTGTAGGCAGATTTTTTTCTTGTATTTATACATATATGGTGTATTTTAGTTGTATTTATTAAGTATTAGGTAGTAAGTTTAAGTTGGGTTGGGTCATGAGTGTTTTGGGCTAGGTGTAGTTTTTTAGGTGATAGGTGGTTTATTATTTAAGTGGTCATAAGCCCATAATGCATCTATGTTTAAATTTTAATAATAAGTCCACTAATTAAGTTATACTATTAGTTTAAATAGCCCATTTAGCTAATAAATTATAGTTTATTAAATATTTAAGTTAATTAAACTTATATTATATTATTATTTTTATTTATTAAATTGAAATAAAAAAAATAATTAGGTTGTTGAACTTATAGAATTTATTTAGCTTATGTAACTATGCATAAGGTAAGAACTAATTTTATTCGATAATGAAATATTGTAAACTTTATTTTATTTATTAAAAATTAATAATCTAATCTGTATACAAAATAATGGGGTCTCACATCCTCCCCACCTTGGGAGAATTTGGTCCCCAAATTCCTATCTGAATAGTTCTGGAAAAGTCTTCTTCATCTCATCCTCTGCTTCCCACGTGGTATCTTCTTCTCGGTCGTGGTTCTGCCATACAACTTTAACCAACGGTATCTTCTTGTCTCTTAGTTCGCGTACTTGCTGATCCACGATCCTGGTCGGCTTCTCGACATAATTTAAATCCTCTTTGATCGGTGGTACGTCGTACGTGATGATATGCTCAGGATTCGGGTGATATTTCTTCAATTTTAAGACATGAAATACGTTGTGCATTCCGGCAAGATCGGTTGGTAGCTCGAGACGATATGCCAGTTTTTCAATTCGTTCTAGGATTGTGAAAGGTCCGACATATCTAGGGCTAAGCTTCCCTCCCTTCTTCGGGTTGATCAATCCCTTACGTGGTGATAAACGAAGGAATACTTTGTCTCCGGTGTCGAATTCCAACTCCTTCCTTCTACGGTCTACATAACTCTTCTGTCGGCTCTGAGCAGTGCGAATTCAATCCCGAATGATTCGAACCTTATCCATGGCATCTTCTACTAGATCAACTCTCGCTATCGGGTTTTGATTCTGTTTAGTCCTTGGGGTCCATCGGTCGTCAATCTCCCAATGTATTGGTGAACGACACTTTCTCCCGTATAATGCTTCATATGGAGCCATCCCGATAGTTGCTTGATAGCTGTTGTTGTAAGCAAACTCAGCTAAGGGTAGGTGGTGACTCCAACTCTTCTGAAAATCCAGTGCACATGCCCGTAACATATACTCAAGGACTTGTATCGTTCTCTCGGATTGTCCGTCCGTCTGAGGATGTGCTGCAGTACTGAAACTCAATGTCGTCCCATGTTCTTGATGAAGACTCTTCCAAAATCTAGAGACAAATCTGGGGTCATGGTCTGACACAATGTCTACAGGTACTCCATGCAGTCTAATGATTTCTCGGATATACGTCCTTGCTAGTTTCTGCAGACTGTCATTCTTCCTTACGGGTAAGAAGTGAGCTGACTTTGTAAGTCTATCGACGATTACCCAGATTGTGTTGTATCCTCCACTAGTTGTTGGTAGATCCGTCACGAAGTCCATCGTGATTAGTTCCCATTTCCATTCAGGAATCTTGAGTGGTTGTAGCAATCCTGATGGTCTCTGGTGTTCAGCCTTCACTCTTTGACAATTTAAACACCTTGCTACGAATTCTGCTACCTGGTTCTTCATAATCACCCACCAGTAGTGTTTCTTCAGATCCTTATGTAACACCCTCAAGATATTCGAGGTATATTACAGCGCCGTGAACCCCTATATGGGACCCACCAGGCTGAACAACATCATACCCATCGACTCACAGAAACAACAAAACAACACCTCGTCATAAAGACGCAAAACAGAATAATCCACCCGGTTCGACCGGTCAAACATAACATCATCATCCAACACAAACATAATAGGCAACAATACAATCCGTACGAACAAGAACTCTCAAGTACTCGAGTACTACTATTAGTTCAAAAACCACAAAAGATGAAAAGATAAAAGACACTAAGACGACACTTGTGCACAATCATCACGCACGGCCATCATCCGTGTACTGGCCCAGCGCCCGCTCGTCTCGATGAACCTGACCTGAAATTCATAAAATGAATTTCCCCAAAATGGGTCCCCAAAGGGGTTAGCAATTACGCTAGTACAAGTAACCAAATGAACAACTTACATCTTACGCATATAGTAAATGCATGCAATCAAGAAAACATAGTTCCAAAACACTCATTTCCGGAAATGCCAATATCAAATCACATTTGCAAAATGCACCACAATTAACCGCAGACCCACAGCTTCGTGGATCCCTACCGAGACCCCGTCGGATCTAACCCGTAGTGGTTAAAAGCAACTCGTGGTTCCACAGCTTCGTGGAGCCCTACCGAGACCCCGTCGGATCTAACCCGTAGTGAGTATACACACACACACCATTCTCATACAATACTACTATGTCAAGATCGTAAGTTCATAAGGATACTTGCCTCGATTAATAGACGGTGATACGAACGGAAAGGAAGAATCGAACACGACCACGAGGAACCGGCGGAAATGATCCTAACGATTCGAATAACACAATCATAACCAATTCTAGACGAATACGGAAATGGAATACACCCGAAAACCCGCCTACGATTCATGTATATCCGTATATAACAACAACGAGGGTGGACCACAACCAAACCCTCTCGATTTTGCAAAAACTATGAAATATACCATGAATCCGTAGGGAACTAAGAATACCAACAAGATTAATCATATTCATCATGAATCCATCAACAAAACGGAACGGATCGGAAGAAAATCCCAAAACCCCCAAATCGCCCAAAAGTAGGGTTCTAAGAGATTTACCTTGGATTGAGGATGAAGAACACAAGTAGGTGTTGTTAATCTACTTCAAAAACTCAAGGTAGAGGATGCCTGAAATAATCGGAGGAAGGGATCGCTCGGAAATCGCCTGGAGAAGCTCTGCGTCGCGGGGAGGAGAAGAAATGAAAATAATATGTTCATCTGGGTCAACTCCCTGGTTTATATAGCCAGGGAGTGTTAGCGCGCGCTAATCCTCAAGGTTAGCGTGCGCTAACGGGATAAAATTATAGGCCAAACAGTTAGCGTCCCAGTCCAGTAGCCAGATTTCTGGCCGTTAGCGTGCGCTACTTGAAACGTAGCGTGCGCTAATGACCACTAGGTAGCGCGCGCTATTGACCAATAGCGTGCGCTACCTGGACATCAGCCGAGTCCAGAAGCTAACTGCCCAAAACTCACTTGACCCGTTAGCGTGCGCTACCATACAAGCGTAGCGTGCGCTAACTGGCACCTGACCGAGTTCAGTAGTAAACTGTCCAGTACTGGACACCCACGCTAGCGCACGCTACCGGGTATCAATAGCGTGCGCTAGCCTCCCGACATTAGCGTGCGCTAGTCTGCGTAGCGTACGCTAATACGCCAGTCCAGAAGGCTGGAAAATAGCACTGCCACTCCCAGGGCTTGCTCTCCAGCGCGCGCTACGAATCAGTCGTAGCGTGCGCTACTAAGGGACCCCTAGCGCGCGCTATGCAGAAAAGATAGCGTGCGCCAGGTTACGAAATATAAACGGTTCACAACACTGGAATATGAACGAGACATCAAATGAAACATCTCAAAACACATCAAAACGTAGAATGGATCCACGGCAACCCCGAAACGGCGGTTCCGCACAACAATAATGAGAATCAGATCAGTAGTTGACGGAAAAGATACACTGAAAGATACACGAGGGTCACTACGATCGAGAAATACACCGAAAATGAAATTACAAGGGAAAGGAAAATGCGGATATTACATTCTACCCCTCTAAAAATAAGTTTCGTCCCGAAACTTAAGAAACAAACAACTCAGGGTAGCTAGCATGCATGCTATCTTCAGTTTCCCAAGTTGCCTCCTCGACACCGTGTCTCGACCACTGCACCTTGACCAGATGGATGATCTTGTGCCTCAGTCGTTTCTCACGATGCTCCAAAATCTTCAAAGGACGCTCTTCGAAAGTAATATCCTCGGCGACATCAATCTCACCATAATCGATGACGTGACTAGGATCCGGGACATATTTCCTCAGCTGGGAAACATGAAAAACGCTATGAACATGACTCAAGGCCGGAGGTAACGCCAAACGGTATGCCAACTTACCGACTCGCTCGAGAATCTCAAAGGGTCCAATAAATCTCGGACTCAACTTCCCTTTCTTCCCGAAACGAAAAACTCCCTTCGTCGGCGACACCTTTAGCAAAACGTGGTCTCCCACCTCGAATTCCAAAGGTCGACGACGGACATCGGCATACGACTTTTGTCGACTCTGGGCAGTCAACATCCATTCCCAAATTAATTCTATCTTCCGTCTCGTCTCGAAAACGACATCCGGCTCGGTCCCGACCAAATCGGACGCCTCATTCCAACAAATCGGTGATCGACATCGCCGCCCATAAAGTGCCTCATACGGTGCCATCCGAATCGACGCGTGCCAACTGTTGTTGTACGTGAATTCAATCAATGGCAAATGCTCCTCCCAGTCACTGCTCCAATCGAGAGCACAAGCACGCAACAAATCCTCGAACGTCTGGATAGTGCGTTCCAACTGTCCATCTGACTGGGGATGAAAAGAGGTACTCAAACGCAAATGGGTACCCAACGCCTTATGCACCGCCTGCCAGAAGTGTGATACAAAACGGCCATCACGATCCGAAACAATAGACTTCGGAGTACCGTGAAGCCTCACAATCTGCGTGATAAACACACGGGCTAACTTCTCCGGGCCCCAAGTGTCCTTGATGCCCAGAAAGTGTGCCGACTTAGTCAGACGATCTACAATCACCCAGACCATATTCATGCCCGACCTCGATCTCGGCAAACTCGAAATGAAATCCATCGATATATCTTCCCATTTCCATTCCGGAACGGGAAGTGACTGCAATAACCCAGCCGGTCGCTGATGCTCGATTTTGACCTGCTGACAAGTCAAACATCTCGCTACAAACTGTGCGACCTCCTCCTTCATATCATTCCACCAGAAATTCCTTCTCAAGTCCTTGTACATCTTACTCGAACCAGGATGAACGGAGTAAGATGTAGCATGGGCCTCCCGCAAAATACTCTGTCTCAACTCTGAGTCGTTCGGCACACAAAGCCGACTCTGGAATCTCAAAATACCATCCTCGTGAATCACAAACCCAGGAGACTTTCCCTTAAGAACATTCTCTCGAATTTGAGTAATCATCGGATCCTCTAACTGCTTCAGCTTAATTTCATCGATCAAAGATGACGAAATCTCTAAAGCACAAAGTTGCCCGACAGCTCCAGGCAACAAAACCTCAACATCTAACTCGATCAAAGCCCTCCGAAGCTCAGACTGAGATGTAAGGATCTCAAGCATTCGCAACGCCACCGGTTTCCGACTCAAGGCGTCGGCCACGACGTTCGCCTTGCCCGGATGATAAAGGATTTCGAGGTCATAATCCTTAATCAGCTCTAACCACCTCCTCTGCCTCATATTCAACTCCCGTTGAGTAAATATGTATTTCAGACTTTTATGATCGGTAAAAATCTGACATGCAGAGCCGAAAAGATAGTGACGCCAAATCTTTAGCGCAAAAACGACTGCCGCTAACTCCAAATCATGAGTAGGGTAGTTCAGCTCATACGGCCTCAAATGTCTCGACGCATAGGCAATGGTCTTGCCGTGCTGCATCAATACGCACCCAAGGCCCTGACCTGAAGCATCGCTATAAACGGCAAAACCCTCGTTGCCACATGGCAACGCCAAAACCGGGGCTGAAGTCAAACGCTTCTTCAGTTCCTCAAAACTCGACTGCCTCTCGTCATTCCAGATGAACTTCTCGGATTTCTGGAGCAACTGCGTAAGTGGCCGAGCTAGTTTCGAGAATCCCTTGACGAACCTATGATAGTAGCCAACCAAACCCAAGAAACTACGGAGCTCCTTCACATTCTTGGGCGGTGCCCAATCCAACACTGCCTCAATCTTCTGCGGATCCACACGAACTCCCTCGGCTGAAATCACGTGACCTAAAAACATCACTTCCTTCAGCCAGAACTCACATTTCGAGAACTTTGCATAGAGTTGCTCGGTCCTCAAAATGTCTAATACTACCCGCAAATGATGGGCATGCTCTTCCTCATTCCTCGAATAAATAAGAATATCGTCAATGAAGACGACGACACACTTATCCAAATACTCGATAAAGACTTTGTTCATCAACTGCATGAACACCGCCGGCGCATTAGTTAACCCGAAAGGCATAACTACAAACTCATAATGTTCGTATCTCGTCCGAAAAGCTGTTTTCGTCACATTGGACTCTCTCACCCGGAGCTGATAGTACCCCGATTTCAAATCAATTTTCGAGAACACCGCAGCTCCCTGCAACTGATCGAACAAGGCATCAATTCTCGGAAAAGGATACTTGTTCTTGATGGTCACCTTGTTTAGTTCGCGATAGTCGATACACAAATGTAGTGAACCATCCTTCTTCCGCACAAACAGGACCGGTGCGCCCCAAGGTGAGGCGCTCGGTCGAACATACCCCGACTCAAGAAGCTCACTCAACTGTTTCTTCAACTCGGACATCTCTGAAGGTGCCATACGATACGGCGCCTTCGAAATAGGAGCCACGCCCGGCTCTAACTCTATTGCAAACTCGACTTCACGATCCGGTGGCAATCCCGGTAACTCGTCAGGAAATACATCAGGAAACTCACTAACGATTGGAATCGACGAAAGCTCGACTCCACCACTCTCCGCCTTCAAGGCGTAGCACCAATATCCAGTACACCCCTTTCGCAGGAGTCTCATTGCCTTCAAGGCATTAAAAACGAACTTCTGGTTTCCCCTCTTTCGCCCCGCGAAAGAGTGCTCGGTGCCGTCCTCGGCTAACATAGTGATGATTCTCGTGCGGTAGTTCATGATCGCACCATGCCGCTCGATCCAATCATCCCCAAGAATCAAATCCTGACCCTCGATACCCACAACAATAAGATTAGAGGGCCAAGTCCTCTCACAAATAAGCACAGAACAGTCTCGAACCTCCTGATCACCAACGATCCTATCACTGCTAGGAAGTTTAACGATGAAGGGTTCACAAGGCATCAAACAGTCGAGACTCAAACGGCGCACACAATCCAAAGATATGAATGAATGCGTAGCACCGGAATCGAAAAGCACACTGACAGGATGGGAAAGAATATGAACGGTACCTGTCGCCACGGTAGCCACTGGGTCATCGGCTCATAGACACGCGGGTGGGCTGAGCCGACACTGGAAGCTCCCCCCTTAGAGGGCTGACCCCGACCTCTCCCCCGACTAGCACTCGGCGGAGATTGAGGAGCAAACGATCCTTGATTCACACTTGGTTCCCTAGGCGCTGGAATGGAAGCCCGGGCACCAAGGATTTTCTCCCTCTCGGCCTGACGACCTTGTGACCGTGGCCCTGCCCGATTACACGTCGGCCAAAGGTTTCGAACAAATACGACCGATGTGGCCTGCGACCTGATTAAAGCACTTCACCTCTCGAGAAGGGGCACGGCGGCCCTACGGGAAACCCGGTAGATCGAGCCGGGCCACCACCACGGAAAAGTTAGCGGTGAATTTCGCCGACCCCCACCTTTGTGGCCCGAAAAATTCCCGGCGGACTTCTGCTTCTTGCTCTCGCGGGCCGCCTCACTCGCCGTCACAGATATATCGTAAGTAAGGGACCTGCTCTGGTAATCTTTCAAGGTAGTACAGACGAGCCCCGACATATAGTCCCGAATCGACAACTTCATCCGCCTGGAAAAATGGAAAATTTTGTCGCTTTCGTCGACAACTTGGGTCTTCACATAACCCAATTCCTTGTTAAAATCGGCAATAGCTTGAGATACGGGGATATCCCGTGGTTGAGCATCATAGAAAGCATGTACCCGAGCCTGTCTGACCGGCCACGGGCAATATTCAGTCTCCATCAGTTCTTGGAATTCGGGCCACGAAGCAGCATGATCTTTGGGCCCAACGGCCTCCCACCAGTCCGTAGCGTCCCCAGTCAGAAAGTACTGGGCAATAGGGACCTTACGGTCCTCGGGACAGTTGGTAGCAGTGAAGACTTTAGATATTTCCTTGATCCACCCTTCCCAGCCAACCGAGTCTGAAGCTCCCGAAAACTGAGGAGGATTCATCTTGATGACATCTTGGAGCCAACGGTCCGCTCCGCCCCGATTAGCATGGACCTGATCCGGGTTCTGAACCGCCTGAGCTATCGCTGCCATTTGATTCACCATTTGCTGCATAACAGCCGCAATACCAAGGTCGGCGCGCTCCTAAGAAGAAGCGTGACTATGACGGTCGCCAGTACTGCCGGCTCCCGAAGACTGCGACGTGGCCGCCCGACCGACTGCCCCACGTCCTTGGTCGCGTCCACGACCACGGCCTCTTCCAGCATCCATACTGATGTTAAATAAGTAGCAAAAGCCATACGATGGTAAGTACAAGAAAAGAACAATCACAAATCGAGAATCAAAGGTGCGATACAAGGGAATAAGGAACAGAGGAAGGAAAAACTTACGGACACTGGTAGTACCGGAATCATGCCAGCGTGACGATGATGTGCAAAACAAAACACAACAAGACCCAATAAACCGACAAGCCTAGGTATCCATAAACCTAGTGCTCTGATACCATTTTCTGTAACACCCTCAAGATATTCGAAGTATATTACAGCGCCGTGAACCCCTATATGGGACCCACCAGGCTGAACAGCATCATACCCATCGACTCACAGAAACGACAAAATAACACCTCGTCATAAAGACGCAAAACAGAATAATCCACCCGGTTCGACCGGTCAAACATAACATCATCATCCAACACAAACATAATAGGCAACAATACAATCCGGACGAACAAGAACTCTCAAGTACTCGAGTACTACTATTAGTTCAAAAACCACAAAAGATGAAAAGATAAAAGACACTAAGACGACACTCGTGCACAATCATCACGCACGGCCATCATCCGTGTACTGGTCCAGCGCCAGCTCGTCTCGATGAACCTGGCCTGAAATTCATAAAATGAATTTCCCCAAAATGGGTCCCCAAAGGGGTTAGCAATTACGCTAGTACAAGTAACCAAATGAACAACTTACATCTTACGCATATAGTAAATGCATGCAATCAAGAAAACATAGTTCTAAAACACTCATTTCCGGAAATGCCAATATCAAATCACATTTGCAAAATGCACCACAATTAACCGCGGACCCACAGCTTCGTGGATCCCTACCGAGACCCCGTCGGATCTAACCCGTAGTGGTTAAAAGCAACTCGCGGTTCCATAGCTTCGTGGAGCCCTACCGAGACCCCGTCGGATCTAACCCGTAGTGAGTATACACACACACACCATTCTCATACAATACTACTATGTCAAGATCGTAAGTTTATAAGGATACTTGCCTCGGTTAATAGACGGTGATACGAACGGAAAGGAAGAATCGAACACGACCACGAGGAACCGGCAGAAATGATCCTAACGATTCGAATAACACAATCATAACCAATTCTAGACGAATACGGAAATGGAATACACCCGAAAACCCGCCTACGATTCATGTATATCCGTATATAACAACAACGAGGGTGGACCACAACCAAACCCTCTCGATTTTGCAAAAACTACGAAATATACCATGAATCCGTAGGGAACTAAGAATACCAACAAGATTAATCATATTCATCATGAATCCATCAACAAAACGGAATGGATCGGAAGAAAATCCCAAAACCCCCAAATCGCCCAAAAGTAGGGTTCTAAGAGATTTACCTTGGATTGAGGATGAAGAACACAAGTAGGTGTTGTTAATCTACTTCAAAAACTCAAGGTAGAGGATGCCTGAAATAATCGGAGGAAGGGATTGCTCGGAAATCGCCTGGAGAAGCTCTGCGTCGCGGGGAGGAGAAGAAATGAAAATAATATGTTCATCTGGGTCAACTCCCTGGTTTATATAGCCAGGGAGTGTTAGCGCGCGCTAATCCTCAAGGTTAGCGTGCGCTAACGGGATAAAATTACGAGCCAAGCGATTAGCGTCCCGATCCGGTGGCAGTTACGGCGTTAGCGTGCGCTACTCGAAACGTAGCGTGCGCTAATGACCACTCGGTAGCGCGCGCTATCGACCAATAGCGTGTGCTACCTGGACATCAGCCGAGTCCATAAGCTAAATGCCCAAAACTCACCTGACCCGTTAGTGTGCGCTACCATACAAGCGTAGCGTGCGCTAACTGGCACCTGACCGAGTTCAGTAGTAAACTGTCCAGTACTGGACACCCACGCTAGCGCACGCTACCGGGTATCATCAGCGTGCGCTAGCCTCCCGACATTAGCGTGCGCTAGTCTGCATAGCGTACGCTAATACGCCAGTCCAGAAGGCTGGAAAATAGCAATGCCACTCCCAGGGCTTGCTCTCCAGCGCGCGCTACGAATCAGTTGTAGCGTGCGCTACTAAGGGACCCCTAGCGCGCGCTATGCAGAAAAGATAGCGTGCGCTAGGTTACGAAATATAAACGGTTCACAACACCGGAATATGAACGAGACATCAAATGGAACATCTCAAAACACATCAAAACGTAGAATGGATCCACGGCAACCCCGAAACGGCGGTTCCGCACAATAATAATGAGAATCAGATCAGTAGTTGACGGAAAAGATACACGAGGGTCACTACGATCGAGAAATACACCGAAAATGAAATTACAAGGGAAAGGAAAATACGGATATTACACCTTATACATCTTATTACTGCCTAGATGTATTGTATACCGAGAGCAGTGAGCTTCTGCTAAAATTTTCTTCTTGAGTTCATCATTGTTGGGAACACATATTCGTTTGTTGAATTTTAGTGTTCCACTAGCTGACATGCTAAACTCAGATTTCTCGCCTTGTGCGACCTTTTCCTTAAGTTTACACAACTTCTCATCTTGTGTTTGTGTTTCTCAGATTTCCTCAAGTAAATCCGGCTTTATTGACAAATTAGCACATAAAACGTGTCTTAGCCTGCCTTGGGTTCCATTGGATTATTTCTCTCAGTGTATTCCATTCTCTTATCATGAGTCTAGCCACACTCACTTTTCTACTTAAGGTGTCTGCTATGACATTGGCCTTGCCCGGATGATGCTGAATGGTGAGGTTATAATCCTCAAGGAGTTCTATTCACCGTCTCTGTCTAAGATTCAACTCCTTCTGAGAGAATAAATATTGAGACTCGTGTGGTCGGTAAAGATGGTGAATGTAGCTCCATACAGGTAGTGTCTCTATTTCTTCAAATCAAACACTATTGCTGCTAGTTCAAGGTCATGGGTCGGATAATTTATCTCATGGATTTTTAGCTTTCGTGATGCATAAGCCACAACCTTGCCGTTTTGCATCAGCACAGCTCCTAATCCTTCATTTGATGTGTCGCTGTAAACCACAAATCCTTCACTCCCTTCGGGAAATGTTAGTACAGGTGCGGTAGTGAGTTTTCTCTTAAGTTCATGGAAGCTCAACTCACACTTATCGTTCCACTCAAATTTGACGTGCCTCTGTGTCAGTCTTGTGAGTGGTCCTGCGATTTTAGAAAAATCTTTAATGAATTTGCGGTAGTAAGCCGCAAGTCCAAGAAAGCTCCGTATCTCCGTGACTGTTTCTGGCCTCTTCCAGTCCCAAATTGTCTCCACCATTGATGGATCTACTGCGACTCCATCTCCAGATATTACGTGTCCCAAAAATGCTACTTCTCTTAAGCAGAATTCACACTTACTGAATTTGGCGTACAACTTATGACTCCTTAGCGTTTCTAGCACCAATCTTAGGTGAGTTTCGTGATCCTGATCCGACTTGGAATATACCAGTATGTCGTCAATAAATATCACCACAAATTGATCCAAATATGGTTGGAATACACGGTGCATTAAATCCATAAATGCAGCCGGCGCGTTGGTCAATCCAAAAGGCATTACCACGAATTCATAATGACCATACCTAGATTGAAAGGCAGTCTTACTCTTTGATCCTCAATTGGTAATATCCCTGTTGAAGATCGAACTTTGAGTAAACTGTTTCTCCTTGTAGTTGGTCGAATAGCTCCTCGATCCTAGGAAGTAGATACTTGTTCTTGATAGTAATGTTGTTAAGTTCTCGGTAATCAATACATAATCTTAGTGTGCCATCTTTCTTATTTACGAATAGCACTGGTGATCCCCAAGGGGATACGCTCGGTCGGATAAATCCAACCTCTAGCATTTTATGCAACCAAACCTTCAGTTCTTGTAGTTCTAGTGGGGCCATTCGATACGACGTTCTAGCCACAGGTGCCTTTCCTGGCAAGAGATTAATGCTAAATTCAACTTCCCTATATGGAGGTAGGGAAGTAAGTTCCGCGGGAAATACATCAGGGTATTCTGATACTACTGGTATAGCTTCAATCTCCATTTTGCTCTTGGGTTTGTTGATGACAAAAGCTAAATATCCTGTTGCTCCCATCGAGATGGCCCTTCTCGCCTTCGTGGCTGATATGATTGGGGCCAAGTTAATTCTAGCATTCCCGTGTAGTTCAACTACTAGGTGGTTGGATTTGCAGAATCCAACTATCTTAGAATGGCAGTCGAGTTGCGCATAGTTTTTAGATAGCCAATCTACCCCAAGTATGTGGTCATACTCAAGTATGGGAAGTAGAATTAGGTCGGCAGGAAAACAATGACCCTCAACTATTACTTCACAATCCTTAAATACAGAATCTGTTTCTCGGCTTGTACCCATAGGTGTGGATACTTCTAAGCTTACGGGTAGTGATTATTGAAGTGAGTGTTAATTAAGATGCTTGCATTCGGTTGTTGAGTATCAAGAAATGTTATCATTATTCAACATTATTATTACATTCGCAATGCTGTTTCATGAAAAAAATACAGCATTGGATAAGGAAAAGTAGGTTTTCCTTACCAACTATCGATAGTAGGTAACATCTCAAAGAGACAGCTCATAGGACGGAAATACACAGATATGTCTTAATAATTCAAATCAAACTGTAAGTTTTCGCAAATTTGGATTTCGTCCCATTCGGATGGGTCGAATATTTTGAATAATCCCTTGCAATATTAGCGTTACGCCTTCCAAACAAATACCGCAGATAAGTTGACAACGAGTTACGTAGCAACATAGGACTTTAATAAGTTGAAATTAGCCATTACTATTCTAAACGAATAGTATAGCGACTCAATTAATTTTGACAATACTTATTGGTGACGCTCATTCTGGATGAATAGCGAATGGATTGAGATATATCCTAATGGACGACATGAATTAGACCTTAAGTTAGGTTCTAGAGATCCCTATTGGTAAAGGTCTTGTTGTAGAATAATATTTACTTCGCACTAGGTGGGGATTCTAACTAAGTCCGAAGAATCTTATCCTGGAAAAGCTCGATGTAAGTGTCCTTCTTACAAAGCGAGCTCCGATACCACTCTTGTCATGCCCCCACACCGGGGTTGGACGAGAACGCGACAGTTAACGTAATAAATAACGTTTGTAATAATACATTCCAGTAAAGCATACACATGTCAGATCTTAGCCCGGTGAACTAAGACTAGTTATTCCATATAAAAGAAATATCCAAGAGTACAACGGTATTATTACATCAACAAAAGAGTACAGCGGAAATCATAATACAGTTTTGACACAGGAAATAAAGAAATACTAAACGCATCATCATGAGTCCTATATCTTGGTAGTGTCCAAGGTAAGTCTTCACTCCATACCAGCATTTGCCATTTCTTCCTCTTCATCTTCTTCATCTAGTGGGGTTTTAGAAAAATCAAAGTGGGGTGAGAATAAAGAATTCTCAACGAGATGGGGTTTGGTATTTAATGAGTTTATTATCTAATAAACATAATATATTTCTCCCACTTTTGAAAAATAGTATTGTCTAAAAATTGGTGCAAGTTTTCAAGAAGAATATTATGAATTATGACATAAATGTACAGTCAATCTCCGTAGATTGTTGTTGAGTATGAAGAATATACGGCGTCGAGCGCCCAATGAGTATTTAGCTTTGGGAGGTCGTCTACATGACTAATCCCTTAGCCTCCTTATAACGTCTTAGACTGTTATCAGTGTTTGTCCTTTGACTATCGCCACGACATTTGGTTTGATAACTGTAGCCTTGGGCGTTTGTCGGACCGTTACTATAACATTGGCCTTTGAGCTTTATCGCTCTCACGCTTGGTGACGTGATGCCTTATCTCTTATCTGGGCTCGATATGTCCTTCGCATGGGTCGATGCCCGGATCATATCATAATCGCGACTATACGCGAATTGTACGACCCAGTCACCTTAGGATCACTCCGTCGTTCGGCTTCAAGGGAATAGGATACGACGGTGGTTTTGCCTAGAACCGCAGCCACGCTGCTCGATTCATGACTTAGACTAACTGCCCCTCATGCATATAAATAGAAAAAGGGACTCTAGAGGTACTCGTACGGACTCTAGCGGTGGCTCCCGCCCGAAGGTCGTAGCACTTAGCTCCGCACAGCACTTACTCCCGATTTCTATTGAATAACAATTATTGTCGTGTTTAACGACGATTATGCATATTATAAGATATCAATATGATTATTTGATAATAAAGAGACTTGGGTAAACTAGAGGAATTAATTCAACCGGTTGATGATTAGATTGCTATTGTGCGAGTCTTAGCATAATCTTATAATAAATTCATAAACTTGAATAGTTCGGTACGAAATATTTATACGTCCGTAAATTTTTAAATTTATTGCGAAAAGTCCGTTATAGCGTGAGGATTGAAGGTCAGAAGTTGCATAAAAATTTTACCTTTCATAAATTATAATTCTGCCCTTCAGTCTTTTAAATACTATCATTATTATTTTTACTATAATTGTATGAATTTGGATAATTTGGTACGGATTGATTATACGTCCGAAAATTACGAACTTTATTGAGAAATGTCCGTTATGATATGAGGATTGAAGGTCAAAAGTTGCATGAAAGTTTTACCTTTCGGGAATTACAATTATGCTCTTCCGTCTTTTAAGTACTATCATTATTATTTTTACTATAATTGTACGAATTTGGATTATTCGGTACGGATTGATTATACGTCCGAAAATTACGAACTTTATTGCGAAAAGTCCGTTATGATGTGAGGATTGAAGGTCAGAAGTTGCATGAAAATTTTACATTTCAGAAATTATAATTCTACCCTTCCGTCTTTTAAGTACTATCATTATTATTTTTACTAAAATATTATAAATTTGATTAAGTCGGAACGGTATGATTGTAGTCCGAAAATTATGAACTTTATGGCAAAAAGTCCGTTATAATATAAGGTTTTGAGATCATAAGTTGCATGGAGGTTTTTCCTTCCATAAATTATAGTTCTGCCCTTCCGAAATTAAAGTACTATTATTATTATTATTGTTTTTATTTAGTTTTGTCTTATAATTTTGATTAATTTGTTTGGATTTATTTGAACTCCGAAAATTATGAATCTATTTGTGATTTGAACTTTATGACTTGTACTTTTAGATTACGTTCAGTTTTAATTTTTATTCTCTTAGAAATTATAATTTCACCCCTTCATTTTTTCTTAATCGGTATTTTAGTATTCTTGACATATCTTTTTCATTTCTTGTCGGATTGACCTCAAATTTTCGGGGTAAGTTCTTTATGTTATTACGAGTCCAGTGAGATCAACTTTTCTGGAAACTTTATTTTCGAAATAGTAAGTTTCTGTAAATTACAGTTTTGGCCCTGAATTCTTGAAATTTATATTTTGCCCCAATTTTCTATTTTAATGAATTCTGATTTAGGTGAAATTTTATAGAGAACTTATTTTTGATATATTAAGACTTAATTTCAGGATATAAGACCAGAATTATGGATTTCAATAATTTTACCCCAAAATTTATCTTAATTAAATTATTTTAGTTATCCTTCGAATTTAGGTTCGAATTATCAAATCTTCCAGTGACTAATTATCCTCTTACCATAGTCCAGTATATACTCATATATTTTTGGAGTTTTAATAATCAAAGGTCATATTTGCCATATTCAACCAAAATTTCTACCAATGAATTAATTTGCACATATAATCAAAATATGACAAACTAAAATTCAACAATTACAAAGATCATTACATGCATGGTAATAAATGTCATTTTTAATCAAGTATAGATAAATAAATTCATAATACTTGCATGCCCCATATATATTTAACTTGTAATAATTTTGAATAAGAGAAAAGAAGAAAATAATTTTACCGACTTTTGAATTCTTCAGAGAGATGTTAAAGATGATGGCTTAGACAAGATGACTACCCTCCTTGAATATATGTGGTTGATCAAAGGAAGAGTTCAAGGATGATTAGTTTATTTCTAAGTTTATAATAATAGAAAAAATAAAGAAATACATAAAGTTCTAAGGTTGACTCATTACCTTTCTTTTCCTCCTCTTTTTTCTTCTTCCTCTCTATTTTTTTTGTTTCTTCTCTCCTCACTTCAGCCCTCTCTCTCTCTCTCTCTCTTAAGTTCAGAGTTTTTTTTTGTGTGTGTTGTGAAATGGGAGAAGTTTACAAGGAGAAAATATTTATAGGTGAGGTGGAGGTGTGATCAAGGTTTGCATGTAAGGGTACAAGTGTCTTGGATCAAGCTTGAAATTATGACAACACAAGTCTCTTTGTTTTAATTGTGTAGGCAGATTTTTTTCTTGTATTTATACATGTTTTGTGTATTTTAGTTGTATTTATTAAGTATTAGGTAGTAAGTTTAAGTTGGGTTGGGTTATGAGTGTTTTGGGCTAGGTGTAGTTTTTTAGATGATAGGTGGTTTATTATTTAAGTAGTCATAAGTCATAATGCATCTAAGTTCAAATTTTAATAATAAGCCCACTAATTAAGTTATACTATTAGATTAAATAGCCCATTTAGGTAATAAATTAAAGTTTATTAAAAATTTAAGTTAATTAAACTTATATGATATTATTATTTTTATTTATTAAATTGAAGTAATAAAAATAATTAGGTTGTTGAACTTATAGTAGCTAATGTGACTATGCATAAGGTATGAACTAATTTTATTCGATAATGAAATATTGTAAACTTTATTTTATTTATTAAAAATTAATAATCTAATATGCATACAAAATAATGGGGTCTCACAGCTGGAATATTTAATTTTTCCATAACCAATCTAAATACATCTACTTACATAATTATTAATATATAAAAATCTACAAAGACAAGAAAGAGATATTAAGACTTTTAGAGAAAAAAAGAGGGTAGTGAGACGACTGTTAGATCTTACTCATGATGGTAAGATCCAAGGTATATCTTTTTTTTTGTATCCGACTTGCGCGAAGTGATGTATCCGGAGGTCTCCTCTCCCTTATTTCCCATATTTTGTATGGATTGAGGATCAAAATATCCATACAAATCCTCATCCATCGTGCCCACGTTCAATTTCGATAAGTACCTAATTTGTTAAACAAACTATTAGTATCTTATTTACATTCCAAACTATGAATTTTTGATAAATATACATAAATATGCATGTAAAGAATTACTTACAAAGTCCAAAACCGTAGAATCGATAAGCTACGCCACTGCTTGTCTTGAATGATTTCCAAAAGATCATTGTAACTTATGTACAAGGGAACGTCATCACCACCACAGCCAAAGGAAGCTGTATCCCATGGCACCTGTAACGGGTCACTAAAGAGAGTCACTGCAACACTAAATAACTCTCTCAACGTGTCATCTCTGTGACTCGACTAGTCATCTCGACAAGCATGTTTCTTAGGTGGATCAGGTCGCTCAGTATCCTAAATCATATACAAGATACATGAAATTCATTGTTACACTAAAGAAGTTTAACATATATACCAGAAAATGATTTAAGTCAGCAAAAGAAAAATAACAGCATGATATTAATAATAACAGCATGATATCAAAAACAGTGTAAAACATGTTACAAAGGAGAAACACAATATAGGCTACAAAGGAGATCCGAAAATATGTTACACGAATAACCATAAAATGCTAGATAGAGGAAAATATAAATATCATTGTCACACAATAATACCAATGCTTTTTACTAATTTAAAATTCCATGTAATTTAAATTAGTCTTTATATTAATTTAGAATATCATATAACCATACGGAATGATGAAATAAAATTTTAATCTAATATAACTATTGTCTTTACCATATTCATCAGCTTCAAGTTTTCATTACTTCTGAATAATAAAAATTCTTGTCCTAAGCAGACCAACAATTCAGAATCATTTTCCAATGAAGTACAGGATTCCTTATTCATTATCATCAAACAAATCGTAAATCCAGGGACTGCTAGACACAAAAGAAATATATACCTTTTATTTAGATTTAATATTAAAAACTATAATCGGAGTATATTTTATTTAGATTTAATATTAAAAACACAAAAGAAATATATCTTGATAAAGTCGGCAACAACAATATTCTTTGGCCATGCAATAAAGGTACCTAGAGCTTCCGTCACTAAGCGTTCCTCTTCAGTAGGTATAGGAACTTCGGCACCACCATCTACGACCTCCTCGACTACTACCTTAACCAAATGAGCTGGTAAAGGTGCATAATGTAGGGTAGAATCTCCATGATGAACTCGACCAATAGTGACTAGACGAGGAGGACGCTCGTCCACATAAAATCCAAATCTACAAGTGTCCCCAGGTGGAGTCTGTAATATCCGCAATTTTCGATTTTCGGTAAATTTCTTTTTTCGGTCGGAGTCCGTTTTGACGACTCGCTCATGTCCGTTTCGTCATTCTGAGAATGATTAATTCTACACTTTTTGACATCCGAGTTCGTTTCGGTGTCGTTTCGTTGAGTTCCGTGCTTTTTAGCGACTTTTCCGCGCTTGAGTTCGATTCTTGCGAATCTCGTCCAAATCGCCGCTTCGAGTTTCCGTAAGTCCGTTTAACTTTGTTAGACGTGTTGTGAACTTTGGTTTGGTTATTCGATCACGTATCGTGATTTCCGCGCTTTGGGCCATTTTGTAATTTCTTGAAAGTTACGTATCCGTATCGTAATTGTTGTCTCGACCCGTTTCTTGGTCGCGTATGATTAAATATGGTATTATGTTTTCATTTCGGTCATTGATGTCGTCCATGAAATTTTCGCCGTGTTCGTTCCGTGCGTTTCGGAAATCGGGTCGCCGAGCTCGACGGCTATGGATCGGACGGTTGGGGATCGCCGGACGATGCAGGGCACCGCCGGACGGTGCGGTAGAACCGGCGTAGCGCACGCTACGGCCGGAAGGCTGCGCGCTAACAGGCCAGTGTAGCGCACGCTACCGGACGGCCTAACGCACGCTAGCGGGCACGACAGTGGAGTCACAGGGGTTACTGAATCGGTGGGCTCGGCAGTAGCGCACGCCATCGCTTGACGCGGGCAGATGCTTACGGCCGGCGTAGCGCACGCTACTCGGCCGAAAGCACTCAGTCGTAAGGCTCTTGGATCGCGGCTCGGGCCGATAAGCGACGCTAGCTCGGCAGCCTAGCGCGCGCTAGTCCGGCCCAGTATAAATATGGCTGAGCAGTCACATTTCATTTCGTTTTTCACTTCCTTCCTTCTCCGTCCGCGGATGGCAATTCATGGGTGGCGAAGCCATGTTGTTTAACAACAAATCCATGAAGTTCTTGAGTTCATAACATCAATCAATCGTCCGTTATCATCCTTTGATCCAGCGAATCAAGGTAATCTTCCTTAGAACCCTAATTTCGTGAATTTGGGGATTTTTGCATTTTCGTCCGATTCGTTCCGTGTTGTTGATTAATTCATGATGGGTATGATTAATCTTGGTAGTATTCTTGTGTTTAACATCATTTAATCCATTGTTCTTCGTCGAATCGAAGTATATTTCTTGATTTCCTTCGAAATGACTTTTTGGGTTATTTGTCCCCGATCTCATTTTTCATCCATTTTCGATGAATCGATTATGGTTAAATGATGTTGTTAAACATATTCTATAGATTGTATATCCATATTTCAACTTGGAATTCCGTTTTCGGGTTTTGACGGGACGAATCGTGTTCTTGGCCGTTTTGGGGGAAATCCGTGAACTTTCGTCATTCGTTCTTTGAATTCAACGGCTTTGAGTCGTGTTATGGAATTTATTTCATTGTTATTATTTGTCCTTCGTAGTTTATGAACGTGAGTTGGCGTTCGGTGGAGTCGGCGGGTTCGTAGTCGGTTCGGGCCAACCTACTTCGGTCGATTCTCCGCGTTGTTCTTATTCGAGGCAAGTACCTTGCCATACTTTTCTCGTTTTATGGATATGATGATCGGTGGTCGTCTTGATGTGTTTGTTTGGTTATTTGAAATGAATTTTCAAAAGATTTCGGTTTGGCCTCGTCAAAGGCTCTCTTTCAAAACGCGTGTGTGTTTTGTGAACGTTGTGTTTTGGGAATTGATTATGATTTGATTATTTTGAACGTTGGAGGTGTAACACCCTCAAGATATTCGAGGTATATTACAGCGCCGTGAATCCCTATATGGGACCCACCAGGCTGAACAGCATCATACTCATCGACTCACATAAACGACAAACCAACACCATGTCATAAAGACGCAAAACAGAATAAACCACCCGGTTCGACCGGTCAAACATAACATCATCAATCAACACAAACATAAAGGCAACAATACAATCCGGACGAACAAGAACTCTTAAGTACTCGAGTACAACTATTAGTTCAAAAGCCACAAAAGATGAAAAGACAAAAAGACATTAAGACGTCACTTATGCACAATCATCACGCATGGCCATCATCCGTATCGTCAGCCCGCTCGTCCCGATGAGCGACTGAAATTCATAAAACGAATTTCCCAAAACGGGTCCCCAGAGGGGTTAGCAATTACGCTAGTACAAGTAACCAGATGAACGACTTACATCTTACACATATAGTAATGCATGCAATTCAAGAAAACATAGTTCCAAAATACTCATTTCCGGAAATGCCAATGATCAAACCACATTTGTAAAAATGCACCACAATTAACCGCGGACCAACAGCTTCGTGGATCCTTGCCGAGACCCCGTCGGATCTAACCCACAGTGGTTAAAAGCAAGCTCGCGGTCCCACAGCTTCGTGGAACCCTACCGAGACCCCGTCGAGTCTAACCCGCAGTGAGCATACACACACACACAATTTCTCATACAAAACTACTATGTCAAGATCGTAAGTTCATAAGGGTACTTGCCTTGGTTAAATAGACGATGACACGAACGGAACGGAAGGATCAAGCACAACCACGAGGAACCGACGAGAATGAACCTAACGATTCGAATAGCACAATCACAACCACTTCTAAACGATTATGGAAATGGAATACACCCGGAAACCCGCCTACGATTCATGTATATTCGTACCAAAAATAACAACGAGGGCGGACCACAACCAAACCCTCTCGATTCCGTAAAATCCACAAAATATCCATGAATCCGTAGGGAAACTAAAGATACTAACAATATCAATCGTATACATCATGAATCCACCAACAAAACGGAACGAATCGGAAGAAAACCCAAAACCCCAAATTAATCGAAAATAGGGTTTTAGAACATTACCTTAGGAGATTCAAGTACCAAGATCCGTAGAACGCGTTAGATTGATTGCCCGAGCTTCACTACCGAAGAGAAATGATGAAAATCGCCCCCAAGTTAAGAAATCTGAGCAGCTTCTCCCCTTCCTCTCACTACTCGCGATGCGAGATGAAAAATGGGGAAAAGTCGGTCGATTTCGTCTAATAAAGACGAATGCACAATTGACCGCTTTGTGCCGCGGCATGACCCAAAGTGTGCCGCGGCACGTGCCAAGAAAATACTCCTGTGTTTCGCGTTGCCGCGGCAGATAGCTCGCGTGTGCCGCGGCACACGGCATGCTTTGGTTTTGGTCGCAGAAGACACACGAGTGTGCCGCGGCACGGATAGGTGTGCGGCACTGCTCGCACCTGTGCCGCGCACGGATGGGTGTGCCGCGGCACACGATGCTTTGTTCGACTATCAATTGAAGGAATTTGTGTGCCGCGGCACACACACCTTGTGCCGCGGCCCATACCCCCTTTTGGGTTCCAAAATGATAAAAATGATCCGGAAAAGGGAATAAAACGATAGGAATCAATATTTGGGGACTAATAACACGAAATGGATCCACGGCAACCCCGAAACGGCGGTTTCGCACAACAATAACAAGAATACACTGAAAGACACACGAGGGTCACTACGATCGAGAAATACACCAAAAACGAAAATACAAGGAAAAGAAAAATACGGATATTACATTCTACCCCTCTAAAAATAAGTTTCGTCCCGAAACTTAAGAAACAAACAACTCCGGGTACCTAGCACGCATGCTATCCTCGGTTTCCCAAGTTGCTTCCTCGACACCGTGTCTCGACCACTGCACCTTGACCAAAGGTATGGTCTTATGCCTCAATCGTTTCTCACGATGCTCCAAAATCTTCAAAGGACGCTCCTCAAAGGTATTATCTTCAGCAATATCAATCTCGCCATAATCGATGACGTGACTAGGATCCGGAACATATTTCCTCAACTGGGAAACATGAAAAATGCTATGAACATGACTCAAGGCTGGAGGTAACGCCAAACGGTACGCCAATTCACCGACTCGCTCGAGAATCTCAAAGGGTCCAATAAATCTCGGACTCAGCTTTCCTTTCTTCCCAAACGAAACTCCCTTCGCCGGCGACACCTTTAGCAAAACGTGGTCTCCCACCTCGAATTCCAAAGGTCGACGGACGCCGCATATGACTTCGGCCGACTGGGGCGCCAACATCCGTTCTCGAATTAACTCTATCTTCCGCCTCGTCTCTAAAACGACATCCGGCTCGGTCCCGACCAAATCGGACGCCTCATTCCAACAAATCGGTGATCGACATCGCCGCCCGTAAAGTGCCTCATACGGTGCCATCCGACCGACGCGCCAACTGTTGTTGTACGTGAATTCAATCAGCGGCAAATGTTCCTCCCAGTCACTACTCCAGTCGAGAGCACAAGCACGCAACAAGTCCTCGAACGTCTGGATAGTGCGTTCCGACTGTCCATCTGACTGGGGATGGAAAGAGATACTCAAATGTAAACGGGTACCCAACGCCTTATGCACCGCCTGCCAGAAGTGCGATACAAAACGGCCGTCACGATCCGAAATAATAGACTTCGGAGTACCATGAAGTCTCACAATCTGCGCGATAAACACACGAGCTAGCTTCTCCGGGCCCCAAGTGTCCTTGATGCCCAGAAAATGTGCCGACTTGGTCAGACGATCGACAATCACCCAAACCATATTCATGCCCGACTTCGATCTCGGCAGACTCGTAATGAAATCCATCGATATATCTTCCCATTTCCATTCTGGAACGGGAAGTGACTGCAAAAGTCCGGCCGGTCGCTGATGCTCGATTTTGACCTGCTGACAAGTCAAACATCTCGCTACAAACTGTGCGACCTCATCCTTCATGTCATTCCACCAGAAGTTCCTTCTCAAGTCCTTGTACATCTTACTCGAACCAGGATGAACGGAGTAAGGTGTAGCATGGGCCTCCCGCAAAATACTCTGTCTCAACTCTGAGTCGTTCGGCACACAAAGACGACTCTGAAATCTCAAAATACCATCCTCGTGAATCATAAACCCAGGAGACTTTCCCTTAAGAACGTTCTCTCGGATTTGAGTAATCATCGGATCCTCTGATTGCTTCAGCTTAATTTCGTCGATCAAGGATGACGAAATCTCTAAAGTACAAAGTTGCCCGACAGCTCCCGGCAAAGAGACCTCAACATCTAACTCGATCAAGGCCCTCCGAAGCTCAGACTGAGACGTAAGGATCTCAAGCGTTCGCAACGCAACTGGTTTCCGACTCAAGGCGTCGGCCACGACGTTCGCCTTGCCCGGATGATAAAGGATTTCGAGGTCATAATCCTTAATCAACTCTAACCACCTCCTCTGCCTCATATTCAACTCCCGCTGAGTAAATATGTATTTCAGACTTTTATGATCGGTAAAAATCTGACATGCAGAGCCGAAAAGATAGTGACGCCAAATCTTGAGCGCAAAACGATCGCCGCTAACTCCAAATCATGAGTAGGGTAGTTAAGCTCATACGGCTCAATCGTCTCGATGCAAAGGCAATGGTCTTACCGTGCCGCATTAATACGCACCCAAGACCACGACCAAGCATCGCTATAAACGGCGAATCCTCGTTGCCACATGGCAACGCCAAAACCGGTGAAGTCAATCGCTTCTTCACTTCCTCGAAACTCGATCGCCTCTCGTCATTCCGCATTTAACTTCTCGGATTTACGGAGTAATCTGCGTAAGTGGTCGAGCCGCCGAGAAACCCTCGACGAACCTACGGTAGTAGCCAGCCAAACCCAAGAAACTTCGGAGCTCTCTCACGTTTTTGGGCGGTGCCCAATCCAACACCGCCTCGATCTTCTGCGGATCTACACGAACCCCCTCGGCTGAAATCACGTGACCCAAAAACATCATTTCCTTCAGCCAGAACTCACATTTCGAGAACTTTGCATAGAGTTGCTCGGTCCTCAAAATATCTAATACTACCCGCAAATGATGGGCATGCTCTTCCTCATTCTTCGAATAAATAAGAATATCGTCAATAAAGACGACGACGCACTTATCCAAATACTCGATAAAAACTTTGTTCATCAACTGCATGAACACCGCCGGCGCATTAGTTAACCCGAAAGGCATAACTACAAACTCATAATGTCCGTATCTCGACCGAAAAGCTGTCTTTGGCACATCGGACTCTCTCACCCGGAGCTGATAGTACCCCGATTTCAAATCAATTTTCGAGAATACCGTAGCTCCCTGCAACTGATCGAACAAGTCATCAATTCTCGGCAAAGGATACTTGTTCTTGATGGTCACCTTGTTTAGTTCGCGATAGTCGATACACAAACGTAGTGAACCATCCTTCTTCCGCACAAACAGGACCGGTGCACCCCAAGGCGAGGCGCTCGGTCGAACATACCCCGACTCAAGAAGCTCACTCAACTGCTTCTTCAACTCGGACATCTCTGAAGGTGCCATGCGATAGGGCGCCTTCGAAATAGGAGCCGCACCCGGCTCTAACTCTATAGCGAACTCGACCTCGCGTTCCGGTGGCAATCCCGGTAACTCGTCAGGAAAAACATCAGGAAACTCATTAACGACTGGAATCGACGAAAGCTCGACTCCACCACTCTCCGCCTTCAAGGCGTAACACCAATAACCGGTACACCCCTTTCGCAGGAGTCTCATCGCCTTCAAGGCGTTAATAACGAATTTCTGGTTCCCCCTCTTTCGCCCGGCGAAAGAGTGCTCGGTGCCATCATCGGCTAACATGGTGATGATTCTCGTGCGGTAGTTCATGATTGCACCATGCCGCTCGAGCCAATCATCCCCGAGAATCAAATCCTCACCCTCAATATCCACAACAATAAGATTAGAGGGCCAAGTCCTCTCACAAATAAGTACTGCAATGTCTCGAACCTCCTGATCAACAAAGATCATATCACCTCTATGAACCTTAAATATGAAGGTTTCACAAGTCATCAAACAGTAGAGACTCAAACGGCGTATACAATCCGAAGATATGAACGAATGCGTAGCACCGAATCGAAAAGCACACCGACGGGATGAGAAAGAATATAAACGGTACTGCCGCCACGGTGAGCCGCCGGATCATCGGCTTTCCGCATCTCATAGACACGCGGTGGGCGGAGCCAACACCGGAAGCTCCTCTTGAGGGCTGACCCGACCTCTCCCGACTAGCACTCGGCGGAGATTGAGGAGCAAACGACCCCGATTCACACTTGGTTCCTAGCGCTGGAATGGAAGCCCGGCACCAAGGATTTTCTCCTCTCAAAGACAGAAGTAGCTTTGTGACCCGACCGCCACACCGATTACACGTCGCAAAGAAAGGGTTCGGACAAACACGGCCGATGTGGCCCCGCCGCCACGCTTAAAGCATTTCACCTCTCGAGAAGGGGCACCGCAGCCTACGGGGAAACCCGGTAGATCGAGATGGGCCACCACCGGAAAAGTTAGCAGATCAAATTTCACCGACCCCACTTTTGTGGCCCGAAAAGTTCCCACGGACTTACGCTTCTTACTCGCGGGCCGCCTCACTCGCCGTCACAGACATATCATAAGCAAGGGCCCTACTCTGATAATCCTTCAATGTAGTGCATACGAGCCCCGACATATAGTCCCGAATCAGCAACTTCATCCGTCTGGAGAAATGGAAAATCTTGTCACTCTCCTCGACAACTTGGGTCTTCACATAACCCAACTCTTTATTAAAATCGGCAATAGCTTGAGATACGGGGATATCCCGCGGTTGAGCATCATAAAAAGCATGTACCCGAGCACGTCGATCGCCACGGCAATATTCACCTCCATCAACTCTTGAAACTCGGCCCACGAAGCAAAGATGGTCTTTGGGCCCCACGGCCTCCCACCAATCCGTAGCGTCCCTGTGAGAAAATATTGAGCAATAGGGACTCTACGTTCCTCGGGACGCTTAGTGGCAACGAAGACCTTTGATATCTCCTTAATCCACCCTTCCCGGCCCATCGGGTCCGAAGCTCCCGAAAACTGAGGAGGATGCATCTTGATGACATCTTGGAGCCAACGGTCCGCTCCGCCCCGATTAGCATGGGCCTAATCCGGGTTCTGAACCGCCTGAGCTATTGCCGCCATTTGGTTCACCATTTGTTGCATTACGGCCGCAATACCAAGATCGGCACGCTCCCGAGAAGAAGCATGGCTATGACGGCCGCCAGACGCCGGCCTCAAGATCGTGACGTGCCGCCACCGGCCGCCCCACGCCCCCGGGCCGGCCCACGACCACGATCGCGACCACGACCTCTTCCAGCATCCATACTGGAGTTAAATAAGTAGCAAAAGTCATACGAGGGTAAGTACGAGAGAAGAACAATCACAAGTCGAGAATCAAAGGTACGATACAAGGAAATAATGAACAGAGGAAGGAAAACTTACGGACACTGGTAGTACCGGAATCATGGCAGCGTGACGATGATGTGCAAAACAAAACACCACAAGACCCAATAAACCGACAAGCCTAGGTATCCATAAACCTAGAGCTCGATACCATTTTCTCGTAACACCTCAAGATATTCGAGGTATATTACCGCCGTGAATCCCTATATGGGACCCACCAGCCGAACAAAGATCATACTCATCGACTCACATAAACGACAAACCAACACCATGTCATAAAGACGCAAAACAATAAACCACCGGTTCGACTTGGCCAAACGTAACATCAACAATCAACACAAACATAAAGGCAACAATACAATCCGGACGAACAAGAACTCTTAAGTACTCGAGTACAACTATTAGTTCAAAAGCCACAAAACATGAAAAGACAAAAAGACATAAAGACGTCACTTATGCACAATCATCACGCATGGCCATCATCCGTGGTGTATCAGTAGCCGCTCGTCCGATGAGCTCGACTGAAATTCATAAAACGAATTTCCCCAAAACGGGACCCCGGAGGGGTTAGCAATTACGCTAGTACAAGTAACCAGATGAACGACTTACATCTTACACATATAGTAATGCATGCAATTCAAGAAAACATAGTTCCAAAATACTCATTTCCGGAAATGCCAATGATCAAACCACATTTGTAAAAATGCACCACAATTAACCGCGGACCCACAGCTTCGTGGATCCCTGCCGAGACCCCGTCGGATCTAACCCACAGTGGTTAAAAGAAAGCTCGCGGTCCCACAGCTTCGTGGAACCCTACCGAGACCCCGTCGAGTCTAACCCGCAGTGAGCATACACACACACACAATTTCTCATACAAAACTACTATGTCAAGATCGTAAGTTCATAAGGGTACTTGCCTTGGTTAAATAGATGATGACACGAACGGAACGGAAGGATCAAGCACAACCACGAGGAACCGACGAGAATGAACCTAACGATTCGAATAGCACAATCACAACCACTTCTAAACGATTATGGAAATAGAATACACCCGGAAACCCGCCTACGATTCATGTATATTCGTACCAAAAATAACAACGAGGGCGGACCACAACCAAACCCTCTCGATTCCGTAAAAATCCACAAAATATCCATGAATCCGTAGGGAAACTAAAGATACTAACAATATCAATCGTATACATCATGAATCCACCAACAAAACGGAACGAATCGGAAGAAAAACCCAAAACCCCCAAATTAATCGAAAATAGGGTTTTAGAACATTACCTTAGGAGATTCAAGTACCAAGATCCGTAGAACGCGCATTAGATTGATTGCCCGAGCTTCACTACCGAAGAGAAATGATGAAAATCGCCCCCAAGTTAAGAAATCGAGCAGCTTCTCCCCTTCCCTCTCACTACTCTCGCGATGCGAGATGAAAAATGGGGAAAAGTCGGCCGATTTCGTCTAATAAAGACGAATCCGCACAATTGACCGCCGTGTGCCTCGGCAAGACCAAAGTGTGCCGCGGCACGTGCCAAGAAAATACTCCTGTGTTTCAGCGTTGTGCAAGCTGCGTGTAGCCGCGGCACACGGCAGCTTTGGTTTTGGTCGCAGAAGACACACGAGTGTGCCGCGGCACCGGATAGGTGTGCCGCGCACTGCTCGCACCGTGCCGCGGCACGGATGGGTGTGCCGCGGCACACATGCTTTGTTCGACTATCAATTGAAGGAATTTGTGTGCCGCGGCACACACACCTTGTGCCGCGGCCCATACCCCCTTTTGGGTTCCAAAATGATAAAAATGATCCGGAAAAGGGAATAAAACGATAGGAATCAATATTTGGGGACTAATAACACGAAATGGATCCACGGCAACCCCGAAACGGCGGTTTCGCACAACAATAACAAGAATATAGTTCAACAGTTTGACAGGAAGGACACACTGAAAGATACACGAGGGTCACTACGATCGAGAAATACACCAAAAACGAAAATACAAGGAAAAGAAAAATACGGATATTACAGGAGGCTTTGATGATATCCTTGTTGTTTAAAAGTTATGGAATCGTGTATTCCGTATTTAATCTTGTTATTGTGTTTTGAAAAGTTTGATAATGGTGTCGGATTAGTGGCCATCTCTAGTAAGTATTCTTGATGAACTTACATTCTTAGCATATTAGTATTGCATGAGTAACGTGTGTGTGTGTGTATGCTCACTATGGGTTAGATTCGACGGGGTCTCAGTAGGGGTCCACGGAGGGGTGGATCCGCGAGCTTGCTTTTAACCACTATGGGTTAGATCCGACGGGGTCTCGGTAGGGGTCCACGGAGGGGTGGATCCACGGTTAATTGTGGTGCATTTTAAAAATGTGATTTGATTATGGCATTTCCGGAAATGAGTGCTTTTGAACGGTTTTCATGATTGCATGCATTGACTAAGTGTGTAAGAGGTAAGTTGTTCGTTTGGCTTACTTGGCTAGGATGGCACTAGAGTATTTTGTTGTTTGTTTTAAATCCTTTATTTGTGGATTTTGACGTTGGGATACGAACCTTGTGGTCGTTCTTGTGTACCGTGAGTTGATGAGATTTGGGGCTAAAATTCCAAGGGCTTTGTAAAAGTCATTTTACGGATTTGGGGCTAAAATCCCAACGGTTTGGTAAATGTCATTTTTCGGAAAGTAAATCTTTGGGGCAGTGACCCCTTTTGTCTTTTGGATTTTGAAAAGTAGGATTTGATAATCCTAAATTATTTTCTATTAAAACTCTCGATGGCATTCTAAACCGTTTTATAATTACTTCCATTGATTTATGATATTTCGATTTTGAAATGTTTTCTCAAACCCTTGCCTCGGGAAGTACTTTTCGTTTCATTTGGATCTTTGAGGATCCTTGGATATTGTTATTCGTGGAATGCGAATTGTATGGCTCGTATTTGCACTTTGTTCTTGCACTAGCAAAACAGTGGAGTTTTGCTAACCCCCGAGTATTCGGGGGGTGGATGTCTGTTTTGCATTCAGGTTTTGGAGCATAACACAGGGTCGGCACGAAGGATGATGAAAGATGATCGATACTAATCACATGAGGAACCGTACTTTGTTTATTGGTTCAGTTGTACTCTATTTTTCCGATGCTATATTTTCCCGTTGTACGGGTGTGGTTGTATTTTGACCCCTGCGTGGGCATGAGTTGTATTTGAGTTGTATGTATTTATTGAAAGACCAAATCGGTCTACTGAGTCGTTTTAGCCTTAAAGGCGTGGTTGAGTTGTTATATGTCATTACCAGCCTGGTAGATCCTTGAGGAAAGGTTCTACGGCGTGTAATATCCCTGAGCGTATTGGGGGTGTTACAGAGTCTTCCCTCCTGAAGGGCCAGAAACATCATCGGCACAACTCCCCTTCGGACTGACATGGGTAACATGATGATCATCGGGTGTACGTAGATCGGTGTGGGGCTGCTGTGAATGAACACCCAAAGACTCCAATGTTTGGCCAAGTGTTTTCATCAAATTTTGTGTAACATCATATGTAATCTTCTTCGTTAGTTCCTCCAACACACATTCATTTATTGGTGATGCAGATCGACGTGAAGATCGTCCAAAATAATCTCAAATGCCTACACCAAATCCAATCCCACGAACATGGCCAGGGTGCTCTGGTCTCCCAATGGCCTCAGCCAATATATCATGTTGTCCCTCGGGAATGAAGCTGCCCTGTGTACACTACGCCTCCAACTCATCCTACAAAAGAACGATTTTTCGTAAGCAGAACACAAATGTGAAGCACATAAATGAACTGTTAATATTTTTTTCGTCTCCATAAGACACCAATAGCCATTTTCATTTTCGTTATCACTAACAATTCTAATCCAAGCAAAAAGAGAGATAAAGAGAAAAGCAAAAACAAAATCTAGCACCTATCCAAGCCCCAAACAATCAGCTACATATTTAATATCAGAGAATTACATACCATAAGAGGAACAAATTATACACACAAACCCAAAATTTAATATGTATAGCAAATGAAATTAAAGAAGAAAAAAGGGAACACATATGAAATGAGAAAATCAAAACCTAACCATAATATATTATCAACTAATTATAGTGAACTCCCAAATAGAACTCATAAAAGGATGACATACCTTTCCACAGGCATCTTAAAGAAGAAACAATAATCATTTATTGTTTTTCAGAACAATAAAAATAACTTGCCATGTTGTAAAGAAGAAACAGTACTCATTTATTAACAACCTTTAAATATTTCAAATGAAATATTACGACTTTTATTTTTTTTTCAACAACAAAAATTTAAGTTATAGAATTTAATTGCAAAACAAAAATTTTCGGAATCAACTTTGGAAAAGATAAGAAGACTAAGTTTATTTAATTTTAAATACATTGTCAAATATTAAAGGATATTTTAAACTTACGATCTTAGTAACAATCTCTCATGCAGCATCTGATGACACTCCCCCAGATCTTTTTTGGCGACCAAGCTTCCACCTATGATGGCGTGAAGGAGGAGATGGAGGTTCAATAATAACATCTTCTCCAGATTTTGATGTTTCTTCTTTACGCTCCTTCATCTTTCTCTCCATCTCCCGTACCTCCACAAAATCATATCCTCCTCGAGCCATAGTATGGGGAGCATTGTTCAGCTTCGCTATCTCTCGTTTCTTGATTCTCTTTTCCTGAAAAAAAAATGCAAGGTATCGAAATAATATGTAAGGAAATGAAACGAGAGGTGGAATCGATCTATAGAAAATTATTTGCAAGGATTCGAAATAATATGTAAGGAAATATCGGCAAGTAATCGAGCTACAGAAAATGTCTTTGAATTCGGATTTACCTCCCAAGTAGGGTCCTCACGAGTCTTTTTGAATTCTTTCCAATCGTCCTCCGATATACCATACTTCTCACAAGGAAACAACCCTTTCGACAGACCATATATATACTCGCCGATCAAATCAGTCTTAAATTGCCTCCACATCCTGCCAATTGACTGCAATGTCTTCGTGCGAAATTGGCCAATATTGCTAATTTGACTGACATCAAAGTTGGCCTACATTGACAATTAAAATTGAAACGTTATCGATAATACAATTTTAAATTATTTGAAATAATTTCAGTTTTTATTCAATATTATTTATATTTAACTCAGTTTTTTTAAATTATTTAATTTAATTTCAGTTTTTATAGACTAATTTACTTAAATTAATATTTTTTATAAATTTCAGTTTTATTCCAGATTATTTATATTTAATTCAATTTTTTAAATTATTTTATTTAATTTTAGTTTTTAGAAAATAAATTACTTAAATTAATATTTTTTTATAAATTTTAGTTTTATTCCAGATTATTTATATTTAATTCATGTTTTTAAATTATTTAATTTAATTTCAGTTTTTAGAGAATAATTTACTTAAATTAATGTTTTTTTATAAATTTTAGTTTTTATTCAAGATTATTTATATTTAATTCAGTTTTTTAAATAATTTAATTTAATTTCAGTTTTTATAGAACAATTTACTTAAATTAATGTTTTTTTATAAATTTCAGTTTTATTCCATATTATTTATATTTAATTCAGTTTTTAAAATTATTTAATTTAATTTCAGTTTTTTATCGAATAATTTACTTAAATTAATGTTTTTTATAAATTTTAGTTTTATTCCAGATTATTTATATTTAATTCAGTTTTTTAAATTATTTAATTTAATTTCAGTTTTTATAGAATAATTTAATTTAATTTAATTTAAAGCACAAAGTGAAACACATAATTAATCACAAAAGTAATGCATGTACCAATACATCCTGCCGAAGCATTTCCTTATCCGGCTTGTCCGGTATATGATTCCATCGATCGTATAATATAGAAACATGATCTTTCACAAGTTTACCCAAATACGTACTCAATTTGACTTTATGCTCGTACTTAAGTTTTCCCCTGACTAGATCGATATCAAGAGGTAGCTTTTTCCCATCTACACGCCGTTTGGACATACCTCTACATCTTGTAGGATTTCTCGATGTAGTAGTCTGCGTATGAGGAGAAGCAGCGGAATGACGAGGAGAATGACGAGGAGTACGAGGAGAATGAGAAGGAGGACGAGGAGGATGCCGAGGAGAAGTTATGTGCCTCTATAAACAAATGAAAATATTGTCAAACACAACATAAACAAAAAATAATATTTGTCAAAAACAACATACACCAATAATATTTTTTATTTGAAAAAATCTTTGTCAAAAAACTAATACTTGTCAAACACAACAGTAATATTTTTTGTTTGAAAAACTCTTTGTCAAAAAACTAATACTTGTCAAACACAACGTATTACCTAGTTGTCAAAATTGACACTTATTATAACTTAACATCTAATTGCTTACATTTTGACTAGTAAGTACTAAATCTACTGATTTCTAAGTGAACACCTACTCACTTTGTAAGAGGAGAATAAATTAATTCGGTTAAACTTAGAATGAGAAAAAAAATGGCATGTATGTAGAACCCCCTAAATTCGAAAGCTCAGTACATGTACGGTTTATTATATCGTGATGTAATTTTAATAACATTTGTTATAATATGATATAATCTACATCTAGTTTCATTTTATTTTACTTGATTGTTTCATAAATAATAAATTAATTGAAAGTTAAAGTAGAATATTGATTCACCTAATTGGGCTATGTGTACTAATATTTACTAATATAAACTCACTAATGGACTCAAACCCAACCTAATAAAATTCCTAAGTCTTGAATTTATAGTTAAAGGCCCAACCCAACTACTTAATCCATTTACAATTAAACAAATACCCTACTAACTATATTAATTTTCTACACACTTAAAATACAAAAAAAATTATATACACACACACACACACACAAAATGGGCGGCCAAATGGAGAGGGGGAGGACATATAGAGTCTTCATGTCCTCCTCATGCAAGACATGACCTTGTGTCTTGTATTCCCTTTCCCCATGCCTTGACCACCATTTGAACCTTTAAAATATATGCACCACTCTTACATTTCAACACAAAAAAATCTGCATTAAGAGACTAGAGAGAGAGAGGGCTGAACCAAAGAAGAAGAGAGAAGGAAGAAGAGGGTTCAACAAGAAATAGTTAATCTCTTTTCCTATTTTTCTTTTTTTTTTCTATAAGTATAAAAAAACTTCCTAACCTAACTCTAATCCCAAAACATGCAAACAAAATATACACCATAGATGCATGAATCGGCCGAACCATATAGAGTAAGAGGGGAGATCATTTTTTTCCACTTCCGGGACCTAGAATCGACTAAATCTGACAGGAAATCGAGGTGGGTAAAGTTGTTTTCCTTCTTTTCTCTTATTCAAAAGTTATACAAGTTAAATATATGGTGCATGCAAGTATTAAAACTTCAGGTATCTATACATGATTTACATTCATTACGATGCATGTAATGGTCTTGATATTTGTTGAATTTTAGTTTGTCATAGTTTGACTATATGTGCAAATTAATTCATTGATGGAAATTTTGGTTGAATATGACAAATCCGACCTTTGGGAATTAAAATCCCAAAAACATATGAGTATATATATTGGACTATGGTAAAAAGATAATTAGACACCGGAAGATTTGATAATTCGAACCTAAGTTCGAAGGATAAACTAAAATAGTTTAAATAAGATAAATTTGGGGTAAAATTGTTAAAATCCATAATTGTGGTCTTTATGTCCTAAAAGTAAGTCTTAATATATCAAAAATAAGTTCTCCATAAAATTTCACCTAAATCGGATTTTGCTAAAATAGAAAATCAAGGCAAAAAATGTAAATCTCAAGAATTCGGGGCCAAAACTGTAAATTACAGAAAATTACTGTTTCGAAAATAAAATTTCCAGAAAAGTTGAGCTCGCTGGACTCGTAATAATATAAGGAGCTTACTCCGAATATTTTGGTCAATCCGACAAGAAACAAAAAAGATATGGCATGAATACTAAAATGTCGTTAAAGACAAAATAAAGGGGTGAAATCGAATGAGGAACTTTTGGTGGAACGATATGAAGGAGGAGGATGCACAATTTGTAGCGAGATGTTTGACTTGTCAGCAGGTCATAATCGAGCATCAGCGACCAGCCGGGTTGTTGCAGTCGCTTCCCATTCCGGAATGGAAATGGGAAGGTATTTCGATGGACTTCATCACGAGCTTGTCGAGCTCTAAATCTGGTATGAATATGGTTTGGGTGATTGTGGATCGTCTGACCAAGTCGGCACACTTCTTAGGCATCAAGGATACTTAGGATCCGTAGAAGTTGGCTCGTGTATTTATTGCGCAGATTGTGAGGCTTCACGGTACTTCAAAGTCTATTGTTTCGGATCCTGATGGCCATTTTGTATCGCATTTTTGGTAGGCGATACATAAGGCATTGGGTACTCGGTTGCGTCTGAGCACTTCTTTTCATCCTCAGACGGATGGGCAGTCAGAGCGCACTATCCAGACATTTGAGGATATGTTGGGAGCTTGTACTCTCCACTGGAGCAGTGATTGGGAGGAGCATTTGCCGTTGATCGGGTTCTCATAAAACAATAGTTGGCGCGCATCGATCAAGATGGCACTGTATGAGGCACTTTATGGGCGGTGATGTCGATCGCTGATTTGTTAGAATGAGGCGTCCGATTTGGTCGGGACCGAACCAGATATCTCTTTGGAGACGAGGAAGAAGGTGGAATTGATTAGGGAGACGATGTTGACATATCAGAGTCGACAGAAATCCAATGCTGATGCTTGTCGTCGACCTTTGGAATTCGAGGTGGGAGACCACGTTTTGCTAAGGCTTTCTCCGATGAGGGGAGTTTTCCGCTTCGAGAAGAAGGGGAAGTTGAGTCCGATATTTATTGGGGCCTTCGAGATTTGGGAGAGGGTCGGCGAGTTGGCATACCGTTTGGCGTTGACTCCGGCTTTGAGTCACGTCCATAGCATTTTCCATGTTTCCCAGCTAAGGAAATATATTCTGGGTCCTAGTCATGTCATCGATTATGGTGAGATCGGTATCGCGAAGGATATTACCTTCGAGGAGCGTCCCTTGAAGATCTTGGAGCACCGTGAGAAGCGACTAAGGCATAAGACCAACCCATTGGTCAAGGTGCAGTGGTCGAGACATGGTGTCGAAGAGGCAACTTGGGAAACCGAGGATAGCATGCGTGCTAGGTACCCCGAGTTGTTTGTTTCTTAAGTTTTGGGACAAAACTTGTTTTCGAGGGAGAGAATGTAATATCTGTATTTTTAATTTTTTCGGTATTTTTCATTTTTAGTGTATTTTTCGTTTTTAGTGACTCGCTTGTAACCGTATTGATAATTCGAGAATAATTAATACTGGACTTTTGTCATACGAGCTTGTTTCGGACTTGTTCTACTCAATTCCGTGTTTAATGTCTTTTCCATCGCTATTTTGGTTCGATTCTCGTAATCGTTTTTCGGAACCGCTGCTTTGGGGTTGCCGTAAATCTATCTTATGTCATTATGGATGTCGTGAGCTTTTATTCGGTGTTATGACCGTGAATCGTGTATTTCGATGATTTATCCGTATCCAAGCTTGAGTGGTATAGTTTTACTCTACATTGTTGTTTGGTCATTCCTGCAAGTTCGTTGGATACATTTCAGCATGTTATGGACCCGAGTATGATTATTCGAACTTGAGTATAGATTTTTCCGTATGTCTGGGTTGTTTGTTAATCCGAGAGTTGGCATTAATATTCGTTTCTTCCGACCTTCAAAATGGCTGGAGTCATGTGGTGTTTTATGCTTGTCTCGTCAGTTTAAGACCTCCGTATATCCATTGGTACTGCCCTTTTACTCTCGTCCAGGTTGTTGTCGAGCCATTATATCAGAGCAGGTCTGACCTGTTTTCAGGGCCGAGTTACGGCCGTAAGGAGGAACCATTACGGCTGTAAAGAAGAGACATTACGGCTGTAATACCTTCTGTGCAACGGCCGTAATAAACCTTTGAATTTTGTCCAGGAAGTTTGGCCGCCCACTTACGGCCGTAAAGATGATTTCGTTACGGTCACCTTCCTTCATCCTTGCACCGAACAGTTGCTTGGATATCTCATATCTAGCAGTTATGCTATGCTCACCATAAAGCTCGGTTAAGTGAGATAGAATCTGCCTAGCAGAAGTCATTTTCTCATGACCTCTCTGAAGCTCATTAGACATGGAAGCCATCATATAAGCACGGACTTTCACGTCATCCTTAACCCACTTTTCGTGGTTTTCAATCTCTTCCTGATTGGCTCGGGTCCGCACAGGAGGCGTCGGAATGTCTGTCTCCAAGACGTATCCCAGTGCCTCTATACTGAGGACAATCATCAGATTGAGGAGCCAATCCACAAAGTTAGGTCCCATTAAGGTGTTCTTTTCGAGCAGAATTGCGAGTGGATTCATTGTCATATTGAGATTTGAGTCTGCATTAAGTACGATAGATTAATTAGTTACTCATTCAATTATGTTCTGAGTATAGAATTAAGGTCTTTTCTATTCTTGTTACCCAGCTCCCACTATTTTTATCAGAATAACACACTCCCATGTGAAATCCGGAAGTATCGTCGCTCTACTAATAGTGGTGATCGAGTTCTTTATAAATCTTAATAGAGGGCAACCGAACAGGTTTCTAGTCTATTAATTTTCATAAAGTGGTGTCCAACACCAACCCATCTAATGGATGATTCGATCTTCTTTTTCCCCTTGTTCACTCCCCTCAACCTATACGGTTTCTATGGTTCGTGAACAAGTTAAGTTTATACCATCGACGCAAATTAGTTTCACAATTGAATCTTATCCGGCAACCTATCAGGTTTCTAGGGATAAAATTTGGTCCAACCGAAGGCATCCAATGCGCTCCTGGTAATTTATCCGTCCTCCCCGAACGACTACCCCGATAACTCGGAAGCATAGCACATCCGGTTTGGATTTCAATTTCCCGAAAACTCGATGGAGGGAAGGAAAACCTTGAAACCTTATAAACTTAATTATTTGTTGTGGGAGAATTATCGCGATTAACGTTACACTTTGCACATTAATCATTTAAGCGTGTTTGTGGCATTCATACAACATGAAACAACCATTCACGACCTAGTTGCTACCAACATGTGGTTCATGGACCGTTCCTAGAAAACAAAAACTCAGTAATCTAATTACAAGTCTTCGTCTTGAATCTCCGTCTTCTCGAAACGGATCTTCCTCCGGTCTTCGTCATTACATATAAATTTTACATTGAAAATTGCATCCTAGATACAAATATTTCTAGTAAAATAAATAGGCTCAAAACGGCCTTTACAACCCAATCGAATAAAACCGAACGATTCAAAAACTAGGTCCATGAACCACATCACCATTCAAAAATAATGCATCCAACACATTAAATAAATGGCATTCATAATGAATCTGAATATTGATCCAATCAATATAAAACAATCCATCCAAAACAAATTAATCCAATTAATTCAAACAACCGTCAATTTTAACTTGTTCCGGACGAGAAAATATTTCATTAAATTAATTCCCCTAAGATTAAAATTACCATAATTAAATCTTAGTCAAATTAAATCTAATTTAATTTGTGAGAAATTAATTATCGAACGAAATATAAAAAACAGAGTCGGAAAATACGGTCGGGCCAAGCCCGGACACCGCCTGCCAGGCCGCTGAAAGGTGGCCGCACAGTGGTGCCGAGAATGGCCGGAATCCCGCCGACTGGACTCGCTCCGCCTGCATCGCGGTCCATACAGTGCATCGCGAGGCATTGCCCTGGCAACTCCAAGCTACCGGATCCATTTACGTTTTCGGCTCATTTTTTCGCCCCGATTCCAAAAATAATATTTTTCTAATCTTTATATTACTCATTTAAATCAGTTTCTCAAAAGAAAAATAGATTTATATTGTAATATAAAATCATGAAAAATTAATTTTTAGATGAACAATAGAAAATCAACGATTAATACGATTATGATTCCAAATCATACACCATCTAATCAAGCATTCCAAATGCCAATATCGTATATACGATCTCTAGACCTACGCTCCGATACCACTGTTGGGATTCGGTGCCTAAAACGAAGGCCCAGCGGAAGCGGTAAAACGAAAATTAATTCGATCTGAATCCCTACGAGGATCGATCGAGCTACGTATATACGAATATCAAAACGAATAGCAAGAGTCATAAGAAACTAACCCTCGAAGTCTGTTGATTAAATGGTAACCTTCTCTTGAGCTATTCCCCAAGCTTTGATTGATCTCTACAAATCCAATCCGCTCCAAGCTCTTGAACGATCCAACGCCGAAAGCATCGCGTCTCTACTTGCCACGCATCGGAAAATCGATCGAAGCAACAACACTCGATTAACCTCTAAGGTTACGACTAGAATCAAGTGATGAAGCTTTTATTATTACACTCTAAGTGTATAATATATCTCTCAACAATTTTTCTCTAAGAAAATGTGAATGATGAAAAACATAAGACCAAGTTTTTATCTTCCCTCTCTCTTGAAAATGATAAATGTCGTGAGACTCCACAAGGAGGAGAGAAAAGGAGGTTTTATTTTGGTCTTCAAATCATTCACAAGATAATTTTTCACCCACAAAATCTCCCTTTCCCTTATAATAAGAGATATGAAATCTCATATGTCAAAAGTCTTCCAACAAGAAAACAAGACTATGATCAAGGTAGGAAATCAAGGTGGGGGCCGGCCTATAGAAGAAATCGGACGAGTTCGGTTCGTTTCGGACTCCCGAGAGTCCAAACAGATAAACTCTGATTCCGTTCTGGTGTATTTATATCGATTAACTAATCCAATCAATTAATCATATCAAATACATGATAACATAATTAATTTCTCCAAGAAATAATTATATTCACGAATTAAATTAATCACCCAGTAATTTATTTAATCCATTAGGCCGTAAATCAATTTATCCAATAAATCGATTTAGACATCCAATGTCTCAAATTTAGATATCCAATATCTAATATTCATAATGAGAGAATTAGCTTTATTCATTCCGTCGCCAATCCTATTGCGCGACTCGGTAGGTCCGTCTCAGTCAGCAATAGGAGGAACCAAAGAGTAGTAGCACCACCTAGCCAGCCTGGCGGCCTACACTGTACCCCAACTGAGAACGAATGATTGGGATCATTCAAGAACCATTCTGTCGTGAATACCAGTAAACGTATAAACCCTTCTTTCAAATATCCCGATCAAGTTATAGGGTCACGGTCAGTCAAACCCTATATGTACTTGATGCTAAGCATGCATTAATGCAAATCGAGATCATCGAGCTGTCGTGTATCTAATACAACTAGATCAAATGCTTTGGCCAAAGACTTATGATCTCATCTGCCAATAACCGCATAGGACATATAACCCACTCACTAACGGGAGAAAGAACGCTATCTTGGTATTCAGTAGGACCTGCTACTTGCCCGTCAAGATGTACATCGAGGTTGACCCCCGCCTTCCGGTTTACAGGGTCGAACTACTCTAATGAAAATCTTGACGTCACAAGCACATCCCTACTAAATCCTCAAGTCCAAGGTTCACGAATACCTATCACAACCTTTCGATTCCATCATTGACTGTCCCGGAGTGAAATCCGTGTGACGAATCGAGGGTGAGTCGGTTCGAGTATACTAATACAATTAGCATACCTATAATGTGTGCTCCCACTAACCATTAGTGTTTGACAGGCACTCTCCTTGTCAAAGAACACGTCATACAAGTCTTCACATAAACTTAACGCCCAGTCAAGTTTCATCGACTTGCGGACGATTAAGTATTTGAGCTATAAACCTTTCCAGTGCCGACCCCCTTATCCAATAAGGAGTGGAACGTTTTGCTCTCAAATACACAGACTAGTTTCTATATGTATATTTACGAGTTAGGAATGCCAATAACTACCAGTAAATAAAGAAAACATTCATTGCCTTATATATTGATGATTTACATAATAACAAGTACAATGCTCTCACTCAACATCCTCTGAGTGGCATTCGAGGGCATACTCCTAACAGTTATGTGATAGGAGTGAATTTTCGAAGAGTATTCGAACTGAAGTCCCTCCCATTCAGCGTTTCCTTACGACGTATTTCTCAAGGCAAGTACATATTTTACATTATGCTATGTAGAATGTGAATTCGACATAAATGATGATTTATGATAAATGTGCGGGTGTGTTGTTGTTTTTTTTTCACCTGGGGATGGTTCGACGGAACCTCTGGGGGCCGTCACTAAGGGGTACGGCCGCGGAAGTGGTTTCCCACCTGGGGACGGTCCGACGGGGCCTTTGGGGGTCGATACTAAGGGGTACGGCCATGGGTTACCAAGTGTAGATTTTTCTGATAATGAAATGTGATGTTACGGTTTTCTTGATGATCATGTATTAATGAAAATATGGTATTCCGGAATATTATTTTCTTAAATTTTTTCAAATGTGATAATCATGATGAATTGTATTCGTATATAATGTCGTATAATTATGTACTTGCACTAGCTATTTGAATGCTAATCCCTTAAATAGGGGAAACGCGTTTCATGCATTTCAGGTATCTGGCGAGCTGAGGAGCCAGCACGGGAAATGCATACAAAGGATGGCCAAGCATGATGTCATGAGGCTCAAGTCTGAGTTGCTTACTTTATTATGTTCATGTTGTACGTCGGAGTCAATCGAGTAAATATTTTCTGTTTTAAAGATATTATTGAAGTCCCCTGCGTGGGCAATGGATTCATTTTACATTCTGTTTTCCCGTGTTCAAACCAAAATGGTTTGGCCTAGGCCACAGCCTTATTTATTTTATTAAATATTGTCATTATGGGATTACTGTAAATTGTGTAAATGTCTTAGCCTGGTAGACCATGATGGAGGTTCTACGGCGTGTAATGGCCCTTATGAGAATTGGGGTGTTACAAGAAGTACTTACGCCTCAAAGCAAGATCCAACGAGAATTAATTTGTCAGGATATTGAGTTTGGCTTCAGAGAGTTCAGGGACAGTTTTGTGCATTAGAAACCACTTCGTATTTGATTGATGACATAAAGGCGAGGCAGTATGATGACCCGTTTTTAGTTCAGTTGAGGGAGGATGTGAAGAAAGGGAAAGCCCTTGGATTTGTAATTCAGGAGGACGGAATTTTGAGATTTCGAGGTAGATTGTGTGTACCATGTGATGATGAGTTGAGACATAAAATTTTGAGAGAAGCTCATACTGCACCTTATTCCATACATCCTGGTACAAGTATAATGTACAAGGATGTAAGGAGTAATTTCTGGTGGAGTAACTTGAAGACGAACGTTAGCGACTTTGTATCGAAGTGTTTGACCTGCCAGCAGGTTAAGATCGAACATCAGCGACCCGCGAGATTATTGCAACCACTTCCTCTTCCAGAATGGAAGTGGGAAGATATTTATATGGATTTCATTACCAGCATGCCTTATACCAAATTTGACGAAAGTTGGTTTGGGATAAAGAAGTTGTTGGAGCAAGATTGGAATATGCGCTGTGTTGCGGAAGCATAAAATAAATTGCGAAAATTAAACGACACAAAGATTTATAGAGGTTCGGCTATAATCGAGCCTACGTCCTCTCTCGGTATCTTTTTATATAGGTTGAATATAAAAACCTCTGCACCTCCCCTCCATCGGTCGAGGGATAACCGTTACAGTCACGTCTTCTATTGGTTCGTGATAAACTACTCATACTTGTCTTTGTGTCGGTCCAAGTTAAACTGTTTTCCTTTTCTATTGAACAAGGAATCAACCACTCTAGCTTTTTATCGGTACTAGATAAACCTCACGAAGATATCGATTGCGATTCTAATAATGCCGTATCATTGATCCTAATAACACCAAATCCAATCGTATCTTTTCTTTTACCTCTCGTGTATGATGTTGAATGTATAAATACCCAAACTAACAATATAAGCTCAATATCACAACAACAATAATATCAATATGAGTATCTGATCAATGAGATGTTTGATTGGAGTTGTTGTTTGGATGAATACCAAGGATGTGGTATTTATAGGCTTCAAAGCCTCAACTAGCCGTTAGCTCCCTGACTCTTCATTACGGCCGTTATCTCTTCATGCTTACGTACATTAAACCTATTACTTGTAATACCCGAGATTTCTGTTATGTAGTTGGAACTTGTGATATTGTAATGATTGTACTTGATTTGAGTATTATTTTCCGTATTTCATAATCCGATGTTGTCGAGCGTTTAATTCCGTGATTTGGAATTAAAGATTGTAAATCTGCGCATGTAGCGCACGCTATCAGCTATGTTTAGCGTGCGCTAACGTGGGTTCATAGCGCAGGCTACTGAGTGTCCTTAGCGCACGCTATACACGGTCAAATTGATTGAGACGTGCGGTAGGTGAGAGCTGGCCGGGGGACCCCTGTCGGTTGGTGTCGGGATGTACCTGGACGTCTTTAGGGGAAGAGCCGAGTCAACGCCTTAGCGCACGCTACAGGTATATGCGTAGCGCACGCTAAGTGCCGAGTACAGTTTAGTCCAGTGAGCCGTTAGCGCACGCTACGAAAGGTGGTCTAGCGCGCGCTAATAGCCATTTATTATAAATAGACAAAGATCCTATTCGTGATTTCAGTTCTCTCTTCTCCCATTACCCGAGTTCCTACACTTAGAACCTGTCTTCCTTCATCCTAAACATCTCATATCAACATCCTGATTCGTGATTGAAGATCGTTTATCATTGGAAATTGTTGTTCAAGCTTTCGGTGTCGGATTGCTTCATTTTCCTCCGTGTTCTTTACTACTTGAGGTAGGTGATTCTTCACTAATGTTAGTAATGTTCTTAAAGACATCTGATCATGCTTAGATAGCCAGTTATTTCGTTTATGATCGGTCATCACATGATAGAAGGATACTTTGACGTATCGGCACTATCTATCTTATGAACCTTTGAACCATCTTAGTAGATTGGACTCCTAAGCGTTTTCAAATCAATTTATGATCAAGATCGGATATTACCCGGTTGCTACGTTGTACACGTTGGAATCATGTGTTTTGGGACTTGGAATAATCGGAACTTAGAATACTTCACGAAGATCTTAGAAAAGATATGATATTGAGATGACTATCCGTATATTTGTATTTCACGATCATAAATCTTCCACAAACCTTATTAGCATGATTTGCGAAGATAACTTGTATTATCACGGTAGAATTCATGAGTTCTTCACCATTCAACCCAGTTTTCGGGTTGTAGTATTCTGCCATGCAATATTAGCGCACGCTAACACATGTGAGTTAACGTGCGCTATCGGGGTCAGTTAACGCCCGAAACGTACGTAGCGTACGTTATGAGACCAGCCGAGTCAGACTGCCAGACCGTGGCTAGCGCACGCTAGTCTTACACGATAGCGTACGCTAACAAGCCTGCTTAGCGCACGTTACGTAGAGTACGTAGCGCACGCTAAGCAGTTCAGGCAGATTGTATTTTGTGAACTTTTGACCGTGAATCAAATTGTTAAACATTCATGCGACGTGAGATAAATCCTATATCATTTCTTTTGTTAAGGTTTGGCCTCGTTACGTGATTGATTGAGGAGGACGACCGTCGAGTGTTCATTTCCGTGGAAGTATTGTTATTATCTTCAAATCGAGGCAAGTACCTTGATATACGAATTATAATTACATTGAAATCATTGTTGCTGAAGTATATGAATTATGTCATGAATATCTGTATTTATATTATATAGATATATATATATACATAGATATGTGTGGATATTTATGTAGTATTAATTGATAGAGTTGAAGGCCTGATGTGCAAAGTCTTGATGAATAACGTGTGAGTTATTGTTTATTCTGCGTAGTTGCGTACTGGCGATTAAATTATGTGGATTGATGAACTGATTTGATAATTGTGGAAACGATTGACTGTGTGCTTGGTATTTGTAATAATGTGAATACTTGTTATGAGAGACGTCATATCCGGGTACCTCTGAGGGCGGGGCGTGCACTCCGCCTATCAGACGCTGCAATGAGCGGCTCCATATGATTGGTGAACACCGGTGTTACTTAATGCGCGAGCAAGGGGCGGCTCTGTGGGAGTGAACGCCGCGGTGACATGTGCAATGGGCGGCCAATATAGTGGAGTGAACGCCGGTACACAGTGTGTAAGGGAGGCGCTGGCAGGCTTATTGGTAACGGATATTTGAGTGATAGCTAAGACCCGTTACCAAATGATTTTCAAATTTAAATCCTTGCAACTTGCTTTTAATATTGGTCTTGATGTAGACCGCGATTGTATTTCCGGAGTTCGTTCAAACTCGCTTTTAAATGTTGGTATCGAGTTAATTAACCAAGGATATTTGACGAGATCTCCGAGGTTAATTAACCAGGGTCTTGAGCAGATTTGTCGAATGAGAGGTGTGCCTTTGATTGTACCGTGTTGATTATTACGTGTATTGGGTCGAGGACCCCGTGAGATGATGAGATTTGATCTCGTGATGATATTATTTGATTGGGCCGAGAACCCCGTGAGATGTTGTAATGATTCACTTGTGATAGTGTTTTATCATTTGGGTCGAGGACCCAGAATAACGTTGTAATGGTTTTCTTGCAAATTGTTTTCCACATCCGGGTCAAGGGCCCGAGAGCTTTTGAAGTATTTTCTAAAATATATTTCCATCGATTTTCAAAATCCCAAGATGGCCCGAGTCAATATTAATGTGTTTCGAACTTTCTTATCAAAATACTTTTCATTTTATTAAAAGGGAATTTTCGACTCCTTGGGCTCGTTTAAAGTTTCATTTGTGTTATGTTACAGACGGAGAATATGACAATGTGATTATCTTTCACCTTGTGTATGTAATACTATTCTGTTAGCCATTTGAATGTGTGGGTTGTGTTAAGGTTTCACGATTGTTGAGTTTGTGTTATTATTATTCGTATATCTTGTGTGTTATGTACTTGCACTAGCAAAATTCCAGTTTGCTAACCCCGAGTTTTCGGGGTGGGTGCCTGTTATGCGCTCGAGTTTTGGCAACTCGGGAGCACCACAGGATTGGCCGGGAAGGAGATGGAGGACAATGATACTAATCACACGAGTTAGAGTCTTTTCTTTTGTTTCATTTTGGTCGGTATTTCTCTGTCGTTCGAGTATTCACCCTTGCATGGGTGTAGTTTTCATTTATTAAATTGAATTGTCGTTCTTTTCGTGTTCATCTTTATTTTCATCATTGAGATGTAAAGTTCATTTGTTTCGAATTGTTTAATGACCTTGTCGCCTGTGTTGTATTTAGATTGACCCCGGTCGGTCCATTTTGTAGTCTAGTAGAGTTTAGCCTTGTAGATCCTTGTAAGAAGGGCTACGGCGTGTAACATTTCCGGATGTATTCGGGGTGTTACAAATATGGTATCGAGCTTAGGTTGGCGAAAAACCTAGGCCGTTGGGTCAAGTCCATGTCTTGTGTAAGTCGCGGCGTCAAAGTTGTGATTAGTATCGTGGTTCCAACATCATCTTCAAGCAATCCGTGATGGTAAGCCTTCAATTGTAAGTCCCCTTATATACGTATTTGATTATATTGTGCTTAACGTGAACCTAGGATTTGAACTTGTTAGAGATTATATTGTTTTACGATATCACTGCGTATACGGTTCGAGTGAGAATGGTTATGTAGTATACTTGAATCGAACATATTTATCGGTTTCTACATTTCATAGGATAAATCTTTGAGTGTTAATTTTATCCATTGCGTGAGTATTTTGAAATGACTCTTGACATTTTGGCATTTTTAGTCTTGCACATTTTAACGGTATTTTTATGACGGTATTTAATATTTTACAAATGATTTTGTAAGTTTTGGAAAATGCTACCGTCGTCGGCTTTTGGCATATTTCAAATGAATTTAAATGGTTTTTAGCCTGGTAGGTTCCACGTAATCCCGTCATGTGATATTTCCGGGCCGAATTACGAACATTTCAAAGTAGTGTTTTAAAATTTTCCTAGCATTGTAAACCTCATGATTTAATGTAGTCGTGTCGAATAGTCACGTATTTTGGTAAAAAGTTCTTTCGAATAAACATTTTGGTAGAAGAGGAAGGATTTTCAAAATTGTGGTATTTGGGACTCAACACTTTTGAAATATTTTAAATTAGTTACAATTCGATTTTCAATTTTCTTGTAAGCATTACTCGAAAATAAATTTTTTAGAGTCATTGTATAAACTTCCTCTTCCAAAACAAAGGACAGTATTTACAAGTTTTGAGCACAACGTGATTCGACTTTTGTTTCAAATTTTTTTTTTTAAAAAAAAAAGCATACGCATAATGATCGTCCTGGACGAAGGACTGGAAGTTGATTTCAGAAAATTTTGTGCTTTACGATATTACCGTTATTCTAAGGATGCTAATTAAACCTTATGTTGATAATTGTGGTATACCGTACAACCGACTATGTGATAACAATAGTCGGTACTATCTGCATTAGCATGACGAGCCCTGGCGGATGTAGACATAATATAGGAAGCGGAAGAGGTGAAGTGGTTCGTACGACAACGATTCATGTTACGGTGAAGGAATATCAAGATCAGACGATAACCTATGAAACCTCCTCAGTGACCGAGCCAACGAGCGGAGAAAAGAGACCGAGGACATCTGGAAAATTTTTGGGCGGTGAAGAGATTAAGGTTCTCAAACCCCCACGTCGTTCTAATACGACATCTTCGCGGTCGAGAATGAGCATCGGAATCCTCACCAAAGACGGTGACTCCGGTAAGAAGAGAGTGTGCTTCAACCGCAACCGCACGGACATATCCGTGTAAATCTGACCTCCCACTCTTGACTTGTCATCGGTGCGGTGTGAAGGCCATCGGGAGAAACATTGTGAGATAATTTCCGAATTGGCAAAGAATGCTACTCGCTTGCGGTGAGCAGAGCAAGTGGACGGAGAATGACCCAAACCTTATGTCTTCGTTTGAAGAGCCTATCATAGGCGAATGAAGATTTTGTGCCGTGTTCTAGTCGTTCTTGCTTTCCAACAATCGTGACTTTGATTGTTTTTCATTTTAATTGCTTTTCGCTTTCCAACTCCTGCTGTTTTAAGTTTCGTGGTGACATGTCTTCTTAATACGGGACACGTAGTAACCGTGCTCTTCTTAGTATTTCCGATGTTAGGAGACTTTCATTGTTGATGATTCATCCGTGATTCTCTTGACAATTTCAAACTACCATGTTCTACGAACCTACCATCATTCGAACGAATTTCGTAACCGATTTGTTAGACTCTTTGAATTATTGTGGTCTATTCACATCTGAACTTAATCTTTGCGAATTTTGTTCAAAACTATTTGTTCCCATTCGTATGATTAATATTTCCAATGTGTTATGAACTTGAATACGGTGGGTCGAGCTCGACACGCGATTTTGGTACATCCGAGCCATTTGTGAATTTCCTTAATTCCGTGAGCTTCTACTTCCACTCTAACTTCTCGTACGCGTATAACTTATTGCCTCAATTGACGTGCCCGATACTTCCTAAGTCCGATCATCGTATTTCTTTTTGGACCTTGCATTCGCGCATCGCTCGTGATATTTTGGGGTTGAGCAAGTAGATACTTTTCCTTGGTTGTTCCACCACTCTACTTTAAGTTTCGGGACGAAACTTCTTTTAGGGAGGAAGGATGTAATACCCGAGATTTCGTTATGTAGTTGGAACTTGTGATATTGTAATGATTGTACTTGATTTGAGTATTATTTTCCGTATTTCATAATCCGATGTTGTCGAGCGTTTAATTCCGTGATTTGGAATTAAAGATTGTAAATCGCGCATGTAGCGCACGCTATCGCCTATGTTTAGCGTGCGCTAACGTGGGTTCATAGCGCAGTTACCGAGTGTCCTTAGCGCACGCTATACACGGTCAAATTGATTGAGACGTGCGGTAGGTGAGAGCCGGCCGGGACCCTCGCTGGTGTCGGATGTACAGGACGTCTTTCGGGAAGAGCCGAGTCAACGCCTTAGCGCACGCTACGGTATATGCGTAGCGCATGCTAAGTGCCGAGTACGCTTTAGTCTGAGCCGTTAGCGCACGCTACGAGCGGTGGTCTAGCGCGCGCTAATAGCCATTTATTATAAATAGATGACAGATCCTATTCGTGATTTCAGTTCTCTCTTCTCCCATTACCCGAGTTCCTACACTTAGAACCTGTCTTCCTTCATCCTAAACATCTCATATCAACATCCTGATTCGTGATTGAAGATCGTTTATCATTGGAAATTGTTGTTCAAGCTTTCGGTGTCGGATTACTTCATTTTCCTCCGTGTTCTTTACTACTTGAGGTAGGTGATTCTTAACTAATGTTAGTAATGTTCTTAAAGACGTCTGATCATGCTTAGATAGCCAGTTATTTCGTTTATGATCGGTCATCACATGATAGAAGGATACTTTGACGTATCGGCACTATCTATCTTATGAACCTTTGAACCATCTTAGTAGATTGGACTCTAAGCGTTTTCAAATCAATTTATGATCGAATCGGATATTACCCGGTTGCTACGTTGTACACGTTGGAATCATGTGTTTTGGGACTTGGAATAATCGGAACTTAGAATACTTCACGAAGATCTTAGAAAAGATATGATATTGAGATGACTATCCGTATATTTGTATTTCACGATCATAAATCTTCCACAAACCTTATTAGCATGATTTGCCGAAGATAACTTGTATTATCACGGTAGAATTCATGAGTTCTTCACCATTCAACCCGATTTTGGGTTGTAGTATTCTCCATGCAATATTAGCGCACGCTAACACATGTGAGTTAACGTGTGCTATCGGGGTCGATTAACGCCCGCGTCGTAAGCGACGTTATGAGACCAGCCAGTCGATCGCCACCGTGGCTAGCGCACGCTAGTCTTACACGATAGCGACGCTAACAAGCTCGCTTAGCGCACGTTACGTAAATACGTAGCGCACGCTAAGCAGTTCAGGCAGATTGTATTTTGTGAACTTTTGACCGTGAATCAAATTGTTAAACATTCATGCGACGTGAGATAAATCCTATATCATTTCTTTTGTTAAGGTTTGGCCTCGTTACGTGATTGATTGAGGAGGAGGACCGTCGAGTGTTCATTTCCGTGGAAGTATTGTTATTATCTTCAAATCGAGGCAAGTACCTTGATATACGAATTATAATTACATTGAAATCATTGTTGCTGAAGTATATGAATTATGTCATGAATATCTGTATTTATATTATATATATATATACATAGATATGTGTGGATATTTATGTAGTATTAATTGATAGAGTTGAAGGCCTGATGTGCAAAGTCTTGATGAATAACGTGTGAGTTATTGTTTATTCTGCGTAGTTGCGTACTGGCGATTAAATTATGTGGATTGATGAACTGATTTGATAATTGTGGAAACGATTGACTGTGTGCTTGGTATTTGTAATAATGTGAATACTTGTTATGAGAGACGTCATATCCGGGTACCTCTGAGGGCGGGGCGTGCACTCCGGCTTTGTTGTGCAATGAGCGGCTCCATATGATTGGTGAACACCGGTGTTACTTAATGCGCGAGCAAGGGGCGGCTCCTGTGGGAGTGAACGCCGGCGCGGTGACATGTGCAATGGGCGGCCAATATAGTGGAGTGAACGCCGGTACACAGGTGTGCAAGGGAGGCGCCTGGCAGGCTTATTGGTAACGGATATTTGAGTGATAGCCTATAATGCACGGATTCTTCAAAATTGGGCAGTATGCAGTATCGGATACTGCATGGGTGCGGGTGCGGGTGCGATTCGCGTGGGATTCGCACGGGATTCGCCATGTGGCGAATCCGTGCAAAAAAAAAAAAAATCGGACTCGCGTATCCTGTCACAGGATACGCGTATCTGTGCCGTGATACGCGAGTCCGAATTTTTATGTTTTTTTTTAGATTTTTTTATAATTTTTAAAAAGTAAATCAAATAAATTAAAATACAAAAAAGTAAATCATTTAATAAGTAATTACTTTTACCTTTAGCAGTATTCACGGACAACATTAGAAAGCTCCGCTGCTCAAAGCCATTTTGAATTGTTTTTTGTATGACTTGTTTTATGTATTTGAATTGATTTTATGGTGATATTTGAATTGTTGTTTTTTATATTTAACAAGTGTTATATATAATAAAATATAAAATAAATAGACGTATCCTTGCCGTATCGCACCCTAACATTTTCAAAAAACCGTATCCCCACACCCGTATCTGCCCGCACCCGCACCCGCCCCCCCGCACCTGTGCAACATAGGTTTACATCATATCTAAGGCGTGAAGCAAAAATATTGCATGAAGCATCCACAAATTGGACTAGGGCTATGTTTATGCTTAAATGGACTGATAGAATTAGTTGGGCTGGGGGGAGTTATTTTTAAAAGGCATTAGCTACAGTAATCGATTCGAGCCGAATCGTTTGGTCCGGTTTGCGAACCCCTAATATTACAGTTTGGCTCTAAATTTGAGGATCCGAATCGAGCCTCAGATCGAGCTTTTTCAAACCGAATATCTCGAACCGGATCGAACTTTCAGGTTTGTTTACAGCCCTAATCGTGACCCACCAAACTACTTCGATCTGTTGCTGCCAGATCTACTTTTTTCCTGTGCACCACCTCCAACAACACGTGGCTCGAAACCCTAAGTCAGAGACTGCCCTTCTTCCATGTTTGGAAACACATAAACACCACCATACGGTCCATACCCAATCGACCTCCGATTGAATTTCCTCTGCCGCACTGACCGAAATCAGATCTAGAAGAGAAGATCGCTGCATCGCCGCTATGTTTCAACCTGGTTTTGGTCGTTCAGGTCGAAAAATCATTGGCCCAAGACCCAAGCCCGTTTGCGCCCAGCCCGCTGCATACCCGGCTCGACCCGCTGTCTGCCGACCTCGCTCAACAAAACAATTTTTTTAGCTCCAATCATGAAGCAAAAGTATATGATATGAACCCTACTATGCTGCTTTTTGTATCTTACTTGATATAATTGCATATTATGTCATATTATCACTTTAATCATGCTTAATTAAATCAAAGCGATTTTCTTAAAACAACTTGAATTAAATTAGATTCATGAGAATTTAATGTATTGCGGCATAAGAAATTTATTTGATTACATAATATATGTACATATATATTCCTAAAATTATGTGTCCATATCTATAAATATACATATATCTTGCATGCCTCTTTTTTATATGGCATGCAAATTAGGTTTCATCATTAGTAAATCTTAGAGGACTTAATTCTACTGTCTATAACAAATAACCATGATAAAGCAATTTCGTGGGTAAGTTTCAAAAAACATCAAAAGAAATTGTGACCGTATCTTGGTTCAAAAAAATAATATGCTCCCATTATTAAAATTTTATCACGAAAGTACTCATGATAAACGCTGGAAACTCATTTTCCTTTTTCTTGTATCAAGATAGTTGATCTAACTCGTCCCGAATTCGATATCTTGGACTCAGAAGGGCTTGAGTACCATAGATGGGTCTTCGATGACGAGACCACATTTGTTGCTAAGGACTATTAGTGCCACATTATTTGATACTGCAGTCGAAGCACGGTCCGACAAAATCAAAGCTAGTACACTAATGTTCCTTATGAGACACATTGACCCCAGCCTGAGATGGGAATATCTGCAGTTGAAATCCGCTCAAGAACTGTGGGATGCCCTTGAGGGCCGCTTTGGAAACACACAACATATTGGTTCCAAAGTTGACCTTGCAGTGGAATAAAATCCACTTGCTTGATTATAAACGGATCAATGATTTCAACAAAGATACACTCTACCTCAAGGCACGTCTGAATTTTTGTGGAAAGAACATCATAGAATATGATATGATCCAGAAAATTCTTTCCACCTTCTCTACTTTCGCCCTTATACTACGGAACCAGTATAGGCTGGAGTATGACAATAAATGCATCACTACCGTCAACAAGCTAAAAACCTAGTACAAGTGGCTGAGAGACGTGAATAATAATGCCAAGCCGGTTAGGATGAAGAAAATTTCCGAGGCTAATTATAACAAAATGAAAGATGGAAACCATCCCAATGAATAGGGGACTAAATGGGGCAGACATTGTGGTCGAGGATGTGGTCGAGGGTTCTTCCAATGTAATGTGAAGGCTTGGGACTTCTGGCTCCGCTAGTCAAAGGAACCAAAAAGCACCTACCCATCCTATCGCCCCTAAGACTCGAGTATGGATATTGATACAAGAACTGCCATGCAAGTAAGCAATTCACACCTCACGTTGGATAAGAAGCCACAACCTTTATCCGCTATTTGAAACCTAGACAGATGATCTATTTGCTGCACGATCTGTGGATTGCCACTTTGATGAGACAACCTTCCCATCATTAGGGGGAGGAGACAAAACATAATTTCTCGGGGAATGAACAGGAATTATCGTGGTGTGTTCCCAATCTGTCTTATTATGGTCCCCGAACTTCACAATGTTACTGTGAAGCACAAAAAATACTTGATCTTCAGAACATAGCAGATTCAATGCTTATGTGTTTACCAATATTGCTAAAATGACAAGATGTCACATTACAGTTGCAAATGTGCATGTACAGTTAGAAAGCCCCAGTAAGGGACATGTCACCATTGAACCAAGTGATGCAAATGCACCTGGTGGAGGTGTGGTTGAGGTCGTGGCTACCTGCAAATAAATGAGTGGAAGCATCATAGTTCGACTAAGTACTCACCAAATGAAGAGATAGAGTATGGCACAAATTTATATATTAACCATCAATGAACTCGTTTCATGAGACCATGCTTTATTTTATTATATCCATGAATCTTGATGACGGGGATGCCCCAAAGATATGATTTAGGAAATCAAGAATATCGATGAAATTACGGGAGTGTGTGAATCATAAAGTACGATGATATCGAACCTCGCTCAATTGGACGAAATCAATATAGAGATGATTGGCCTATAAAACAAATATTCTAGGTGGAACTAGATTCTCTCACAAACAGACATATTTTGTATAAGTAGTGCTAACATAATCAATTTTGATGAGAGGGAATTATGAGCGAGCTCGGGCGGCGTTCGACCGATTTCGGGACCAGATGACAGATGCCCGACAGTTGCACGCGGCCGCTGAAAAGGAGGCCGATCAACTGAAGGTGACTGTTGCTCGTCTGAATAGCGAGCTAGCGGCGTCGAGGGGAGAGATGGCTGCAAGGGAGGCCGAGCTCCAGGGTGCGCAACAGGCGGTTGCCGAGTTGAAAGGGAAAATGGAGGCGACCTAGGCCGATCCCTTTCTCAACGTGGAGTTTGTCAGTGAGTTTGCCTATTATATGGCGTTCGCTGACTCACTCCGAGCTGCTAAGAAGGGAGGGCTGGAGGTCGGCCCTCTTGCTGAAAACTTCAAGGCATATGCGTTGGAGCACCCTATTTATCTTGCCTTCTCTGTGCCGATCTTGGACCTCTCGGAACTTGGCCTGGACCTACGATGGTACCCGACTCCGGCGAACCTTGTTCATCCTGACGTTTCGGAGGACGGGGAGGCCATTCCGGAAGCTGGCGAAGGGTCGCGGGCCGATCCGGAGGTTGAAGGCGAAGGCCAGGTGGGGGCCTGAGGCTCTTCGTTCTTATTGTTTTAGCTTTTTTCCTTGTAATTTTGTAGCTTTCCTTTGCAATACTTAGGCCTTCGGGCGACCGCGTATGTACTCCAATATTTCAAGTAATGAAAAGAATGTTTGTTTCTTCAATTTATTACTTGAATGATTGCTTTTCTGAGTCTTTTGCATGACTTTGTACATATGTGTGAGGAGAGATTGTTGCGTGTATAGCTCCAAGTGAATTGATAAACTCATATAGATAACTTTTACAACAAATTCGATCGCTGCACATACATCTGAAAAATGTCGATCTCCGTATGTAATTGAATAGGGACGATCGTCGTATAAATAGCTTCGCACTCTTCCCCCTTGTTTTTGTTCACTTAGTGAAAGTAAGGGGATGAAAATAAATCGTTGAGTGAGCGGTCTTCAACTTTGTCGAATCCTCGAAAGGCCGTCCATCTCGGTCTTGAGGAGCCGTGCACGATCGCAGAGTTCGATGGATCGACCTCCACGACCATGTCTTATGCGCGAGCGACATTCCGTCTGATGGCTAAGTTCTCGCGACTCACTTAATTGGTAGGGTCCTCCGAAGGCTGCGCCTCGCCTCGTATTTAAACGAAGGGCGTGCGATCTTGGTCTGGAAGATTTCTTGCGCGGGGCATGTCAGATTAATCAACTCCACGTCTGCGGCTTGTTAGCTCGTTTTCTACCTCGGGCCGCCATTAAGATGGTGACCCTCGACGGTATACGTTGAGATGTGGGGAGGGACGCGTCGCATTGTCCGGGAAGGACCCATCACATTAAGTGATGGACCTTTGAGGGCGGGCTAACGTGTCCTCAGATTAGTTTTGGAGGGCCCTCAGACTACGCTGGCCTCGTATTTAAATGAAGGGCGGGCGATCGTGGCCCAAAGGGACCTTGCATGGGCACATAGAATGGTTCCATCGTCCTCCACGACCATGGCGACACTCTTCTACCTCGGACCATCAAGTCGGATGACGATCCTCGATGGTATACGTTGTGTAAGGGGAGGAGATCGCCTGCCTAGGTTCTTCATGTAGATGACGAAATTTAGAGGGCGAGCGAGTAATCTTCTGATTTGTTTTGGAGAGTCCTTCGGCTACGCCCGCCTCGTATTTAAACGAAGGGCGAGCGATCGGAGCCCAAAGGAACCTTGCATGGATAGATCGTCGGTTTAATCGATTTTCGCGACCATGGCGGCACTCTTCTACCTCGAACCATCATGTAAGATGACAGTCCTCGACGGTATACATTGTGCTAGGGGAGGCGATCGCTGTCTAGGTCCATCATGTCGATGACGAACTTCAGAGGGCGAGCGAGTCGTCCTCTTTTTTGAAGCGTTTGCTCAGGCAGTAGCCTTTGATTTGATGAGGCGGGAAATCGGGGAGAGACTTCCAAAGTTCCCTTCTCTTGATTGAATCATGTAGATACGGTCGTCGAGGTTGATCCAGGGGTCGGCTCGTATGAGCTTTCTGGCATGTTCGCGTTCGACTCGGGCGATCGTGGTGGGGATCCGGCTAAGCCAATAAACTGTCCAACTTGCCCTCCTCGAACAATCTCCAGAGTTGTCTGAGGAGGTCGCGGCATTAGTTGGTGCTGTGGCCGGGACTCTTGTGGTAGGCACAATATTGATTGTGGTCGAGATGACCATGGTCCCTTATCGCCTTTGGCTTGTTTAGCGGTCCGCGCCCCTTGATGGCGTAGAAAATGTGGGCCGGAGTTCGGTTGAACTTGTGGAGGAGATGGGTTTCCATATCCTCGAAGGCCTTGTGGCTGCCGGATGGCTTGGCGACCGTCTTTTTTGTTTTGGCGATCACCGTCTTTCGGACAGGAGGTGGCGTTTCCTCGCCTAGGCGGAGGGTGAGTAGCCTTTGCCTGGCCAGAAAGTCGGCAGCCTTAGCGCGGAAGATCGCGTAGGTTGGGGGGATGTCCTTCGTCAGATGTCTAAACATGGTTGAGTGACCGCAGAATCCCCCCAGGACCGAATAGAGAGCGAGCTCGTCGCTGATGGGCTCGCCGGTGAGGACGATTTCGTCTACTCGGTCGATGTAATCTGCGTCGAATTCGTCTTCCACCTGCTTGATTTTCATCATGCGGTGGGGGCCTTCGAGTCTGTTGACCTTGGCGGCGAAGTATGACGTGAAGTCATTTGCACTTTCTCAAAGGACATGATCGATCGCGGTGGTAGCAAGACATATCACCTATGGGCCAGCTCGCCCAATGTTAACGGGAAGACTCGGCATTTGGTTGCATCTGATGCCCCACACCCGGTCATGTAAATCCAGAACTTACTTAGGTGGGTCTCGGGGTCCGATCTCCCTTCATATATAGATGTTTTGGGAGGAGCAATCCTTGGTTGCACGGGGGCGAGCTCGATGTGGACCACGAGTGGCTCGGTCGGTCCGATGATCCTTCTGCTGGTGCTTGCCCCAGTATCCAATAGCGCTTTCATCTCGTCGAGCTGGCGTTGCATAGCGGCCATCGTTGTGGCCTGGCTGCTCGCGGCTGGGCGTTCAGAGAGGGAGCCGAGGCGATCAAGTACTGACCCCCTGGCGTTCGGAGTGGGAGCCAAACGGCTGACCTGTGTTCGGGTGGGAGTTGGGTATGCCGAACTCCTGGTGACGGACTCGGATTCCGTCGTCTCGTGGTCGCCATGATGGATTACTTCCCAAGCGACTGAATACGGAACCGTCCGGTCCGGGGAGAGCCTTTCCTCGCGAATCGGGGCTTTCTGACGATCGCTAGCCCAGTAGCCCCTTGAACTTCCGTTTGCCCACGCGGCGGATGACCGAGGGAGTTATTGCGGGCACCGCGCATGCTCTCCGTCGCTCCTTTAGGATGGCCATAGCCTCCTCGGTCTGTTCTGCGGTTTGGAACTGGTCGAGTGAGAGGCTGGGGCCACCCCTTAGGTGTGGGATCGAGAGTCTCGCGTCGCCGCGGCTTCCCTCTGTCGTCGGCTGGGGCTCGGATCGAGCCGGGATATGGTGTCCGGCTGTTTGGAGAGCGGATCTCTTCGATGTAGTGGCGGACGTCATGGTTCTGAAGGCTTTCTTTGAAGAGCAGTGAGTGTCACTTCAAGTATATGCCCCGAGAACAGTGAGTGTTCTTCGGGACGGTAGGAAAAAAAATGAAGGTTAAGATCCCCTTCCTCAGCGCCAATTGTTGCTACCCAAAATATTTTCCGTAGATAGATATTGCTGGAATGGATGGGTAGCAAACAAAGTGCGAGAGCACTTCCGTAGAGAAAGTAAATAACACAAGATTTGTCGGGGTTGTTAGTCCCGGGCTTGAATGCTCTCGCGAGATATTATTAATACAAATACTTTGGAGTAAAAATATTAATGTTAGAGTACTATTACAATGAGTGTAAAGACCCTAGTTATCATTGCTATAGAGCATGAAGATTGCCGGAAGAACCAGATTTGATGCTCTGTGAGTTTTTGTAACAACGTTGATGAGCTGTGACGACCGTGAGAAATCGACAGTCTCTCACGGTGTGTATTAGCTGTATGTCTGAGCTCCTGGTCTTGCGAGTCTCTTCGAATCTGTGTTGTGGAGACTTCTTGCCTCTGTCGACCGTCTTCTGGTTGAGAGGTGCTGAGAGAGAATCCTGAGGTAGATTCTGGAGAGGAAACCGGAGCATGAAAGTGTGTATGTTTTTATGTATTTGCCAACGTAGTTCCCAACTGAGAGGAGAGAACCTTTTTCCAGTTGCTGGGAGTTCTCTATTTATAGGACTGAGCGTTGCTGGGCGATCGCCTCGGCTGTATTATAATAAGCGGGCGATCGTCTTTAGCACATGGGCTGGTCTCCTTAAAGCTCGTAGGAGTTGCTGGCAGCCAGCTGTGCGGTCCAATAAGAAGTCTGCACGCGTCTGAGTTGCTGTCACGGGCAGTCCCATCTTGTACCTTTCGGCGGGTCTGTCGGTAGGTGATAAGGTGGTGACAGGCTGTGGTCAACGATCCATGAAATGCGGCGCCTGTCGCGGATCTACACATGGGCGCTGCTTTGAGATCCAGTCTTCGTAGACTTTGATGGACGAAGGTCTCTGTTCGTGGTATAGGACGGTCGTCCTAAGTCGGGCACCAGAGTCGATCGCTAGGTGCCAAAGGCGATCGCCTTGAGAGTGGATCGCTAGATACTCGAAGGCGGACTATTAACTTCGCTTAGGCAAGTTCGCCGTATCTCGGTTGGTTGTGGACTCGGTCGCTCGACACTTATTCCGATCGCCGTTGAGGCGTATAAATCGCCACACAACATGGAAAAATGAGAAGGAATGACGAAGAAAGTGGCTGACCCAGTTTATATACTGGGTCTAATTAGCGTGCGCTATTGGGGTCACCCGGTAGTCTAGTACCCTCTGACCTGCATTGATAGCGTGCGCTACATCCGGCATAGCGCGTGCTACGCAGAAACCTATAGCATGCGCTAGCTCACGCCTAGCGTGCGCTACCTGCTAGTCCAGAGAGCAGAAACCCCTACTGCCACTGCCAAACCCGAGTAATTAGCGTGAGCTACATCTGATTCTAGCGCACGCAACCAAGCACGATTAGCGTGCATTAGCTCACGCCTAGCGTGCGCTAACTGCTATTCCAGAGGGCAGAACTCATCTATTGACTCTGCCAAGCCTGGACCCTTAGCGTGCGCTACAAACAAAACTAGCGCGCGCTACTCAACAGAAATAGCATGCGTTAGCTTACGTCTAGCGTGCGCTATCTGCCTTACTCACGAACACGCCCCAAAAGGTATGAAACTCTAAGATCAACACCAACAACAACAAGACATCTCGATAAGTGCTTACAAGAGTGACCAAAGTGAAAGAACGTCAAAGCCAACAATTCATGAAAAGTACGGGTATTACATTCTCCCCCTCTAGAAAGAAGTTTCGTCCCGAAACTTAAGAAATAAAAAGTTTGGGGTATCCCGATCGCATCTTCTCTTCCGTCTCCCAAGTCGCTTCCTCGACTCCATGTCTTGACTATTGCACCTTAACCAACGGAATGGTTTTGTGCCGAAGCTGCTTCTCACGACGTTCAAGGATCTTCACCAGCCTCTCTGGAAAGGTAACATCCTCGGCTACATCAATCTCACTATAGTCGATGACATGACTTGGATCCGGCACGTACTTTCTCAACTAAGAAACATGAAAAATGCTATGGACATGGCTCAAGGCTGGAGGCAACGCCAAGCAATAAGCTAAATCTCCAACCATGTCCAAAATTTCAAACGGTTCGATATACCTCGAACTAAGTTTTCCTTTTTCCCGAAACGGAAAACTCCTCTAGTCGGCGATACCTTGAGTAGAACATGGTCTCCAACTTTGAATCCAAGTGGTCGACGACGAGTATCGGCATAAGATTTCTGACGACTCTGGGCAGTCAACAACCGGTCTCGGATAATAGAAATCTTCTACTTGGTTTCCATCAACATATTTGGTTCCGTTCCGACTAACTCCGAAGCCTCATACCAACATAATGGCGATCTACACCGCCTACCATAAAGTGCGTCAAACGGTGCCATTTTGATCGACGCATGCCAACTACTATTATAGGCAAACTCGATCAACGGCAAATGAAGTTCCCAATCATTACTCCAGTCTAGGGCATAAGCCCGCAACATATACTCTAACATGTGGATCTTCCGCTCAGTCTGACCATCTGACTGAGGATGAAAAGACGTGCTCAATCTTAACTCGGTGCCCAAGGCCTGATGGACTGCTTGCCAAAAATGCGACACGAAACAACCATCCCGATCAGAAATAGTAGTTTTAGGGGCACCATGCAGTCTCACAATCTCAGCTATAAAGGTTCGGGCCAGTCTCTCTGGTCCCCAAGTATCTTTAATACCAAGAAAGTGTGCAGACTTGGTTAAGCGATCAACGATTACCCAGATCATATTCATTCCGACTCTAGACATTGGCATCCCCGTGATGAAATCCATGGAGATATCTTCCCACTTCCACTCAGGAATGGGAAGCGGCTTCAATAACCCCGTCGGTCATTGATGTTTGATCTTGAATTGTTGACACGTCAAACATCGCAATACGTACTCCGTGACATCTTTCTTCATATTATTCCACCAAAAATTACGCTTCAAGTCTTTGTACATTTTACTCGTCCCGGGATGGATTGAGTAAGGCGTAGCATGGGCTTCTCGAAGAATTCTCTGCCTCAACTCCAGGTCATTCGGGACACACAGCCTGCCCTGAAATCTCAAAATGCTGTCTTCATGAATCATAAAGCCAGGGGTTTTTCCTTTAATTACGTCTTCCTTCAACTGGGAAATCATCGGGTCACTCCACTGTTTCCCTTTGATGTCATCAACCAAGGACGAAATAATTTCGGGGGTATATAACTGTCCCTGCACTCTTTGAAGCCTAACTCTATACCGTGCCCGATCAAATCCTGACGAATCTTCATCTGGGGTGTAAGAACCTCGAGCATCTGGAGTGATACCGATTTACGTCTCAAAGCACCTGCGACGACATTGGCCTTCCCCGGATGGTAAAGAATTTCTAAATCATAATCCTTAATCAATTCTAACCAACGCCGCTGCCTTATATTCAGCTCTTTCTGACTGAAAATGTACTTCAAACTCTTGTGATCGGTATAAATCCGACATGAAGAGCCATATAAATAGTGCCACCAAACCTTAAGTGCGAAAACGATTGCGGCCAATTCCAAATAATGAGTAGGATAGTTCATCTCATACGGCTTCAATTTCTACGATGCAAAGGCTACCGTTTTATCGTGCTGCATAAGCACACATCCAAGCCCTTGTTTGGAAGCGTCACTATAAAATGCAAATCCTCCACTACCCTGTGGTAAAGCTAAAATTAGTGCTGAGGTCAAACATCTCTCTGTCTCATCGAAGCTCTGCTGTCTCTCAGCAGTCCACACTAACTTTTCTGTCTTCTAAAGTAATAGCCTAAGCGGCCGAGCGAGTTTCGAGAACCCCTCGACGAACCGACGGTAATACCCTGCAAGACCCAAAAAGCTACGGACTTCCTTAACATTATTAGGTGGTGCCCAACCTAGCACTGCCTCAATCTTCTGCGGGTCTACACGAACCCCTTTTGCTGAAACAACATGGTCGAGAAACATAACTTCCTTCAGCCAGAACTCACATTTTGAAAATTTCGCATAAAGGCGCTTGACTCTCAAAACGTCTAATATCAAACGCAAGTGTCGAGCATGCTTCTGCTCATTTCGAGAATAAATCAATATGTCGTCAATGAAGACAACCACACATTCGTCAAGGTACTCAATGAATATTTTGTTCATCAGCTGCATGAATACTGCCGGTGCATTAGTTAGTCCAAAAGGCATGACCACAAATTCATAGTGTCCGTAGCTCGTCCGGAAAGTGGTTTTCGGAACATCGAACTCTTTCACCCGGAGTTGGTAGTACCCTGATCTCAAATCGATTTTTGAGAATACTGCGGCTCCCTACAACTGATCAAATAAATCATCTATATGGGGTAACAAGTACTTGTTCTTGATGGTCACTTTGTTTAGCTCACGGTAATTGATACATAAACGTAGTGAACCATCCTTCTTTCTCACAAACAGAACAGGTGCGCCCCAGGGCAAAACGCTCGGTCTAATGTACCCTTTCTCCAACAGTTCTCCCAAGTGATTCTTTAATTCTTGCATTTTTGAAGGCGCCATATGATAAGGCGCCTTGGAAATCGGAGCCACGTCAGGCTCTAAATCAACGGAAAATTCTATCTCTCGATCAGGCGGTAATCCCGGAAGATCGTCTAGAAAAATGTCTGGATACTCATTAACAACTGGAGTCGAAGAGAGATCGACTCCATTCCCTTCCGACTTCAAAGCATAACACCAATAGCCCGTGCAACCTTTATTCAAGAGCTTTATGGTCTTCATGGCACTGATAAGCAACTTAGGTTGACCCAATTTACGTCCCATGAATGAATACTCGGAACCATCTTTAGTCATCATAGTGATAACCTTAGTGCGGTAGCTCATAATCGCTTGGTGACTCTCAAGCCAGTCCTCACCAAGGATCAAATCCTCGCCCTCGATATCAACCACAATCAGATTCGATAACCAATCGGTACTTGCTATGCTCACCGGATAATTTCTAATCTCCCGATTCCCCACGATTCTATCCTCGCTAGGCAGTTTTACAATGAAAGGATCACAAGCAGTCATACAATTTATATTCAAACGACGTACACAATTCGAGGAGATGAAAGAATGTGTAGCATTGGAATAAAAAAGCACTCGAACTGGATGAGATAAAATATGAATGGTATCTGAGGCCACCACCGCATCAGGTTTATCTGCTCGGCACATCTCGTAAACTCGTGGGTGTAGGGAACCGACGCTAGAATTTCCCTCTCGAGCGGTCCGACTCCGCCCCCGGCCTCTGCCGTAACCCTTCTGTGACTAGCTCACTGATTGTCCCTGATTCATACTCTGGTCTCTATGCGCTGGGGCAGAAGCCCGAGTATCCACAGTTTGATCCTTTTCGGGACAGTAGACTGCCCTGTGTACCATCTGACCATAAGTGTGACACTTCAGAGGTGGGAAGTTGCACTCTAGATTGATGTGGCCGGAATGCCCATAATTAAAATAGGTCACCGGGAGAGTTGAGGTGCCCAGAGCAGAACGAAAACTCTTCTTCCCTCTAAAAGAACATGACGACTGCCCGATAGAACGATTAGTCGTCTGAGGTCTCTGAAAGCTGCCACCTTTAGAGCCAGAAAAATTACCAGTTGTCTTTTGTTTCTTCGGCTCTTCTGTGGGATTATTGTTGGAACTTAACATGTCATACGCCAAAGCTCTGTCTTGGTATTCCTTCAGAGTAGTGCAAGCTAACCCGTCCATATAACGCCGTAAATCCATATCCATTCGCATGTCGAAGTGGCGGATCTTGTCACGCTCATCACGCACCTGCTTCTTCACATGAATCAGCTGTTGGTTGTATTTCATTATCGCCTATGAGACTGGAATGTTCTATGGCTTAGCTTCGAAAAAGGCTCGGATCCTGCTTTCTTGCACTGGCCAAGGACAAAACTCGACCTCCAGCAGATTCTTAAATTCGTCCCACGTAGCAGCATGATCTTGCGGCTTAGTGGCTTTCCACCAAGTCGCGGCTTCCTTAGTAAGGAAGTACTGAGCAATCGGTATCTTTCTCATTTCCGGACTGTCAACCGTTTCAAACACTTTCTCTAATTCAAATAGCTAATTTTCCCAACCCGCCGGGTTGGTAGCACCGCTGAACTGCGGAGGATGCATACGGACCACCTTTTGGAGTAAAACATCCGCGGTCGGATTATGGTTATTCAGTTGAACAGCTTGGGCCAGGATAGTCATCTGATTTGCCAATTGTTGAAGAACATTTGTAGCCCCAACATCTGCATTATTCTCTTGACCGGTCGATTAGTCGTGTTGACTCTCGGTATCGGGATGCATTGAGTTAGATAAACTGGGGGTAGTCGACCCCTCAACGGAACTGAGGGAAGCGGCCGCGCCACGTCCTCGTCCACGACCACGGCCTCATCCTCGACCCCTACCAGCAGACATTCTGAAGGATACACAAAATACATAAGTACAACTCAAATCGCCCGTCATCGAGGTGACCGATTTCCAAGAATATCAAATCCAAAAGCGAAGCGATTAGGAAAAATACAATAAGAGAAAAAAGGACTTACTAGTACCGGTCGCACCGAGATGATGGCAATATAGTGATACTGTATCCGAACGAAAACTCAATTTCGACCCAAAAAGACCGACAGTCTAGGTATCCATAAACCTAAGCTATGATACGATATTCTGTAACATCCCCAAGTTATTCAGGGTATATCACAGCGCCATGAGCCCCTCCGTGGGACCCACAATGCTAAAATTATGCGAAACCATATTTTTCGACCGATAAGGTCTAAACATAATTCCAATAGAAGGCAATAAGGATGACACCAATGTAATAATCAATCTGATAGTATGCGATACATTGGGAATTAAACCCAGGGAAACAAAGGTCATGACATCCAGAACATCTGAAACATTACTCGAATATTCAAAACCATTCCAAGTACTACAATACCGAATGGAACAAAGTACAAAACAAAAACAGAACAAGACACAGCATCACTCTTGCCCATCATCTTCGTGCCAACCCGATACACGCCTTTCTCCTCTCCTGGAACCTGAAATACATGAAAGGTATTTCCCCCAAAAAGGGGTTAGCCGTCGAATAGCTAGTGCAAGTATATCGAATATGAAACATAATACTCCTCGATGATAATGTAAATGTAATCATCATTTCATCCAACCCAAGATTAGTATTCTGGAATAACTAAATCTCATAACATATCATTCCAATACATACGTGATTAACCATGGAACCGCACCAAACGCAACGGGACCCTCTGAGGCTCCGTCGGACCCTCCCATAGTGGTTAACCCAAAATATTCGGGGAACTGCACCAAAGGCAACAGAACCCTCTGAGGACCCGTCGGTCCATACCAGAGTGAATAACAACAATCACACAATTCACATACATCACTTTCAAAGTTGAGAACGTGCAATCATAAATATATACTTGCCTTTGAGATATTAGAACCGAAGTTAAAACGGTGTTCAATCTCGAGAGGTCCAAGAATGCACTTCCGGGCCTAAACGATTCATAAGAGAATACGATAATCAATCATCAATACTCACTTCTCAAGGAAGACTCCCGAAAACCCCCTTTTACTATTCTTAATTCTTTGAAGTATTCACATAGAGGTTGGAAATCGTCCAAACCCTCTCTACTTCAAGTACTACGAAAAACATCCGTATAATCGTAAGGGAAAAGTGGGTACAAAGTAGATACATCATAATCTAAAGGATTTCAAGCTTCAATACGGATAAATTGGACGGATCTAAGAAAAATCCCCAAACTAGGGTTCCAAGGAATTTACCTTGATTTGAAGAGGAAGAATGGATTGGACGTTGTAAAATCCTTGTTATCCAGCTAAAGATGGTGATGGATGATGAAAAGTTGTTCCAAATCGCCTCTATGGAGTGCTCTCATCGGAAGAGTGGAAAAATGAGAAGAAATGACGAAGAAGGCGGCTGACCTAGTTTATATACTGGGTCTAATTAGCATGTGCTAATTTTGAAGAATAGCGTGCGCTATTGGGGTCACCTGGTAGTCCAGTACCCTCTGACCTGCGTTGATAGCGTGCGCTACATCCTGCATAGCGCGCGCTACGCAATACCTATAGCGTGCTCTACCTGCTAGTCCAGAGAGCAGAAACCCCTACTGCCACTGCCAAACCCGAGTAATTTGCGTGAGCTACATCTGATTCTAGCGCGCGCAACCAAGCACAATTAGCATGCGTTAGCTCACGCCTAGCGTGCTCTAACTGCTAGTCCAGAGGGCAGAACGCAGCTACTGACTCTACCAAGCCCGGACCCTTAGCGTGCGCTACAAACAAAGCTAATGCGTGCTACTCAACAGAAATAGCGTGCGTTAGCTTACGTATAGCATGCGCTATCTGCCTTAATCAAAACATCGCCGCAAAGGTCCAATCAATACGAACACGCCCCAAAAGGTATGAAACTCTAAGATCAACAACAGCAACAACAACAACAACAAGAAGAAGAAGACATCTCGATAAGTGCTTACAAGAGCGACAAAAGTGAAAGAACGTCAAAGCCAACAATTCATAAAAAGTACGGGTATTACAACCAACACACCACATTATCTACAATATAAAATAATTAGACATTTCATTTGCATAACCATTGAATAAATATGCAAAATATGTGATATATAATTAATATTCTCATAGATAGTTACATGGAAATAAGATAATACAAGCATAAAGTATGCTTTGCAGTATACAAACCTAACAATCTCTCATTTATACTCAAAGTATGCTTTTAAGGATACTACTCTATTACATAGTCTCTCATTTATCCCACATACACCGTAATCCCATTTCTTCCACATGCCTTTCAAAAATTTTTGAAGGTAGGCCTCTTATGAAAGGATCAGCAAGATTATCTTCTGATGCAACCCTGGCTACAACTACGTCTCCTTCCTTTACGAAGTGTCATATGATGTGGTACTTGCGGTTGATATGTTTACTTGCCTTGTAGGATCGTGGTTTCCTCGAAACCACAATAAAGTGTAATACCCTTTGGCAAATCGGAAATCACATCTAAGTCCTGCAGGAAGTACTTGAGCCATACCGCCTCATTGGCTGCCTCAGAGGTTGCCACGTACTCGGCTTACATTGTAGAGTCCCAGATGCATATCTGCTTCACACTCCTCCAACTAGTGGCTCCACCTCCCAGGCTAAACACATAACCTGAAGTAGACTTGGACTTTTCTTTGTGTGATGAAAAATCTGAGTCAGTGTAACCCACCGGACACAGGTCGTCTGATTGATATACTAGCATATATTCCCTACTCCTTCTCAGATACCTGAGTATATGCTTGACAACAATCCAGTGTCCTGGTCTTGAGTTCGACTGATATCTAGCAACCATGCCTACGGCATGACAGATATTGGGTCTAGTGCAAATCATAGCATACATGAGGCTTCCCACAGCTGACACATAAGGGATTAGATTCATGTCATCTATCTCCATTTATGTATTGGGACACATATCCTTAGATAATTGAATTCCATGTCTGTAAGGTAGAAAATCTTTCTTGGAATTCTCCATGCTAAACCGCTTTAGCAATGTATCGATATAGGATGTCTGAGATAAGCACAACATCATTTTCTTTCGATAACAAAAGATCCTGATTCCAAGGATGTGCTTCTCCCACATCCTTCATATCGAACTGCTCAGATAGCCATACCCATACGCCCAATAATTCCTTCACGTTGTTTCCAATCAGAAGGATATCATCTACATACAGTACAAGAAAGAGCAACACATTTCCATCGCATTTCTTATACACACAACTCTCACTCGGACATTAGAAAAATTCATATGACTGGACTACCTCGTCAAATTGAGTGTTCCAAGATCTAGATATCTACTTAAGTCTATAAATAGATCTCTTAAGCTTGCATAGTAAGTGCTTTTCTCCTTCAACAATAAATCCCTCTCGTTGGCGCATGTAGATTTCCTTGTCTAGACTTCCATTCAAGAACGCAGTCTTGACATCCATTTGCGAAATCTCCAGATCCAAATGCCCAGCTATAGCTAAAAGGATCCGGATTGACTTAAGCATGGATAGCGGTTGATACCCTCTTTCTAAGTGTAACCTTTCGCAACAAGCCTCGCTTTGAACGTTTCAACCTTCCCGTCACCTCCTTTCTTTCGCTTGTAGACCCACTTACTTCCAATGGCTTGTATCCCATCAAGTATTTCTACTAGCTCCCACACTTGATTGGAATCCATAGATCCTATTTCTGATTCCATTGCTACTTGCCAAGAGTCAGCATCTTTATCTTGGATTACCTCCTTGTAAGTCCAGGGATCTGATTCATCTTTGCCTGGGATTGAGTCCGAAGATTGTCCCACGCCTATGATCATTCCGATTGACGAACAACCCTCCCACTACGACGAGACAAATCTTGAGTTGGTGTAAAAGTCTCAAAATCGATACATGGTGCAATGATAGTTGGCGCTTGTACGATTGGTATAGACGGAGTCTCGCCCCTCAACTCTTCCAGAATTATTTCGCTCATGGGCTTATGACTATTGATATAATCCTCTTACAGGAATCGGGCATTGGTGCTAACAATGACCTTCTGATCTTGGGGACTATAGAACAAGCCACCCTTTGTTCCCTTAGGATATCCTACAAACACTCGTACATCTGTACGAGATGCCAACTTATCAGCTTCCTTATTCAGCAGATGTGCTGGAGTGCCCCAAATCCAAACATGTCCTAAACTGGGCTTTCGCCCACTCCACAGTTTTGTGGGTGTTTTTGGAACTGATTTCGTAGGCACCATGTTTCTAATGTACGCCGCTGTTTCTAAGGCGTATCCCCAAAACGAAATAGGTAAATCCGAATAATTGATCATTGATCTAACCATTTCTAAAAGAGTTCTGTTCCTTCACTCAGCAACACCATTTTGTTGTGGAGTTCCCGACGCAGTAAGCTAGGACGAAATTCCCTCATTTGCCAAGAAATTCAAAACTCTCCACTAAGGTACTCGCCACATGATCAGATCGTATTGACTTCATACTCTTCCCATGGTGCTTCCCCGCTTCAGCCTTGAATCCTCTGAACTTGTCAAAGGCTTCAGACTTACATCGCGTCAAATAGATGTATCCATATCTCGAATAATCATCTATAAATGTGATGAAGTATTCGAAACCACCCCTATCCTTGATATTCATTGGACCACATACATCCGTGCGAACCAATTCCAACACATTCTAAGCACGGTTTCCCTTGGTCTTAAAGACCCTTTTAGTCATCTTACCTTCCAGACAGGATTCACAAATTAGAAATGACTCAACTTGGAGGTCATCCAATGGGCCATCATCTACCAATCTTTGAATCCTCTAAGGTTTACATGACCTAACCGTAAATGGTACAGATATGTTTCGTTTATGCTCGAAGGTTCTTTTCTCTTTTTAGATTTAGACAAAGAGTTAAGCGATTTATGTTTATACATGGGAGTTTGTGCAGTATTAATGACATACAGTCCATCAGTAAAAATACCTTTGCAAATATATTCACCATTTCTTCTTCTAATAATAGCATCATCATCAAAAGAAACCGAATAACCAGCACATTTTAATTTAGAAACCGAATACATTATTAAGGACTAATATTTTATCATTAATCTTCAACTGCACGACTCCCACTGCAATAGCCATAAGCCTGGAATAATCGCCCCAGTTGATGGTTATCTCGCCCGCACTAAGCTGCTTGGTTACCTGAAAGCCATGCGAGTCAAAGCAAACATGATCAGTGGAGCCTGAATCAACTATCCACGAAGTGGAAGAACAAGCTACCAAATATATTTTGACTACTAGTGCACGAGACATACCTTTCTTAAGAGCAGGGCAGTCCGCTTTAAAATATCCATTCTGACCGCACTTGTAGCACTTTTCCTTTGGCTTTTTGTTCGCCTCAGGCTGAGGAGCCTTGCTTTTTACCTTGAGAGTTGCCACTTGCTTCTGGCCCACTTCTTTCTTCTTCTTCTTTCCCCACTTGGGTTTAGAAGTCGAAACACCAATAGCCGCAAGAACTTGATACCCTTGCCTGAAGAGACCTTCTGCAGCTTGAAGCTCTGTCAGCAATTCCGCCAAGGTATACTCCCTACGATTCATATTGTAGTTTAGACGGAAGTGCTCAAAGCTCCTAGGTAAGCTGCTTAGGATAATATCGACCTGCGTTTCCGCATCGATATTAGCCCCTAAGATATCAAGTTCGTTTAGATGAGAAGTCATCTTTAGAACATGATCCCCTACCGGGGTTCCTTCAGGCATTTGGGTCGTCATCAAGACCCTCATAGCATTTTGTCTAGCCGCCTGATTTTGATGACCAAACATCTCACCGAGATTTCTCATCATTTCCGCGGCCGTGTCCATACACTGATGCTGATGCTGCAATACATTTGCTAAAGAAGTCAAGATGTAACAGCGAGCCATCTCATCAGGTTTCTTCCATCTGTGGAATTCTTCCACCTCGTCGGGTGTCGAATCTGCATCTGGTTCCAATGGACATTCCTCAGTTAGAACAAACTTGTGTTCTTCAACAGTCAGGACAATATTAAGATTACGTTTCCAATCAGCAAAGTTAGCGCCATCCAGTTTGTTTTCTTTGAGAATTACAGCAAGTGGATTGAAAGACATATGAGATTAAAATTAAAAACATTCATCACATAATGCATAGCAAAATATATTGAAAAAACCTCAAAAACACAATATATATGCTAGCACCAACACCTCGAAAAACCCGCATATGCAAGCCACGATCGTGTGGACGTTTACACACATTTTTCAAGTAGAGTTTTACGTCTTTAATTTTAGTATCTAGTCTATTTACGTTATGACAAGTAAAATTAATAGTTGGTTCCTCTTGGTCATGTATTAATTAACATAGATTCCGATGGGGAGCTTATTAATACACCTAAGTGAATACCGCAATTTAACAACCTTAAAATATTATTTTTTAAATAATAATCATACAGATGAGGAGGTCCTATCAAAATAAACAATATTTACTTTTTGTTGTCATTTGAAATTTAAAACTAGTGAACTTATAATTAGCACATCCGATATGGAGGAAGACTCTAATGTCAACGTGCATGCTAATTACTTCACAATTTAAATTAATTATGGAAGCCAATTTAATGTTTTTTTAAAAAAAATCAATTTAATCACTTAATTATTTTAGCCTTAAAGTTTTTAATTTTCTCGTCCTAACATGCAAGAAACATATCACGCATATATCCATACATGTCATACATCCAAAACAATAAAAACCAATAATAAAATAAATTGGATAATTAAATCCAATTATCATGGCTTTTATTCCTCGTTTTGAATAACGAGAAAAACTTCGGCTCGAAATCTCCCACAGCTTCAAGCATCTTGTTACCTCATCCCGGTTGGCCGACAAAATTTCCAAATTTGGAAACTTTCTTTTCCATGCAAAATTAATTGCACAAGAAAATTCCAAATTTAAATATTGTGCACCAACGGACGCAAGAAACGGCGGAAAAACAAAACATGACCCTACACCGAACGACCCGACCTGACCAGCAGCCTGGACCGCGATCCCGCGGTCGGACCGCACGACGGTTTTCTGGTCCCGATTGGTTCGTCCGATTGGGACTCCTTTTCACACGGGACTCCTTTTTCCTTCGTACTTTGTGTACTCCAACTCGATTACAATTTCACACGAAACAAAATACATCGAACTTACAACAAAAATTACAAGGAAAAATTAAAATCGTATTCTACCGTGGATTTTCTCACGGGAAAAACTTATTCGTGCCTCAAAATCGGGCCAAATTACCAAAACGTGTAAAAATAAAATAAAATCATATAACCATGATAATTGGACCATATTCACCTGCAAGACAATTCTAGCAAAAATATTCCAAAGATCATCATATATGAATATATTTAAATTTCTAGCAATTAATCACAAAATTACTTAAATTGAACAGAACCTAAAGACCGTCTCCGATATCAATTGATGGAAATAAACACAGCGGAAGCGGCGAGTTTGGATTTACTAAAATTGGCCCTCAAGAATCGGATCTATTTAGGCTCGTCAAATACACAATGGTGGTGCGAGCTTTGATGATCAATACTATTCTTTTGCATTAAATAATAGTGAACCATAGAATAGAAGCACTATAGATTAATTTCAAATGTTAATCAAAAGGTACTGCAACAACAGCAAACAACCACATAAAGATCAAGCTATGCAAAAACGTAGTAACATATGAGATTCTAAACTGAGTTAATTTTATCCATTACCTTGAAATCTTCAAATTAAGTTACAAAGTTAAAAAATGTTACATACCGTAGCAAGCTCATCACCATCTTCCAAAATTCCTTGACATCATCCAAATCTTCCTCGTCCCAATTAGCCTTCAGAGGCTCATTTTTCTTAACAAGATTTAAAATAGGCTCATCTTCTGAAACACGAAACAATTTTTACAATCAAGACAATATTAGCAAAAGCAACCTTATTGTTCGCTACTCCATACATAAAGATGACAGTAGACATCTTCCCAAGATTCCATGAAATGCCATACAAAATCAAAGAGACAGCTCCCCATTTCCTTATCCCTAAATGACTAGCAATCACCAGGGATACCGACACATTGGTTATTCAATGCCAAAGGCAACCAAGCAATGCACCTGTTACCCTACAAGCTACCAACAATATCTGAAAGAAGTTCCCAAAAGTGCATGCTGGTTTACGTCCTCAGCCTGACATCAACTATCCAAATATTACATCAGAAAAAACGATTTGATACCAGCCATCAGAAAAAACCCAACTTTAAAAAAAATATATGAAAAAGCACATCTAATTCAATCTGACAGGGTCCTCTTGGAAAAGGATGTCACGAGCCATATAAACCTCAATGCAATTAACTTGTTACTCGAATCAAAATCCTAAATCTCGCTAAATGTAACTTCAAAACACAGATCAATCCAGCAAGGCAGTGAAAGCGAACAAGAAACGTGAAATATGAAGATATTAAATAAGGGCTAATAGAAAGATCGAGGAGGAAAGCCAAAGAAAGCAAATCCGACAGAAATACAATTGTATTCACTGAATAAATCAATGAATCCAAAAAAAGAGGCAACACGACAATCAGATTGAAACTGGAAATTTCAGATTACACATGATTGATGATATAACTGTTATGAACTAAAGGTTTCTGGAATTGAGACGGACCTATCAGGGGAAACACGAAACCCTAGTCGAAACTATTGAGAGAAAATAAAACTCCAGATCGAGAGGCTAAAACCCCCATCAAATCAGAATAAAGTTACCAACTGTTTTACGGCGATAAGAAAGAGAGACAAGTATTAAGAAAGAAATGCAGGAGAAAAACAGCTGAGAGAATCTCTTCCTGGTAATTAGGCTAATGTTTTCTTTTCCTGGTAATCTCTGCGGGTTCTTTCTAGGTGCACCATTTCTTTTCGAACTATTAGGATCTATAATTCGAACTGTTTGCATGTTTTCTCCATTTCCAATAGCAGAACCATTTGGTGCAATAACTTGAGAAGGAAGATTGCTACCACAAATTGTCCTTGGCCCAGAGTCACTCGACTCGTCCAGTTGATTTTCGAGCCATTCCATTAACTGTCGTGTTCGTACTTCATCATCGATGACCGTATAGCCGGTTGAAGGTACTACAATATTGATCATACCTAACTTGTTGAATTGTACTAACCCATCCGTTATAGTTGATCTTAACTCTTGTGTATGCTCTGTGCATATCTCCCCTCCACCTTCTCAATATATAGGATTCAGGAAGGATTTCCACGCATTCCGCATCAATACTGAGATGATATGTCTACATACAATACCCCTGAACTCGAATAGGTGACAACTACAAATAGCATAGCTCTTCTCTCTGTCGAATGAAACTACAAAAGTCTTCCTGCGTTCAAACCCGTTAATTGTGATATCTTCTTCCACCTCAAACAAGGTAAGAAAACAAGATCACAATTCACCTTACTGATAATCTCCTTCTGAAATTCCTTGAATTGAGCAAGCGTGTAAAAATCTTGAACCTGTTTTTCCATAGCATACGTAGTAACACAAGGAACCATCTGTATATATGACTTCACATCGGCATGAAACTCCTTCTCTACTTTACTCCTCAAAGCTCGCTCATATTATTCGACGAACTGTTTCAAACTGGTCTTCGAATTAACATACCCATCAAAAAATGCATTTATACTCTCACTACGTTGTCTGGTTGACATTCCAGCCCAGAAAAAGGTTCTGAAAAAACAGGGCACCCAACGGTGTCGTTCATGGTAAAAGCCAGATAACCAGTCATTGTGGTGGAGTGTGAATGTATCCAACATTTCATTCCAACGGTGCTCAAATTCTTCAAGAAGCTGGGGTCGTATACAATTTCATGCACAATGGATAGTATGGCACCCCTATTAGTATGGCCCCCCCCAAACTTCTCGGGCAACTTCTTCAGAATATGCCACAAACACCACTGATGCTTCGTATCAGGGAAAACGATTTGTATTGCATTTTGCATTGCTCGACCTTGGTCAGTGATTATTCCCTGTGGTGCCTTATCCTCCATACAATGATCAAGCCATTATTTGAATAGCTAAACAAAAGTCTCTGTATCGTCACTGGATATCAATCCACATCCAAGTAATGTTGATTGCCCGTGATGATTTACTCCTACAAATGGAGCAAACGGCATGTCATATCTATTCCTGAGATAAGTGGTGTCAAATGTGATTACATCACCGAATTCCATGTACGTGTGCCTACATCTATTATCTGCCCAAAATACATTCTTCAGCCGTCCTTCCTCATCTAAGTCAACACTAAAGAAGAACCCAGAACAGTGTGCTTGCATCTTTGTAAAGTATGCCTGAAGTGCAGGTGCATCACCTTCCCCCAGTCTTAATCGCCAAACTCGGTCAATATAGTTTCTACAGTCCTTTTCAATAAAGGTAAGCTGATCATATTCACCCGCTTCGACAACAACTGCATTAAAAGTTTTATGCAAAGGGATTCCTTCTATGTCGTTTAATTCAAGATGCCACTTCGCCTGGTCATTCAATTTTCGATTGCATCGAAATATTGACTTCGAGGGACTAATGTCGTGGTTATGCAGACATCAGACATACGGACATACACCGCGTCCCCAAAGCATCTGAGCAAGCCGTCATCTTAACGTTACATCCAATTTGCATAGTTGGGTGAGGCCTCATTGAGTTTCAGATCTCTTCCCTTCTGGGCTACAAGCAAATGTTACACCCCTCAAAGAGCCATCTGGAGCTTTTCTAGAATTCCGTTTTCTAGCAGGGAAGCCAGCTCTGTGGGAATACTTCAACCAAAATTCATAAGTCTCTTTATCACTAGCAAACTTCATCCCAACCACAGGCAAACAATCATTACCCTCAATTGCTACTTCATCATTCACACCAACACAATTCTCGGGTAATATCGCATTTGGTTGATCCATATCATCAGTTGCCAATGCTTCATTCTCATCAGCGGAGATGATAATATCATTCCCTACATAAACATGTGCAAAAGTTCAATCAAATTAAACAGCTCAAAAATAAGAAAGCCACATTTATACCGCATGTTTAGAGTATAGACTGGAACCATGCCAAAATATATAATAAAAAAATTAAAATACTAAAATAAAATACAAGAGTAATAGTAAAACCGGACAGTACAAATATACTCATCTATGCTATCCTATACATATTTGGATTCAAAAATTCAGTAACAATGGATTCTTAGTTGTACAATTAGTTTTAGTTATTACCTTTTCTGTTAATTAGCTCCATTAGTTTTGTAGTTAGTTTGTAAATTAGTTTTAATCTGTAATAGCAAATTGAAGATCTATAACATTCCTTTTTTGGACTAAACTTCTTCAATTGGGAATATCATTTTCTCTATGCATTCTTCTGTCTTCTTCGTTTTTCTTCAGCTATTATTCACATACATTTCACATCTTCATCAGTCATTTCTTTTATTCAATCATTATTGTTTTGTCTAAGATACTCTTTGATTTTTCCTCTCTTCAAACACTTCCTTCACATTATCTTCTTTATTAAAACGTACTGCAAGATTTCTTCACTAAAAAAATACCCACAATGTATATATTTCACATAGAAAAGGTGAAACTATATGAGAGTATCTTACCCATTTCCACCGGCAAATCTGCAATTTCCGGTGAATAACTTCCACACACTTCGATATCCCCAATTTGTGGCTAAAGTTCAAGAATATTACAAGCCCATGCATCGAAGTCTCCATTTTCTGGTTCCATTAGACGAGAAGAAGGGCCGGTGAACAGTGATAGTGGCGGGAGAAGGGCCGGTGAAGAGGCGGGAGATTTTTTTTTCTCAGACCAGATTTCTTTTTGTGCTCTGCTCGGACGAATGCTGCCTGCTTCAAAATAGATTTCAAATTTTTAACTAAAATATCATATCGTGAGAAATTGACCATCTTGGGTTCTTTTGACCATGTGTGTTACAATAAAACCTCGATAAATAAATATGATCGGGAATGGAGAAAAATATTCATTTAGCGAAATTATTCATTTATCGAGAGAAATTTTGAACATGTTATAAAGAATTGGGACCGAAGAAAATTATTCATTTGACGAGGTTATTCGTTTATCGAGTATTCATTTATCGAGGTTTTACTGTATATTTGTATATTTGTGTGAGAGTAGAGTTTTCCTTTTACGGAAGACAACACCCAGTAGTGATGTTTTTAGTTACCGTCGTAGTAGTCATAGGCGGATATTCTACTGGTGCATCAATAAGATGGGTGAGGTACTGAAGAGGTGCTGCTGTGCTCCACATAAGATCTCTAAGTTTTTAGGAACTACAAATAATTTTTTTCTAAAACAAAAATATAAAAAATATCAGATTAAAATTTTGCATTGTGGTTGAATTGGAAAATAAATTTAAATATTAAGTTTATTAATAGATCCAAGTTGAAATCCCCAAAGGGTTCGATTTAACAGAATATTAACAAACTTAAAATGTTAGCTCATTTCATTAGAGTTATTCGATTTAATATTGAGTTTTCTATTTGAATTTTATTTATGATTGTTATATACTACTATATTTATAATTTATGCTATATATATATATAATACTAAGATTTTGTATATTCAACCATTTTGCAGAGGGACACATTCAAAATTTCACATAGTGCCTACAGTAATTCAAAATTGGCATTGCAGGAGAATCACGCGAGGAAGTACTCAACACTAACAGAATATAATGTAAATGTTCTATATAATTTGATAAAAGAAATAATAGAAATACAGTAAAACCTCTATAAATTAATATCGTTGGGACCGGAGAATTGTATTAATTTAGAGAAATATTATATAATGGATAAATTAATAATTTATTAATTTAGAGAACATAATCACTGGTATGTGCTATCAGAATAAAATGGATATGAATCACTTGCTAGACTTTCCAAGTGAAAGTAATGAATGTTACGAAGTTCAGGGTTTAGGAGAAATGGTGGCTGATGTCGTTCAAAACTTGGTAGACAATGAAGCGGATGATGATTCAATAGCTTTGCAACAGGTCACTAGAAAAGAAGCATTGCAAGCGGCAACAACTCTTCATAACTTTTTACTGCAATACGAGAAGACAACACTGCCTCTCTTAAGTGCAATGGAGAGATTTAAAGATGAGATCAATGCAGATTGAAGTTCAACAAAAAGCAAGTAACAGTAGATTCATATTTTACTAAATTATCTTAGAATGTTCAAGTGGAATATATATATATATATATATGGGAATTTTCAAATAATTATTAATTTATAGTTTCATCGGGACCTTATATATACTACGATTTCCAAAAATTATATTATCTTACTATTTGATTGATTTGTGTCCAAATTTAAACTGGTCCCAACCTGGGACCGAGTAAATTATTAGTTTTATCAAGGTTATTGATTTACTGTGTATTATTTTATGGAGGTTTTACTCTAATTGAGCTCTTAAATCACTTCAAAGACTGGATAGATAAAAAATACAAAAATAATATTCACACATGTATATAGTTATACACACATATACACAAGTGTTAAAAGTAGGGATTAAGTGGACGTTCATATAGGTAAAGAGGGTCTTTTCTAAAAAAAATTGTGGGTGCACTTGTGTGATAATCCTATTTTTCCTGTTTCTGTATGTCTCGGTTTTTGTGACTTATAATATTATTATATTTCGTCACGACCTTTCTTCTGCTATATTTCTTTCTGTGCATATTAGAGATTTGCATTCGTGATCGAGACACCTGCCGAGCGTTTCATCATATTTGTTTCCGTGCGATTTCGGAGAATCGAGTCTTCGGGTCATGGCGGTTGGGCACTGGCCAGACAGTTGCGGCAGGAACCGGCATGGAGGCTGGGCACTGGTCGTACAGTTGCGGCAGGAACCGGCCTAGCGCACGTTACTGCCGGACAGCTGTGCGCGCTAACTCACAGACGTAGCGCACGTTACTGTCGAAAGGTAGCGCGCGCTAATCGGCCGGGCAGCCAAGGCAGTAGGGTCTGGACTCCGGCCAGACCAGCAGGTAGCGCACGCTAGTCGGTCACTGCGCGCGCTAACTCGGCAGGTCAGCGCATGCTATTCGGCCGGCCAGCGCACGCTACCTAGCCGAGCAGATTAGTCCAGGAGGTCCTGGACCGGCGGATAGCGCACGCTGATGCCGATGTCTTGCGCGTGATGGCGGGCCCCGGCCGAAGGTTCTGGACCAGGGATGGCCGATAGCGCACGCTAGCCGGACAACCTAGCGCACGCTAGTCCGCACCAGTATATATATGACCGAGCAGTCCTGTTTCCACCCATTTTTCACTTCTCTTCTTTCCTGTCCGCGGCTGGAGATTTGGTGAGCAAGAAGACATGTTGTTAAACAACTAATCCATGAAGTTCCTGAGTTCATATCATTGATTAATCATCCCATAACCTCCTCCGATCGACCGAATCAAGGTTAGTTTTCCTAAAATCTTAATTTTGGGAAATTTGGGGATCATGATAGATCTCGTCCGTTCGAAACGTATTAACTCAGATTATTGATGGATAATCATAAGCTGAGTTATATTATGTAGTTTCCATTACTATTCCATGGTTCTATTGCCTTCGATTCGTCGTTTTGTCGAACTCCAAATTGATGCCTACAAGGTGTTCGATATAAGTTCTTAGAGGGGGGATTTGGGCGATTTAGGATTATTTCTCCTCTTATGTTTGTTGATTGAATGATGGTATGTTTTAGGAACGAAATATTTGTGAATAATCCGAGTCGAAACTCTTCTGTTCGTTATCTCCTTCAAAGTTTGGAGTTTTCCGATCGACCGTGTTATCTGGAGAATTCGCGAGAGATTATCGAGGCAAGTACCTTGTCATACGAATTATATTCTTCTCGAATCCTTACGTGAACAAATGTGTATCATTTTATTAGATATGGATGTTTAAATGGATTTATGTGATTCAAATGGTGGTTGTTCGAAGTACTTCCGACTTTGTGACTTGCTGTGATATTGAGATGTGTGAATTGGGGTATGAAAACCCTCATGGTTGCGATCTTGGCTGTTCGAGCGATTCTGTGGTTGTGAATTGCTTTATGACTTGTCTTGAATGTATATGATTGATGATTGTAAGGATTGTTGGTTGAATCTTGTGTTGTTGCCATCGTGAATAAGTGCCTGTGTGGTTTGCCAATGTGAATATCTGCTTGTGTGTTTCGTCGTATCTGAAGCCGCGGAGGGCGGGATGTGTGCTACGGCCTGTGCATGCTGCAATGAGCGGCTCCTGAAGGATGGTGTAGCGACGGTGTTGCTTATGTGCGTGTTTCAAGGGGCGGCTCTTGAAGGAGTGACGCCGACGCGCGACATGATCAAGGGGCGGCCACCAAAGTGTAGTGAACGCCGGTGCACAGGTGTTTCAGTGGAGGCTCCTGGCAGGCTTCAGAGCGGAGGATACTTGTGTGATAGCTAAGACCGTGATACCGAATAGAAGTGTGCCTTTTAAATCATTTTCGAACATTTTCTAAAATATTGGTATCAGTAGAAAGTCAAGGGTTAAAAGACCAAGGAGTCCTGACGAGTTCTCCGAGGGTTAATTAGCCATTGATGGTCTTAAGCAGGAATTCGCTGAGAAAGCGTGTTTTGGGTCGAGAACCCTGAGAGATTTTTGGAACCTACTTTCTATAGTGTTCCCGTATTTCGGGTCAAGGACCCCGAAAGATTTTGAAACTACGTGCCAAGTGTTTCTGTATATTGGGTCGAGGACCCCGAGATGACTTCCTTTTAAATTTACTTTCTAGAGTGCCTCCGCTCGCTTTTCAAATCTTTTTAAACCATTCACTTCAAGACGAGTCAAAAAGGGTTTTTCCTAAACTATTTTACTAATGTATTGTTTGAATACCTTTTCACAAGTTCAAACTATCTCTCCCGAATCGTTGAGTCATTTTTAGAAAATACTGTATTCTTACTTCTCTTTTGAGAATGAATGATTTATATGAATAATTGGCATATCTGCGTATGTGAATACAATTCGGTGATATCTGTGGACCTTGTGATTTGTGTTGTTTTGTGTCTCGTTCGGATTGGCGTAAATATTTTCCGTATGACTTGTATATTATGTACTTACACTAGCAAAATAGTGGAATTTTGCTAACCCCCGAGTATTCGGGAGGTGGGTGTCTGTTATGCGCTCAGGGTTTGCAGGTCGGAAGCGGTCATGGAATCGGCTTGAAAGAGGATGAAGGGCAACGATGCTAATCACATATGAGTCATAGTCTTTTTTGTCATTTGTTGTAATCAAGGGCTGTCCTTGTTATGTATTCACCCCTGTTTGGGTGCGAATATTGTCACGGGAGTTGTAATGTTGTTTTTCTTACGCATCACGAGTTACCCTTGATATGAGGTTGTTGACCATATTGGTCGGTTGTGTTGTCGAGTGACTTTCTCGGTCTGTTGTACTAATATTTGACCTCTGTAGTCAAATGTGAAAGTTGTAATTTATTGTGCATAGCCTAGTAGATATCTTATGAGAAGATCTACGGCGCTGTAATATTTCCGGTTTGAACCGGGGGTGTTAGAGAATATGGTATCAGAGCTCAGGTTTGCGAAAAACCTAGGCCGTTGGGTCAAGTCCATGTCCTGTGTAAGTCGCGTGCATCAGAGTTGTGATTAGTATCGTGGTTCTGACATCATCTTCAGTCGATCCATGACGATAAGTCTCCCGATTGTAAGTCCCCTCACATGTGTATTGTGATTATGCGATGTTAATCTGTTTAACTTTGACAGAGGGACTTGAATTTGTTTGTGGCATTATTGCTTGAATATAAAAAGCATATACGTGTACGATCCAAGCGATAATGGTGATGTAGTATAATTTGGAAATCGAGTATACTTATCGATTTTTATATTCCATTAAGAATGAATTTTTAAGTATTATTCTTATCGGCTGCTCGAATGATTTAGAGTGGTGTTTTGAAAATTTCTAACATTGTGAAAATTTATGATTTAGTATCGTCATATCAAATGATCATGTATTTTGGTGGAATCCATATTGATCAAAACATTTTATAGAAGAGGAAAGATTTAAAAAAAAAAATATTTGAATTTCAAATCAAATTTTTGAAATATTTCAAATTAGTTATAACGTTTTGAGATTTTTTTTTTAAACATAAATTATTTTGTGCATTACTCAAAAACAATTTTAAAGCCGACATATGAAATGAAACTTCCTCTTCTAATGAGAGAAATGTATTTATTAGTTTTGAGCAAAACGTGATTCGCTCTCTTGTTTTCAAATGATTGTTTTTTTTATAAAGTGTGGACATAACCTCGCCAGAAGAGTAAAATGTGATTTTAAAAATTTACATTCTGTGAGCTCGAGATATTCTGTGGCTTGCATAGTATCATTCTAGATACAATAAGGACACGCGGGCTCATATATAGTACGGTTGCTTCCCAAATTCTTTTTTACTCTAGTGTTGCCGACTTTGGGCATTCGCGGATGCTGACTGAATCTTGTGTGGGTAATTTTGGTATCATTATGCGATCATTTATTTGCATTTAATGGTAATTATATATTTTAGAATGTCGAGCCTTAAAGGACGTAAGCGTGATGATGGATGTGGAAGCGGTGAGGTGGTTCGTACGACGACAATTCACGCTACTATGAGGGAGTACCAAGATCAGACGATATGCTACGAAATCTCCTCAATGGTTGAGCCCTCGAGTGAGGCGAAGAGGCAGAAGATATCTGGGAAATTTTCGGGCGGCAAAGGAACTAAGGTTTCCAAACCCCCACACCTTGCGAACGCATCGTCTTCGCGATCAGGTGCGAACGCTGGGAATTCCAAACGGATATCATCGACTTTCGGCAAATCGAGAAAGTGTTTCAACTGCAACGCTCAGGGGCATGTTTGTGCAAATTGTCCCTCGCCACCTTTGACTTGTTACCAGTGTGGGCGTGAAGGTCACCGAAGGAAGTACTGTGAGATAGTCTCTGAATTGTGAAAGAACGCCACCCTATTGGCGAGCAGAGAAAAACACCGGAGGGTGTCCCGAACTACTTCTCCTCCTGGAGAGCCTAACATTGGCAAGTAAAGATTTTTGTAATGTGTTCTAAATCGTTGCTATACCCGATAATCATGACTTGGTTGTTTTTCGTCTCAATGCTTTATATTTCCAACTCTTGTTGTTCTAAGTTTCGGGGTCGGAACTCCTTCTTAATGTGGGGGAATGTTTTATCCGAATTTTCCTAATAATTTCCACGTTGGGTGACTTTTCATCGTGGATGACCCGTATTTAGTCCTTTCGACAATTTTAAGTTATCTTGTTTTGCTCAATTACATTGTTCCATTCAATTTTAAACTACCTTGTGTGGATATGTGGGATGTCATTATATCGCAAAATCGCTGTTGAGTTGTTGGGAGAACCGAGTTCTTGTTTCCACTCCTGGAGAGCCAAGCGGTAATAGATGAAGATCCCGAGAGTTGTTGGTCGGGAACGAGCTCGGTGCACAGATTTAATAACTAATGTCCTGTTTAGTTCTTTTCGTTAATTGCTGCTTGATTCCGTTTGTTGCACTGCTTTACTTTTCAGTTTCCCTTGTCCTGTGTATCGGGGGCAGAACCTCTTTCTTTTTAAGAGGGGATGTAAGGTTCATATTTTTTCCGTTTCTCATACCTTTTTGGGATTATAGCGACTCGTTTGTGCTCGTCATGATTCTGGTGATATATTTTCTTTCTTATATTTTTGTGAAACGGACAAGTTTGGTAATCATTTTGAACTATTCCACGATCATACTATCTTGGTCATTCTCAGTACAATTATCCTTCGAGCCTATTTACTGGTATTCCGAATGGTTGTTCGTCAGAGTTGCGTACCGGAAGCTGTATTTGTCTCTACCCTTATAAATTTTGGGCGAAATTGAAAGTTGTTCTGGAGTAATCCAGAGGTGATACGATTTTTTTTTCGCGTGTTTCAGTTGGCGTGACGCATAAGCGATCACCTTATCATTATGCATCAATACACATCCGAGTTCTTGGTTCGAAGCATCACTGTAAACTATAAATCCTCCAGTTCCCTGTGGAAGTGTTAAAATCAGTGATGTCGTCAATCTCTTCTTCAATTCATCAAAGCTATTCTGGCACAACTTGTTCCACTCAAAGTTTTGAGTTTTCTGCAGGAGTCGAGTAAGTGGGCAGGAAATCTTGGAAAACCCTTCCACGAACCGACGATAATATCCAGCAAGTCCTAAGAAACTCCGGACTTCTTTCACGTTCTTTGGAGGTTTCCAATCCATAACTGCTTCGTTCTTCTGAGGATCTACTCGGACTCCTTTAGCTAATACCACATGACCGAGGAACATTACTTCCTTTAGCCAGAATTCACACTTAGAGAGTTTGGCGTACAGTTGCTCGCTTCTCAAAAGTTCTAATACAATCCGCAAATGCTGTGCATGCTCTAGAATGTCATCAATGAACATGACCACAAATTTATCCAAATATTCGATGAACACTCGGTTCATCAATTGCATGAATACAGCAGGTGCATTAGTGAGACCAAACGGCATCACTACAAACTCATAGTGTCCGTAGCGAGTTCTGAACGCTGATTTCGGAACATCAGATTCCTTAATCCTTAGCTGATGATATCCTGATCTCATATCGATTTTAGAAAATACTGTTTCTCCTTGCAACTGATCAAACAAATCATCAATCCGTGGCAATGGATACTTGTTCTTAATCGTCATTTTGTTCAGCTCTCGATAGTCAATACACAGTCGAAGCGATCCATTCTTCTTCCGGACAAAAAGAACTGGCGCTCCCCAAGGCGAAACGCTTGGCTGGATATAGCCTTTGTCCAATAACTCCTCCAGCTGACTTTTCAGTTCGTACATCTCATTAGGTGCCATATGATACGGCGCCTTAGAAATTGGTGTAGCTCCGGGTTCCAGCTCAATGGTGAATTCTACATCCCGTCGTGGAGATAGTCCAGGTAACTCATCAGGAAATACATCTGGAAATTCGTTCGCAATAGGAATGGATGAAAGCTCCACAATTTCGTCTTCTTTCTTCATTGCATAACACCAGTATCCGGTACAACCCTGTTTCAACAATTTGACAGCTTTCATCGCCTTGATCAACTTTCCTGAGCTTCCTGGTTTCCATCCTTCAAACAATATTTCGGAACCATCATCAGCGATCAGCGAGATATTCCTCCTTCGGTAGTTTACAATAGCTCCATATCGATTAAGCCAATCGTCTCCGAGTATCAGGTCGTCTCCTTGCATTTCTATTACAATCAGATTTGAGAGCCACTATCTGTCTCCAAATGATACAGGGAAATCTCTAGTTTCTAAGTTTCCAACAATTCTCTTTCCACTCGGTAAACCAACAACATAAGGTTCACAATTATGAAAACCAGAAACATTCAAACTTTTTACACAAGATAAGGATATAAATGAATATGTAGCTCCTGTATCGAATAAAGCATCGATCGGGAAAGGATCTCAACAAGCACTGATGCAAAAGCAAGATCTCGATCGTCTGTTCTCCTCATCTCGCATGCACGTGGGGAACAGATCCGGCACTCGATGTACCATTTCAGTCCCACTGTCCTCTGCCTCGTCCGCGGCCAAAATTCTGAGGCATCTGTACACTTTACTGCGTCTGTTGGATACTAGCTTCCTTCTGAACTGGCTGCTGTGTACGGGCTCTAAAAGACTTTGCAGCCTCTTCACAGAACACTGCACGATGTCCCTCCCGTCCACAATCAAAACAAGTCACGGCAGGTAAGGGGCAATTACGTCGATAGTGCCCTGTCTAGGCACAGTTAAAGCATTTCCTGGTGACATCTGTCATGGTTGATACTGCTCTGAAGTTCTTTCCGCTCCTAGATAGGTGCGGAGGTTTCTTGAAAGAATGAAAAGATGACTGGGCCTTGCGGGGCCTGCTTCTCTTGTGCTCTGTAAAAGTACCAGAGACTTTCTGCTTCTTGGACTCCGTAAATTTCTCCATTGCTGCTTCCTTGATTTCATACGCCAACACCTTATCCTGGTAGTGACGGAGAGTGGTACATTCAAAACCGGACATGTACCTCTGGATTTTTAGTTTCATCCTCATATCAAAATAGATCATCATTTCAGCATATGTTCTGACTAGATGTCGAACAAATGCCAGCTGTTGATTAAACGTCTTAATTGCCTGAGATACTGGCACATCTGAAGGCTAAGCGGAGAAAAACTCGTGAACCTTGGCTTCCCTCACATGACGAGGGCAGTACTGAGCTTCCATCATCAATTTAAACTCTGTCCAATCAGCATCATGGTCTACAGGCCGGATGTCTTCCCACCATTCGGACGCTTCCCCTATCAGAAAGTATTGAGCGATAGAGGCTCTCCGGTCGTCTGGGCAGTTAATCCCGGCAAAAATTTTCTCCATCGAGGTAAACCCCTCTACATCCACTGGTGCTCCACACAGGAGTGAAAATTTTTATTATAATCACTACGTACACAACTACGTGAATATAATCAAACCTAACCTTGTATCGTTCACACAAAATGATACAAAGAATGTCGCTTTCAACCGTTCACACGGATTGGCTAAATATTTCACTTGACTTGCTTCTTCACACACAGTTCCAAAGCTTCGTCTACAATGCAGATCCGCCACACACAATTTAGGAAAGGTAAGGCTTTCTTTAATCTACACAGGGCTGATGGTTTTCTTTAAATGTAAGAACACGGGTTTGAACAATAGCTTGACTTCTTGAGCTTGAGCTGATGATGTGTTGTTCAAGGTTGAGCACTTGTACATTTCTTCTCTCAATAATGGCAGTATGCTTGAAGAAATATGATTGCTCTTGATATATTGTTCTTGTCATGTTCACGAGTGTATCTAAGTATATGAAGTTTCTTCAGTTTTCAATTCTTGATCTTATATCTTGGTGTTTTTGATCTTCAAACTTCGTGGTATATATAGCCTTTGGGATACATACGTTGTGAATAGATCCGTTGAGCAAAGAGTCCATTCCAACATGTTCACTGACTTGCAAAATACAAGATCCGGATTTTGTTCCTTATCAGAAGATCTTTGTCGGCTAGTATTTTAGTACTTTATCGAGTCAGTATTTAAATACTGCTTCTCAAACGGTGGCTTGACTTTTTAGTGAGTAAAGTAGATTCCATACCAACAGTCTTCAGTCCTGTTGGATGATTGTTGATTATTCTCACACTTTACTGACTTGTTTCAGTATCGACATGTTGCATCTTTAATGCTGTAGCTATAGGTTCCAACGTTGCAGGCTATCTTAGTGCTGATGTATGGAAAGTGCTGTATGAATGTTTCCGGACAGCTTCCATACTTGGTGTCATATCGACTTATGAACTTCTTGCTGTATAATGGACAATTATCCTTTTGCTGTATGATCGGCATTTTTCATCTGCTGTATGTTGGCACTTTATCAAAACACGGTACAAGATTGTTTATCCCAACACTAGTCTACTCGTTTTTGCTTCTAATTAATTAGTTTTAAATAATTTTATTTGTATGGGATGAAGCTGTAAATTTAGCCTTAATTGGATTGAATTATTGATTTACTCAAGAACTATCATTTTTATAAAAGATTATCTTTGATCGTTTTTATGTATCAATGTTGTGTAGCTTCACGAGATGAGTTCGATAGTCTTCCCGGATTCAAAATCAGAGTCACGTATCAAAAGTTATCATCCAAATAAGGTTTGGGCTAAAACGCAAGAATCAAAGAAATTCTGGGCTAAAAATGAAGTCTGAAAACTCCTTACGGCTGTACAACACAACAAGCAAAAAGATCAAAGATGAAGCTTAGTTACGGCCGTAATGATATATACATAGGATTATGTCGTTGTGAACGTGATTTCGGATATTTCATGATCTTGAAGAACTCTTGAATTATATGATATGATGATTATGTATAGGAGGTGTTGGTATTTTGGATATAAATATAGGATATTCTTATCTAGAACTAAGTTATGTGTTTTGATGTAATATTCGTATAAGAAAACGAATATGATTTCGAGTATGGTAATGAGATTGAATTTGGAAAAGTTATTGTTAATCTTGGAGTATGATTTCCTTTACATTTGGATTCGTTGTCGCAAGGTGTTGTTCGATGCTTGGAATACATGCAACTGTACAGCATTAGCGCACACTAAGCTTACCGGCTAGCGCACGCTAATTGAAGCGACTTAGCGCACGCTACGTTATCTGTTTAACGTGCGCTAAGTAGGTAGACAGTGCAATAATTTCGTGTTGTGATTATGAGTTCATGATGGTTTGAATTGGATTGTCCAGACTGTGTTTAATCGAGACATTGTGGAACCATTGGATTTGTTGATCGGTTATATTGATGGTTAATTATGATTATCGAGTTGCGGTTTGCATTGTGGATATGAGTTCGTAATTGTTTGAATTATATTGTTCGGTTTTGCATATGATCAAGGTATCGTTGAACTGTGAGTTTGATTGGTTGGTTATATCGGTTGTTGATTATTATCGAATGTGTGTTAATCGATTATTGCAATAGGTTGAGATGTTTGATCGTGGATTATGATCGTTGTGTTGCGGTTAAGGATGAAGAGTTTGTAGATTGCTTTTGGTCGGGGCTGAGGAGCTCGTAGACGAAGGCAATGGATTTGGTAACGGCTTCGTGTTATCGGTATCGAGGCAAGTTTATACTTGTTCAGTTTTATAATATTTACTGAATGGTTTCGCTTTCATTTCATTTATAATTCATATAGCAATGATACTATAAATGTAAATTGTCGGTTTGATGGTTTGTTCGTGGAAATGATATTATCGTCGGCTTGAGGTAATTTAAGTATTGTTCAGTCATGAGGATAATTAGTATGTTGAATTGTGGTATATGTTGTATGTTGAGGTTTCGTATAATGAGATTCGTATTGGCTGTTTGTTGAGGGATGTTGATCCCAAGACTGTTTGTCCATTGATCGTACTGATCATTTGTCGGGGATGATGATCCCAGGATTGTTGTTTGGATATTGATTAGTCGTGTCTACTTTTCATTGTCAGTTTGTCATTGTTCATTTCGGTGAGTCTTTTGATCCTTATTGGATATGTGATTCTTTGAGTTTCATTGTCATGTTGCATCGTGATATATCTGGGGTCATATCTGCGTTCCGATTGGTTATTGTGTAGGATTTTTAGTTGGGCACACTATGGTTATGTGTTGATATTTCCACATTGAACCGTGCACACGAGACGTAGTTCGTGAGGCTAATTAGGTACATGTCCCACATATATCCTCGATTCCGTATACGGAGTGGACATGTGCACTGACACATTTTCGGATCGGGCGTACTGTGATGTCCATTTTTGAGCCATATTGATTGGTCGTTCATCCTCCATTTATGGTTGGGTATGTTCGACGGTTTACGACTGGTTGTTCAGACGCCCGAAGGGTATGTTCGACAGTCGGGGTTATTTTCTTGAGATCTATTATTGTTGATCATTTGGAGTTTACCTTATTGATGGTATTCTCGGTCGTTGATTGATCCTTTATTGATCGTGTTTGGAGTTTACCTTGTTGATAGTATTCTCGGTCGCTGTTGATAATCTGTTGATCGTGTTAGAGTTTATCATGTGGATGGTATTCTCGATTATTGTTGATCTTTCATTGGTAGTATAGGAGTTATCATGTCGATGATATTCTCGGTCGATTTATTTGTTGATCATTGTTATTGATCGTATGAGCATTCGGACTGTACGTCGATGTTTCGGGATTTATTATCATTGTGTTGTGGTAGTTGATCTACAGATATATTGTGTGTTATTGATTTTGTCCAGATTGAGATTTGGCGGTGCAATCCGATGGACCGGATTTGGCACGAATGGATTATATCATGCTTATGAGTTATGATGATGTTTTGAGGATTCTTGGTATTGTTGAATATAGTACAGATGATTGTAGTTAAGTTCATTTCGTCATTTGAGAATACGAAATGTGGATTATGGTAAGGATTGATTTGTGATGGATTGCTATGGATTGGTAAGGTTATGACGGTAAGATTACGTTGGTAGTATTCTTACTTTATTATTTCATTGTTATGTAATTATTTATGAAGATGTGATCGTTATGATTATTGAGTATTGTGGCTGACCCCGTCGTGGACTTTATTTTAGGTACTCGGAGATCGAGCTAGTAGCGGTCGTGAAGGGATGAGCTTCCCGGGTGATACTGGCCGTGGCATTTATTTGAGTATTGCGTATTCTTTTCTGGTTGTTTATTCCGCTGCAATGTATATTTTGAAAAGTGTTTTTATCCGTTGTGTGTGTATTTTCAAAATGACTTTCCGGTATTTTTACCAAATCGTGTATAACTTTTAAAATAGCCTTTTGGGTATTTCGTAAATTTGAGTCATTTCGTTAAACCCTTTTTCCCTAAATTATTTTATCGGTACGTTCAAGTGGTTGCCTAACGTACATTTTGAAACTATTTAGTTTTGGCGTCTTCGCCTTGTATTTTCAAATGGTATTTTACAGCAGTATTGGTATTTGGAAAATGACTTTTGTGAGTATTTGGAAAATATTTCCATCATCGGCCTTTTTGGCGTTTTTGAACGTTTTGAAAATGAGTTTTAGCCTGGTGGGTTCCGGCGCGGGGCCCACGACGCTGTAATACCCCAGATGGTTTTGGGGGCGTTACAGTAGGGTCTGGATTCCGGCCAGACCAGCAGGTAGCGCACGCTAGTCGGTCACTGCGCGCGCTAACTCGGCAGATTAGCACACGCTATTCGGCCGGCCATTGCGCGCTACGTGGCCGAGCAGATTAGTCCAGGAGGTCCTGGACGGGCCGATAGCGCACGCTGATGCCGATGTCTTGCGCGTGATGGCGGGCCCCGGCCGAAGGTTCTGGACCAGGGCTGGCCGATAGCGCACGCTAGTCCGCACCAGTATATATATGACCGAGCAGTCTTGTTTCCACCCATTTTTCACTTCTCTTCTTTCCTATCCGCGGCTGGAGATTTGGTGAGCAAGAAGACATGTCGTTAAACAACTAATCCATGAAGTTCCTGAGTTCATATCATTGATTAATCATCCCATAACCTCCTCCGATCGACCGAATCAAGGTTAGTTTTCCTAAAATCTTAATTTTGGGAAATTTGGGGATCATGATAGATCTCGTCCGTTCGAAACGTATTAACTCAGATTACTGATGGATAATCATAAGCTGAGTTATATTATGTAGTTTCCATTACCATTCCATGGTTCTATTGCCTTCGATTCGTCGTTTTGTCGAACTCCAAATTGATGCCTACAAGGTGTTCGATATAAGTTCTTAGAGGGGGGATTTGGGCGATTTATGATTATTTCTCCTCGTATGTTTGTTGATTGAATGATGGTATGTTTAGGAACGAAATATTTGTGAATAATCCGAGTCGAAACTCTTTTGTTCGTTATCTCCTTCAAAGTTTGGAGTTTTCCGATCGACCGTGTTATCTGGAGAATTTGCGAGAGATTATCGAGGCAAGTACCTTGTCATACGAATTATATTCTTCTCGAATCCTTACATGAACAAATGTGTATCATTTTATTAGATACAGATGTTTAAATGGATTTATGTGATTCAAATGGTGGTTGTTCGAAGTACTTCCGACTTTGTGACTTGTTGTGATATTGAGATGTGTGAATTGGGGTATGAAAATCCTCATGGTTGCGATCTTGGATGTTCGAGCGATTCTGTGGTTGTGAATTACTTTATGACTTATCTTGAATTTATATGATTGATGATTGTAAGGATTGTTGGTTGAATCTTGTGTTGTTGCTATCGTGAATAAGTGCGTGTGTGATTTGCCAATGTGAATATCTGCTTGTGTGTTTCGTCATATCCGAAGTTGCGGAGGGTGGGGATGTGTGCTCCGGCCTGTGCATGCTGCAATGAGCGGCTCCTGTAGGATGGTGTAGCGACGGTGTTGCTTATGTGCGTGTTTCAAGGGGCGGCTCTTGAAGGAGTGACGCCGGCGCGCGACATGATCAAGGGGCGGCCACCACAGTGTAGTGAACGCCGGTGCACAGGTGTTTCAGAGGAGGCTCCTGGCAGGCTTCAGAGCGGAGGATACTTGTGTGATAGCTAAGGCCATGATACCGAATAGAAGTGTGCCTTTTAAATCATTTTCGAACATTTTCTAAAATATTGGTATCAGTAGAAAGTCAAGGGTTAAAAGACCAAGGAGTCCTGACGAGTTCTCCGAGGGTTAATTAGCCATTGATGGTCTTAAGCAGGAATTCGCTGAGAAAGCGTGTTTTGGGTCGAGAACCCTGAGTAATTTTTGGAACCTACTTTCTACAGTGTTCCCGTATTTTCAGTCAAGGACCCCGAAAGATTTTGAAACTACGTTCCAAGTGTTTCTGTATATTGGGTCGAGGACCCTGAGGCGACTTCCTTTTAAAATTACTTTCTAGAGTGCCTCCACTCGCTTTTCAAATCTTTTTAAGCCATTCACTTCGAGCCGAGTCAAAAAGGATTTTTCCTAAACTATTTTACTAATGTATTGTTTGAAAACCTTTTCACAATTTCAAACTATCTCTCCCGACTCGTTGAGGTATTTTTAGAAAATACTGTATTCTTACTTCTCTTTTGAGAATGAATGATTTATATGAATAATTGGCATATCTGTGTATGTGAATACAATTCAGTGATATCTGTGGACCTTGTGATTTGTGTTGTTTTGTGGCTCGTTCGGATTGGCGTAAATATTTTCCGTATGACTTGTATATTATGTACTTGCACTAGCAAAATAGTGGAATTTTGCTAGTATTCGGGAGTGGGTGTCTGTTATGCGCTCAGGTTTTGCAGGTCGGAAGTGGTCATGGAATCGGCTTGATACAGGATGAAGGGCAACGATGCTAATCACATATGAGTCGTAGTCTTTTCTATCATTTGTTGTAATCAAGGGCTGTCCTTGTTATGTATTCACCCCTGTTTGGGTGCGAGTATTGTCATGGGAGTTGTAATATTGTTTTTCTTAAGCATCATGAGTTACCCTTGACATGAGGTTGTTGACCATATTGGTCGGTTGTGTTGTCGAGTGACTTTCTCGGTCTGTTGTACTAATATTTGACCTCGGTGGTCAAATGCGAAAGTTGTAATTTATTGTGCATAGCCTGGTAGATTTCTTATGAGAAGGATCTACGGCGCTGTAATATTTCTGATTCGAACCGGGGGTGTTACAACTTGCACCACCATGCCCTTGCATAAGTCCGCATATGGACTCATAGTGCGGAATGGAAAAGAAGTTTCATTTTCTAAGTATTAATACTCCCCCCACTGCAATTTAAATGGGAGGTTTTTATCTTTTTCTAAGTTTCTAATTTAGCTATTATTCACCTTTATTCCCAAATTACCCCTATTTCACAAATAATTATATCTCACAAAAACACCACGTTAATGCTATCTCGAATTGTTTCGCATAGCGTTATTCTCGAAAGTTTTGCCCTAGAATGTCATTTTCGACCAGTGATGACATTTTTGATCGATTTCGTCCTGAGACGTCATTTTTGGTTATTTTTGCTCAGGGATGTCATTTTCGGCCCATTTCATCACGGGACATCATTTTCCACCCATTTTCGTCACGATTCATGCCATTAGAACAAGTGAAAATGGGATAGCTCAAAAACCAAGGCCTCTAGACGAGTTACAAGGTGGGCTTCCTCCACTTTCGATGAGGGCATTGGGATGAAGAGGGACGACATTTTCGACTCGTTTTTCGCCATGAATGATATTTTGGACCCGTTTTGCGTTCGGGCGATATTTTCGACCAGTCTTATCACGAGACATTATTTTGAACTCGTTACGCATGGGGACATTATTTTTGACCCGTTACATCCGGGGACGTAATTTTCGACCATTTTCGCACTCAGGCGTCGTTTTCGACTCGTTTCGTTCTCGGACGATATTTTCGACCCATTTCCCCTCGGTACGTAATTTTCGACCGGTTTTGTCTTACCAGAACGTCATTTTCAACTATTTTCGCCTTTGGAAGTCATTTTCAACTTTCTTCGCCTATGAACGTCATTTTCGACCCATTTTGTCTCTGGACGTTATTTTCAGTCTGTTTCATCCCGAGATGACATTTTTGACCCATTTCATCCCAGGCGTCATTTTGACTAGTTTGTCATGGACGTTATTTTCGGCTCGTTTTGTCCCAAGACATCAATTTCGACGGTTTTTTCTCAGGAACTTCATTTTCGACCCATTTTGCCACAAGAGGACATTTTCAGCCCGTTTCGCCTCGTGACATCGTTTTTAACTCGTTTCGTTCTGGAACGTCATTTTCGGTCTGTTTCGCCCTGAGACGACATTTTTGGCACAAGACGTCCTTTTTCGGCTCATTTCCCCAAGAACGTCATTTTCTTCCGATTTTGTTCCGGGACGTCATTTTCGACCAGCTTTGTTCTGGGACGTCATTTTCGGTCCGTTTTATCCCGATAAGTCATTTTCAACTGTGTTCACCTCGGAACGTCATTTTCAACACGTTTCGCCCCAAGACCATATTTTCAGGCCGACTCGCACCGGGGCATCATTTTCAACCTATTACGCTCTGGGACATCATTTTCGACCTGTTTTATCCTTGGACGATATTATCGGCCTGTTTCGTCATGGACATCATTTTCGATCACTTTCACATCAGAACATCATTTTCGCCCCGCATTGTCATTTTCAACACATTTCGCACTAGGACGTCATTTTCAACCTTGGAACTCTATTTTTGACTATTATACCCAGGATGTTATTTTCGACTATTTCTGTCATGGTCGCCCTTTTTCGGCTGTTTTCACTATAGGGGGCCATTTCAGCTGCAATGTTAAGATGAAACTAGTTGACAATGACATTCGAGGGCAAAAACGGCCTAAATGACATCTCGAGGGGTATATGGCCAAAAATATTGTTCTGGGTGAAACGAGTCGAAAGTGTCGTCTCGGGGCGAAACAGACCGAAAATAATATCCCGGGGCAAAACAGATTGAAAATAATGTCATGTGACAAAATTGGTCAAAAATATCATCCCAATACACAACTTGTCGAAAAGGACGTCCGGGGCTGAAATTATCTTCCCGAGATGGAATGAGGCAAAAATATCATCTAATGACAAAACAGGACGAAAATGGCGTCTTAGCGCGAAACGGACCAAAAATGTCGTCTCATCGCGAAACGGGTAAAAAATGACGCCACATAACAAAAATATCCAAAAACGATGTCCGGGGTAAAAAAGGGTCGAAAATGTCGTCCTGGGGCGAAACTAAAGCCTCAGGGCGAAATGGTCTGAATATGACGTCCCAGGCGAAAACAGTCGAAAATGATCTCCCGAGACAAATCAGGCAGAAACGGAGGTCCAAGGACAAAACAGACCGAAAATAACGTCCCTAGGCGAAATGGGTCGAAAATGACGTCTCATGACGAAACGGGTCGAAAATAACGTCCCAGTACGAAATGGGCCGAAAATATCGTACTGAGACTAACGAGTTGAAAATGACGTTTCAAGGCGAAAACGGACGAAAATGACTTCTCGGAACGAAAGAGGCGAAATGGCGTCCAGGGACAAAATATGTGGAAAATGACGTCCCGAAAAACTGGTCGAAAAAGAGATCCTGCCAAAACCAGGTCAAAAATAATGTCTCATGACGAAACAGGTCAAAAATGACGTCCCGGTGCTAAACAGGCCGAAAATGTCGTCATGGGGCAAAAATGGTCGAAAATACGTCCCGTAGCAAAACAGGTCAAAAATAACGTCCCGGACGACGAGCCGAAAATGACAGCCCAATGCAAAACATGCCGAAATAACGTCCCATGACGAATTGGGTGAAAAATATTGTCTCGGGGCGAAAAGGGACGCAAATGTGTCCTATGTTGAAACTAGTTCAAAATATAATCCCGGAGCAAAAAGTCGAAAATATCTTCTCGGGGCGAAATGGGGAAAGTAACATCCCGATTTGAAAAAGTCCGAAAATAACATCTCGGAGACGAAACGAGTCGAAAATAACGTCCCAGGGCGAAACGGGTCGATAATGACATCATGATGGAGAGGATCCAAAATAATGTCCCGAGATGAAAGAGATCTAAAATAACATTACGTGGCGAAATGGGTCCAAAATGTCGCCCCGAGACAAAACTGATCAAAAATGACGTTCCGGGTATAATGGTAGAAAACAAAGATAATTAGGTGTTTTTTATGAGGTAAAATAATTTAATGAAATATGTACAATTTGGGTTTAATGATAAACATTAGTTAAAAAATTAATATATTTTGGGAATTTTAGGAAGAAATGAAACCTCAAGTGGGAAGGAGTGAGTAACATGTCATGGGTAAAACTAGAAAATATGGTACTAAATTTGCAATCCTTAATAATTGAAAAAAAAAATGAAAACCTCTCACTTAAATTGGGAATGTGGGAGTATCATATGTTAAATAATAATAAATTTTTAAAAAAATCTTAAAAAACTAAATTAAATTTCTAGATTTTTTTTTTGTTCTTGCAGGTCGCCTGTCGGAGCTCAAGTGACCTGCCAATTCTTTTTATAGCCAATTGTCAGACTTTTTTTCGAGCTAATCTCTGACGGCCGAAGCTCCGGAGACAGGTCAGTTTTTTTTTCGGTCTGCCGAACTTTTCTCCAGCAGCTGGCCATTCTTTTCTTATTCTTTTTTCTTCTGCCGCCTGCCGGGTTGTTCTCCAGCGGGTGGAGCTCTAGTTGCGGGTCATTTTTTTTTCTTTTTACTATCGGCTTCTCAGACGAACCGGAGGCCGCATGTTGGATTGTTTTTCGACAGGTCGTAGGCCAGTTTTTTCTATCCAATTTATTTTTATAATTTTAATTTGTAACACCCACACCTTTAGATCATATAAAATACTATGGTTTACATAACTAAACATAAGTTTAGTTATAATTACAAAATATGGTTTAACAAAAACTAAAACAGTTATTAGAGTTTTACAAAATGGTGTTACCAAATTACATATCAAAACCATAATATAAGGGAAAGGAGCACAAACACAAAGACTAATCTAAGTCTTCTAAAATGTCTTCACTAGCATATGACTCTTAATCCTTAGCTCCCGAACCTGAGTACATAGCATTTAAACAAAACAAATACGTAAGACAGACGTCTCGTGAGATACATGGATTTAGACCCAAAAAACATTTGAAATATAAGCAATAATTTTCATAAAACACTGGCAAATCATAAAATAATCGATATCATAACATATGGGGAGTCTATACCCCTTGTTGGTAACTACCAACTCATCATGTGGGGAGTTCATACCCCTTGCCGGTAAACTACCGACTCCTTTCTAACCATGGAAGCGCTAATCCCTTGTGGTCGCTAGATAACTATTTCACGACGGGAGGTACTATTGGAAAGTAAAACGCATCGGAAGCGAAGTTTGGGAAAGATGATAATCGCGTTTTACGCATCTACGAGCATAATATCTATTTAGGCATGCTAATTAATTAATTACTAAGACTAATAAGCAATTTAAATATTATTTATTATTTATTAATTAAATATGTTGATAATTAAAATATCCTAATCTAGATCCAAAGATCATAGGATATTACCTTTTGAAGAGTATTGATTGCTTCCGTCTTGATCACCTTGTATTTCTACCTTTAGACCCTCTAGAGTATGATCCGCCTTAACCCGGACGTTGTGTGGGCAACGAGCTACCGGATCTTGTTTGGACAACTTTTGGGATCAGCCGAATTCTATCCTCACAACTCTCGATTTTCTTTTCTTCATGTTATTCCGATATGTAGCAAGAATAAAAGTGTTCTCTCAATTGTGGAATCAAAGACACAAGTCAAGATCCACAATTAAACACTTAGAAAAAAAATCAAAATTTCTTGTGTATATTTGATGTAAAAATCGGCCAACCCAATATGTCCTATATATAGACTCTTGGACTACTATTAGGGATCTTAAGGAGGATTATGGAAGGACTCCCAATAAATTCATCTTACCTTATTAGGACTCTTCCTAATATAATGAATCTATTAATATCAACTTAGTCCACTAAAAGGTTGATATTGTACTTCCTACCAAAATCCCAAATTACGAAATTGGGCTCCTTATTAAATATATTATTTCCCGTGTTTAAGATATCGAATGCCCATTAATTAATTATAAGCTACTGACAGCTTTAATTAATTAATATCTTATCCAAGAGTAGTACCACTCGAACCTTATTATTATATCGGAATTAAATCCACCTGCAGGGTTTAATATAATAATCATTATCGAGCTCCTCAAGGGGACATCATCAACCCGCACAAGTCGGGACACGATTTCTAGTAATAATAATAACTGTCGTATAAACAATATTATTGCCCAAGATACGAAGCTTATTGAGTCGATCATTTTGACTCTCACCTATGGTAAATTAAAGCAATAATTATTATAAATACACAATTAAATATTATATACTTAGAATTAAGAAATAATAATTATTCGAGATTTACGTTCTTCTTACAGTAAGTATAAAAGACACTATCTCACCTCGATCCATTTCAACGTATGCAAATACGCTAATGTATGCTAATAGTCAAGACCAACTATTCTCAAGCATACACTACAACCTTTTATATAATTTGTCTAATAATTATATAGGTTGTGAACTATTATATTATTTTATAAGGCACCAATAATGTGATCTTCCATGTGACACCAACACACCACATTATCTACAATATAAAATAATTAGACATTTCATTTGCATAACCATAACGTGAATTAATATGCAAAACATGTGATTAAATGTAATTAATATTCTCATAGGTAGTGTTAGGCGTATTTTTATACGCTTATTTATCATTATTCTGTAGTGTTTTGGTGAGTGAAATTGTCTAAATGAGCTTTTAATGCCTTAATTTTGTATGATTGACAGGAAATTGAAGTCCGGAAGCTAAAACGAGGCAAAACGGGCGAAAACGGCAAATCTGGACTGTGTGCCGCGGCACAGGAAGACACCCAGCCGAAGGTAGAGTAACCTGTACTCTGTTCCGCGGCACAGCCCAGGTGAGCCGCGGCACAGAGGAATTAATTAACGCCCAGGCATTCAGCTGAAGACCGTGTGCCGCGGCACAGGTTTAGTGAGCCGCGGCACACTTGGCGGTTTCTGTATGCCCGCGCGGATATTGAGCTGTTTCGAAGCCAGTTATCGACCGACTAATACGGACGCGATTTGTGGATGTGCTGAGCTATAAATAGGGTTTAAAACCCTAATTAAATCATCTTGGAATCTTGGGATCTTTAATCTTTGGGAGCTTAAGCTTGGAGACGGCAGAAGAAGAGGGAAGCAGAAGACTTCAAAGGGCAGAGGGCGGAAGCTGAAGAACGGAGGAATCCGAGCTTCATCTGCGTTTGAATTTTATGCTTTCGTTTATTTATTCTGTATTGTCAGTTTTTAGTATGTCAGGCTAAAGCCCTAATCTAGGGTTTTGATGAAACCTTTGTTTTGACGAATTGATTGAGATTATCCAATTTATTACCTTTTTATTGAGTTTTCCCAATTATGTTTAATGCTTGCAATTATCTGGCCAATAGTTGTATTGATTTAATCATTCACTTGAATCGGAGAGGAGATTTGGTGAGGAACTATTGGTGAGGACCGTTTTATTCTGTGAGATAGGAATATACTCATAGGAACTACGTGGCCTTTAGGAGATTTCATGCTTTTTGCCTATCGACGAATTAACTCACCTAGGGATAGAGTGCGTTATTCGCCTTTAGATAAATCTATTGACCTCGGGAGAGGCGGTAGAATATATTAGCAATCTCCGCCTTCAATAAATTGGGAAAATTATTTAGTACGGATAATCGAGAGTAAGTTCGGATAAACTAAGGTGGATTCAGAACCCTAGACTTATTCATCATTTGATTTCTTTTATCCAAGATATTGTTTTCTACTAGTCTTTTAGTAATTCTTTTAGTTATTAATCGCAAATCCCAAATTTGATTGTTCAGATAAAATTGGAATACGAAAAAATCGGTAGTTAGAGATTCAATCACCGTGGGAACGATACTCTACTTATCACTTTATTACTTGTAAATGATGACGTGCACTTGCGTGTAAAGAAATATCGCAACAGGTAGTAACAGGGAAATTAGGTAATACAAGCATAAAGTATGCTTTGCAGTATACAATCCTAACAATCTCCCACTTATACTCAAAGCATGCTTTTAAGTATACTACTCTATTACATAGTCTCTCATTTCTCCCACTTATACTCAAAGCAATGCTTCCATACACCGTAATCCCATTCCTTCCACATGCCTTTCAAAAACTTTTGAGGGTAGGCCTTTCGTGAAAGAGTCAGCAAGATTATCTTCCGATGCAACCCTGGCTACAACTACGTCTCCTTCCTTTACGAAGTGTCGTATGATGTGGTACTTTCGGTTGATATGTTTACTTGCCTGGTGGTCCCGTGGTTCCCTTGAATTTGCGACTGCACCAGTATTATCACAATAAAGTGTAATACCCTCTGGCAAATCGGGAATCACATCTAAGTCCTGCAGGAAGTACTTGAGCCACACTGCCTCCTTGGATGCCTCAGAGGCTGCCACATACTCAGCTTCCATGGTAGATTTCGAGATGCATTTCTGCTTCACACTCCTCCAACTAATGGCTCCACCTCCCATACTAAACACATAACCCGAAGTAGACTTGGACTTTTCTTTGTCCGATGAAAAATCTGAGTCAGTGTAACCCACCGGAAATAGGTCGTCTGATTGATATACAAGCATGTACTCCCTAGTCCTTCTCAGGTACTTGAGTATGTGCAGCGGCAATCCAGTGTCACAGTCTGGGTTTGACTGATATCTAGCAGCCATGCCCACGGCATGACAGATATCTGGTCTAGTGCAAAATATAGCATACATGAGACTTCCCACAGCAGATGCATAAGGGACCATCTTCATGTCATCTATCTCCTTTTGTGTCTTAGGACACATGTCCTTAGATAGTTGAATTCCATGTCTGTATGGTAGAAAACCTTTCTTGGAATTATCCATGCTAAACCGCTTCAGCACTGTATCGATATAGGATGCCTAGGATAAGCACAACATCCTTTTCTTCCGATCACGAAAGATCCTGATTCCAAGGATGTGTCCTGCTTCTCCTAGATTCTTCATATCAAACTGCTCAGATAGCCATACCCGTACGTCCGATAATTCCTTCACGTTGTTTCCAATCAGAAGGATATCGTCTACATACAGTACAAGAAACACCAACGCGTTTTCATCGCATTTCTTATACACACAACTCTCACTCAGACATTGGACGAATCCATATGACTGGACAACTTTGTCAAAATGAATGTTCCAAGATCTAGATGCTTGCTTAAGTCCATAAATGGATTTCTTAAGTTTGCACACCAAGTGTGTAATACCCGGTTATAATTCATTCATTATCATTCAATAATTATTAGTCAGTATTTGTCACTCAGTAATTTTCACTCATTAATAATCACTCATCATTCATGATTCATTCATCTGTGTTCATCATTGGCTTTTTGTAACCGTGTATCAGTTACCGATCGTCATTCATCTTCGTTTGTGGATCGAGACCAGAGTATCATCATTATCATCGTGAATGGTAGTCTTATGATGGAAGTATCATCTATCGCGTGTTATTGGACTTAATTACATTCATACGAGTATTGTATGTCGGATCATTCACCGTTTGTAGTGAGTTAACGAAGTTGTCGCATTTTTGTCATTTCCAGCAACGAGTTACAGCCGTAACAAATCATACATTACGGCCGTAACATGCATTCGTTGGCTTCAATTTGTTTTGGCCGAAGACGAGATACGGCCGTAAGGTAGGCAGGCTACGATCGTAAGATGTTTCGTGGGTTGCAGGAAATGTCGGACGAGAAGAGGTTACGGACGTAAGGGTTGCGGCATACGGTCGTAAGCTGAGGTAGGTACGGCCGTAAGGCTTGGCCGGTTACGGCCGTACGTGTCGAGCAGGGTGCCCAGGCAGTTTTTGACGAAGGTTTCATATGCCCGTAAGTTTGGCTGGTTACGGCCGTATCAGTCGAGTTACGCCCGTAAGGTGTGCGGGTACGGCCGTATGGCTGTCGGCAGGTGTTTGGACGAGGGCGAGTTACACCCGTAAGTCAGGTGCGGGTACGGCCATATGACTGTCGGCAGATTCTGGACGAAGCCGAGTTACGGCTGTACGAGATGGCTGGTTACGTCCGTAAGGCCGTTGACCTGGGATGTTACGGCCGTAAGTAAGCCGAGTTACGGCCGTAACGTTCGGCAGTTTATAAGGACCTGGACGGGTTTTTGAGGTCATTTCTTCATTTTCTTCACCTTGTCCGAGAGAGAGCTTGAGGAAGAGATTTTTCTTCATCAATCACTTGAGTACTCGGTTTTTATCATCTTCATTCGGTTGTGAAGCTTGGATAGTCGATCTAACGCGTGTTCATCGGATCAAAGTATTTGGATCTTCAAAGGTAATATTCTTCAAACATCTTGGATTTCGATTTTGTGTTGAGATATGATGTTTTGTACGTTATAATCATGTTCTATGAATAGATGTACATATGATTACGAGTGTGTATGAATATTCATTGGATTATTGAAAGGTTATTCAAGAACACTTTGAATATTGAGTTGGATTTGGGGGTTTTCGATTAGTTGTTGTTGAAATCACGAATTTGGATATTCATATTGGATTTTTGATTGTATTGAAGAGGTTTTGTCGGTTTGAAACACTCTTTGGGGATTTGATATTGGTATAATCGAGGATTGATTGTAAACAATCGAAGTTTGGTCACAACGTGTTTGATATAATGCCTCGCTGAACTTGGTTTAGTCGTATCGACGTTTTGAGTTAGTTATCATCGTGTTTGATTCGTATGTTGAACGGATTGTTGGTAATTGTGTTATTCAAGGTTGTTCGAGCGACCGACATCTCTTTTAGGACGTTTGTTCGTGGAAGGACATTTGTCACCGGTGTTGTGTAAGTTAATTCTTACTCGGTTAAAAGGATATTCATTCCTTTTGTTGTTGTTCATTCATAATCATAACTCATTCATAATGTATTAACCGCATTGAGACTTGTAATTGTCGAATAATCACTTCATTCACGAGAAGCGACGGTTCCAATCATTTCATTGAGCTATCAATCACTTCACTATTATTTTCATCTCGGTTAGTCATTCTTGACTTTGTCGGATTATTATTCATTGATATTCATTTTGGTCATTCTCGTTCATATGACCTTCTGGGTTCATATTGCGTAGCCGGGTGCGAATGTCTGGAATTTTTAGTCGAGCACACTATAATCATGTGTTGGGTTCACCGATACATTGGAATGTGCACACGGTAACGCTTACCTCCGTGAGAATAATTAGGTACAAGGACGGGTGTGTCCGGTCACTCGTCTTGTACACTTGCACAGAATATTACGGGCGTACTATGATGCTCCTCTTCAGCTTAGATTCATAACTAAAGGATATTTAATTATTGAGATATATCATGATTGTGTATATTCAACCCTCGAGGATTGTTGTTCTGTGTAACTGACCCTGTTGGGGGATATTGTTTTTCAGGTCATGGCAAGGCAAAAGCATGGGAATAGAACGTTGACGGCGAGGAGTCCCAGTGATACTAGTAGGGGCCCCCAATCTTCTCAGTCATTCATGTTGTCGTTATTTATTTTCCGCTGCAGTTTTCCATTTGGATACTCCGTTTCATTCAGTGTTGTGTATTTTATCTTCATATAAAATATACATGTATTCGGTATTATCTTAGGTGTATCGAAATGAAACTCCTCGTCGGAGTAATTGATGATATAATGTGGTTCGGTACTACAATTATATTATTTAATTCATTAATTTTCATTCGCCTGGTGGGTCCCAGTCGGGGGTCCACGGCACTGTAATATCCGCCTAGTTTGGGGTGTTATAGAGTGCTCTTCTCCATCAGCAATAAATCCCTCTGCTTGACACATATAGATTTCCTTGTCTAGACTCCTATTCAAGAATGCAGTCTTGACATCCATCTGCCAAATCTCCAGATCCAAATGCGCAACTATAGCTAAAAGAATCCGGATTGACTTAAGCATGGCTACCGGCGAAAAGGTTTCATCATAATTGATACCCTCTTCCTGAGTGTAACCTTTTGCAACAAGCCTGACTTTGAAGGTTTCAACCTTCCCGTCACGTCCTTTCTTTCGCTTGTAGACCCATTTACTCCCAATGGCTTGTACACCATCAGGTAGCTCTACTAGCTCCCACACTTGATTGGAATCCATAGATCCCATTTCTGATTCCATTGCTACTTGCCAGGAGTCAGCATCTTTATCTTGGATTGCCTCCTTATAGGTCCAGGGATCTGATTCATCTTCGCCTGGGATTGAGTCCGAAGACTTTCCCACGCCTATGAATCGTTCGGGCTGACGAACAACCCTCCCACTACGACGAGGCAGATCCTGAGTTGGTGTAAAAGTATCAGAATCGATACGTGGTGAAGTGTCAGTTGGCGCTTGTACGATTGGTATAGACGGAGTCTCGCCCCTCAGCTCTTCCAGAATTATCTCGCTCATGGGCTTGTGACTAATCATATAATCTTCTTCCAGAAATCGGGCATTGGTGCTAACAATGACCTTCTGATCCTGGGGACTATAGAACAAGTCACCCTTCGTTCCCTTAGGATATCCCACAAACATTCGTACTTCTGTACGAGATGCCAACTTATCAGCTTCCTTATTCATCACATGTGCTGGAGTACCCCAAATTCGAACATGTCCTAGATTGGGCTTACGCCCACTCCACAGTTCTGTGGGTGTTTTGGAAGCGATTTGAAGGCACTGGAGTTTAGAATGTACGCCGCTGTTTCTAAGGCGTATCCCCAAAACGAAATAGATAAATCTGAATAACTCATCATTGATCTAACCATTACTAAAAGAGTCCTATTCCTTCTTTCAGCTACACCATTTTGTTGTGGAATTCCCGGCGCGGTGAGCTGGGACGAAATCCCCTCATTCGCCAAGAAATCCAAAAACTCTCCACTAAGGTATTCGCCACCACGATCAGATCGTAGTGACTTGATACTCTTCCCATGACGCTTCTCCGTTTCAGCCTTGAAGTCTCTGAACTTGTCAAAGGCTTCAGACTTACGTCGCATCAAATAGATGTATCCATATCTCGAATAATCATCTATGAACGTGATGAAGTATTCGAAACCACCCCTAGCCTGGATATTCATTGGACCACATGCATCCGTATGAACCAATTCTAACACATTCTGAGCACGGTTTCCCTTGGTTTTAAAAACCCTTTTGGTCATCTTACCTTCCAGACAGGATTTACAAATTGGAAATGACTCAACTTGGAGATCATCCAATGGGCCATCATCTACCAATCTTTGAATCCTTCCAAGGTTTACAAGTTCTAACCGTAAATGTCACAGATATGTTTGGTTTATGCTTGAAGGTTCTTTTCTATTTTTAGGTTTAGACAAAGAGTTAAGTGATTTATGCATAGGAGTTTATGCAGTATTAACGACATATAGTCCATCATTAAAAATACCTTTGCAAATATATTCACCGCTTCTTTTCTTAATAATGGCATCATCATCAAAAGAAACTGAATAACCATCGCCTTTTAATTTAGAAACCGAAATTAAATTCATTCTAAAACCCGGTACTAATAATACATTATTGAGGATTAATAATTTATCATTAATCTTCAACTGCACGACTCCCACTGCAACAGCCATAAGCCTGGAATAATCGCCCCAGTTGATGGTAATCTCGCCCGCACTAAGCTGCTTGGTTACCTGAAAACCATGCGAGTCAAAGCAAACATGATCAGTGGAGCCTGAATCAACTATCCACGAAGTGGAAGAACAAGCTGTCAAACATGTTTTGACTACTAGTGCACGAGACATACCTTTCTTAAGAGCAGGGCAGTCCGCTTTAAAATATCCTTTCTGACCGCACTTGTAGCACTTTCCCTTTGACTTTTTGTTCGCCTCGGGGTGAGGAGCCTTGCTTTTCACCTTGAGGGTTGCCACTTGCTTCTGGCCAACCTGCTTCTTCTTCTTTCCCCATTTGGGTTTGTAAGAAGTAGCACCAGTTGCCGTAAAAACCTGATGATAACCTTGTTTGAAGAGACCTTCCGCAGACTGAAGCTCTGTCAGAAGTTCCGCCAAACTATATGTCCTACGGTTTATATTGTAGTTAAGGAGGAACTGCTCAAAGCTTCTAGGTAAGCTGCCTAAGATAATATCGACCTGCGTTTCCGCATCGATTGTAGCCCCCAGTATGCTCAGTTCGTTCAAATGAGACATCATTTTCAGAACATGATCCCTTACTGGGGTCCCTTCAGACATTTGGGTTGTCATCAATACCCACATTGCATTTTGTCTATCCGCCCGGTTCTGATGACCAAACATCTCGGTGAGACTTTTCATCATTTCCGCGGCCGAGCCCATTGTCTGATGCTGATGCTGCAATACATTTGTCAGTGAAGCCAAAATGTAACAGCGAGCCATCTCATCAGACTTTTTCCATTTTCTGAATTCAGCCAACTCTTCGGGAGTGGCATCCGGTTCTGGTTCTAGAGGGCTCTCTTCGATTAAGACAAATTTATGCCCCTCAGCAGTCAGGACAATGTCAAGATTTCTTTTCCAATCGGCAAAGTTAGTGCCATCAAGTTTATTTTCTTTGAGAATAAACGCAGCGAAAGCGAAGTTTGGGAAAGATGATAATCTCGTTTTACGCATCTACGAGCATAAGATCTATTTAGGCATGCTAATTAATTAATTATTAAGCCAAATAAGCAATTTAAATATTATTTATTATTTATTAATTAAATATGTTGATAATTAAAATATCCTAATCTAGATCCAAATATCATAGGATATTACCTTTTGAAGAGTATTGATTGCTTCCGTCTTGATCACCTTGTATTTCTACCTTTAGACCCTCTAGAGTATGATCCGCCTTAACCCGGACGTTGTGTGGGCAACGAGCTACCGGATCTTGTTTGGACAACATTTGCGATCAGCCGAATTCTATCCTCACAACTCTCGATTTTCTTTTCTTCAAGTTATTCCGATATGTAGCAAGAGTAAAAGTGTTCTCTCAATTGTGGAATCAAAGACACAAGTCAAGATCCACAATTAAACACTTAGAAGAAAAAAATCAAAATTTCTTATGTATATTTGTTGTAAAAATCGGCCAACCCAATATGTCCTATATATAGGCTCTTGGAATACTACTAGGGATCTTAAGGAGGATTATGGAAGGACTCCCAATAAATTCATCTTACCTTATTAGGACTCTTCCTAATATAATGAATCTATTAATATCAACTTAGTCCACTAAAAGGTTGATATTGCACTTCCTACCAAAATCCCAAATTATGAAATTGGACCCCTTATTAAATATATTATTTCCCGTATTTAAGATATCGAATGCCCATTAATTAATTATAAGCTACTGACAGCTTTAATTAATTAATATCTTATCCAAGAGTAGTACCACTCGAACCTTATTATTATATCGGAATTAAATCCACCTGCAGAGTTTAATATAATAATCATTATCGAGCTCCTCGAGGGGATATCATCAACCCGCACGAGTCGGGACATGATTTCTAGTAATAATAATAACTGTCGTATAAACAATATTATTGCCCAAGATACGAGGCTTATTGAGTCGATCATTTTGACTCTCACCTATGGTAAATTAAATCAATAATTATTATAAATACACAATTAAATATTATATACTTAGAATTAAGAAATAATAATTATCCGAATTTACGTTCTTCTTACAGTTAGTACAGAAGACACTATCTCACCTCGATCCAGTTCAACGTATGCAAATACGCTAATGTATGCTAATAGTCAAGACCAACTATTCTCAAACATACACTACAACCTTTTATATAATTTGTCTAATAATATATATATTGTGAACTATTATATTATTTTATAGGCACCGATAATGTGATCTTCCGTGTGACACCAACACACCACATTATCTACAATATAAATAATTAGACATTTCATTTGTATGACCATAACGTGAATTAATATGCAAAATATGTGATTAAATGTAATTAATATTCTCATGGGTAGTAACAGGGAAATTAGGTAATACAAGCATAAAGTATGCTTTGCAGTATACAATCCTAACTGGTACCATCCCAGTAGCGTCTTCCTTGTCCCGTTATGGGGACGTGTCCAGACCTTTTTAGAACAATAGATGCATCTATAACATATACATAAGCTCAATCATTGAGCAATAAATCAAATTACATAATCAAATCAATGACACTTGGTCAACTTAAACAATAAGCAATTGTAAACTTAATCAATGCAATTGGCATGCTATAAGTATTCAAAACAATAGTATTAGCAATGCCCTAAAGCAACTTATCAAACATTAAGTATTGATCAATTACAAAAAATATTTAATCATGAGGAAAACACATTTATAATTGAAAACTTGTCTTGCTATGTACCCATTGAAAATCCAACATGTACTCATCTTAGTAGCTAGGAGGTTCAACTATACTCCTTCAAGTTCCTTGCTCTTCTCTTGATTCTTATCACTCCTTCAACACCTATGGAATTATATCCCCTTAATACATTTCAATAATCTACTAGGGAAGAATACATAATGGTCTTCTAATTCTACACCATTAAGTTACTAATTTCCACTAATATCATATTCATTTACCCTTAACCTACTGATCTCAACCAACAAGAAGTTAATTAGTGCATGATTACAACTAACACTTCCATAATCCAAGACTACTCATATTGTACTTTGTAGGTTATGCTTTCTCAACTTGTACCATGAACATGAAACAATGATACTTGACTTAAAACATGTTAATATTCCTTAATAACATGTTAATTATCATCGTAGTGTATTTACCCCACGTTAATTTCAACATGCAAGCCCATATACAAATTAGGGTTCATGTGAATCTTCATAAATCATCCTTAGATTTAAGATATGGAAGTTATACTGTGTTACCTTATGCTTGATGATCACTTTTATTTGCTTGCATGTGCTAATATACCATTGTATCTTCTCAATTTTCGCAGAATTCAGCTCAAATAGGCTGAAGTAAAGATGAGAGAATGTTTTAGTTCTTAATTAGGAAGTTTTGATGTGTAAAATGATTTGTACTGCTCGTAAAAACGTTAAAAAGGGACAAATAAAGTCCCTTTGGTGTGATCCACCTGTGAAACTGAAGAGGAGGATGTTGGCTATGTGGTGTCAAAATATCAGTCGAAATGGCCTACCCACGCTCTCTCACACGCCTAAACAATGAAAGGGGGTCGCTGCTGCATTTACAACACTTAGCCATTTTTCATGTGTTTTCTTCCTTATTTCGACCCATCTTCTAACAACCATAACTTTCTCATACAATATCGGATTTTGACGATCTTTATCCACGGAAGCATGCGAATGTGCTTAACAACTTTCATTAAGATATAAGTGGCTGAATCCTTACAAGTCTTAATCTATTCAGTCCTAAAGTCGGCACAAAAATTTTTAGGAAATTCTCATCAGCTTTGAATGAAATTTCTTTCAACTTTGCAAGATCATATCTTGACCATTTCTTAACCAATTAAGTTGATTATTTTTGCATTATTTAGTACTTTATGTCCACTATCTATTCACACTTTTACTTGGTCTCTTACTCTTTCTCCTTGATGGCTTACCAAAGCTCCAAAGTTGGTCCTTCCATCATTTATGTGAAATTTCTATTTTTTTTACAGGTTTCCCATCTTATCCTTAAAATCATAAGACTCATTATTAATGGTCTAAATAACTCGGAACAACATAAATCAAGGATCTAATACTTAAGATTTCATAATCTTGTCACTTTGGACCAAATTGCCCTTATGGCAAATTTCAAAATTTTACATTGAATAAGGATGCACAATGTACACATTTCAACTTTATTAATATACAAAATTTCTAGTTGTCACATAATTCAATTATGGCACCGCCGCCGTGCCATTATGGTATGGATTATCTCTAGTCTTTATGTAAAGGACAATAATATTTTTTTATCTTCGTTGTAGTATGCACCTCAAAAGATCCCTTTACCCCTACCCGTCCCTATGTGTTAAATTTAATAATATCAAATGTTCAATAATAATAAATATCCAAAAATGTCCTTAAAATATTAATCCAATTTTCATAAGAAAAAAAACTTCACCGTTCCTAATGGGGTTCTCCAAGTGACCTCCACCCTAAATAGTTTATTTATTTATTTATTTTTCTGGGGGCTGACCCATGGCCTTTTTTCCGAAAGGCCTGTCAGTTTTTTTGAGCAGCAGACCTGCCAGCCTGTTTTCCAATAGTGGACCAGTGTTTTTTTTATGGTTGCCCACCAGTGTTTTTTTCTTTCAGGCGGCCGGCCAATTTTTTTTTATTTTTTTTTTACATTCGGATTGCTGGTTTACTTTCCTGCGGCTGTCCTGCGGATATGCTTTCCAGCATGGTCACCATCGACAGACCTCCGACGATGATGAGTTCATTTTTTTCAGGGGCTAGGGGGTCCTCCCGAACATCGTATCGTCAGAGCCGCTACAGGCTAGTTTTTTTTAGTGGTTGGCAGACCTCTAATGATGGTCTTTTTTTTGGTGCGGTCGACTGTCGGCCTGCACCGGTGGAGCCATCGTCGGTAGACCTTCGGGGGTTAACATATTTTTTATAGTACCACTGCAGTGTCATTATGGCACGAGTTATCTCTACTCCATTATATAATTCTGTCATCGTCGTAGTGTACACTGAAAAAGAGCATTGTACCCCTCCTTTTCCATATGTGTTAAATTTAATAATGTCAAATGCTCATTAATAAATTTCCAAAAAGTACACTTGACATATTAAATTAATGAGTCAATTAATCTTCTAACTTTTTTTTGTTCATGTGAGCAGGTCGCTGGCCCCCAGTCAGACAATTTTTCGGCGGGGTAGTTTTTTTATCTTTTTATATGGCTGGACTGTCCACCACCGGAGCCGCTGCCGACAGACCTCCGACAGTCAACCAACTTTTTTTTCCCAAGTCGTCATGTCAGCATACGCACCGGCGGAGCCGCAACGGTCGCTAATTTTTCTCTTTTCTTCATTTTAATTTTTATTTTGCCATTAATCTGTCGGCCTACGTGCTGGTAGAGCCGGCGGTAGACCTCTGATGGCCAACCATTTTTTTAACTGCGACGACCTACTATTTTGTTTTGGGGGGAGGGGGGGTTGGCCACCTGTAGACCTCCGATGATGGTTAGCTTTTTTATTTTGGGGTTTGTCTACCTGCCGACCTGTGCGCCGTCTGAGACGTTGCAGGCTGCCTCTGGGAACCAACATGCTTTTTTAGGAAAGTAAACTGATAATTTGACTATTTCAATTCCTATTGCGCCAACAAGTTATTATGGCACGATTATTTTAATCTATAATATAAAAAATATTAGTATTTTTTGGTTATCGTGGTCGTAATTTGCATATAAAAAGATCATTTTACCTCTCCCCTTTATGTTGGATTTAATAATAATATCAAATGTTCAATAACAATAAACTTCCAAAAAAATCTTTGAAAAAAAATTGAATTAAATAGCTAAACATCTGTTTTTTTCCTCCGACAACATCCAGCAGGCTGCCGGCTGGCGGAGCTCTGACGACTGATCATTTTTTTTACGGTCGACTGTAGGAGCTCCGACGATAGGTCACTTATTAATACAAAAGTTTAAGTACATATAAACACATAAAAGTTTGTGTCCAAGTTCATATACAATGTTCATAAGTTTAAACAAACTCTCTTCCTTTTGAACTCCCTATTTTATATAAAGCGAATACTCCCCTGACTCCATAATTAAAATTTGTTTCATACAGAAAAAAATATCATTAGTTTATATATATATATATATATATATACAAACGCTGTGAGAATGAGTTTTAAGTTAAGAATTAAGAATGAATTTGGTACATGTTCCGGGAATTATTATTCCCGTGATGTGCCTTACCTAATACTGAATGTAGATACATAGATGGAAGGTTCTAGATCCTTCTAGAGGTAGTAGGATCCTATTAGATGTCTTACCTTATCTAGGAATCCTATGTATGGAAGGACTCTCATTGTAATGCCTATATAAAGGCCCCTCTATCAGTGTTATGAATACAATTGATTGACTCTATTTACAGTCTTTTTACTTTCTCCTGAAACACGTTATCAGCACGTAGCCCCCAACTGAGCAAGAAAAAAAAAATGCCCGAAACTCAGAAAATTCTGAAAAAAAAAAACGAAAAAATTGAATTTTTCGGCCGAAACCCTAACCTCCGGCCGCCGCCGCCAGAGCAAGAAGCTGCAAATCCCCCCAAACGCAACCCCAGGTCTGTAACCTGTTGCCTTCACCTTCTTCAATCGGCCGCCGCTTCCCAGCCCTCAACTGTGTTCGTCTTCTGCAAATCACCATTGTTGCTGCAATACCAGGTCGACGTCGTCCTCGGCCAACACCCCGCACAGAGCAGATCTGCAGCCCTACACCACTGTGCTACTTGTCGCTGCCGCTTAGAAAGTCATAGCAGTCTCCGACTGCTCCTTTCGTACTTTGAAAAGCTGCCGCCACGGTCGTCTTTCCGGCCACACGGACGCTCTCGTCGCCACGGTCGTCTTCCACTGGTGATGCACAAATCGGATCAATCCGTCATTGCAACTAAAATCCATTACGCTGGCGTGACCCGACCAGCGACGCCTCGGAGTTTGTGACGGCGATTCTTTATCGGCCCAGACCAAGTGCTGACCCGACCCAGTGCTGACCCGACCCAGTTGTTGGCCCGACCCGACAGCTTTCAATTAATTTTTTTTAGTCCGACTAACGAAGTAAGAACTACAAGTCCAACGGTGGAGATCTGATTCGGAACAGTATTATCGACAAAACTGTATGCGAACAGAAGCATATCTTTACACACAAAAAAAAAGAAAAAATTTCCGCGCGTAAATTTCCTGCACAGCGCAGTCGTACTAAAAACATATTTCCCGATTCGTTAACAAGGGAGTTATCACTGTTTTAGTGAAAAAATGTCAAGCTACGCGGAATTTTATTTCCAGCGATTGTGCTAACTTTTGTCCCAACCAACTTGGTTCCCATCTTGAATTTGCAAGTGGTCTTATGACACATGTTTTTCAACCTCTTTTTGGCCGAATTTGCCATAGATGATGTAGTTTTTGGTATGCGTTGTATGCTAAACTATCACCTTTCAAATGTTGAAAAACAGTTTCCTTGGGAAAGCCCAAAACACGCACTCTTATAAGAAGATCGAGCGTGTGCATGGTAGTGTTACACCATGCTTGTGCCATAATTTTGCCCCTTAGGCATATTACCTTGTCATGTTATGCACTCAATATGATATATCATTTTGATCGTATCTGGTATAAAATCTCTATGTCGTTAGAGTATTCGCTATGCTCATATTTGTAAAATTTTGCAAGCGAAATTGAGTGCGTATTAAGCTATTTTCAAGGAACACGATATTTTTGGATTTCGGTTTATAAATCCATTGTGACTATGATGACTAGGTCATCACAATCAATGAGTGGTATAATGCTCAAGTTGTTGAATGCCGAATGGCATTTTCTAGTCACATATGTTCCGTAACAATTGAACCATGTTATGACTCGATGATAAATATGCCAAAGTGTATCACTCATAGCATCTCATTGTGATTTGTGAGAATAAAATCTTATGCATCACTTGTATTGGATATGTGAAAAGAAAAATATTCATGAGTCAATATGGTCCGGATTGCATCGGTTTGTGTAACCAGAAGATGTATTGGGACATTGACACATTTAGGCTTTATTAGTCCGGAATTTGGAAAATTTGATGATCCATATACCACGGTATTGTCATGGACATCATTTTCTTTGAACAAAGAAACCAGTTGGATCAAAGACACCAAAGTATGTTGGTGGAGTCATGAGCAGGGCTCATGACCGATGATGATATTTATGTCATCCGCGTCTTGTTTTAATAAACATGTGTGACGCCAAAGACCCCCCCAATGATCCTTCTTCGCCATGTTCATTGATTTAAGCCTATTCTTTAGCACGAATAGGAGATGACACCCTCCTATGCTAAAGAGGATAATGTAGCGACTCGCATAAGCATGGTGCCGAGTCCTCCCTTTTCACTGAGTCCTTATACATACATGATCATAAGTATTAGCCTGGGTGGCTTATGATGCTATGATAGTGTTCACAAATGGTCGTACTCAAGTGATAACATTTATATGTTATGTTGTTCCTTTGACAATGATTGATAAGTTGATGAAACCTGAGTTATGGTTGTCCAACTTGCGGACCAGTCATTGTAAAGGTCGGTTCACCCACTTTTAGATCAAGTCTTAAAGTGAAATTTTAACAAGTACTTCCTAACATCCAAGGCTACCTTCTCACAAATTTCGGTGCCATTTGGAGACTTGGAAGGAGGTGAACCACTTAAATGAAGTTTTCACATACCACCAGCCGTCCTAACGACTAGTTCGATGTCATTTCGATCAGTTTTTGACCACAAGGTTGATGCTTTTGGAATCCTAAACACCCGTTTATACATGCTCACGAAATTTTGAGGTGTTTGGGGCTGGTGAAGGGAGTGAACTCTTCAAGAAAGCACTAGAGGTTCGATAAAACCAACGGCCTATCATCAGTTCAATCGTTTCTTCATGTTCGATCCCGGTGGTGCATGGTGGCGGTTTTGTTGAATTCTTTAGACCAATAGCTACGGTTATGTAGCATAGGTCAACATGTCATATTCACCTATACCTATCATCATTCAAATGCTTAGTTACGAGTGTAACCATATGCATTTTGTTAACTGGATTGTGTTAACACTGAAAACCTTTATCGTCCACATGTTCATGTGCCAAAGTGCGTCACCACAACGCATTATGACGGGTTATAAATGATGAATATGACATGCGCTTTCACTCATAGTCCACTTAAAATATACCTTGGCAGACGATCTCGTAAGTCACTTTGATGAGCCAGTCTTCCCATCGTTAGAGGGAGATGCGAACGATCATGTTCGAGTAGAACGACTTAGAATTGTCGTAGTTTGTCCCTACTGTGCCTCACCAAGTTCCCTAAAGTGACGAGATTAAATACATGCTGCAGACATGTCTGCAAGGATTGTGTCCGATCATGGATGTTCGTCACCTATAAATGGTGATATGGTAACATTACAAATTGTGGTAGATGGTGTTACTAGGCCGTGGATCTCATAGAGTATTGAGATGCCACTTGGTTCGATAAATACTCTCGCTAAGAATTTATGCGAGCTTGGTACATGAAACTTGATCATATGATCAAATGAACTCATTCGTCTCATGTGATTCTGGATTATAGTCATCATTGGGGGACGCCTCAATGAATTCGAATCCATAAAGAGTACTCTATGAATAAAGCCGGTACATGAGGACGTGGAATGTGAGTTTAATCGAACCATACTTCGTTGAAAATCTACAACATTGTAGCCTTGGCCTAAAAATAGAAACATATGCGACTCCAGTATAAACAAAGTGATAGCCCTTTGTTGAAGTGGTACCGACACTCCAAAGATAAGATCTATCCGTATACTTTGTTAAAGCGAGTGAGAGAAGGAGTTAAACTCACCTCATGGCGCAAGGTTTCTCATGAACGCACTGGAATCGACTACGATGACACGAAACTTAGTCGTGCTATCGTAATGGATGTTATAGCATCCACTATATTTTCAGTTAGATAGTTTCCCAAAAACTGACGTGCAGCTTGTGGTTAAATCTTATCTTAGTGGGGAACTAAGTTAAGTGATGAAAGGATCTTGTGGTGGATCAGACTCAAATCAAGTGGCTCCTGACCACGGAGCGCGTCGACAAGTGATTGCCGGGAACGCATACTAACTATATACTTGATTTGGAAGAGCTATGAAGCTTTTGCGTGTAAAACTAAGGGTTTATAGTGATATACTCTTGTGAGACTAAGAGATTCCGCTAAATCCAAAGTTAAGAATGAAAGGATCTTGGGGACACTTGATGATGCGTATTCATCAATCGGTTTAAGGCAATCTAAGGGACGGTTTCCCTAAGAGACGATAAAGTAATGCCTATATGATTCCCAATGATTAGTCGAAGTCATCATAAGACTTGGCTCACTTAAGTGATGATGCAGTCTTAAGAGACAAGTACGGTATTATGTACTCATGTTTGACTCGATGTACTCATTCGTAATAATCTGGTAAAGCCACTGTGATGATGGCCTAGGATGCGCTCACGCAATGTCTGTGATTGACAAGAAGCTTGAAGCTCGCTCTATCTCGATAAAAAGGACACTTGAAAGCGTGCGATACCCGAATGTGTTGGTCTATCTCCCATATGACCTACAGGGCAGCTCACTTGATGGAAAATGGTGAAATTGGTGCCATTGGAAAGGTTTGTGTCTACTTTCCAAGGAAACCAACCATTTGATCACATCCATCATGTTGAGTGAGATATAACTATTGTTGCAAAGTAGTACAGGATATGTCCGGTAATTCGTTGAGTCAACTTCGATAGGGCTTTGTGATCTGCTCAGGTCGATCTAGGTTACGTACTGTATGTGAATAAAAAGCTATGGGTGTCTAGTTTTCATAAGTTCTTACAGTTTCGTTGATACCTATTGAATCGAAGAAGTCATGACTGATTTAGTGCATGGAGGTCAAGACTTTGGAAAACTTGATAAGTCTTTAGCGACTCTGCACTTTGGATGTGTCGCGCTCTTTTTGTCCTTAAACCAAGGTTTGTTTTTTCCCATTGGATTTTCACTTGGTAAGGTTTTTAACGAGGCGACCTATGAGAACATCCATACAATGATGCATTGTACTTCTGTTCAACTTAGACCAAGAGGTATTTTTCCCACTGAGTTTTTTTTTGGTATAGTTGTGAGGGCAACTTGGCATCTGACTCCTATGATTTGAGGTACTCATCACGGTGAGTCATTATGTATACATCAGAGGGAGTATACATGACATGTTATGTTGGTGCATTGCAATCTTTTCCTCATCAAGCCTTTATTTTTCCCATGGGGTTTTGTTTTGGCTTGGAATAGGTTTTTACGAAGGCAACATCTTTTGCACCATTGTTGTATTAGTGCTCGACATAGGGGGACTGTTCCGGGAATTATTATTCCCGTGATGTGTCTTACCTAATACTGATTCTAGATACATAAATGGAAGGTTCTAGATCCTTCTAGAGGTAGTAGGATCCTATTAGATGTCTTACCTTATCTAGGAATCCTATGTATGGAAGGACTCTCATTGTAATGCCTATATAAAGGCCCCTCTATCAGTGTTATGAATACAATTGATTGGCTCTATTTACAATCTTTTTACTTTCTCCTGAAACAGTACATAGATTTTGATTAAATGGATGACTAATATTTATTCATATTAAAACTTATGCATGAAATGCATTTATATTTTAATACATATAATGCATAATTTTAATGGTTTGTTCCGCCGTGATGTGTCTTACCTAATACTGATTGTAGATACATAGATGAAAGGTTCTAGATCCTTCTAGAGGTAGTAGGATCCTATTAGATGTCTTATCTTATCTAGGAATCCTATGTATGGAAGGACTCTCATTGTAATGCCTATATAAAGGCCCCTTTATCAGTGTTATGAATACAATTGATTGACTCTATTTACAGTCTTTTTACTTTCTCCTGAAACACGTTATCAGCACGTAGCCCCCAACTGAGCAAGAAAAAAAAATGCCCGAAACTCAGAAAATTCCGAAAAAAAAAAACGAAAAACTTGATTTTTTTGGCCGAAACCCTAACCTCCGGCCGCCGCCGCCAGAGCAAGAAGCTGCAAATCCCCCCAAACGCAACCCCAGGTCTGTAACCTGTTGCCTTCACCTTCTTCAATCGGCCGCTTCGACCCTCAATCGTGTTCGTCTTACGCAAATCACCATTGTTCTTTGCAATACAGTGCCGACGTCGTCCTCGGCCAACACCCCGCACAGCGGATCGCACCCTACACCACTGCGCTACTTGTCACGCCGCCTAGAAAGTCATAGCGATCTCCATTTGCTCCTTTCGTACTTTGAAAATCGTCGCCGCGGTCGTCTTTCCGGCCACACGGACACGCTCCGTCGCCACGGTCGTCTTCCCACTGATTCGCACAAATCGGATCCAATCCGTCAGCCGAATCGAAATCCACGCTGGCGGCCCGACCCGACCGTGCGACGCCTCGGGTTTGTGACTGACCGATTCTTTATCGGCCCGACCACGTCTCGACCCGACCAGTCTTAACCCGACCCGATTCTTTGGCCCGACCCGACAGCTTTCAATTAATTTTTTTAGTCCGACTAACGAAGTAAGAACTACAAGTCCAACGGTGGAGATCTGATTCGGAATAGTATTATCGGCAAAATTGTATGCGAACAGAAGCATATCTTTACACACAAAAAAAGAGAAAGTTTCCGCGCGTAAATTTCTTGCACAGCGCAGTCGTACTAAAAACATGTTTCCCAATTCGTTAATCGTCGGATCAGTGTGAAATTTTGACAGAAACTTCCCAACACAAATATCCGTATAGTCAACGGTGAAGATCAGATTTTGAGTAATATTGATTACTGAATCTGCCACCGAACAGAAGCAGATTTTTACAAGGAAATTTGGAGATCCGACCTCATCCAATACCGAGCTGCTGCATCGCCGCGCTCGCTTTTTCGGCCGATTATCGAGCCCAGTAGCCCTTTTCGGGCGTTTCTCAACTCTCTATTTTCCTAATTCATGATTCATTTATCATCAACTTGTATGTTTATGAAGCTAACTATGTTTATGCTTTACGTGGCATATAGGAAAATACGTCGCTCATGATGATGTGCACGCTATGGAGAAAAAGCCATATTTATCCCGTTCAAGGATCAAAGTAAATATAGAACGGAGTACTCACGGAAATATGTTGCTCATATGGAGAGAATCTCCCGTTCAAGGATCAAAGCATATATGGAACCAAGTACCCGTAAGACTTTATTAAAGTTCTCATTTTTCAATTCCTCTCTTTTGGGAAATTTTTTTTTTTGGGGAATTGGGTATTTGGGTTCTTTATCTCCCACGCTACTTTGCGGTTGATGAGACAATGAGAGATGGTATCACTCTCGGATGTCGAAGTAAACTGTGTGACAGTCCTGGGGGAGTCACAGATAATTGTTGAAAGTCGATATTTGTGGTTGTTGCATACACCACGTTTTGGGTGCGATTTGACGTCGCCGTTTTGTCGATTTTAAACCAACAATTGAAAAAAAAATGAACATTGTCGGTAACGGTAAAGTTATGACTTGTTCATGATTAGTCACGGAATTGTGACGTACAAATGGGACAAACATCGATTGCGACGGATATGTTGTGGTTAAAATCGATTTGTGACGGACTTGTCACGTTGAATTGAGCGACCACCACGTTGGTCTTGACCCAATCCCATACTTGGAAAACTCTATCTTTCATCCTATAAAAATAAAATATTGCATGTGGGTGTAGTCATGCACCGTCTCCTTGCAATAAGATATATGAAAGAATGTAAGAGTACTTCTCATGAATTTTAACATGTAAAGCAATGGCATATTGCGGTAAATACATGAATTCGTTGACCTCGATTATAGTTCGTGTGACTATCGGTCCGAATACTTTTCCGAGTATTTGTAAAGGCATGTGCCTTATACATTTGACTATGTTTAGTCGATCTAATTGGATGGTCAAGACGAGTTGGTTATGATATATTCATTATGTCTCATGGTTCAAAATGCTTAATTATGATGCACCGCGTTGTATCTATATAACATGGCTATTATGACGTATACTTGTAAATTGAGAATTAAAATACTTGGTTGATTTGATGCACTTTGGTGGATTTTGTCTACACTTTGATCATGACTAGGCACATCCTCCTTGGTATTTGTTTATGCTTTGAAAGTTCAAACGGAATAAGTGGTTTTTAAACACTTTAATTTGCAGACATTCCTACTTTCTCTGCAAGTCTACCAAGTTGGAGTTACCGAAAGGATCATTAGTCGAGATAAGAAATCGAACACCCTGCTGTATTTAGATGCACCTATGGCTGTTATTGCCATGTTTTTGCATCAACACTTATGCCATTGGATATGGTCTCAACCTTGTTTTCTCACTAAACTTGGGAAATACTAAACAATAAATTAAAATATGTACTGTGATCTGAGTTTAATGATCCGTGTGGTTCACAATATATGGATAGAAAGATGCGGAAGTCTAGTTTCCAGAACATCTGACCGTTCGTCCATAGCCTTCATAATGAGGGAGTTAACGCTGTTTTAGTGAACAAAGGTCAAGCTGCGCGGAATTTTATTTCCAGCGATTGTGCTAACTTTTGTCCCAACCAACTTGGTTCCCATCTTGAATTTGCAAGTGGTCTTATGACACACATTTTCAACCTCTTTTTGGCCGAATTTGCCATAGATGATGCAGTTTTTAGTATACATTGTATGCTAAACTATCATATTTCAAATGTTGAAAAACAGTTTCCTTGGGGAAGCCCAAAATACGTACCCTTATAAGAAAGTTGAGCGTGTGCATGGTAGTGTTACACCATGCTTGTGTCGTAATTTTGCCCCTTAGGCATATAACCTTACCATGTTATGCACTCAATATGATAGATCATTTTGATCGTATCTGGTATAAAATCTCTATGTTGTTAGAGTGTTCGCTATGCTCATATTTGTAAAATTTTGCAAGCGAAATTGAGTGCATATTAAGCTATTTTCAAGGAACACGATAATTTTAGATTTCGGTTTATAAATCCATTGTGACTATGATGAGTATGTCATCACAATCAATGAGCGGTATAATGCTCAAGTTGTTGAATGCCGAATGGCGTTTTCTAGTCACATATGTTCCGTAACAATTGAACCATGTTATGACTCGATGATACATATGCCAAAGTATATCCCTCATAGCATCTCATTATGATTTGTGAGAATAAAATCTTATGCATCACTTGTATTGGATATGTGAAAAGAAAAATATTCATGAGTCAATATGGTCCGGATTGCATCGGTTTGTGTAACCAGAAGATGTATTGGGACATTGTCATATTTAGGCTTTAATAGTCCGGAATTTGGACAATTTGATGATCCATATACTACGGTATTTCCATGGACATCATTTTCTTTGAACAAAGAAACTAGTTGGATCAAAGACACCAAAGTACGTTGGTGGAGTCGTGAGCAGGGCTCATGACCGATGATGATATTTATGTCATCCGCGTCTTGTTTTCATAAACATGTATGATGCCAAAGACCCCCCCAATGATCCTTCTTAGCCATATTCATTGATTTAAGCCTATTCTTTAGCACGAATAGGAGATGACACCCTCCTATGCTAAAGAGGATAATGTAGCGACTCGCATAAGCATGGTGCCGAGTCCTCCCTTTTCACTGAGTCCTTATACATACATGATCATAAGTATTAGTCTGGGTGGCTTATGATGCTATGATGGTGTTCACAAATGGTCGTACTCAAGTGATAACATTTATATATTATGTTGTTCCTTTGACAATGATTGATAAGTTGATGAAACCTGAGTTATGGTTGTCCAACTTGCGGACCAGTCATTGTAAAGGTCGGTTCACCCACTTTTAGACCAAGTCTTAAAGTGAAATTTTAACAAGTACTTCATAACATCCAAAGCTACCTTCTCACAAATTTCGGTGCCATTTGGAGACTTGGAAGGAGGTGAACCACTTAAATGAAGTTTTCACATACCACCAGCCGTCCTAACGACTAGTTCGATGTCATTTCGATCAGTTTTTGACCACAAGGTTGATGCTTTTGGAATCCTAAACACCCGTTTATACATGCTCACGAAATTTTGAGGTGTTTTGGGCTGGTGAAGGGAGTGAACTCTTCAAGAAAGCACTAGAGGTTCGATAAAACCAAGGGCCTATCATCGGTTCAATCGTTTCTTCATGTTCGATCCCGGTGGTGCATGGTGGTGGTTTTGTTGAATTCTCAAGACCAGTAGCTACGGTTATGTAGCATAGGTCAACATGTCATATTCACCTATACCTATCATCCTTTAAATGCTTAGTTATGAGTGTAACCATATGCATTTTGTTAACTGGATTGTGTTAACACTAAAAACCTTTATCGTCCACATGTTCATGTGCCAAAGTGCGTCACCACAACGCATTATGACGGGTTATAAATGATGAATATGACATGCGCTTTCACTCATAGTCCGCTTAAAATATACCTTGGCAGACGATCTCGTAAGTCACTTTGATGAGCCAGTCTTCCCATCGTTAGGGGGAGATGCGAACGATCATGTTCGAGTAGAACGACTTGGAATTGTCGTAGTTTGTCCCTACTGTGCCTCACCAAGTTCCCTAAAGTGATGAGATTAAATACATGCTGCAAACATGTCTGCAAGGATTGTGTCCGGTCATGGACGTTCGTCACCTATGAATGGTGATATGGTAACATCACAAATTGTGGTAGATGGTGTTACTAGGCCGTGGATCTCATAGAGTATTGGGATGCCACTTGGTTCGATAAATACTCTCGCTAAAGAATGTATGCGAGTTTGGTACATGAAACTTGATCATATGATCAAATGAACTCATCCGTCTCATGTGATTCTGGATTATAGTCATCATTGGGGGACGCCTCGATGAATGCCAATCCATAAAGAGTACTCTATGAATAAAGCTGGTTCATGAGGACGTGGAATGTGAGTTTAATTAAACCATACTTCGTTGAAAATCTACAACGTTGTAGCCTTGGCCTAAAATGGAAACATATGCGACTCCAATATAAACAAAGTGATAGCCCTTTGTTGAAGTGGTACCGACACTCCAAAGATAAGATCTATCCGTATACTTTGTTAAAGCGAGTGAGATAAGGAGTTAAACTCACCTCATGGCGCGAGGTTTCTCATGAACGCACTGGAATCGACTACGATGACACGAAACTTAGTTGTGCTATCGTAATGGATGTTATAGCATCCACTATCTTTTCAGCTAGATAGTTTCACAAAAACTGACGTGCAGCTTGTGGTTAAATCTTATCTTAGTGGGAAACTAAGTTAAGTGATGAAAGGATCTCATGGTGGGTCAGACTCAAATCAAGTGGCTCCTGACCACGGAGCGCGTCGACAAGTGATTGTCGGGAACGCATACTAAGTATATACTTGATTTGGAAGAGATATGAAGCTTTTGCATGTATAACTAAGGGTTTATAGTGATGTACTCTTGTGAAACTAATAGATTCCGCTAAATCCAAAGTTAAGAATGAAAGGATCTTGGGACACTTGATGATGCGTATTCATCAATCGGTTTAAGGCAATCTAAGGGACGGTTTCCCTAAGAGACGATAAAGTAATGCCTATATGATTCCAAATGATTAGTCGAAGTCATCATAAGACTTGGCTCACTTAAGTGATGATGCAGTCTTAAGAGAAAAGTACGGTATTATGTACTCATATTTGACTCGATGTACTCATTCGTAATAATCCGGTAAAGCCACTGTGATGATGGCCTAGGATGCGCTCACGCAATGTCTGTGATTGACAAGAAGCTTGAAGCTCGCTCTATCTCGATAAAAAGGACACTTGAAAACTGATACCCGAATCTGCCCAAGAATGTGTTGGTCTATCTCCCATATGACCTACAGGGCAGCTCACTTGCTGGAAAATGGTGAAATTGGTACCATTGGAAAGGTTTGTGTCTACTTTCCAAGGAAACCAACCATTTGATCACATCCATCATGTTGAGTGACATATGACTATTGTTGCAAAGTAGACAGGGATATGTCCTAATTTCCGAGTCAACTTCGATAGAGTTTTGTGATCTGCTCAGGTCGATCTAGGTTACGTACTGTATGTGAATGAAAAGCTATGGGTGTCTAGTTTTCATAAGTTCTTACAGTTTCGTTGATACCTATTGAATCGAAGAAGTCATGACTGATTTAGTGCATGGAGGTCAAGACTTTGGAAAACTTGATAAGTCTTTAGCGACTCTGCACTTTGGATGTGTCGCGCTCTTTTTGTCCTTAAACCAAGGTTTGTTTTTTCCCATTGGGTTTTCACTTGGTAAGGTTTTTAACGAGGCGACCTATGAGAACATCCATACAATGATGCGTTGTACTTCTGTTCAACTTAGACCAAGAGGTATTTTTCCCACTGGGTTTTTCCTTGGTATAGTTGTGAGGGCAACTTGGCATCTGACTCCTATGATTTGAGGTACTCATCAGGGGACTCGTTATGTATACATCAGGGGGAGTATACACGACATGTTATGTTGGTGCGTTGCATTCTTTTCCTCATCAAGCTTTTATTTTTCCCATGGGGTTTTGTTTTGGCCTGGAATAGGTTTTTACGAAGGCAACATCTTTTGCACCAATGTTGTATTAGTGCTCGACACAGGGGGAGTGTTCCGGGAATTATGATTCCCGTGTTGTGTCTTACCTAATACTGATTGTAGATACATAGATGGAAGGTTCTAGATCCTTCTAGAGGTAGTATGATCCTATTAGATGTCTTACCTTATCTAGGAATCCTATGTATGGAAGGACTCTCATTGTAATGCCTATATAAAGGCCCCTCTATCAGTGTTATGAATACAATTGATTGACTCTATTTACAGTCTTTTTATTTTCTCCTGAAACATGGTTAACATTTTATTGCATGAGATACATACTTTTTATGTATAATCTAATCTGGACCAAAGATCACACAAAAATTTATGGTTCAGATTTATTCTTATTTCTTACTCAAAAAACATTCTCATTTGATTCATCTCTCACACACACACACGCACACACACACACACACACACACACACACATATATATATATATATATATATATATATATGGCGCGTTCTATGCAGTACCAATATTAGATGCAGTACTTTACAGTACTAATTTATGCATGAGTTTTGTATAAATTAATTATGTCTTCTTAATTTTCAAAAAAATTAAAAAGAAAAGAAAATTTTGAATATATGTTGTTGGAGCTTTATTCCGCAATTTACATTCATCTACCAATAAAAAAACCTTCCTTTATTTTGTTAGCTTAAAATTCTAAATATTTATAGTATTTTTGTATCAAGTTCATTCTTATTGAAAAATATATTAAATTAACTCTTATTTCACAATCTTCAATTACATATTCATATTGAATATTAAATTTGATCCTACTTTTTAGGACTTAATTAGACTTAATTTGAACCAAATAGTAAAATACAGTGCAAATAACACATATATTAGGACTTAATTACATATTATTTCTCTCTCTCAAATTTGTTCCTACTTTTTATATTCGGTATGTTCCTCAAGTTTGTTCATATAATAACACTAATTAACTTAGCATTACGATAATGTGAGACTTCTTTTTTAATTATATTACCCTTTATAATACACTTAATGACTTTTTTATTAAAATTAATGTCTAAAATCTTTAAAAACAAATTTAAAGAGCGAAAAGAATTAATTTTGCCATTCAGAAAGACCTAGCGGCGCAGCTTGTTGCCCCGTTTGCCTTCAAACTCGAAAGCTTCATTTTTGAATTACTATTCCCCTTTGAAACGGAATTGCAAAAAAGATCGGTCTATTTAGGGGTTGTTTGGCAGTTGCTCAATGATTTAGTGCAGAATGGTTGAGAGGCCAGAATGGTTGAGAGGCTCTGTATGGTTGAGTGCAGAATGAAATTTGGTCGTTTGGTAACTGTTCTGAATGGTAACTCTGAATCGTCACAAATTACCATTTTACCCTTCTGTATAAAAGTAGCGATTAAAAATCTCATTTTTCGTACCAAAACCTCTCATTTTTATAAATAAAAACACTAATTTTTATAAATAATTGTGTATAATATTTTTAAATTTAATTCATTTAAAATAATAATAATAATTATTATGTATAATATTTTTAAATTTAATTCATTTATAATAATAATAATAATAATAATTATTATGTATAATATTTTTAAATTTAATTCATTTAAAATAATAATAATAACTATGCATAATATTTTTTAATTTAATTCATTTAAATAATAATAATTATGTATATAATATTTTTTAATTTAATTTATTTATAAAATTATAATAATAATTATGTCTAATATTTTTTTATTTAAATTCATTTAAAAAATAATAATAATAATTATAAATAATAATTCTTAATTTAAGAGGAGGGGTAAAGCTGGAAATTATTTGCCTCTTAATGGTTGAGAGAGGGTATGTATGCTTAATGGTTAAGAGGTTATTGTAACCATTAAGGGGTCATATTTTTTTTACCAAACACTCCCACCTCTTAGCGATTCAAAAATAGGCTTTTAATGTAACCATTAAGAGCCAAACAAACATCCCCTTAGAGTATCTAAAGAATAATTTTTAAATAATAGAATATTCTGTCACATAAATAAAACTAAAACCCACGTGTCCATAGATTCTTCTTTCCTGCCACCCACCCTTGATTTTCTCAGACCTTACCGGTTTCCCAAAACTCCTCACTTTTTAAAAGCAGAGCACCCCTTCCATTCATCTTCCGTCATTTGCGCGTCTCCTTCGACACCTAGATCTTAAATTTGAAGTGAGAAAGTTATCACAATTACGAGATATGGCTCCCGCTGCTGAAACTTTGAGCGCTGCGGATGCCGAGAAGCTCTCTGTGCTTAAATCTGATGTCGCCACCCTCAACCAGATCAGGTTTTTCCTTTATCTATTTTGCTTCCTTCGACCTCTGGTTACTTTGTAGCATTTTGGTTGTTAGCTGATGTAGATCTGACATGTGAATAGAGTTTATTAATTTTGGTATTTTTTTTGCAGTGAAAATGAGAAATCTGGATGCATCAATCTTGTAGCTCGTTATCTCAGGTACAGTGAGCATCATTAGCGACCTTACAATGATGCACTCGATTTAACTTATTTATTTTGGAAAATGCTGCTTAACTAGAAATGAGGAACCACATCTTCCAATATTTCCTTGTATTAGTGCCCGAGTTTGAATGCATGTAGAAATTGGGGATGGCGACTTGGCGAGTGGCATGTGTTTGAGTTACTAATCCTCAGCTGTGGAGAATTTCACTTTAGTATCTTACTAGAATTGCATGCTGTTAAATACTGAGAACTGTGGCATTAAAATTGACACAAGAAAGATGATTTGTTCATATCAATTTAGTTTATGGCGAGCGTTAACTTTTGATTGAACTTTACTCTTATTATATTATGTTTTCTGCTATGCTGATTTGTTGTTTTGGTTGGAAATCAAAGTGGAGAGGCTCAACATGTAGAGTGGAGTAAGATCCAGACACCAACTGATGAGGTGGTGGTTCCTTATGATACCCTAGTTCCTGTGCCTGAAGGTGGCGTGAACTTGTTGATCTTGCATTTTGTTGTTTATCAATTTTAGATTCGCTTGTTTTTTTTCTTCTTCTAAATCTACCTAAAGCTGGTGTTGATTGATTGGTTTGTTCAAAGCTCATTTGATAAATTGTGAATGCAGGTTCTGCACAGACCAAAAAGCTTCTGGACAAACTTGTGGTGTTAAAGCTCAATGGAGGCTTGGGAACTACAATGGGGTGTACTGGCCCTAAGTACGAGTTTACAACCTTTTCGCTTCTAATTGATCCATTTGATGGTTTTGCTTTTTTTCGCATTTGCCTGCCGTTGAAATGGTATTAAAATGATTAATACGATGATGAGGGTGTCAATGACCTAGTTATTTAATGAACAACATATATACTAGCAAATACATTTTTTTGCCAACTGATGGTTGTGGAATGATAGTTCAAGTTTGTATTCCACTTCGATGCTCTTTCCAATTTAGACGTGCCTTCTTGATAATGTTTGTTTGTTTGTAACTATATTTGTATAAATGGTGGGCTTTAATGAGCTCCTAGGGAGTAGCCATGTTTGAGCTCCTAGGCTGTAATGAGTCTCAACCTTGATGTAATGCTTATTTAATCATGAGATTCTACAGATTTTCACGATTTATATGCTCAGAGAAAAAAATGATGATGAGTCCACATCAGAAGTTTAATGGTCCATTTGAAAGTCTAAGGGGCTGTACGAACAGGGACTTTTGAGCTTTATCAAGTCCTGGACTTGGATTTGAAGAGTTACTGTTAAGTAGCACACCATATGAAGAGTAATTGTTAATTAGTATTCCATCCGTCCCGCACAAAGCTTTACGTTTACCCCTCTTTTGTTCCTTTATAAACTTTAGCCTTTATGTTTATAACTCCCACGCACTCACATCAAACAGTCACAATCACATCACTTAATCTCCACCATACATTTACCATCAATACCTTTTACGTTTTAATCTCCACCATACACTCACTGTTACTATTTATGCAGCTTATCAATCTATCACATCCAATCATTTGCCTAAAAATTCCAGAATAACACTCTCTCCCAAGCTTTAAGTGGGACAGAAGGAGTAATATTCTTGTTTGTACCGAGTGTTATAAAAAGGTTTTGTTACGGTAAAATGTTAAAACATGTCTTTTTGTACAATCAAAACTTTGAACCACAATCACTTCTTCGTTTTTTACTTATAGATGTATATTATATTAGGAGTCATGTTCCATGATGTATGTGTTGATTTTACAATATCAATCACGTATTGTGACATGACAATAGCAATTATCTCAAACTCATCGCCGTCTCATGATATTTTCCATATAAATGGAAAAACCTATGATGTTGACGGTTTTGGAATTTCGTTCTATTTCTCCTTCATATGAAGGTTGCGACAGGAAGGGCATCCGGCGTAAAACTTTGCCACTTTGTTATTTGCATGAGTTATGGTGTTAAGTAATTTTAGACAATTAAACGACACTATAATCTTCATGCCACCGACCCCAACATAGTTGGGATTAAGGTGCTGTTGATGATGATGAGATGTATATTATATTAAATTAATCATCTCTCCTAGATCTACAATTTGATACCTTTGTTGGTATGGAATCAGATATTTGCGCCGTTTTATGTGGAAGCGGAAATAAATTGCGGA